>JAPXFQ010000158.1:0-1492139 GCA_028564705.1 Apricaphanius iberus | reverse complement strand
AGTAAACTTTCCAAGCTTAAGGACTCATTCCCAGAGATAAATTTTCTAAACATGTAAAAAGCCAGTCAGGTGCTATATGGGTTTTACTGTTATATTGCCAATACAAAATCTTCTATTGCTTTTGCTTCAGTTATCTTCTACAAACATTTGTGGCACTGTGGTTTACTCTCTGGTGTTCACTGTCCACTGTCATACCCTGATAGGACGCTTCCTGCAAAGTCAAGTCATGTAAAACATTGGTTGCACTATAAGAAAGTGCAAGCTATTTGAAAAAATAAAGAGAGATGCTGCCAACTTTCTCCAGAGTTGTTGGCTACAGATCGCCCAAATTCACGTTTTGTTCAGATAAACCAAAGAACAGTGAGGAGAGCTTCATAGAATTGGTCTCTATGGCCGAGCGCTACAGCCAAGCCTTATATCACCAGCTGCAATGAAAGTGTTGGATGTACTTGTGTAAAGCATCTCACCACCAGACATTAGAGAAGTGGACCGTGTTCTCTGCAGTGAAAAATCATGCCTCTCTGTCTGAAAGTCCAATGACAAGTCTGGCATTGGCAGTTTCCAGGAGAATGACACTTGCTGGACTGCATCGTGTGAAGTGTAAAATTAGGAGTAAATGGAATTGTTAACGCTTCAGCATATCAAAAAATGTAAAAGAAAAAACCTTCAGGACTACAAAATATCAAAAGAGTGAAATGACTACCTCGTATTCTTTATATATGATGCATTGTACTTTAATTGCAACTTTAATAGTTGGTTTGTGTTAAGTTGAAACATATAAGGTTTTGGTCAATATTTGACTGTCCATTTATTAATTTTCTATACTTGTCCTAATATGGTCACAGGGGGAGCTGGGGCCTATTTCCAGTTGTCATTGGGCGAGAGGCGGCGTACACCTTGAACACATTGCCAGTCCATGGGCAGTATGAAAATAAAATTAGACCAAAAATAATTTGCAAGATCAAGAATTAAATACAAAAATAAAAATCTTAATTCCAAAAAACTAAATGGGTGAAATTGCAATGTTTTTGTAAAAAAAAATACAAAAAATACATTTTTGAGCAAAATCTGTTCAAAATTCTATACCAATCTATACCAATACTAAGTGTGGCAAACTGTATTTATTTACATGTAGAAGTTTGATGTTCTTACAGAAGTTTTTTTTTTACTTTTTAACTTCATTTTTAATCCATGTTTGCATCTTTGCAAATTTATTTAAAATGTAATGTCTCAAATGAGCAGAAAACCTAGCTCCTGTGGTGAAGCATGACACACCTCGAACAGTGATGCACTATGCTGCAAACACTGTAAAGGGGTTCCCTTCACAAATCTTCCTCTTACTTATAGATTTTTCAATAAAACAGTAATTACTGTGTAGAATCCCAGCTGTCCTATTACTCGCACATGTGCTGCTATTCAGTGGGATGGTAATTTATCACACAAACAGCTGCTTATTTTCAAAAAAAATATTCATTTGCCTTGGGGAGCTTATATATAACGTTTTTAACATTATGATCTTGGCTTTTCTTTGATGACATAAAGTGAAGCACCTTGAGGTCTGCTTATTATTTTGCTGATGGTTTTTTCTGTAGGTTTTTTTGAAGCAACCCTGGGTTTAATTCTGCAGGAAACAAATCTGCAGACAGGTTATGTGTATGTCAACCTATATCCCCTCACTGCACACAGGGTGATACAATAAATTAATGGTCACGGACCTCTGATCACCCGTTGTCTGCCATCACCCATTCTACATCTACCTTATCCTAATAACCACTTTATCCTCACTGACCTGAATCTATTTGTGTGTGTGTGTATATATGTATAAATTCCAGTTGGTGCTACATTCATATTTTTCCTAATTTCCTGCCTCAGTTTCTCTCTCTACACAATGTCCTCCCTGGTCTCTACCTCCCTTTGTTCATTTGTTTCACAGCATGGTGCAGAGAGTACAGCTGGACATTAATCTGCCACTGATGAGCCCCACTCTCCAGACAGCTCATGGGTTTGTTATCAGGCTTCGGCTGAGATTAGGATGGTCACTGGTGGAGTTTCAGCAAGAGGACAAGAGGAGATGCATCAGTAAACATAAGAAGCCAATTTGCAACAGAAAGATAATCCTTTATATATTTTTTTAACCTGTTGAACAATATCACCAGTAATAAATCCTTCTGAGATCAGCACTCTCAGTATTTAATTAATTGCTTACCGTCAATGCTAAGGTTTTCATACCTCTGGAAATTTTATTCTACATTTTCTCATGTCAGAACCTCAAACTGCAATGCATTTTAATGGATCTGTAAGTGATAGATAAACAGAAAACAGTGAATGATTATAAAGCAGAAGATAAACAAAAAACTGCTATATCCTATTGGTCAATATACTAAAAGCATCCTTATGATATTTCTTTGTTTTGTGGGCATAGTGGCCTTTCTTTTATAGTGGATAATGTAGAATAGCGAGAAGACGTCCGGCAAAGGTAAGGATGGGACTCGAACCCAGGACAACTGTGCCGAAGACTGACGCCTCTGTACACTGGGTTTCCACACCAACCACTACACCATGTGTCGCCCCCTAATATTTATTTCAACAAAAAAAAATGAGAAGCATCTTTTATTTCCTACTACATCACAGTTACTCACAGCTTTGTGTTGGCCAATCACTAAAAATGTCAATTAAATACATTGTGGTTGTAAGGTGAAAAGTTCAGGGGTTATGCAAAGCAATGTAAGTGGGAAAAAATATTCATGTTATTAGCCATGAGGCAACAACTTGTGCCCAATTTTTTCTAATACTTTTCTATCTGCATTCTATCTGAAAGTGTAAGGACAGATGAAGAGTCATTCTTTTTTTCAAATTAATTCAGGATGTGCAGTTTTAAACATCTTCAGAGAAGAAGATGTTGTTGGACTTCCCACGCATCCAGCGGCAACAAATGTCAGTTGCTTGCACTTCATTCTTCCGTCCGCCTTCTGCTTCCACTTTCCAGCCATCCATTGCATGTCTCTGTTTTTTTGGGGGTTTTTTACAGAACAGACCCGTCTCAGCACTTAACCTCCGATTTGCATAAGTCATTACAGCTGTCAGGACCGAGGAGGCTATAAATTCTGCTAAGTGTTCACCTAATGTCGGAAGTTTAAAAATGCCCAACCGATTTTTACGTTTTTCTTGACAAATGGAGACAGGAGACTCGGTCATTGCTGAAACATCATTAATACATTCGATGAGCTAAGCAGTTTCCACTTTATTCATGTGGACATACAGTACCTGAATGTGAGGGAAAATCTTTCATAGACTGGTCACAAGGGTGATTTATGTGAAAGTAATGCTTGTATATTTTATGTTCTTCATGATCAGTTGTATCTGCTGTGGAAACACTCTATAAACCCAATGGGATTCTTGCTGGGTACTTCTTCCTTCTGCCAGCATCAATTACAGCAGATGTTTACTTTTCTGAACAGGAAGCAGAGATACATTTCTCCTGCCCATCAATACACAGAGAGCAAAAGAACACATGGATCAAAATGTTAAAACAGAAAACTCAATGGAAGTGCAGCAGCTTGTTTTCTATCTTTTTCAGAAAAGGGGAAAAAAACAGGTTTTTCCGGCAGTTCTCTTGACAGATGGTGAAAGGTAAAGTGGTTGTGCACAGCTGGGACACTGCAGCGCGGGCTCACTGTGTATCCGTCTAAGTAAACCCATGCCCGCTTCAATGGCACTTCAAAGAGCTAAGCTGACATTCCCGGGTCACTGACAGCAGACGTAGAACAGCTGAGACAGATCAGAAGTTTCTCTCTATGGTGATAAAATTGAGAAAACGCTGACAGGATTTTAGTATGAGGATTTCTTCTGACTGAACTTATGCAAGAACACCATCCTGAGTCATTCCTGGCAGCTTTCACTTTGTTGAGTTTTTTTTCTTGAAAGGGGGTTGCTATACCATGCACTTGTAAACACACAAGTAACTAAAGTAAAAAAGTGACAAAACTATTTCCACTCATGAGCAGTTATTTCAGCTGTCACAACTACCTACGAGCAAAATAAATCACACATTCTGTGTTTCTCAGTTTATCACCTTTCATCTTCAAACACCAACCTATGTAACCTTTGGTATAATAGACCAACAGAAATATTAACTAGGGATGCTACGATCAGATTTTAGGTTGCCGATCATCGATACCGTTCAGCCAAGATGCCAATCATTGCCAATACCAATCACATAGTTTGGCTGTAAAGTTTTTATTTAGTTATGGTGAGTGCTACTGCATGTGTTACATGATTTGGAAAAAGGAACAATAAAAATCACCTTAATTCAGAAAAAGCATGGTTTTACTTTTTCAAGAGAAAAAACCTTGCAAGTTGCTGCATTAGCTGCCTTCTTTTCATTCTCTGCGATGAGTCTCGAAAACTCACCATGCTCTGTCAAGTTTTATTCTTTAAATGTTGGTTCAAATTCGTTGTGTTGAAGTGTTTAGACGTGCTTCCTCCGCGGGGTATTTTTTCGTTGCAAGTTTTGCAAGATGCAAACTTAATATCATTCTCACAGACCGCAAAAAAAGTTCCACACTGCAAACATATTTGTTATTGTGGGTTTGCCGCAATGCGTATGCGCACTAAGTAGCGTGAAGAGGAAGGGTAAACTACAGCGAGTCTGCTGGCTGGGAAGAGTAAGCGCTTCATAGTCAGTACATAGACTATACAAATAAAGTCAGTACCAGTACTTTTGATCGGGAATGAAAGGCACTGACATAAGATTAAATCTGAAAACTGTGTCATGCATATATATTTTCAACCCCTTTATTATATGATGGCTCTAAAAAACAGTGCAACCAATTGAATTCAGAAGTCCACTATTAGTAAAATGACTTTTAACTCATGAAATCTAATCTCAGTATAGCTCAGAACAGCTGGTCTCAAAGGTTTGCCAGAGAAAGTCAATGAACAAAACGAATCAAAAAGACCAAGGAACACAACAGACATTACGTTTGGAGAAATTTAGCACAGGGTAGGTGTTAAATACCATCACCTCAATGCCTGCCTAAGCTGAGAGAAGCAGTCAAGAGGCCCAAGGTAACTCTTTGGAGATCCGAAGCTCAGCTGGGTCAATACAGCAATTGTTAGCAATGCACCGCACAACTAATAGTTGGATGGTTTGTTTTTAACCTGGATAATCCTCATGATTAAGCATGGTGGTGGGAGCATCATGCTGTTATGATGCTTTTCTACCATTGGTGGAGCCAAACCTATAAAATACTGTATTTGAAAGGGCACACATTTGTTTTTAAGAATATGTAATTCAAACAAATACTTATACTTTAAAAAATATTTGTATTTAGGAAAAACAAAAAACTTTATATCAAAAAGGTGTGTTTCTCATGAGACTGCAGTGCATGCCAGAATGAGTATGTGAGTGACATTCAGGAGTGATGGGGTGAAGGCAAAAAAGAGGTGACTGACACAGCTGCTCCACATACAGTAGCAACAGAGAAGGCTCGGCTGAGCATAAAAACACTTAATTGTATTAACTATTTTTGTTGAATAGATTATTGTTCCTTAAATGTGTTCCGGAGGCAGTTTATAACTTTCAGAAAACAGAGTGTGATTGGAAGATTATTCTATTACGCTGCGTTAGTATTTACGTCTGCAGTCAGGTGCTCTCAAGTTTGCTTTGTTTGTGTAGCTCTGTCGGCTCGATAATTTAGACAAGAGGTAGGCCTGTTTAAAAAAATTAATTGAATTAATTAATTTGAAGGGGGATTTAAAAACAAAAAAACAAACCTGAATTGAGTTTTTGTATAATGGAACATTTTTGGCTCCCCGGAGCTTCCGTACAGGAACTCGTATGGGTTTGCTGCGACAGACGTGGAGCAAGAGACCCCACACAGTTACATTTGCCTAAAGCTCATCGCAGTCAAAGGCAGCAATGCCAGAAATCTATTCCTACACCTGAAAAAGAGGCATCCAGCCGAATATGAAAAATCTCTCTCTCACCGAGACAGACAAAACCACAGTGACCAACAAACCTTAGCTAAAAAACAGCTAACTGTAGCCATACCTTTGCATAAGTTGTCTGCCGTTTGTACTTAATGCTTTTTTTTAAGAAGTAAAAAAAAAATGTAGATTTTATTTTTAGGCCATATCGCCCAGCCCTAACAATAGGCTGTTGATAAAGTAACGTTAATGTTCGGTTAAAAGGGTTAAAACAAGGCTTGTGTATTTGTGTTCAATTGTATGCACTTGGAGTTATTTGGTATGTTTAAGTTACTCTGTCTTTTGCAGATAAAACCAATAATATATGCATGCAAAAGTCAAATCAGCAGAGGCAGACATATCAAACATCGGTCAACATCTGCTATGCATAATCACATGCGTTTAAAGCATCCTCTTCTGGTACTGTCTGCAAAATCCCTCATTAGCACCAATAACCCCATCAACACCCATTCATCATCACATCTATGTACTGCCCTTGTTAGTTTACCCAGGGATGAATTGGCTGTTATGTTATTTTCTTATCAATGACGTTCTTTGTTACATGTTCAATGCTGGATTTGTAGAAAAAAATAAACAAATATTGCATATTCATTATTATTACAATAGATAATTAAAGGATACTTACACTTTAAAGTGTAAAATAAAACAAAAAATACACCTTTTTGGAACTTTACTTGAATACAAATACAAACGTTTCCCCCCCTCAACAAATACAGATACAAATACCACCTGCTTTGTACACCCTTATTTTCTGTGGAGGAGAGAGGGAAGCTAGCCAGAGATGATGAGAAGGATGGAGCTAAACACTGGTACAATCATGAAAACAACCCATTGGGTTAGAATGGCCAAATCAAAGCTCATAAGCTAACCAATTTTAGCTAGAGCTAACTAGTCAGAGGCGTACTACTTTGTGTTGGTCTATTACATGAAATCCTTTTGAAATACACTAAAGCTGGTAGTTATATGGTGATAAAAAGTTCAAAGGGCATAAATGCTTTTTTCAAGCACTGTGTAGTCACCTACCTTATTGGGCATCAGCCTTGCTGAACTCCAAGTCAAAGAGCAGGCTAGTTTCGACTTACTCCTCTTATCATCACTTTTTGTACTTTCTGCACCAAGGAGCCACATATTTATCAGTCCTTTTCTAATTCCCAGAGTTCATTGACACAAAGTGCAACTCCCAGCTTGGCACTGCCCACACTTCCATAATAACAGTCATTATCTTCAGCACCCTTCTTTCTGCTTCATTTAAGCCATTCTTAGCAGGGGGCATCTATCACACAAGGTGCCTGCTTCGCCGTGGTCGCGCTGACCTCCAGTCGCTCTGATTTATGCCTTACCAAGTCCACCACTCTGCCTTTCACTCTCGCTGCAGGACAAAACCTGCCACAGTGAACCCTTTTTAATTATGAAGACTTAATTTAAAACTTCATCAGTCCTGGGTGCTCTCCCTGGACAGGCTCTCCGTCTTCGCTGGCGGTCATTTTTTTTCTAAAATTGTAGATGAGCGCATCTTAATAGTGTAGGGTAAATAAGGACGATACTTCTCAAGGTGTACCTTGTGCCTCTTAACTTTACCAAGAAGGATGGTCACAGCTGTGCAACTTTCATTAAACTTACTTCCTAACATATACATGCAATTTTGTTGTAATTTGTCGCGACAACAAATTAGTCTTGCCGGTTATGTATAATATGTACATTGTGATTGGTGATGCTGCAGCATCATTATTTTCATTTTGTGACTAGTGGAAGGAGAGCAATGAGAGATGAGGGTGTGGAAGTGCATGCAGCTGTGCCTGGACTCCATATTAAACTGGATGTTTACAACGACTGCTTTCTGCTAGAGCCAATTTTTTGTTTATTTGGCTCCAAAAATCGCAGCCATCACTGTGTCATCTGTAGCTCGGCGGACATTGTAAACATGTTTTCCCCCCACATTTGACTCTCTAAAAAAGGATAAAGAGACCGCCATTAGAAGGTTTAATCCTAAGAAGCCTCTCTCAGGGACTGCACTCTGATGCTCGGTGCGCAATGCCTTCAATTAGCAGAGTAGGCCTCCTTTTTTTTTTTTTTTTTGACAAAGTCCCCTTGAGGAATCAAATCATCTCTTATATTTAAATAAAACACTCACTCCCAATCAATCAGAGTTCGTTACTTCCCAAATAATTCCCAATGCATTTTGAGCATGCAAAGAAAGGTTCCAATTTTCTCCTAGATGAAGGGTCAATCTACCGATGCAAAAAGTCCTAAAAAGTTGTCTATTAAATTGCATTTGCACAAACAATGTGTTTACCTATATTTCGAAAGATGGTTGAAAATGTATGACTTCAATAAATCTATACATTTATTTCCTCTATGCTGAGGGTCTGCTGGGTATGTGGGGGCAGACAGAGTTAGTTAGATAAATTGCTTTGGCCGGCCTGGTTCTCACTTAAACTTGCAACTCTCTGTTCTTGATTTTTAGTATTCTGTAATGATAAATTACTAAAAATCTATTAATCTGCTGGGTTTTGGCATTCTTTGAAGAATGCATATTGTGCTTTTTGAAGCTTCCTTTCATTTTTTTCTTTTACTTTTTAGGTTACAATTCAAATTCCATCATGCTCTGCGGACACTGCTCATAAAAGCCTGAGACACCTTGTTTTGTTTAATACATCAGAATGAAACACATTTACATAATTGATGCTTTGTGACTAACAAAGTTATGTTAAATGCACTCAGAACCAATCAGTTGGATGACTTGCGCCCATACTGGACATTTCAGCAGAGAGTGGTCTTAAACAGATGCTTAAACTCAGGAGATTTAAGCTTTAAGACATTTTAATTTCATAAGCTTTCTAAGGTTCTGTGGAAAATACAAATGTCTAGATAAGCATACTATGGATTATTTAGAACCACCCTTAATAAGACCCAAATGATTTAAGAAAACTAAATGCATTTCTTTTCTTTTAGAAAAGTGGTAATACATGCCAAAAAAAATAATTATTTAAAGCCCACTCAACACTTACTAGCACCTCTATGTGCAAAGTCTTAAAATAAATGTATCTTTCATTGCAGTCTCATAATCTGACACCAAAATTGTAGAAAAGGTTAACCTTTAATTTAAATACATTTTAACACTAAAATTGCATTGGAAGGAATTTATTTTTTTATTTGTTTTTTAAAGTAAAATCACTGATGGTAATTACAAGCACATCTACCGTACACTCCTACTTTTACCTACTAGCATTCAGTTTTTTGTAAGAACATTTCACCATGTTTGTTCACTAAACATTTCCACCATAAACCTGAACAGACAAGCCACCTCTGGCCTGCCTCTCTTCATATTTATACACCTGAGAAAAAAGTATTGAATTTTCAAATTACAATATCCTAGACCATATTTTCTGCAAGCTTTGAAGTGAAAGTATAAATAATAATAAAAAATCTCCAGTTAGATTTGCTTTATAACTGTAGGGATGCCAATAATTGTAACACTGGGGATTTGGTAAAAGAATAAAATCTTTAAAGCAAGTGTTCTCACCACTTTATTAATTGTAATCAAATTCTCAATTTAAAAAAAAAAATTTTTTACTGAAATATTTTAACTACAATAAACATTTATTCAAGGCTTTTTACATGTATGTGATTAAGCAATATCCAATATTTAAAAAATTTTACTAACCAAAAATTAATCTTTTTGTTTTGTTTTGTGAGGGAGTATTTTCTAAAAGATTTTAATACAAGGTAAAAACTAAATACAAAAGTAGTGACACAATCAGTTTTACCAGACCTTAATGTAAAACAGTGGTACATTTTATTGGTATAGACATAATGAAAAACATAAGCAAAGGAAAAAACAATTTTTCCCTTCCTTGAATCACAATCATTTGTATTTGTGTGTGTGTATGGTTTAAAAACTTACAGATTAATGTGCCGTCAAGGTGGGAAAAGCATCCTGCTCTCAGTCTCATCAAAGTCACTCCATTAAGGCCGACAGTAATAAATGCCTTTTCATCAGAAAGGACAAACCGAGGAGTCGTGTCTACACTAAAAGCCTTTTCGCACCGAAGGGCTAATCTCCAGCGCCGCTGCACTTACCAAGGTCAGTTCTGTTTAAACAGCAAAGGCAAGGAAGGTGGACTGAACTGATATCCACAGGTCACATGGGTCGCTCCATCTCAGTGACATTGGCTGGTGTAAACTACCTTCAGGCATCACACCAACAATTTTATGGATCAAGAGGTTAAAGCTGAGAAGGCTAAATATATATTTTGCACGTTCTCTTTTTTTTTTTTGTCCAGCAGATGCAGCAAAAATCCCTTATCTGGTAATCTACAGTCAGGCCCAGATGTCTTGTAAGTAGCGCTTCTCCTCTCTTAGTCCTGCCAGTGTCTTCATGGCCTCCAGTTGGTCCACCTCAAGCTCAGTTTTAATCATTTCCACCAGGGTCTCATTTACATCTTTAGCCATGTTCTTAGCATCACTGGGAAGGAGAGAAAAATGCACAAGTTATAAAAAGTAGTATTATGTTCAAATAAAAGTGTATTTTTTATTTCCATTCATTCCTCCTCAAGTGCCTTGCAGAAGAACTCGTACTTATTCAACCAATTTTTATTAATTTTGCAAACACAAATTTCAATGCCAACTGTGGAATTTTTATGCAATATACTAACACAAATGAGTGCAGAGCGTAAACTGAAAGCAAAAATATACAAGCTTTTAAACCTCTTTTCTGTTCTCTTTTTACAAATAAAAACCTGAAGGTTGCGGGATGTATTTTTAGTCAGTTCTTCCAGGGTTGCCCTGTATTTAGTTCCATCTATCTTAACATCTGCTCTAACCAGGTTCTCTGTCAGAAAGCACTCCCACCACAATGTTCCACACTGAGGATGGTGTGTTTAGGGTTTGCTTTGTTAATTTTCTTCCACATATGGTGTTCTGCAGGGCAAAAAGTAAAACTGACCTAATCATGCATTTATTTAATGGTTTTACTTCAACAGTTGGTTTATTCTCTTCCATAAAGGCCAGGTTTGTAGAGGGCACAGCTAACATTTGTCATTTCTGCAAATTCCCCCGCTGAGCTGTTCATCTCTGCAGCTCCTCCAGTGTTACAATGGGACCTTAGACTGCTTCTCAGATAACTTCTATGCTGTCCATTTAGTCAGAAGGTCATGTATTAGCAGTGCTCTAGATGTACCAAACTCTATTTTCAGAGGAGACATTCAGTGGTGCTCAGTGAGGTTAAAAGCTTAGGAAACCGTTTTATAACCTAACACAGTTTTAAACTTCTTCACAGCGTTCTCCCTAACCTGTCTGTGTTTCTTGATCTTCATGATGCTGTTCATTCACTTATTTTCTCTAACAAACCTCTGAGGCCTTCACAGAACAGCTGGTTTAGTAACAGAGCAACTAGTTGACTTAAGACGTAAATTAATAGCGATGTTCATTTTGATTATAAAAGCCATTCATTATTTTCATACTATTTCACAATTATGTGCTATGTTGGTTATCATATTCCAAATTGAATTTTGTAATTGTAATGTGAAAATAACCTGTCACATTACTAAGGTATGAATACTTTTGCAAGGCACTGTATGAACTATGACATGTCAATATTTTCTACAAGTAGCAAATGCAGCCATTTCTAGTAATATCTCCTGGGGAAAAAACAGTTAAATCCTCGAACTTGCTGCTGCTAAGATTCAGCAGAAAGACAGATATATTTTATAACTGCGAAAATTCACACGGTTTTGATGTTTCAAAAGTAATTTACTCAAAGGTGAGGAGGGAAGCCAGAGAGTGAGAAAAAAAAAAAAGATATGTACAGTAGCAGCTTTACAATGCTGACAGGATTTGGCATGTTTGATACCCACGAGTGTTTGATGTTTTCTTTGTTCTGACAGGGACAATTTGTACCGACTGAGACAAACAAGTGTTGTAATGCTGCGGGGAGGGAAGACAGCAGGGTATGTATGAACTATAAACAGAATAGACTGCTGCATCAGAGTGAAGGAAACGACAGCAAAAGAATCTGTAATTATACATCGATTCTTTCGTTTAAAAAGTGACGTTGGCCTTGTAAGCAAGGCACTTCAGCTCATGAGTTAAAAAGCTGGATTTGTTTCCGTGCGCCATACAAAGGCATATAGCATCAAAAAGATAAAATTTTTTTTTTTTTGCAAACGTTAGAACAAAACTGCTTTTTTAAAGTAGACTGATAAAGAGTGAAATATATCAAACAGCATATTGGTAAGTGATGTTGTATTATATGACCACTTCTGTGTTTTCTTTTAACCACCATCTATGCTTAACCATCTAGCCACATGAGACTATATAAAAAATCAAAAAACATTTTATTAAGGACAAGGCAGGTAATTCTTCAGCAGAACAGACAGAAGTCACATGTGGAGTCCCCGGTGGCTCCATCCTGGGGCCTCTCCCATTTAATATCAACCTGCTCCAGTAAACATATTGCAACCAATAAGCTAAGTTACCATAACTATGCAGATGGCACTCAGCTTTACATTACAATGTCACCAGGTGACTTTAAACCCATCTAAACCTAAAGTGAGACCATTGAGCAAATCAATGAATGGAATTGCTAAAATATGCTTCAACTTTTGTTCTAAAGAGGAACGATCAAGAGTCAACACACAGCCTCAGCTAATACAACTAGAAACTACAGATCAGGACAGACATCTAGGTGTAATGATGGACCTAAACCTCCAGGGTCACATAAAGGACATAACACATTCAGCCTTTATCAACTGAAGAACATTTCTAGAATAAGAGGACTACTGTTGCAACATAACCTCGAAAAACTAATCCATGTCTTTATCTTTAGTCGGATTGATTACTGCAACAGTGTCCTCACAGGTCTGCCTAAAAAGTCAGACAGCTGCAGCTGATCAAGAATGCTGCTGCTCGCGTCCTCACTATAACCAGAAAAGCAGAGCACATCACTCCAGTTCTAAAGTCATTACAATGGCTCCCTGTAGCTCAAAGAATAGACTTAAAAATCATTTTACTAGTTTAGAAATCACTGAATGGTTTTGCACCAAAGTAAGTTGAATACCTTTTTTCACTATACCAACCACCCAGACCACTCAGGTCTTCCAACTCTAGTCTAATCCTCCCTAGAATTAGAACCAAACATGGAGAAGCAGCTTTCAGTTTCTATGCTCCCCTTACCTGTAACAAACTCCCAGACAACTGCAAAGCTACTGAAACACCACAGAGTTACTTTAAAACAAAGCTAAAAACCCTCTGTTTAGAGCTGCCTTTAAGTAACTGACTTATAATAGCTGGAATGTCATGTTTTAATGTGTTTTATGCTTTGGGTCTCTAATGTTGTGAAATGCAGCAGTAGATCTGAGAGAATGACTCTTCCTCTGGGTGAAGACTACCACCACCAAACCACTATACTGATGACTTGCTCTTGGCCACCAACCTAAACGACTTCTCGTGCCATTTTGATTGGCCATCAGCTGCCCTCATACCTCCACAACACCCAACAATGAAGACACTTTGGACACTCAGCAGCTAGACTCCCCAGGAACCTACCACAGGGCTGTTCTTTCTCCTCTGCTCTTCTCCCTGTACACCACAATGCTGCTAAGAAGTGCATGCCTTATCATATGTTTGCACAAAGTACCACACCAATTTCGTAATGTTTTGAATCTGTTCACAGATTTGGCAATAAAACCTGTCTGATTCTGATTTTATAGTTTTTTTTATTGCCATTTTTATTTTATCCCCAGGTCACCTTGAATTGGCTTGTTTTTGAAAGCGTACAAATAAAATTGCCTTGCCTTGTAAAGTACACACAAAGAAATTTAATATTTTTGTTGCATCTAAGGAAACAGACTTTGAAGAGGTTTTAAAATATTAGTGTGTTGTCATAAATGCTTGTGAGTATTGTCATGACATAAAATCAAGAATGAGAAGAGGAGAGCCCAATTTAGTTGAATTATCTACTATAAAAACAGAAGGAGAGGAGAATATTACATTTGGTGACTGAAATTAATTGAAATGTAAATTTTGCTGAGCTTTATACTGAACATTTTGTCTTAAAAAGGCCTGCAGCTGTAATTGGTGTTTTAATAAAGTGCTGACTCATGGGGGCTAATTATAAATGCATGCCATACCTATCAGATTTTTATTCAGGAAAAAAGTTTAGAACCTTTCATCCATTTTCCTTATCTTCACAATTAAACTGAATTTTAATAGATGTCTTTTCAACACACTGCAGTTCTTGTTGAGGGTTGACCTTAACAACATCAAGTTGTTTTGTTTGATTGCCTTATTCATTTGGCTTTTTTGCAGGATGTACCAGGAAACGTATGCAGTAGGTCACAGTTAAAATGACAATGGTGCATTCACACTGTGTAATCTTATTTTACCAGGATAACAAAGATGATCCAAAGCACATAGAGGAAAAATAGAAAAGTACGATCTAGGGCCCAGCTTGAATCTCTACACCTTTGGGGGTGTAATGGAGCAAGGCAGAACAACACATTCCCTACATCTAAAAGTGCCTGGGAAAATCATTGCAGCATGGCAAATAAGTCACTAGTAATAGGTGTAACACTGAACACTCCTCCATGCTTAACAGGATTTATAAAAAAAGTAAATCAGGTACCATATTGATTCCTGTGTTTAATTTTTACATTTCTGTCATCATGTGAAGCACCTTGAATTGCCATGTGTTGAAAGATTGCTATTGTAGGGGAAATATCTATTAAAAATATTTAATTAATTGATAATTGTTATGATCTATCTGGTTATGTTAAGAATATTAAGTAATAATTGTAAATAGTTGTAATAATAGTTTAATTTGAGCACGAGGCCTGTGGCTCCTTCCTAACAAAGAAACCTCGTGGCTCTTATCAGTGAGTTAGCTTCTGCTAATAAAGACTCTGGTTGGGAAATATGGAGGAAAAGGCATTAAAATGTCCTTTGCGTGCTGCGCGTTCCTGACAGGCGCTCTGCGGGTGCCGACCCAAATGCCTATGACGCCACACACTTACTATCAAACTAACAGATTAATTGGTTAGACTAACAATTTTGCTTACTAATAAAGGACAAAACTTACAATCAACAAGTACAAAACTCACAAATTTACCCGTAAGTAGAAACACAGCACAGAGAAATCACAGAGCGCTCAAGGAAGGCCATAATCATGCATGCATACAGTTATAAAGAAAACTTTCTAAACTCTCTCCACCCAGGTTGAGGATAAATTGAAACAGTCTTAAAGTTTGTAGAACTCCCAGGTGCAGGAAAAAGATACCGCGTTCTTGGTTGCGACGGAAAAACGCAAAGGGGAAACGGAGTGCAAAAAGGGATGAAAAAAATAAAAAGAGAGAGGTTCAGCGGACTGCGCAAATAGTTTGGGGGCCAGCCAAACTGTTGAAGCGGATTCGAAACGGGGAAGGAGCGGATAGCAATGGCGTGGCCGGGGGGGGGAGGGGCGTGCCGCCGAGGGGGAAAAGAAAATTGTCTGATCTTAACAATCATACTGTCTTTGTTTCAACATTCATGGGTCAAACCCAACACTATACAAATAAAGTTGCCTTGCCATATTTTTTGTTGCATTTACTGTCATTAAGGCAAGGTTACTTAAAGCATTATGGAAACTCTTCGTAATATATAAAAGACTGAATATTAATGCATTTTAGGGTAATCAGTATTGGAATCCCTGACTGAACTCAACTACCAACACCTGTTGTTGGTGTTTTGCCTCTGACTGATTTTATTTCCAGCATAGCCATAGAGTTGGTCAGTGAGCTGTGTGTCTATATATTTAGCTAGTAATTTTAAAAAAAAGCACTGCTTTAGACCTGTCACTTTTTTACAATGACAAAAGTCAAAAAGAGACAGTAATGGTCGCTGCAGCTACTACTCTCTTAAGTGACTTGATGTCAGATGCTCCTAGACAGTTGTCGCTATTTGTTACATTTAATGATGTTCAAAGTAAAGTTCTACCAAATAGCTAAAAACTAATACTAACTATGCTAGATCTAGCATTAGCTTAGCATAACAGGAAACCACTCTGCATGACAACATCAGCAGTAAGAAGAGAGCATAGGTATATTCAAGAACGCAGCTGTTTGTGTGATGTTAGATATACAGTGAGAAAGAATTAGTAAAGCTAAAAGCTATATGGACAAAATATCAGCAAATGAAATGAGAAATGTCTCTAGAGACTTCTCTTTCAGAAAATTCTTTAGTTAAAAACTATCACCTAACTGTTCTAGCAGAAAGCTAATAAATATTACAATTTATGTATGGACTTAATAAATTATATAGTTTTGAACCACTTATGACTGCTATCACAATATTTGCACACTGAAATCATTTTGTATTGCAGCATACCTTACCTTACTTTTTTATGAGTTCAAACATATAACATATAAATCTTTTTGGACTATTTTCACATAAATAAATAAGTACTGTAGCTTTTATAAAAGTTTTATTCTTGATATAAATCTATTTGCATTAATATTTCAAAATAAAACATTTGTCCTGCTGACTGTAAAAAACATTTTCTTCACTTTTGTAGGATAATATGCTGGTAAGCTGCAAGTAGATAGATTTCTCATGCTGCGCGGCTGACTCTGCATGGTCAGTTGATTTCTTTCGAAGACAAATTTTTTCCTAATTAACCTAGCAGTTAACTTTATAAACATCTGTAGAGGAGTATGAGTGAGTACCATCTTTCAAATAAAAAAGTGATTTGCCAAAAAAAACATTACATATGTAAAGAGTTTAAAAGTAGGAAAAGGCAGAGGCAGAGATGCTCTGCCATCGTTGTGCGCACACAATGAAAAATGACATGTTGTATAGGGAAACTACTAGAACATCGGATAGCCTTGGCATATGGATGCTGGGAAAAATGATAAATAGAGTAGAAAAAGGACAAGAAGCACTCAGGATAAATTAGGATTAAAATAAGATCAATGTCAGCCTTACCCGCAGACATAGATGTAGCCGTTCTGTCTCAGCAGGATGTCGGTAGCTTGTTGGGAGTAGAGCAACAGATTGTGTTGGACATATCTGGGTTGTGCTGCTAAGGGAGCTTCTTCCTCATCCTTCCTGTCTTCTCTTGAGAAACACACTTTCAGTTGATTCAGGGAGCCACTGGACACAAAGCCCTCTAGTTCCTCTCTGGAACAAGATCATATCAATACAGCAGTTAGTAAGATCTTTTTTATATATTTAAAAACTTGACACAGATGGAACTGATGAAGTTTAATGCTAAATGATGCAAAAAGCATCTTCTCATTCAGTTTCGTGGGGAATACAAGCATTCGGTCCCTTAATGTGTTTATTAACTTTATTTTTGTGGCCATTTTGATGAGGAGAGACTGGAGAACAGCAAAAAATATGTAAATTTGCTATACAAAAAACTAAGAATTTACATTTCATCAGGCGAAATTCCCATGTAGAACCCAGATCAATCAATTATTTACAGAAAGCACACCTGCCCACAGACCAAAGAGGTGTCAAAGGATGTCAGTGTAAAGACTGAATCTGCATAAAGCTAGAAGGAGCAGGCATCAGCAACAACCTTCGAAAGAAAGTGACAAGTGATTATTTCAAAATGCAGAAAAGACAAAAAGACCATCAATCACCCTCAGTAACAGTGCTCCATCTAAGGTATTTGCTTTGATGGTTGATCATAAAAAAAATAGAAATTTAAGGATTAGCCCACAACTAAACAGAAACCTTTTCAATGGAATAAAACATGTGGATCCACTGTCACCAAGAACACCCAAATTAATTAGGTCAGGGGTGTTGATCATTGTTAAGATGCAACAAGGTTTTAAACATTTATGATTTTGAAAATTCTAAGATGTTTCTGAGATGCCAGAAAATGTTCTGGAGTGAATTGACATTTAATAAAATTGAATATCAAATTAAACCTAAAGGTAACACAATACACCTTAATGGATTAAAAACTTAAATAACCAAAAGGAGGTTTTTGAAACAGTGCTGTGGTAAGTGGAGACCAAAATCACAATCCTAAATATGATACAAAGACTACGATGTTCAAAGTACAAATGGAAAAATTAAGGTTTGGACAATGTTTTTAGCTAGCAAATGAAAACTAAAAATACGTTTCCTCAGCTAGAACACTGACTGTGGGCCCTAGATAGGCTTTCATAGAGACGATGATCCAAACCCTTGACAACAGAGATCGCGGAGTTGCCAGGTCAGTCTCAAGACCTCAAACCAACAGAAAATCTGCGAAGTGAACCAAAGCTTAGAGTTGCTGAAAAAGCTACTGGCATGAAGAAACAAAGGATTTAGAGAGTTTCTGTAACAGACTAAAGGAAACTGTGCTTGTAAACAACAACCGCCAAGTCCAAAGTAAAGTTTTGCTGGGGTATCAAATAGTTATACCTGCTACTAGACATGCAAATCAATGTTGAACTTTAATATTAGTTACTTTTTGTAAATGTCTAGTTGATATCTGTTTCTCTACATTGAAATGAAGCTGCTGCAAAAAAATTTAGACTGGTTCTTTGTAAGAAACAAATAACAAATGTAGACTACTCAGAGTAAACAGATGTGCAGCCTTAAGGAAACAATTTATCACTTTAAAGCCAAGAAAGGATATAATTTGGAAAAAGGTCATGCGGTCTGATGAGCTCAGATTTCCCCTGTTCCAGAGTGATGGGAGCATCAGGGTAGGAAGAGCAGGCCATTAAGAGATGCACAAACTGCTCCGAGCACGTTAAAACAGGTATGTGTAGGTGTTGGGATCCTAGGTTGATGCAGCTGCTCTGGTCAGGGTTTAATAATACCATGATGGTAAAATGAAGCAAGATTTTGCCTAAATATCCTGAATGACCCGCTTTTTCCATCAGTAGATTTTCATTCTTCCCTGATGGCGCCAGCATATTGCTAAATGGTAATGCAGCAAATCACAGGGGGGGGGGGAAGCAGCCTCCAGGCTTTTTTGAATCAGAAGCAAAAGGTTTGATCAAAACTGTGCCAGACAATCAATTTAACTTGTACTTGAGAAATGCAGATACAGATTTCATAAGCAAGGTTGAGCACCGTTATACCCATCTTTTATGATCAATCCACCAATCCTTCCTGCTATGTGTGACCTTGCTCCCCGTCACTGTTCTGCTCGCCAACTTTATGCTTTTATACCGCAATGTTTTTATAGGGCCTGGGGTGCTATTTGAGGATGAGGAAGGTGCTAAGGGAGGTGAGCTTTACTGTAGCTCAGAACATCTTGTTTAAAGCTAAGCAGTCGGACGGAGCACATACACACACAAACTCATACACACTCAGCCAAACTCCAACATAACAAGCGGTAGCTTTAAGGTCATGGGTGAAGGTCTTTGCCTTAGGGGGTCTATGTTTTGAAGTAACTCCTAGACCAAAATAAGCTTTTTTCAAAAGCCACAAACAGTACTGCAAATACAAAAGCGATTAGTCTTTTTTTCTTCATTTTCTTCGAAAGACACACATTTATTAGCTTTCCTGCAAGGCTTTTTATATTAACTGTAATTAAAAATATTAATTAGAAAGATATTGAATTCTTCATTCACTAGTATAATGATCTCAGAGACAGATTACTGACAAATGGAAGCCTCTACCACTGGTGAACTTATGTTTTTGCTTGGGAAAGGGAAAAAGTTATTTCTACGGCTGACCTGGGTGCTTGAAGCTAGGGGTGGGCGATATGGCAAAAATAGAATATCACGATTTTTCAATTATATTATCACGATTTCAATTTTATCAGGATTTTTTTTAAATGATCACCAAAAAATCTTAAATTACACATTAAAGAAGAGAAACATTAATCAAATAAATTAATTCATTAGGGATTATCAGCCAATGGCCGCTAGCTGCACTGCTTTGTGACCGCATACCATGGAGGCCGCCATTGCTCCTCTGTTGCTGTAGTACTTCCATTCGGCCGCTAGGCCCCCATTGAAAAGCATTGGACTTTAGACACGTTAAAAACAACTTTAATGACTGGTGCCCCACTGTTTTAAACTTTCTATGGCTACATATTCTTCCTGAGATAACGCTGGGCTTGTAAAAATAATGGCCACCAGGCTGGTTTTCGTAAGATAATTTTTTGAAATCTTCCATAATTAATGAGGGGGCCGAACCAAGTTTAGCATCAGAGCTAAAGACGCGGGAGCAGAATGGGCGTGATTACGACCGAACTACACGGCCATACACGCCCCGCGAGGGCAGAGTCTACAGTGAAGATCCCTCCCCATGCCCTTTTTAGGAACATGCTTTGTCAGAGCTGGAGAGGAGGAGTCTGTGCATCCGTCATGAATTCCCCCATGAAAGTGTGTCATTCTGGTAAACGGGAAGGAGTGAGGAGGCGCTGTCTATTCTTTTCTACAGTCTATGTTGTCAACACAGAGCTAAAATAATATGTCTTTCCCACACCAAAGATCATAGAAATGCAAAGAAAGTTCTGAATGAAACTATACATACACTGTATGTATATACAATATATATATATATATATATATATATATATATATAATTATTTTTTTTTTATTATTTCAAATAATCTCAATGAAAAATACATCTAAATCATAAACATATTTACGTGTATCTTATAAAATTTTAATCTTGACTTGTCTACTAAAACAGAAAGCAAACTGATCTGAGCAAGATGGATCTGAGCAAGATGGCGCCGCGTATGGACGCCTCGGCACTTCGCTCTCTGGTACTAGTTACTGTTTTACTCTTTTGCGTAGTTTTCTGCACTCCCTCTGCTATTAAAATTAGCAGAGAGGAACTTTTAAAAATTGGGCTATCCAGTGCCGGACTTTTTTCACCGGTCTTTACACAACCTGACTGCTTTATGGAGATTCTGATCGGAGGAGCAGCAGCGTTCTGTGGATTTAGACGGAGACGACGACGCGGGAAACGAGCTGGTGTGCTCGTCAAGCTGCGACAGCGGGGATTACGCACCGCTCTCCCATCCATACACCTGGGGAACGTCCGCTCTCTGCCTAACAAAATGGATGAATTGCTCCTTCTCCTATCCAAGAACTCAGACTTTAGTCGTTCTGCCGCCTTTTGCTTCACTGAAACCTGGTCCAGTGAACTCATCCCGGACAGCGCTCTAAAGCTGCCAGGCTTCCAGCTGTTCAGAGCGGACCGCTGCGCGGAGCTGACTGGGAAATCAAAGGGAGGTGGAACGTGCTTCTACATTAACGAAGGTTGGTGCACAGATGTCACAGTGTTAAAGAAGACATGCAGCCCTCACCTTGAGTCGTTCTTCATAAACTGTAGACCATTTTATTCACCGCGGGAGTTCGCCTCGTTTGTGCTGGTCGCTGTATACATTCCACCGCAGGCGTGTGTGACGGAGGCATTACATCACCTCGCCGATCAGATCACAGACGTGGAGAAAAATCACCCGGACTCTCTGCTAATCGTTCTCGGGGATTTTAACAGAGCTAATCTCAAACTTGAACTGCCTAAATATAAACAACATGTGACGTGTCCCACCAGGGACATGAACACTTTAGATCACTGCTACACCACAATAAAAAATGCATATCGCTCTGTCCCCCGTGCTGCTTTGGGACTTTCCGACCACTGCCTGGTCCACCTCATCCCATCTTACAGGCAGAAGCTGAAATCTGCTAAGCCTGTAGTAAGAACTGTGAGGAGATGGACTGATGAGTCAAAGATGCAGCTACAGGCCTGCTTTGACTGCACTGATTGGAGCGTCTTTGAAGCAGCGGCTTCATCCCTGGATGAACTGACCGACACTGTGACATCCTACATCAGCTTTTGTGAGGACATGTGTGTGCAGACCAAAACCTTCTGCTCATTCAAAAACAATAAACCGTGGTTCACTGCAGAACTGAGACGGCTACGCCAGGACAAGGAGGAGGCCTACAGGAGTGGGGATCGGGACCTGTACAAACAGGCCAGGAACCAGCTGACAAGAGGGATCAAAGCAGCAAAGAGGAACTACAGTGCTAAGCTTAAGGACCGTTTTTCTGCTAACGACCCCTCTGCAGTTTGGAGCTACCTGCAGACCATTACTAACTGTAGGAGACCATCCCCCCACCCTGTGGAGAGCCCCCGCCTGGCTGAGGACCTCAACGACTTCTTTTCCAGGTTTGAAAGGACTTTCACACCTCCCACCTCCCCCACCATCTCCATCACAAAAGACCCAGCTTCACCCCAAACCACCCACGTACCTGCCTTGACGATCTGCGAACAGGACGTGCGCCAGCTATTTCAGAGACAGAAAATTAAAAAGGCTCAGGGACCAGACGGAGTGTCCCCAGCCTCTCTGAAATTCTGTGCTGACCAGCTGGCTCCCATCTTCACCCAGATCTTCAATAACTCCCTGGAGCTGTGTGAGGTCCCCTCCTGCCTCAAACGCTCCACCATCATACCGGTTCCCAAGAAGTCCCCAGTCACTGGATTAAATGACTACAGACCAGTTGCCCTAACATCTGTGGTCATGAAATCCTTTGAGCGTCTGGTACTGACCCACCTGAAGGACATCACAGATCCCCTGCTAGACCCCCTGCAGTTCGCCTACAGATCAAACAGGTCAGTGGATGATGCCGTCAACATGGCTCTACACTACATCCTGCACCATCTAGACTCTGCAGGTACCTACGCTCGGGTCCTGTTTGTGGACTTCAGCTCTGCGTTTAACACCATTGTCCCAGAGCTCCTCCACCAAAAACTGTCCCAGCTCACCGTGCCTCCATCCACCTGTCAGTGGATTACCAGTTTCCTGACTGACAGGAGGCAGCAGGTGAAACTGGGTAAGTTCACATCCAGCTCCCGTTCCCTCAGCATCGGCGCCCCCCAGGGATGTGTTCTCTCCCCACTGCTCTTCTCCCTTTACACCACTGACTGCACGTCGAGGGACCCTTCTGTGAAACTCCTGAAGTTTGCAGATGACACCACCGTCATTGGACTCATCCGCGACGGCGACGAGTCTGTGTACAGAAAGGAAGTGGAACAGCTGGTTCTCTGGTGCAGTCAGAACCACCTGGAGCTAAACCCGCTCAAAACTGTGGAGATGACAGTGGACTTCAGGAAGAGACCACCATCAACATCTCCTCTCATGATCCTCAACAAGCCAGTCCCCACAGTGGAGTCTTTCAGGTTCCTAGGATCCACCATCACACGGGACCTGAAGTGGACCTCACACATCAACATAATAAGGAAAAAGGCCCAGCAAAGGCTGTACTTTCTGCGTCAGCTCAGGAAGTTCAACCTGCCCCAGGAGCTGCTGATCATCTTCTACACAGCAATAGTCCAGTCTGTCCTGACCTCATCCATCTCTGTCTGGTTCGGATCCGCCACCAGGCAAGACAAGGACAGACTGCAGAGAACAGTCAGGACTGCAGAGAGGATCATAGGAACCGATCTTCCCTCCATTCAGGACCTATTCCGGGCCAGGGTCAGGAAGCGGGCCAGGAAAATCACCTCTGACCCCTCACACCCTGGCCACAATCTGTTTAGGCTCCTCCCCTCAGGTCGGCGTTACAGAGCGTTGTACGCCAAAACCACCCGACACAAAAACAGTTTTTTCCCCCAGGCTGTCGCTCTGACGAACTCTGTCTAGTCACAGTGTGTGAGTGCACTCACATAACAATAAACTATAACTCTGCACTTCTGTACATACTCACTGTAAAATAACCCCGGCTTGGTGTATATATTATCCTTTATTATTTACGATCTGATATTTATTTGTTTTTTATTTTTACTTATTTTTGTTCTTATTTTTATTTTTTTATTTTTTTTTATTTCACTTATTCAAGTTCTGTACTGGAGGAAAAAGTTTGCCGGAGTCAAATTCCTTGTATGTGACATACTTGGCCAATAAACTGATTCTGATTCTGATTCTGAAACATGAACTTACTTTAGTTTAACTGAGAAGAACTGGGAATCGGGATAAAACGATCTCCCAAAAATGACAGATCGTCACACCCCTACATGAAGCTCATAAAAATTTCTGCAAATGCCATCATCAGTTATATATTATCTAAACAGCAGAGTGATATTAACAGTTTTTGATGATAGCAACTATTCAATGTTTTGTTCCAATGTTGGAGCAGAGCTGGTTATTTCAGCTAATACTGCATCCTCTTTGATAAGTAATAATTTAATGTAATTTGTGGCTCATCCATCATCATTTCCTTTGCTTAAATTGTCTTGTTTAAATGCATTTGTTTTATGTGATTATTTTCCATGTTTTTAGCCTTTGGATTAGTAAATTGAAATACAGAAAAAAAAAATCCTGAAATCAGAAAATATAGCAGCATGGCAACAGAATCGTTTACACTTTTAACAACTACTGTAATCTAGAATCACCTAGTATATTTAACTACCAATAGAATTGGCAGATTACAGTGATTTTTGTTTTACACAGGTGTCATGGACATGATTTGCCTGTAAGTTTCCCATGTTCTGTAATAAAAACAATAACAAAAACATGGACATTTTTGTTTTGTTTGTCTCTGTGTAAATCATCTCAAATCTGATAATACCATCGTCATAAATGGGCAGATGACAAGTAAAGGCCAAGCTTTGAGAAGCAGACAATACACAGAGGATTCTGAACATGCCAGACTACTTGCTGTGTTTTATACACATACAAGCAAGTGGCAGTATCCAAGAATCAAAGAGAAGCCCAGCGTGATTTTCCAGTGAAGGTTCCTCTACAGCATGAAATCGGCTGCTGCAAAGAGGCAGGGTAGGCAGAGGGAGGGGTAAAGGATAAGTGCAGAATAGAGCAAATCGTGTTTGATGTGACAAACAGGCATCAGTCTCCAACTGGGACGTTAAGTGCTGTGCCACATCGCATCGCATCCCATTTTTGCATTCAGGCCTTTATCTGTGAATTGATCACATCCTGTGTTGACGTTATCGTAATTGCACCCCCTACTTAGGACTAGCGCTCAAGTTTTTCTTTTGACATCCAAAACACGGGGAAAAAAAACAAACAACAGAACCAAAACGGCAGACATCAAATTGCACTCGCGTTAAGATAAATCCCACAGAGATGAATGCGGGCAGCTCATTCAACTTTTGGCATGTTGTTCTCATTCTGCTAACCTATTTAAATTGAGCACAACTCTTCATGGGTGGCTCATAAAACAGAGACTAATCACTTTGGTCAACACTGTGGGGGTGTTCGTCGGAGAAGACCACAACTGTGAACAAACAACGGCTGCTACCTGGCTGCGAGGTTGTATTTAGTAAGGGATGGGAGAAACGGAGAGGAACAAGCAACATCCTCTGTGATCTATTCTTGTGTCATTAACGATGCTAATCCATTCGCACTACTTCATCTTTCAAAGGAACTCCATCAGCGCCGGGGCATTCGGCTAACGCGTGGTGCCGTTACCAGAAACGCTGACCAATTAGTATGAAGTAAGGAGAGAGTAAAGCTGAGGAAAATTAATAAGAGGGCGAATATCTTCACAGGATGACAGTTAACTGCAAGCTATGGTCATCTTCTAATTAAAATAGCTCAGTTCAGTCCATTCTAATCTTTTCGCAATTAAAAAATAAACCTTTAGTGTTGCACGGGTGAATCTGCATTTGGTTTAAGGAGGCGTACTGGTGACAAACATTCTGCCAACACCTTTTCATAGGTGTCTCTTGGAACCAGCTGATAGAAAACAGTCATCTACAACCTCTTTTCTTTTAAAAATAAAAAATAACTTGAGTTTGAGAAGGCAGCCTCCCTTGCTTCACGAAAACGATGTGTGAATGCAAAGAATGTGGTCTGCTTTGAGATGGAGGCTGTGTAACAGTACTGTTAGCTGAGGACTGTTGAAAATCGAAAAGCAGGAAACAATTACACCAAACCTTCTTAGCGTAAATGTTTTTTTTTCCCTGGATAACAAGACGGAGTATTTACTATTGCAATTATATACTAAGCATGAACCAATTGAAGTTAGAGCCTGTTGTATTTTTGAACTCCTTTTAATTTCTTTCTCCTATCTAATACTAGTCATTTTGAGCCAATTAACCTTAACCATGGTATGTTGATTTATTTTTTGTTTTAAGGTGTTTTCACAAATTAGGAGATTAACTGTCAAAAACAATATTTACATCTCAATCCTTAGTTTGAATTATCCACTGTTATTATTTTTACTGCCTTCTACCCTCTTTTGGACCAGCTGGCTCTTATAAAATATGAATTTATATGACTACAGATTTACTGGTAGTATTACGTTCCTACACTCATCTATGGTCATGAGCTCTGGGTAGTGACCGAAAGAATGAGACTGCGGATACATGTGACAGAAATTAGTTTACTCAACAGGGTGTCTGGAGATAGGAAGAGAAGCTCAGTCATCTAGGAGGGGCTCAGAATAGAGCTGCTAAGGTGGCTCGGGCATCTGGTAGGCAGTCTGCTGGACGCCTCCCTGGTGAGGTTTTCTAAGCATGTCCCACCGGGAGGGGACCCAGAGGAAGACCCCGGACACCCTGGAGAGACTGTCTCTATCAGCTGGCCTGGGAACACCTTGGGATTCCCTCGAAAGAGCTGGACCAAGTAGCTGGGGAGAAGGAAGTCTGGGACTCTGCTTTAGATGCTGCCCCTGATTAAACGGCAGATGATGGATGGATAAATAAGACTATATATTTGACTCTATTGCCACATGTTTTTACAGCAGACTATGAATAAATAAATCCCAAACTTATTGTAATTCGTCAGCTGTAAAATATTAATGATTACAGAGAATGATTATGATTGGAAGCAAAGTCTTTTTAACCAGAAATTCACAACCAATGTTATAAACACACTTCTAAGTGTATCATCCGTTTGATGCAATGGCAAACGAGAAGCCATTAAAGTTAGCGACATTCATCTGCAGACATGATTTAGTAAACTTATCCAACATCCTGGACCTTGGCGGTAATGGAAAAGACCAGGACAGACACGATGCTAAAAGTTCTTCAAAAATAAAAACCAGGAGACAAGGATTCAGGGCATCTTTGGTCAAATCCCATTATTTATGTCAGAGTATTGAATTAAACAAATAACTTTCCCATGAACAAGCAGAAGAGGTTGTGATTAACTCCAGCTTCTTTAAGTCTGAGACGGTTAGCAAATCCTAAATCAACTGAAGTGTGGCTTTCAACAGTCGCAGTACAAGCTATAAAGCACGCTGACAACTAAAGTTAGTTACTTGGTTACACATGCGGAAGATGTGCAGCACGCATTAGCATTCTTTTAGAGTGGCCCTTGTGTCCAGATGACAAATTAGAGCCCGATGCCGTCTCCACTTTTACGTTCTGTTTGGTCTCCAGCAGCATCAGGGGAAATCTTTCTATTTGCTGCCACCCTCTACTTGCTAACTTTATCTATGGCTTTAGTGGTGCAGAGAATGGACTGTGAATTTAACTGCTTTTTTTGTTATATAAATAACTTCTGGCCAGTACTAAAGAAAAAAGATAAAGGGGAACTCAAACACACAAGTAGTGAAAACCCAAACAAGAAAAGAAAGAAAGCTAATTGTTATTTGCCATGACAAACAACATCACACAATTACCGTACTAGACTATGTATGTAACCTTTTATTGACATCTTTTGTTTCAGAAGATGTAATGCCCGGCTTTTGCTTTAAATGAAAACATTTTATGACCATGACCTCCAATGTATTTTATTCAGATTTTATGTAATAACACATTATTGTGAATAGAAAATATAAAGATGTATTGGTTTTCAACACATAAAATCAGGATGGGCACCTATAAATTCTCGGCTCCTGAGTCCATTACCACCTTTCACTGCAGTTACCGGTACTGCTTCATGACTTTAAGAGGAAATCTCACCCAGCTTTGCTCATTTACTATTTTTGGCCAATCTTCATTGCAAAATGTATTTATTCTACCATTTCAATTCACAAGTTTATTCTCTAGTCAGTAGGTGAACCTTCACCAAAGACTCGGGTCTTTTGCAGCCTCTAAAATGTATTTTTATAGTATTCTTATTTTTTAGATAATTTTCCTCCACAGGTTTGGCCTGTTTTTGTTTCTGCATGGTGACAGTGTGTTCAAGTTGATGTGTGGATTTACTTTTCCACTATTTCTGGAACACCTTCTTCCACATGTTTGCTGTGTCCCCCTACATAGTTTAAGACTGTATTGCAAACAGCAATAAGGCCTAGTATAGACTTCTCTGTCGAGCAAGTTTGCACCCAATAGCAGACGTATTGAAGCAGTCATTTTCCTTTTATACTTCTCCGTTGGTGTGTCAGTGTTGCAAAGCAATTCCCCACCAGGACAACAGGAAGTGCTGACTTTATCTGACGGGTCTGCCTACCATTGCAGTGTCGTTTCTGGTTAGCTAGAGTTTATTTTTTTCAGTTTGTAAACACATTTCCCCTCTAGGAACAATGAATGACAGAAAGTAAGTTGTGTTCTTTGTGTTCAAAATCGACAAAAGACCAGGTTAGATAAATTGTCCTTGCGATATAATGCATATAGTGCCCAAATGCTGCATCAACTACTAATTAAATCAACTACATCAAGAGCACCGTTCTGGTGAAATGATCTGTGACTGATGTTGGGCTGACAAATCACAGGCATGCGCTTTGTTTCATTCAAAGGATAGTTAAAAAATTGGGCTTTACTCCGTGCGTCCTTGCGTAGGTCATGGATAGACCTTGCATCAACGGATAATGGCATTGGGTCTGTCCGCTCCGAGAAGAAGTATAAACTAGTCCAAGAAGTATAAACTAACCTTAAATTTTAACTTCATTCCAGAGCGCATCTTCTTTCCACTTTACATTAAAACTAAATATTTTTCTCATACCAGGTTCATGCACATCACTCTAAAGTAAAAGTGCTATTAATTACCTTCAGATGTCCATTAACTTGTAGAGTATACCTGTGTATAAGTTTGAGTAAAGCCTAGTTTATAGTTCTCCATCTGCAGAGGTACGCAGCGTAGGCCTGGGTAGTATACCGGTTAAAACTGAGAACCGGTGCTTATTTTCGTTATGAATATGAATTTTTAATATACCTCGGACAACTTCCGTAACGTTTAATGAGGGGAAGTGTTTCAGCCAGGACCAATTTCACTGCTACGCTCTTCACCACAGTGTAGAAAATAACGTTTTTAACTAAGTACAGCTGCTGGCAGGAGCGAAGCACACAATTCTGATGAAGTGTTTCCAAAAAAAGAGGAGCCTCGTCTATAGTTTAAAAAGTTTATGGACTTTAAAAGGTCAGACAAGAACCAAACGGCATATCTTTTATAAACGGTTTTGGGAGTAACCAGTAGGGAGGAGTGTTGAGCGCTATTTGACCGTCTGTAGGTGCACGCGGTCAACGGCGGAAAAACCAGTAGGAAAGAAATCAAAAATAGCTGTAAATATGTTTTACATACCATCTATGATACTTCTGCCGTCTTTTTTCTGCTGTTATCTGAATATTAACCAGCTAATTACCACCTACTGTCACCATGTTTATTTTACTTCTTCTTTGGCAATATCTGATCTGAGTCTATACTCTGCCCCCTTGCGGAATTCTTCAGTACTACATGCAAGCAATTAGAAGATGCAATTTGTTGCTTGTGCCAACGTGAGGTTTAAAAAATTAAACTTTCAGCCTTAAAACATCAAGATTGCCCACTAGAATCATAATCATTTTAATTATTTTCATATCATTCACCTGTCTCTTGGAAAAAACAACATGATTCAGTCCATATGGCGGTAAAATGGGCTATTTAAAGCACATTTTTATATTCTTTATTCTTGTAAGATAATGTGGATATGAACGGTATGGAAAAAATACAGTTAAATACCGTAATACCAACATGTTTTTTAAAAATACAGTGATGTGAACATTTTCGAATGCAACGGAGAGTGCACGTCTGGGATTGGTCAGCCCAACATCAGCCCAAAATCATTTCAGCAGAACAGTGCTCTGCAGTTTATATAATTACAAGTGATTTTGAACCCCGGAGAACAACAAAACAGACCACTGTGTTTGTTTGTTTACATGCATTTTTAGTATGTAGGCTGACCCACCAGAAATGGTCAGCACCCCCTGCTGTCCTGGTGAGGAATTGCTTTGCAACAATGAAGAGGTATAAAAGGAAAACGTCTCCACCACTATGTGTGTGTGTGGGTGCAAACTTGCTGACGGAGAAGTATAGACTAGGCTTAACACAGCTGTCCAGCAAAGTTCTCAGATAAATAAACGTAGCAGACAGGAGATTGGCTGTTCCTCCTTTTTAGACAGCACATGTTTTGCCTCCATTTTGCTAGCCATTAAAGTACATGTGTATGTTTTAACAATGAGGAATCATCTAAGTAGAAGAATCAGCTAGCAGAATGTAATGAAAAAATGTATTTAATGAATAAATATTTTCCAGAACAGACTTCAGCCATATCTGCATGTATTTGCATGTAAATTGTTGGGCATGTAGGGGGTAGGCACACCAGCGTACCTAAACAGGTAGTCTCTGTCTCTGTAGCGACAACCGAAGAACAGCCAGGTCTCGCCAAACTCTGCCTCGGGCTTTTCCTTCCTCTCCTCCTCTCTGAAAGTCAAACAACGGATGTTAGCAGTCAATCAATACAAGCAGACAACCTGACCAGATGGGAGACAGTGAGTCCTTCCTCGCACTAGAGGTTAAAGAAGAGGCGCGACATAATTACAAACCAACTGTAGTGGCAGCAAAATGAGCTGAAAGCAAGGAAATTACTATGTGTACAGATGCGAGAACATTATACTGCACTTATGATTAAATTTCATCCAAACAGAATAAATGTCTTTCAGAATAAAAAAAAAGGGCTCAGGCTGGATCATCGGTGTGTATTTTTGTCCTCCTGTCCTTTGGTGAAGAAAGCCTGTCCCCAAAAAGTGTTTCCTTTTGTGGCTTTGGAGTTTGGAATACCTCCCACATTCCCCCTGTAGACCACACAGTGCCACAAAGCAGCTATGAAGATGTGGTTATCTGTGTCACACACCTGCTGCTGCCATGACAGCTCTCTCCCAGATAACAGTTAACCCCAAATCTTTCATGATGTGATTAGTCAGCGGAAAGTCCACAGAACTTATCTTTGTCTGCTACCCTTTTGGTCGATGGCTGAAATTACCGTCTATGAAATTTGGCCATTTTCCTGCTCTTTTAGGCACAATGAAAATTGTCTGATTGCATAGAGTGATTAGATTTCTAAGTCTTTGGAGATTCTTATAGTGTTTAGTTAAACTAAACATTCCAAACAATGAAAAAATGTACTCCCCCATGTATGGAAATATTTTTTTTATTTGTTTTAAATATATTCTCTCATTTGAAGACATCTGTCGAAGAAAATCTTCACTTGTTCCATTGGCAGAATTCTAAGCTTACTACAAGCAAAATTGATTTTTTTTTTACTTGTTTCTACAGTAGCCTTTTTGCAGTGCAGCCTTATTCATTTATGAGTTGGTGTGATCCAGCTCAGCCAGCGTTTATTAATGTATGATTTAAAAGCAGTGTTTAAAGTGTTAAACACTCTCCGTCATTCACCATAAAACAAAAACAAACTGAACAAAAATGAGAAAAGCTCTGATGGCATTTCAGGTGGCGGCTGCTCAGATCCCTCAGCAGCAGAGACATGCAAACATAGACGGATGTCTTTGGTTTCCCAGCACTCGTCAAAACAGGATCTATCTGTTAACTCTTTGAATGACGTTAATAATTAGCAACTTACGCAACAAAATCAATCAATCAAATCAATAAATACGGTTATACTTCTTGTCTTATCTTGTCATATGGAAATATTTGGCTTTCAACTGTATTTATCTTTTCTTCATTCACCAGAAGGTTGCTCTTTTTTTATTGCTGCTCATCTTTGATGAAATGTTGTAAATGAAAAATTGTCATATAACCATCAACCTGCTAATGGCAATACAGTTACATGTCATTTTAAGTTGAATATTAGGAACTATAAACTGCATTTCTTCAGGGCCCATTGAGCTTGGACATTATTTTCTATCTATGGAAGGTTTAAACAAAGGATAACTACAATGATTATATTTCTTAGAGAAATGAACAGATTAATCAAATGTTAGTCAAAGATAGACACTAATTAGCCCTAAAAAATAAATAAATAAAAAGCGAATCAATACAAAGGTGGGATTGTGAATCCAACAGTAAAACTTTGCTCCTGTTAATTAAATGTTTTTGTTTGAACTAAATGTTGGTGCATGAGGTTCTGTAGCAAAGCTGTCTGGCTGACTTGATCATCACGCTCAGATCCTATCCATTTGCATCCTGGACGAGATTCTTCTGATCTGCCAAAGGCCTCAAGTAAACTCATTTTAGTGGGCTCGTCTCTCCCTCTCCTCTCGCCCTAAAGGGATCAATACCAATATGAAAAACCTGGGTTCCATTCTGAGTAGACCACACCGGCGCCTTTCCCTGAATACAAATCACCTCGGCGTGCTTTAACAGCCTCCAATACGATCCCGAGGGGAAAGGCAGCATCCACGGAGCACTCCATTTGGTGTCTAAAATCAGCGCCATTCAGATGATCGGCGGGGGGGGGTTGCACTGCGAAAGAAGCTGAGGTTAAGACTTGGTAAACAACACAATAATTTCATATCTCTCATCTTTATCTGTGCAGCTCTATAAGGGGAGATCTGAGAGGCGGTGTTCATTTAAAGAGCAAACAAACCGTAATACGTCAGCTCAGAGAAACTACACCGCATAATTACTCCAATACGCAGTCTGCCTGTTTTTATAGTCAACTGACTGCTCAGATTGATTAATGGAAGATAAATATATGCTCATACAAACTGTCCAACTAAATTTATGAAAGATGGCTGCTGGCAGGCATATGAGTATTACTCTTATCTGATGTTTTGTCTTCCAGAAGATGGGCTTTTAAATCCTGCTAAGAACTTACATCTTGTTTAAAAGACTTTTGTTTTGCAGTTTTTGCTCACAGATAAGCAGAAATAACAACATTATTAAAAAACACATTTTTCATAAAACATTCCAAGCACAAGCAATCAATGCAAGACAACTGGGGGGGGGGGGGGGGGGATCACTGTAATCTCCTGATAGCAATGAGTGAGCCCCTTACCTTTGGAAGCTCTTCTCCTACTTGTTACCGGCGCTCTTAGCTCGTACAAAGTACTTTTGAAAACGGCCATCGATTAACAGTGGGGGTGGGAAAAAAGGGGGAGGGAGGAGAATCGAAGCGTTCCCGTGTTGTTTTGTTGCCAAACAGGACCCGCCGAGATACGGCTCCCCGCTGACGAACCGCCGATTGTTATCTCCTATGAGAGTACGGCGGCGGCCGGTCAGCGAGGCTTATTTCGGAATGGCCTGGTTAGACGCTGCAACAATGCTACTCCATGACAGGTTCATATAATCCTCCAGGACCATCCGGGGCTAGCAGGCAGAGAGGATACGAGAGACGGCAGAGGAGGAGAAGGAGAGGACAGCTGAGCTGATGAATCGATTTGCAGGGTTTTTGTTGAAAAAGCAAAGAGCTTTTTGAAAGAAAAGGGGGAAAAAAAGATCAATAAGGGAGATTTAATAAAATAAAAACTGATGTTTCTTGGAAGAATTTGATGAAAGACTGTGCATTGTATTATGAAACAAAACCTCCGCAGACAATTGATGCCTGAGCATCCTGCTTTAATAAAGGACTTACATGTGTATTTTCGTCTAACATTACCAAGAGCAATATTTGTGCCCTGGTACAAGATATAAATAAGACTGGAAAACCACAGAGTACTGTTCTCCTGGATGAACCTGTGTACACAAGGTGTGGTCCATTCAGCACTGAAACATGTGCTGTCTACATTTCTTCTCCACCCCAGCAGCTCCAGCACCACCTTACCCCAGATGACCACTCATCCATTCTGAGCCTTCCTGCCATAGACAATCCATCAATTCACTGCCGTGTCACCTCTCAGAGCAATCTCACACTGATGCGGACCTGCCACAACACTGCAGACGTCGCTGGGATTTAGAGACAATTGGAGCTGACTGGGGCGCAACCTCATTTACACAAAGCCACCCACGACTTAGACATGTCAGTCTGACTAAAGAAGAGCAGGGAGGGGAAAAAAAAGGCTTACTCTGCTCTCTTACAAGTCACAGAGGCTGTGGCTAAATGCATGAACATCAGCTTACGTAGAGAAGCGTCAGTCAAACTGCAGCAATCTGACAGGTGGAACCCATGGTAGTTTTGAGTTACAATGCAAGGCAAAAGTATTAATGCCATACAGTCATTCTGGGGGAGCAGCAGGGATCCACAGTTCAGGTGGGGAGAAGTCATAAGCAATCAGTAAGATAAACGTCAAACATGCCAAAGAAGGTGCTACAGTCAGATGAGACCACTACCAACATTTTTGGCTGACACACAAACCACCAAACTAACACGGAATCTGTACACTTTCACTTAGTAAAACACGGTGGTGGTGGCAGCATCATTCCGTGGGGATACTTTCATTTACCTCGTCACAGTATGTTTTCTTTGTACTTCATGATTGTGCTCTGCTTTATGTTGGTCGATCGCATAAATCCCAATAAAATAGACAAAAGTTTGTCATTTGCTAAAAGTTAGGAAAAACAAGGGTTATGAACACATTTTGCCAATAAGTAAACATTGATTTTAAAAACCGAGCAAAATGTCATGTTTATCTTTAAACTAGCGTGCTCCTTAACCTGAGCCAGTGTTGTTTTAACTAAATAATAAGAACCAACTGTACTTAAATCCTGCTTAGCTGACAGTCATATCCTCACACCACCTCGTCAGCAATTACACGCAGTGATTTAAACCATTAACACAGCCATCCCCTTCTGGACTTTTTATTGTTGAATCAATAATGCCCAACGCGCTGCTTTGAATCCTCACTCCTTATTACAGAAGTCATAAACGTGCCCATCTGAGAGGGACTGATTTACTCCGGCAAGGATGAGGACAGCGTCGGAAATAATCCCCAACGTGATCGCAGCCCTGGCTGCCAGATTTACTGCTTGACATAACAGAGGCTTTCATAAGCAGTGAGCTGCGTCACATTTAATTGTCTCTGCAGGTTATCTAAAAATATGCAAGATGATGAGCACTTAACACTACTTCCACACTTTGAATATTCACAGGGTTAAGGACGTTGTTTAGCAGGGATGAGTACATGTCACTCTGTTTGCACCACTTGGACTTGACATGAACATTTTTACCAACTAACGGCAGGTTTCTAATTTTGTAACAAACCAAAGTGACGGGTTCAAGTGCATTATGTATTGCTATTGACAGGGGCACTGCCAAAGTAGACATCTCAAAATAGAGTTTTTTCTCACAGTGGTGGGCAAAGTTTAAGCATTCCAATTATAATTTCTTTAACTTTGAACAGATAACTAGATGTTCCGACCTCTAAATGGTTTTCTAATGGGGGAAAATGGTAAATCTTCTAAGCACCTAAAAGACTTCTCAAATTACAATCAGCAGCCGAAACACAAAATAGTTGCTTTTCATTTCATTTCCATTTCGTTTTCATAACATATTCATTTTGAGCTTTTTGACACATTTAAAAGGTTCTTTTCCCAACATGAAACAATAACTCAACAAATGGCTTGATTATATGTTATTGTGAATTCATTGTGGCATTTATCTAATCTCTACAGAATAAAAACTCTATACAGTGTGTAGAATAGGCCCCAAACGTGTTTATGTCTCCAATATCTCTATGGAGATAAAGTTTATACTGTGTGACATGGTGGCAGCAACCTGAATAATCCACACGTACAAAGAAATCAAAACAACTTAGCCCACAAAAAAGATTAAAGGTAAAAGAAGAAAAAAAACTTTGAAGGGAAAAAGAGCAAATGTATTGTACCAAAAGGGGACAGAAAGCCAATAAACCAGCTGAAATCTGTCAGCATTTAGACACATTCCTGTTGCAGGTGCAATCCAGTAACAGCTGGTTTTATATTAACTGATGGAAAATGAAAAGGTTCGTCATTACTAAACCATTACATAGAGTGGTACAACTCAGTAAAGCAAAAAAACTTTGTAGAAAAGTATTTCTGTTCCATAACTTACTCCTGGTAATTATTACAGATACATTTTAAACATCTAAATGTTCCAGTGAGTGCTGCTGCAGCCATTCTTCGGAAATGGAAATAACATAACTTTACCATAAACCAGGTGTTTCTCGCGTGACTTATGACAGAGGAGACAAAAAGTCTTCCAAGAGACAGGAAGAACTTGAACATTTCCCACTGGGAAATTGATTTGCAGCATGTCCATACATCAAACAACAAATACATTGTATTACAAAAATGTTTTAAATAATTAACACAGAACAAATGTACCACAATATCCGCAGTAACACTTATGGCTAGGATTGTTATTAAGCATAACAGTAGCAACAGCCCCAGGTAACTATTATGAGAAGCTTGTGGAAGGATATTCAAAATGTTTTACCCAAGTTATACAGTTCAAAGGCAGTGGTATCAATTATAGAGGAAATGTATGCAAACTTCTGATTTTTAAGACAATAAAAATTATTATTTTACTTTATTTCTCTCAATATTATGGCATTTCGGAAACAGGAATGAAATTTGTAATTTTAACTGATTTAAAATAGGAGAGGTTTGGTCTGATTTAACTTCAGACGATAAGAAGAAAAGTGTGTGTGTCTTTCTATTTGGTGTACGTAAACATCAGGTTTCAATTCAAGTGTGGAAAACAGAAAATTCACAATAAATTCAAATGTATTCATCCGGTTCTTGTTTTCAAACTGTAATGAATATCTAAGCTCTCTCATTATTCTACCCCGAAAGAGAAAAAGGCTCAAATCCAATAATATGACCCTCATGGCCATGATGAGAATGTATAAATGTCAGAGAAACTGTAAAAAAGCAAAACAAAAATCTGAAGTCTTTTGCCCTACATAGAGATTCAAAGTAATACAAGCATAAATATGATCAATGCTGACAAGTAAAAAACAAAAAACCTTCAATGTAGTCTCAGATTTTAAATTTTGACCACAGTAGAACATTTACTCCTTAAGAAAAGAAAAAAAAGTCTACAATATTTTAAAGGCACAGTGTGTAATTTTCGGCCAGTAGGGGGCAGTGCATACCTAAATTATCAAAGCATGCGGCATCTGTGTCTTCGAATAAGAAACTCAACAACGGAGGTCAGACTAGTGCTGTTTTCAAACGTTCAATTCCCTGAGAATTATCTATTTGCAGCATCATGACGAGCAAATCAGTCTCTCTTTCATCGCTTGGAACTAGCGAAGAAGTAATAATTTATTTATGGTGAAACTTTTTTTGCATTTTGAGGGGAAATTAATGTTTTAATAGTGGGCGTGTTCCATGCGCATTGTCTGTCCGGGCTCTTGTAGAAGTAAAGACGTCATCTAATATGGCTTTCCCCTGAAAAGAGGACCCGCGCCTATGTATTTTAAAACTGATTTTTAAAGTCATACTTTACAATATCGCCAATATTTTGCAATTAATGTCCTTTACGTAATTATTATTACAAAATATTTTAATGGCTATTTTCAAAGATGTACTGCAAAAACTACACACTATCACTTTAAATAAAATAACTCGGAGGTGAATAAGTCAAACTTTGGTTTTGTTACTAGTAACAAAAAACCTTTTCAAGAGCCACACAAAAATATATATTTTCAACAAGGAATTTATGGGAAAAGATGAGGTATAATTTGAGAAAAAAAAACTGGAGGTGACAACAATAAATAAATACTGGTTAATGTCCTTGAAGGCAAAAGTGGAAGAGTTCCTTCAAGGACTGCAACTCCCTGGGTTTGTAAATCAGTGAAAAAAAGCTTAATGATTTGGTCAGGATGCCAGCTATCTTGTTGTTAACAAGTGACAATACAATTTCAATCTGCCAGTCGAGCATTCAACCTATTCATGCATCAAGCCAGCAAAGCATTGGTCATACCTTTGCTGAAGAAAGCCTATAAAAGGAGCCACTCCAGTTCCAGGTCCAATCATAATGAAGGGCACGGATGGGTCAGATGGAGGTCGAAAGGAGCAGTTGGGTCTCAAAGTCACATGAATCTAAGGTCAGAAAACATTACAAACCATTTTTCATAATGGGCATAATTACAACAGGGCTGTAAAGCCACTTTGGGCACAGCGATTCTAATAATTGATCCACTCATTATTCTAAAATGTTCTAATGAGAAAATGTTTGAGATTTAAATAAAATCCATTGAGTCTGCAATTTATTCTTTTTAATTAGCCACACACACAACTGGTCCGGAGCAGACTGTTTCTGCCTGTTATACCGAACAGTTTTTAGAGCAGAACACATGTAGCCAATAGCGTTTAAATCCACACTGACACATATTAACGTCGAACTTCAACAGAACTCGAACACTTAATCAGCTAATGTGAGCACTTAGAAATCATTTAGCTAAGGCAGAGACTAAAAATGTGCAAAGACTACTTTCCGTTTTATTCTCTCCTGCAAAATGATTACCTTTGGCAGAGACAGACTGCTGGAACAGTCTGCCTTCTCTGGGAAAACCAAGCCAGGATTGACAAGGTCAAACAGCCAGCCGGTGCACAAGCCTCGCCGGCCCGCAGGCCTCCCTGAGCAGACTGGGAACTCTACCATACTGAAGACAAAATGCAGCTTTTCCGGATGCCTGAGACGGGAACTGGAGAGATGAGCCCAGGGAGGACGAGGCAAGGAAACAGAGGGAGTGTTTGAGCATGGAATAAAAATAGAAAACAATGGGTAAACAATATGGAGGACAGAAACAGGCATAAGTAAAAATAAAAGCAGAAATTTCCTCCCTTTCTTACACGTGCATCATTGCGAAGAAATGTATACGTTTTAATTTTCCTTTTCTTTATACATGCCGTCCTTGTTTTTACAATTACTCCTATCCTCTTTTTACTTTACCCTATACATCTCTGCCTCAATATGCAAATGAGGAGGGCTGCCCTCTTGGTCCAACTCCTCTACTATTGGTCAATAAACCAATTGTGTGAGACATGTCTGGTATGACTTCACTTCCTATCAAATAAGGAGTCTCCTGAAATGGCCAAAAGCGCAGGCATGCACATGGATTCTGCTCCTTCCTGTATATTGACCAATAGTAGAGGAGTTGGACCAAGAAGGGCAGCCATCCTCATTTGCATAATGAGGCAGAAATGCATGAGGTAAACTGAAGAGACGAGGGAATGTAAAAACAAGGAATGCATGTATGAGGAAAAGGAATAACTTTTTTTTCCCGAAAAAAGGAAAGAAAAAGAAAAATATATTTTTTATTGATGAAAATGTGCGTAATAAGGAAAAGGAAAAACAAAATATATACATTTCTTGGCAAAATGCACGTATAAGGAAAAGAAAAGACAATATTTATATACTTTTTTTTTATCCACATGTAAGGAAAAGGAAAACCAAAATATATATATATGTTTCCCCTTTTATTTTTAATTATGTCAGCTTTGGTTCTTCATGAAACAGATATAAAGAGACATTAGAAAATAAAGTGTGAAACAGGGAAGGACAGAAAAAGAGGGTCATTATGAGAGAGAAACAATCTTCATGAGCAGCTAACAATACAGATCCTTAATAGAAAACTAATAAAAAGAACCACTTAAAAGAAAAATAACGACAGAATGTAAACTGCAAGTAAACTGTTCATCCATTTCAAGACATTGATAAATGTGAAAGTTTAAATAATTGAACATTTTTATTACAGTTATTTGTTTAATTGTCTATGAAATGGAAAAAATATTACACTGTAATAAATAAATAACTACAAATATTTATACAAATCAGAAGTACTTTTTTAACAAAAGGACATATGTTATTGTTTTACTGTTTGTCCAAATAACGGGTGGTGATATTTTTGCCAATTACCTTTATTGACAATGATGATATATTTCTTAATTTATGTTAATAATATTAAAAGCTCTTGTGTTCATATTTACCAACCTATCTATCCATGTTTTGTTTATTTATAATGAAAGATATTTACTTTATATTGTACCTTAAGGCTTGTATAAATAATAACTATTTGGTAAACTGTGGAACTTTTAATATGTTTTCAAGCTGTTATTTCAGGTAATTATGATGTATTTCCCACTTACAGCTAATTAAAACCAAAAATTCAAGATTATAATATTACATAAGAGTGAGTCCAATACAAAACAAGCCATTTTAATACAGAAATGTGGGCATAATGAAATATATGTTTATTAATTGCTTGAAAGGCTGTTATTTTCAAGAGGTACTTAAATTTTGACAAACAAGCCACATAGGAGAGCATATTCTAATCTACTGAATATACCTGCACTTCAGTTACAGATTGGATTTCTCAAAAATTTTCAGTGTGAGATTAAGCTGCTGCGTTTTAAGATTATTTTAGGTGAAAAAATGTGGAGGGCGCTGCTGTGGTAACTGCATGATGGCTGGGAGGAACAAAACCCAGCTACCTGTCAGGAAACACTACCAAGGCTGAACAGAATGTAATCTCTAAGAAAAAATGTAACATTTTTAAAGAACAGCTGTTGCTTTCTTAAAATTGTCCTCAGGTGCCTTTCATTTAAACCTTTGACGAAAAGGTTTTACATTATAAGTGCCCTATATTTTGTTCCTTCACATGAATACAGCCAAAGATGATATAACTTCACTTTTTTAAACTCTACGGTTTTATGTTTTATGTATGTATATAAGGTTTTATGGATACATATTGAACTTTTTGGCAGAACCTATTTATTAAATATTAACAGTGAAATCTGTGGCGTGTGGTTTTGAACCTTTGAAGTTACATTTAAACAATTTTAGTAAATAATTTAGGTCAGACCATTCATACATTAAATCCCAGGAAGTGACAGGGCATGTGCTTACTTTTTACTATTTTTGCCATTTTCCATTAAAAAACATGCCTACAACACTAATTATACATTTTTTTCCCAGCATTAGTTACTAAACCCTATATTCTTTACATTCTGGCACCTACAGACAGGACCATAATGGTAAAAATTTCTGCTTGCCTTGCTTCAGTAAATGTCTCTCTTCCTCCTCTGTGTTCTCATCCCTGCTGCTGGTTACAGAACTCTTGCTCCTCTCATCCTTCACTTTCCCGTTCCTGTGGGCCACTGGAGACCTCTATTGACCACAGCATCAATAATGCAAGTCTCTAATGTCTGTGCACCATCTGATAAACTACAGCAACCCTCTCTCCTGTCCATTCTCCGCCTCGCCACACAAACACACGTACACATGCATTAATACGCAGCTAAAGTGAGTGACTAATGAGAGCAGCTGAGAAGTTCTGACATTGCATTAGATGCTGCTGTTCCACACGAGCTTTAAAGGAAGCCAAATAGGCACTAGCTTAAAAGGACAAGCAAATCAATGACGAGCTAAGTGAGGCTAAAAGAAGGAATGCTCGACCTATTAAAGCTAAGCGCAACTGGCTATAGCCTATGGAATACTTAAAGTCAAATAATTTGTGTAGTGGTTACAGAAGGAAAAAAACTCTACAAACACCCATCGGAGCCACAGTAAAAAATTTATTACAGGCTCTGAAAAAGAGAATCTATAACCAACCTTAGTCTGAGGAACACATCTAAATGACTTGTTACAGAATAGCAAAAACATAGTTTACATTTTCTTATATTTATGCATTTTTTACCAGATTTTTAAACATCTTTACAGTACTTTATCCAGGCAATGAATACAGCAACATATAGTTACTTATAAAACCTTTTCTACCCCTCAAACCTTTTCTACATTTTACTGTTACAACTAAATATTTCTGTTTTAATTACTTTTTCTTCAATAAAAAGTCTGAACGGTGTGGTTTGCATCTATATTCTACCCCCTTTATTCTACTACTCTTAAATACAATCCAAAGAAACCAATTACATACAGAAGTCACCTACTTGTGTGCAGCCTGTGCCTGTTTCTATGAAGGCTTCAGAGGTTTCCTAGAGAACATTACTAGACAGGTTAGGGAGAAAGTTCTAGAAGTGTAAAGCACAGTAACCCAAGATTTGAACATCTAACACAGCTCTTTTCAATCTATCAGCAAAAAGTATGGCACAAACACAAACACAAATCTACTAAAAATGACTGTTAAACTGACAGGATGAATAAGGAGAACATAAATCCCGTAGAGGAATCTGTTGCAAAGACAACTATAAGTCAAGCCCTAAACAAATCTGGCCTTTATGAAAAAGTTAAAGAAAGAAAAAATATGTACCGTCCCATTTACGGTTTATCTCCAGGCAGGTAGTGGACCTAATCTGTATGACCTAATCTGATAGGATTAAATTTTAACTTTCTGGTTTATTTGCAAAATGCTATATTTCAAAGAAAATTAATGCTACACTCTCCTAAATCAACAATCCCTTGGTGGGGGCAGTCTCATGCTATGGGAATGCTTTACAGATACAGGAAAGCGGGTTGGAGTGAATAGGAAGATGGGTGGAGTTAAAAGCACAGTAAAAGACTGGAGTTACTAAAGGCAAATTTCTACATAGTGTTTGTGGAGAACATCCGATTTAGTCTATGTCAGGGGTCTCCAACCTTGTCCCTGGAGAGCTCCTGTCCTGCAGGTTTTAGGTGCATTCCTCCATCAAATGAATGGCTTGTTAGCACGCCTTTGCCAAACTTGGTGGCCTGCTGCAGAGGTAATTCAGTTATTTGATCCAGCTGTATTGGAGAAGGGTTGTATCTAAAACCTTTTGGACAGTAGCTCTTGAGGACCAGTGCTAGAGACACCTGCTCTACGTCCATTATGTCTAACTGCACTGCCCTGCTACATAAAGTATCTAATTGAGAATCTAGACTTGGTAAAGACTGATATTAGTAAGTAATAAAAGTCAGATTTTGATATTCATAGTTGCTGTCCATCCAATCTTACTGAGCTTGAAACATTTTGCAGAGGAGAATAGGAAAAACAATTTGTTCTCGGATAAACAATGTTGGTAGAAACATATCCCAAAAGGCTTGCAGCTGTAAACACAGCACAAGTGGTTTTCCACCCCTCCCCTATGTCATGTGTGTTTTTGTCTCTAATGTGCTTTATGCTTTTACTGATCTTATGTTGCTGCTTTTATCTTATCCCCTAATCACCCAAAGAACCTTGAATTGCCTTGGTGTTAAAAGTGCTACACAAATAAAGTTGCCGTTCCTTGACTTTCAAAGTATCGACTCAAGGGACTGAATAGAAATGCATCTCACAGTTTTTTAGATGGCTGAGTGTTAAGATTTTCAGAGCAATATACACTTATTTTTTTCCCTCTTCCCCTTTTTGACATACATTGTGCTGTTCCATCACAAAAACACATTAAAGTTTGTAGAGGTAAAGTTATAAATGTTAAAAAAAAGTGCATTAATATTTCTGCATGGCACTATTCATCTCCTGGGTGAATGAGACTGCATTGCACAACTTTTTTAATCCCAATGCAAACTTAAACTCTGGGCGCCAATATTTTCCTAATAGTAATACAGAAACTTGAAGATTTAGTGACCAAAACATAACTGACAGCCATATACTAAGGCTAAAAAGTTGAAGGGACAAAACAGGTTAATCCTTTTTCATAAATTCTCACAGTTGTTGCAGGGACTCCTAATCTTCTTCATTTGTGCAGCTTGAAAACGCACAGAAGAAATCAGGAGGAGAAAAAAGTAATTTCCCCAAATCCGTCAGAGGAAAATAAGACACACTTCTGGACATGTGTTGTTCCAGATAAAAAGTGGATGTCTGAGCACAACTGCATTCAAACAGAGCAAACTTGTTTTTGCAGTCAACTTACCTTGCTGCTGAATAAGGCCTGGGCTGCAGTTTTGGCAAAAGCTCTGAAAGGCAAGCAAAAGTGTCAATCATCTTGTTGTCTTGCTAAGATCTTGTTACACCCATGACAGAGCAGAGGGGAGGAGGGAAAAAAAGAGATATGTGAAAGTCACTGTGGTCCACTGAGACATCCTGCCTATACCAATCTATCCTCAGCAAACCCCCCCACCCGGGTTACGGTCTTGTTTCTGGGACACATTTCTATATTTATGAAATTACAAACTCAGGGTTATAGAATCCCAAGCGTCCAGATGTGGAGCCAGTAGGAAACCGATTGCTTATGCAGAGCTTATTTCGATGCCAGCCATGAAGGTGCCCTTTTTAAGGTAATACGCGTGACGAGGTGTCAGAGAAATCAGGAAAAGTACAAGATATTTCTGACCCTGTAGCAACAGCACAGGGTTTCCACACAGTGACCTGCGCTGCTCATTAGACACGCGAGGAGGCGGCAGGTGGAGAGTTATGAGATGTGCTATCTGTGTGTTCGCTCGTGCTTTTTTTTCGGATCTGCGTGATAGATGAAGAAGGAATAAGTAAATTTGCTCCATATGTACCAGCTGAGGTTTTACAATAACACATTTTTCTGCTAAATTGCTCGCAAAGACAAAACAGCTGGACTGAATCTGTTCTCCCTTCTCTTTCAGGATTCATCTGAAATCTGAAAGGCTCAGAGTGCTTGAGAAGCAGCTCAGCATTTGACATCCATTTGTCTCTTTGAGTAATTACCTCTGAAAAGAGCAATTATGTCCAAGTTATTGATCAACACATACAATTCCATTTGGGTTCATCTAAAAAGAAAAAGAAAAAAAGCAAGGCCCTGTCAAAGCAGCAGGAGTTTTGGAATTTTACGCATTTCTGTGAAACCTGACAGTACAGTTAGAAAAGCGAAGAAACCAATATGAAAGAATATATTTCAATGTATTAAAAAAAAATCAGCGAACACATTTTTGATTAATGGTGATCTCTTAAAAATCTATACTGGGTGGAACAAACAACGCAGTGATTAAAGCTTTTTATTCTGAGACAGAAGAAGAAAACAACTTTAATGCACAGAAAAGAAGCTGTAGCAAGAACTCCAGCTGATCTAACTTCTTCTGCAATCGATTTGTTTGTACCACTGAGGCAAATCAAAGTTTATCAGTTCGGTATTAAATGCTAAGAAATAATTAGGGCTGAGCCAAAGCAAGATGGAATAGAAACATCAATGAAGCTTTCAAAGTTTTTACGCCATTAAAACAAAATACATTTAATTATGTATAACCCTTGAAAATGTTAACACTTTTTCTATTTCCCACCCCAAAATAGTGCATAATTGTGAAGTAGAAAAAAAAACCTTGGGATGTAAACTTCTTACGAATAAAAAAATCTGAAAAGTTTGAGGTGCATTTATATTATTTGCTTCTTTTTTTTTTGTATAATGCGCTCTTTAACTGACCAGTTAGTTTAAGAGCGCTGTCATGTATTTTCAGACGATGGATATGAGATATGGATCGCTGGGGATATCTTTATAAGCTAACCCCGCTTTAAACTTCCTCACAACTTTATTAGTGACCTATTCAGAGCTGTTCTTGGTCTTCATGACGATGTTTTTTCTCTTTAGTCTAGCAAAACCCAGAGGGCTTAGAGAACAGCTGTATTTATACTGGAAATAAACTGCACAAAGTCTGATGGATTCAGGGGTATCGGAGTAAGTTGGGTTGGATATAAATGCACCCAACACTTTATTAAAACAAAAAAAAACAACAACTGAAAACAGTTTGCCCTGTTTTACTTCCACTTCACAAAAGTTTCAGGGGTAATCATTTTGCAAGGCACTTTGAAAGTAACAACCAGACAAATCTAGATGTTTTTGGACAACACTTTTGATCCAGTAAAAGCCCCCCCCCCCTCTCTCCATCAGAGGGTGTATCATGTACCTTAACAAGATCCCCTACACCTGCACAGCGCTTCAGTCGCTGCCTTTCTATCACTGAGTGACAGGACATGTCTGAAGCAGAACAAAATCAATCCATCATCTTGTATTGCTAAAACATGACGATACTGCCCTTCCATGTGAAAGATTTCTCTTTTCAAAAACTTTTCCAGACAAAACTTTGACTTTATTTTTTCAGTAAGTGTCAAGTTATCATTTTAAAATTATCCACTTGAAATAAAAAGAAAATAAATTCTCAGGCCAGAGATTTAGTCCGAGAATCATCTGCTATGTATTCTGAAATGATCGTTTTCAGGAGGATCATCGATCCCATTGCACAACAGTGTAATCTATTTTACGTCTAAAGTGTGTCTGTGATGCAATTTCTATGCAAAATCACCTTTTTTATGGATTGTAAAATGAGACAGCAACAAGTGTAAACCTTGGGAGACTTATGGATATTTTATTTGGCTGCACATAAAATTTGTGAGTTTTTGAGCATTAAAGATAAATTTATCAACAAAGCAATTTAAAAACATCAGCACATAGAGGTTTATGATTTCCATTTAAAAAAACATGCAAATATTTAAGGTGGTAATTTATTGTATCTGGTTTGAATTAAAGTAATTGAAACCTTCATTTTGGTTATACTTAGCCATTCAGAGGTGGAGTTGCTGGTGTGTGCTGACTTATTATCTCTCTGCAAAGCACTTCATTTTAAGCTTAAAATTGATGGCCAAACTTTAGGATTTTTTGCTAGAAAATCAAGCTGATGAGTGTGAAGCTAAGTGCACCCTCAGACCATCATACATTTTGCCACTTAGTGTCCTTTTTGATGAAACGTTCCATCTTTTTAAAACTCTGCCATGGATTAAATTTTTTGCTAACAAATAATTCTGTTTTTTCTCGTTTATTCATGGAAACTGACTTCAACCAGGGCAAAGGAGACCTACAGTGCTACTAATGTTGTTCTGAGTTCGTTTGTCACCTCCTGGCATTACTTTGTGACTCTTCCAGGAGTTGCTGAGGTTCGCAGTGGGGTACTTCTGAGTCCAAAAGCCTTAACTTTTCCTAGGCTGAAACGCTTTATCAGTGTTACTCAAAGCCTATTGAAAAGCTTTATTTTCCCCCTTTTACCAAATCTGTTCAGAAGGGGACATGAGGTTGTGTTTTTTACGATCTTTCGAGTTCTATTTGAATGATTTCTTGATTATACAGGGCTGGCAGTAATCAGGCCAGGGTGTGGCTACTGATGTAACCAAGCCAACCAAATGCATTTTGGTTGATCAAAATTCACTCATGATTTTGCAAGGGAGTAATTGCATCATTGGCCCGTTTGGTTTGGATCGCTTTTCACACAAATGAAATTACATTTTAAAAACAGATTTTTTTATTTATTTACTAAAGTTATTTTTGCCTGATTGTAACTTTAAGTGTGACATAAAAGCAAAAACAGAAGAAACATGTAAATGGGTGAATACTTTTTTACAGCGTTAGATTCCCTTTACTTTAGTCTGACAGTTGCAGAAGTAAAATTGAAGCTTAAAAAAATATGAGGTTACAACGTGACAATTTCACTGGAACCAAGCGCTAAAGTAAAATAAAGAAATGCTCATAGAGAACAATTCTTTCCCAAAGGATGAGAGCCCAAAGTTTATATATGACACTCTATGAAACAATGGATCGTTTAACAAGAGAGCTATAAGCGGTAGAAATCTGAAATGGAATCTAGACATTTGGGCTTAAAAACATCTCCCCCTGGTATTTACAGTTAGTGAACAACATCAGCAGACTCCTCTCCTTCGGTGGAGGTAATGAACCAGGAGAAGTGGAAAAAATGCAGAGGTGCACTTTAAGGGGTGACACTCTGAGCCAGATTTGACCATTAACCTATGATCCGGAAAGACCCCAGACTTTTGTATTTTTTGTCCTTGCAAAGCTCTGAGGCTCATCCGCAAACCAGCCAACAGCTGCTGCCCTGCGGGGCCTTGAACGCAACATTTTTCATGAGGGCAAGACTGTCCGGATAGACGGTTTCTGCATCAGTTCACCACTGAAAGAAAAAAGAAAAAAAGGTGCTGCGTTTGGCAAGTTAGGCCTAAAATAACTGACATTGGTGTAGGTTGAGAGCCGTGACACAGCTGTTTTAGAGGACAACTCAACTTGTACAAGTAAAGCTGAAGCCAACCTAATTTCACTGTCGGGTAAGTTTCAGTCAAAGCCGGTTAGGATCTATATGGGATGACCAGCCAACTATCTTAATGAGCTGAAGGAAAATGTTTGCTTTCAACTAGCAGCTGGCTTCAAGAAAGATGAGAAATGATAAAATTATTAGCAGTGAGGCAGAGAAAGACTAAACCATAAAACACACTCTGAAACGTGAAACCATATTGGAGCTGGTGAAGATTAATTCAATAGAGAAAAAAGTGTTGACCCTTTTGGAGGCTTCTGAATTAGACTGGGTGGCCACTTTGTGATCAAAAGCTTCGACAAAAAATATCAGCCACAAGTCTGCTCTCAGAAAGCTTCTGTTATGAGGTTACAGTGGCCCCTAGTGGATCAACTTTACCACAACAGAAGAATATGTCATGTTTCTTCACACAGAAGGCTGCCTAAACCTAAACACAAAGTAAAAAAAAATAAAATAAAATAAATGTAATACTGTGATTTATGGCAGCATGAAAGCTTACTTTTCATTAAATATTTATACACAAGTGTTGCAGAGAAGAAAACAAAAACATTCTGAGTATTTGTATGCTACTTATGTAGTTGGTTGGATCAATACAAAGCACACTGCTATGGATTATGTGACAGGAAGAATAAGGTAAACATGTATAGTAAAAATAAATGTAATCTTCAGGGATGTTTTTTCAAGTAGCCTGTTAGGAACAATGTCTGACCAAAACAGTGTTTGTTCTGTTTTTTTCAATTGAGGAAATATTGTAAAATACAACATGAATTTAAAGATGAAGAATTTGGAGTTTGATTTTGAATTTAATGTAGATTTGGTCTAATCCAGAGAGGTTTGAAATACAAAAATACAAAATACACAGATTTGGTCTAATCCAGAGAGGTTTGAAATACAAAAATACAAAATACACAGATTTGGTCAACATCTTCAACACAACTGCTCACAAAGAAAATCCCCTGGTTAGATGGATGACCCATTCAACCACAATGATAATGTGTGTGTGTGTGTGTGTGTGTGTGTGTGTGTGTGTGTGTGTGTGTGTGTGGGCGTGTGTGTGTTTGTGTGTATAGGGAACTCAATTTCATGCCTTTTAATCAGGATTATATTTCACAAACTAGTGCATAGAGTAGATGGAGTAATGGTAACTGATGACTGCCTTCACATTTTAGAGCTTCTCTTCAAATCAACAGCTAGATGGTCAAAATAGAAACAGGACAGGGTTTTTAAACAGAAAAATGATCCCAAGCACATCAAAGAATTATTTTAGAGTGGATAAAATAGGCAAGCATTAACCTTTAAAAGATGCCCTGAACTTAACCATGTGAAAAAAGTACAGGGGTTGTACTGTGAAAGCCAGATCCTAGGTAGCAAAGTGGTAGCCAAACATCCAGACAGAATTGTACTAAAGCCTTAATGAGGAGCACAAAAAGCCCTTGGGTTCCATCCAGCTTGCTAATAATCTAATATTAGTCGTAGTATATGCACACATTTGAGCCCGCATGTATAATTATGGCATTAATATCAGAATAAAATCCACCTAAAAAATTCTTTCTTGTGTATCCAGTTCTTTTTTTTAGAAAAATCATTGCACTTGTTTGTTGTAGTCAGAGTTTAAATAAACTTGTAACCAGGACTGGAAAGGCATGGGAAAACTTGAGTGAACAGTGTGATTACTGACCTACTAAAAGGCTGAGAGGAGGCGAGCAGGACGGGAAGGCTGCGAGAAGTTCCAAAACACTAAGGCTTGGATCTCGTACATAAAGGTTGTAGTCTGCACCGCCTTGCTTACTGCAGAGCTCCTGCAGTCTCCTCCTCTGGCCGCTGTCTGATGTATGTTCCACCAGCGCTCGCAGAAAAGCCTTCACAAAGACACACAACATATGTGATTTCCCCCAAAGCTGCTCTGCACCTTTGACAGCCACAGCAGACGTTACTTTTGCACTTTATCCTTACTGAAGCAAATGGAGGTGTGTTTAATGACCCAAAAGATGGTAAATACTTACCACGAACTACAATAAAGGACCTTCATTTTAGCATAGTTATATAAGACAGTTTAATAGATGTTGTGCTGCTTCAGCCACTTTAAAATGTAATTAAACGTGGAGATGGTTTTGCAGGCCATTTGAGCCAGAGACAACTTTTTTAATGATAAAATTCAAAGTCAATAAATGTAACCAGATATTAAGCTCTATTTGCAAAAAGTCTTGTTAAATTTTCAATTCAAATGACAGTTAACTCACAATTACTAGCTTTCCAAAATGTTGCCTGTTTTAATTTACTTTAAAGATCAATTTTGAAGAAATTTTCCAACTTCCTTGTACAGCTTTGAATCAATCTGAAAATGGTAACCAAATTGGGGGAAGCTAACATTAAGTATGCATCGGTGGCTTGAGTAATTTCAGGCAGTTAGAGATGTGTAAAAGCAAAGATTAGCACCATGTATTCATAATGTTTAGATTATCTCCAAGGAAATCCAGGGGGAAAAATCATGAAACTTTAAAGTAAAATCAACCAAATTTCCTTACAGAAAACAAAAATTGACACACGTTATATCCACCTGAATCAGCTCCTGTTTTAGTGACTGGGATTCCTGACAAACAGAGGAAATGATTGAAATGTAAATCATAGTATTTAGTTATAATAGCTTTAATAAACAACAAAACTATTGAACGACTTAATACAATCAATCATTGATCCATCTAAGGCTACGTCCACACTAAGCCAATAACGTTATACGGGGAGTTAGACGACTAATGTTATCCACTTAACACGAGCATTTACGCCCCATTTAAGGTCCGTTTAAGTTCCAATGATTGCGCAATCCCATACCGATACTGTACAAATACTGTGCATGCGCGAAAAGACGCACGAAACACGCGTATAATCTATGTGACGCCAGCGCCTACATAATATATACAAGAAGCTCTACAGCACAGTACATATCTGCTTGTCCCGTTAACCGAAGAGAACAATAGATGCTCAGAAGAAGAGAGAGTTTTTGGTGTGGATAGACGACGAGATCAATTTATTACTCTTCGCTGTTGTCTTTGTCTGTAGTGTCGTATTGTTATTGACGTAGCATTCATTGACGACACTTCCTTTCATTATCCGGGGAAGCTGTCCACAATAGCTCGTTTAGCTGTTGAATTAAGATTTACCCGTCGCTCTTACCCGGCTAATAGTTATCCGGCCACAGACCTTAAACGATGTCGGGTTAGTGTGGACGATAGGGGGGTGTAGACTAAATAATTATATGTTTAAGGCATTACCCGGTTTAGTGTGGATGTGGCCTAAGAGCTCATCACAACATTAGTTGGATGAGTGAAAAGGTTTTTAATTATCTTATTTTAATCACTGGCAAGATAAATCTGTGTCCCCATCTAGTATTGTTTGTCACACTTTCAGTTCCTTTAGAGCTGTTGATTGGTGCCTAAACTGTAGGTATGAGAACATTTAGGTGAACAGAAACATTTTAATGCAGCAATATTCTGATTTTATGAGGATAAAGATCTGTGCTTTATTTGAAAGCAAAGTTTCCTCGTCTTAAGAGTGGCAACATGAAAAGTTGTGTGCCACAATTAAAAATATATGGATCACTAATTTAAGTTCTTGGAATCTTTTAATATTCTTGAGTATTCATAATATTTCCCTAATTTCTAATATTACATCATATTTATGTAGTGCTGTTGGATCCTTATATTTAAATATAAATAAAAACAGGTTACTACAATGCAATGCAAAGTTTTATGAAGGACAATTTAGGAGTTCTAAAGATAAATGGTAGTTTGCAAGATTAAATGTTCCTCTGATTGATCTTTTTAACACACTTGTTTTGTTTTTGGTAATCATTTTGTAATTTATAAATAATCAAGTACTGATGCTCTCCAAGACAAAAATTTTGAATAGTGAAACAACTCGAACATGAAAATGAAAATTATGACAAAAAGATGTTTTGAGATCCATATTAGCTTCCAGCAAAGCGGTGATCTCCAAACACCCCAAACAAAGAAGGTGAAACTTATGCAGAACACATTCCCTACCAGACATTTCTTCACGGCTCAGGACTGCTTCAACTTGACATTTTCACACTCTACATGTGATTCCAATTCTACACCGCCACGGGCGACTAGAAAAGTTTCATGAATATTTCAACTTCAGGCCCAGACTCAGCCTTTACTAAACTTATCAAAGCCAAAACTTTGAAGCGCTGCGTTCATCTCTGGAACTAGAGTTTAACAAAGACGCTACGTTTTAATCATATCTACATTAAATAAAAATTAATGACATGTACAGTATAGCAATATTTTTTCTTAAAATTAAGAACAGTCTAAGAAAGTAGACATTTCTCATGTTGTCTCCATCCTCTAAAAAGGAATAAGCAGAATGTTCCAGTTGTTGTTTTTTGCCTTTAGCATTAGAGTTACAGCTACATACAAACCAGAAAAAAACATCTTGTGGCACTAAATTAGAAATTATATTTTGAAAAAAATATCTTTGTTATAATGTACAATGTGATGGCTCTTAATATTTGACTTCTGTGGTTTAGAATCAACATCTGGGCAATATGTTGGCTGTCTGGTCAAGCTTGGCTGCTACTCATGCCAGTGGCTGTCTATACTCTCCCTATAGCATGAAGCCTTTGTATTTATATATATTTATTAGGATGTGTCTAAACTCAGGGGCTGCATCCTTCAATGGCTGCATTTGAAGGCCGATTATGTTACAGCGTTCCAACGAAGGCTCCTCCAAATGCTTCCTATTTTTCACAGAGTTGAAGAATGACCCTGGTGTGTCCTTCGTGGCCCACCCTATCCCAAGATTCACTATGGGCCGAACAGGAGATATTTGTTCTTGTAACAATGAGGGACTAAGCAAAGGGAGGAGTAAATGTCGGTACATTCAAATCTGGAAATAAAATTAAGCTTAAAGAGGAAGCGCTGCTGGGCTTTTGTCACTTGCATAAGCACGTTTTTTTATATATATATATATATATATATATGTATATTTTTTTAAAGAAATAAATTTAAATCTATTCATTAAAACTCTTGGGTAAAAATAACAAGAAATGTAAAACTTCCACAAAAAAACCGCTAACAGAAGTTCTGATTAAATTTTTACGAGAAATAGACGTATCTGAATTTTTTAAGGTCTTCAGAAGAGACAAATGTTGGAATGCAGAGCTAAAACTTGTGTGGACTTACTGTTTTAATCGAGGACATTAATGGGACCCTCATGAATGTAAAAACATTTTAAAAAGTATCATTATTTTTCTTAAATCACATCTTTAATATTCATACATCATTGAAATCTCAAGAATCTTAGCTTCCCATGTCCCACAGGCAGGGCCTAACAGCACCAATGGATTGTGCTATATTTATATCATAAATATGATATGGTGTGATATAATTTACACTGATGACTCCTCATTTTACCTGCCTTAAAATTTGACTTCTGTCTCTTAAATGAATATATTTATATATTATAATGAAAAACTAAAGGCTTAAATAAGTACTAAAAAACATTGCAGGATTTCATGCTCCACTTTTATTAGGTTGTTCTTATCGTCACGGCTACAAGGCAACCAAGGTAAAGGCGAGAATAAATCTAAATTTGAGCCGCTTGCTTCCAGTCTTCAGCCTATGTCGCCCAGGTAGCCCCTGAATTTAGAAAAACCTTTAGTTTTGTTTCACACCAAAAACATTTGCATTTTCACACTTTCATTAACATTATAGACACTAACACCATATTCTTTCATTATTCTTGGTCAAAAGTTGCTTTTATCTTAAGTTGATTTAATAAAACACATTTAATTGGCAGCAGAAACTGTGTTTCTCCTCTTTTTCTGTCGTGACTTTTTTTTTGTCAATGACCAGGCTGTGACAATACGCACATGTTGAAAATAAAATCCACTAAAGTGCAGCAAGTGGCTGCAGAGCAGCCTTGGAGCATACGGTACCTTCTTAGGAACACTCCTGATCTCAAGGCACCAAGTGAGCAAGAACAGCAGAGAAACACCCTGAGGAATGTGCGATGGCACCTGAGCACCTGTAGGGGGGAAGAAAAAATGAGTGCAAAGATACACTATGAAAAACACAGGATTTGACATTCAACTTGGCTTTTCTTTCAAGTATGACTGTCTAAACCAATCAATAAAGAATTTTGATTTTACCTTTTTTCTTTGTATCCGCTCTCAGAGTAATCTGAACACGATGGTTCTTCTGGTCCTGAAGGCCGATTCTGTGCAGCAGTTGGTCCACCTCTTCATTCCTATTTGGGCAAAACACGTCAAAAGAATCCCCAGGCTGATAGGTCATGGATGGACAAGCCTGGTGATGATAAAAAAATGAAAAAGAACCAGTGATCCTTTTGGTTTTTGTCATTATACACAAACCCACAGCAGCGTTCCATCTTATTATGTAAAAAAAAAAAGAACATGTGAAAGATCTTGGAATAAATTCAGCATTTATTGTAGTAGTACGATTTAACAATGGACATTTTAGAAAGCTCCAATGATTTGAGAACGTTTATTGCAATGATGCAACTTATCTTGTCACCACACAATAAAGAAAGTGGTTTGGAAGGTAAGCCGAGTGATACTGAGAGCGGTATCTTAAGGTTACAAGGGCTTCATAATAATCTATCTTGTATGGGAGGCATGCCACAAAGAGCTTTTTTATCCCATCATTAACATGCATAATTCACGCGACTCTTCTTGAACTCCAAGGCAATACTAAGATTGAGCTTTTCCGCTACAAACACTTCAGAAAGGGAAAAGCATCTCATACTCACTGTTAAACATAAGGAGGATCTGTGATACTGTGGGCAGGTCTCTCTTCCAAAGAGAGCAGGGCATCATGAATTATTTGAAATACCAGAATGTTATAGATGCAAATGTGGTGGGTTCTAGGATAATTCTTAGGTTGGATCGTTAAGTCTGATATTACTGGAATTGTCAGGAAATGTATTTATCATTTTGCAGTGCTTTTCAGCCTTATTGTTAATATTGTAGATGAAGAGTTTGAGGTATAGTAGTTTATTTTATTTTCCATCTCCAGTTAGTCTAAGTGAATATAGTCTATTATAGTGATTTTTCATGGTCGGTAGTATGATCCCGTTATTTTACATGCATTACATGCAAATCAAATGGATCAATAAAGGAAACTTTCAGCAGAATAATGATCCGAAACCTACAGCCAATTGAAAAGAGACAGAGAATCAACCTTCTTTTATGGCCAGTGTGTTCTGGGATCGGGAGAGATTGAATCTATATAGTGAAAGGAAAAGTTGGATTTTTTTACATTTTTCAGTTTGAGATTTAGTGAATGCACCAACGGATTAATTTATTTTTAGACTTTTTAACACATTTGTCAGGGGAACTAAAATTACAGGGAGGGAACTGCTTTGAATGCTGTGACGCTTACAGAAATGTCCAGTTCCAGCAGGAGGGCAGTCTTCACTGAATCTCCTTTGCTCAACCGTACCGCCTTAGAGATGGGCAACTGATAAAGAGTTTCCTTGTTCAATGGTTCAACAGCCTGGAAAAAAGAAAAGATTTATGGGATGAAGGATGTATAGCAGATATATTTGCCTTTTCATCCTGAAAATTCATCACCTGTTGCGCAACATCTGCCTCCTGAAAAGTAACATCTAAGTATGCAGGAGGCAGCGCGGGAACATTCAGAGAGGACTGTGAGAGTGGCGGCAGGGAGCTCATCAGTGAGGCTGCCAGGGAAACATGAGGGACTCCGCTGCAAGCTTGAGTTTTTGGTGCTGATGAAGAGAGAGTCGAGGTAGACTGGGATGCTAAACCAGTGCTCCCAGTGGAGGAAGCTGGCCTCACATCAGAAATGGTCAAAGAAGATGCATATTTAGAATCTGGCTCACAGCTCTGTTTCTCAGTGATGCTCAAGAGGTTCAACCGGACGTCCGGAACGGACGAGTCAGGAATTTCTTTGGCTGAATCTTCTCCATTCTCATTAAGCTGAGCAGCGCTGTCCGAGGCCATCTTTGATAAGGCGTCTTTAATGGCGCTCCACAGTCCTTCCAGCCAAGGGTCAATAACCAGCTCCAACCTTAGACAATACAAAATCAGGGGCGTTATATAACAGCAGCAGCTTGGGGAGGAGAAAAAGTGATCAAAGTTGGATGTCTACTTACCCTACGCCGTCATCTGCGTACCCCGTAGGATAGAACTGTTTGGCTCCGAGTTCCTGAAGACGACGTTCTATCGTCTTCCCACAGTTACAGAAATTTGCATAATTTGTGTCTCCTAAAGCTGAGACAGAGAAAAACAAATTAAACACCACGAAGAAAAATAATGTGAGGTTACATTTCCAAAAAACTCTTTTATAAATCATAAAGCAGATTACATGTTTTGATGGATAAAGTGTAATAACAATATCTTAATTCCCTTGTGTAAGAAATTACCTAAAAGTGCATATAAAAGGTGGTTATAGTGGTCAGGGGAGAGGGTCCGCTTCTTGATGCGCTTCACAAATTGCAGGGCATTGTCTGGAGGTTCCCCATCTCCAGTGGTGGACACAACAAAGACTACCGGGGATCTCTCCTTCTCCAAATTATACTAGAACCAGAAATATTGTAGACTAGTTAGTAGAGTTTCTGCAAAGAAGTCAGGATTTTTTGAGTGAATCCTTCTTTTGTTCCAAGTTGTGCAGCAAGTCATTACTAGCATTTACCTTCTCGTTCTGATTCAGGCAGCAGAGATCAGCAACCAGCCCGTGCTCCTCGGCTTCCTCAGCTATGCCCTCAGCTATGGACTGAGCTTGACCCTTCTGAGACCCGTACAACACAACAAGACGAGGCTTCACCTCACAAGGCATGCTAGAAAAGCCAGGAAAAAAGCATTTTTATATATTTATAGAAATATACTTAAAAACAATGTAAAGCAGCCTTTCTCCCTGACTGCAAAGTCAGACCCATTGTTACCACAGTATTACATTATGTCTCAACTGCCACCTTGTGTTTTTTCATCAGTCATACCCTAGTTTGGCAACAAAATTCTGCACGTCAATCAGAAAAGAAACAAAGAGAAATCAACCTAAATCATACGAATTTCTATTCAAGAGATAGATATTTAAAGATTGAGCCCTGTGTAAAGGAGGGTATTGAAAAGCTACTTTAAACTGAACTTTAAAAATTGTTTTACCAAGACCACTGGTTACTTAAACAATATAGTATTAGGGTAAGTCTAGTGTACATATAAAATTGACTCCAATCTAAAAAAATCACTGAACGAAAGAAAACAGAATACTGTTGCATTACAACCACTCATTTTGATCAATTTAACTGGGATTTAATGTTACAGACCATTACAAAGTAGTGCATTCCTGACATTTGGAAGGATAATGTTTACAAAATGTTTATAAATGTATATTTGACAAGTTGAATTCAATTCAGTTTATTTGTATTGCACCAATTAACAACATACTTCATCTCAAAGCACTTTACAAAAAAATAAGGTCAGTAAATTTATACAATTATTTCAATCAGTTAAAAGTTTTCAATGTAAGGAATCCCTGCAGATTGCGTTAAGTCATTGACGTGTGTGTGGCAACCATTTGCATTCAGCTCAATAGTCACCTAATTATTAGAATCCACTTAATACTATTTCACAAAGAGGGAGAGTAAATGCAGTGATTTAAAAAATGTTTTATTTATTTAATTAGCTATTAATCTTGACTGAATATATAACTACACCTTGGTGTTATCATGGGGTTTAGGCTAACTACTTCATACAGCAGGGTTTCCCAACCCTGCTCTTCAAGCCAAACTGCCCTTTATTCAATCAATAAATCAACCTTGTGATTATCTTTGTAATGCGCTTTTCGTACAAAAATTGCATCTAAGTGTGCTTTACATATTAAAAATGACCCCATATAAACCACATTCCTATCCCTCCTCCACATATTTAAAAACCGGAGGAGCAGAGTTTAAAACACTGTTATACATACGTACTCATACATACATAGTACTTGAGATAAAATATGTAATTTTCATAACCCAGTGCTATTGACACAAAACTGCTGGTGACGGTTAAAATTAGATCACTCTGTGTAACAGATGCGGTCTCCTTCTTACCAACATACTTGGATATATAACAGACAGACGGCCACAGAAACACCTTCCTAGCAGGGTAAAACATCCACAGTCTGATCGGAACCATACTAACAGCACACCGGAGGTTACGTCAAACTCTCACGTTGACAGCAGTTACAACAGCACACGTGGAAGCGAAATTTCTGTATTTTGTCTCTTAACACCACAACAAAAGCAGCCCCCTGTCACACTAACGCGTTAGTTCAAATAGACAGTAAATAAAAGCAAACTTATCTGATGCGTTGACATTTGGTCCAGTTCGTCCAAATTAAATTCTAGTTTTCTGGTATCGCATGCATTTTCCCAAATAGTTAATGGACATTTATACTTTGAAATAGGACTTACGTTTTTGGAATAGCTTTACAAATCCCTTTCGTCAACACCTTTCCAGAGTAAGTCTGGATATAATTGTCTTCCCATGGACTTTCTTTTTTCCAGAATTCACGCGAGATCATAGCGCGTATAGAGATTGAGCGTGATCGGAATAAACCACGTTGGGGAAAAAAGCTTTTTGTTAACTAAAATTAATATTAAACCACTGTCTTTCCATTGTTATTTTTTACAGTACATACAACGTCATAATTGATGCAATTTGGTGCGTTTGGGCTTTTTATAATATTCTGAACATTATGTAAGGCACATTTCTGAGTATTTGGTTCCGCCCTCCCCGCCCGTGGAGCCTTCCAGAAGTCGCCGGCAGACCAGTGCGACTTGCAGCCAAGCAACACTCCAGTTCAACATCTTTAAAATTCACTTTTATTGGTACTGAGCGGCTTTCGCGACTCTTAAAACTCTGTCAACATGTCCTCGTTGGGCACACTAGCTTTCGATGAATATGGCAGGCCCTTCATCATCATTAAAGACCAGGACAAGAAGACTCGGCTAACGGGGATTGACGCATTGAAGGTACAATGGGCTAGCTAGCAAAAAGGTAGCATTACGGCTAAGGAGTAGTTAGTTTTATGTGATGTTTATTTAATTGAAGTACGATAGACGGTTATTATATATACGAGCTTGTGTTAAATCTTCAAATATGAGGTGTAAACTAGATAAATGTGCATTTGCTCGCGATCAGCACTTTCCAGATTTTTAAGCAGTCATGCTAACATAGAGGCCCATGTGCTCCCTGTAAGGCGTTCAGCTAGGGGGTGTTTCCTCACAATGCTCTGCCCACCATTGGTCAGGGGTGATGCCCATCACCTGTGCAAAGAAGTCGTCGTAGGTGACCAGAGTGAAAGAAAAATGAATTTTTGCTAAAATTCAAGTGTTTTATCTTACAGTCTCACATCATGGCAGGCAAAGCAGTCGCTTCAACGCTGAAGACATCTTTGGGACCTAATGGTACGTAAAGACTATCCACTAGGCTGTCATTTCAATTGATAAGGTGATTCGAGTATTTACAAAAGGACATCAATGATAAATCTTAATCTTCTACATAAACTTAAATGTTTACATTCATTTTTAACGATTATTAATTAGGTCTGGACAAAATGATGGTTGACCAGGATGGAGAGGTGACCGTCACTAACGATGGAGCCACTATTCTCAGCATGATGGATGTGGACCACCAGATTGCCAAGCTTATGGTGGAGCTGTCCAAGTCCCAGGACGATGAGATTGGTGATGGAACCACTGGAGTCGTTGGTGTGTTACTTTTCACAGCTCTTATTTTACCTCCAAATGCATTCTGCAATGAAGTTGATGAATTAACACCAACTGATTATGGGAACTAATCATAAAAGCCCTACTATCTGTGTTCCTCATGCAGAAATACATGCATACACTATTTGGCAAGCATTTCTCCAAAAATTATTTCTCCAACGTATTGCCAGATTTATTCCAGATTTTTAATTTTGAGAATTTGTACACTTTTATTTGATCTTAGTGCTTGCTGGAGCGCTGCTTGAGGAGGCTGAGCTGCTACTGGACAGAGGAATCCACCCCATCAGGATCTCAGATGGTTATGACCAAGCTGCACGCATTGCTATAGAGAAGTTGGACAAAATGGCTGAAACTTTTCCCTTTGACCCAAACAACATTGAACCTCTCATCCAGACTGCCATGACAACACTGGGATCAAAAGTGTAAGTACAAAAAGGTGTAAATTTATTTTCCATCACTGTAGCTGCATTTCCATTACCCATGAAATTGCGCAAATTGAAGTTGTGAAAATATATTTGCCTAATGGAAACGCAACAATTTCAGAAAACGCGCCTTTTTCGATAAAAGGTTTTTGCGCTTGGATGAGGTGGTTTTTTGAGCTTATTCAATTTAATATATTTCTTAAAACAGCAATGGAAACAGCTTTTTCGAATCACATGAGTCACATGAGCAACACCTGGGTGTTACTATGAGCGAAAAAGGCAAAGTAGTGGTTGGAGGAGAAAGATGGCGCAGCATGTTTTGGGTTCAAGGAGAGACTGAGTTGGTTCGTTATAAATGCATACCAATATATTAGATTCAACACAGGAAAGGAATGCGAGCATTTACCAAGACCGCTCCCAATTGGTTTGTCGCTCCAATGCCTCTACGAGCCGTCTACGTCTCCTCCTCGTGGCTGATAATGAGCACTAGTGCCATGCCTGCAATATATGAATATGTCTACTGTAAATGTTCACGTCTGTGGCCACTTTTCTTACTCGCGTGAAAACTTTTGATCTAAACTGAGTTTGTTATTTAATGGAAACACCACAATTGCGAAATCGTGTTTTTTCAACACTCAGACAACAGTGACAAAGTTTTGCGCATATTTGTAATGGAAATGCAGCTTATAACACTGTTCACTGTTCGTGGTTTCACAGATTTTTTATTTATTTATTTTTTACATTTATTTTCATACATATATATTAGGGGTGCCACAATTCTCCAAATGCTCAATTTGATTTTCAATTTTAGGGTCACGATTCGATATTTTTTCTTTTTTTTTCTTCAAACTTTTACAGTATCGAACCCTATGTCATTTTGCCACTAGTTTTCTTTGGTATGTTCTTTCTGAGTATAATGTTATCTTGTTTTAAGTTGAACAAGATGATTACACTGGTTTTATTCATAAAATGTTGTCCAGTTAATCTTATTTTAAAAGACAAAATTGATGCAATTTTTATTATTGTGTAATGTATCAAACTAGGCATTAATGTTTAAATAATTTATTTATAGTGACTGTGTTGTGTTATGCTAACGGAGGCTTGCTTCCATCTAGTGACTATTTATAGTTACTGCAGGAATACGATATGCTCCAGATAGGACAGAGCAAAATGCAGCTAACAGCAGTCATGTTGTTTTACAATGCGAAGGTGGACATAACTTGCAGGGTAAACAAAATTGCCTCACCGGTGATTTGAGAGTTGAAGGAGTGGCTTTAGCTCCGCTCCCGTTGCTTCATTTATCCAAGGCGTGATCTAACGTTAGCTTAGCCAATAGCTTCTTGCTAGCGTCAGCTAATGTGCTGTGTAGGCGTGCTCTGATTCGGAGGGGTGTTAAACAGGCAGTTTATATACCACCGGTGTGAATTGTATGAGAAATGGCGAGAGTTACTTGTTAGGGAAAATGAGAGACTATTGTCTGCTAAATATTGCCAGAGAGTCCCGAGTGGGACACAGGATGTAAACCTGGCAGGAGGTGACCCGATCCTCTTTTGGATTTCAATGTGCAAGATCATTGGGTAATTTCGATCGATTTCGATACAAAATCGAGACTGTGACATCCCTTATATATATTACATGCTTTCTTTACACCATACTAATGCACATTGTGTTCTGCATCCGGATTCATTGGAGGCAATTGTCAATCTCCTGTTGTGTTTCCTGCACTTTTGCATGTCTGTTTATAAGACTCTTCTCATCCAGAAGAAAAAAAACCTATAAAGTGTTCGGGTAGGGGTTTTACAACCTTAAAACATATATAATGTAAAATATAAAGATGACTACTTTGCAGATTTCCCTTGCTGCGGGTTATCTTTAGACGGTAACCCCCAAATTAAACAAGTGACCTCTGTATACATATTATTCATTTTCTTTAGACTTTTGTTGAGTGAAATAATAAAACAGAATTGACCTGAGATTTACTCTTTTAGGCACATGACTCAATGTTAAGCCTACTAGATATTTAGCTCTCTCTTCTCTCTCTCTTTAGAATTAACCGGTGCCACAGGCAGATGGCAGAGATTGCAGTGAATGCCATCCTCACTGTGGCTGACATGGAAAGGAAAGATGTAGACTTTGAGCTCATCAAGGTGGAGGGGAAAGTAGGAGGGAAACTGGAGGACACACAGCTCATCAAGGGTGTTGTAGTTGACAAGGAGTTCAGCCACCCTCAGATGCCTAAGGTATGAATTTGTGTGAATAATCTTGAAGGAGAATTCCTGTCGCCTCGTGAAATTTTTCTTTTAATTTTACTCCTCTAATTACTCTCATGCAAGATGTTTTTATTTTATTTAGGAAGGAATAAATTTAAAAAAAATACAGTTTGTTAACTTGCAGCTGATTCAACTTGTCATGATGACTAACAACTTTGATTTCTCTTTCAGGTCCTGAAAGATGCTAAAATTGCTATTCTCACCTGCCCCTTTGAGCCTCCAAAGCCCAAGACCAAGCATAAGTTGGATGTGACCTCAGTTGAGGACTACAAAGCTCTCCAGAAATATGAACAAGAAAAATTTGAGGAGATGATCCAACAGGTAAATACCAAGAATTACTGTGCTGGTGATCATAAGCTGTGCTAATATAAACGTTACTTATAACTTCATTAAAACATTTTGTTAATTTTAGGTTAAAAGCACTGGCGCTAACTTGGCCATCTGCCAGTGGGGCTTTGATGACGAAGCGAACCACCTTCTGCTGCAGAACGAGCTGCCTGCCGTGCGCTGGGTTGGTGGGCCGGAGATTGAAGTAAGAAATGGTTAAAATGTGCCTGAACACTCAAAGCAAAGCTTTCCCTCAATAGATTGAGTTTAATTTTTCTATTGGCTATGTATTTGCTGTCCTGTTCTAAAGTATTTTGTGTTTTTACAATGTAGTTGATAGCAATAGCCACTGGGGGGCGGATTGTACCGAGGTTCAGCGAGTTGACACCAGAGAAGCTCGGTGCTGCCGGCTTGGTGAAGGAGATCTCGTTTGGCACAACCAAGGATCACATGCTGGTGATCACAGAGTGCAAAAACACCAGGGCTGTAACCATTTTCATCCGTGGCGGCAACAAGATGGTGAGCACCTACAAAGCCTCACCCTGTGAGCTTCACTTTTATTTTAGGCATGTCTGTTTTTAATTGTTCATGTTTTTTTTTCATAGATCATTGAGGAGGCCAAGCGTGCTCTCCATGATGCTCTGTGTGTAATTCGCAATTTGGTTAGAGACAACCGGGTTGTATACGGCGGCGGAGCATCAGAGATTGCATGTGCCCTCGCTGTAAATGAGGCTGCAGATAAGGTATGACTTAAAGTGGACCTGATGTGCTTACAAAATCTTCCCTTTTAAATCTAAATAATTATTTATGGTCTATACAGAGAGGACCTGCAATTCTTTTGTCTGAATTCCTTGTTATTATAGCACGCCTGTTCTGAGGAGTCTAGAGACTACGTCGTTTTGATGTGATCTCTTTAAATCCACTTGAGGCGCTGCATACCCTCCACAGAACCCCACTGCTAATGTTAGCGACATGCTAACATTATTGCATGTTAGGAACATGCATTCTCCACGACAAACTGAAAAATAATCCAATATTTTTGTGGTAGTACTTAGGGCTGGGTATTGTTAGGAATTTCACAATAAGGTTCGATATCGGTTTATTAGCTTCAATATTGATTTGATTATACCAAGTACCATGCCTCTCGTCCGATGACCCTTTGAGGATAAGCGGTATTTGCTGTAAAACAACATATTTCATTGGGAAGCTAAAATACTAAGCATATAGCGCCAACACAAGCAGGAGGTCTGATGCTAATCCCATTAAAGCAATGGCCAATAAGCAATAATCAAATGTCTAAAATAAAGTTTGGCATCATTCTAGCGTTCTGAAGCTCGCTGCTTTGCTGTGTCCATTTCCATCGTCAGAAGTAACTGACACCTCAATAAGACGAAGTCTTTCAGCAACTCCTCCTTGATGCGGGCAGAGGTTACTGAAGCTCTCGTCCCTCCCAATAAACAACAAAAATACTTTACCTGTATATGTTTACCTGTTCTGATGCTGGAGGACGGCGAAAATAATTGTGTGATGTAATAATCCAACAACCAAGCATTTTAACTTTTCCACTTCTACAGTCTGCCTTCCTGAACTTGAAACACAAACTCGCTGCAAGAAATAAAGATGGCAGAATCACTCATTGCTTAACCAGAAGTCCATGCCCTTTGAATTGGTTCGGAAAGCGTAATACATCAGAGGAAACTGAACGGGTCAAAAAATGACCAAAGCGGTATACAAAAATATTTTCACACCTGTGGCAACTAATTTATGCTTTTTTGCATTCCTACTGACTCTTAATGGACAACACAGGATATCTAAGGGCTAAAAAAGTGGAATTATCATGGCATGCCTCCTTTAAGACACTTGATTCATTTCCCTTTTAGCCACTTAGACCTTTTTGTTCTAACATTTGTTTTCTCAAACAGTGTCCGTCATTGGAGCAGTACGCCATGAGGTCGTTTGCTGATGCTCTAGAGGTCATCCCAATGGCACTGGCTGAAAACAGCGGACTGAGCCCCATCCAAACAATGACTGAGGTCAGAGCCAGACAAGTCAAGGAGAAGAACCCTTTCCTTGGTATCGACTGTTTGCACAAAAACACAAATGGTAAGTAACTTGGGTATGTTTGATCTAAATATGAGTTTTAGAGTACAAACATGGGGTAATTGAGGAAACTTTTGGCAATTATGTTCGATTTCAAACTGTACTGTCCTTATTTAGCCTAATTGACTTGGTTTCCTCCTCTACAGACATGAAGCAGCAACATGTCATTGAGACCCTGATCGGCAAGAAGCAGCAGATCCTTTTGGCCGCCCAGGTGGTTAAGATGATCCTGAAGATAGATGACATCCGAAACCCTGGAGAGAGCGAAGACTGAAGGAAATTAGCTCGATTGTGCTCTGGAGGGGTTAAATGTTTGAGCTTTTTCAGAGGTCTTTGGCACTTCCTCCAGCTCCATGTCCACATCGCACTGCGTATTGGTATTTATGATTTGATACTAGATGTCCAAGCTTTATTCGTTACAAAGACACCAATAAAACACTTGGTCTACTGAAATTTCCATGTGCTTCATTTTTATTTAGATTCTGTTGTTACTCATTGAGTACATTTAAATATTCAAATGTAAATGTGAAAATGATCAAAAAAATACTTTTGTTTCAGTACTGCATTAAGACTGATCTGGGCATAAATTAAAATGTTTTTACCATCATCCAGACATTTAAAAAAAAAACTGTTTTTATTAATCAACCAAAGTCAATCCCCCAAATAGCTACCAATTTGGTTTTTAATGATAGATTTTAAGGCAAACAATTGCAGCCAAAGTTCAACCTGTTATCCTTTAATTTCCTGTCTCTATTGCATCTTGTTCAGATGTACTTATTGAGCCAGTTGAGCATATCCTTTCTGGCCTCCTCAATTTGGGGTTTATCAGCAGGATTGATGTCTTCTCTCTTGCGGTGGACAAAACCATGAGTCTGTCCAGGAAATATTTTCACTTGGAAGTCGACAGAGCATTTCTCTTTCAGATTTCCTTCCAGAGTGCTGACCTAATGAAAGAATAAGTCCATTTGAGCACACAGTGTCTTGCAAGAGTATACCTAAATTAGAACTTTTTTGCATTTCCTTACATTGAAGCCTTAAACTTAGTATTTGACTGAGATTTTATGTGACTGGGCAAAGCAGTGCATTATTATAAAGGGTACATAAGAAATCTTTTGCAAGTGAGACATAACTAACACATTAGCCAAGGTAACTCTTTCCTGAAAGCCAAGAGCTGTTTTTCTTCCACTTCACAAATAAGCAAAAGAATTTTACGTTTTGAGACTATAATGTTTTTTGTATGTAAAGTGAGAAAAAAACTTTTTAAGTTCAAAGGGTATGAATATATATATATATATATATATATATATATATATATATATTGCAAGAATATTAAAAATTAAAACAGTCATTTTGGTCAAAGCTGGAAACAGTTCATACCTGGTCTAGAGGAATGACGTTATCACTTTCTGCAAAGATGAATAGCGTTGGGCTCTTCAGTGCATACCTGTCCTCCCTTTCACGAACTATTCCTGCAGAGTAACATGTAAAACCCATTTAACTCCAACTTGAACAAACAACAAAACATTCTGTTGATTAAATAACTTACCATAAACAGACACTCCAGCTTTGATTTCCGGGTATAGTAAGGACACGTAATGTGTTGCCACTCCTCCCCAGCAAAAACCTACTGTTCCAATGTGTTTGGCTCCACATTGCTCTTTCAGGTACTTCAGCACAGCGTCAACCTCTCTGAGAAGGAAATAACCATTAGGCTCAGTGCATTGTGTTAAAGATTCAAAACAAACACACATTACACAGTTTTCCAACCAAATGTCCCAAAATGAAACTACTCACTTGTTAATGTCGGTTGGTTTTTTATCTTTCAGCCACTCCTGAAATTTGGACCAGTCTTTGTTTGGACTCCATGGTTCCTTCCCCACAAAGAAGTCAGGACAAACGGCACTACCCAGGACAAAAAGTTTAAATAGAACATCAGCGCAAATAATACAACAATCCTAACACATTTATAAGTCAGTATGCATAATTGACTTTTACTCACATGTATCCACTGGCAGCCAGCATATCAGCCATGTATCTGGTGTTGGGAAGCTCCCATCCAAAGATGTCTTGAAAGACAATCACAGCTTTGTCCGATGCGGAGGAGGGTTTTACTACGTATGCTTTGAGGTGCTCAATCTGAACCTCCTGGCCCAGCCCTCCGTAATCAGAGCGATCACCAATATCACAGGGGCATGGCTTGGCCTCGTTTGCCATCTAAAAATATGCAGACAGAATAAGATAATGACTGAAAGTTATACTGCTAAAAAAACTAGAGGGAACACTTGAATAACACAATGTAACTCCAAGTCAATCACAGTTCTGTGAAATCCAGCTGACCACTTAGAAAGCAACACTAGTTTCACATGCTTTTGTGCAAATGGAATAGACCACATGGGGAAATTTTAGGCAATTAGCAAGACAACCCCAATAAAGGGGTTGTCTTCAGATAGAGACCACAGACCACTTTGCTTTTTGGCTGATGTTTTGGTCACTTGAATGCTGGCCTTGCTTTCACTATAATGGTAGCATGAGACGGAATCTACAACCCACACAAGTGACTAAGGCCACGTCCACACTAAGCCGGGTAATTCCTTAAACGTATAATTATTTAGTCTACACCCCCTTATCGTCCACACTAACCCGTCGTCCTTTAAGGTCTGTGGCCGGATAACTATTAGCCGGGTAAGAGCCGTGTAAATCTTAATTCAACGGCTAAACGACCTAGTGTGGACAGCTTCCCCGGGTAATGAAAGGAAGTGACGTCAACAAATTTGCTCGTCTGCTTAAAGGGTCAGAAACAGACGCTATGAGGGCCCAATCTCCATCGGTGGGGGTTGTGCTTACAGCCCAACACTGCAGAACGTTTGGCATTTGCCAGAGAACACCAAGACTGGCACCCTGTGCACTTCACAGACGAAAGCCAGTTCACACTGAGCACATGTGACAGACGTGAACGAGTCTGGAGACGCCGTGGAGAACATTCTGCCTGCAACATCCTCTAGCATGACCGGGTTGGTTTTGGGTCAGTAACATACCATGCAAGACAATGCTAGACCTCATGTGGCCGGAGTGTGTCAGAATTTCCTGCGAGACGAAGGCATTGATGCTATGGATTGCCCTGCCCATTCTTCAGACCTGAATCCAATTGAGAAAATCTTTGAATCATGTCTCCCTCCATCCACCAACATCCCATTGCACCGCAGACTATCCAGGAGTTGGCTGATGCTTTAGTCCAGGTCTGGGAGGAGATCACTCATGAGGCCCATCCGACACTTTATCAGGAGCATGCCCCGCATTGTAGGGAGGTCATACAGGCTCATGGAGGCCACACACATTATTGAGTCTCATTTTGACTTGTTTTAAGGATATTACATTAAAGTTGGATCAGCCTGTAGTGTGTTTTTCCACTTAAGTTTTGTGACTCCAAATCCAGATTGCCATGGGTTGATAAATTTTAATTTCCATTGATAACTTTTGTGTGATTTTGTTGTCAGCACATATAACTATGGAAAGAACAGAGTATTTAATAAGAATATTTAATTCCTTTAGATTTAGGATGTGTTATTTTAGTGTTCCCCCTTATTTGTTGTGCAGTGTAATTTGTCTTATCATCTTTATGTATGGGAAAGAGGACATAACACATTCTGAAGTCCTTTTTAAATGGGGAATTCCTCTGTAAGGTAAGACTGTCTGAAAGGAGCTGAAGAAAGAAAGGATTAGGCTACTTGGTTTTGTCAAATGCATTCTACAGCTGAAACAACCACAGCATCCTATCAATCATATATTCTCAGACTAGGTCTGCCCTAATGACAAAGGGGATATGTTATGTGACAATTAACAGGGTAACTGCAATGTCGATCATTAGTGTGAAGTGTGGCCTTATTAGGAAAAACAGCACACGTTTTCATTGAGTGCCAAATGGCCATAATCTCACAGAGACATCCAGGCCCTCCACGAAGATTTAAATTTTGACTAGAGTGTCTTCTGATGAGAAAGGTTGAAGCAAAACGCCATGCAAGTTCACTGCGGTTAGCTATAGAAGTAGAAAGCTAATTTGGGAAAACAGCAAACATTTTTATTGAGGGCCTTATGGCCACAATCCAAATAAGGATGTCATTTAAAAATAGCAATGTGTGATGACTAAAAAAAAAAAAAGTCTCCTCCTAATGGGACTAGCTTAGAAGATGCCCGAGCCACCTCAACTCTCTCCTCCATGTGGAAGGGCAGCAGTTCTACTCTGAGCCCCTCCAAAATGACCAAAGTCCTAAACCTAAGCCTAAGCCCAGACACCCAGAGGAGAAAACCCGTTTCAGCCACTTGTATCCATGATCTTGTTCTTTCGGTCGCTACCCAGAGCGACTATAGATGAGGGAATGAAATCCTATGGTGAAGATATATGTATATATATATGTATATATCTATATATATATATCTATATATAGATATATATATCTATATATATATCTATATATAGATATATATATCTATATATCTATATATATAGGGCCCCAAACTTGGTGGTTTGGGCATAAAATTGTTAATTTTATTAATACTTGCCCTAATCAATCATTCATGATTATTCACAGCCAAAACAAACTTATTGTGACACATTTTGAAATCTCATTTTATTTAAATTTTTTAAGTGTGACTCTGACCTCTGTGCTCTGTAAAACAGAAAACCTAACTTTGTTCTGTCAAGTTATCTGCTGCACTCTGACATAGTCACCACTCCTTTCATCAGTCACCATATACTTTTCAGACCATAGGGTGCGGTGTGTTGACAAAGGGCATCTTTTGTCTGACCACAAACAGGTATTTTTATTATATATTTCATACGTGTAATTAAGGTAAAAAGCTAATGGCTTGACCAAAAGATGTCAAAGCATTTGATAAAGCACTACTAACCTTCATGTGGCCAGTCTTCTTTTCTAATTGCTTTTGATATCATGGTCTAAATCACACAAGAAGGTAAAACATTGTACATTTTGTAACTTCTTGCAGGTAATTAAGTTTTTATTTTAACATGGATTGTCAGTGGAAAGTGAGACAGAAAAAATAATTGAAACTAAACGAGTAGTTCCCAATGCAATAAATGAATTAAGGCAGATTATGTTTTGTTTTTTGGTGGCTACATATTTATCACTGTATGAATTTAAAATATATATATTTTTAAATATTACCATAATCAGTTTCAAGGAATTTCAACACCATGATGGAATACTGGAGCAGAAAAAATGTATTGCGTATTTTGTTCATGTTTAGGTTTTTACGGTAAAAAGAAAAAAAATAAGCATTTTCAAAACTATCCTTTTCTAAACTTAGTGGAACGTCTCTGATCGTTATCATAGTCAAATAAGACTGATGCATAGAAATAATCTGTGCATTTTAAACGCAATAACAGGAAAATAAAAAACTTGTCGCCGTATGGTTTTCTATATACCACCAAGGTAAAAAGAGAGAAGCTCAAGTCTTGTAGAAAAGTTGCCCACTTAGTATCATTAAGGTAAAAAGTTATAGTGTTACGCAATAGTGACAAAGCATTTTGCAGGACAATCTTAACCGTTTTTGTGGTTATTAGCCTATTTTTCATAAACGTGAGATTATTATTATTTTTTTTTATATCATGTTAGCATTTTGAATCTATTTACACTGATTTAGACACATACCGTAATTTCCCAGGGGGCTTCCAAAGCACAGTTGCTGTTGAGGTGAGAATGACGAGAGGCTTGGAGACTTTACACCACAATGAATGGGCTTCTAATATAAATAAGGTGTCACATGACTAACATCAAGCTGCAGAGATGTTCCAGCTGCCGACTTCAAAATAAAAGCACTTTTTTTAAGGCTACCGGGAATAAGTTTCATATAGGCTAGTTATATTGTAATGTTTTGTTTTTAATGTTGATTAAAAATTTGTTTTGCGGGAACTGAAAGGGGAAGTCCTAGATTAAAAACATGAAATTCTGTCCAATTTATTCAGAAGGAAGCGGCCCACTTTAGCAATTTTGTTATTGTTGTTTTTTATTTATTAATTTTTATCCGTGATTAACAGACCTAATGCTAGGCCTGCCCACTGGGCAGAGCATGCCAACAAAGCCAAAGTTGTATGAGGCCATGAAAAGCCCACCATCCAATGCCAGTGTTGTAGTCACGTCACCATCTGTCGAGTCAAAGTCAAACTCAAGTCCTAAAAGTCTTCAAGTCCAACTGCAAGTCCAAGTCAAGTCATTATCACCTGAAAACAGGTTAAAAAAAGAGAGCAGGGTGTAGATTTTAAGACTAAAACAACGGAAGCATTACCTGGTTAACTTATTTAAAAAGAAATTGTATGCAATGCTCCCGTTCTAACCTCAGTCTAAAAATGTTGCATTTCCAAAACAATAAAATGCTTCAAATACATTTTAAAACAGCAAATAATCAAAATTTCACCTTAAAATTTGTACAGTAATCTGATCTAATATAAGACTAGCATCGGCTACCAGTATTGCCACAGTTACTTTACCTTCCAAAAGTAATGCAGTTAGTTTACTGATTACCTTATTTTAAAAGTAAATACATTAGATTACAAGTTACTTTATTAGCTACTTTCAGCAGCTGCTAGTAACACTTCACGCTGCCTCAACATAAAAACAATTACTATCTTTATCCAATACTCACTCTATTGGAAATGCATTTTAACAGTATGGTTGTGTGAAAATCTGTCCCCCCCCTAAAATATTCTGTTCCCCCGGTGCTACGTATGTATTTCCTAACCCTTTCTGACTGGCTGACCGGTTGATTTCTTACTAATCTTAATATTCAAGAACAATTGCCAAACTCTAAGTCATTTTCTGACCTTCTAATGTTAACATTGGAGTTTCATTTCCTCACCATAACTTGACTATTTTCCGAATCCTACTGTTTGGGAACCAGTGCATAACCTAACGGGGGAAAGGATTATTTTAGGGGAACAGATTTTCACACAAGACCAGAAATATACTTGCTTTTTAACCCGTTGAAACAAGCTGTGTTTGGGCACATACTTGCTTGTGCACTGCACATATTACTGGAGAGTTCAACTAGGGGGCAGAGTACAGAACTCAGACTCAGGCCAGACTTGTTGGGTAGACAAAAAACAAACATGGTGACCATAGTGGAGATAATCAGCTGTTTAATTTTCAGATTTCGACAGAAAACGACATAGTTAAAAATAAAAGCTGAAATACAGTACAGACCAAAATTTTTGGACACCTTCTCATTCAGTGCGTCTTCTTTATTTTCATGACTATTTACATTGTAGATTCTTACTGAAGGCATCAAAAATATGAATCAAAACTATGAATGAACACACATGGAATTATGTAGTACTATTCCAAAAACTGTGGAATAAACTGGCCTCCAAAGTAACCGGATCTGAACCCAATCGAGATGATTTGGGGTGAGCTGAACCGCAGAGTGAAGGCAAAAGGGCCAACAAGTACTAAGCATCTCTGGGAACTCCTTCAAGACTATTGGAAACCAGTTCGGGTGACTACATGTTGAAGCTCAAGATAATGCAAAGCAGTAATCAGAGCAAAAAGTGGCTACTTTGAGGAATCTAAAATATAACACATGTATTCAGTTATTTCACCCTTTTTGTTTAAGTACATCCAGTAATTCCATACACATATGTGTTCATTCATGGTTTTGATGTCCTTAATTGAGAATCTAAAATGAAGTCATGAAAAGAAATTAAACTCATTGAAACACAAGGTGTGTCCAAACTTTTGGTCTGTACTGTGTATATATGTTGTGTTTTTCTTTTTCCTTATACTTGCATTTTTGTGAAGAAATTTATATCTTTTGTTTTTCCTTTTCCATTACAAAATAATCCTTACAAAAATAGTAATGCACAGTGGCTTGAAAAAGTAACTTTAATTTGATTACTGGTATGGAAATAGCAACGAATAAATAAGTGGTCATATTAGGAGTAAGCAAGAAGATAGATTACATCCGAAACCCAGGAGAGAGCAAAGACTGAAAGCAGCTCAATTGTGCTCTGGAGGGGTTAAATGTGTGAGCTTTTTCTGAGATCTTTGGCACTTCCTCCAGCTTCATGTCCACACTGTATATTGCTATAGCATTTATCATTTGACACTAGATGTCCAAGCTTTATTCATTACAAAGACATCAATAAAACGTTGGTCTGCTGAAATGTCCATGTGCTTCATTTTTTTTTAGATTCAATTATTGCTCATTAGGTATGTTTACATATTCAAACGTAAAGGTGAAAAATGATTGCATACTACTTTTGTTTTTTGGTACTGCATTCACACTGATTTAGGAATAAATTCAAATGTTTTTGTCATCACCGATTAGTTTATTGAATTATCAACCAAAAAAGTAATATAACCCGTGAAATAACTACCAATTTGGTTGTGATTATAGATTTTAAGGCAAAAAAAATCCTGTCTTCATTGCATCTTGTTCAGATGTACTTATTGAGCCAGTTGACCATATCCTTTCTGGCCTCCTCAATTTGGATTTTATCATCAGGATTGATGTCTTCTCTCTTGCGATCGACAAAGCCATGAGTCTGTCTGGGAAATATTTTCACTTGGAAGTCGACAGAGCATTTCTCCTTTAGTTTTCCTTCCAGGGTTCGGACCTTATGAGAGGAAGAACGAGTGTGTTTGAGCATACAGTGTCTTGCAAGTATACATAAAACATCTTTAAATCCATTGCACTTACTCACATTGAAGCCTTAAACTTTTGTTTCATTGATATTTTATGGTATAGAGCAAAGTAGTACACTATTGTAAAGGGTTCATAAGGAATCTTTAGCAAGGGACACGTAACCAAGACATCAGCCACAGTAACTCTGCTGAAAGCCAAGCACTGTTTTTCTTCCACTTCACAAAGTAGCAATTTTTTTGGTTGCTCTATTATTGAAGACTAATTATATGTAAATTATTTGTTGTTGTAAGGTGACAAAAAAGTCAAAAGTTCAAGCGGTATAAATATTATTTAAAAATGGTAAATGGCCTGTACTTTTATAGTGCTTTTTTTAGTGCCTAAGTACTCCAAAGCGCTTCACACTACATTCAGTCATTCACCCATTTATGCACACATTCACACAATGGTGATGTCAAGCTACGTTGTAGCCACAGCTGCCCTGGCGCACACTGTAAGTGGTGGCAACTGACTCCGGCTCGAACCGGCAACTTTCCAGTTACACTTCAAACTCCTGAGCCATGGTCAAGAATATTACAAATAAAAACATCTTGATTTTGGTTAAAGTTAGAAACAGTTTATACTGACCTGGTCTAGAGGAATGTATTCAACTTTTCCTGCAAAGATGAATAGTGTTGGGCTCTTTAGTGCATACTTGTCCTCCATTAAACTAACTACTCCTATGGAGTAACGCATGAGAGATATTCTAAATCCAATTTAAACAAACAACAAAACATTCTGTTGAATAAATAACTTACCATAAACAGACACTCCAGCTTTGATTTCCGGGTATAGTAAGGACACGTAATGTGTTGCCACTCCTCCCCAGCAAAAACCTACTGTTCCAATGTGTTTGGCTCCACATTGCTCTTTCAGGTACTTCCGCAAAGCATCAACCTCACTGAGAAGGAAATAACCATTAGGCTCAGTGCATTGTGTTAAAGATTCAAAACAAACACACATTACACAGTTTTCCAACCAAATGTCCCGAAATGAAACTACTCACTTGTTAATGTTGGTTGGTTTTTTATCTTTCAGCCACTCCTGAAATTTGGACCAGTCTTTGTTTGGACTCCATGGTTCCTTCCCCACAAATAAGTCAGGGCAAACGGCACTACCCAGGACAAAAAGTTTAAATAGAACATCAGCGCAAATAATACAACAATCCTAACACATTTATAAGTCAGTATGCATAATTGATTTTTACTCACATGTATCCATTGGCAGCCAGCATATCAGCCATGTATCTGGTGTTGGGAAGCTCCCATCCAAAGATGTCTTGAAAGACAATCACAGCTTTGTCCGATGCGGAGGAGGGTTTTACTACGTATGCTTTGAGGTGCTCAATCTGAACCTCCTGGCCCAGCCCTTCGTAATCAGAGCGATCACCATATCACAGGGGCATGGCTTGGCCTCGTTTGCCATCTAAAAATATGCAGACACAGTAAGATAATGATGGAAACTTGTAATTTGTCAAGTCAAATTTATGTATGGGAAAGAGGACATACCACATACTGAAATCCTTTTTCAAATGGGGAATTTCTCCTTGCAATGTGAGAAAGCCTGAAAGGAACTGGGGAGAGAAGGGATAACATGGTTTTACCAATTGCAACCTCATCATCCTATCAATCATACTTCTCAGACCACTAGAGTTATCCTAATGACAAAGGGGATAGGTTGTGTGACAATTAACAAGCGAAGATTACTGGGACTCTATACTCTGGAGTGCTAATATTAAGAGTACTGTTTTTGGGCTTTAAAACTGTATGGCGTCGCAAAGGTGAGGATTTCCAAGAAAAATTAATGGGGCTTGCAGTGAAATTTGGTGGGGGGCTGTTTCCTTATGTGGGGCTGCATGAGTGCTCCTGGGGTTTGGGAGTTGCATTTCATAGATGGTATCATGAACTCACAGAAGTATGGCTCAATGCATAAAGAGAAGATGCTACCATTGTTCCGTGCCCTCGGTCATCATGTGCTTTTCCAACATTAAAATAATCAAAAACTGCTACATTTTTGAAGATGAATGGGGTAAAAGGGATTGAATGGCCACATATGTCTCCTGATCTGAATCAAGTTGAACACCTATGGGGAATTCTGAAGACAAAAGCTGAGAATCACTCTCCATCCAGCATGCAGGCTCTAAAAGAGGTTATTCTTGAAGACTAGAAAAAGACAGATGTTGTATTATGTCGCCAACTTGTTCATTCCATGAAAGGAAGACTTGGGGCTGTACTGTAGTTAAAAATGACAACGATAGCACAAAGTAGTAGATGTAGTTTTTGTCGCCTGGTAAATTCACTTCTGCTTTACCTAATCTGAGTAAAACGTAAGATTTTGTGATCTAAATGATATTTTTAACCTTAATTTCATGTGACGGTGTTGAACAAGTGTTGAACAAAAATCAGCCATGTAAAAAAAAATTGAAATTATTCTTATGTTCATTGAGATACTGATAACAACTTAGGTTTAGAATGGGGTGTACTCATTTGTGCATAGATAGATAGATAGATAGATAGATAGATAGATAGATAGATAGATAGATAGATAGATAGATAGATAGATAGATAGATAGATAGATAGATAGATAGATAGATAGATAGATAGATAGATAGATAGATAGATAGATAGATAGATAAATAACAATAAATTCAGTCCTCTATTTGCTTGAAACAGATACCCTGAGAGCTTCACAAAACTTGTACAAGTAGTAGACTACTTCTCAAGGGGAGACCAGGGATGATTGTAAGGCAAATTTTCTTTAGCACCTAAAAAAACCTTTATATTTTTTTTAGCTACAGGTCTGAAACTTTTAGGCAAAGTACCCAACATTTGTTTACTACAAATGGCAAAAATTTTAATTTCTTGAACTATATCAGAGACTAGACACAGACTAGTCATTTGTTACAACCTACCCCACTATTGGGGTAGGATGCAACACATACTGGGGTAAGTTGTAACAGGTAGACAAAATGCACACAAACTAAAGGTACTACAAGCCATATGCCACAACGACAGTTTTATTGTAAATGAATGACTTCAATATATATGAATATTGCGAGTGTATGTGCATATTGTGTGTTTGTGTGTGCATGTCTGTACGTGCACATTCATATGGGTGTTTGTTTGTTTGTGTGTGTAAGTGTGTGTGCGTGAGTGAGAGCAAATTAATAAACATATTTACCCCCATTCCACAGAACGAACGATTGAAATGCATTTTGAAGTCACAATGGTGACCTACCTGATTTTAAATATTTTATTCATCATTCAAAAACATTAGATTGAGTTTGCATAAAAGGTCCTATAGAAATAAAGAGGTCTTGAATCTTGCTTTTTCTACCCTGTTCTCAAGACGCCTATAGTATGTGTCAGCTGCCTGGCTTATATACTGTGACAAAGTCTCCTCCTGCTCCCTGTTGCAGACCTAGTTAGGACTGCAGTATCCTACACGAGGAAGGTCCCTCGATCCCCTGATTGTCTGATGTTGTAGCTCAATGCTTTAGAAAACATTTAGTTTGAGAAATTGTTTTACAAGAGGGAACAATATCTGTGTTATTTTAAAACATTTATCAGAAAGAAGGTGTGAGAAATACACTTTTTATTTTATCTTACTGCAGATCCTTGATTTATGGGTGCCCTCCCAGCAGAACTAGCTGCCCCTCCTGTGCCACCCCTGAAAAAAAAAAGTCTGGACACGACACTGCCTCGATCCCTGGTCTTTCAGTTCTTTATATTTCCGCCGATATATGTTCATTGGATTTTGCTAATGCCCTGACAGACTTTCCTTTCCTATCTTCCTCTGCTGCTCTTTTTAAAACATTAGCAGCGATTTCACAATTTGTTTTTCTCACCCATTTTCTTGGCATTCAGTAGAATTAATAAAATCACAAAAGATGCTCTTAGTTGTATATAAGGGTGTGGTTGTAACACTTTCAAAACATGTGTTTCAAACTACCCTGCCACTGTCATCCATTGTTTAACTACATTAGCATGGAGGTTGATACACCATTCTTTACTAGAGAAACTGCAGTTTGACCTGGTATAGGCTAACTCATACAACATCATCTACAAAGGTAGAGTAACTAAAAAAATATTATCTTGGTTTATTTAAGTTTTTTTACTTTCTTACCTCAGAATTCGATTTTCTGTTGTAGCTCATGGCTAGTTTATGATCTGTTTTATCAGAATATGAGTGAACAGTTATATGTAAAACATAGATACTTTTCCCGGGAAGTAAGACAAAATTGCATAAAAATGACAGTTAAAATCCCTCTCTGCATAGAATGGATTAACCTGCCCTTTTAACTGCACCTCTTCTGCTTTTGCTTCCATGTCTAATATTTTATCAAGGCATTAGCGTATATTCTTTTCTTCTTTTTAATCTGGGCATTTCTAATCTTTCACTGTAGACGGATTGTATCGTTCATTTAAATGAGCTGGCAAACACGACTGACTCGGTCCCGAACGTCACAGGGCAAAACCGCAACGCATGCGCTGTTCTGTTTAGCAATTAGCATTTATCGCTCAGATCTCACGTTTCGGCAGCATAACTTCCCTGTGGTCCGGTCCACGTTAAATGTGCATCGTTTAATAGTGACATTTTTTCCACACCAGAGAGTAGCAGCTTGAGGCAAAAGGACATTAGAAAAACAAACACTTCGGTGTTTTCTGTGGAGGAAACCATTTCACGACTGCCAATGCATCCGACCCTTAGGATACAGTCGTGTCGCTAGCTTAACACAGCTAGCTCAGCGATATTGCCTGTGTCGTTAATGGGTTGACGGTACGAGACTATCCTGTTAGAGAAAGTGATCGGTGTTTAGTCAGTAACATGGATACTGCTGAAGAAGGTGAGTGTTTTATAGCCGTCTAGTAGACTATTTAACAGCAGTCGGCTTCGAAATGTCCTCTTTTATAGGCAAACCTGCTGCTCCGGAGCAGCTCTGCTAATGGCAGCTGATTAGCAACGGCTGTCACTGGAGTGTTGGGTAGATTCTGGAAGGCAGGAGACATTTATCAAATGTTGCTTTTATGGAACAAAGTTCCTTATGATGGGAGTTCATTATAAAAGGTAGATGGAGTTGATATCAGGGAAAAAGGACCAGAAATTACCGATGATGTCACCACTGGAATGTTATTTGTCCTTCAGCTTACCGTACTAAAGAACACTTCGCTTAGCTCTAGATCACGGTTCAGTTTCTTGTAATAAATGATTAAATTCGTATTTAACCGTCACAAAATTTTCTCAAGGATATTTTTTTTGTGTTATTCTGGTTTTTATTGTACAAAACTAACAAATTGTTATGCAATGTTTTGCTTTACTAACCATCAGAGAGTAATATGAGTATAGCAGGTTAAAATGAGCTGGTTTCGGTGAGCTGTCTGGTAATTGTGGCTCTTTTTTTCTGGCATCTCATTAATTAATATAACTTTATACAGTCCAAACGGTACGATGAAAAGTTATGCCACTCTTTTATTATAAGCACAGAAGTATAATAGCAGTGACTACCTACTCTTTATTCCTCCCGGAATTCAGTTGAAACTTTATGCAATAATCTGTGCAAATCCTAAATTAATGGTTTAATTTAAACTATCTGCATTTTGAAGCTAAACTTTATTCACAACTTTAACAGCATTTATACATTGCAGTTTTGTAGATATTTAACTCTAAAGCTCTTTTAACTTCTGCATAATATCTACCCCTGTATATTTTTATTGCAGTATGTAATACGGTTGGTCTCATATATTATTTGTTTGTTTTCAGCGGATATTTGCCGTGTGTGTCGCTCTGAGGGGACCCCGGACAAACCCCTGTACCATCCATGCGTGTGCACGGGCAGCATCAAATTTATTCACCAGGAATGGTACGCCTGTCAAACTTCTGCTTTAAATGTGTATTATTATTCCACTCCTGCAAAATTTTACAAATATATAAATTACCCATTTACCTTGCTACCAATAATAGAGCTCAGGTCTTTGAGGTTAACATTTTGCGTTCTTTAAATGTTTAATTCATTAATACATCTAATAACTGAGGCGCAGTGTGTTTTGCTTATGCTAAGTTATCCAAATTGCATGATGTTGATTTTGACCAGAGCAATGTTGGCTGGATTTTTTGTTCTTTGTTTTGTTTAGTTTATATTTTTTTTTGGAATAATTTTCTTATTTCTTATTGCTGGGTTTAGCTGGTTAATTTGTGTTGTGGAAGTGACACTTGTCCGAGTGGGTACTTAAACACTGTGCTTTGCTTCCAAGTGTTGTGCGATTGTCGGTTGAATGGAAAGATTATACACCTTAGAAAACCTTTTTAGTTTGTATAGTTGGACTGGTCTTATAAATTTGACAGTGAGCATAAGTTGAGCATTTTATGTTAAGATTAAGCAGAAGTCATTTAAACCTTAATTTAAACCTTTTTTTTTCTTTAAATTTTTTTAATTTTAAATCAAAAAATTAATAATCTAATCAAGTTGAGAGTTCCGGCATTAAATATGGTTTTCTGTGCTTGGATGTCCTCATATTGTGTTGGAGGGAAAATATGTTAGTGGTTGACTGTCAATGTCAGTACTGTACAGGAAATGTATGACATTTGTTTGTATTTCTTTCTTTTTTTCTCTCTCCAAATACCTACAGTTTGGTCCAGTGGCTGAAACACAGCAGGAAGGAATACTGTGAATTATGCAAGCACAGATTTGCTTTCACACCAAGTAAGTCCATCTAATAAAATGAAAGAATATTAGTTGTTGTTCTTTGCAGCCCCATGTTAGCGATATTTCTTTTGTTTTCTGAATTGTAAACAGATTGTTCTACTCTTGTCAACTGGTATAATTATCTTCTCCTGTCCTCTTCAGTCTATTCCCCAGATATGCCCTCTCGTCTGCCCATTCAGGACATCTGTGCTGGCCTGCTGACCAGTGTGGGTACAGCCATTCGCTACTGGTTCCATTACACGCTGGTTGCCTTCGCATGGCTTGGAGTGGTTCCTCTCACGGCATGTAAGTTCTACTCTGTTAAACATTACAACCAAAAAATTGACTAGAAAGAGAAACCAAATGATTGTTTGCAGCTAATTGTTGTTTGTCTCCCCTCTCAACGTAACTCAGATTTTACCCAAAGTAAATGAACTGCAAGTTAAATGAAGTTAAATGAAGTGCAAGTTAAATTAGTTTGTTTTAAAGGTGTTTAAAGCTTCTTTCCGCTTTACCTGGAACACAAACAACCAGCAGAGGCAAGGGAAAGAGGGATTACCTTATAACTACTGTACCACACCCACTGCACAATCAAATCATAATGACAGTTTATTGATTTTTTATTTATTTTTTGCTGCTAAGTGACTTAGACTTAAACTGATACACTTTATACCTTCTCACATCTTTAAAAACCAAGTCAGAAGACGTTAGACGACTGATCTCTTAAAAAAGATTATATATTTTTTCAAGGAGATCAAATGAATCGATTGCATAAAGCAGCAAAACGACTAAATCAAATCAAAACCCATTCATGAACTCATAATCAAATTCTGCCATTAGTTGGTTTGTTACCCAAACATTCAGCAATGAGGCACGCCATTATGACCCTGTTTGTGTTAATGTGTTGGTGCCCTTTTTGCTCGTAAAACATCCCTGATCCAATAATGGGTGCCACTAGACCCCTGAATGTGTGATAAGGTATCTAGCATGAAGATCTTAGTAGCAGATTCTTTAAAGGCTTTTCAACCAAAAAGGTTCCAGTTCTTAACTACTGGCTCTGTCAAAGAACCCGTTTGCTTTTCTCCTTCAGAACCAAGTCAGAGCCTCATCACTGTTAACATCTTATCCATTTATTGTTGGATCCTGTCCTTCTGTTTTAATCTGTGTTATTTTTAATGATTCTAGTGCATGGAGACAATTTAACCACATAGATAATATTATTTATTCCCACCTTCATTTATAATGCTTTTTTAACAAACCACTGGTGTTTGTATGCGAGATCAGCGGATCTCTCTTCCACACCAGCAGCTCGGAAATAATGTTTGTGTTCAGGAGAAACAATCAGCTGTTGCAGTTTGACATATTTAAACTCTGTGACTTCATAATAATCTCCAGGAAGAGACAGTCAGCTTCTGTTTTCCTCATGCCAATCTGATTTTGTCTTACTGTTGAAGCACAGTGTTTAAAGTTTAAAATTGGATTGATCAGAAACTATATTAAATTTCATTTCAAACTTGAGGGTCACAGCGTTTTATCTGACTGCTGTATATATTAGAACATAGTTGTTGTTTTTATATTATGTAAACTGATATATTTTCTAATTTTACACTTGTTTTATATGCAGTTTTTTATTATCTTTGGTATAAAAAAAAAAAAACGTGTTTAATGTTCTGGTTTTGGTCGTTTGCAGGTCGCATCTACAAGTGTCTTTTTACCGGCTCTGTGAGCTCTCTCTTGACACTGCCGTTGGACATGCTCTCAACGTAAGTAGAGATCATTTCCTTTCAGCTGATTCCCCGTTTTATTAAAGCGCTAACCGTTTAGCTGCCGCTGTTGTTTGTATTGATCTCTTTCTGTTGTGTTCCTGCAGAGACAACCTGCTCGCAGACTGTCTGCAGGGTTGTTTTGTTGTCACCTGCACTCTGTGTGCATTCATCAGTCTGGTGTGGCTCAGAGAGCAGATTGTCCACGGTGGCGCCCCCCAGTGGTTGGAACAACACCAGCCACCACCCGCTAACCTTGCTGGACAAGCCAATGAGGTACGCAATTGCTAAATATATATATATAGCTAAATAAATAAATAAATGATGGGTATAATTTATGTTTTCATAAAATGCAAATATGAGCTAACCATTCTAGTCAAGATCAACTATATTTATGAGGCTTTCTCATTCCTTTATTAATCAGATGTTGTATAATTTTATAGTAAATCTGCCGAAATAGTAATTATGCTCCAATACTTGACTTCACCCTCAGGGTCAAGCTCCAGGTCAGGAAGCAGCTGATGAGCCCCCTGCAGCCCAGCCGGCTCCTGCTGATCCTCCAGTTCAGAATCAGGCAGAGCCTGAACCCCCTGATGCCCCCCCAGACCAGGCTGATGACCCTGAGGTGGAAGAAGAGGGCGCGCCTGCTGAAGACGGAGATGCCAACAACGGAGCACAAGGTTTTCTTAGTGATTCATTCTAAAATAAAGCTTGGAATAAAAGTGAAAAACAAGTTTGGTTTATGATTGATCTTAAAATTAGACCACTTGTTATCTTTTCGCATTACCAGGTAGATGGTTTTGTTAAATTACATCCAAAATAACTAATCTTTGATAGATCCAAACGTGATGAAAAGGGTTCTGTGCATAAGATGTTAAAGTCTCTCAGCGCATCCTTTAGTTTTTAACCCATTTGACAAGTAAAACTTTATGGAAATATGTCTTCTATTATTTCGTTTAAACAGCAAAGCTTTTCCCGACAAAGTAGATTTTTCAGACGGGAATATTTGTATTCTGAAAGACTCGAGAAAAACAACTGTCTCTTTTTAGTCTTATGTTTTATTTGTTTTAAATTTCATACTTGCACATACATTTTCTTTTTCATGCTTCAGATACTACATGCATTTCTTTTTGTAATGATCTGATTTAATTTTCTTATTTTTATCATGCATACCACTAAATCATGTAAAGCACCTTGCCTTCGTGTTGAAAGTGTGCTATATAAATAACATTGCCTTGCCTTAAGATACAGAATATTGATATATATTATTTAAAACCCATGTTTGCTGAAGATATTACATTGAGTTGAAGTACTAGTTGAGTATTGTACAAAACACATGTTCCAGAGCTGAGATTCTTACAGAATCAATTATGATTTTCATATCAGAACCAATGCAAGATAGTTTTATTATATATAAATATTTCATTCTGAAGACATATTTTACAGACCGGAAACTGGAATTAAAATTTCTTTTCAGCCTGTCCTAATTACTTTGTACATGTCTTATTCTTTTTGCTGCTTAGTGACCAAATTCAATGCTTTTTTTGTTTGTTTTTATGTAGACGATATGAACTGGAATGCCTTGGAGTGGGACAGAGCAGCTGAGGAACTCACATGGGAAAGGGTAAGTGGTTGAAAGGAGTGACTCTGTAATTATGTCTAAAAAGCCAAGGTTTACCACATTGACTTGTATCTCTGTTGTTTTCCTTTTAGATGCTTGGTCTGGATGGATCACTTGTATTTCTGGTAATTATGCATATACACTACACATAATATAGATGATCAGTTTATTGTCTGAATGTAAGGCGCAACTACGGCCTTACTGCGTTACATTGCTTACATCCGTTGTCTTTGTTTCATAGGAGCACGTGTTTTGGGTGGTGTCTCTGAACACACTCTTCATTTTGGTCTTTGGTGAGTAGACTTACACAAAGATGTATAACAAGCAACATGAACTCCACACATTATCATGTTACTGTTGTTTTGTGTTCTTTTTCTTCTTAGCATTTTGTCCCTACCACATTGGACACTTCTCTGTTGTTGGCCTCGGCTTTGAGGAATATGTAAGACTTTATCCCTCTTCATAACACAGTTTTGTATGCTATGGGTTATAACCTGCATTCTGCATCTGCATACTGTAGGTCCAAGCATCTCACTTTGAAGGCCTTATCACAACAATTGTGGGTTACATACTGCTTGCTATGACCCTCATCCTCTGCCATGTATCCTTTTTAATGACGAGATCCATGCCCCATGTACCTTTTGAAATATTGTCAGTATTCTTAATAAATTGTAATGGGTTGATTTAGGCCATCTTCTTGTGAAAGATGATCAAAAGGATATCTCAGACCGAGTGTTTAACAGATGACACACATTTGCAGTATTGATCCTTAATGGATATTATAGGGACTTGCAGCTTTGGTCAGGTTCCAACGCTCCCGGCGTCTCCTGGGTGTCTGCTACATTGTTGTCAAGGTAAAATCTCTGAAAGCCTTTCTGCTTTGCTGTTGTTCTTGTAGATGGGGACATTCACTTCTTTTCTGTGTTTCTACAGAAATGCACCATTGAAATAAAATGTATTTGCTATTGTGCGCAAAGCAGGAATAATTTAAAGATTTTATTATGTTTTCCTTGTGTTCTTAGAATAAACAGGGTTTAGGTAGCATCTTAAAAGTCTTTATAGACTTTAAATTGTAACTTTACGCCTTTAAAGTCTTTAATATCCAGGTTATTATACACTAGGGTTTTAGTTTTACTTACCAGAATTTAGACTAACCCTGACAAAGCCTAAAGGTATGCTTTTTTTTTTGGAGGGGACTTGAGAATTAAAATAAATCATAGTTATATAGAGCTTTCCAGCTCTGGCAGGCTGCAGGTTAAACTACAATACAACAGAAAAGACAGAATATTATTCAGAGTTTAGCCATAGCAACAGGAGGGCTTTTCCTGTTCTTTTTATTTTTCTATTCGAGGTTTGCACAAAGCTTCAAAATATACCTGTTGCCTTCCCTTGATGCTGCATCCTGGTGGACAGTCTCATTCACACATACTATGCGATTTTTTTTTTTTTTTTTTTTTTTTTTTTTTTTTTTTTTTTTTTTACACCTTAGTATTAAACTTTTTTCCCTCCACAATAGTTCTTCTTAATCAAACGTACTGATTCATGATGGTAACTTTAGGCAAAATGAAACGCTATGCACTACACCTAGGGTAGGCTGGAATGAAAGGGTCTATAAAACTGAATGCTTTAAAATGACTAAAATAAAACTTGTTCCTTTGCAGGTGTCTTTGCTGGTTGTTGTGGAGATTGGAGTTTTTCCGTTGATCTGTGGCTGGTGGCTTGACATCTGCTCTTTGGTAAGAATATTGCTCCATCTCATGCTCCTGTTTTCTGTGTTGTTTATTTGCTAGATTATTTCCTGATATCTTTTTTGTCGTTTGACATTTAGAGGTGTTTGGTGGTTAGCTTTAGAGGCAAAATTTGGATTTAAATAAGTAAAGTTATTATGTTTATCTCCGTTTTTGTACCTGTTGTGTAATGCAGCTTGACATTTATACTGGGTAGGATGCTTTGCTGATGATTTTTAATGACTTCAAACTACTTGCAGTTGCTTGTGAGACAGACTTGATAAAATCCGGTTCTCTGGGCTAAGCCTTGGTTTCTTATTAGACCCCAAATCTGATTAGATGTCATTCCTTTTGTTTAATGATGCTGTCTTTGGCTGCAGGAAATGTTTGACGCCTCACTGAAAGACAGAGAAATGAGTTTCAAGTCAGCACCTGGCACCACCATGTTCCTGCACTGGCTTGTGGGAATGGTGTACGTGTTCTACTTTGCGTCTTTCATCCTCCTTCTAAGAGAGGTAAGACCTGCGCTCTGTTTTGGAGGTACTTCAGGTTAAATTTGCTTCAGATGAAGTTGATGTTGACATCAAACTGTCTTCATCAGGTTCTGCGGCCTGGAGTGCTCTGGTTTTTAAGAAACCTTAATGACCCAGACTTCAACCCAGTTCAGGAGATGATTCATTTACCCATCTACAGACACCTGCGGCGGTTCATCCTGTCTGTAGTTGTCTTTGGCTCTATTGTGTTGCTCATGCTGTGGCTGCCGATCAGACTAATAAAAGTGCTGATGCCTACTTTCCTCCCATACAACGTAATGCTCTACAGGTAACTGACAAGCATAGCAGCCTTTTAGGTTCCATTTTACAGAACGGCAACTTGTTCCTTCTGTATCTCAAGTGGTTGAGCAAACCACTTCCCTTTTCAGCCAAAAAGACAGAATCTCTCGTCTGAGTATTGTGAACATAAAAGGAAATGTTGAGAGTATAGTGAGCAAGTAGTTGGTTTAAAACATCTGAGTTGTTTGTTGGACCATGTCTGCTTGCTTTTTAAGCAATGTTACAAGAAAGGGAGTGCTTTTGTGCAAAATATACGCACTGGTGTGATTTGGTCGTAGGCACAAGGCCGCAGCTAATCGCACCTGTGCTGATATACCGCACAACAGCACGACCTCGAGGGTGATATTGCCTTTATAAAACAGTTCTACAAGCACGTTTTATTTTTATTTTCTTAAACTAAGCGACAATAGATTATGTTTTGTCTATTTAATCATTTATTTAGCTCGTACATACACATGCATTGTCTATACCCAAACATTTAAACACAAATAGAATGCCTGTACATCTGAATGATATTGTCTGCAAAAAGTCCCACATTTGCCTAAAGCCCATCGCAGTCAAATGCAGTAGCACCACAAACCTATTCCAACACCTGTTATACTCTAATATCAGCACTCATGAAATGTCTCATGTCCAATCAAATTACTTGGTCAGAAGTAGCTGTTGTATAAAGGTAGTTTAACATTATTAAGAGTTAGGCCTGGGCAAAAAATTGTTTGAATGAATTAATTTGAATTTTGTGTTGCAGGGGATTTTTTTTCTAAAGGTCCTATATCGTGCAAAATCAACTTGTTGGAGCTTTCAACCATTTTGTAGTGCAGGTTTCTCATAAAAAGCCAGCTAGAGTTAGAGGACGATTTTTGTGAATTTCAGGAAAGAACTGCCTTTTTAGAAGGGAAAAAAAAAGCTCCATCACCCAAAACAACGAATCTTCCTGTGAAACCTACCATATAGATGCAGATAACTTATTCTAGCAGTTATCGGAAATGCATTTCTCAAAATAACATGCCTAACTTATCGCAGTGAAGTTAGTTGGATATTTGACATGCATTCGAGACTCCCTCCAGCATCTCACTGAGAGCTGCGCTCATAGAGCGCATAAAACGTAGCCGAAGGCTCGCTCCTGAAGGCGGTGGTTTCATTTAAAACAATCCGGTGAGAAATGTGAGGCAGGATCAATACCTTTAGCCAGGTATCTCACAAAACTGAGGTATTTTTCTACGGTTTGGCCGGTCACCCGCACGTAAACTGAGATTTTCTGCACAAAAAAACTAATATTTTTAAAAACTCTGGCCAAAGTGGAGATCTGCGTTTTCTGAACTGGTTGCAGTTCCACTCTGGTTCCATATGAGGGCGCTCTCGTGACGAGTGCAGGATGAATCGAGGTCTATGAAGCAATACCCCTCAAAGTTCTTGGTTGTTAGATTTGTAAGAGTCACTTATTTGCTTTAAAAAGTATTTTAAAATGTCAATGACGTCATACACATCGTACGACCAGAGATACTGTTTTACGCCAATCGTTCCATTTAAATTTCACAGTAAATACATAACCATAGGCAGATAAGAGTGCTAGCAACCAAAAAAAGTTGTTCGGTTGAAGAAAAAAAAAACTTGGGCACAAAGTCCGCCTTAACATTCTGGTGCCAGAAGCGGTCCATCTGGTTGGAATCAGGCCTTCACTGACCAATCAGCGGTCATTAGTGAAATGCTAGCGAGTTATCGGCAACAACAACCCAACCTGTAAGAAAGCGAAAGGACATACGTACTCATAAGTACTCGTTCATTCAACTTTCCTCCTATAACCCATGTTGAACTTGCGCAACCTACAATCCAATCTGAGATTTCTAAACAGCAATCGGGTGAAAGAGACAAATTTAGCTGTCTATCTCCATAGACTCCCATTCTTCTTGTGCTCATGGCGATCGACCCCAGTGGAACTCTGGTGGAACTGCAACCAAATTTCGTAGAACCAAATTTCGTAGAACGGCTCTGATTATAATGAAACTGAGTGTCTTACTTCCAGCTCGAAGAATAACTCCATGATATAAGGTAAATTTTAGGGTAAATTCATACTATATAACGGCAACTGTAATATTGTATCATATATATCCCAGATGTGGAAAGCTGTAAAATAGCCTGATATAGAAATTGGGTTTTTGTGTAATGGCACATAGCGGAATTGGTATGAGTTTGCTGCAACAGACCCCACGCTGTTACATTTGCCTAAAGCCCATCAGAGTCAAATGCAGTAGCACCACAAACTTATTCCAACACCTGAAACAGAGGTCTCTCGGAGATTGGCATTTTGCTACTGGATTAGCCGAAGCCTTTGCACAAGTTGTGTGCCGTTTCTTTACTTATTGCTTTTCTTAATAATTGGGGAGTGTATGTGGAGCTTCACGTCATCACCCAGCTCTGCTAAGCGTCTTATTGCTATAGGGAATGAGATTTAAGCTGAACCCTTTATCAAGTCATTCTCTGATAACTTTACATCTTCTCTTTCAGTGACGCCCCCGTCAGTGAACTGTCTTTGGAGCTGTTACTACTTCAGGTTGTCCTCCCTGCCCTGTTAGAGCAAGGGCACACTCGCCAGTGGCTGAAAGGTCTGGTTAGAGCCTGGACAGTCAGTGCGGGCTATTTACTGTAAGTCAAAGTTAATCAATGTATATATTGTCTTGTATGCAACCACAAACATCAATTTGATTTTATTGGGATTTTATTTGTGAAAAAAGTCATGCACAGTTATGAAGTGAAGGGAACATTATGAATGGTTTTCATTGCTGTTCAGGGTGACATGGATTTGTATTTGCTGCTTTAAAATCACTTTCTCAAGAGCGTTCTGTGAAAACACCAAGGTTAAAGTCAACCTATCACCAGGAGTCACGTTAGATGAAAGAATAGAAATGCATTTGATGCCAATTTTAAGTCTTAGGCAGTCTATCTGGCTTTTAAATAAGTAAATATAGCTGCTTCCTTTACCCTTGGCAGCAATACATCAATGAGACGTTGGCGATGCAAGCGTGAAGAACTGTCTCAGTGTAATTAGACAAAAAAACCTTTAAGAGGTAATAAAAGCATAAAGCAGATGGCCCAAACTTGAAGTCTCTCTTGAAGATTGGCTGAACACAGAGAGAGGATGCCTGAGGTGTTTCTACCTTGTTGAAGTGTTAATAAAATATAAGCTCCCCAAACACCTTTCCCAACAATCCCCTCTGAGCGAAACTTTACATATGGTACTTAAACATTAAAACACCTGCGGCGTATAATCAGGTGCAGTTTGTATATGTACACATTTGTGGTTTCTCCCTAAAATGGGCTGATCTGGCTTATAACCAGGTGCGCTTTGTTGTCAGGAAATTATTGTAAATACTTTGTGTGTGCTTGTGCCATACAGAAAGATCTGGGTATGTCATTATTTAGTGTCGTATGGTATTTTTTTTCTGCTGATCAGCCTCTCCTCTTTGTCTGCAGAGACCTCCACTCCTACCTTCTCGGTGAGCAGGAGGACACCGACGCCAACCAGCCTGCAAACAACAACAACAATAACAACCCTCCCCATGGTCCTCATAACAACAATAACAACCCAGCCCCAGCTGTCGGGGCAGGACTGCATGCAGCACACCAGGCCATCCTGCAGCAAGGGGGACCAGTGGGTTTCCAGCCTTACCACCGGCCCCTACGCTTTCCATTTAGGGTGAGAGACTCCCATGATTTTCAACACGCTTTACATTGTTCACATATTGGCGCGGATTAGTGGATTGGGTCACACAAAGATGATGTGAGGAAAACTAAATACTGTTTGAAAATCTTTACTAGATTGCTTATTTTTCCTGTTAATTCGGTTGTTGTAGAGTGAAGTTTACTTATGTGGTATGTCCTCTTTTCCCTAGATTGTGCTCCTGATTATATTCATGTGCATCACTCTCCTATTGGCCAGTCTGGTGTGCTTAACTCTACCAGGTAAGGAGTAGGGTAATACAGCTAAACTAACAGACAGTTTGCTACTCTGTTAAACCCCACCCAAACCATAATGAGAAGTCTGTCTCTTTACATACATATATATATATATATATATATATATATATATATAAGTAAGGAGAGTCTTTTCTCTCCTCTGACACCACTACAAAGTTGGGTGTGATGTGAATAATTCTGCCATGTGTGTTTTTTCAGTATTTACGGGCCGCTGGCTAATGTCCTTCTGGACTGGAAACTCTAAAATCCATGAGCTGTACACAGCCGCGTGTGGTCTGTACGTCTGCTGGCTCTCAGTGCGCGGAGTCACCGTGTTGTTGGCGTGGATGCCACAGGGACGCATCGTAATCATGCACAAAGTCCAGGAATGGACACTTATGGTGAGCAGTGGAGTCTAAAGCTAAGCTTTAATTAAATTTCAACTTTGGATGATGAGAGCACAGAAATACTAAGTAACCTTTTTAATATTGTTGAGGTTTTAAGTCATTTTGTATCCAGAGATCCTAATCAACACAACTTTAATTATTTCAGCCACAAGGGATGGTTCGAATTTTAATATGCGTTCGCAAACACTGTTTATAAATAATACAAAGGATATTATTATATTGGTTTGTAAAGAAATAAAAGCGAACATTATGATCTGTGTAGTAAAACAGCCTATCAAAAATCCGGAGTGTCCTAAGCATATTCCACCTTCCTTTTTAGACATTGTGTCTCTGTTTTTCCTGCAATAAAAATCTGACTATTTTGATTCCTTTATTAATAATGAATTCATTGTTGAAGAGTTAGAATAAATAAATAAAAAAAATATATATATAAAATTGTTTTTGTGGTTTTACAATTGAAAGAAAAATGCAATCTTGACAATTTTGGCTCATATAGTTAGAGGTTGGTAGTGGGACACAACTTCTCTAAGCTTTGGTGCTACACAGAATTGTTAAGAGTAAGAGCAAAAGTATTGAAATAGACATTTATCAACATATAATGATGAAGCTTTTATTTGATTTATTACCCAGATGACCCTCTTTCTAGAATGAGAGACACTGAGTGATCAATATCTGCTCTGAACTTGAAGCTGAGAACTGTCTTTAATTTTCTGTCACTAACTTTCATTAGCGTTGTCAAATAAATCTGCCAACATTTAAGAGGAGCTTTTTTTTTAACTAGATCAGTCGGCCAGTTTTCCATTAATGGTTTCTGCACGATTAGCAGTTCACATACTGAAAAGGTTATATTTTGCACCTCTTTTAGCTTCAGTAAATCAAGGAAACTGCTGCATTTGTATTTCTTTTTAAGCAAAAACTAAACATAAAATCTTGTGAAATTGGTCAAAATGTCATAATTTCCTTGAAAATGTTCTGATTGTTCCTTCTCTGTTATATTAGTCAATGACTGGTTGGCTCACCCTTGTCTGTCTTAATATGTTACTCATTTGTGCAGATCCTGAAGACCCTGGTCGTGGCTTTACTGGTTGCTGGAGTCATTCCCCTGTTACTGGGCCTGCTGTTTGAGCTGGTGATTGTGGCCCCACTTAGAGTACCTCTAGACCAAACACCTTTGTTTTATCCCTGGCAGGTAGGAATTACCATGTCTTTCATTATTTATTTTTTTCTTAAACATGACTTAAATAGTTCTTGCATGCTCATGCCTTTTTGTCATTTTCAGGATTGGGCTCTTGGAGTTCTCCATGCCAAAATCATTGCAGCCATCACCCTCATGGGCCCACAGTGGTGGCTTAAGACTGTTATTGAGCAGGTATGGTTTTAATGTTAAACATAAACTTGTAATATGCTCTAAAAGTGTCAGCTCGCTCTTAGTCATGATATGATACAAATTTTTGTTTTATTTAAATGTAATTTTATTAAATATACACATTCCGTAGTTAAGTGGTTAATCAGACCTCTCCTTAAAGATGAATCTTAAGAGTTGATGAAAGCTGTTTTGCAGCAAGAATGGAGATATTTTACATTAGATTTTTTTTTTATTGTAGTGAAATTAACTGGACTTTATTAGACTGAACAGTCACAAATGGGCTGTGCATTGAAGCTTGAAACTGATTCTTGTTGCATCTTATTTTCGTAGGTTTACGCAAATGGCATTCGCAACATCGATCTCCACTTCATTATCCGAAAACTGGCAGCTCCTGTTATCTCAGTCCTGCTGTTGTCCCTGTGTGTACCGTATGTGATTGCTGCCGGGGTGGTTCCTGCTGTCGGTCAGTGTTAGAAATGATTTTCATTTTTAAATTCTCCTTCTTTTTTTTAATCCAATATAATTCTATGCATACCAGACTGGGTTATCATTCTTTTAAGTACTCAACAATAGTGCATTGTCTATAGAAAAGAAATAAATAACCACACAAACCTGTTTTTTTCCCAACAAAAATCAAGTTTAGGTAAATTTAACTTCATAGTGGGCTTTCTCTACTCTGCTCAGGGTGTTAATGATAAAGACTCACACGTATGCACCAACATTATTGTTTGGCTTATAGTTGGTTAACAAAAAAAAAAAAAAAAAAAAAAACAAATTCTGCCTTACATGCACAAACTATTTGTAGCCATCCACGAACTTCTAGCATCGCTCTGGCTGGACTCTAATTTGGAGAATTGTCTTTTTCTTTTCTTTTTTCTTTTTTGTTGGCTGGTTTCCTGCCATAGACATGGCTCTAAAGCACAGTCACAATGACAGCTAATGTGTTTGCTGGAATCATGATGACGCTTTCAAACCGAAGAATACTGAGCACGGTGGTGATTGCATCATGCTAAAGGTCTGTTTTGCGTTCAGTGGTTTTGCACAAAGGAAGAAACTTTAAAAAGGGAACGGTTCAAATTCTTGAATTTCACTAAATCATTGAGTGTTCAGCTTGAAACTGGGGACACCATTGGGTGTTAAAACAGGAAATTTATTCTAACACACTACACACACTTCTAAACTGGTTTTAAAATAAGATAGAAATGTATGGATCCCACAGCAATATATAACATCAACATTCTGGAATTATTTCAACCTCAACTCCAATACAGCTTTTGGGAAATGGATGATAAATTTACTGTAAGGCTGCCATGATTCGTCACAACAACATAGACGAGTAAAATTGTCCACAAAAATTCCCGTAATCAACGTTATCTGTGTTTTTTTTAAAGCTTTATTTTTCTCTTAAAACAGTCGCCGTCCCTTTATCTGCTCTGTCTGCGTTTCTATCCCTCAGGCACATGCATAGTTGTGGCAATCGGTGTCAGCTGCAGCGTCACCAGAAACTGAATCAGCAGTGAGCCGACAACGTAGCTCTAAAATACTGGAGAGTTTTATTAAATAAAAAGAAAGCAGGTGTACTGCAAAATTCAAATAGAAGTTGCCTATGGCAGTACAAAAATATCGTTTGAGCTTCTTGAAGGGAAGCCCGCTGTGGCTGATGACAAACACTGACAGTAGCCTCTGTGAGCTAGTTAGCTGCTAACGTTAGCTTCAACAGTAGAGTGATTTTATCTCCCCCCCTCCCCGACATGTCGGCTTTTTACTTTCTCTCCCACGTATTCAGGGGTATTCATGGATTGATTAAAAATGTCTAGATTCTCTCATGACTTCCTGTACGGCCTGAGCTGCTACTTACAGGCTGGTTCTGATCTGTTCAGACAGAACAGAGTGCTGCAGCAGCTGCTTACAGGAAATCAAGGGTCAGGTCTCGCAGCATAAACTTTTACTTGTTTAATCGGATTTTGATTGTGATCACGATTTTGGTGGCCACAATTAAACAAACCTGATCGTGAACGATATTTACATTCAAAATGCGAGCTTCACTGCATGCCTCTTCATCATACACTGCCTCAACCAATAGTCTGCCAACCACCAGGGGGCAAACGCATGGCTAAAGCTTCATTAAGCTGACCAAATAAAAACTGTGCACACGCACTCAGCACTCATAAAGGGTGCACTACGCTTGCTACGTAGCAGGTTAAAAGGAGTATTTGAGCAATGTAGTAGATCCAAATTTCCATTATGGATCTGACTAGTAAGCAGAAAGTTCCCGAAAGTGTACTACAACCACAGTATGCAGCCGGTGGATGCTACGCTATCCCACAATGCAGCGGATGCCCCGAAATCATAGAAGAAGAAGGAACTAGCTAAAAATGGCTACAGACGAACGGTCAACCATTGACACAGCCGCAGTTTCGGCAGATAAATGTACATGTAGCGATGTTACTGATTACTGTAATTGTTTTTTGACTGATTAAACATTTAAGTTGTTAAGTCATACCAGACAAAATAACGGCTAGAGGATGGCGGGAGCACAGGCGAACGTAACTAAATATCTGGGTCAACAGAACAGTCATATGGGTCAAAGGAGATGCAAAATGTATATCTGATTTCATGCGTATTACGCGATCGTTTGTTATGCAGTATTACATTAACAGGTGAGTAATAGTTGCTACGTAGCATATAGTAAATACTAAGGATTTGGATGCAGGGAATTTCAAAGGCCTTTTCTGTATAAGCTGTAATTGTTTCCCATAAATTGCACCATAGATAGGAGATTGTTTTTGTACGTTTTTTTGCATTATTAATCATCTATTCTAATCTAAAGTTTTATTTTTCACATTTTTTTTTTAAAGTTTATAATTGGTGCAATAAAAATAGATATTTTACAGGACTGGATGAATGATCGTGATTAATAATCGTGATTACAATATTGATCAAAAATAATCGTGATTATTTTTTTGGACATAATCGTGCAGCCCTACTCCTGACTGAAGAGGCTGTTGTTTTACTTGATAGCTGAAACATTAACAATAAGGAGGATAATGTCACTACGCTTGGCACACTTCATGTCTGCTGTATCAATGTTTTATTTTTTTATAGTTCATAACTGATAAATGAACTATCGCCTTAAAAATCACTATTTTAGATTCTACATAACCTTTAGAGGTAACACGCAAATATTAGAACAGCTGCTTTCTCCTGCAATAACCTACACTTTAAACCTGATCCGATTAGTTGACTAATCGGCAAAATAATTTGTGATTAGTCGATTATAAAAAGAATATTTTGTGGCAGCCCTATTATACTGTGCTTAAATGCCAAATCTGTGGCAGAAACTCAAACAACTTAAGGGGCATTTATCCAAATATTAGTTTGGCTGTATGTCTATACATGAGCCAGTATGTACCATCTTGAGTAGAGGCCAACCGATATATACATTTTTTTCTATAAAAGCCACACACAAAAAAAGATTAGGCACCTTTGTGGCCAGCAACTTGACTGAAGGAAGAACCCCCACACACTCAGAACCACCATGTACCAGCCCACTAATATTTTACTCTTAAGTTTGGTGTTTAATCTTTGACTGCAAGATCGGCGACCAAATTAAAAAAAGAATCCATCCATCCATCCATTTTCTTAACCGCTTAATCAATAAAGAATCTATATTGGTCTTAAAAGAAAAACTATATCAGTCTGCCTTTAATTTTGAGCCTATGTCGTTTTAGATATGTTGTATTATAAAGTTTTCCCTTTTAAAAGTATTTTTTTTTTCAAAAATACAATAAAAGTGAAGAACATATACTTTTTTCTCCACAGGTGTTGCGCCAGAAATGGAGATCCTGATGCAGAGGAGAATCTATCCATTCCTTTTGATGGTGGTGTCACTCATCGGCATCCTGTCTTTCCAGATCAGACAGTTTAAAAGACTTTATGAACACATCAAAAATGACAAGTATGCATGTTTTGTTTTTAACAATCAAAAAAATTATATTTGTTTGTTTTGGCTTCATTTCCATGTAATCCATTCTTAAACCTTTTAATACTTTTTCATTCTTTCTACATCAAAATATTTTTAAAAATTGTCTTGATATAAACAATGGCAAGAATTGTATCCAAATTACAGACCTTATTCTTTAGAAAATCTAATAAATTGTAGAAAAACATAATTTTAGTAAAAGTGACCTTTATTCTTCCCATGCAGGTACCTGGTTGGTCAGAGGCTTGTCAACTACGAGCGGAAATCTAGCCGAGCAAACTCTATCCCAACCTCCAACCCCGTCGCAGAGTAACATCTTTGTGTCGAATGTGTGCCACGTTTTTTTTGCACCAGTTACCCTAAGCAGGCCCCCTCTACACAGGGTAACTGGACGGTCTAAACATCATCTGTTGTCATTCATGCCTTGCCGTGTGAAGCGCTGCCTCATAAATTGTACATGTGTAAATACTTTGAAAGCAGACTTTGTCTTATGAAAAAGGACAGTTGTGGATTAATGCAATGACCATTGTACATCTTAAAACCTGTATGTATAATTTATTAAATCAAAGTGACAGTTTACTATTTTTTCCCCCCATGTTTTCAACATAATTTGTGGGTGGTTCAACAAAGTGAGATGTCTGGTAAAATTAAGATGCATCATTTTATAATCAGAATAATTTTACAAAAATATAAAGCCTTGTTGAATCAAGTGTTCAAGTACATTTTATGAGAATAGTAGTAATGAAAATGATCAAATCTCCCCCAAACATAGCTCTTATTTGATTGTTGATTGCCAGGTCAAATACTGAAAATGTTTTACTTTTATATATGTGCATAATTGCTGTTCATCAAATGCATCAAAAGAAGGTTCGTTGCTTCTCTATAAACATTCAGATTAGCTTGATGCAGTCTGAGGATAATAAAACTCAAGATAAAAATGAGGAACTCACGCTAATTCATAAATAGATAATCTTGTAATTCCAATTCTTTTCTGGTAATTTCAATGACTGCACATTTAGCCTTTTTTTCCCATTAAGGGAGAAAAACAACCAGGAGCTGCCTGATTGTGTATCTCTAGAGATCACGTGGTTATAAGATCCATAACTATAACTACACTACTGTTAAATTAAGTTAATTAATCAGTATTCAACTAAAGGTGGAGTAATTGTGTCATCCTTTGGAATAAGTGGAGAAGGAAGCACAATGTTAAAGTTTTCTGCCAGAACAGCAGGAATTTCTTCGTCTTCAAGTTCCCTGGTTTTGGTTTCCACTGCGCCTCCAGTCGCTTCAGATGGGAATGTGTCGGTAGTCAGCCTGCGGCCCGTGAGAGTCACCCTCCCACCAGGTTTCAAAACTGTACAGAGGGACTTGCAGAAGAAGATGGAGCTCGGGGAGGTCTGGTGGTACTGGCACATCTCGGTGAAGTCCTGCAGACGCCGAGGTTCCAGGGTGAACTTGTAGATCTCCGTCCAGTCTCCATCCTCGCCTCTGTTTGCCTCCTTTTGCCACTCCAGAAAGTGCATCCCCGTGTCCCTTCTGAGACGGTAAACTCTGTGTCCCTGCTCCTGAGGACCACACGTCTCCAGCGAGAGCGGGAAGGTAAAACCAGGAACCCCGAAACCGACGTCACACAGCCACCGTTTCCCTTCCAGGCGGACCATTAAGATCAAATGGTCAAAAGGGGGTCCATAGCGACTAGTTATGGAGTTTTTCACCTGACCTGAGAGCACAGTGACCTGGAAGCCCATCTGGGTCAGCAGCCAGTAGAACAGTGAGTTATTCTCGAAGCAAAAGCCACCCCTGCGCTGTTTCACAATCTTGTCGTAGAGGGCAGGAGGGTCCAGCTGTACCTGTCCGCCACAGTGCACTGTCAGGTCTTCAAATGGTACCGACATCAGGTGACATTTGTGAAGGGAGCGAAGTAATTCAAGGCTGGGGACATCTGAAGGGCCTGCAAACCCTATCCGCGACAAGTACCGACCCATATCCATCTTCTCGGAAGACATTTCTTCCTTAAGTTATTGTTTCGGTCTTAAGTCGTTTTACTTTCACTTTTCTTTCCAGCGAATGCTTAATAAAAACAATCGTAGGAAAGCTAAAATGGAGGGAATAGAACAAACTTAGTATGAAGACATGAATACGTTGATAAACGGGATCAAAGTACATAAACGTTTTAAAAAAGGAGGAAGCTTCAAGGACGTAATACGGAGGCGTACTGAAGGAAAACCGCGCTGGGGGGGCTGCGACCCGCTTCTCAGAAAGGACCAGAAGCAGTGGCAACTTTTCACATTAACCCCAAAATGTTTTTTTTCTGAGCCGCCCTATAACATCAACGACAAAAGCATTTTTAAAAAGTCTTGGCTTCGGTGAATGCAGCAGCTCCACAACTTTATGACCAATCAGAGTGGAACTATGTAGTGTTTTATTGGCTGAAAGGTTAGCTGTTTTATTTAAATTTAGAGCAGACAGAAAATGGACATCAGGAGTTTTTTTTTTTTTTTTTTTTTTACAGAAATAAGAGGAACAATTCTTCAGTTGTGGTGGCTGCAGTGGGCAGCAAAACTGGGCCAACAACACATAAACAGGTAAACAACAAATAGCCTGACTTAAATCTTGTGGCTATGTGAACAAAAGGCGAATCATTCCCGACATCAGTGTTTGTGAATGTCGAACCTTACTGACATAAATTGAAATCATCTGGCGAAAAACGTAAAGTCGTTGGACATGTTGACTGTTTGATTCTCTTCTAACTTAACAGATTTTGCTTCTATCTGAGTCTCCGTCGCGCACAGCTCCGCTCATTAAGCTTTCTCCAAGCCCGTAACTGACTGCTTGCTTTTCGCAGCAGCTGAACTTTCTGCGCGAAGCTGTACCCGAGTGTATTTCAGTGTTTGCACAGCAGTAGTCGCTTGTCCTGCCATGCGGATACAGCTTCTCTATCACGTCTGTGTCAGAATCCGCTCAGCTGTTTGGACCGCGGCGAAACAAGACAGTAGCTTCATGAAATCAAACTGAAAAAGTAAAAAATAAATACTTTTCTAAAGGTACTGTCGTGGAAAAAATAAATAAAGAGGTGAGAGAGATTCCTTCATTTTCTTGGAGGTTTATTTTTACTTCAGTTTGACGAAACACAAGGAGGTGCATAGTTCCTCAGTAACGCCAGGAATCATGTGAAGCTGACCTGCCGTCCCCCAACTGCTGAAGCATTTTAAAGATTTGTCTGTTTAACTGTGACTGAGCAGAAAGAGGTCTAAACCCTGAGCTCTTTTCTAGTTAAAGGTTTAAAATTGAGCCAATTTCCACCAATATATAACACTTGGACGGTAATCATTTTGCAAATGTCAGAGCTCTTTTATAATCACATTTTAATAAGATATTTTATGATAAAATACATCTGATGTTCAACTCATATTGCAGATGATCTGGTCAGGACAGAAAATGAAGAAAAGAGAGCAGCATACATGAAGGTCCAACATGCAATATGCAAAGGACTAAAGCCCAGTTTATGCTTCTCCGACCGCAAATTTGCACTCAGACGCAGACGTATTGACGGAGACGTTTTCTGTTTCTCCGCTCTTCCACTCCAGTCTCTGTTTTTTTCAGCGTTGCTCGACCAGGACAGCAGAGGATGCTACATTTTCATGGTGTCTCTACTATCACACAGCGTCGCTTCTGTTTCTTTCTAGGCTTGTGAACACATTTCTTCCTCGATAGTAACGATAGTAAGTTTTGATCAAGTTGTAAAGCTTTTTACTAGAAGTGCGGATTACAGAATACTCTAGAAACACATGGAAACAAAAGGCCAAAGGAACATATTAGATAAATTATCCTTTCAATATAAAGCATGTAGTGAAGCGATCTGTGGCTGTTACTTAAACTGACCAATCAGATGCATACCCTCTCGGAGACGGATAGTTAAAATTTGGGCCTCTGCTCCGTGCGTTCTTGCGTAGGTGACAGAGAGCACTTGCGTTGACGGATAATGGCGCTGCGTCAATCCGTCTCCGTCAAAACGCAGAAGCATAAACTAGGCTTTACTGTTGTGCTGGTCAGCGTCAGAAAAATGAAAATAACTGTTACCTTTTGACTGCTTTTATCAGGCCAGTCTTACTTAATATCAATACTGAATTTAGCTATGTTGTTTATATTGACATGCTTCAGTTTGAAAATAGATACAATTTGAAATACTTAATTGCAGTATTTAAACAAGGTGCTCCAAAGCACCATAAAAAGCTAATTTTCACTGCTTAGGTTCCCCCATATTTATCCACAAGGGTGTGGGCTCGTCCCCTAATGTTCCCAGGTGCGGTATGTTATTTATCTCCTTTTTCTGTTTATAATTGATTCTCAGTGCTTTTGAAATGCGGGATAAACATAATGACATTTTTCTTTATTTTGCACGTTTTTCATATTCACAATGAAAAATTCTAGATAAAAGTCAATAAGGTTGAAATGATTTTCTTCATTTTAACATTTTTGAAAAAATCAAAATATTTATTCATTCGTGTATTTATTGAATGACCGCCTCCTGTGTGGTTACGTGCCTGCGACGTCATCGCGTCGAACACTCCCTGGTTCCCTTCCCTAGCAGAGCGAAAAAGATGGCGCCCACACACGTATTGAGATGCTGTCAACGGGGTTTAGCTTGGATCCCTGTGATTTTCATCGCCCTCGTCGTCTGCTGGTCCTACTACGCTTACGTGGTGGAGCTTTGTTTGAGTAAGTAGAAGTGCCGCTGCTTTGTGTTTCTTCCCAAAGGCTTTTACACGGACGTGTTTTTCAGTATGAGTGTCCACTCAACAAACACAGCAGCAGCAGCTGTGTCTGCTTCTGCCATCAGGAAGTGAATGGGCTGCAGCTCAACAATGGTGCAGCCAGCTAGCCGGTGTTCCGAACACAGATACCTGTATGTTATCTGACATCTCGTCAGCTTGAACTTCTTTAAAATACAAATGGTTTTTTTGCTTAAGATAAAGCTTTACCATGGCTGCTCTTTAGGGCTGCTGGTCTTATACGTCTGGTTTTCTGTCTAGTTTGAATGGAAAGTTAAAACATGAACAAACCTTGTCCAGGCTGGTACGTCAATAATTTCCGTGTAACTGGCTCACAGGGCTCCGTTCCAACCCTGCCTCATATTTTACTCGGTTCTGGAAAGTATTAATCAATAAACGGTGCGATTTTTATTCCTGCTTTAAATGGGAACAACCAATAGTTAAAGTGCCCTAGTATGGTTTATTGTATTTTCATATTTCCCCCTCTAATAACCTCAAGAATATACTTTATAGTTAAGATTATTTTATTGGGTGTTACACTTAATTTGAATTAAAGTATTTTGACAATCTAGATCCAGATAACAATAGTGTAAAACCCAATCAGAAGCTGTGTTTGTACTCTGAAATGAGGCAGTGTATTTCCATGTGATCCCCACCCTACAGAGAAGAGATTCACCAAGCAGTCTGACTGAGATGGAAATCAGCTATTTTAACTCGATTGGTGATCCAGCTATTTGCTTATCCTCGCCATGGGGAGAGGTTACTATCTTAAGAAGTCATCGGGCGAGAGACAGTACACCCTGGACAGGTCACCGTTCCATTGCAGCGTATCACGGGACAATCCATCATGCGGATATACTCACACCTAAGGGCATTGTAGAGAAACCACTTAACCTAACTGTCAGGTTTTTGATTGTGGGAGGAAGCTGGAGTACCCATAGAGAATCCACACATTTCTAGGGAGATAAAAAAAAAAAAAAAAACCCAGAGCAGACAGAACCTGGCAGGGATTGAAACCCCGGAAATATTGCTGCACCAACACCCTGATTCATTAGGTCCAACTGGATAATGCTTTTTTGTTGTTTTTATGTTATTTCGATCCACTCAAATACCATTTTTACATTGATCAGTGAAAAAGACTAATATAATGCTCCTTTTTGTGTGTAATGAAAAATATGGATAAAAGTGATGTGTTTTGATGCATAAAGAGGTAGGTCTTATATTTTGAAATCAGTAAGTTTGACTTTAAAGGAAACCAAAAAACAAACAGTACCAGCCAGGAAACACCTGATCAGTGCATTGCTACACAAAATTTCTAAAAGATCAAAATAATCTGTTGGTTTGTCAAGTTTTCCCTTCATTAAAATTCTTCCTCTGCCACCCAAAACAAAATTTTGTCTAATTCTTTGTAGTTTAATGTTTAAAACAAAGCCGGAGTATTTAGAAAGTAGGTCAAGCTTTCAGTACATTTCCGGTGATTTTCCCCTGCCTGCATATTACATACCATGGATGAGTTTGTGAAGAAACAAATTTTTTTTTCTCTCCCATCCTAGAATGGCTTCTAAAAATACCTGTTCAAAGTTTCTAGCTGTCATCTTTGTTACTTTGTTTATAGAATGTGGTTTTCAGCTGTAAAATACATTCACTTTTTCTGGAATGTTTCTAGCATTTTCATATAAAAACAGAAAACTGGTGTTGAATTTCTGCCATACGAATAAAACGAAGCAGCTGGATCGCGCGGTTAATACGAGTGCATAAGGTTGGTAGAACTGCACCTTGCAGAGCTACTCATGACCCTTCAGCTTTTTCTCACATTATAACCACAAACACTGCTGTATTTTATTTTAAAATGTATGTGCTATACTGGTCTTCTAATTTCCTAAGTGAAAGCATTATGATGAATCAGAAAAGTCTGAAATATAACAAGAAATGCATATATGGAAAGGGTGCTGTGCATTTGTAGTCGACCTCCCGTGAAGTAGCACCTCGTGGAATCCAGTATCACGGTTTCAGGCTAAAAAGCAAGAAAAAAAAATATTAAGAAAAAACTTAACTGACCATCTGACCAATGCTCCTTCTTCCACAAGTTTGCTTTTTTGCCTACATGGCATTTATGTACCTTGGACTTATTGGCTAATTATTAGGTTAATGCTCTTTGGCCAGTTTGTCAGGGTCCGCCATGTCTGGGTAGATTTGCAGTTAAGCCAAACTCTCAGGGTTTGGATAGTAGACCTAACTTTGCTTTAGACTTACTCTTACCTTTCAGACCTGTCTGTTCCGTGCACTGGATTTTAACTAGGTGTATCAGAGCAAAGGGTGGCGAACACAAATCCCCACCATCCTTTCGGTTTTTATTAGTGGGAGTGTATGAAAATCATGTTTTGCATTTATTGCTGAATAATGCTCCAATAGGTTCACTCCGTTGCCTAAAATACCAATAAGATAAATTAGTTGTTTTTTTTTTATAATCAGCCCCTTTAAATGTTCTATTTTATATAAGAATTTAAGACAGATTTGCATTTTTTTTTCACAGTAGTATTGGTTATAGAGACAGATTATAGATTGATTGGCTGTTATGTCGAATATTTCTGGCCATTGGTCGAATTTTAAAAAAATCAAGCCGATTATTTAAAAAATAAATTAGGCACCTGTGTCCCAGCTGCAGCCACTACAAGACTGAAGGAAGAGCCCCCACACACTCAAAACCACAGAGAGCCAGCATACTAATATTGCACTCTTAAGTTTGGTGTTTAATCTTTGACTGCACTATTTTTGTATATAATATATAAATGTAAGATTTTATTTACTTCCATGTGGCAATGTGCTTAATTTGTGGTGATTTTTCTTTGATTCTAAGTCAATCAGCAATAGGCCCCATTTTTGTGGTCACAGTTTTAATTTATTTTATTTTGTACACTTAAAGAAACTTGAATCTGTTTTATTTTCTGTGGGTCTGAAACCATTTGCACTCAGTTTGTTCTTATAATGTCTTAGATCTGAAGTTCAATAAATAGCTTAATTTTCTTTTTAATTAAGACTGCACACAGTGGGTGTTCAATTGTCTTTCACAATCAATGTGCTGCTAAAAAAGTATATATCATACATATATCAGCTTTGGATATCGGGCTTAATAATCGACTTTAGATATCGGCCACCGGCGACCAAATAATAAAAAATAAAAAACGTTATTGCCATCAGCCTTTAAATAAACCATTTCGGTCTAATGGTGTTTAAATGGTTTTCTAACATTTATGTTTTCTCTTTCTCTTGCAGTTACTATTACCAATATAGGAGAGAAGTGTAAGTGTTGCAAACGATGAAAACAGTGTTTAGTTTGTTGTGAATGGAATTTTACTGAACTGAGTCCATTTTAATTAATCTCCCTGAGGTCTGCTGAGATGTACTTTGTAGACTTGTTGGCGCTGAAACTGTGCCTCTTAAAGTTTGCTTGTTTGTAGCCCTGCAGGTCCCCCTTTTAGCATTACCCTTTGCAGTTTTCTCCCATTAATTATATAGCTGTATAGTTTCCCCCTCAGGTCTGTAGTCTGAGTAGCAGCAGTATTTCCCTAGCTCTTAATGTGTTTGCACACTTATTCGATGGTTTGTGTTAGTCTCCCACTGATCCATTCTCCCCCCCCACTCCCACCTCCAGTTGTCTACCTGATCTTCTTCCACCTCTCTTTCGTCATGTTTGTGTGGTCTTACTGGAAGACCATCTTCACAAAGCCTGCCAACCCCTCCAAAGAGGTACAAGATCCCAAAGCATTCCCTCTCCGTCTGCATGCTTCTGATCACCTGCCCGGGATGAAATCAGCTGATGAGAACGTGTTTTGTCCTTTTGCGTTCCAGTTTTGCCTTCCAAAAAATGAGAAGGAGCGCTATGAGAAGGAGGAGAGGCCAGAGTCCCAGCAGGAGATCCTGTGGAGAGTCGCCTCCACTCTGCCACTGTACACTCGCACAGGCGCCGGAGGTAAAGACACATCATGCAGCTGGTTGTTTGCAGTACCCTGGCTATGACTGAATAATTGTGTTGTTTTTTTTTGCAGCAATCCGGTACTGTGATCGCTGTCAAGTTATCAAGCCGGACCGGTGTCATCACTGCTCTGCATGTGACATGTAAGATAAATAAATTGCCTGCAAAAAAATCAGCATCAGGACTTTTTTTTTCTCTGTCCTAGATTTTTATATCTGTGAACGACTTGTTTGTTGATTGGTTTCTCTGTAATTTGATCACCTGCTTTTTGCTTTGCTGTGATTTGCAGGTGTGTGCTGAAGATGGACCACCACTGTCCTTGGTAAATCTGATCTGCTTCCTGGTCTTACAGTGCCTTGGAAAAGTACCAATAGCCTTTTAACCTTTACAGTGTTAGCCACGTAGCGGGGACAGAACAGCTGCTCGGCATTGATAAGAAGATGTGTGTATCTAAATGCAGCCAGAGCTACAATAGACTGGTTTAGGTGAAATGATTTACATGGGTTAGACTGACCAGGGGACTCATTTGTAAAACTGTACGTAGAATCTAGTAAAACCGTACTTAACCACAGCAAAGAAAAATGCAATAGCGCAAATACATTTTCAGATCTGTCAAACATGCAGCCGCATGCAATTTCCGCTTTATAATTCACACTCTCCCTAAAAGAAAAAAAGTGCTCAGATAATTTTGGATCATATCCCACCTCTTACACACCCACTTTCTCCCTTGAATGGTCAATGCAGAGTGCCCTAGTGAATATTCTGCACAGCTTTAATATGGCTGAGGTAGAGGCACAGAAAAACTTTTTCTAGTTAGTGTTCTTACAGTTGGGCACATTATTCCGTCATGTTTTTTTCCCCCTATAAAATCAAACTTTGCGTAGAAAGTAACACACAAGTTTCTGACCTAATTTTATGTATAAGCAGGCGTTATAAATGAGAACAATGCACCTTAAATCTAATTGTGAAATTTCTTTTGCAAGACAGGAAAATTGATGATTAAAGGCAGAAGAGTCGACGCATAGTTGTCTAGTGCTTGTAGAGACAAAAACGAAGAATGAAGGATGTAATTGCATCAAAAGGTGGTTTACAAACTGCTAAATAAAGGAGGCCGAATACATGTGCTACTCAAGTTTCTAGATTTTGTTTGTAAAAGAATTAAAAAAAAAACTGTTCGCATTAATGTGATACTTTCTGTTGGTTTATCTCAATATGTCTGGTAGTAAAATATAGATGTAATCTGAAAATCTTTAGTTTAAACATGTTGACCAATCAGTAAGGTTGAGTATTTTTATATGTACATGAACTTTTACATATTCAGTGATGCTGTTGTATTTATATCCGTTTGTGGTTGTTGCTGTGTGATTCTCAGTTCCCATTGTTTGTTTGCTTTGTTTTATCTTTGTTTTTTTTGGCCCTCTGTCGTCCTGCAGGTGTAGAAGCAGACTTCTAGGTTGTCCTCCTTGTATTTTCTTTATTCATTTTCCTCTTTTATCTTCAATTCCCTCTTAACCTTTTAACTTTTTGTCTCACCTCTCTTCGTCTTTTTTCTCTCTTCCCCTTTATTTTCTGTCTGTGTAATAAACCCAAAGCAATATCTAATAAGGATTTCTTACGACTCAAATAATTTTTTTAGTGTTACATTGCCAGACAGGAGACATGCAAAAAGTAAAGTATGGCATTGGCTTGTGGTTTGAAAAGACGATGCTTTCATGTCTATTGGTCAATTTGTCATTGCAAATTAAATGTTTTCTCCTTCCCAGGATCAGAAAAAAATGCTTATTAGGGTCTAATGATCTTGTCAGGCAGCCTTTTCTTTCTTGTAATACACCCGATTTTTCTCTCCCTTTTAGTAAAGGTGAACCTTCCTCCGATAAGGTGAAATTTACTGATGTATTTTCTGTCTCTGCAGGGTGAACAACTGTGTAGGCTTCTCTAACTACAAGTTCTTCATCCTCTTCCTGGCCTACTCGCTGGTGTACTGTTTGTTCATTGCTGCCACGGTTCTGCAGTATTTCATAAAGTTCTGGACCGTGAGTACTTGAAGCAGACATTTGGTCTGTCTTTGTCAATTTCCAGATCTGTTCATGTGGCACAGTCAGGATGAGCATCCCTTGAGATGGTTGTGCATGATGCTGACCTCTCCTTTGCTGCCTTTGTTTTTTTTTTGTCTGTCCTCTCTTACCCTCTACCCCCTGACCTCTCTCTGTGTACCGCTCTCTGTTACCTCCCCCGTTATCTGAATTTGTGGCAAACAAGGAGTCATTGTTCTCAGATTTTTCTTTCTCTACGATCCAAACCATGAGTAACACCACTAGAACAGCAGCAAACACCTCCCCTCTCTTTCATTTTTTTTCTTGTAGCCGATTTCCTTAAATATTTCTCGCCATTCTTATCAGTTTATCCTCCTTGTCAGCCTTCTCCTCGCTTTCCTCTTTTTCCGACTGTTTTCTCCTGTTTTTCCTAACTGGTCTCGTTTCTGTTCATACTAAAGCTTTGCCGTAGGAAATCGGCAGAGAACTGCCCAAAGGTAACCCAGCCGTCCTCTGATGCCTTGAGTTTTGCATGCCATCATGATATGCATGAACCGACATGGTTCTCATCCTTCTGTTGCCTACGTTGCCTTATCCTTTTTTCTCTTTTCTAGAAATATCCTCCGAGTAAATCCGTTATTGATCCCTGTTTCCCTCTCCTCTGATCCCCGTCTCTTCTCACAGAACGCGGAGTATCAACCTGCCAAATTTCACGTCCTGTTTCTGTTTTTTGTGGCGGCCATGTTCTGCATCAGTATCCTGTCCCTGTTCAGCTACCATCTGTGGCTTGTAGGAAAGAACAGATCTACAATAGGTAAAACATACGGACACATTCAACAAATCAGTTTTTTTGCTTTTTTTTTAAAGATGCTTCTTCACTGAATATACACCAGATTAAGGAAGAGACATTGACTGTTTTTTTTTTGTTTTTTTCAAACTAAATTATTAAGGATTTGACAAATTTAAAGTCTTGCAGGATACCAATGCAACACTGAAAAGTAAAGAGAAGTAGACACTTCCAGACTATATTTCTTATTCAGTTATGTAAAATGTCAAATAGAGAAATACAGAAATGCAGTATTTTTAAATGGACACGTCAGAGTCAATAATAAAAGATTTTTGAGCAACTAATGGATAAACAGTTATTGAAAAATAATTAATGGCTCTAGATACCTTAAGTTCTGGGATTTTAACTGGTTATAAAGTCATTGAATCACATCCACTTGTCAAAGCGTTTAAATTTCAACCTTTTAATGATTTACTGCTTAAGGTTTGTAGCAAGATGCTGCATATATTTTGACAAATCTTTTGTGGACAGAGTGACTCTTCAGCCATCATATTGGGGAGTAGCAGCCAGGGAACTGTTTCTGTTCTGGGAACAACTGTGGAACCTCTGGAGATGATCATGCAAAGAATGCTTTTTCATAAAAATTAAAGTGATGGACAACCCTGAGCATCTTCCTTATGAGGCTATCGTACCACAACAGAGGGTTTTCAGTCGGAGACTTCTTCAGTTTTTAAAAAAACTTAGTGTTTAAAGGCAGTAAGCCCCTGCTGGTAGTTAAAACGAAAGTGCCGTGTCAGTAGTGTACAGCTGTTCATGAATTTTGTAGAAAAACTGACAACAGGGCAGACTATAAAGATGACAACAGAAGAGAACACGACAATTATATTGTGGCACCAGTTTGGAAATGGTTTGGATATTTCATAGAGAACAGGAGCCAGACTAAACGATCTGTAAAATCTTAGGACCGTTTCAACAAAACTAGGCAATACAACCAATCTATTTAATCACTGGAAGTTCTGTCATCCCTCTGAGTACAAGGAGACGTCCGCAGTTTTGAAGGGATGTGATGTTCTTAGCGACACAACAGTAGCAGGACGCACGCCCTGTATGTGAAATTAATAGTGAAGCCTACACATAATTTTATTATTTTTGATAAGACAAAAACCGAGATCGTTCAATAAAGTGAAAATCGTGATTATTTTCATAATTGCCCAGCCCTACGCTGTATTTTATCTCCTTTTGTGAGTAAGAGTTTTATTAATATCGATCCTATTTATAAGACATGGTCTATATTTTTTTTTCATTGCTCTTGACAGATGGAGGATGCATGCTATTCCAAGATTTTATCACTAAATGGCCTCTTTGTTTGTGTTGCTTCCTCCCTGCAGAGGCATTCAGAGCGCCGGTCTTCAGAACAGGTTCTGATAAGAATGGGTTTTCTCTGGGTTTCCGGAAGAACATTGCTCAGGTCTTCGGTGACCAGAAGAAGTACTGGCTGCTGCCCATCTTCACCAGGTAACAGACATGCTGTTTAGGAGACATTGAAGGTAGCTTGAGTTAAGGGCTTTTTAGTGTAAAAAGGTAGAATATTTGTCTTTATACTTGCATTTTTTTGTGTGGAATCTTGTCTCTGTACAGTTTTTTTTTTTTTTCCCTTTTAAGTTGCAGTTGTTAAGCTTGATTTTCTTTCCCCTTTTCTCCAGTCAGGGGGACGGCCTGACGTTTCCTACCCGGTTGGTCAACGCTGATGCAGAGCAGACCACAGTCACTCTGCAACCTGACTCCAATAAGTGGTGATGGGTTGTATTATTAGAAAATACTTCAGCTTGTCTCTTTATGTTTAGAAAGCAGAGCTAACTAACAGAACTGTGTTGTGCAGCGTGCCAGACGTCTCTGTGAGCCCTCTGAGTGAGTCACAGAACCGCCTACTGAGCAACGAGCCGCACGCCAACAGCGCTGAAGACCACCTGGCTGATAACGTCCTAAAATCAGGTCAGTTTTAGTGGGGATTAAACGTGTTTTATTTATTTAGATTTAATTATTTATGTACCTCACTGTGTGTTCACTATAACTTCACAGCTGAGAGTGAAACCATTACAATCTCCATGGAGAGTGACTCCTAACCAGGTAAAGAAAAGTCTGTCTCTTCTCAGACCATTAAAGTTCAACTCTGTGGGCCTTTAGCATTAATTGATTGGATGTTCCAACAAGTCGAACCAAAACTTCCCATCAAAACTAGGTTTAAATGAGCTATGCCAAAAGAGTGGTCCAATAATGTAGATGTAGATCAGAGATAATCTCCAATGGAATTAACCTTATGCTGTCTGGTAGCAGAATAGCATAAATTCACCATTAATAGCCCAAAATTATTTTCCACAATAACTGTAAATTTCTCACCAGTACTTGACGATGCAAAGTTTTGATTTATTTTTATAAATAAATAGCTATACTTGTAAATTTGTTCTGTTTCTTTTAGGGCACAGGAGAAACGTATGTCATCTAATGCGATGCCTTAAAAAAAACAAAAACAGTTTTGTTCATCAACATGCCGACAGTCTGCATAAGTGGATTCCTCGCAGAAACATTCAGAGAAACCTTTGGAAACGCTGCACAGTATTGCTGTAATAGCCTTGGCATTTTTGCATGCAGTGTTGGACGGACCACTCACTTTCACCCTCAGTATTAACACTGGTTACCTGTCATACTCGGCTATGTTTTTTTTTTTTTTTTTTTTTTTTTGTTGCAAGTGCAAGAGCTGCAGGACTATTCAGTTAAATTGTTTATTTTTGTGCCAAAAGCATCCATGGGGGACCGATTTTTAAAGAGACAAAGCTGTTGTAAAGAGATTTTTACATTTTTTTTTACCAACCCATAGAGTGGGGATGGATCCTTGCTACCCATTCTGTGCATTTCATTTTTTAAGATAGGATCAAGCTAGAGTGAATCTTTTGTTTGCACCTTTTTGAGATGGATGTTTCTGCCACCAAAAACCAGGACTGTTGCAGAGGACTCATCCCCACGGTTCAGTGGACTGTGCCTGTCCTCAGCAGCGAAGACTGGAGCCGGACTTTACGTGGCAAGATGAGATTTGAGCACAAGATGGCGCATTTGCACTTTGTTGATTTTTAATTGTCCAACAAATTTTTTTTATTTTAACATATCCAAAAGACCGATCTCTGTTGTGTTTGTGTTACAGCTGAAGTGGCAGTCAACTAGCAAAGTTTAGCTTCTTTTTCTGGCAAGCTGGTGTTGATTTATGCCGCTTTAAAAACCTGAAACGGTTGAACCTGGTAGATGTTTCAATCAGTGCACTCTGCCTATTCTTTTACTGTCTGGTGGTCGATGTCCACAGCTCAGATCTTCAACCTTTACCAAGACATCCGCTGCCAAATAAGGGCTGACATGTCAGGAGCTCTGACATCTGAACCTGAAGTGTTTACAGCATCCTAGCTTTATCCTAACCTCACAGGCCAGTGTCGTCACATCCCCCAAAATGGATGAAGCAGTTTGTGTTGCAATATTATTTTATTTTTTACTGCGTTCCTTTTTCTCTTAAACGTGTTGCGTTACCACTTTCAGACAGTAGGTGGTGATAATGTTACTTGCACCGATACAGTTGAAACCTGATGTTTACACAGATGGCAGACACAGCCTTTATGCCCTTTCTGATTGTAAATTAAGAAAAAACATATCCTGTTTAATTCAGTTAACTATGGCAAAATACTTTGTTTACTGTACGCCAGGTTAATAAAGAAGTTTTTGTGAATAAAACATTTTTTTTCCTAAAATAGTTTTAAACTGTTTGACTTGTGTTAAACGTCCTGGATAGCCACCTTTAGCCACTTTGTAAACAAATTGCTGGCATGATTAGCGTTGTTGTTCATAAGTTGTCCGCCTTCACATGCTGCTTGAATGTTGTGACATATTCTCTTTTAACAACAAGCTGTCTCTGTTGTGAATCACACCAGTCTGCAGCAAAACAGCCACACAACATGAAACTGCCCTCCCTGTACTTCAGTTAACATGATGTGCCCAGGCTGGCAACCTCCCACTTTAACGATGCTAATCATGTCCAGACACTTAAAATGAAAGGCATGTCTTCCCAAGAACATTCACCGGCTGTAATCTGCTTCTATAAGTTGCTTTGGGAGTAATGACTTTGTTGTTTCAGAGTGGCTTTCTGGCCTGTGTCAGTATATCGTGAGATTTCCCCAAATTAGTTGGAGGCATAGTAATAGTAAAACGTATCTGTAATTATGCTAGTATTGAACAAATTGAAATGCTTCTAGAAATCCTAACGGCCCTAAAACGGAAAAAAAATTCTTGATTTAATATCTAGACAGGGCAACAAGGTGTGTGTTTGCGCTAGGAATAAATATCTGATTTCAAATTTAAACGTCTATTCTAAGAACAGGTTTCTTTTTCTTATTCGTTTTAATCACATATTTCCTCAATAATAGCTCATTGTGGATATTTTATTGTGACAAACCATCCAGATCTGATAGCGAGTCAGAATGCTCTGATGTGTCGACAGCAACTGAAGCTCAAATCATCCCCGTTTTCAGAGCTGCTGAGGCACCCAGAGCTCGTTTGAGACTCTTGCTTTAATTGGTTTTCTGAATCCCAGGCTCAGCCAGGACCTGTGGAAACCTATTGCTGGATGAGCCCCTCCACTGAACATATCTCACCAAACTCTGGTCTTGATGTTTACAGGCTAATCATATTGAGGTTGGTGCGGTTAAACGTTGTGAGGCTTCTTTAAAATTATGATTTCCAGTCATCTCTTTCCTGTAGTGCTTATTATGCCTCACAAACCAGTGATTGGGGGGTTTGTTTCTGCACTCACACTGTGGTTGAATCTCAGAAGTACTAGATACAGTAAGGGGTCATCATCTAAAATAAGGTTCTGTTCTGATCATATATATATATATTGTATTTTATCATTTAGTGTTAGAAAATGGTTTCAGGAGGTTGTTCTGTCATAGGCAGTCATGTCATGTACCTGCCATCTTGTTTTACAGTTGCCTGTTGCCTCTGCCCGGCTTTTTGGCCCCCCAGCAGAGTATTGTGTGTTTGAGTCTTTTTGTAATGCTCCATTTAGTGTCCTTTTGTAATGTTCTTGTATGTGGAGGAATGCTTCAGTGCAACAAAGAGATTCTGGACTCTGGCTCAAAGCATGGCACCTAACTTCTGTAAACCGTGAAAGGAGAAAAAAAAAAGTTTTACTATAATACGGGGGGTGGGGGGTAGAGATTGGTGTGAAATGGTCGCCTTTTTTTCTTAAACTTTTTCAACTTGTCATGTTTTCAATAAGCTTTACTCTTGTCTGTATAAACTGATTAAATGAAGCCATAAAAACTCCTGTGAAAACAGAAGAAGGATTTTATTACTTTGGTTATCTTTTATAGATTTATGCCATGCTACATCTGTCTCCACAGTGCAGGTTGTAGCCTATCATAACTGCTAATATCTTTTGTTATGTCCTATTTTAAAGTGTGTATATTATGTAAGTAAACACATTTGTGAGTGAATACATACCTTTTAATTAACTGGGAAAATAAATGTTTTTATAAGGCGTGTGTTTAATTTGCCATTGGAATAATTAGAGGTGGTCATCAGCCAAAGCAGTGATGTTATCTTTCAAATTAATGCTCGTTAATATAAGTCTTCCATTTGCCCCAGTTGCACACAAAACACAAATATGAGCTGGTCAGACTGAGTAAAGCCCACATGTAGAGATTAACAAATTCGAAAAGCATCAAAGTTGATTTATTACAGTAATTCATTCTCCCACACAGTTAAATATTTGTTCAATTAAATAATATTGCTTAAACCTAATGAACTGCAGACTGGGGTTTCTTATACTGTTAAGTAAGTTCGCTGGGAAATAATTTTAATATAGAAATGTCACCTTTGTGGAGAATACTGCGGACCATTGTCCAGCAGATGATCATTGGCACCCTTCAAAAGAGAGGTAAGCCACATGCAACAGTGACGACAGCAATTTGCAATTTTTGCACAGATATATCCATGAGGCCTGATGACATGACCCCCTCTTTTCAGATGAAAATAAATGGATCCTTAATTTGGATATTGTGGTACATTAAAGTCCCAGCACAGAATCTACTGAGTATCGTCTACTTTAGAAGATAAGAGAGGACCCAACAACACAGAGATGCTCTAATAAACCTGGGCTGTATTACCCGAGCCACTGATTGATTCTATCCATGCAGTAATTTGTGAAACATAAGACTAAGAGGTGAGTACATATACTATACACTATACTTAATATACATGTTTTTTTTTTCCATTATTTCTCTACATTTGTCACATGCTCTTAAACATTTTAATCTGCAAGTCAAACAAAAAAAACATGCCTACATCTGCTTAGTAATATTTTTTGAATTGTATTACTGAAATAAAGGAAGGTTATTAGAGATTTATTGAAATGTGCCTGTGCAGCACAATTTGTCATATGACAGTTTCTGTTTATGTAAGACCAACTCAGTAGACTACATGATTGTGACGTGGAAGGAAAACGGTCCATGGTTTTATTAATTCTTCTAATATAGGTGGAAGTCTTGCCTACACACTTGAGATGTGGAATGCCAAAATGTTCAAAATAAAATACCACATTGTGACATAAATTGCTACAAAAATAAATGTTAGACAAATGTATAACAATGACATTTTCATGCTTGCATTTATACTTCTTGCTCATTCTGGAGCAGATTTATCTAGCACTGATTAAGGGCTGCCTTTAATGTAGATTAAACGTGCATTATCGCTTGTCACGCCTTTTTCATTGTGAAACTAAATAAGCGGAGTGAACTATTAAGCTAAATTAAGTGAGGCTATTTCAAATTACCCGTGATTTTTTTTTTGAGCTAGCTTCATGGAACAGTCTTATTATGATTAAGTTTTCTAGAGTTCAGATTTGATCCAAAGGTTTCTAGTTATAGGTCCATTATAGTGAGGCATAAACTGAAGTGACTGTATCAACAACACCTTATTTTATTTTCAAAGAGTTACATGTAGGTTCCCCTCGATTTTATATGCGTTTTCTATGTAAAATTAAATTACTACACTAATGTATATTAATGATCAGCCTACACATCCGTCGGATCCAGTATTTTAATCCAAAATACCATTTGCTGTAAACCCTAAAATCCTTATAATTAACAGAAATAAATTTTCCAACATCATTTCTTGTGTAATTTGTATATATGTATATATATATGTTTGTGTGTGTGTGTGTGTGTGTGTTAGTGAACTGAGTTACTGAAAATAATCATTTTCAGTAATTTATTGAACATTACTCTATGCATAACATATAAAAAGCATAAAAGATAAAAAAGAAACAACAGGAAAACCATTCTAATGGATAAAAAGTTTTTTTCCCTAAAAACTTGAGTACCCCAAAAAAAGTACAGAACTACCCGATGTAAACTCAACTCAGTCTCCCTGCAGATTAGGAAAATTCTATAAAATTTTATTCATATATATATATATATAATTTGGGGTTTCAACATACCATTTTATTAATTTTTACAATTTATAACTAATAATAAAAATACATTATTATTAATAAACCTTGTTTCATGCCACATTCTTAAGGCCCTTTGGAGACGGTGTGTGCAATGTGAGGTAATGCAAAAGTTTCTTTGAAGTAGCAGTTTTTGTCATAGCGCCTCCTGTTCTTGGAATTCAGTACCCCTATACCTTAATTGGGATAGTTTGACTCCTTAAAGTGAACTGTGACAGGATTACACAGATCCTAGGAGCCAATCAAAGTTCTGTGTTCTGATATTGTAGTTTTGAAAGCTCTTTTGGTTTTTCCAACAAATGTCAAAACACACAAACCTTTTATTAGCAAGATTATACATACGGTTAAATATGCAAAAGGGGAACTTTGATTAGAAGTCATCTTACAACCAATGTTTAAATATCAGAGTAAAGGATTTACAAGTTTCCACTGGACAATTATCCACAAAATACCCTGAAGGTTTGGTTGTAGGTTCAGGTGTGCAAATACTTTGGCGATTTTCACAAAGTAATGGAGTTCTTAAAAATAAAGAGTTTATTGTGGAGATAAATGCAGTTTGTCTCATATCTCTCCCTGAAGTAATCAGATTTGAAAGTAGTGAGGGTACATAAAGAACTGCCATGTCACCCACGTAGGTATGAAAATGTGTGCAGTGCTGAAACTGCAGTTTTTCCCCCCGGAAGTAGTTGGTTTCTTACATGCAAACTGCAGTCTGCAACATGAGAGTAGATCGTCAATGCCAGATTAGCGCTGCGTAGGATGTAATGTGAAGTGTGGTGCAAAACACCAAAAACAAGACTAACCCATGTTAAAAAATAGGTATTAAATTAAAGGCAGTAACACAAATGAAAGCTTGATAAATGGCTTAGATGGATCAAGTGTGCTGTAATTATCCCCCATTACTTTTAATTTGCCATAGTGGTGTTGAAAGCGGGATTTGGTGGTTAGCCTTGTTCTGTCAGCAGATGACACTGATTAGGATCAGTAAACACAACTCTGATTCCAACTCCACTAACATTCTGTGCACTCAAAATCATGAACCCAGTTGATCATTGACCTCCGCTATCTGTGTGGCACCAAGGCCCTTGACACCCGTCGTAGAGAGAGACGTTGCAGTTGGCTGCCCCGTCGCACTAATACATTCCCTGTTCTCCTTTTGATTCAGTGGCATTTGCTTTAATAGAAGTAGCTGCAAATAAGACTGCAGGAAAATTGATGTAAGACAGAGTATTTATACATGTGCTCTCATCGTTTGAAAGTACCTCACAGCAGGATTTGACCTCCGCAGTGGAATGACTGTAAAGACCTACTGGAGCTCGACTCCTGTTGGACTGATGTAACAGAAACAAAAGAAAAAACATTTTCTTTGTATTTAAAAAAAAAGTTTAAAAAATCAGAACCCAAACTAAATCCAAGTGTTTTCTGCACTTTTTGGGGGTTAGCATCAAGTTGTGGTCCTATTTGCTTCCTGAAGTAATGAACTCTGGGTCAGTTTTAAAGTTGGATAGTAAACTGGTTTGTTTAGGGAGAAGAAGAAAAAAAAGCTGACCTAAACCCGAAGCAGCCGTATGGTCTGTATATATGTATTAAGCATTACATGAAGAACTATTCATCAGTGATACTGGAAAGTGATCTCAGGCTTTGCCAACATACATTCTTGTGTAGGAACTAGTGGCAGCACTCCAGAAAATCCATCCAATGGCTTTTGGAGCTTTGCCTCTAATTTTGTATTCACATCCCAATGAGCTATGAATATCTGGCATCCAGATATGAATTCAGCTTTGTGCAAGCCCTGGTAGTATCAGATTTGTCTAAACAGTCTCTGACAGAAGTTTTTAGACTTGCAAATACAACCCACAAGCGTCTGCTTTGTTGCAGATGATTCTTGGAACACCTGTTTTCTCAATGTTTCTTCATTTCAGACAAGTCAGGACAGATTATTTTAAACAAATCACAAACGGGGGGGATAGAAGCAAGCGGTACACCAACATAAGTTGCTCAGACTTGAATAGATGAATCAATGACCGTATAAGGTCCAACATGCTGTAGGTGGCTCATATTCTGACTGAATTTGTAACAGTGTTGTGAAAGCCTCATACTTTGTGAATATAATACTTTGTAGAACATGAGCATTAGATTGTGAGCTGCGATTCGCCCACACTTGTCTCTTTTCGTGCTCTCTGGGCATGTCCCAGGGATGAGCCAACCCCCTCAAGGATAATGGAAGGTCTCCTGAACAAACATGAAGGTTTGACAAACAAAAAAAGACAGGTATTAAATATTTGGTGCAGAACATGGGTTCAGACACATTAGACTTTAAAAGTTCACGTCACATATACAGTACCTTGGAAAATTTTTCAGTGAATCTGAATTTACTCACATTTCAATATATTGTAATTAGATTTTGTATTATAGACCTACACAAAATTGTGCATTTTTGTGGGGGGAAAAAATCTGATGAGTGTCATGGATTTGCATTATAACTCCTTTACCTTCATTTTATTTATTTATTTGTTTTTTTTTATTGCAAACATTTAAAAAACAAAACAATTACAATTAACATTTAACGGTTCCATTTTTTGAAAAGGAGGTAGGTCAACGTGTACACTTTTAAGGCATCATCTTTTGAGAAACAAGAAATAGGCAAACTAAAAATGTGTTAATTCCTTCATCTTACATAACTTTAAAACAAAAAAAAAGATAAATCAAAAAACAAAATCCCAGAACCAGACTGGGACTCTGACTCTGCTGTCTACACTACCATCATCATTTTCTAACATTATTCTGGTTTGCACTGTTATATACATGAAATATTTGTACTTTTTACCCTTGATACCGCTAAATAAAATCCAAGGCAAGGCAATTTTTTTATATAGCACGTTTTTCAACACAAGGAAATTCAAGGTGTTTTACCCGATTCAGCAGTAAAGAAACCAAATACATGACGAAAATCTGAAAATTTAAACAGAGAATCAGTCCAAGAAAGCATAAAATAACATTTATGTAAAAAAAATTTAAACTGATGAAACACAAAAATCAATTAAAGCAATAACAGAAATTAAAAGATAACATTTGGTAAAACATTTAGCAATTGACAAAAGTAATAATCGGAATTAAAAAGAATGAAAGCAGAAGTCATCAGTTACTCTTATGCAAGTCTAAATAGAAACGTTTTTATTTTGGATTTTAAAGAGTTCAGTGACTGCGCACATACATCCCTTCAGAAGCTACACAAATCGGTAAACAGTCTGTGTTTTAATCTCAGTGTGAAGGGCTCAGAGGTTGCTTAGAGCAGTGGTTCTCAAACTTTCCAGCTTTGGAACCACAAAAGGATACAAACATTTTCACAGTCGGTTAAATGGTGGTACAATAACAACCTGATCAGCATCATCAACGAATACATTGGCCAACACGTTACTTTTAGTTATCATAACCCTTACAATATAAATTCATTCCCATCATTATTTTTTTTGGTATTTAGATTTATTTCTGAAGAAAACCTCATGACCACAGACGTCAAGTGTGGTCCTGACCCAACTTTGGAAACTGCATTCTTAATGAGAAGTTGTTGAGATGTTTAAAGTAGGGTGAGGATGTTGCAAAGTGGCAAAATGTGACTCAGTTTGAGGGATGTGCATACTTTTGCAAGGCACTGTAACATGCATGTCTTTGGACCACAGGAGGAAGCTAGAATACCAAGGGAAATCCCATTTATGCACAACAGGAGTATGCATGTATACATGTCCTGCAGAAATCCATGGCTCAGGTGGGGTAATCTGTGTACAGGACCACTGTTAGTCATACACTCTGCAAGTATGGGATTTATGGAACAGTTCAAAGGTGAAAGCCAATATTAAGAGAAAGCTAAAAATAAAAGAAGAGGACATAGAGAATAATGTGAAACAAGGTGCCCTGATCAGATGAGACCAAAATAAAACCTTCTGGCTTACATGCAAAATACAGTGGCAGAAAATGAATTATGTATCAACCAAATCGGAATATTTCCCCTGTGAAACATGGTGGTGGCAGAGTGATCCTATGGGGAGCTTTTTTTTCTTAAACAGACTTTTAGGAGCTGGTTCTAGTTGGTTTGAAAATGAGGGAAGCTAAATCTAAGTAATTTTGTAGGTAAGATTGGAGGACGAGGTTCATGTTTTGACATTCAACATCCCTAAATTTACAGGCAGAGCTACAATAGAACGGGTAAATCAAAAGTTTCATGGTGGGTAGGGGTGCTTTACTCTTGCTGCAGTTCTGTACCTGCCTTAGCGGACGGGAGCAGCTGACTCAGCTTCACTGAAACACCTCATCAGAAGAGCGGTATGTAAGATCTGGGAAGATGTCCTTTCAGTGCCAGATGGTGAATATTTTTTTTTTGTTAAGGGATGGTCTGCCATGTTAAAGCTTGAAGTGATTACCTCATATCTCTCTGCATCTCAGAAAAGGTTGTCAAAACTCCCTTTGTGCTCACATCAGGAGACTAAAAGAACAAAGTCACCAACACTCACATGGATAGCTCACTCCCTTCCACAACCATCCTTCCAATTACATATCCAACCTCTATCATCATCAGAGTCCATCTGTATTTGCTGTTTGATGCCCTCCTCAAAAAGTACAAAAAAAAACCAACACAGAATAAAAACCAACCTCATCAGTAATGGAAAACTAGGATGACTCTGAACTTTCTCCTTTTAGATTTTAACAATACACAAGTTGTCTTTGGACCGGAAGCTTTAAAAAATAAACTGGTTAATCAATCACTTCCTCTGGATAGCATGTCGGCGTCTGGTAATACCATAAATTCACTTTGAAGTACCTCACCATTATTTTTTACCAAGACATGGCATTCATTTTAAATTGGTTTCTATGATTTCTTTCTTTAACCTCCTGAATATTGCTAAAATTAGAAACATCCTGTCCAGGAGTGATGCAGAGAAACTAGTCCATGTATTTGTTACTTCAAAGCTGGAGTACTGTAATTCCTTATTATCAGGAAGTCCACAAAATGCAATTAAAAGCCTTAAGTTGATCCAAAATGCTGCAGCAAGAGTTCTGATGAATATTAAAAAGAGAGATCACATTTCTCCTGTTCAGGCTTCTCTCTGCTGGCTCCCTGTTAAATCTAGAACAGTTTAAGATCCTCATCCTTACTTATAAAGTCCTTAATAATCAAGCTCCATCATACATCAGAGATCTGATTGTTCCATATGTTTCTAACAGAGCACTTTGTACTCAGAATGCAGGTATTCTGGTAGTCCCTAGGATTTCTAAAAGTACAATGGGTGGCAGATCTGTTAGTTACCAGGCTCCTCTCCTGTGGAACCAGCTCCCAGTTTTAGTTCTTGAGGCAGACACTTCCTTTTTGATGAAGCCTGTTAGAATGGCTTAAGTTATCCTGAGCTATTTTTGTAGTTATGCTGCTATATGCTTAGACTGTTGGAGGACAGACTGACCACTTTTTTAACTCTTCTACTTTTCTCTTCCACTACTCCAGTTGTATTTTGTGAAGTTATTTTGACTGTTAACTTTGTTTAGCATCGACTCAGATGACGCTCCCAGTGACCGAACATCCTCCATGCCCTATTATCACATTTGTACTTTCTTAGATATAGAAAGTACTTTTACATCAGTTGTTTTTGTTCTTTCAGAGTCTGTTCACTTTCTTCTCAAACTCCCAGTTGGCCATGGCAGATGACCCCTCATACAGAACCAGGCTTTGCTAGAGGTTTCTTACTGGTAAAGGGGAGATTTCTTTTCTTGCCACTGTTGCTACATGCTTTCTCAGTGTGAGGGATTGCTGTGGTTGGAGTCTGCATCAACCGGGCACAAGATCCAGTCAAGACTCAATGCAATCTGCTGAGATTTCTTAAATAGTAAACTTTTTAACTGAAAGGAATGTATGTATGATTGAATGGAAAATAGTTTTCTTGTAAAGTGCTTTGAAATGATATACAGTGGGGCAAAAAAAAGTATTTAGTCAGCCACCGATTGTGCAAGTTCTCCAACTTAAAATAATGATAGAGGTCAGTAATTTTCATCATAGGTACACTTCAACTGTGAGAGACAGAATTTGAAAAAAAAAATCCAGGAATTCACATTGTAGGATTTTTAAAGAATTTATTTGTAAACTATGGTGGAAAATAAGTATTTGGTCACTTCAAACAAGGAAGATCTCTGGCTCTCACAGACCTGTAACTTCTTCTTTAAGAAGCTCTTCTGTCCTCCACTCGTTACCTGTATTAATGGCACCTGTTTGAACTCGTTATCTGTATAGAAGACACCTGTCCACAGCCTCAAACAGTCAGACTCCAAACTCCACTATGGCCAAGACCAAAGAGCTTTCGAAGGACACCAGGAAAAGAATTGTAGACCTGCACCTGACTGGGAAGAGTGAATCTACAATAGGCAAGCAGCTTGGTGTGAAAAAATCAACTGTGGGAGCAATTATCAGAAAATGGAAGACATACAAGACCACTGATAATCTCCCTCGATCTGGGGCTCCACGCAAGTTCTCATCCCGTGGGGTCAAAATGATCATGAGAACGGTGAGCAAAAATCCCAGAACCACACAGGGGGACCTGGTGAATGACCTGCAGGGAGCGGGGGCCAAAGTAACAAAGGTTACCATCAGTAACACACTACAACGACAGGGAATCAAATCCTGCAGTGCCAGACGTGTCCCCCTGCTTAAGCCAGTGCATGTCCAGGCCCGTCTGAAGTTTGCCAGAGAGCACATGGATGATACAGCAGAGGATTGGGAGAATGTCATGTGGTCAGATGAAACCAAAGTAGAACTTTTTGGTATAAACTCAACTCGTCGTGTTTGGAGGAAGAAGAATACTGAGTTGCATCCCAAGAACACCATACCTACTGTGAAGCATGGGGGTGGAAACATCATGCTTTGGGGCTGTTTTTCTGCTAAGGGGACAGGACGACTGATCCGTGTTAAGGAAAGAATGAATGGGGCCATGTATCGTGAGATTTTGAGCCAAAACCTCCTTCCATCAGTGAGAGCTTTGAAGATGAAACGTGGCTGGGTCTTCCAACATGACAATGATCCCAAACACACCACCAGGGCAATGAAGGAGTGGCTCCGTAAGAAGCATTTGACAGTCCTGGAGTGGCCTAGCCGGTATCCAGACCTCAACCCCATAGAAAATCTGTGGAGGGAGTTGAAAGTCCGTGTTGCTCGGCGACAGCCCCAAAACATCACTGCTCTCGAGAAGATCTGCATGGAGGAATGGGCCAAAATACCAGCTACTGTGTGCGCAAACCTGGTAAAGACCTATAGTAATCGTTTGACCTCTGTTATTGCCAACAAAGGTTATATTACAAAGTATTGAGTTGAATTTAGGCAGCACGTGGTTAGCACTGTTGCCTTGCAGCAAGAAGGTTGTGGGTTCATATCCCGGCCCAGGGCCTTTCTGCATGGAGTTTGCATGTTCTCCCTGTGCATGCATGGGTTCCCTCCGGGTACTCCGGCTTCCTCCCACAGTCCAAAAACATGAATTTCAGGTTAATTGATGTCACCAAATTGTCCTTAGGTGTGAGTGTGTCCTGTTTGTCCTGCCCTGTGATGGACTGGTGACCTGTCCAGGGTGTACCCCGCCTCTCGCCCGTTGACAGCTGGAGATAGGCACCAGCACCCCCGTGACCCATTAAGGATTAAGCGGTAAAGAAAATGGATGGATGAGTTGAATTTTTGTTATTGACCAAATACTTATTTTCCACCATAATTTACAAATAAATTCTTTAAAAATCCTACAATGTGAATTCCTGGATTTTTTTTTCACATTAAGTCTCTCACAGTTGAAGTGTACCTATGATGAAAATTACTGACCTCTGTCATCATTTTAAGTGGGAGAACTTGCACAATCAGTGGCTGACTTAATACTTTTTTGACCCACTATATATTGTGAAATGGTGCAATATAAATAAACTGTATTTAATCTAATTGAATTACAGTCCCTCTGGCCCCTTGGGTATCTAATTACTCCAGCACCAAGTCGTCCTAAGAGTACTTCCACCTATATGCCATACACCTTAAGGTTTAAGGTCACCTTTATTGTTAATTTCTTCACATTTATTAGGCATACAAAGCGATCAAAATTACATTTCTCACTGCAGATAGGCACGACAAGACACATCCTAACTAACACATCCTATCACTTGGCATATAAGTTGGTAGAGACATGCCTCCGGAGGCTTGCAGCAATAGGAGGTTCAACAAAGCCTCGTCTCAGTGAGCTGAAAAATGGATTCCACACTTATCAGATATTCAAAAGCTTCTATTATTTTCCTTCTCCACAAGTGTGCACTACTTTGTTGCTCATTTTCATAAAGCCCTAATAAAGTATAAATAAATTAGAGGCTGTAATGTGACGAGATCTGAAGAAGTCCAAACGGATGAGTGTTTCTGAATTACACTTTGTCACTGAGATACATGAAATATCAAGTTTGTACAAGGTTTTGTTGGTAATCATGGAATTTGCTTGATATTCAAGGAAAAACGAGGTTTAAGTGAGGGACATAAATGTTTTTTAAATGATTCATAAGAAGCTGAGAAAACAAAAGAAAAAAAGTTTTGCAGCAAACCACATATGAGCAATGTCAGAGGGAAACTGAAAGACTATACAAGAGACCCTCCCACACACACACACCTCCACCAGTGTCAAAACAGTTATTTTATAGGAGGGAATACAGATTTACCAACTAGTGCTCTGACAGATAAGATAAAATCAGAATTGTATTCTTTATGGATCAGTGGACCACCAGCAGAATACTACAAAAGCAGATGAGCAGAAAGTCATACAAAACACTACAGGTGCCCTCATACACCTAGTTAATAGTAATAATAATAAAAAAAAAATCAGTTATCAACATCAAAGAACAAAAACGGGATAGCCTAATTGTCACGTATCCAACAAGAACTGAATAAATAACGAAAATCTAACTGTGTACTAAAGCATGACATAATTTTATATATACATTTATCTATTTATTTGTGCTTTACATGGGAAATCACATCAACCCTGCCACCGCCCCATGATGGGGGCGGGTCTAAACGGGTTGTTGAAAGGAGGCAGAATTATGAGCGAAAAGTTTTTGGAGACTTTTTGGAGAGGAGAAAGTGCGCATCCACCAACTATTACGCACCGAGCTGTGTGTTGGTGTGAGCAGTAAGGCTCAACTGGAAGCGGCGCACTTTGGAGGACTCAAACAACCATCATCCAACATGCATAATGGATCCAACCGGACCGATGACCCCTGTGACAGAGGCCCTCCGTTCGCTATCGAGATCATTCAAAGTGAGTCTGGACCTGGTTCTGTGGTACAGATTGAGTTAACTGAGTTGGGGCTTTTTTTCTGCTGATGAGCGACTATGATCTGCATTTTACGCATCAGCAGGTTCTCCCCCGGAATTTCAATGAGTTTGGGCCAGTTTTTAGGCAGTGTTTAACTGCAGTGTCGTGGAAACAGACACACAAGTAGCCTGGATTTGTTTTAGACACTAGAAAGCTCCGTGGTGTTTTCTTGGTTCAGGTGATTTCTACTTTACAGAAGGCAAAAATTGTTTTTACACCCCCACTCTCATTTTGGGTGGGGGGTGATACGACTTGTTTGTTTTGCAATGAGATGTTTCTTTTTTTTTTTTTTACCTTTTTGTTCTTTTATTCAAATATGACTGTAACAGCAAGTATTTTAACAGTTGACAATTTATAAAAGCAAAAAACGAATATTTCCACAGAAAGTCGTACAAGTTCCTAAAAATTAGAAATAAAGCTTCAGCTGTCTGAATTACTTTTAAAACTGTGGCTCAGACACTTCACCGACCACCTACTGGTGTTGAACATGGCAGCCTCTTCTCTGTCAGTTTGCTGTGGCTACAATCGTTGCTTGCTTCCACCAATTAGTCAGTGCGACCATGAATGAATAGGGGAATTGTTCAGTGCTTTAGGTTTCTTGAAACGCACTGTATAAATGCAGTTTATTAGTATTTAAAAAAATCCTTGTTTTCCACTGAAACACTTGTGATCCCCCTATCCTTTCAACCCAAACATCATGCTCATGACTGTAAAATATATATATTTTTCACAGTTAATTTAAGTGACTGACAACGTTCTGCTTTTACATAACTTTCAGGTGCTTTCTGAATCACACATTTGAGAATAAAACTGTCAACCCTTAACTTAGGCTTCAAAATAATGACAGAAAAACCTCTTTAGACTGTAATAAAAAAAATGTTTAATGTACCTTCTGTTAATGTAGTTTTATGCGACCACTTCAAAAATACACCATGGCTTTGTTGTTAACACGAATGAAAATTATGTATGTGATCAGTGGAGTTGTCAAGCAAGCAATCCTACAATAGCACATTTTTGAGGGGTAGTAGCAGGGGCGCTGCTAAGAATTTTGGGCCCCATGACAAGAATCTTGGCAGGGCCCCCAACACCGCTGAGATTTTTTTCATATTAATTTACATAAAATCATGCACTTTATGGTATTTTTACTATCATTCTCATATATTTAAGTCAATCAGACGTTATGTGAATCATATATAACTGCTTCTGTACTGCTAGACCACCTTAAATTCATCATTTTGTGCTTGCACTAGCAATGTAGGTTGATTACAAATTATTCCCTCTTATTTTTGCAAATTGTTTGAAAAGTCGTATTGGACAGATGGTAAAACACAATCAGGATTTATAAAAGATAGATCTATACATAATAAAATCAGATTAGTCCTTGATTTAATAGATTATAATTAGCTCATTGAAGATAAGGGTTTCATTTTAATTTTTGGATCTTGACGTAGCATTTGATTCTGTTGAACATACATGTATTATAAAAATGTCAGAATATTTTGGATTCGGGGCTGCACGGTGGCGCAGTGGTTAGCGCTGTTGCCTTGCAGCAAGAAGGTCATGGGTTCGTATCCCGGTCCAGGGTCTTTCTGCATGGAGTTTGCATGTTCTCCCCGTGCATGCGTGGGTTCTCTCCGGGTACTCCGGCTTCCTCCCACAGTCCAAAAACATGCATGATAGGTGAATTGATCATTCTAAATTGTCCGTAGGAATGAATGTGAGTGTGAATGGTTGTCTGTCTCTCTGTGTTGGCCCTGCAACAGACTGGCGTCCTGTTCAGGGTGTACCCTGCCTAACGCCTGATAATTGCTGGGATAGGCTCCAGCTGCCCCGTGACCCTGAATTGGATAAGCGGTTAAGAAGATGGATGGATGGATGGATGGATGGATGGATTTTGGATTCGGTACAGAGTTTATTAAAGCGATACATATAATTCGAGGATTTTTTTTATATCGAATCCCAACCATATATAATTTGCTTATTTTAACAGATCAAATGAAATATTTCATTTGAAAAACGTACACAAGACAATACATATTGATAGCCCTCAAAGGGCCCCCTGTCTGTGCCGGGCCCTCAGAATCGTCCTAACCTTCCCCCCCCTGACGGCGCCCATGGGTAGTAGAGTCAACATTAACGCAATCTAATCTAAAGCATCCGCCGCATGCTCTTTTTGTCATGATCTGTAGCTCTTTGTGGGTCTTTAATGATTTTTGACTTAGGTCTGTAATTATTTTTTTGCGATTATTTCTGTTGTCGTCTCTTTTGGGATTCAGTATTTAAATTCTCATGCAGTATTTGGATACTTGGTGTCTCCATGTATTTAGATTGTCATTTTGGTTGCAGTCCATAATTACTCTTTCAAGATTTTTCACTAGTCTTCCCTCTCTCAGCTGCAGCATATTCTGTTATGTAGACTGACCTGGTGCCTGTCTTTCATTACCTCCCCAGTTTTCGTGAGTCACTTAGTTTTCTTTATTCTTTGCTCTTTCTTCTGTTTTCAAGGCCCTGTAATTTCTCATTGCCCCTGCTTTACCTGCTGTTTTGCTTCATGCTTTGCTCACTTCATGGATTTGTATGCTTTTGGATTTTTTTAGATTCATTTTCTTTTTCATTTGCCATTCTTCTTTTTAGTGTACCGTTTTGAATGTCCTTCATGGTTTCCCCACAGCCAGATGATGGCAGGATTGTGTATTTAAGGCAAAATGAGAAAAGTTGCTTTGTTTTACAAATGAGCGCAGAATTTTTGCCAAATAAATATATATTTTGTGACCTAATTACTTCAAGCATGCATTTGATTAATACTTTAAAAAGAATCTAATTGAATTATAGTGACTCACATCTGGTATTCCCCTTACATAATTTCTAAGATGCACTCCTAATGTTCCTCAGGATGAACCATAACTGAATAATTAATATGATTTAATCTTGCTCACCACGGACAAACTATGAATTCACAATTGCTAACTTTGATTACTTTCTTGTTCACTGCTCAATTTTTGTGCTATAACAGTAGAACCTGCTCTACCAGAATGTCATTTGATCATCAGTTAAGATATAGAAATACCTTAGGCGACTTGGAAATATTGCCATCCAACACGATTGAAGACAATGTAATGTAAACAATGATCAAGTCAGCAGGGTAATGCATTAAATCATTAACTATTAGCTTAAAAACAGCAGAGTACTGTCAGATTCAGATATTGCTGCCTACTTACTTTATACGTGAATCATTTACCTAACCTCACTGGCTGTATTTAGGTTTATGTAAAAGTTTTGTGTATTAACTCTTTATTTTCTGAACAATAATCTGTTACACGCTGTACTGTGCAGTTTTTCCATCTATTTTCTTTAAAACATGTCCTTATGTTCCTTATGCTCTAAATACGTGCTTCTGTATTTTATTTGATTCAACGCAATATATTTTCTTGGCCTTGGCCTGAAAAAAAACATCTAAATTCTTCAGGAATTCTTGTTCACTTTAAGCATGATGCTAGATAACTATCTATGAAGAAAGTGAAACCAAAGACTCCGTTATGTTATTTCTAAAGGCGTGTTTCTGAAGATGATGTGTTTACAACTTATATCCAAGGATCTGGCTGGATGGGTGCGGCTTTTTTCTATACAAATAATGCTTTCAGAAATATAAATAACAATGGTTTATTTTCATCAATTTACAAAATGCTAAGTAAGAAAACAAAAAAAGTCTAAATCAAATCAATATTTGGTGTTACTACCTTTTGTCTTTAAACCAGCATCAACTCTTGGGTACACTTAAACAAAAAGTCAGGGATTTTTTTAGGATTATAGTCAGGTGTATGATCAGTCAGTTATACCAAACAGGTGCTCATGACCATCAGTGTCACACGTAGGTTGAAACAAGGTCATTAACTGAAACAGAAACAGGTGTGTAGGAGGCTTAAAAATCGGTGAGGAATAGGCAAACTGCTACCAAGGTGAGGTTGTGGAAGATGGTTTCATGTCATGGCAAGATTAAGCACAGCAACAACAAAACAAGGTAGTTGTACTGCATCAGCTGGGTGTCTTGCAGACAGATTTCAAAGCAGACTATGGTTTCAAGATTATCTGTCCAGCTCTTTTGAATAAGTACAAAGAAATAGGCAACGCTGAGTGTCGTAGATGCAGTGGTCAGCCAAAGAAACTTAGTACAGCAGATGAAAAAACACATCAAGCTTATCATCCTTTGATATCGGAAGATGTCCAGCAGTCCCAGCATTTTAGAACTGGCAGAACCCAGTGGGTCCCAGGTGCACCCATCTGCTGTCCAACCAGGAGAAGTCTTCATGGAGGAGTTGCAGCCAAAAAGCAATAGCTCTGACATTGAAAAAAGGCCAAGTGACTCAGTTACACAAGAAAATATAAAACCGGTTGTGTAGAATTATCACAGCAGGTTCTATGGACTAATGAGTCAAAATTTTAAATATTTGGTTGTAGCAGAAGGCAGTTTGTCCATCGAAGGGCTGGAGAGCGGCACAATAATGAGTGTCTGCAAGCAACAGTTGAAGCATCGTGGAGCTTCCTTGAATTTTTGGGGCTGCATTTCTGCAAATGGAGTTGGAGGTTTGGTCAGGATTAATTGTGTTCTCATTTGTGAGAAATACAGGCAGATACTTATCCACCATGCAATACCATCAGGGAGGTGTATTATTGGCCCCATGTATCCTGGTGCAGCACAACGACCCATAACATCCGAAGTCATTAAGTGTAAAGAAGTGTGAAGAAGATAAAAGAAGTCCTGGAAGTGATGGTAAGGGTCCCACATAGTCCTGATCTCAACATCATTGAGTCTACCTGGGATTGCATGAAGAGAGAGAAGGATGTGAGGAAGCTTACATGCTAGGAAGTTGTATGGAACAACCTACCAGCTGAGTTCCTTCAAAAATTGTGTGCAAGTGTACCTAGAAGAATTGATGCTATTTTGAAGGCAAAGAGTGGTCACATCGGATTTTGATTTTATTTACATTTCTCTTTTTTTCGTTCACTGGATTTGGTTTATTGAAGAAAATAGATTATTTATACTTCAATTTCCGAAAGCAGTCTTTGTTTTCAGCATTATTTCAAACCTGCGTAAAAGATTTGGACAGCACAGTATATGATTTAAGCAGTTTGTAGGGTTGAACTTTCTTTTATCATAGCACAAGACAAGTTAATGTTTTTTTCATTTCTTTAATTTGAATAGGTACGTTTGGTTAAGATTTCAGATGGCTTGCTTTCTTGTTTTAGTGTATGTCGACCCTGAAATCACAGTTGAAGTTGTACACTGAAACAACAGTGGTCTGACGAATTGATCAGCTTCATGTTATTTCCTGGAAACCTCTAGACAGGCCACAACTGCAGAAAAATGAATTCAAGATGGAGGTGACATAAATAAGTTCTACCTTTAATACATTATATAGATTGTGCCTCCATTTAACGGTGCTCTGGCAAACTGCCCGTATCAACTTTCACATTGCACAGAAGAAGCAACATGTCAAACTCAATCTCAGGATAATCTTGAGTGGAAAATGATCTATAGTGCCTTGCAAAAGTATTCACAACTCCTTTGTCAGTTTATATACTGTAAAGTGAGATAAAAAATTTTACATTATCCCCACTTTTTACAAACAGAAATTTGTTATCTGCATTTGTATTGAGACCCCTCTACTTCAATACCCCTAAATAAAATGTTGAGGATTTGCGAATTGTAGTGAGCAAACGGCAAAGAAACACACCAGGCAGATCATGGATGAAGCTGTTGAGAAGTTTAAGCCGAATTAATGTTGCTGTGGTTATAACCTGATGAAAACTGTAAAAACTTGCTGTCGGGTTGTGAACATTTTGGTAAGGCACTCTGCACTGCTGGGGGCAGCAGGAACGGCAGGGAAAAGCCCACATTTGCACAAGTAAATGCCATACAGAAAGAGCCCCAGCTAGAAGATGAGACTTGGACCTTCATAAAGTGGGGCAACAGTGCTGAAAACTGGATGTTATGCAATCCAAGTTCAAATCTTAATTTGTACATTTTCACTACAGATGTGAAAAGGTTTGGTTTGGTACATTTCCAAACAAATATAAATGCCCTGTTCTTGACTTTTAACTTTTTAAAACAAAAATCAAGTTTCAAATCTGCAGCTGGAAGCTTAATGAGTTCTGCACATCTGTTAGAATTTAGATAGCAAGAACAGAACATCAATCGTACAGTTCAGGAAAATTGTAGCATTTCATTGTTGGAATCCAGAAACGACCCTGGAAATTCAGCACTGATGATCCGTAATAAAGTCACTAAACAAAGTCAAAATGGCAAAACAGACATCATGCAATGCAGAAAAGTCCAGGCAAAACAGGAACACCTGTTTGTGGAGTTATTTAAGTCTGACTAACAGTAATGGCTCTGAATTCCCGACAATAAGTGACGCAGATTACAGCTACGGCTAAAGAGTTTTAACTATTTACTGCCTTTCCTGCCATTCTCTTCGTCTCACATTTTCCTTTCGCTGAAATGAAAACCTTGCTCATCGGTGCCCTGATGACGACATCCAGCTCCAGACAATCACCCGCATCGTGTCGCCTTCATCATCATCAACAACATCCTGCCACATCCGCCTACTTTTTTTCCCATGATCATCTCTTGGGGTTTTCTGGTTTGCTTTGGTTTTAAGTGAGGCAAATATGGTTAAAATATTTTTTTTTTAATCACAGGATAACTTCTTTTTCCTTTAATCCTCTCTGGATTTGCATTTTACCACATTGGTGGCTTTTTTGGTGGCTCAGAGATAAAGGCATTAATACTGTAACGATTTACTGATTTTTACTTCATAAAACCTGTAAGAACTTGACAGAAATTTGGCTTTTAAGCTGTTTTTACTCCTGCCCGAAAAAGCGAGTGGGAACATGAATTTCCTTTCAAAAAAATCTGGGAAGAAAACCCCAAAAACAATTCCTTACTGTCTTGAGTTTTTCTCCAAAGGCTTCCTGGACCTTAGTCAAATCTATAGCTTCCTTATCTGACCTCATTTACCTTCTCCTCTTTCAGATTTGGACATCTTTGGCATCGTCTTGTATTCCGTCCTCACCTTCATGGCTACAGTTTCCATGTTGGTTTTCCTAGAGGAGTGCGTGTACATTTACAAGAAGGTGCCCGCCAATAAGAAGAGTGCAATCATCTGGGTGAATGGAGCAGCTCCGGTAAAGTTACATACACATGTTATAAAGAGGTTTAAAAGGTATTCATAGCCTTTTAAATTTGGCACATTTTTTCACATTAAAACAACAATCTTCACTGGGATTTCCTCAGGTTGTATGTTGCAGATGAAAAACATTAGCATAATTTTGAGATAAAAGGAAAATTAAACAGTTTTTAGGATAAAAATCCAAAATAATTTAAATCTGACAAAAGCAGCAATGCAATTATCTTCTCTTTTACTGATGATACCCATAAATAAAGTCCATGGCAACTAAATTACTATTAAAGTTTTTTTTAAATGTGTATTTGTAAAATTAGGGAGAGGACTGGATAAGCTCTTGCTTCTTCCCGCTCCCTTTTTGTACCCTTTTGTTTTGACCTCCTGTAAATATTTTTTCTTTGAAATTTGTGTTTTTTAATGTATTATTTTATTTTCCTGGATTTGTTGTGTTGAAAATATAATGCTCACAAAAAACTTAGTAAGTAGTGTCCACCTGTTTGTAGGCCCTGTCTGCATGGAGATGAAACCAAGTATAGCAGTAAAGATATTTCATTGAATATGTGTCTCATCCACATGAAGCTGAGGTATCAGGATATCGTAAATTATTGTTTTGGAAACCGGGTCTCTCTGGCTTTTTTATCTGAGTGGATGACATAATTGCCCCATTCCTATATTTAACAAGCATGTGCAACCCTGTGATAAAGTAAACAAACTTGGCGGTGGATGGTGTAACAGCCCTAATAAAGCAAATATTGACCTTATTATGGGTCCCAGAATACCTCCTCTATCACCAGCAGCAAAAAATTGATTCAGAGAACCACAGAAACCATATAATTTTGAATAAGGCTCCCATTTAAAGCTACAGTAGATTTGTTGTCTGCCACTGGGTTGAATGAGCGTGCTCAGTATTCTTTTCTGTGTTTTCTGTCAGTTTCACAGCACCACCAATGGAACTGATATAGGTACTACAGTAGCTTCACCAGCCGTGTGGACAGGATTGCTTTTGGCTCCCATTTTTGAAACTACACCTGTTTTATCTCCATATAAACAGGGTCTTAATCTCAGTGTAAATCTGAAAATCAGAACACAACACCCTCAGAGAAACAAATTGGTTGCAGTTGTGATTTTATTTTCCAGCTGAGAGTGCAGCAGGTATAGACTTCACAGACAATTATTTACAGCCTTATTTGTAATAGACAATAAAAAAATAGCATTTAATAAGGAAGTAGATTGGGAATGATCCATGGATTTATTTTTGTTAAACTAAAACAGTGTTTTTGTTCAGCCACTTTTACTCTAATACTCCTATATAATGTCCATCTGAAAACCTGCACGCACTACCCCCACAGGGAAGCATAGTGGTGGCAGTATCATGCTGTGGGAATGCCTTATTTTTTTCTTCTCAGTAGCATCTGTGGATGCCTCACTCTTCCCAATGTAATCCATTGCAATTATGCCATAGATCAACACAAAATAGAAAAATAAACCTATTCCATGTTTCCATTTTTTTAATTGGCCCACCTTTACATTGATACCCTGAACTTAATTTCACTGCAATCAGATCCCATCTAATTCCCAAACAGAGTTCGCCTGTGTGTGGCTTAATATCAATATAAAGCTAAAAACGATACCACTCCTTCACTAGAGAGACTGGTGGCAACATCATGGTGTGGGAATACTTTTCAGCAGGTGCTAAAACACCCCCACACAAAATGAAATTAAAATACACTGTATTTGTTGCCAGAATGTGACAAATGTGAAAAAGCTCAAGGCTCATGAATACATCATACTTCATTTCAGGTTACATGTTCAGCATTCTCTCTTTTCTCCTCGGTCTTTACAGGTGATCGGCACCATGTCCTGCTTAGGAATGTGGATCCCTAGAGCTGTGATGATTACAGATATGACCTCGGCCACGTAGGCGTTTTTCTCCAGAACTCTTTTCCTCATTTTCTTCTCTTGTGTGCTGTTTCCTATATCCTTACGTTCCCACTGCTCAAGCATCAAAGGGGTACTCTGACATCATAATTCCTAGGAACGTTTTATATAAAACAGCAGTGCTGTTGCACAACATTTTGTCACTTTATAGGGTTACTTTTCTCTTCTGATCAAATTCACCCAGCTTTCCTCCATTCGATGACCTCTGTTGCTCTTTTGTTCTCATAGCTATTTCGCCACTGTGGTGTTTAAGTTCCTGATTATGATGATAGAGGAGACTGGAGGAGATGAGGCCTTCCTGAAGCGAGGCGACAAACACAAGCTGAAGATCAGTACGGGACCTTGCTGCTGTTGCTGCCCCTGTCTCCCACACGTGGCCATCACACGGTAAATTCTCCAGGAACACACTCTCTATCAGAATAAACCCAATTTCTCAGTTTTTGTTGTTGGGTTTTTTTTTACCTACCCAAGGGCTTTTTTTCTTGCAATCTTGAAACATGAGGAGAAGCTCAGAGGAACCACACCAAAGCAGATAATTTCCCTGATATATGAGGTAGTCTCATTACATTTTTGGCAAAGCAATGAAAAGGAGTGAATTCCCCCCAATGACTCAAGTATGTGAAGATCTTCCAGGCTTTGTCCATTCTGACCTTGATTAAAAGACTCACTCTTTTTTAAAACAAGAGAATAATCACAACTTTTAAAAGATTGTGTAAGAAGTTTGGAATTCATAGGGATACATTTTTAAATGAACGCCTTTGGATGGTTGTGACTTCTGGGATTGAAGAAAGTCAGAAAAGGACTTGGGTGCACATACTGAAGAATACCTGTTTTGTAGCTGATTTGTGTTTATTATGCCTTGCAAAATAGTTTTTTTTTCATACATAAGTCATGTTACAACTATAAAATGATTCTTGGTTCTCCCAAATCTTTCAAAACCAGAAATCTGCAAAGTGTGGGCTGCGTTCGTATTCAGCACTTTTTACTTTGACACTCAAAGATAAAACCATGTGCAATCAGTTCACTTCAGAAGTCACCTAATCGGTGACCTGTGAATATTTTAAACTCAGTGTACAACCAGCTGTTCTTTGAAGGCTTCAGTCTTGTTGGAGAGCTTTAGTGAGCAAACAGCATCATGAAAACCAAAGACCAGAGCAGACTGGTCTGGGAAAAAGTTTTAGAGAAGTTTCACGTTTTGATTGATTGCAAACCAACATCCCCAGCTTTGGAAATTTAATGGAGCAACATTCAAATAATCATAATAAAGCATTTAAAGAGTATGGCACAACTGCAAAACGACATCTTCATCTAAGCGGACAGCGGTTAAATTAGAGTATAATGTAGAGAAACAGACAAGAAGCCAGTGTTAACTCTGGAGAAAGCGCAGAGATCCACAGCTCATGTTGGAGAGTCTATTTACACATAAACAGGTAATTTGCACTCCACAAATCTGACTTTATGAGAAAAAAATATAGAAAAAAAAATCTGAAAGGATCCACACACTTTTCCAATTTAAAAAAAATGTATTTGTAAAAAACAACCAAAAAAAAAAGAACCAAAAACAAACTATGTAGGTATTTCCTTCCACCTTACAACTGATCTTCACTGTTTGTCAATTAAAAAATATAATTTGAAACCTATGGTTGTTGTATTGTTATGAAGAGTGAGAAAGTTTATGGAGCATGAAGGTACTGCACTACTGTTAAAAGGCTGTGATGAGCAGAAGCAATTTCCTCAGGATTCGAAGGAAAAAACGAATTGTCTCACATTTGGATGCAGGTATAATTTAACACAGAGGCACTGAGTGGAGGGTTTTGTAATATTGATCATGTACAGAGACAGCATGGAGTCAATGACATGAGTCGGTCATGTCAGAAAGGTTTCAAGTTGATTTTAGCTTGTTTGACCAAACAGTGCTGGATTCATGCAGGAGGAAAGCAGTGTTTCTACGAAATACAGGTTGAGTGCACTCTTGGCCCCTCACCCCTTCTCAGCACGGGTGTCAATAGTCCCACCATAACTCTTTCTGGTTGCTGTTAATATTTAATAAAATGAGAGTATTTTCTAACCTGTGCAACTGAAAATCTTAACTACCAATCCGCACACAGTGATACTGATAATAATGGTAATGCCAAGGCATGCTCAGCTACTTCTCGACTGATCTGTTTACCAGACATCACTCAGTCCCTCAGGCACCTGGCACTGTTATCATTCCCTATAGGCATGTTCTGATCTTGACTTGCCACAACCCCAATAAAACTCTTCACTACTCTTTTTATGAAAAAAAAATCCTTAAGGTCCAGTTCAGATATTCCAAGGACAACAGAGAATTCAACAACTGACCAGATGGTTTAATGTCTTGTCTCCAAGATTTAGTTTAATAATAAGCGGCCATAAATTTGTTTCCTCTGTTTCAACTCCAGACGCACACTTTTCCTGCTCAAGCTCGGCTCCATCCAGTTTGCCATCCTGAAGCTTGTCTTCACCGTCCTTTCCCTCGTCCTGTGGACCAATGGGAATTACAATCCGCATGGCGTAAGTTACAGGAATAAAAAGAAAGAACTGTCATGTCATGTTATTTTTCCACAGTTCATATGTGTATATTCTAACATATATTTATTTGTGTATGGCTGATGAATGAGTTTTACAACAGTTTAGTGTGTATATGCAGCACCTCGAAAAAAAAATTCATACCACACATTTCAACGTGTTTTACTAGCATTTAATGTGGAAAACCACCACAAAACGGAATCGCGACATTAAGGGAAAAAGTTTTGTGACCTTTAAAGTGACAGTGTGTAGTTTTTGCAGTACATCTTTGAAAATAGCCATTAAAATATTATGTAATAATAATTACGTAAAGCACATTAATTCCAAAATATTGGCGATATGGTAAAATATGACTTTAAAAATCAGTTTTAAAATACATAGGCGCGGGTCCTCTTTTCAGGGGAAAGCCATATTAGATGACGTCTTTACTTCTACAAGAGCCCAGATGGACAAAGCGCACAGAACACGCCTGCTATTAAAACATTGATTTCCCCTCAAAATGCAAAAATGTTTCGCCATAAATACATTTTTACCTCTTCGCTAGTTTCAAGCGACGAAAGAGAGACTGATGTACTCGTCATGTTGCTGCAAATAGATAATTCTCAGGGAATTGAGCGTTTGAAAACAGCACTAGTTGGAACTCCGTTGTTGAGTTTCTTACTCGAAGACACAGATACCGCATGCTTGTGATAATTTAGTTGTGCACTGCCCCCTACTGGCCGAAAATTACACACTGCGCCTTTAAGTAGCTGACAGAGCTCTGTTGAATCCTTCAGGCACAAATGTAAAGGGTGAAGCACAACCAGAATCTACCGTGGTGATCAGCCATTTAAACTGACAGTGAGGAAAACGAGATCATGAATCAGGGCGTTTTCACATGGTACGGGAGTCCGTACTCAGATACTGTATTTGGTCAAAATCCACTTATTTCGTACCATGTGAACACAGACTGGGCCGTGCCAGGATGTGTGAACACACCCCGTACTCTGGCCGTACTCAAGACAATAGACGCGCTCCACGAGGAAATGACGACACTGCCGGCCGAAATTACAGAATCCCCTCGCGACCATAAAAATACCAAAACAACGCGATTCAAGCATCCCACAGCAACACAGCAGATTACAAAACGGCAGGTTTACTACAACACTCACCCTGTAGATAGCTTCAGGTAGCAGTTGACCAGTAGACCAGTTTGTTTACATTCTAGGCTGTTGCTCGTTTTATGACGTTGGTACTTCTCACTCCCTTGTTTGTTGGAGAAGTACAGACTTATTTGTATACCGCCACCTGCTTTTTAGTTGTAGTAAAACACTGGATTACAGTACGTGTCAAATACTTGCCATCTGAACAGAAGAAATTTGCATTTTGTCTGGCCGTATTCTGGCACGGCCACACATGTGAAAACGGCCTCAGAGATTCAGAAACACTCAGAAACTGGAGGAGCTGCAGAGATCCACAACTCAGATGGGAAAACTTTATTAACATTTTATTTAAATGAGTTGTGTACTCAGCAAGCCTTGTCTCAGCGGAAGCATGGCACTGGGAAGGCAAGCCGAGGCAATTTTATTTATATAGCAAACTTTCAACACAAGGCAATTCAGGTTACTTTACATGATTCAGTGGTAAAGAAACCTAATACATGATAAAAGCTTGAAAACTAAAAGAGAGAATCACTACAAGCAACCATTTAGTAATTGAAGCATAAACGAAAATGTATGTAAGAGCATGAAAATTAAAAACAGATAAACATTAGAATCAATAAATGAAAACTATTTAGTGTTTGATTAAAAGCAGTAACAATATTTAAAAAAAAAGGAATAAAAACAAAATATCAGTTACGATATGAGTAAAACAGAAATTTAGGTAAAGCCTGAAAAATATATTTATGTAAAAGTATGTACATTAAAAACCGATAAAACATTAGAATCAGTTGAAAGAAAGAAATTAAGAAGAAAAAAAAAGCTGCTGTAACAAAGCCATAAAGTTTCAAAGGTTGCATCTTTCCACTGGTCAAGATGAACAATTTGGAAGAAGGTGCTCTAGTTGGAGATAACGCTGGATTCTTTTTGGCCTACATGCAACCTGTAATGAGGAAAAAAAAAGAGTAGCACACATTCATCAGACACCCCTTGTGATCGCTGTAAGACTTTATCCATCCACACAGAGAAAAAAAGGTGGTAATTCTTTTCTTTTGGAGTGGCATATAAACTTGTCATATTGTGATCTCTGATATCCTGATCTACAGATATTTTCTTTCTCTTGAGTTCAACGATTTACACCACACTTTTTTATATTTCTATCAAATTAGTGCAAAACAAGAGTAATATTTGTTTTGTGCTACCTCGTGTCGGTCTGTCTATTAGATGAATTCGCAATCCTAAGTGACATGTAATGGCTATGATTACTTCTGCAAGTGTCATCTCCGCTAACAGTGTTTTTTCAGGAAGTCAGTTCATTATTGTCTTTAGGACTAAATATGTGAGTTATCCAGGATAAATGCTTCAGTGTATGTATGAAAGTTGGAGGAGTCTAGAATTCCTGTCTTTCTCTAAAAGGATAGGTATGTAGAATTTATTAATTCATTCTCATGTTCAATTTTTTCTTCTTTATGTTGTCTGAATAATGTTCCTGTTTATGTTCTGGTTAGAACAAGTAAAATATTATCCAAAGTCAAAAACACAGAAGTGAGCAATGATTTAATTCTTTATTTGTGGAAGAAAATATTTGGTTTCGCTTTCAGCTTTCTTCATCCTATTTTCTTTAAAAAAACGTTAAGATATTGAAAATTATTTGAAACGTTGCTGTATTTAAGTCATTGTATGCGATTAAATAAATCCAGTTTACAGATATTATTTGTACTCCCCATTTAAATAAGTTTTTTCATTTCCAGTTCCACTGAGAAACTAACTAGGCCTAGGCTACAACATAGGGCGTAGAAGCGTAGAACACCTTTTTCTTGTTTAACAGGATGGGCTCTTTTTTTCTGTCAGTTATAAAGTTTGGACCCGGAAAAGTCATTCCGTGTTGTATTTCATTTTCATTTCTGTTTTATGCTTGATGCAGCTGCTAATAACATTTCTTAATTTCCAAATCTTTTTTTTTTACACTCCCATGACACATATTTAAGCAAAATTATGAATGTCTGAATGCCGCCCCCCAACATATAACAAGTAACACAGACTTTTAGCGATGAAAAAAAAAAGATAAGAAAAACGAGACAGGAAAAAAAGCAAAACATTAATAGTAGGGAGTGGAGCATGGTGATTCCTTCATGCACATTTGTCTGCACTTCTGTGTAAAGGCATTATCAATAGTTTACTCCCTTGGTGTCCTATGGTCCATTGATTTCCGTCATTGTACGAGAAACTGTTACCTCTGATAATTTACCTCAGATTATTATTATTATTATTATTATTATTATTATTATTATTATTATTTATCATGTCAAAAAGGCACATTTTAATTAATCATGAATGATTTACAAAGGCAATAAAAGGGGGTGAATATTTTTAAAGGCGATGCACTTAAATTTTCTTACATTTTTTACAGTTTTTCTAGTTGACTAATGTTGGAGACTCATTTTATTTAGCGTCTGGTCTGTTGGAAATTGTGCATTTCTTTCCTTTTTCAGTTTTTTTTTAAGAGATTCAGAAATTTTGATTATGGGGTCCCAGGCTTAAAAATTCAAGGATATCAGATATTGTAAAGTGAAAAACATTTCAGATTTACGCTAGTACCTATTGATAGTTTGTAATACGTTACAGCCAGTGTTCGATATCTGAAAAAAGCAGTGGGGTGGGGTATTTTAAAAAAACCTTTTTATTAATGAAAATAACAACAGGTTTGTGTATGCTGGATGCAGGGCATGTTGTGCATATGTTTACACTTTCAAAACTGATAGAAAAATGTGAAAATCAAAATTTAATAAAGGGAGTCGGAATGGTCTCTGCTAAATTGATATTAACATTTGAACCTCTATATTTGTTCCCTATTAAAAAATATTGAAAAAAAAGATAAGAGCAAATATATCAAGATGATTCAAATTTAAAAAATAAGATTTCACTTGATTTATCCAGTCACAATTCATATTTTTCTGTGGGGAAAAAAGTTCACCTCTGGATCAGAGGTCCCCAGCTGGTGCAGAAATTATTTTCAGGTGTAATAATCTGGACCCTCTTTTTATTAAACTATGCACACTGGACATGGATTGGGTTCCTGCAGGAAAGTATAAATATATGAATCTTTTTAGCCTGTGACATCTCCCAGGCAATATTTATAAATTAACGTTTTGTCCCCACCACTTAAAAACCTGATATGGATTTTTTAACAATGCATCCACCAGCGCAATTGTCATATAATCAGTATCCATATGGACTGGTATTCCACTATCCTATAGAGTTTCTCTATATGCGAATCCTACGGCCTTCATTGCAGAGATTGATATTACATTCAATAAAGACTTCAATTTAAAAGTGTTTACAGTATAAACAGGTGACTGATTGGCTCATATCCCTTTAATGCAATGTGTTTTATTTAAGCTGTGCCTCATGCTTCATGCATCTATGATCAGATAGCACAGACCTACAGACGGACATACACTGTGCGATTTTTTTTTTTTAGCATTTCCACTAATTTTGCGATCATTCGTCTTCAAAGCCACATAAAATAAATACTGAATTTGTTGTGCATGGAGCTGGAACAAACCTGGTCACTAGTGTTTTTAATTACAGCTAGTCGCCTTATTTACAAGTTAAAGGAATAATGCCCTTTTTTTCCAGTTTAAAGCTCTGGTAAAGGTCTAGCACGATGTGTATGGATTCCAAATGTGTACCTACGTTTTATTAAATCAAGGGTATTGATTCTTATACCTCAAAGTTATTTCTGCACCTAACTCCTGCTGGTCTCCGTAGAAAGATGAAGGGATGATTGTTGAATGTTTTTATTATTCTATTCCCTCGGCTGTCAAAATTGCATTGATTGCGCTGCATCCACTCTCACACTGTATGTGTAGATTGAGAATGTGTAAACTGCAGCGATCAATTTTTAAAGCTGTCCGCCTATGGTGTGTCCTGGTGCTTGTACCGTCCAAAAAGAAGCACAGGGATTGCATAATTCATGTGAAGGGAAATATTACTCTGATGGACCCAACGAATCGCACCCTGGTTACAGCTTATTATTATTTTTCAGCTGTGCTCATTTTCTCTTGTTTATGGTGATCGCTTTTTAGGTGGAGATTACCGAAACAGGAATATGGATCAACTCGTTTGTTGGCATCTTGACAATCATTGGTCTATGGCCTGTTTCCATGCTTTCGTTGCACTTGAGGAACACCTTACGAACACGTAAGCTCCTTCCCAAGTACGCCATGTATCAGGTAAGATCCCAAAGAAGCACACAGTTTCTCAGCAGTGAGGCTGTCAAAGGTTAAGAGCATCAATGTGTTTGTAGATGGTGCTGATCCTGAGCCAGCTGCAGAAAGCTATAATCGACATCTTGGCCATGAACAGAACTATCGCCTGCTCTCCACCCTTATCAGCTACATCCAGAGGAAGCAGTGAGTCATAACAGATTTTATCAGTTTATTTGGGCTCTTTCATTGTTAAACCAAGCTTTCATACTCAAACAGTGTGAAATTTAATTAATGTCAAAGCCAGATAATACGGTTGCTGGTAAAGCTGTGCAAATAATATTTTAAACTTTCCAACCAATATGTTTAAACCACAATAAAAATGTATTTATGCTTTGACGGTCTTCCAGAAATAAACCTAGGTAGTCGTCTATATGTTTTATCTGTAAAAACTTTTAGAAGTTATTATTTTTTATGAGGCATCCCAAGTACAGAACTCTTAATATTTCCATTTTAATTATGATTAGAAAAAAACTGTTAGTGCTTCCAAAAGAATCTCCTCAAAGTTTGAACTATAATTTTTATTGATGTGGTGAATTGCGCTTTTTCTTCCAAGATATATCTGACTTTGCAATTAGCTTTAAAGAAGACTTCTTAGTAGGGCCAGTGGCACTTAAACACATTGACTACCGTGAAACTTTTTTTTTAACAAGAAAAGGTCAGGCCAAAAAACAAAAACAAAAATAGTCTGGACCTCAGATAGCAGGGGCCTGTTCCAGAAAGCTTTGTTAACTTACCATGTGGTAAACTCTGAAGTGTTCAACCAAAGTTCATCAACCAAAAACCTGCTGAGCCTGAGTATGTCGGTTCCAGAAACACTAATACTAAAGCTGACTTATGATGAATTTAAGCCAATCATGAAACAAGAGCAATAAGGCTAAAGAAAGAACTTTGGCTTGGCAAAAAATAACAGCATGTGTGAGTTTAAAGTCCACTTAAAGTCAACTTTTTTTTTTGCTGATAAGATGTATACATGTCTATATTACTACTATTACATACATACTATTATACTATTGTCTAATAGTATGGTCTACATGTCTCTTCATTATAATTTTTTTTAGTAAATTTCAGTAAAAAAAATATCAATTTTCTGCCAAACAAACATCAGTGGAGTGCCCTCTTCAGGTTAAAACGTTACACTGCACTTGAATTTGAATAACAGAGCATTCTTACTGGCTCAGCCTTATTGGATACATCAGCCTTAAATATACTAACTCTCATCAGTCTCATTTTTATTTATTATTTGTCTACCCCTTATTCCCAGTTGCTGTGGAGTAGTGCTGGAGGATATAATGTATAATTTAAAATTTGTTTCAGTATGTTGGATCATTATTAGAACTTTACTTTCTTTTTCCAACAATTTGTTGAGGGGACAATAATATTGTTCATTGACTTAGACATATATTGACCTCTGAATTAATTAGATGCAATCCTTCTGGAGCTAAAAGATCTCTGTCCCAGGTCAAAATGAAACACAAAAAGATTTTCAAAAAGGTAAGATTGAAATCAAATAACTATTGGAGAGATGTAGGGCTATGAAGTATTTTTTGTGCATTCTTCCTATCATGTAGCTAATCAAAAGAAGTTTGAGGTCCGTCTAACTAGTGAGGGGCCACCACCATCTCCCCTCACCCAGCTGAGGAGTTGGCTCTGTAAAGGCCGACCAGTCGTTCATGGCTTTCCTCGGGGCACTACATCATCTTTCTTCCAGTGACTTTGTTAAATGGAATTTTAAAACATATACAGTACTAATACTTTCCAATCAAACAACTATTATTGTTGCCAGTTAATGGCATTTTAATGCACTTGGCAGTAGTCAAGAAATACTCTTACACGTTACTTATATTTTTTTTTATGTTTGATTTTTTTGTAATATGTAATGGGCTTTGTCCTACAATTTCTGGTTGACAAAAGTAAAGTTATTTTGACAAAATATTGAATATAAATATGAAACCCACATCCAAAGGATAATCATTTAAAAGTTAATGCCACGCTCAGAACCCTCTCTGAAACAAACTTACCCAGAACATAACCTGGTCCGGATCAGGTTATGTTCAGAGATTAAGTTGCTATGGTTACTAACATACTTTTAAAGATACATCCATTTTTGGAACCGAAAGTTGAGGTTATCCACAAACTTACCCTCAAACTTATCCGGTTATGTCCCATAACCTGCTTTCTGGAATGGACCCTTGGTAGTGGACACTTATCATGAGAGAAAATGCTACACTGCGCTTTCCAAATGTTTCATGGTGTCTAGAACAGCTGTATGATGAATAATATCAACCAACCAGGAAAATGAGAACCAGAATGTGACTGTAAGCACCAGATTTAAAAAACCTTGGGAAAAAAATATTTAGTTTGTCAATGTGACTGTTGTTCTGCCGGCCTCTTCTGGAGTTGATGTGTAACGAAAGACGGTTGTGAAAGCTATTCATTGTGGAGGACTTTGAGGTCAACATCAAAGAAAAACTCCTTTGCCTAAATAATGTCACGTCAATGCCACTAAAGCCAGCAAACGAGTGGCATTGCTGTTAACCTGTCAGATGAGATGTTTGCATATGATGAGTAATACTGGGTTAGACTTGTGATCCTGAAGTTTCACCACTCCCACTCCTCTGACAAACTACAACCTTTTGAAACAGGACTGAGACAAAAAAAATTTTCACATAAAATGGCTCTCAAGGCATATAATAAGGCTAGAGACCACAGTTAGTCCATTTAAAACAAAAAAGTGAATGAAAACTTCAAGCTACCATTGTTAAAACCGGTTTACATTTAATTTCACCATTCAGTCTTCTTTAAATCTCGTGAAGTCATACTGTTACATCTGAAGAAAAGGGGTCCCAGACCATGACGCATCCACTACTGTGGTTATAGTGGTCTTTTGATAATGTGTAGTGCTGTTTTTGTGCCACATGAACATTTTGAAATTCCAGCTCAAAACTTTCAGATTGGTTTCATTACACTAAAACACATTTGCCCACAATGTTTTTTGGGGATTTTAGCCAACCATGACATTTAAATGGAAAGGCTTCTGTCTTGAAACTATTTCCTATAGTCCTGGGGTCCGTTCCAGAAAGGAGGTTATGTGACATAACCGGATAAGTTTGAGGGTACGTTTGTGGATAACCTCAACTTTCGGTTCCAAAGACAGACGTTATGTTAGTAACCATAGCAACTTAATCTCTGAACATAACCTGCTCTGGACCAAGTTATGTTCTGGGTACACTTGTTCCAGAGAGGGTTCTGAACACGGCGTGAACTTTTAAATGATTATCCTTTGGATGTGCAAGCACAGATTATACTACATTTTGTTAAAAATAACCGTGACAGACTGGTAGGTTTTTGGAGGCTACAGAAAGATGATACATCCACTAGAAACTGCATGATGAAGCCCATTATGGTTTACAAACAATAAAAAAAAACTATTTCACAAACATATCAGTAACATGTAAGAGTATTTCAAATAAAATTACAGAACACATTGTATGCAGCTGAATGAAATAACCCTGCATTATGAAACAATGACTACTGCTAAGTGCTTTTAAAAAGCCTTTAAGTGGTGGCAATGATAGCTGTTGAGTTGAAATATATTATTATTATATTAGATATATAAAGACGATGCAGTGCCCCCAGAAACGCCATCAACGTCTGGTCTGTTAACCAAGCTTCCTGGAACTGATATATTGAGGGCACAGTTAATTGTTGTCACGTGTAGAACAGAACCAGTACTTGTTTGGACTTTCCTACGGTTCCTTCAGTGTTGCTGTCGGCCTTTTGGGACCAAAACACTTTGTTCTTTCTTTGGATTTTTGAAAAAAAGTTCAGGTTTTGTTGATAGTTTTTGTACAGTGACATAAGTATGATCCTGTAAATACTCTACCTCAACTAAAGGATGAGAGAGAACAAATGTCAAGAAAATGTCCCCAGGACAGCAAAGCTTTGCTTTTCATTTGTACGGCCCTTTGTAGCTGATATTATGTCAAGCAGATGAGTAACTTTATCAGAAAGGTACAAAGTTTTAATTTATTGGTTTGCGTTCGCTTTTTTAACACGCTAATGGCAGCTTTGTTTTCTTTTAGATTTCATATATTCTCCATAAGCAAACTGGATTGTTTTTCAGTGGAATGATACAAAAATTGTCACGTTAAAGGTGGAATAAGTGTAAAATGACTAAGCTCATCTTGGTTTTTTGAGTACATAAATCAGGCATTTTAACAGGAGTGTTGACTGTTTTGAGAGCCATTGTCTGATTAGATCAGGCCACAGATGAATGAAGTGAACTATGATCAACATCCTTGTGAATAAACGTTTATTTTACTCATAACTGTCGGGATGAATGTGCTACTTTGATTTTCTCCTCCTGTGTGGACACCTCCATCACACTGTGCTGTCTGTCTACACAGTGCTCAGTCAGCAGCTCCTGATTCTGGAGATGTTCATCATCACTCTGGTCACCCGGCTGCTGTATCGACGGCAGTACGACCCTCTGCCAGAAGAAGAACAGGGCGACAATGAGAAGATGGTAGCATTAGAGGTTTCTGCGTGAGCGACTGGATGAGTTTGTGCCTGAGTGTTACTGCAGGCATTTAATCAGAAAATTGTTTAAACTTGTACTAATCATTAGATATGTAATCAACATAAATGAGCATTGTGTGTTTCTGTCCGTCTGGGACACTCAGGTCACTTTTTAGAAAGATGTTTGAACAACCAAAGATTCATCTTCACATAAAGAAAGCTTATTAGTGCAACCAGATGAAATGCCCCTCTCTGTAAAAGAAAGTATCCTCTTGGGTCGTAAACACTTTTACTGCTAATATAGCTGATGCAACTTTATATCGGTGTTGTGAATAATTGTCCTCCATTCTCTAATGGAACCTTATTGAAATTGACAGCACCTTTTTTATGTAAAAATTGTGAAATATGTGATGGCTTTATACAGTTTATACGATTTTTTGAATGGTCCCCTCAGAGTTCAGAGTAACTATTCAGGTTTTATTCTCAGGCATGCTTTTATCGGATGCAGAGTGTGAAGTTAGTCCTTGAGACAGGGAAGCCCAAACTATAACACCTCCACTACTGTGCATCACAACTGAATGAGTAGTTCTTCAAGGAAGATGTCATTGGTCTTTTCTTTTAGCTGCTGTTATTACCAGATCCTTACATTGACTTTGGTTCTATTTTGGAGCACATGTCTGAGAAGGATCTGTTCTCAGACAATATGTTCACAGTTTAACCCTACTGTTCAATTTTTACATAAACTGTAGGGATCAAATGGTGATGGTCATTTTTCTTCTATCCTGTATACCTTGTTATTAGAATTAGGAATATATCTTATTTTCTACTTGTAGTGAATGTATGTCTTGGTAATGATATATATAATTTCAATAAAGGGAAATTTACCTTTCAGAGATTTAAATTCCCTTTAGTTTCCCAGGAAATGTGCACCTTGTACCATGTATAAACAACTTTTTGATATGAATGATGAAATAAAATCGGAAGCCAAATATTTGTTACAGAAGAACATTGTAGACTGGCTAACCAGTGCACTGTTAATAAAGATACTTGTATTTTTGTACAGGATTTTGTTTCCCTTTGTGTTTTGCATGCTGGTTTTATTTCTTACTGAATGGAAACAAAAGGGTATGAAGCTTCTGTGTCTCTCAGGTCCATATTTGCCTTACAGTTGTAATTATTGGTGGACCGAGGTCCTAAAAACATGATGGAAATATAAATTTCAATCTTTAAATGTCTTGCCCTTGTGTTGCCTTTTAGAGTGATTTCATTAATTTCCACTCAAATGAATGGACCCTGTATACCAATCTACCACTAGAGGGAAGTAGAGACAACAACCTGGAGGTCATGTTTCTGTGCTAAAGCGCAGCTCAAAAATCCGGCTTTTAATCATGAAATCTTATAATACTTTCTTTAATCCACAAGAAGACAGATAAACATATACGTGTCCCTTAAAGTAATTACTACGAATAATAAACAAGCAAATATGACTATTGACCGACGTATCTCGAACCAATTAAATTGGCAGCCGATGATCACTTCCCAGTTTTCAGCCAATCACAGCACAGCATTGGGAAGCTCCTCCCCCGCCAAGTGCGGTTGAGTCGGAATTGGAAGTACGTGCTTTCCAAAACGTTACTACGGGTCGGATGCTGGATGATCAGACCTTCAAAATAAAACAATTTGCACAGGCATTTTGACAACAAAAAATATTTATAGTGTGCATATATAACATTACGTATAATATATATAACATATATTTTAAAAATATATTATGGTCCAACTAATCCAGACATACTAGCGAATTGAACATATAGAGAGGTTTGCATCATAAGTCATAATAGAATCAGCCAAATAATACATTTAACGTGTGGGAAAGTACTAAAACAGCCTAACACAAGACCAACAAGTGCTACATTTACTTGTTTTGTAGAATGAGGTATGAGTTCTTGTTAAATCATTCATGACCACTGTCAGATTTGTGAATTAGTTTGCTGATCCTAACCTGCTGACACTTATTCTGAACTTGAAAACCACAGACTATAACACTTGTCACCACAGACTGATTGCAGATCTCTATCACCCAACGCTTGTTGAGAGACCAGTCTGTTCATTCCTGCACAGCTTCAGAGTTGCAAGTAAATCAGACACGATCTCTTTGCAATGTATGACACCTAAGATGCATGATGTGTTTTTTTGACATGGTTTTGATAAGCGCTTTTAATTTTGTTAGCAAAGGCTTATCATTTTACTAACTTGGTAAGACATGGCATCTCCAAGAACACACAGTCAGTTAGCTAAGAGCAAATTAAGACAAATTATCAATTTTCAATAAAAGTTTTTAATTTAGCATAAACATATAGACTCATTTCATCCTACCACTTTTTTTCCCAATTCAGTAATGAAAATGAGCTTTGACTTAATAACTGCTGTCTTTCCAACCTCATATGAAGTTGTAGGTCACAATTGAAGCCTGACATTTAAATACACCCTACAAGGGTTGCCTATTTTTTTTCTTACTGTCTTACTTAAAAGCAGACAAAACAATTAATAATTAGATCAGTTTATATACAAGTATTGCAGTGATTTTAAACCATTTAGGCAACCCCAGATGATGTCATGGCTTACTGGGCCTCAGTGGATACATCACAACATTTTGGTTAAATGGAGGTCCACCTTTGGACCTATTTTAAGACTGCACCTAAAACACATTGCATCTTTGCTTGGCATGCTGGAAATATAAAAAAAGAAATCATTAAAGATATCAAGAAAATAACTGTGGACCTCTTCAAGTCTTGCTCATCATGAGGTACAGTTTTCAAATACCTGAAAGTGCCACATTCATCTTTGCAGCCAACATTCTCACACATTCATCACGGGTTGTGCTCCAAAACTGAACATGTTTAGGTGCAGGACGCAAGTATTAACCCCAGAACAAAAGCAAAAGGCCAAGTGAAAATGACGGCTTAAACTGGTGAGAATGCTTGTTCACAGTGAAACAAAATGGCATAGGCTGAAACCATACTACCAACGGCATTATTACAAAACCAGATAAGAGTTGAGAAAAGGACTTTAAGTGGGTTTTTTTTGTTGTTTTTTTTTTGCTGCAGTGAACATAGTTGTTATTTAGAGTAAAGGGGGAAAGCTTGCAGGCCTGGGAACAGCCTTCCGACGGTAAAATACAGGAATGGCAGAATCATGTCTGGTTTTGCTGCAGGAGCAACTGGTGCATTTCACAAAACAGATTACTGGATCTATTTAAAAGCAATATGCATGTAAATATTCCTGTACTTTGTTAACAAGTTCCAACTTTATCAACGAATCAACCTGTCCAGGTGTGACTGTGTGGCGTTCCTGTCACGATGGTTCCTATTGATATGCGTCCTGGCCAGTTGGCTACTGGGATATGCCTTTGGCTGAATGGTTAGTGTGCATGACTCCCACCGTGGAGTCTGGGGAACTGAATCCTACCTGGGCCCTCAGTGTGAGCCTTGCCACACAGGCATGAATTTTATATTTAAAAGTGACAGTAAATCATTAAAGCTTAATTATAAAGTGATCATAAATGGCAGAAGAACATGCAGTATTTCGTTTGGTTGTGTATTATCCTTCAATTACTCCCCCCCCCCCCCCAATCATTTTAATATTGAATTGTCCGCGGCACTGCTTACTTGATGTGACGTGCAGCATTTTACTTTGAAAAAGCTTAACCGGAAACACAATTCTTCCTATTTTGTGGCTTTACAACGATGAGCCGACCTGAATGTCTAGAAATGTATAGACTCAGGAAGCCGCAATAGGAGCCATCGTTGTACTTACTGAATGACTCCCGTCGGTTCGTGTCCACTGCGGCGGGTGGAAATGCGGACGACGACGAGAGACACGGACCGGCCGAGCTTCTGCCATCGCTACCGGCGGTGAGGATGATGAAGATGGTTCGGCCGCGTTATTTTTCTCTGGCTCTATAAAACGTCACATCCCAAAACAGACAGCCCGACATACAACGAGCATCGTTTAAAAAAACTTTCGAAATGAGGATCTTTACGTGTCTGCTGAAAAACGCTAACCCCAAAATCGAGTATTACTCTCGATTTTCACCGTCTCCGCTCTCCATCAAGCAGTTCCTGGAATTTGGTGAGTAACCTTATGCAGAAAAACAGAGAATGACTTGCAATTAGACACAAAAAGCTACAGCAGGAGCTGTTTTAATTGTCTCATATCTGCACTTTCTGGTGTTATGTGCTCCTTAAGGTGTCACGGGGAAAGTCGGAGTTATTAATAGAATGAGAGCGCCACATGTTGCAGGGAAATATTACCCCCAGTTATTAAGAGAGATGACATTTGAATTAATTTGAGTATGGTAGCTCAGCCATGGCAGCACAAGCAGCAGCATGCAGGCTGGTGGTACTGGATGGGTGTGAGTACACCACCTGCATGCAGGTGAGACAGCAGCACCTTAAGTCACGCTGTTATAGTTGCTCAATAAGGCATAATAACCCTCCCCCCCCCTCCTATGGTTTTCCGTGCAAAAGTGGGATGAGTCACTGTGTCTAAAATGAAAGTTATCTCTGTTTGCTTTCATTCACATTTTACTTTCATAAGCCACATTCAGATTTAGATGTCTGAAAAGACATGGTGCAGTTATTTGTTTTGTCACACTCCAGCACTCAAGGATTTTTTTTTAATCTGTCTGATTAAACAGAGGGTGTTATGTCATATCTCAGGGCAGGTGTAGAATAGATGTGACAGACAGGAAGTTTGTGGCAATGGTTTAGTCAAGATCGAGGTTCTATTTTTCATGTCACCAGTCCAGAAGACTTCAGCTTTATGTGTTTCACCTGTCAAAAATAAATCATTTTGGCATGTGAAAGTATTTGTGACATTTCTGCTGTTGATAAAACTATTTAGGAACTTCTACACTGTAAAGAGAGAATAGGCGATTCCACTTAAAGTAATTGCTTAAATCAGTCACAAGTAATTGAGTTAAGTGAATCCAAGTTGATCCATTAGGTTTATTAAGTTGTTAAATCAAGTACTTGCACCCAAATGAAGTAATTTCTTCTGAAAATTGGTTGTAGACAACAGAAAAAAAGCCTATTTTGCCCTACGATCTTTAACATAAAATGTATAGTTTAATGCCAAGCTTTTCAGCAACAAACACTCACCCTGGATTTGCCGTAAACTATTGGATGATGTGGAAAAGCCCCTCAAGGCCATTGTATAGCATGTTTGAGGATATGCAATAATTCAGGCCTGTTTCTATCCTGAAAACGCTTCTCAAACCTTGTTAAAAAGCATTGCTTCATAAACCTTTACGGACGGCATTAGATTTTAAGTAAACATCTGATGGACTGAGTTGTTACTGGATCTTTAAACAGAGTGAAGAGCTAAAAACGTGACCAGATCAACACAGAAAATATTCAAAAGACATAAAATGTAAATTTTTCCATCCAAGTCCCTTTTAGGTAAATGTATGCAGTGTCTTGAGTAGTCAGTTGTTTTAAGATTTATTATATTAGATCTCAGCTACGCACACCAAATAATTTGTCAGCTTCAACGAAAATCGTTTATGTCGTGGTTTCATTACTCCTTTTTGCAATCCACACACCTTCCAGTAGAATTGTTGATGCAATTAGTTATAAGTGTTAACTTTTTGCTGATTTAGTTCTGCTTGCTCATCTTAATCTTTAACCTCTTTCGCCAAGTCACTTACAAACCACACTCAGTAATTGCAAAAAAACTGTTTTCTGAATCACTTGCAGGAGATGTTCATTTGCTATTTCTTTACAAAGGGAGTAACTTAAAAGAAGCAGAGTTTTTACAGTGTCACAGTTTTTCCCTGCTAAACTTTAGTGGGGTGCATGATTCCTGGCTTGCACACTTGAGACAGTGGGCCAGGATCGAGTCAAAGTTGTAGTGCAAGTTCACAGAGGGCCGTGTGTGTTCTGAACGGCACTGTAGCAGAGTGATTTTTTTTTGTTCTTCCTCTCAAATGTTAAACATTAATTCCTCATCTCTTTTGGTTCCAGAGATTTATGATTTCCGAGTATGGTTTACATTATCTGTTAAACTCTAGAGTTAGATAGCAGAGGTTGGAGATAACATAAAAAGTTGAAGGGTATGCTTGGATTGTTGCTTTCTTTTGGCAATGTCATAATTGTCATCATTTTTTTTCTTACCAGAAAAGGAAAAGCTATTGTTAAACATCAAAAAAAGTGAAAGCAGATTATTTGGGGTATTCCTCTCCAGATTTTTCCATGTATAAGAATACAAGAAGAGTTGTAAAATTTGTTTTTCCAGCCGGTAGGTCTGCACAGCACCTTTTATAGTTTCTTTTCTTTTTCGGTTTATTTAAAAAGTCTCATAATTATGAATGCACCAAGAAATTTGTCACTGACCAATTTGTAGTAAAATACCAGTCAAAAACACGAAAATCCGATGTTCTTCTAACCAGTAAACACACCATTACTATATGCTTCCAAGTCAGCTGCTTTAACTATCGGTGAAATGTTTTAAAATGAAGTCAGATGAAACTCAAGGACGTAATCCATTTAAAATAAAGCAGTAATTTTACACAACATGTAGAAATAAGTGTGCAGATTATTTTGGCTGCGGTATAGCGTGAGAGAGCAAGACTTTTATCACCTCTGTCCGTCATGCAAGATGCTGCATAAACCCTATTTTACAGCTACTACTCGCTCGCTCACACAGTGTGACCTCACATTTAAGCCTAACATTAGTGAGGTGACATTAAATTAGTGACCAAAAATGACAGGATAGCCCTAAAAAGTATAATTTCTGAAGCTATTCTAATATTGTTGTCTATTATAATTGCTGTAGAGAAACTGGAATTGGTTAATGATAGTTTTGGTCGCTCCGAGCTAAAAAAAAGGATTGAAAAACAACTAATTGATTTGTCTTTGTCTAAAATAAAAGTCTTTATATTGCTGTTGCATCATTTCTCACTGACAATGTTTATAGAAAATTTAATTTGGGTACATTTAATTGGCGGTTTCACCCTGATTTGAAATATGTGTTTGTCACTCTTCAAAATTGGAAGAAAGATCATTTTCTGCTGTCAAAATGAGCAAAGACAAGGATTTTGACGTGCTCAGTCTGCTCCAGCAGGCAGAAGTTATACGAACAGCAGGCAGAAATTTTTGATAAAAAGCCCACATTGTGCTCCTTCACTGGTTCACTGTGTAGTAATAGAGGCATAACAGAGTATGTTTGCATGATTTTAAAGCAATCATTCAGATATTGTTTTTGCAGTTATGGTTACATGCTTTCAGCTTTCATTTTTGTCTCTTTAAGGATTCTCTCCTGAATGTTGGCAGTGATCGGTCAGTTAATTGGTCAAAGTTTGATACAGTGCCTAATTAGCCATGAAGCAGTCATTATGCAGCAGATAATAGTAAAACCTGGAACTCAAAGGAACCATTTTCATGCGGTTCAGATTCAGCATCTTACACATGAAAGATGGAATTTGTTACTTTTGCACGGTTTTTTGCACGCAAAAAAGTGCTGCAAACTCTAAAACCGATAGGTCACAATTTGATAAACTTTAAGGACGACACTAATGGATGCACCTTTTTGTCCTCTCCCTGTTCAGGCAGGGATAATGCATGTGAGAAAACATCCTACATGTTCCTGCGCAAGGAGCTGCCGGTGCGGCTGGCCAACACCATGAGAGAAGTCAACCTCCTGCCTGATAAGCTGCTCAGCCAGCCCTCTGTCAGGCTGGTCCAGAAATGGTAACATCTTCTGTTGTTTTTTGATTGGTTTTGGGTCGGTTCCAGACAATGAAGTTTATGACATGCAGGGTGTAAAAGTTGACTTTTGGCCTCTGTTTAACTTGCTTAGGTACATGCAGAGCTTCGTGGAGCTGCTAGATTACGAGAACAGGAAGCCAGAGGACCCTCACACTCTGAATGAGTGAGTGAATACTGACTTTATGATTAGAAAAGTAAAGAAGGTATTAAAGGTTTGTAGAGCTTTCTGAAGCAGCCAGCAGTTGAAACATTGCCTGTGCAGCTGATCCTTTTTAGTGCTCATGTATCTGTCCTCACTGTGTGGGTAACTGTGTGTTGATATCATAACAATACCCTGTCTGATAAATAGCCATGCGTGACTGAAAAACGCGCGCAGGAATAGGGATAGGACTGTCAGTATTGTGAACTTAACTCCAAAAACAGCTTGTTGACAATGACTCAGCAGACACATTAAGTTGATACTTGCCTTCCCTGAGTGGTTTTCTACTTTATTTGTTTGATTCCCTTCCTGTAAATAAATGACAGAAGGATCTGAATGGCTTTTGATCCTAAGTAGTTGTACTTATTACATTCTACACACTTTGTCACGTTACAAGCATAAATTTAATTTATTTTGCTGGGATTTTATATGATGGGAAACACAAAGGTAGTGCATAATGGATGTTTTTCAAGATTTTCTAGCAATTAAAAGCATGAATGTTAATTGTATTTGTCCAACCTTAAATAAAATGCACTGCTACAGATTTCCCATAGATGTCACATAAATCATAGATAAAACAAAAGCCTGGTGTCTCATGCTAACTCTGGAGGAGCTGCAGAGATGCAGAGCTCCGGTGGATGTGCACTCCAAAAATCTGGCCTCCTATTGCAGCGTGGCAAGAAGAAAGCTATTGTTGGACGAAGGCCATACGAAGTCCGTTTGCAATTTGCTGCAAGGCATGTAGGGAACACCCTAAACATGTAGAAGAAGGTACTCTGGTCAGATGACCAATAGGTCATCATCCTGACCCCTATTGTTAAACATGGTGGTGGATCTCCTTATGAGGATGTTTTCAGCAGGGACGGGGAAAAAGATCAGAGATGAAGATAAAACCTGTTATTCTGCAGAAGACTCCAGGCTTAGGTGGAGTTTTAGCTTCCTGCAGGACAACAGCTGAAGATGAAAACATCTTTATGTCTTAAAATGGGTCCGAGAAAGTCAAGACCCAAATCTGAAATGGTGGCTCTATCATGTAATTGAGCTCTATAAAAATCTGTAGCATATGTTTGAGATATTGCTCGCATGAAAGGCCACTTCATGCCTGATAGCGCTCTGGCGCTATGCTGGATTTCCGGCGTACTGAAGTGTTTGGGGGGGGGATGGAATCAGGTTTGCGGAATCTGAAAATTCCCAATATCTGAGAGGCGCTTTCACTCCTAACCACACCACTGTAGGCCTACTTTAGCCTATCGGTTATAGGGCAGGGGCTGGTCTTGGGTTTTAAATAAATCAGATTGATGCATCAGTCACTCCACGTGCTAATGTTAGGATCTGTGTTGACATCTTGTGCGCATGCGCGAATGATTGGGTCGCAGAAAGCAAACAAAATTTACGGCGGCTAGAGAGACGCAACGAGCACTTCCAGCACGGTTAGCAGGCAAAATCTTAGATCTATAACCACTTTAACATCAAAACTGGAAGAAGTTTAGAGAGAAACTTAAAATCGCAATTGACGGTTAAATGGAAGTTATTTAAAGCGCCTTTTAAATATGTGAAAGAGATTAGTTTGATTCACCGGCGTCATGGCCACAAATCCCCCGGGGACATTTATCACTATTCCCAAAACCGACCCTTCACTCAAAAAGTTTGCGGCTTTCAAAAGACTGGAGGCCTGAGATTATGTTGATTAAAGGGGAGTTGGGCCGATCTCTGCGAAACACAAAGCCGTGTTTGTGCTTCTTTTAAAAAAAATCCAGTCTTGGAGGAAAATATGCCACCAGCTGATTAAATTAGATGCAGTTGTTAGAATAGGATTTACAGCTGCTGCAACAGCGTGAATAATCAGGTGCTGATTGCGGTTTGGGACACCTGTGTCAGAACGCGAAAACAATATAACGCAGAGGATTTTAAAATACGCAAACCTCACGTTTTTTAAATAAACGTTCTCTAAATTACAAATGCGTGATAATTTAAAATAAATGGTGCATATTTTTCAGAAAAATGAATGTCTCCTTGTTCATGCCCTTTAGTTAATGGTTAGGCTACTAATTAATTCCTAATTACTTTTGAGTATTATAATTGCCACCTACTGACTTGTCTTGGTATGACTGTAGTATCCATAGTCTCAGTATGCTATACAAGCAATACCTGTGCTGGTAAGTGACTAGTTAAAAGCAGGGATGTATTCCTGAACAGGCCTACCAGGCCCAGGGTCCGAAGAGCTCTGCTGCTCTACACATATATGCTTCTGTGATATAGGCTTGAATTGGGTTTGTTCACCTCATGTCTGAATAGTTTCCATTTGTAACCACAAAAATCTTCAGAATCTTTAATGCAGTGGGATATTTATCAAAATTTTTTCCCAGGGAGCACAACCCTGAATCTCGCTTAGTTACGTTGATCAAGGCATTTTTGTTGGCTTAGGGGCCTCCCAGGAAAAAAAAAAAAAGTTCAGGCTCAGGAGTTTGTTTTACTATCACCCCTGCCACTAAAATCTACTAAACTTTGGTTTTAATGTTAAAGAGTTGGGACTAACAAAAATTTGCTTTATTTTCCTTCATTTTGTTCAGCTTCCTGGAAATCTTGATCGACATCCGAAACCGTCACAACGACGTCGTTCCCACCATGGCTCAGGGGGTCATCGAGTACAAGGAGAAGTTCGGCTTTGACCCCTTCATCAGCAGCAACATCCAGTATTTCCTCGACCGCTTTTACACGAACCGCATCTCTTTCCGCATGCTCATCAACCAACACAGTGAGTCCCGCAGCTGCATTCGCTTCCAGTCCTCGTCAGGCCCAGCTATAGTCGCGTGTCTCCTTTTGTGTTCGTGTTCAGCTCTGCTGTTCGGCAACGACACCAACCCGGCCCACCCGAAACACATCGGTAGCATCGATCCCACCTGCAATGTGGCTGAAGTTGTTAGTGGTGAGTTCAAAGACTGGATTTTTACAATCTAGGCCCACACGCATGTGAGGAGTTTCTTAAAATGTATAAAGAATATCTTCCATCCAAGCTGTGGTCAAAATCGAGCTTTAATAACGTCCTACTTTGGAATAGTTACATTTAAAAAAACAAAACAAAAAAAACGTAATTAAAAAGTGTTTTCTTTTAGCTGAAATGCTTTTTTGTTCTCTTCTATCAAAATTCTTCAGAATTTTTATGGAAAATACTTTTTTATAAACCTGTAGTTTTTTGCCAATTACTTTTCTATCAGTTACTGAACATATTTCCCAAAACCCTCACATTGTGTGTTTGTACACCTCTTTAGGACAAGTTCTGTTGTTGCTTTTGTTTCTCAAGAACTGTGTTTATGTTGCTGTTAAAAAGGGAAAAGATGCACCGCTGGCAACACAACTTGGTGGGCCTCCTGGAAAGTTCTTCCAGATGTGGTTGGAGAAAACATGTCGATTCCTGATCGTTTAACCCAATGTGACTCACAAGCTCAAAATCAGATCAAATATAGCAGAGAGATAACTTTTGTCGAAGATTTCAGCAAAAAAAAAAAAAAAAAGATTAACCAGTAAAGTTCGCCTTATTTTTTCCTACTTTAAGTTCTTTTGCAGCATGCAAGAGAAAGTGCACACTATGTGGTTAGTGAGCACTGTTATCCCCCCTGGCAAATGTTAAAGTTTGTAATCTCATTCCTAGGTTATTTCCAAAGTTGTTTTCTGCATGTTTAGATGAGGGAGTATGAAGCCAAGAGCAGCAGCGTTAAGTTTGTACCTTGTGTTCATCTCAGAACGAGGCGTACATTAGTATTAGATTCTCTCCAAATACTACAGCGTCGTGGTATTAATATGACGATCTAAATAAAAACATCTCGCATAATGTATTTAAAATAGAAAACCATCAACACCACTTACTGCCACTAGAAAAATATCTCTGCTCTTATATCAATGGTGAGGCACCGAATAATGGGTTAGAGATGGGAATCAGTTTTCTCCTGATTGACTTGGATTGGTAATGAGGTCGTCAAAAAGTGAAAAACCCACATTTTTTTCATCATTGGTTAAATGCATCAATATTATAAACCTACATCATGATGCTGACTGACTTTTTTTTTTATGGATCGGAGAAATCCTGGGGAGCTATGATGTACAACAGAATAAGGCGTGGTAGCAATTCAAATTTCAAGAATCGTTTCAATTCCGATTCTCGAGAGTTAGTCAGGCCCTGTCCACACGTAGCCGGGTATCTCACAAAACGGAGATATTTTTCTACGATTTTTGGCCTGTCATCCACACGTAAACAGAGATTTTCGGTACCAAAAATGAATCTTATTAAAAACTCCGGCCAAAGTGGAGATTTGCGTTTTCTCCGTTTTCAGTATCTGCTTGTGGACGGCCAAAAACAGTTTTAAGAACCGTAACATCACTATCCGCTACAAAAATGCTCAAGCATCACTTGTGCGACCTGTGTTTACTCCCAGAAACAGCATTTATGCCCTCAGAGCTGTGTTAGTATCATCCATTGTTAAAGCGCATTTTGGTGGTTTGCTTTTATAAGCTGTATGACTGCTGCGTACTGAAGATAGAGGATAGAAAGTTACTCTGAGCGGATAGGATTTAGGAGAATTACTTCCCCCTACAGGTTTGCCACGTCTATAAATGTGCTGAAAAACGCATTTATACAGTTATGTGTGGATGGAGATTCAAAAAAAAACTTTTTTTTTAAGGAACTGAGTAAAATCTTCGTGTGGACATGGATTCAATTCAATCTGATCCAGTTTGATATTGATATTGGTCAGTGCTATTAAAATAGTTTTTAACTGTTATGTTAATTATATTCTTGAAATTCAACGACTAAAGACTGGGTGAGTGACAGTTCACCATGGGAAACTGTATTAACCCTTTCAGTCACGAAACTTAAAATGGCCATCTGCACTTTTCCTTCCTATTTCAACTGTAAAAAGGGCAAACTATTCTCAAAAATAAAACTGACTTTTGAACTAGCAAATTGATTCCATCCGATTGCTACAAGAATCGATTCAGAATTGATTTTTCAATTATTTTAACACAGCTCTAAATAGAGTAGAATGGAACAGAATAAGGGCTGGGCGATATGGCTCAAAACTTACATCTTAGATTTTATTCATACTAAATCATATTTTAAATTTTAATAAAACAATTTTTAACCCATGTTTTCTTAAAAAGAAATTGTAAGTGATGAAAAATGTTTTCAATAACTATTTCAATCACCCCATCCCAGAGCTGACCTGAATTAAAAATCCAACTAAATAAAGTTGTAAAGTATCCTTGTACAAGATGTTAGGCCCTGGGCAGATTGGCGTCACTCAGCTATGGAAGTCCAAATGTTGCATTAGTTAAAAAATTAAATTCTCATGAATAGAACATTCAATTGATCGATTTTATCATTTAATTGCAGAGCCCTAAATAGAATAGAATCCAGTAGACAAGAAACATCCTTTATTGTCCCAAAGAGGAGAAATTCAACTGTAACAGGAGTAAAGTGACAGGTAATTGAAGGTTTTGGATTCAAACATAAAAAACAATATTTAGAACAATATCTGCACAGTAAGGACAGAATTACAAAACTAAAGTTCTGTGAGGTTTTTGAAACTAAACAAATGGTGTGTAAGTGAGGACATTCTTCCCCAAAGTCCTTCATCCTTTCATTAGCTTTTTTACAAACCTGGTCTGCTTACCTTTTACATTGGCTGACATTTGACTGAGGTTATTCCACCCTCTGGCAGTATCATATGTCGTGTGTGGCGGGCGTTAAAATAACTCTGAAGCATGATTACTCCACTTTGAAATCGTGTTTCAGACGTTTGATGTTAAGCAACGATGTGGAGTTGTTTTTCTTAACTTCATGTGCCTAATTTGAACCTTTGTTTTGAATATTAAGCAACTCTGAGATGTTTTTTCGTAATTATCTTCCTTTACAACTCCACACAAATACCCACATGGCTCGCTGTCTTGCCTGAGGGGCCTGAGATTTAACCGCTAGCCTCGCAATTACTCCAACCTGCTGCACCACCTGAGCTACAGCTGCCTCCGGTTGTCTTTGTGTTTTTCTTTCTCAGGCCGCTCTCGGTGGGGAGTTATGAATGTGGCCTCCTGACCTGAGCTTGGATTCAAACATTTCAGGCTTCCTGAGCGTGTGGAATTTCTAAGAAACGAGTCGCTTCCTCCGTCACAGACACGCATAGATCATTGATGGTTTAAAAAAACAAAACATTTCAGCAGCTTGGATCAGAGCCGCACTCTGACTGAACCGAGACGGGACAAAGGGTGCATTAGTGACCTGAAGCATGTCACTACACATATAAACAACGGTCATTCAGCCGCTCTATTCTCAGCCTTTTATGTTGTTGTTTTTTTGCTCTTCTACTAGATGCCTATGACACTGCCAAGATGTTGTGTGAGAAGTACTACTTAGCTGCTCCCGAGCTCAAGATCGAGGAGTTCAACAGTAAGAGAGTGCCTTTTTTGTACATTAAACCCTGCGCCTCTTCTAATCTACCACACAAATGTTAGACTAAAGCATGTGTTTTGTTGCTCCAAATTTAGCTCCATAGTGATTAAAGTGTTTCCCCTGTCATTAACCTCCTGAGAACCAGCTTTCTGTGCGGTAAATAGTTTGTTTCTTTTTTTGTTTTACCAGTGAAAGCTCTGAACAAGCCAATCCAGGTGGTGTACGTGCCCTCGCATCTGTTCCACATGTTGTTCGAGCTCTTCAAGGTGAACTGGATATCTGATAAGTTCTCTTTATATGTAATGAATTTTACTGTGGCAGGATTTTCTGTAAAGATTCCCACCCCTTAAGCTCAAGTTATAGCCTGTTTTTTGTTTTTTTTGGGGTGTTTGTAGAACTCGATGAGAGCGACAGTGGAGCTTTATGAAAACAGTAAAGAAGGGTTGCCGCCAGTGAAGGCAAGAGTCACTCTGGGTAAAGAGGATCTGTCAATAAAGGTAAACAGAGCTACACCTAGATTAGTATTGAAATATTTAGTGACATCTGACCTTTTCGTGTCTGGGCCTCATCATCTCCAACTCTGTCTTCAGATCAGTGACAAAGGAGGAGGCGTTCCCCTGCGGAAGATAGACCGTCTCTTTAACTACATGTACTCCACCGCCCCGACGCCCAGCCTGGAGCCTGGAGCGGTCCCATTGGTACACCCATTTACAAAATCAGATCTGTATCCAGTTAATGAAAGCTTCTCTTTGCTAACTCAATTTTTTTTATAAAGTTAACATTAATTTCCTCTTTCCCACTCCAGGCTGGTTTTGGTTACGGATTGCCAATTTCCCGGCTCTATGCTCGGTACTTCCAGGGGGACCTGAAGCTGTACTCCATGGAGGGAGTGGGCACGGACGCTGTCATTTACCTGAAGGTAACATGGGTCAGCCAGATGTGCAGTAGTATTTTAATTTTGGGAATGTATTTTGAGAAAACAGTTAATTCTTTGTGAAAAGTTCATCAGAAGATGTCATGATTATAGCTTTCTGTGTAGCGTAAGAGGGAGGGTGAAAGTTAAATTTCCAAAAAAAACATCAAAATGGAGATAAAAACATTGGTTTAAAAATTTTTTATATTTTCAAAATTAGGATAGACCGATTTCCTACTTTATATCAGTCACCGATAACGATGGCTGGATTTTGTGTACTGTCGATAACCAGATACCGATCCGATACTATTTGTGACAGTGTGGAGGTCCTGTCACTATTCCGATAGATCATGTGCCCTGGCTGCTCATTATGCCACAGGGCGGACATCTCCCTTTTGGTGCATCGGAGCTGGTTAGCGCACATGACCTTAACCTGGGATGTCGTTGGATCAATATCCCACCTTGGCCCGGCGTTTTTGTACCTTGCCACAAATTGTTGAATTAATAACTGTATAACAACTGGTGCCTTTCTTGAAGAGGCTAAAGGCAACCAGACTTTACAAACTAAACATAACTGAGACAAAAATCACAGAGATGTACAATATAAAATTACACAAAAAATAAAATATCAAGTGAAAAATTGTATCATTATTTGGTTAAATTAGTTGCAGATTTTTCCCCATTTAGAGTATCGTTTCATGATACCAGTACATTAGGGCAGTATCTGGGGTCCGAGATACCCGATACCAGTATCGGTATTGGTGCATCCCTACTCAAAATCTGAGCCTGGATGCTGTTTGTAAGAGCCCAAAATGGCAAGTCGTGGTTTTAGGCGGCTGAAAGTGCAAAAAGGCTTTTGGGGAGTTTCCGCCTACATGCGAAATAGAAACTGGATGAAAAGTAGAATCGTGGACACTTGCTCTGACACATGCAGCCAGTAAGTAAATTTGGAATGTAAAACTTCTTATTGGCCACTTGGGCCGGCTCAAATACATGTCAGTTCTTCCTGGAGAAAGAGTCAACCTCTTAAAAAAAACACTCTATCTATCTATCTATCTATCTATCTATCTATCTATCTATCTATCTATCTAATCAGTCCCTGTCTGTCTGTCTGTCTGTCTGTCTGAAAGGGTTATATATGTATCTACACAATATTGGTTAATAAGGTTTTCACCACTCTTATTTTGGTGATTCAGTTGGTGATGTCATTTCCTCATAAGCCTTGTTTCCTCAGGAGTTCAAAACTGTTTGTTGGTAATGGTGGTCACCTTGTGGTCGTTCCTGATAAGCATACCACACACAGGTTTACCCCTACACATACACCATATATGCCAACTCATGCCAAGCAGTTACAACCTTTGGTTCCAACCAATCAATAAAGCTTCTCTTCTTGTATAAAAGTCTCTCTGTGCTCATACTCTCTGACCGGAGTCCCTGTCCTAAGATACTGTCAGATCGGCAAATCACTTCCAGAGTTGTCACTCTATCACATGGTCCTTCGAGCCGGAGCTGATAGTCATCTGAAGATAGTATGGAGTCAGGACAACCATCTGCAGACCCAGCAGTGCGTTCTAGACCCCAGCGAGAGAGACGATTACCAATACATTTGGAGGATTATGAAGTTGGATATCAACCTCAACCTGTCCCTCACTCAAAAACTCAAGCTCCAGTTGAGCCTGAAGTTGAACCTATATATCAACCTGCAGAGACTGCACCTGTAACAATTGGAGCCAAGTACAGCCTACCTAGTAGAAAAGCATCATATCGTAGCCGATCACCTTTCTCTAATCGCAGTAGAGCTTTATCCCAACATAGTACAACTAAGACCCAAGGCAGTGCCTGTTCGTCAACAAAGAGATCCATTGCTGAAGGGTTATCTGACATACAGACAGCAATGGTGGAGGAGAAAATAAAGCGCATGGAGTTGGCAGAGGTGCAAAGACAGATAATGGAGGAAAGTCTGTTGGATGAACAGTACCAGTGTCTGGACAAACAAGCTCGAGAAGCCCTAAGTAGAAAGGAGGAACTCCTTAGAGAACAAGAAAAACAGAGGCGTAAGCTCGATGAAGAGGCTGAAATGGCATTAAAGGCTAAAGAGACCATTACAAGGCAGCTCATGCTGCAACGTAAACTGAAGGAAAAGGAAATGGAATTGGAGAAAGCAGCACTCATTACATCCTTCCTGAAGGAGGATGCAAGTAATTCTGCCCAGTCCAGGCCACCTAGCGAATGTGAGTTCAACCTAAGGTCCCCACCTAAAGCCATGGGAGCACCATCAAACTCACAAGGGGATCCTGGACCTCTATACTCCATTCCAGTAGCCAATGCTACTCCTCCAACTTACACAGCAGCAGTAGCGGGTTCTCCTGTCTCAACCAGCCTACCATTGGTCCAAATTCAGTCTGTTCCTCAAGTTCAGCTTCCTACCACAGAGAGTCTGCTGACCCAGTCACAGCTTACATACTCCATTAGAGCTCCTCCTACTACAGGCTCTGCAACTGTACCTCAGTCAGGTCTGACATCTACAGGAGGTGCTTTACCTCATTATGTATTACCAGCATTAATACAGTCAACTGCTCCCCTTAAAAGGCTACCAACAAGTTACAGCCAAGCTCAAGTTCAACAAGTGCCTTTGTTTTGCCCACAGCAACATCCGGTGCTACAAAATGAAGTCCCGCAGCATCACTCCTCTCTCACCATGCCACCTTTGTTGCAACAGATGACAGTACCTCAATCAGGCTCAATAGCAGCACCTGGGACAGACCTAATGGAGCTATTAATAGCTACTTCATATGGAATACCCAAGCCTGCTTTGCCCTACGTCACATATGGAAAAGAGGCAGACTTTGCTCTGCTCAAGATGGCTCTAGATAATCTGCTGAGTTCACATGCCCACTTGACAGAACCATTCAAATATCAAGTGCTGCTGCAACATTTGAAACTGCCAAATGCCCATAAGCTAGCACAAGCCTTCATGTACGATCCAAACCCCTATAAATCAGCGCTACAGGCACTCCAAGATAAATATGGGCAACCCCGCCAGCTGGTGCAGAGTGAGTTGGGAGCCATTCTAAATCTACCCCCAATTAGATTTGGTGATCCAGAGGGATTTGATAATTTCGCCCTATCGGTGCAAGCTCTAGTGGGTATGCTCCGATCGTTAGGGGGTGAAAATGGCTATGAACTCAAGTGTGGCTCTCATGTTGATAGGCTGCTCAGCAAACTGCCAGTCAACTACAGAGACAGATTTGTTGAGTATAGCTTGAGTCATGGCATTCTAACAACTGATAAGACTTATACCCTACCAGATTTCTCCACCTGGCTCCAACTGAAATGACAAGCCAAGAGAATTTCATCTAGAGCAACCTTTATGTTTCAAGATCAGCCAAAGTTCAAGAGCCAAAGAAAATTCCAGGGTCCTTCGTCTAATGTGTACTACAACACAGAGAGCCAGGTTAAAGCGACACCTCCAGATCGAGCTGGCAGTATGAAACCATTCAATGCCAAATTCAGTCCTAAGCCTTACTGTCCATACTGTGACAATCGAGAGCACTATTTGAGTTTATGTTCTAAATTCAAAGCTCTCTCGACAGCTGAAGTCGCTACATGGATTAAAGAAAGAAGCTGTTGGCGCTGTGGCAGAAACCATGCACCTGAGGCCTGCACTCTGAAGAAGCCCTGCAAAATATGTAAGCAGCTACATCTCACTGTGCTCCACAAGGTGTGCCACCAAGAAGCTAATAAGGTGCTAATGGTCAATACTACACCAGACACTGTCTATGTTGACCGTCCAAACCGCCCACCAAAGGTCATGCTAAAGTTGGTTAAGGTGTGTCTACACAATGCGGAGTATTCCCTTGAAGGTTTTGCTATCCTCGATGATGGATCCGAGAGGACTCTTATTCTCCAGTCAGCAGTGCAATGCCTCCATCTGACTGAAGAACCAGAGAGACTTCCCCTGCGTACTGTCCGCCATGAGGTGATTCATCTGCAGGGAGCTTCAGTTTCATTTGAAATATCCTCTACGCATGTGCCTAAAAAAAGGTATCGTATTCATCATGCTTTTACAGCTGATGAGTTAAGCCTATCAGAGCACAGTTATCCTGTAATCTCACTCATGCGTAAATATTCTCATTTGCAAGGACTTCCACTTCCACTTGTGGACAAAGTTCGGCCCCTACTTCTCATTGGGTCTGATTTCCCACATCTACTCATTCCTAAGCAACCTGTAAGAACTGGCCCACCTGGGAGCCCCCTAGCAGTGTGCACTGCTCTTGGTTGGTCACTACAAGGACCAACCAACTTAAGTCCTGTTCCTGCAGAATCACCACACTGCTACTTCACCATGTCTCCCAACTCAGAGCTCCATCGTCATGTAGAACGTTTGTGGGAAGTTGACATCTCACCTTACGTAAATATCAAAACTGCCACACGTTCTAAAGAAGATCAGCAGGCATTAGACCTGTTGGAGCAACGTACTACTAAAGTGGATGTGGATGGAATAACTAGATATGCAACACCACTCCTTAGACGGAAGGAGAAATCCCTTCTGTGGACACCAAAGAACTCATTACTCCCACAGCTACGAAGCATTGAGCGTCGTCTAGCTAAAGACCCAGCTCTGGCAGATATCTACTGTCAAGAAATCCAGAGACTCGAACAGTTAGGTTATGCTATACCTCTGCATCAAACCACTGTAGATGGCTCTCAGGAGTCCTGGTTTCTGCCTCATCATGTTGTCCAGCATAATGGTAAAGCTAGAATTGTCTTTAACTGTTCATACCAGCACAACGGACAATGCCTAAACAGCCAGCTCCTGCCCGGGCCGACCCTAGGCCCTTCACTTCTCGGCGTACTTCTTCGGTTCCGAGAACACAGTGTAGCTATCAGCAGGGACATTAAAGCAATGTTTCACCAAGTTCGCTTATTAACGGATGACAAACCCTTGCTTCGTTTCCTGTGGAGAGGTATGAAGCGAGAAAAGGAACCAACAGTATACGAGTGGCAGGTATTGCCATTTGGAACAACGTGCAGTCCTTGTTGTGCAACATATGCCCTTCAAAGGCATGTAAAGGACAACAGTAAGGGGCATGAAGAGATCCCGCATGCAGTTGAAAGTGCATTTTATGTGGACAATTGTCTTACTAGCTTTACCACTACTGATAAAGCTAGGACCATAGTGAACCAACTACGCAAGCTGCTCGCTGCTGGAGGATTTGACATAAGGCAGTGGGCCAGTAACGTTCCAGCTGTTGTAGAACACCTTCCTGCTGAAGCTAAAGCAGCTAGTACTGAGCTGTGGCTTTTACAGCACCAGCAAGACCCAGAAGAACCCACTTTAGGCCTTCATTGGAACTGCCTCACGGATCACCTTGGCTACAGACACCGACCAGTAGAGTATTCCCAGCCAACACTGAGAAATGTCTACAAGGTGATGGCTACCCAGTACGACCCACTGGGGTATCTCATCCCATTCACCACCCGGGCCAAGATTCTCATCCAGGACCTATGCAAAGTGGGAGTCGGCTGGGACGATCAGATCCAACCTAAGGCTCTACTAGAAAAATGGACACGATGGGAAGGAGAGCTAGTCTACCTTCCACAAATAGAGATACCGAGGTGTTATGTTCCAGCAGCCGCTGATACTGAAACCCCCAACCGGCAAGCACACATTTTCTGTGATGCTTCTGAAAGGGCCTATGGTGCAGTTGAGTATCTTCGTACTTTAAGTAACCAGGGCAATGTTCACGTGGCATTTGTGATGGCCAGATCACGAGTTTGCACTCGGAAACAGCTGTCAATGCCACACCTTGAATTGTGTGCTGCCCTAGCCGGATCTCAGTTGGCTAAGGTTACCATGACAGAGCTCTTACTACATCCCCACCAGATCATACTATGGACTGACTCAACCACAGTATTGACATGGTTGAAGTCAGACTCATGTCAATACAAGGTTTTTGTTGGTACGAGGGTTGCTGAAATCCAAGAACTTACAGAAGGGTCAACTTGGCGATATGTCAGCACCTCTGAAAATCCAGCAGATGACCTTACCCGAGGGAAGACCCTTCTAGAGCTCAGTCAGTCCAACCAGTGGAATCTGGGTCCACCATTTCTTCAACAGCCTGCTGACACATGGCCAGATCTACAGAGGGAGGTGGTTCAGGAAGAGGATGAAGATGAGCTGCGTAAAGCAGTGTTTTGTGGAGCAGCTATTATTCCTGTACCCACAGTGGATATCTCTAACATCAACAACTGGGATGACCTCATTAAGTCCACTCATCAAGGACTTCACGGGGCGGCTAAGGACCAGGAGAGCCCCACCATGACGGCTGCAGATGTGCTAGAGGCTGAGTTACATCTCCTACGACAATCCCAAAGTGAGACCTTTCCTGAAGAGGTGAAACGCTTGCTGCGGGAAAACCCATATCAAGGCAAAGTCGCCTAATCCTGCTCGCTCCTGAATACGATGAAGCTGTCGGTCTTATAAGAGTGGGAGGCAGGCTCCGTAAAGCCGAAGATCTGGATCCAGATACTATGCATCCCATCATCCTTGATCCGAACCACCATGTAACAAAGTTCCTCATTAAGAAGTATGACACCCAACTTGTGAATATTCTCATGACAAATTACCAAGTCCAGTTGCGTTTGATTGAAATTTCCTTGAGACACCCAACTTCTACATCCGGGACCTGAGAGGGTATTCGCAGATATGAGGAGAAGGTACTGGATATTACGAGGAAGAGAATCAATCAAACGTCACCAACATAATTGTGTGGAATGTCAAAAATGGCGTGCTAGTCCAGTAATTCCACAGATGGCGGATCTGCCCCCTGCAAGACTGCGTCTATACAAGCCACCTTTCTGGTCTACTGGAGTAGACTGCTTTGGCCCCTACATTATCAAGGTGGGTCGACGAACAGAGAAGAGATGGGGGATTATCTTCAAATGCATGACAACGAGCTGTGTTCACCTTGATCTTCTAGAGCATATTGATACGGATGCTTTTCTGATGGGACTACGCCGCTTCATAGCTCGTCGTGGCAAGCCCTTTGAAATCTTAGCAGACAGAGGAACTAATTTCCGAGGTGGAGCTGCTGAGCTGCAGACCAGTTTCCAGGCCTTAGAAGCTCCTCTTAAAGAGCAGTTGGCAGGACAGAAAATAGAGTTCCGATTCAACCCTCCAGGTTCTCCACATTTTGGGGGGACATGGGAACGGGAGATCAAATCAGTAAAGGCAGCCCTACGAGTGGTACTACAGGATCAGACTGTTGCCGAAGCTGTACTGCAGACCATGCTGATTGAAGTAGAGGCAATCCTCAATGCAAAACCTCTTGGATATATTTCATCGGATGTCGCTGATCCAGACCCAGTCACCCCAAACCTACTACTTATGGGACGTCATGATGCATCGCTCCCACAGGCAATCTATGCATCCAGCGATCTACCTAGTCGACGGCGATGGCGACATAGCCAGGTCCTGGCGGACCATTTCTGGTCTAACTTTATTCGCTATCATCTTCCTGACTTGCAGAAGCGACACAAGTGGCACAAAGACACAGACAATCTTGCAGCCGGGCAAGTTGTGATGGTGGTTGATTCACAACTACCCAGGGCCCACTGCCTGATCGGCAGAATCATTAAGACCTTTCCAGGTTCAGACGGTCGAGTCAGAACAGCTGAAGTAAAGATTAAAGGACAGGCTTACCTGCGACCAGTTGTGCGCCTCGTGCGGCTGCCGGTATGGGAGGATGAAGATGACACTAGCTAAACACTAGATAAGACTTTCCTTTAGTGATCAAATTTATGGCTAAATTTGGGGGCGGCTATGTCAGAAAGGGTTATATATGTATCTACACAATATTGGTTAATAAGGTTTTCACCACTCTTATTTTGGTGATTCAGTTGGTGATGTCATTTCCTCATAAGCCTGTTTCCTCAGGAGTTCAAACTGTTTGTTGGTAATGGTGGTCACGCTGTGTGCGTTCCTGATAAGCATACCACACACACCCCTACACATACACACATGCCAACTCATGCCAGCTGTTACAACCTTTGTCCAACCAATCAATAAAGCTTCTCTTCTTGTATAAAAGTCTCTCTGTGCTCATACTCTCTGACCGGAGTCCCTGTCCTAAGATACTGTCAGATCGGCAAATCACTTCCAGAGTTGTCACTCTATCACACTATCTATCTATCTTTTTTGTTTTTTTCATGACTATTTACATTGTAGATTGTAACTGAAGGCATATAAATTATGAATTAACAAATATGTAATTATGTAGTACTTTTCCAATAACCTGGCCTCCACAGTCACCGGACCTGAACCCAATCGAGATGATTTGGGGTGAGCAAAGGGTGGCTACTTTGAGGAGTCTAAAATATAACACATGTATTCAGTTATTTCACACTTTTTGTTTAAGTACATACAGTGAATCCATACATTGTGTTCATTCATAGTTTTGATGCCCTTAATTGAGAATCTACAATGTAGTCATGAAAAGAAAACTCATTGTATGAGAAGGTGTGTCCAAACTTTTGGCTTGTACTGTATATATATGTGAGCTTAATTACTTCTTTACAGACTGGAGTTGTCCCTCCTTTTTACCTTTATTTTCTAATTCCATTCCTTATGGGGGAAATACTGTTTTTTGTAACCTGGACTGTATTTATAGCACACATTACGTTCATTTACTTACCCAGATAACTTTGTTTGATTTGATTTTAAAATCTTTAATGTCCCCAAAGGGCAATTCGGTTTACAGCAGGAGTCAAGCACTGATTGAGACAAAGCAATAAAACCATGCCACTTACAACACAGCACACAACAAAGTATAAGAGAATACAACCAACACAGTTTTAGTCATACAGGATGAGATTAGTACAACAGCACAGCAGTAGTCACCAAGGATTCACTGAGCCTACTTTCCCACAAGATCGATTACATCCTGTTTAAAAATCTGATGGCAGATGGAACAAAGAATTTCAGGTACCTGTTTGATTTTGCCTTACATGAAAAAGTATACCTTTAAAAACGGAGTGTAGGTCATTAAGACTCATGCCGATAGTTTTTTTTGGCAGATGATACTTTTTAATTTATTCTTATTCAGAGCACTGATATTTCCAAACTTAATAAAGATCTGAGTTTCCTAAGATAAAACAACCTCCGATTTGCCTTCCCACAAATGGCTCCTGTGTTTAAATCAAAAGTCAGTTTATTGTCTATGATGGTGCCTAAGTACAGTGGGGCAAACAATTATTTAGTCAGCCACCGATTGTGCAAGTTCTCCCACTTAAAATAATGATAGAGGTCAGTAATTTTCATCATAGGTACACTTCAACTGTGAGAGACAGAATTTGAAAAAGAAATCCAGGAATTCACATTGTAGGATTTTTAAAGAATTTATTTGTAAATTATGGTGAAAAATAAGTATTTGGTCACTTCAAACAAGGAATATCTCTGGCTCTCACAGACCTGTAACTTCTTCTTTAAGAAGCTCTTCTGTCCTCCACTCGTTACCTGTATTAATGGCACCTGTTTGAACTCGTTATCTGTATAAAAGACACCTGTCCACAGCCTCAAACAGTCAGACTCCAAACTCCACTATGGCCAAGACCAAAGAGCTTTCGAAGGACACCAGGAAAAGAATTGTAGACCTGCACCTGACTGGGAAGAGTGAATCTACAATAGGCAAGCAGCTTGGTGTGAAAAAAATCAACTGTGGGAGCAATTGTCAGAAAATGGAAGACATACAAGACCACTGATGACCTCCCTCGATCTGGGGCTCCACGCAAGATCTCATCCCGTGGGGTCAAAATGATCATGAGAACGGTGAGCAAAAATCCCAGAACCACACGGGGGGACCTGGTGAATGACCTGCAGAGAGCTGGGACCAAGGTAACAAAGGTTACCATCAGAGACACACCACAACGACAGGGAATCAAATCCTGCAGTGCCAGACATGTCCCCCTGCTTAAGCCAGTGCATGTCCAGGCCCGTCTGAAGTTTGCCAGAGAGCACATGGATACAGCAGAGGATTGGGAGAATGTCATGTGGTCAGATGACACCAAAGTAGAACTTTTGGGTATAAACTCAACTCGTCGTGTTTGGAGGAAGAAGAATACTGAGTTGCGTCCCAAGAACACCATACCTACTGTGAAGCATGGGGGTGGAAACATCATGCTTTGGGGCTGTTTTTCTGCTTAGGGGATAGGACGACTGATCCGTGTTAAGGAAAGAATGAATGGGGCCATGTATCGTCAGATTTTGAGCCAAAACCTCCTTTCATCAGTGAGTGCTTTGAAGATGAAACGTGGCTGGGTCTTTCAACATGACAATGATCCCAAACACACCGCCCAGGCAACGAAAGAGTGGCTCCGTAAGAAGCATTTGAAAGTCCTGGAGTGGCCTAGCCAGTCTCCAGACCTCAACCCCATAGAAAATCTGTGGAGGGAGTTGAAAGTCCGTGTTGCTCGGCGACAGCCCCAAAACATCACTGCTCTCGAGAAGATCTGCATGGAGGAATGGGCCAAAATACCAGCTACTGTGTGTGCAAACCTGGTAAAGACCTATAGTAATCGTTTGACCTCTGTTATTGCCAACAAAGGTTATATTACAAAGTATTGAGTTGAATTTTTGTTATTGACCAAATACTTATTTTCCACCATAATTTACAAATAAATTCTTTAAAAATCCTACAATGTGAATTCCTGGATTTTTTTTCCACATTCTGTCTCTCACAGTTGAAGTGTACCTATGATGAAAATTACTGACCTCTATCATTATTTTAAGTGGGAGAACTTGCACAATCGGTGGCTGACTAAATACTTTTTTGCCCCACTGTACTTGTATTGAGTGTCTCTATGGCTTTACCACTGACAATGGTTTGAGTTGGGCCGGGTGGATTCTTGCGAAAGTCAATGATCAGCTCTTTTGTTTGAGCTACATTGAGTTGTAGGTAAGAATCACTGCACCATCTCACGAAGTAGTCAAGAGCAGGACCATGCCCACCTTCATGTTCCTGCAAGAGGCTCACAAGCCCCTTGGAGTGCTTCGGGACACCCTGCAAGAAAAAAAAAGAAAGCACCTCTGAGACGCCCCAAACTCACAGGGTAATAGTGCTAGCAATTCATAACAACACATTGGCGAAATTAAAGTTTTGTTGCAGATAATGCCTTATTTGGATATACATTGATCTCAAATTGATATAAACTTCTCCCAAAGGACTCCCAAGTCGCACAAAGTTGTCTGGGTGAGTAAATGAATGGAATACATGCTATAATAAGGTCCAGCTTGCAAAAAACTATACTTCCCCTTTTACAATGAAAAAGGCTCCTTTGACTCAGAGTCACTTCTGACAAAGTTTAACTAGTGGATTTAGCCTAAATGTTTGGCAGTTCTTTTATTATTGAGTTTTGGCAAACCAGTTATTAACACTGGGATTCAAACATTAACAATCATACTCATTTTATCAGACTGATGGTTACTCAGTGGACAGGTGTAAAGAATTTATTATTTTATTTTTTTTATTGTGAAAATCCTACAGCATTCATAGATATATTTCCTAAAAATGTATTTTGTTAACTTTAAAGTCGTATTACAAATCTACTTGTCTTCATGCCAGCAGCTCTAAAGATGAGTCCATATAAAATTACAGTTGCAAAAAAAATTGTGTAAACCCTTTGGAATAATATGGATTTTTGCACAAATTGGTAATAAAATTTGATTTCATTTTGATCCAAGTCACAACAATAAGCAATCACAGTCTACTTAAACTAATACCACACTAATCTGTTTTTTTTATGAACACACTAGTTTCACATCAGGTTGTGCAGAGTCTCTCTCTTAATTCTAATTCTTGACGGGTTTTTTACATCTGGAGAGCTGCTCTGTTTTAAATATGTTTTTTAGTGAACGTATTTTGTTTTCACCATTTAAAGGCTCTGTCCAGCGAGTCCTTTGAGCGCCTCCCCGTATTCAACAAATCAGCTTGGCGGCACTACAAGACCAGCCCCGAGGCGGACGACTGGAGCAACCCTAGCAAGGAGCCTCGTGATGCCAGCAAGTCCGCATACAAAACCAACAGATAACTCTGCCTGGCTTGCAAGCATAGCACCCCCTCCTGCTGGGATCCAAAATGGCTGCTCTCTGTGTGGAGCATGAACGCTAAAAATGTTGCCCGTGGGTAAAAACTTCATTTGGGATTAGACTTGCTTTTACATCGCACTGGTGAGAGGTTAGTTAGGGGTGTTGTGACCTGGATTTAAATTAGCACCTAATTGCAATAACCTTCCTTTAGCGTAGCTTTTGTTGTCTGTGGCTCAGAAGAGAGTTAAAAATGAACCTCCTTGATATTGTAGCTGCAGTGTATTTAACCCCAGTGGTAAATTCTAACTATTTCTTTTGTTAAAGTTGAATTAATTGCAACACTCCTATCTTTCCCCCTTTTTGTCATTCAGTTTTCTGACCAAGCTGTTATTCCCTGTGGCTAGATAAACTACACTCTGCTGATTGAGGCTGTCTCTCATGCTTCAGCTTCAGTAAGGACGTGTATTCTGTTCCTTTCTCTCAAACCACAGGCTGTGCCGGGGTTGGGTTTCATTGCACATGAGAAGAGGAAGTTTAATTTCTTTTCTTTGGGAAACACTTGATTAAATGCACCATTAGGCCAGTTTCTTATTGCAGTGGCAAATATTTGTTTTTGTTTGCACTTTTTTAGTGAGAGGTAAATGTTAGAAATATTTGTAAAATATAAAATAGTAGAACCTTCTGAAAAAACAAAAAAAATAGGTAATCTGTAGCAGTCTGCAACTTTCTGTTATATTTATGAAAGAAAGCCTTATTTCTGGACACCTACGGTATGTTTGGTGTTTTTAGAAATATGCCTTCAAGGAACTTGAGCATTTTTAAAGGGAGGCGGATTAAATGAAAGTAGTCAGAATATTTTTTATATTTTACTTGTTTATCTTCATTGTCCAAGATTGCCCAGCAACAGACTCTTAATTAAAAGTACTAACGCTCACCACACACTCCTGCTTGCAACCCTGATTAACAACTACTAAAAGGACCAAATGAGTCATGTATGTGACGCACCGCCATTCCAGCACTGTGCGCTCAGTAGCTTTACCAACACCAGCAAGATGTAAAATACTAATGTTCAAACAGATGAATGGACCTGTTGCAGCTGAACAAGGAATGCTGTTCTGCATGTCTTCATCTCATACTGCTGTGGAGGATAAAACACAGGCCCGCTGCTTGGACCAGTTATCCTAACTCTGCTTCTGGCATCATCCGGTCGGCCTTGTTTCCACTTGAATTACTGCTGATCCCTGCAGTCTTCTGAATGAGTTTGAACAAAGTTTGTAAATTTCCAATAATCTTTTGTGTTTTCCTTTGAGTTCAAGTGAAATACAAGTTGCCGTGGTTGATTTCCTTTTCATGATACTTAAGTGATAATTTGAAAGTCCAGTTTTGGTCCTATTCAATTGTTGTTTTTTTTAAGTCACATGGCACACAAAAATGAGTGGAGAAGCTGTAAGAGAAAAATATGTTCAAAGAAGTCAAGATGTCGGCTTGAGAAATATCTCAGAGCACTAAAGTAAGTGCATTAGGTCTGCCCACTTTATTTCACTGAGGAACTTTAGAGCACTTTACTAAGTCTGTCATATTTGTATTTTAAAGTGGTTTAGAACATTAACTTCAGATATCAGTCAAGAACCACAAAGTACAATTTCACATGCCGGCTTTGGACGTTTCTAAGCTAGAGAAAAGAAAACACTTCAGTTTCACATCAGCCGAACCTTGGACTTGTGTGGTCACTGGATAGTTCAGTTATTTTTTTCATGTTGGGCTATGTTAAAAGGTAATGCAAAGTTAATATCTTACCTGCCGTAGATAATTGTCTCTGTGTCTTTATTTGGTGAAAAATCCAGATTGCTATCCAGTTGTTCATAGAGACTGCATCCAACTGCTGGTTCCAGAGGACTTCTGCCATTTTAAAACAACTAAATAATATAAAATCAATATTTTATTCAACTTTACACCATAGTAATGTTTGCAGTCGATGTTCATATACATGAAAATTATTATTTACACAGAAAATTCAAGTTGGAGGCAGTGCACCACCATTTATGTTCCTAAGGGAAACACGTGCTGAGAATAGAATATGCAAAGCCCTTCAGGTCAGAGTTTTTACTTAATAGAAAAGTAAAGTCGCGTTAAACTCAACAAGAAAACATTCACTTCCCCTGATATAACATTTTCTATTTTTCCCTATGCAGAGACTGCTTAGTGTTTGTGGGGGTCAGGGACCACAGCTGCCTGGCTCACATCAGCAAATACTTGAAAGCCCTTTAAAAACATGTATAACTATTTTAACAATTTAAAAATCAGATGTACTTTAATATTGGGGGTGTGCTAGTACACCTAGTTGTATTCAACTGTTTCGGTACGGAGCTGTTGGTCCGGTACACACCTTCATACCAAGTTTTCTACTCGGACTGCTCGTACAACATGCTGACCAAACACAGTAAAGCACTGCTTCACGTTAGGGCCAATGTTTGGGACAGCAGTAGTTTGAATACCCTCCTTTCTTATTAAAGTCTCCAATTTGGAGACAATTTGGCTTTCTGTTGAAGTATGAGAGGGGGAAAGAAGTCGTGGATAAGACAAAAGCAGTTTCCCGCTGTTATGTCGATATGATTTCCCCTATACAGAGCTGTTTTGGCTCCAGCTGCAGGCGCCAAAAGGGAACTGTGAACGCTGTTAATCAGAGGGCAAACCCTGTCTGCCGGTCCTCTCAGGATCTGTTCCCCCCCAGGCTAAATTAATAAAATAAAATGTCGATTTGTTGAAACTGCACAGGTTGACTTGTTTATGGGTAACAAGTTTAGAACATTTCTACAAGGAAAATCTTACATTTCATTCTTAAAATTTTTGTTTTCTCAGAATATGTTGGAGAATTTAAAGCAAGTAAAGCTTAATTTTAAATGTAATCAAAGCATTACCTGTTAACATAACAGTCAACATTTTTTTTTTTTTTTTACTGTACTGAAAATGAACCAGGCCGTGACATTAATCGTAGGCATACCCCTTTTTAATATGCATTGATACGCACAGAGGAAACCGTTTTAGCACTACTGCAGAAGTTGACATCCATGGTCTTCCTAACTTCCACTCTTGGAGGTGCGACCAATCAGTGCCATGTAATTGAACATGACTTGTATTTGTATAGCGCTTTACTTAGTCTCTATGGACCCTAAAGCGCTTTACACTACATTCAGTCATTCTCACAAACTTGTGATGGTAAGCTACGTTTTTGCCACAGCTGCCCTGCGGCGCACTGATAGAGGCGAGGCTGGTGGACACTGGCGCCACCGGGCCATCTGACCGGGAAACGGAATGATGTTGCTGGATTGGCTGCTTTACAACCTCCACCCAGTAGTCTTTGCGTTTAAATATTCCAGCTTTCCATGCACCTTTTTTTAGTATTTCAGATATACTCTACAGAAAAAATCTGTTTCTGCAAAAGAAAACATGGAGATGCTTTAAAGGCTCATATTAGCGCCTGCATTTTAGAAACTGAAGTTATTACGGTAGGAGTCTCAACACCTCTCATATTAGCCATGAGCTTCAGCCTCTGCGACCAGTCAATCTATATTCATACAAAATGAAGACGCCAATAGAGTTCTACTGCACTTAAAATATTAACATCACTTCAACAATTCTGATCTATCCCTTTAAAAGGAGATTGTGTTTCATCAGTCTGAAGTGGTTTCCTTATCTCCTTTAGCTTCACCTGAAGTGAAATGAAAGAAGAATTGTGTGTTGGAAAAGCTTCCACATCCTGTAGAATCCCTGCATTTCACCACTGCCACTGCCTTTGAAACCTGCCAGTCAAACTGAGGGACGCTCAGTGATGCCCCTGCTGTAAAAGAACTGTGGTAGAGAATAGCATTAAACATGTGGGTAAATGTTTGGTCTCCCCTCTAGACCAGTCCTAAAATTAACATTTTGATTTAAAACAAGACGCAACACGGAGGGTCTTCCGTTTTCAAGCTCAGTTGTTGTAAACCTCTGCTGTCATCAAAGCATATACTTGATCTGTTTCAGAGAATGACATATATAGCAGATAAACGTAATGTGTATGCTGTACACATAGTGTGTGGATTGATCACTGTGTTTTCCATCCTCCTGTAAAAATGACCTAAATTATATATTTGTATGCGAGATAGACAAATAATACCAATAAATGAACAGAGTAGTCTCATCTTGTCAGTCAGCATGAGATCAACAGTAAAAACGGTCAAACCTGACAATAAAGACAACTTTTGTGTGGTCCATCTGTCCTGTTTTTATGCTACTGCTTTTAGATGAAAGAATGACATGTTTGGTAATATACATTCAGATCTAGGTTTTTATTAACATGTTAAGCCTTCTGAACAATAGTGACAAAAAAAAAGACATAATTTTAAAGTTTTTACATATAAAGCATATGGGGACATTTGCTGTGTCTACATTTCATTAAAGTTCTAATTTGGTTGGGATGGAGGTTTTTCTACAATAGGCTGGTATGGGCAAGCAAACCTGAGATAAACAGATACTAAGCAAGTTTCTAAGGGTATAGCAACAAGGTGGTACATAGTAAGCTTAAATTTATACACGGTTCAAGTATCATTTGAGTTTTTCTATGGACAACTGACATCATTGCATCCAAAAGAGTAAAAGAATGTCTGGTATAATGTATGATACAGATGCAGACAAACTAGCTGACACTCCTGGTAAAGATGTTTAATCAGCCTCAGAAAAATTGTTTGCTCTAGCAGAGTGACCTCTCATTACGAGATGTATATAAAAAAAATAACTCTCATGTTAAGAAAAAGCACCAGAGATACAACTAGAGTGGTTTTACCAATAATTCTTCAAAACATTAGTGACCAAGGTAGCTTTTTATTGATAAGGATCCATATTTTTCTTGGCATCAGGTATGAGGACAATAAGGGGACTAAAAACGTCTTTAGTACTCCAACAAAGGGTGGCATCTTTGTGTCACCTAGTCTCAATAATGACCATAATAAATTGTGTTATTTCCAACAGGTTGGCTTTCCTTTCATACCACTAGCATCCAGTTTGCTAAACTCTGCAGGGATTTGAACTGAGGTTAACACTCTTAGTGGGTTCGGTGTGAAACCTACATCAAATATGCTAAAAAAAAAACATCAAGTTTACTGTTAAATACAGTGTAGGAACTATGATACTGTGGGCTTGTTTCTCTTCCAAAGGCCTTAGGAGAATTACTAGAGTGCATGGCATCATGAACTCTTTAACACAATTACGATAAATACAGGTGGACACCACAAGTAAAATTAAAACTGGCCATCAGTGAGTCTTTCAAGAAGATAATCCAAAACATATGGCCATATCGTTACAGAAATGGTTCCCCAGGCACAAAATCAACCTGCTTTTATGCTCATTTTGGCGCCTGGACCTAAAATCTATTCAAACCATTGGTGTGAGCTCCAAAGAATAGAAACTTTGAGGACCCTGGACTTTGTTAAAAGAGATAAGACAAAGAGGAATGATTCTCTGTTTATGCTACAGCCTTGTGATGTCATATTGAATAAGAAGAATGCATGTTTTTTTTTTTATTGAAAAACAGGGTAGTACAAAGAACAGCGTTATCAAATATGTAAGCAGTTGTTGAAATTAATTATGTAACATGGAATTTGCTCCTCTCTAAATAAATGTAGTCAGATTAAAGGCTGGATTATCCAAATCTTTTGATTTTGAAATTAAGCTATTGCTAAACAAGATGATTTCACTTTAGGCTTTTTTGATACATCTTTACCAGGGGTGCCAATAAATGGGTGAATGCAGAATTTATTTTAAAAATTACTTTAAAAAAAAGCAAAATTATCTTGTTAGTCTCAGTTTTTTGGTGGCCATCACAGAAACAAAAATGGTGCAAACTAGCAATAAATATGTGTCTTTTGTTGCCCATTGTGTCCTTTATGCTACTCTAAGATCTCAGTGTGGTGTGTTTTAGTGTGAAAATTATTGAAGGGTGCCATTTTACAATGTAAGAACCAAAAGTAGGACAAAAAACCCAATCCAGTGACAATAGGCAAGCTGTTTGTCTGTATCAGTTCTGGACCAAGCAAGTCCTCTTTACCGATATTGCACAGGATTTTTGTCCTTGTATAAAAACGGGTGACATTGAATACATAAAATGAATCCACATCCTCGTCTTTACATCTCAACATTTCATCTGCTTGGTTCCTCAGAGAAGGATGGCTTTTTTTATTAGCTTTGCAGATCCGAACCAAAGTTGCCCTGATCAGCGTCAGCATTGCAAATCTGCAACGTCTTTGAGGAAACCTGCTTCTGTTTCCTGTTTAAAGACGAGTCTTTTTTTTGGTGCGGTGTTCCCAGGCAGTGTACCGTGAAGTGAAAGGCTTCTGTCTGCATCCATCTACTTCTCGTCTTCATCGCCTTCACTCATGCTGCTCATCGAGGCAGATGCTCCTTTGGGGGAGGTGGGGGGCGAGGGCCGGGCGTTGTACCAGCGGGCAGGGGGTGAAGGAGGAGAGGGGGAGCGAAGGGGTGAAAGTTCACGTGGAGGGCTGTTGCAGGGTGACTCCCTGGGCGAGAGGGCGTAGGACAGCATCCGACCACTGCGTTCCTGAAACACTTGTTTCTGTTAAAAAGCAGAAGAAGAAAATTAAGACTTGTACGTGCCGATTGTCTAGTTTGGTTTTTGCAGTACATTTCCCCAATAAAAAGCAGACTTGAATACATGGGAGTAAATTCTTATGAGTAGACGCAACAGTATTGATGTTCTATGAAACGAATGCACTCCTCTGGCTTTCTTTTTTTCTGTTTCAATCTTTCCCTGATAAATTTCCACCTAAATCAGTGGTGAACCCCAATCAATCCTTAAGGGCTGGTGTACAGCGTGTTTTTGATATTTTCTTGGTTCAGCATGCCTGACTCAAATGAATGGTTTATTAACACATTCCTGCAAATCTCGAGAACATGCTGAGGAGCTAATTCAGCAAATTAAAGAAGCTGTCATGGAACAAAAACATACTAACACACATTGGCCCTTTAGGACTGCTTGGAAAAGCCCAGACAGTAGAGTCCTCCAGTCTCAGTCTCAAGTCTTGACTTGAGTCACTTTTCAAGGAGTCGTGACTTGACTTGAGCAGCACGGTGATGATTTGTAATTGGACTATGATTTCTAATTTGTTATAAAGGTTAAAAAATGGGTAAATGAAGGCCTTTTTGAAGAGAACAAACAAAATTTACTCAAGTTGAAAGGTGGAATTTTCTATTATTTTCAGTGTGAGAAAATGTTATTGTATACAAGATGAAGTAGTTTTACTGCTTCTCACACATCTTTATCAAATAGTATCTAAGTTCTGTCATTGACAGGTTTAAATTTGAGATTAACCATGATATTGTGGATGTCTACATCCCTTTTTTTTTAAAAAACAATACACAGTACCAAGCTCGACTTACCCATGTCCCATCAGGTCCAAACAGTTCTAAGAAGTTGCCAATAAATTCTCTTGATTTTTCTTCCCATTTCTGGATGAGATCATGACTCTTCTCCTCTACGCGGTAAACAAAATGTTTGCTCTTTTCTTCGACGTTTCGAACCTTTTCCTTCATGCGATCCACCTGGTTCTGTAGCCGATATTTCTTCTCCTATACGGATAAAACATTTAAGAGAACAAATTAAGTGTTAAAAACACATAACTGCTTGAGGAGGCCCAAGCTATTAAAAATGTAGTCTTTCTGCCCTAAAAACCTGAGATGATAAGGAAAAGTCCGTTAGGAGGCGAGGCAAAGGCCTTTCAGGATCCCTATTGAATGATCTAAGGTGAGGGATGGCCACCATTCATTCCCAATAATCTGTTTGGAGAAGGGAAAATAATATAATAAGCTGTCGAGGATGGGTGAAAACCCTTTGACCCTGAAAGTTTTATAAGTGCACTTATTAAGGAACACTTTTATAGCACACGAAAAGACCTACTGAGTAAGTTTTCAGATTTTATAAATCAAAACTAAAATAAAAGTATTGATATAGTTATATAATTAAACAACAGCTAATTAATTCCAATCTTTCTTTAAACACATTCATATTGTATATCCTGATGTTCATTTTTCACACAGAACCATTTCTAGTGATGTTTTTTTCTCCTCTCAAATAAGAGCTTTGGTCACCGTTCTGCCTCTTTAGCAGAGCAGCAACGTCTTACGTTGATGTAGCTAACGTTGAGTTCCTTAGCTGTGTAGCCACGCTGCAGGTTGCGTCGGGCGTAGACATCATAGTCTCTGACAATTCTGGTAATTATGTCAGAGGTGGAGATCCCCTCTGTCCGTTGTGTGGGCACGAACATTCCTGGCAAAGAGAGAAAGATTAAAAATGAGTATGTTATTGCAGCCTGATCCTTATTTAGTGATGAAATGTGCCACATGATTTTATGACCCCCCGCAGATCAGCACCAGACCTGCTTCTTTGATGTGTTTGTAAACGTCCTCAGTTCCTGCTGAGGAGTACGGTATATCATCATGAGCCACAAAATCGATCTGAGAAACAACCAAAGAACACATACTGTTTGGCAGAAAAACATGAGAAGAACTCAAGTGAACATGCAGTAGGGCTTTTGAGATCTGCACTAAACACAGTCATTTCCATTAAGGTTTTCATTTTTTGTCACATTAAAGCAACACATTCAATGCATTTTATTGGGTTTTCATGAAACACAGAGTACCACATAGGAGAATAATGTTTTCTACCAGATTCACTCTGATACCCCTAAATAAAATCCACTGCAACCACCTTTCTTCAGAAGACACGTAAGGTAAATAGAGCCCACAAGCGTGTAATTGAAACCTCAGTATTAATTATACTGAGCTTTAGTGGTTCTGTTAAGACCTAATAGATTTGTTAAGGAATGTTAGTGAATGAGCAACATGAAGACCAAGGAAAATATAATGAATAAAGTTGTTAAGAAGTTTAAAGCAGAGTTAGGTTATAAAACAGTAATAAAAACTCTGTAATTCACAAGGAGCAGTGTTTAATCGGTCATAAAAAAATGGAAATGTTACGGTGCAACTTCAATCTAATAGGTCATGTCTGTCCGTCTAAATTGACAGTCAAGTGGACTATGATAACTCAGGAGTAGTGGCAGGGGTCCACAGCTAAAATGGGAGAATTTGATGACATTCCAAGTATTACATGTACATCTCTGGACAGAAAAATGACATTGTAAGTCTTTAGAAGTCATGTTTTCACTTGGACAAAAGCCTATAGGAGACATATCACCGAGTGAAACTTTGCAGTTGCATTTTGTTTTATCTGGTTTCATATGCAGGATTTTTTTTTTAAATGCAAGTCCTTCCATGAATTAAAAGTACCCGGTAACTTGAGTAACCAATGGTTCATGGCTGATTGGCAAAAAACAATGAATGGTGGGAAGGTAAGGTATTTAAGAGGGAAAATGAGGAGCAAAACAGACATGCAACGTATTGGTGTAAGGTACTGGGGGATCAACAAGACAAAAGCAACAACAATCACAACTTCATGTACAGCAGCAGTGTTACCGGAGAGCAGTAGCTACAAACAGCAAGTGGAACCATTCATAGCTGGGGGAAGGCATATACTTGAAAGAAGGCAGATAGTAGTAATTTAATTTTTATTCATGAAAATAAACACAATGCATTGAATGAGAAGGTGTGTCCAAACTTTTGGTCTGTACTGTTTTTGGAGATAAATCTGCAATGACCAGATTAGATCAAAGAACCTTCATATGTCAGAAAGGCCAAGTCAAACTCCAAAGCTAAATCCAACTGAGAATCTTGTCAATAGGTGCTAAAACCTTGACCCCTATAATTGTCAAATTCAGAAATTGGCTTTCCCATACACTCTCCATTCAGTCTGACTGAACGGGAGCTGTTTTGTGAAAAACAATAAAAAAAATAAAAAAAAGTTTATTCTCTAAATGGGCAAAGGTGGTTTAGACACACACCAATAGCGCTGCAGCTGTACTTGCAGCAAAAGGTGGCAGCACAAAATATTGAGTATAGTTGGGGGTTGAATGAAGATTCAAACAACAGAAAATATAATTATCCTTCATATTCACAATTATGCTCTACTTCATGCTAAAATCCCAACAAAATACATTTTATGGTTGTAATGCAGTAATATAAAGTAAAATTCAGGGCCCATGAGCATTTTTTTAAAGATAATGAATATATTTTAAGTAGCACATGACAATAGTTTGGGCATAAACACTTCCAAAGATCCTGCAGTCATATTCACAGTTTTATCTTATCAATGGAAGTCATCCTAAACGGTGATAAGACTTTGCTCTTGCTCAGCACTGGTTGAGTTTATTGCCATGCATTATATTAGAAACACTAGCAAACGATAATAACCTTTCTGTATCCGTGATAAGAAATCAAATAGCCAACATACTGTAAGAAATATTATCAAAAACTCCAGCATATTGTAATAAAGCAAGTCGATTTGAGCTAAGGAAAGCGATTGGTCACATCACTTTAAAGTAAACTACATTTAACTGGTAACGCATATTTTGGGAACATGACACCTGCAAGTTTAAAGGGAAAACCAACAAACACACCTTGTGTTTCTCGAGAAACTCTGGCGTGAGAGTCCACGGTGCGTCTCTCAGAACTTCGTCCACGTAGCGGCAGTGCCTCAGGGCTTCGTAACGTTCATGTTCAGTCATGACTGTGAAACCCTTGTACTTATGGGTCAGCTCATCGCTGCACACTGTTTCACGAGCAATGGAAAGAAAACATATAAGCATCAAACAGTTTTGATCAGTCAGGAAGATTTGTACGGCTTTGAGTTAGTAACATGTCTTACCTCCTACTATGAGGTAGGTGTTAGGAAACAGGTTCTTGGCCTGCATTAGTGCACGAGCGTGGCCCGAGTGGAACAGGTCAAAGATGCCATCTGCATAGACTCTGACCGGTCGGTCGACTGAAAAACCAACAACAGTGCAGTTATACATTAGCACAATAAACTAATAGGTGTAATGTTGATGAAAACTAAAAAAAGAAGAAAGAATAATAGATATAATGAAGGTCAAAAGGTATTATCTTTACAAAAATTAAATCCACATATGCTGATTTGTATTTCCTAAATATTTTTGTCAGATGTGTCATTAGTTCATTAGTGTCAGAGGTTTATAAAATTTGTTTTTCAGGAATTCAGAAATTTGCTGGGTTGCAGCTTCAGAACCAAATCCTGACACAAGGGATGCAATGATACCACTTTTTCAAGCTGACACGATACCGAAACTTGGATCGTGAATACTGAGTGCTTGCTGATAGCGAGCACCAATGCTGATACTTCTACCTTACAAAAAAAATGCAATGATTTGGAAGACGGGTTTTATCTTCTTCTCTGCTTCTTACATCAAATGATGGTGCATTAGATAAAAAAAATAAATATTAATAAAAATCACCAGTAGGCCTAAACTCCAATTTCAAGTGAAAAATTTAAATTTCTGTTAAATTATTGCAGCGTTTCCACATTTTAAGTATTGGTTCATGGTACTGGTTAACTAACTGATACAGTACATTAGAACGGTATTGGCCCCAATACCAGTAGACTATCGGTATTGGTGCATTCCTACCTGACCCATATTGAGTCATTTGTGCTTTATCAGTGCTTCAATGTTGACACGACTTTTATTTTATTTCCTTTCTGACTCACATGCTTTTTGAGATTGGTTCTCAATTTTATTAAGACCTGAGGAGTTTTGAGTTAAATAGAACCAAAATGTCAATGTTCTGACCCATGAGGGACATCATTATGACCTTTCCTTTGTGACACAGAGCAACATTGGTCAAAGTCTGTCTTTCAGCTGTCTTGATGAATTTTGAAACCATTGTAAGTAAGAAAGTCATCCAGTAATTCTTTTTTTCTTCTACTCCACCTTTTACTGACAGAGCATTAAAATATTGTTAAATTAAAATATACTAAGTACAAAATAATGAGGTAACAATAATATTTAAAAAGATCTGATGGAAAGGACGTTGAAATGAGAATGTCTTCAGCTGCTATTTACATTATTTAAAACTCTCAAGGTTCACTTTCGGCATAACACAGCAATAAAGGAATCTAAAAAGGGATTCATCAGGGAAACTAACTTGACCAAGGTCAAACATCTGGGTACGGTCTGCCAGCGTCAGTTCTTTGCTAACCTGCATGACACCAAACCAGATTCCAAAAGTCTCTGCCTCTATCTACAGAGAAAGAAATTCACACCTGCCCGCTGACATTGCTCTGAACTGGTGGCCACCAAAATCTCTTCATTAAATCCTTGAAATAGCCATGGTACTTTCTGGACTTGCACGGTCACCCAGAAGCCTCTTTCAAAGGAATTAAATCCCTCCCCTTTAATTTCATCCCCTTGGAGATGATTAGGTAGATAACTGATTTGGCCACCATATTCCTGATAACAATATCATTGCCTGTGAAGCTCTATTTGATCTAAAGGGATAGCAGAACATGTTTCTGTGGAGGTAACTGGTTGAGAAGAGACAAAAAGCTGGTTCTGTTCTGGGGACGAGTATGGAAACCTTTGGAGATGATGATGATGATGCAAAGAAAGATTCTTTCTAAATCTAGAAAATTATGGACAACCCTGAGTATCCTCTTCATGAGAATATACAACAGCAGGTGCCTTCAGTTGTAGGGTTCTTCAGTTTCGCTGCAAAACAGACCATTATATAAAATCCTTCCTGCCCACAGCCATAATAGTCTACAACTCCTTGAATAATTAATTGGTATGAGCTAAAACTAATCTTAATTTCCCTCTGGGATCAATAAAGTATTTTTGAATTAAATTGAATAAAGTAAATGTTCTACTTTTGTCTACAACAACTGGACATAGTATTCTGTTCAGAGTGAAAATCCCAGAGCTTGCAAAAATCTCACATCTGCAGGTATGGCACTGATCCACAGAAAGGACTAAACAATCTTATGTCAAAGTAGAAAACATACACTTTACCAATCCAAGAGAAAAACTGAAAGAACTCCCTGATTTCATGGAGTCGCCGCCAAGCTGACTAGTCTTGAGAAAAGTCCTGGTCAGTCAGGTAGCTATCTATTGGTCACTGTGAATAGGATTCCAGTGTAGTGAAGCCAAAGCTGAAAACATTTTTTATACAAATCTTGTCTTAAGTAGTTAAATTGAGGTCACTGCTTTTTAAAAGTCATAAACTTTTCACGTAAACACCCCAGATATTGTATGTGCAAAGGAAACAGGACAGTCTCAAAGCTTCTGATCTGCTTGTGTGTCCCAAAGAAAAATTAAATGGTTTCGTAACTCATACCATCCAAGTTTCTTGTGGATGATGATGCTGTGGGCAGGAAAGATCTGCACAGTTTCATGACAGCTGGGACATGCTAACAGCTCAATTTCCAGACAGCAGAGACAATACATCACAGTATCATGTCCTGGGTGACACAATCAGTTGTTGGCATGCGCTCCCAATCCGCCTCATTTTCTTTTGTGTCTCCTCTTTAAATCTCTATCGTTAGAAAGGCGGGGGGGAAAAACAAACAAACATTGGAGTTGATATGATCTTTGCCAATCATGACTGATGGAAGAGATGGATTGCATTTCCTTGTTCTCTCTCTACACTTTGGTTCCTGCTCTGCATAGTCTTTTTCAGCTCATCTTGACTTTGAGATTGTAGTTCCGGTACTATTTAAGCTTTTAAAATGCTAATTGCTAATCAGGGGCTCCCCGTAAAAAAACATTGTTGGTACGGTTATGTATCATAAAGACTGTCCAAACGTTTAACAAAAAGAGGTGAAAATTCTTTATACTGCACGGCATCCAAAACTGGATTCAATAGTTCTGCAAATATGTAATGCTGGCAAAGTCTAGAAAAAGATAAAATCTGATTTAAATGAACAGAGCTACTCCAACAAGCTGCTACCATAACTGGCACAGTTTTAGAAGATGAACAGAAAGCTTTATCAGTGACCTACTCTGCAGACAAAGAGTTCAGCTTCAAGAGCCAAGCAACATGAAAAGATGAATATAGAAAAGTGCGGAATGATCCAACATATAACAGTGGGTTACTACTGTCTTAAGGCAATATGCTGAAATATAAAACAAGAGAGTTTCCAAGGCAGAGTTTGATTTATGTAGTACTTGATTATGGAAAATGAATAAATAAATACAACAACCATTTTTATAGTGACATTTTTTAATTAATAATATTTTACTTGTCACTATTACTTACTAATAAGAATCAAATAAGATTTGTTTAATAATTGATTCATTTGGAGCCAAAATTAGAGCTGCAATTTAGGAAATAATTAAATATTCCAACATCACTGAAGTCTGTGGTTGTAATGTGAGAAAATATGACAGCGCCTGAAAGATGGAGTACTTATTGAATGACTTTGTAGATGCAAAACCTTTGATTAAACTGTTGTAAAAATGTATAACCTTCAAAATGGGGTGGGGAAATCACATAAAAAAACAAAGAGCAGGATGAAGGTGAACGTGTACCTGGGGTGCCTCTGCGGGCCTGCGCTATGCTGAGCTTCTCATGAGGCGCGTGACAGTCACAGCTGGTCTCCGTGGCAAAGATGGCAGGCTCTGTGAGAGTCTGAGACAGAAAGGGACTGGGTTAAAGGAAGACCCTAGAGTAAAGCCATTTACCTCTTCCCTCCCACTTACAGTAACCACCATTAAGGTACTGACAACAGCTGACGCTCACTCTGCACTCTGAGGCAGTAGAAACAGAAGGAGCTGCTCTCAGTGCTATTGATCGTTGACATTCACCTTTCTGCAATCAGCTACATGTACCGGTGCTAAACATAATGAGAGGACAAAAATCTAAGTAAGCATAGCAGAGAAGGGAAAAGGGAACTCTTTTCACTCTGACTCTACAGCAGAAAATTAAAACCAGAGAGCATGGATGAACAAATATGATAAGGGATGTACTCATTTGTATACGTGCCAAGACTCTTATCAAGGTCAAAGGTTTGCAGTAGGAGCCCCACAAAAAAGAAAAAAAAAAGCTGCTGGTGTGCCAACTGTTGACTGCAGGGAATATTCACCGAATCATATTCACACCCTTGAAAGAGAAACTGCACAGAGCGGAAAGCTGTGGGAGTGTGAGAGGAGGAAGAGAACATATAAACAGACTCAGCCAAGCCCCTGATGTCAGCGCTTCCTCCAGGAGCAGCTACGGAAAAAAATAGTCTGAAATGATGGCGGGTTTCAGGTAAACAGAACATGTAACTTGGGGGTGGGGGGTGATAAACCTTCAATCACAGAGAAACTTTGATGGGTTCTTGGAGACATACATTTTACAGTCATGCAGAAATGCTACCTAGGTGGTAGATTTATGAATGATATAGTTAAAATGTCTGGAATAACTGAAAGATATGGATGCAGTCTAAAGGCTGCAGGAATTAAACAGGGGAAACAAATTTAATTAAGATACATGGAGAAAGATGGAATTAATTACTTTTACCTGAGTACGAGTGTGACGCTTATTTGCATTGTTTTTTTGTGCTTCTTTCCTCTGTTTTCGAAATGGGTTAACAATATTTTGGGAGATGCAGTACGCTTGTAAATACTAGCAACCAACCCTGCTGTTTTGACTTTCTACAACCCCCTTCCAAACAGTAGGACAGCACTTTGCTTAGAATGCATATAGTATCTCCAGAGGCTTGAGCATTCCTCTTTGCACAAGCTCTTCAGATTGTCTTTTAAGCTCAGGTCTGGAAACTTTAATGGTAAAAGGAAGAAGGTTGATTTTGTGAGACTACCTCTGGCTGAGTCCAAAGCATGTCGAGACGACCCCACACACTTACCTTAGCACTGATTGGTCTGGTAAAGTGATGTCACAGAATGGCACCTGACTGACCCAAAATGAACAGCCGGTAACTATGGAACCCTATTACTTTTTACTTTGTAGCATTATCTTTCAAGATGTCTGCCCAGAACAATTGGACATTACAGACCTTTCGTGTCACTTTGCTACGCCCAACCCGCCCACATCCTCGCCCCACATCCACGTTCCTGACATGGCAATGGAAACACAACCAGGCAGTGGGGTGAACTAAGCCGTACCGTGTCAGGCTGAGCACACCGTAGTGGAAAAGGAGCTGAGATCTTTAACCAGCAGGAAGATCAATTGAAGACCAATGTTAAGTTTTTATTCAAAAAATGTCCTGGTAGTCCTAACAGTTAATGCTGCACTCTAATAACATTCTTTAAAACAGAAACAGGCCCACAGTATCATTGGTCCTTCACCATATTTGACAATGGACATGAAGTATATCTTTTGACCAAACTGGGGATGGAGATAGATTTTGTTTAAAACTTATTGTATTACTTTTTGAACCACAAAATTTGCTCCGTTTTCATAACATTTTAGTGCAGGACTGTGCTACTACAGTGAAAAATGCGTTTAGTTTGACGCTCTTTTTTTTTAACCAATGTTTATTGCGGTACGTAATTTCAGTTAGCAATCTCAGAGCTCAGACATCAGCAGCCACAACAATCCATCCAGGAAGAGGCCTCATCGCTTCAGATTCCTGGGGCACAGTGAGATTGCTGAGAGTTGACAAGAAGCAGATGGCCAAGGTTAAACTTTGTGATCAGGAACGTACGAGGGCCTATCAGGACGTGCGGCCGGAGCGTGCTCAGTGTAAAGCCTGATCTGGCACAAGATACAACATCTGGCTTAAGAAGGATTAAAGCTGCAGGAAAAAAAGGGCACGGGCCAGTCAATAGCACAAGCAGCAAAGAGACAGACTGCCTTAAACAACAGTGGCTGTGGTGGAGCATTGGGTAAATTATGATTTGGGGTGACAAAGGAGCTGACATGATGATTTGTATCAAAGAGGATTAAAGCGGAGTATGCAGACACAGGAGGCTCTATGGTTCCACTGCGACATCTCTCACTCAGCAGGACATTTCTCCTCCTTTGGCAGCCCCTCGAACAACAAAAACACTGTCCACTCAGCACTCTGAGCATCTCCCTCCTCTCAGGCACAGACAATCCAGGATCAGTTTCATAACAGGGGAGAAAGGAGGACCCTTTTGTTTCACCCCTACTTCCTGTCTCCCTTCCTCACATATGCACCCACACACACACACATACACAATGAGTCTACACACTGTCATCAATCAGAAAGGCAAGCAAACCGCCTTGCATAGCAGCCCTACCGTCCGGGGATGGGGACAGGTGTGTTCTAGTTCCTCCATCTTCCCCAAAGCCTCATGGGATGCAGTTGATTTCTTGCTGTTTTGTGACTCAGCATCAATGAGGAGATGCTTCTCTCCTCACCACTCTGTCTCCTCTATTTTCCCCGCCCACTCTGTCCTCTGTCTGTCTCCCTCTCCTTCCTTTTCATTTCCCTTCTCACAGGGTACAATCTCTAACAGTCAGCCGGGGGGAAACCTGGTTAGAGGTGATGGAGATTAAAAGTGGTAGAAGTTTCCTTTTTAACACTGGAAGACCCCGAGACATAGAAAAAATATTTAAATAATAAAGTTGAAAATAAGATGTTTTCAGAATTTTGTTTGAATGTTTTGTAAATATGTTCCATTAATAAGTATAAAAACATGCTCTGTTTTCATCTATTGTTTTGATTTATTTACCATTTTTAATTTTACATTTTTCTTTATATTAATTTATCATTTTTTTCTTATGGATTTATGTTTGTACATTTTTTTAAACCTTTTTTTGAGTGTTTTTCTATTTATTTTATCACTATTATTTTTATCTTTTACTTTTGTAACTTTTATTTTTACATTTATTTTTATTCTTTTTTTTTATTAAGGGTTAAGCCTGGCCACTTTTGGTAGTTTGTGACCCTGTGGAGGAAACTTTAATGCTAATTTTCTATCCAGTAGCATTGAAAGACCAAACAATTGCGTTCAGTCTCTAAATTTGTGTTAAAAAACAACAACTGAAGAGTCAAAATGTAAAGGAAAACAGAACCTTTACTGAATAGAGACGTTGTTATATTACAACACTGGGTCTTGGAGGGTTAAAGGAACGGCAGAGATTTTCACAGTCAGGAGGAAGTTAGGAGTTTATTATGCCACTGACAGAAAATAAAATGTAAACTACCTCCTAGCAATTCCACGTCCTATCATTTATTTATTTTTTGCAGTGCATATTCATGAAAACTTTGATATTCCTAAAATGTCCTAATATCTGCAGTGACATTGTTCACAGGGCTTTTGGAAGAGGAGATATCACGGATCCTTAGATTTATTATTTCTTTTACACTAGATCCGACTGAAAAGTCTATTTCTCAACAAAGAAAGAAAGAAACAAATGTCCTAAATTTCTATAACTGTTAGATGTTCCTTTTCAGTGTCTCTGAATCTGAAATACTGTTCAAACCACGCCCGCCCAGCGCACCGACTGCCTCACCGGTTGATAAATAAGGCGCACCCGCTGTAACCCCGGTACTGCTGCAGTCAAAGAGGTATAGAAGACGTTTCACTCCATGACTATTTCAGATATATCGAAGTATTCTGCTTGGAAGTGAGAGTTCGTCTTTGAAGAAAAAGATCGACATTTTAATTTGAGCTACAATAACTACGAAGGGACATAAACAGCCACAACACGGAGACTAGTGTTAGGCATTTCGTATGAGAGATTAATTTAGGATATGCCAGTGAGCGTCTGTCTAACTAGACAATCTGGGCTATTTCTATGGTGACAGAGGAGAGGAGAGAGAGCTCCCAATTTGGACCAATCATCGACCAGTTTAACAATGTATAACGCGTGGATTGGCGGTGGGAACCGTTACACCGTTGCAAACAAAACAATAAGCAGAGCATGAACGCTATCTTTATTAGGTCACAACATGGTGAATGCATATAGAACTATTTTAGCGTAATGACGGAAACCTTCTTGTTGTAAACTGTTTTTCCTTCTTTTACCACCGTGACCTCCTTGTCAAACTAGTCTTTAGGTCGTTTCAAAAGGGAAGTAAAGTAGACTGGTCCTGTTTTATTAAGACTGGTTCCATATGTGGCATTTAACTCATAGCTTAAATAATTAAAGCAAAAAAAGAAAAAAAATGACGTCAAGCTGTTGTTTTATTGTTGTTTTAACCCTTTCTTACCTTCCACGATCCTCGTCTACAACAAAGAGCTGTAACAGTTGCACAGCAGGGGTGCGCTCTCGGGCGACGCTGTTTCACCATCGTGCTCTTTTTGTAGATTAATATAGATGTTAGTTCTCGTTTAATTTTTTGTGACTGTATGTCCAAGAATTTGTCCGTTTTGCTCCCGCACAGCAGGGAAAAAAGCATCCCACCCTGTCCAGTCCGTCCCACATACAGATCAGCAGCTCGCCACTGATAAGCAGCAACAAGTGTGGGGTACAGTTCACACAGCGCCTCATACAGTAGATAATCCGGCTGTCAGACATGCAGGAACCCTCCTCCTATTGTATTTAGAACCTAACATGTAATATGGAGCGCACACATGCATCTCATTAGGGGATAATCACTTTTTTCCCCTCAAAATAATGTTGATACATGCTACAATGCTCTGATAAAATGTTCGTCCCCCAACAGAGGTAGTCTACCTTTTTTTGTGTGTCATAGCCTTCTTAAATATTTCAGATCATCAAACAAATTTTTAAATCAGTTTATATCCACAAAAACCTTTTTTAATAATTTCCCTTTTCTAAAGTTAACATTTGCAGGAATAGCTTTAAATTAACCTTATTCTTAATTTAATTTTAGTTTATTTTAGCTTTTTGTAGCTTGATGTACCACATTATTCTTATTGTTTTTTTGTTATTAAATGAAATAATGGGGCTCCATTGTGGAAAAATTAAATGCAGTGTTGCCTTGCAGTAAAAAGGTCCTAAGTTCGAATCCAAGTGTGTGGTCTTTCTGCATGGCCAAGTTCTCATTGATACTCCTGCTTCCTTCCCAGTCCAATAACATTAGGTTATTGTTCTTAGATATTACCATGTTTGTCCTGTGTCTCAGGGTGTACCTCACCTTTTCCCCAATGACCACTGGAGACAGGGGACTAACCCTGCATGGAAAAGCAGAGATACGAATCATTATTTGAAAAAAGCTTTTTATTCTTACCTAGGTTATTTTTTTGTTTAAGTATGACATTTGATTATCAAAGAAAATAAAAAGAATCACAAGCCCAGGCTGAGGATGACTGTAGCCTTGAGAGAATGGTGAACCAATGTCCATTCAGAGTTTGAGGAAGATTCAAAAGGTGCTGACTGTAGCTGGAGACAGAACTTCAAGTGCCACCAACTATGCAAGGCCTGGGCTGCTCCTGTTATAACGCTTTTGCTTAGCCACTCCTGAACCAGAGAGGGCGTCAGAAATAGCTTCCTCTGGGAAGAAGAAAAAAGACTGAACATCCTCTTATGTTGAAGTAAGTGTGTTTTATTTGGACATTCAAGATCTCAGAGTATGGAATAAGAGTGGAGAGGCGCTGAATCTAAGGTGTTATGGGCCCATTGTGAACAGCCCTCAGACAGTGATGATTTAGGGTGTCATGTCATCTAGTCAGCTGTGTTTTCTGAAGTCCACCATCGATGCAGTAATCTTATCAGGAAATTTTAGAGCACTTCATGCCCCCCGTCTGCTAACAAGCTTTGTGGAAATATTGATTTCTTTTTCCAGGTGGAAGTTGTACCTGCCGTCGTCAAAAGAACCAATACCTGTGCTTGATAGGCCAACAAACTCCCCAGACTTAGTCAGCCATCTAAAGAAACACCAAACATTTCAGGTTTTATGGATTTTTAGTTTACTTTGGGTTCTGAAAATAATGAACCAAATTGTTTTTACTGGGTATGTACCTATTTTAAAATAAATTGAAGAAACTGTTATTGCTATTTAAGCCCTTTTCATAAAAAAAAAACACTTTAATAGCTCATATTTTAAAATAAATAAAGTGGTTGCAACCCAATTACCCAAAGGAGTAAATATGTTTTATATGACTAGACTTTTTAAAGACAGATAGATATATTGATTCATTTTCTTGTCCTATAACATTTCTTTAAAATATGCATACATATTGTTTTAAATTGTACAAAAAGTGTTTTGCTTTGCATCTGAGTTCTTGATTGCCAAATGTAAATTTTTCTGTAATAAATACTTCAGGTTGTACAATAGTGTAAATAGTTGTTGGACTTTGCCATAAAATGCTTTAATATAATTGGAAAGTACTGGTGGTGTACTGATTAACATCAATTTCCCTGTAAAATATTAATATAAGCTTCTGGACAACTGTTGCCCTGTAAGTTGTTTTAATTTTAACAATAAACAAGTTAAAGGGTAAGTCTGATTATAGTATTTTTATTAGAGACATATGTTTCTTTCTAATTTGCTACAATATGACGACATATCATATTTTATAGCAGTTTAGCTTGATGCCTCAAAACTGTGCTCATCTCTGCGCTGTAAAATATATTCTGGATAGTTTTACACTTGTAAAATACTTGTTTATGAGTAGTATGGGAGAAGTAATGCTTTGCAAAATTAATTTTTATAATCAAACTGACAGCTCATAGCTAGACGGTCAAATGTATCACTATGTTAAAATAAAGAATTGCAGATAAAGGTAACGCTCATACTTATATTTTTCTTTGTCCATTGCTGCTAATTTTATTTTTTATGTTACCAAATCTCTAAATAATGAGCTTCATCAAACTGCATTTAGTCAGACACCAATAAGTAGAGCAAATGTTGATTGCAATGCTTAGATAAGCTATGAAACATTTAACACTATGAAAGTTTACCAACCATATATGAAAAAATGTAAAACATTGCAATCAAAATGGAAGGTATGCTGAAATACACTTTTATATAAAGAGGTTGCTTACATCGAAAGCTTAAGTCAGTAGCTTTAATGAGAAACAAACTGTACTTGGTGTTTTCATTATTGCTCATACTGTAGCCTAGTTCCTGTGGCCCAACTCTGGTATATGAAACTATTGTGCCCTTTACAATCCCGCTTGGTTTCTATGGAGACGGATATCATTGAGGTACATTGCCAAAGGACACACACACACACACACACAACACACACCCACACACACAACACACACCCACACACACAAACACACACACTATGTAAAACAATAGCCTAAATTAGCTGAAATAAGCTAACAAAATAAAATTCTCTCTTACATATTTTTATTTTGCATATGCAAATAAAATAAAAAATAAAATAAAATAACTGCATGAGGAAATGTAGTACTTTTTATCCAATGGTAAAAAGGAACTGCTGTAAACAGCACGCTGAAATGTCTACCCACTTAATGTCAGTAAAAAAATAAAAAAATAACTTGAAATGTTGGATGTTGGACATAACTAGCTTTTAATACTCTGACATAAAATATTAATGAATCAGGATAGGGAAGCACCTAATAACACGCAACAAAAGCTCATTTCTGCCTTGACCCAGTCTCTGGCCTAAATTGTTGTTGCGAACAAGAACTTTAGGATAGTGCAACGCTGCCCCCTTGTGGGAAGATGACAAACAGCAAATCCAGCTATTGGCTGACGGCTCTGTGATGTCATTTCCTGCATATGACTTTCCCCGGGAAGGCGCTTTGGCGCGGGTGATTGCTCTGCTGTTGTGCTGCTGTCATTCACCATTCGGGATAAAGACCAAAAAACAGAAGTCATGGCTCCGGTCGCCGACCCAGATAAAGACGTGGACGTTCCGGAAGGTCGTGCTTTTAAGTCTCCTGTTTTCCGTTTGTGGACATCTGCTTGCTTAGGCGTTCAAAGTAAAGTTATTAGCTGACACGACGGCTAGCTTACTTTAACACCAGCTAACAGGTTTTGGCGTAGAGTACTGCTTATGTCTTAAAGACTGTATTATATCGTTTTAAGGTATGCTTATCTCGTAAATTTAGTATGGTTCGTGGTAGGAAGAGAAAAAAGGAACAATAAGGACACTACAGAAGGTTATATTGTCCGACACGATGGACGCTGCTTCTGTGTCATTGTCTGTTTCGGCGTCACATAATTTTACTGCAAGATCATGAATGACGGCAGTGTGTTCAGCCATTCGCTGCTAATAAGATTAATCTGGTAAAGAGTAGTAACCTCTACAAAATCGGAAAGTCCTGAACTGATCCCGTATGAAGCATACAGTTTTGTTTAAACACAATACAGATACGGAAAACTAACAGCAAGCACCTTAAAGTTCCAATTGTTGCAACACATTTGGTCACCTGGCTTTTTCCACTATTTATAAAGTGGGAAAGGATATTAACTAGTCAATTAAGAATGTAACTAAACTTAAGAGGTGTCAGAGTCATACCAAATTCATCCTGCTATACTCAAAGAAGCAGTAAATGAAATGTTTGCACACATACCTTACACCAGTTGTCAAACATGGTGGTGGAGGAGTGGGCATGAGGCTACTAAGCTGCTAGTTTTGAAGCCACAGGAACCTTGGCACCTCGCAGTTATTAATTTAACAATAACGTCCTCCGCTTAACAAAGTGAACGAATAGATACAAATGGAATCAAGGATGTGGTGCCTTAACACAACTTGGGAGAAACGTCAACAAAGTCTTTGACATTGAAGATATAATTAACTCAGGATATGAGTAGTTCATGTTTTAGTAGATTAAAATTGTTGTAAAAGGAGCTGAAATTGTGTGGAATACACAGATTTTCTGTGAAAAATATTTGTTTTGTTTATATAATATTTTTTTTAGCTTGAGGATAAAAATATTTTTAATAATATATATTTTTTTAAATCAATACATATTGGAATAAAAATACACTTCCCCCCCCCCCCCTACTAAATATGTACAGATTGTTTGGCCTTAGCCTTTTTAGTTTAACAAGTATTGCAAATTCAGCGTAAATGTAAGCAAGGCAAACTTGTTTGCATAGCACCCTTTTAACAACAAGACAGTTCAAGTTTCTTTACTTGTTTGTTTAGAGTATAAAACAAAAGCGGCAATAAACCAAAAGCATAAAACACAACATCAGGGGCGAAAAAATACATGGGACATTAAAACATAATGTCCTTTTAGCCATTATTAATCGCTTTCTCTAAGGCAGCTCTAAACAGATTTGTTTTTATCTTAAGTTTGAAGGAACTTAGTGTTTCAACAGCTTTGCAGTGTTCTGGGTCCCCCCCCCCCCCCGATAAATGGAGCATGGAAACTGAAAATTTCTTCTCCATAGGCATCAGGGAGCCTTTTGGTCATTAATAACTGCTTAGCCTGTCTTGCGAGTCGGTCTACAAGGTGGATGTCCTTCACAGTCCCTGTGAACTGTCCGACAATCTCCTCTTCAGCTCTAAAGGCCAGAAGCTCCCGGACCTCTGACAAAATTATGGGACATCCACCCACTGATTTATTGAATGCATTCCTTTAGGGATTGGATGGGTATTTGGTCACCTGATAAAGTTGTAATGTAAAGCTGAGTATCATCTGCATAGTTATGGTATCTAATCTTATTGGTTCTTATAATTTGTGTTGGTGGGAGCTTGTTGATATTAAAGAGGAGGAACCCCAGAATGGAGCCCTGGGGGTCCCCACATGTGATTTCTGTCTGTTCTGTCACTTAAGCCCGACCCTAGGAATTCTTTTTTTTATAGGTTTGAGACAACACATCATCTGACAAAAAAAAAAATAGTAATAATGCGCATCAAATTAAACAGAAGACCACGCGCTACAAGGCTATCTAACCTATTTTTACCAACCAGAAACATAACTCAGATGCCACGTAAATAAATATTTGTAAAAAAAATCGTATTATCATAGTTTCGTCAACCCAGCTGCCACATTTTGGCCTCTTCCGCAGCAAACCTTTGTGCTATACGCACACTCAACCACTCAAATGAAAACAGAGACTCTACCGATTCCAAAAATACATCTGCCAAAACGCTAAGTCAAAGCACCGCGGACATATAAGCCAAAGCATAACACCACAAAACATTGCTTTTCAGAATCACAACTGAAAAAATAGTCTTACCTTTGCTGTTTTGCCGTGTAAAAAATATTTCTTTTGAAAATAAACGCTATTTTCTGATAAGTCCATGACTTGTGCATCATTTAAAACTGTCCAGGTATTTCTATTACGGTTATTTGGTCCTAGACGGACTTATTTCATCCTCGTAAAAGCCTGTTGTTTCCGCAAGGCTCTGTTCTTGGCTCCCTGGTTGGCTAACTGTAATGTCAATCTTGTTTTGCAAGTTTTGGCGTTATTCTATAGGCTTCTACGATTCCAAAGAGGTGTCACTCATGCAAATTGACCAATCAGCTCCGAGTGAAAGTCTTATGCGTAAAATAAGAGTGTCAGTCGGCAAGACCGTCTTATGACACAAGATGGCGCAAGACGCACGGACATAACTTTGTTTTGCTGCTTTCACTGTTTATATCTGATAAATGTCACCAGAAAGATGCCCAAAAGTGTGTCTTTTAGGTCTACTGAACACTATGTGATATTAAAATGAAAAATATAACTTTTACACAATAGAAATAGAAATGGAACTGTTTGTGCCTGATATGCCTGTACTAAAACCTCTAGTTTTGTCCTGTTTCCCATAATCACTTTCAACTTTTGCAGAGATAATGTCCACATGTTGTATTTACATTTTATTGAGTAATCACTGCTATTCAAGCAATATCCATTGAGTTTTTCAATATAGAACTATGTCTTTTTTTTGGCGGAGCAAAAAAGAAATGCATTTCTGCTGTGTTCCATCTTCAATTTCTCCTAACCAGTAACATATAACATGCATAATGACACATCCATCAATTCTACTCAATGTTACCTTTACAATGAAACCAACATGGTTCAGATACTCTTTTTGGTTGCTGAAATACAACCATTTTTTGTTGGGTAAGCAATTTTCGAGAGCTAGGCTTCAAAATAGGCCTAGGGCTTAAGGAGTTAAAGAAGTTCCAGTTCTTTTGATTAGACTCAAACCAGCCAGGTGCTGTAACAGAGATCCAACCATTTCTCAATAAAAATGTTGCAGAATTTGAGTATTTAGTTTTAAGACAAGTTTAAATAAAAATATTGAACTATTTTAGCATCATAATGACTTTGTGTGTCTCCCCTCAGATGACAAGGATGATGGCTGTGGTCTGGCAAAGTCTCGGTCCAGACGAGAGAAGAGAGAGAAGGTGGGCAGGAAGTCTGCGCTGGAGCAGCTCAAGAAGGCCAAAAAGGGGGAAAAGATCAAATATGAGGTGAAATGACAATAATTCTAATGTTGTGGGTGCTTTTAAAAATATTCTTTATTCCTTTTAAGAAACTGGTGAGGATTTAAGATGTAACACTCATCTTTTATGTTTGCATCCCCTTTCTTTGTCTGTTTTTTTTAAATAATACCATTTTGCATTAAGCAAAGATTAGTACAGTTGCATCCAAGTCATTTAGAATATCATTAATTCAGTTTATGGTGTCGATTCACAACACTCGATGCACTTTACATGCCATTTCAGTTCAATCATACATGCATGCCATTCAGCGTAGTTTTCTATCCAAGGAAACCCAGCAGATGACTTGATGCATTCAGTCCTCCTGGACAAACGTGTAGCAACAGTAGACAGTTGCCTGCGTGTGTCTGTGGCTTCACAGCAATCCCTCATACTGAGCAAGCATGCAGCGACAGTGGAGAGGAAAAACTCTGCTTCAATAGGAAGAAACTTCGAGCAGAACCAGAACCTGGCTCAGTGCGATTGGCCATCTAGCACGACAGACTGAGGGTTAAAGAAGACAGAGCAGAGACACAGAAAGAACAGAAGAACTGATGTAGGAGTGTTTTCTATGTTAAAGAAAGTAAAACGTTGCTATCAGGACAGGTAGGACGTGGGGTGAGACATCTTTATGCCGTGCTTTTCTTGAAGTCTGTGTTGACCATCTTTCGCAGGTTGAGGAGCTCACCAGCGTGTACGAGGAGGTGGACGAGGATCAGTACTCGAAGATGGTACGACAGAGGCAGGAGGACGACTGGATCATCGATGATGGTATATATGTTTTATGTGGAACGCAGATCAGAGGGGGCTTCATTCCAAGTAACGCCTTCCTTCTTTCAGATGGCACAGGATACGTTGAAGATGGACGAGAGATCTTTGATGATGATTTAGCTGATGATGTTGTGGAAAACAAAGGTGAGAATTTGACAACGCTTCACAAGAATTGAGTAATCCAGGTATTGTGCGTGTGAAAGCATTTGGTTTTTTGCTTACAGGAAAGGCGGGGGCAAAAGGAGGAGAATCAAAGAAAACCCAGAAGAAATCTGTCGTAGCAAAGCCTAACACCATTAAGAGTCTTTTTATGAACAGCAACGTCAAGAGGCCTGCAGAGGTGCGGATTTATGAGCTTCATTGATATGATACACTTAAATTTATGTCGTGCTTTACGGTCGATGGTATTATGACTACCCAGATGATATTTTTATTACATGTAAATCATGTGTCACAGCTGTAAAGTAATATTCTAAAGTTTTCTTCATCTTATTTTTTCCACCTACAGAAAGATGTAGATCTGTCTAAAGATGACCTGTTAGGAGATATCTTACAGGATCTGCACAATGAGGTTTGTATGAGTCAAGCTTCGAGTCGATGCATCCAGCCGTACGGTCCCCCTCTGACCAGAGTAATAAACGGTTCCTTTTCCATTCCATCTTGCCTTTAACCTCACTAACACCTTATTCATCTTTTGGTACAGAAACCATCTCCTCTCACCCCTCCACCTTTGGTCATGCTGAAGAAAAAGAAGCCAGTGGGATCAACTATGAACCCCTTTTCTATCAAACCTCAGATGCCAAAGGTAACGCCATCACATCCTGACCTGCACATAGTTTTATAGCTGTTTATGTTGCCAGAATCTGTCAGCTTCAACCATATAATAATACAAACACCCCAACGTAGCAGGAGAAGCCCTCAACCACGGGGTTAAAAGCCAAGGTGATCCGACCTCCGCCTTCAGACCCTTCCCCCCAGCTGTCAGCCCATCCTGCTCCCCCCTCCACAGCAGAGGTTCCGCCAGAAAAACACGATGCAGAGGTTCAGGAGCCAAAAGAAGAGGAAGGTGAGGGTTTTCAGCAGCTTTTGTTCAATTTAAATCCCTGAAAATAGGACAAAACTGACATTGATGTTACTGTTTGTTACAGAGAATGACAGTCTGGCTTTGGAAGGGGTCGATTTTGATGAGCCAATGGAGGTTGAGCATCAAGAAGACAAGCCTGTGGCTAAAGATGATGCTAAACTGGAACCTAGAGGAGGGTTGACGGCATCGGAAGTTAAAGTGGAACAGAAAGCTGAACCTCAGGATCCGGTTCTCATGTGAGTTTGTGTGTCTGCGCGTTAGAATGTCTCCAAATTTTCTTGTTGTGTTCTGATTTTTCTTGTAGTTAGATGTTTTTTAAACGGCACCAAAAGAGAGAGAAAAAAAAACATTCTGTATTTGTCTTGGACAGATTGTTTCTTCCTTGAGAAGTGTCTGCAGAAAATCTACGATTTGGCCTGAAACTCATATTGCTGCATATACATTGCAGCCTTTTGCAATAAGGATATACATTGCAATGTATAAGTTATAATAGAACCATTTTAGAACAGGTGACATAGACCTTTAGGAAAACCAAACTACTAAATGTATTTTTTTTTTAAATTAAGAAATGTATGTCCTTTTGTAAACATTTATTGTACAAAAGCAAAACTTTTAAAAGAGACATAAATGTTAATAATGCTCCTGTGGGGACATTAAGAAAATGTGACACATCTTTTCTGGGACTGCTTTTTCACGCATGGGCTTTGGAAAGAGTTTGGAAGGTTCTTATTCATCACATTAAAAATGTTTTCTTCTGTTTATTTTTTAGAAAGATTATACGTGTTTAACTATACATCAAATCAATATCGTGTTATCAAGATAAAGGCTGTCAAAACAATTCATATACATCATATTTTTGCGTGTACGGTATTTATATAGCACCCTTGGCTGTTTGTATCTTTTGAATCCCTCTATATACTTCATTTGTTTGTGTTCTGCATACTTGCTATTTGTGTAATAAAGTTATAAAAAAAAAGCATACTATGTCCATGGGGAGCCTAAGTCACGCCCTTCTACTTCCTGTCCATTGGTCCCCTAATGCCAAAAAAATGAATGAGAGTTAATGGAGAGATAAAAGTAATTTTTGAAATGTGCCACGGATCAAACATGATGTCCATGCCCATGATGAATTTAAAGACAAATTTTGGTGCAGAGAAAGCGCTGATTTTCGACTGGAGGCCACATTTACCTTAGGCTTTGTGTAAAGACATGCAGCAGACTACAACTGCAGAAGAAGAAGGAGACAGAGGGCTATAGTCTCCATGACGAAGAAAGGAGAGTTAAACCTGGAGAAAACCTCTATAAATCTGACCATGTGGAAAGTAGCAGCTATGTCGGAGAACAGTCAGTGGAGTGAGAGCCAGCATGGAGGAGAAGCTCTACAAGGTCTCTGAGTGTTTTACGTGCTATACCTAGTGCTAGCTCGCGTTAGCTGTGTGACCCCTTATAAGCGACTTCTGATTTGTAGGCATTTTAATTGCAAAATTTTACAATCAAATAAATTCCAAATCACTTGACAAACACAGTCGAAATGCACATCATTAGTTATCATTTAAACTGAGGTACAACGTATGTGTGATTCAGGATGTAAGACAAAGTGGACCAGAAAATAACCTTTATCGCTCCGTGGACTTCCATTCATCATTTTTTGGGCCAGGGGACCCTGGAGGCCGACTGGAAGGGGAAGAGACTTGGGCTCCCATGTTCTAACGTCCAGCCAATCATGTAATACTTTGTGATATGTAGGCGCATGCCCCTAAGCTGATTTGGTTAACCGAGCAGATCCGGCAATTACACCAGCTGCAGCTCATTGCTCTAAAATTTGCGGGTAGATTGCGTCATCAGCATGCTTTATCGCGAGAAATAAAATCTCTCTTAGGCCAATTTAGTATTATTTATGTGGCCCATTACTAACAAAATGTCTGCAAACTTTTTTGTGTTAATCATTCGTTTAGTTAATTGACCTATGGCTAGATATTTAGTTGCATGGAGTAATTTTTTTAGCTAATTTAATTCCTAAATTACCTTTAATGGCAATCCTAATGGGTGTGTTCAGTTTTCATGGTTTTGATCATTTTTATTTACATTAATTGGCAGAAATAGTTTTTCTTTCCATTTGGTGGAAACATTCTGAAGCAACTATAGCGCCATTTCTTTCAGACCTACAGCTGCTGCATTTATCCAGGGTGTGCTTGCCTCATATTTGATACAAAAGAAGGTGAAATGCATTAAGATGTCAGAAAATGTTTAGACTCAAAGCTTTTTCTTGTCTTTAGGCCCAACAGAGTTGGAAGCTCTTGGGGACAAGAGGAGGGGAGTGGAGTCAGTGAAGCTCCTGCAGAGGTGCAGGTCGACTCCAGCAAGCTCCCTCTAGTGGAGGGCCCCGATGGGGTGCAGCTCTTCCGCTTCTATTGGTTGGACGCTTTTGAAGACCCATACAACCAACCGGGTAGGACATTATTGCTTCTACAGTCTAAATAAACAAAATGTTGTCCTAGAGCTTATCCTGATGTGTGACTTTAATCTGTGACCTAGGCGTGGTGTATCTGTTTGGGAAAGTGTGGATCGAGTCGGCAAAGTCTCACGTCAGCTGCTGCGTTACGGTGAAGAACATTGAAAGAACGATGTACCTTCTTCCTCGCGAATTTGTAAGTGACATATTCCTGGTGTTTACAAACAGAAGAGGAAATGTTTGTGTGAGCATATCAATAACATGTTATTCTATGTAATTAAAATTGCTGGAATTAAAACCCTAACTTTTTTTCAATGTAACAAACAGAAAACAAATCCAAAGACTGGAGAGGTGTCGGACGAGCCTGTGGCGATGATGGATGTTTACCATGAGATCAACGAGCTCTCTGAGAAGTTCAAGATTATGAAGTTCAAATCTAAGGTCAGTAGCAGTATCGATTACAGCCTGGTTCTTTGTATAAAACTGGCGTTCATGGCTATTTTTGTTGGATTCGCTTCTTTCTGTGCAGAAAGTGGAGAAGAGCTATGCTTTTGAAATTCCTGATGTTCCCAGTCAGTGCGATTACTTGGAAGTGAGATACTCTGTAAGCAAACGCACATGAGCAAACCTCCTTCTATCCATCCCTGCAGATTTGTTCATGTCTGGTTCATTTTCGTTTTACAGGCAGAGTTTCCTGCATTGCCATCTGACCTGAAAGGGGCAACATTCTCCCATGTTTTTGGAACAAATACTTCCAGTCTGGAGCATTTCCTTCTAAGTAGGAAGATAAAAGGTCCCTGCTGGTTGGACATCCAGACACCACGTAAGAATCATTTCTATCATATCAGGTATCTTTTTTTTTTTTATCTAAACAGTTTCCTCTGCCGGTCTAAGCGTCTCCACCATATCTTTCTTAGAGCTGATGAGCCAGCCAGTCAGCTGGTGTAAAGTGGAGGCTCTCGCTGTGAGAAGCGACTTGGTTTCTGTGATCAAAGATCTGCCGCCTCCACCCATAACCGTCATGTCCATCAGCCTCAAGACTGTTCAGAACCCCAAGACGCACCACAATGAGGTTGGAACTCATCTGTAATAGTAAAAAAAATTCTTCCCAGTTATGGGGCAAAAATATGTCCAATCTTGCTTGTTAAATTTTTTTAACATATCTAAATGGAGTTTGAAAACTACAATGCATAAGACATACAATACATTTTTGGCGCCATTGTAGATAAAAGAAAAAATCTTATTTCGTTTTAAACAACTCAGAAATTTGAAGATGAATTTCCTGTATTTACCAAAAGCACCGGGGATATTATCTGTCTTAAAGTTGTACATTTGTTGGAAAAATTTTTTTATAATTTTCCATGGTTAAAGAAAGACTTGAAATCCTGAAAACTCTGCTAAAATCGGAACGTTTTCAAAATATCCCTGGAGATTTTGTGCAGTGTTTGTCTTCACACTAGATTATGAAAATTTTTTTGTGCAGTACTAAATGTATAAATAAGTAACCAGGAAAGCAAACAAATTAAATTGGAATTTTATTTTCATAGCATTTAGCATTGATTTTATCTAAAATATCTTCGACCTTTTTTACGTTGTGAGAATTTTTGTGTTTAATTATTTCGGAAAAAGAATTAAATTTTTTAAATATTCATTTTGCACAAAAAGTTCTTGAAATGGCAATGTAAACCTTATTGACGTTGTGCAGCAATGTGTCTGGAAAGTGAGAATGTTCATAGGCAGTCATTTTGATACATATATATATATATATATATATATACATACATACAGGTGCTGGCCAGTAAATTAGAATATCATCAAAAATTTGAATTATTTCAGTAATTCCATTCAAAACGTGAAACTTGTACATTATATTCATGCAATGCACACAGACCAATGTATTTCCAATGTTTATTTCTTTTAATTTTGATATTTATAAGTGACAACTAATGAAAACTCCAAATTTGGTATCTCAAAAAATTAGAATATTTTAAAGGCCAATGAAAAAAAATGTTTTTTTTTTAAATGTTGGCCAACTGAAAAGAATGAACATGAAAAGAATGTGCATGTATAGCACTCAATACTTAGTCGGGGCTCCTTTTGCCTCCATCACTGCAGTAATGCGGCGTGGCATGGACTCGATCAGTCTGTGGCACTGCTCAGGTGTTATGAGAGCCCAGGTTGCTCTGATAGTCGTCTTCAGCTCCTCTGCATTGTTGGGTCTAGCGTATTGCATCTTCCGCTTCACAATACCCCATAGATTTTCTATGGGGTTAAGGTCAGGCGAGTTTGCTGGCCAATCAAGGACAGGGATACCATGGTCCTTGAACCAGGTACTGGTGGTTTTGGCACTGTGTGCAGGTGCCAAGTCCTGTTGAAAAGTGAAGTCTGCATCCCCATAAAGTTGGTCAGCAGCAGGAAGCATGAAGTGCTCTAAAACTTCCTGGTAGACGGCTGCATTGACCTTGGACCTCAGGAAACAGATGACATGGCACCCCACACCATCACTGACGGTGGAAACTTTACACTGGACCTCATATAACATGGATTCTGTGCTTCTCCGCTCTTCCTCCATACTCTGGGTCCTTGATTTCCAAAGGAAATGCAAAAATTGCTTTCATCAGAAAACATAACTTTGGACCACTCAGCAGCAGTCCAGTCCTTTTTGTCCCTGGCCCAGGCGAGACGCTTCTTACGCTATTTCTTGTTCAAGAGTGGCTTGACACACAGAATGCGACAGCTGAATCCCATGTCTTTCATGAGTCTCTTCGTGGTGGTTCTTGAAGCGCTGACTCCAGCTGCAGTCCACTCTTTGTGGATCTCCCCCACATTTTTGAATGGGTTTGTCGTCACAATTCTCTGCAGGGTGCGGTTATCCCTAGAGCTTGTACACTTTTTTCTACCACATTTTTTCCGTCCCTTCGCCTGTCTGTTAATGTGCTTGGACACAGAGCTCTGCGAACAGCCAGCTTCTTTAGCAATCACCTTTTGTGTCTTGCCCTCCTTGTACAAGGTGTCAATGGTCGTCTTTTGGACAGCTGTTAAGTCAGAAGTCTTCCCCATGATTGTGGAGCCTTCAGAACAAGACTGAGGGACCTTTTAAAGGCCTTTGCAGGTGTTTTGAGTTAATCAGCTGATTAGAGTGGCACCAGGTGTCTTCTATATTGAGCCTTTTCAGAATATTCTAATTTTCTGAGATACTGAATTTGGTGTTTTCATTAGCTGTCAGTTGTAATAATAAAAATGAAAATTAATAAACACTTGAAATATATCACTATGTGTGGAAGGAAAGTATACAGTATAGAAGTTTCACGTTTTGAATGGAATTAATGAAATAATTCAACTTTTTGATGATATTCTAATTTACTGGCCAGCACCTGTATATATATATATAGTTTTCTGCCACACATTTTGGCCAAAAAGTTCCATTTTGGTCTCATCTGCCCAGAGCACCTTCTTCCACGTTTGCTGTGTCCCCCACATGGCTTGTGGCAAACTGCAAACGGGACTTCTTCTGGTTTTCTTTTAACAATGGCTTTCTTCTGGCCACTCTGCCATAAAGGCCAACTTTGTGCAGTGCACGACTAATAGTTGTCCTATGGACAGATTCCCCCATCTGAGCTGTAGATCTCTGCAGCTCTTCCCGAGTCACCATGGGCCTCTTGGCTGCATTTCTGATCAGCGCTCTCCTTGTTCGGCCCATGAGTTTAGGTGGACGCCCTTGTCTTGGTAGGTTTACAGTTGTGCCATACTCCTTCCATTTCTGAATGATCGCTTGAACAGTGCTCCGTGGGACGTTCAAGGCTTGGGAAATCTTTTTGTAGCCTGCGCCTGCTTTAAATTTCTCAATAACTTTATCCCTGACCTTTCTGGTGTGTTCTTTGGACTTCATGTCGTTGTTGCTCCCAACATTCTCTTAGACAACCTCTGAGGCCGTCACAGGGCAGCTGTAGTTGTACTGACATTAGATTACACACGTGACTGTAATGTGACAAAATGTGGAAAAGTTCAAGGGGGCCGAATACTTTTGCAAGCCACTGTATATATGTGTGTGTGTATATATATATATATATATATAAACTGCAATACATATTGTTACCGCACATGCTTTAGATTGTATCGCAATATAGATTTCTGAAATAATCTTGAAATTTCTGAGTTGGTTTTGGTGGAAACGTAATCTACTTTGGCCAAGTTGTGTTTTTCTTTTATCTACAATGACCCTAAATACTCTGTTACAGAAAACACTTCTTTACTCTGCATTAAAGACATCTTTTGTTTATGTCGTTGTAGATAGAATGGGCTCAGTTATTAATGTAGTATTTATTTTTCTGCAGATCGTGTCACTCGTTGCGCTTGTCCACTACAGCTTCCATATGGATAAAGCTCCTCCTCAGCCTCCCTATCAAACCCATTTTTGTGGTAAGTGTTCAATATTTTCTGGTGTTATTCACTAGGCAAAATGACTACATTTATATTGTGTTTTTTTAGTAAAGCCGACCACTCAAAGCACTTTACCCTAGAGCCACATTAACCTAATAAACTTTCTCCACTGAGTTTTAAACTTAAATTTATAAAGAACATGTAACATAACCTTGGATAAAATTCAAAATAAACTCTGATTTTGATTATTTTTCCCCTCAGTGATCAGTAAACCATCTGACTGCATCTTTCCTTACGACTTCAGAGAGGCTCTGAAGAAGAAAGTGAGTGATCATGTACAGGTGGACTTTAGATGGTTTGTTTTGATGGGTTTTTGTGTTGAGAGCTTCAAAAATAGATACAACAAACCTTACTCAACAGTAGGAGGTATTAAACAAAAATTCAATAAAGCTTAATAAAACTTCTAGATGTCATTTTTATGTTTTTAAATTTAAAAAAAAAAAGTTTTACAAACTGACATAATCCTGTTTTTAAAGGACACTGAAATTAAGCAGACAATATAAAAACAATGTTCATTTCCGGGTAATTGGCATGGTCACAGTGTTCCTCATAGATGGTCTAAGTAATGCATAAAACTGTTGTGTAACACAAAGGTCTTTTTTTAGAGCTAGAAAGTTTTGGATCGAAGAATATTAGACATATTAATGCAGATCCATATTAATGTGTCGTTCTGATTCCGATCTAAGGCTGTTTTTAGTCTTTGTAAAAGCTTATAATTTCTCCATGATAAAATGTGCATAAACCGAAGATGTATGATGATCCTAAATGAACCCTGTGCAGTGCTCTGTGAAATGATCGTTATTTTGTCTATTAAAATGTTTACAATATAAGCTGTGTGTTAATAAACATAGCTTCTCTTCTTCAGACTTGAGGTTCTGAGGTGGTCATAGAAAGGTCAGAAGAATCTTGGAAGTTTAATATTTCAATTAGGGTAATATATTAGTATAGCGTAGGTGTGTATAGTATTCCTATGGATGGGGACCGTTTGGAGGGTAATAAGTGGGTAATATATTTCAGGTGTTATGAACTAATATTTTACATGGTTAATGTTAAATTAGGCCAGCTCTTGGAGATTTTTGCCAGTACTCAAAATGTTACAGGTGGAAGCACAGATGTGAAAGAGAGGAAAGAAGACAACAGGCATATGTTGCACTTGATATCCTGATTGCAGTGTTGACCAATATTGACACTATTGCAAGTGTTTCTAATATTGTGTAGCCATAATTTTAATAATCACCTAAAGGTGCAGCTCATCAAAGTCACTTTTAAGCCTGCATATCAGTTTTTACTCCCCTTTCTGTTTCCTTAAGAAACACAGTAATGATTAAAAACAATGTACACTTGTACAGCTTAAGTATTTCATTTATGCAAACAAAATACATTTTGCTGTACAAATAAAAGTGGTAGACTGACTTTTAATCTTTTTGAAGAACGCAAAGGTGGAAATGGCAACTTCAGAGCGGACCCTCCTCGGCTGCTTTCTGGCCAAGATGCACAAAATTGACCCTGATGTGTTGGTGGTGAGTAGCAGACGCTAATACAAATAAAATAACTAGAGATCAAGTGTAAAAAGAGCTAGTGTCTAGAAATGGAGGATTTTGAAGATTGACACTGGCATTTTTTTTTTCTAATTAGTAAATGCACCTTACCTACATTCTCTTACCTTCACTTAGATTTTAGTCAAAAAATGGAGTAAAGATGATGTTGTGTTATTTTTTTAGATAGTGTTTTGATTATCTACAGTAATGTACAAAAGTTTTAGGCAGGTGTGAAAAATCGCTGTAAAAAAACCCAAACTGATACACTCATCTACTGTCCAGAGAAGTCTGATCTGAAGTAATATTTATGGAAGAGTTGCAGGCAAAAAGCCATACCTCCGATTGTGGAAACAAGACCAAGTGACTTCAGAGTGCATGGAAACATAGGAACTGGGGTGAAGAAAAATGGCTGCAGGTGCTCTGGTCTGATGAGTCAAAATGTGAAATATTTGGCTGTAGCAGAAGGCAGGTTGTTCACCGAAGGGCTGGAGAACAGTACACTAATGAGTCTGCAGGCAACAATGAAGGATCATGGAGCTTCCTTGAATTTTTGGGGCTGCATTTCTGCAAATGGAGTTGGAGGTTTGGTCGGGATAAATGGTGTTCTCAAGGCTGAGAAATACAGAGATATACTTACCCATTTCTCAGTATCGTCAGAGAGGTGTATGACTGGCCCCAAATTTATTCTGCAGCAGGACGACGACCCCAAACATGCAGTGAAAGTCATTAAGAACCAGAAGTCCTGGGAGTGATGGTATGGCCTCCACAGAGCCCCGATCCCAACATCATGGAGTGTGTCTGGGATTACATGAAGAGACAGAGAGATATAAGGAAGAAACATCTACAGAAGACCTGTGGTTGTTTTTGAAAGAAGTTTGGAACAACCTACCAGCTGAGTTCGTTAAAAAACTGTGTGCAAGTGTATCTAGAAGAGTTGATGCCGTTTTGAAACCAAAGAGTGGTAACACTAAATGTTGTTTTAATTTAGATTTCTCTTTTGTTCATTTGCTGCATTTTGCTGACTGAAAATGAATAATTTAATTGTTTTCACATCTACCTAAAACTCTTTCTCAGCACTGATGATATACTTGTTTAATAATTAACTTAATAAATTTTACCAAATTCCTTGTATCTTTTTAGTCAAGCAGAAAGAGCGTTCGTTTTGACTTTAGTAAAATATTATATTAATCTGTGGGCCAGAAAAATCTGTGGTTGCCGCATCCCTACTTTGAGATACAACTCAGACAGCAAATAGATTTTTTTGCCTCATCAAATCAAATGTCAATTCCTCTTAAAATTCATAATATTCAGCTTAACAGGAGAGTTTAAGGGAGCTGGTGTACAGTGTCTTTCTTGGTTGAAGTGTCTTTATTTTACCTGCAGGGTCATGACATTTTCGGCTTTGATCTGGAAGTTCTCCTTCAGAGGATCAATGTGTGCAAGGTCCCCCACTGGTCTAAGATCGGACGCCTCAGGCGCGCCAATATGCCCAAATTAGGGGTAAGGAAACAGGGTCAGCAACAGAAGCGTCTATGCAGCTTAAATTCTATACAAACTCGATTTGGTGTTTTCTCTGCTCTGTTATATTCCTGCCGTTTGCAGGGCCGTGGAGCTTTTGCCGAGAAGAGTGCAACGTGTGGCCGCCTGGTCTGCGATGTGGAGATCTCAGCCAAAGAGCTGATTCGTTGTAAAAGTTATCATCTGACGGAGCTCGCTGCTCAGGTGCTGAAGGTGGAGCGGGTCACAATTCCTCAGGAGAGCATCAGAAATCTCTACGGGTGACTTTCAAAGCTCATTCAAGACAAATACAGGCCTGTTGTTGAACGGCGAACCTAAAGCTGTCTCTTTAATGCGATAGAAAGCAGTGTGGGAAATGAACATAAATATTCTAAAATCTGTCTCTTTTTTTGTCTCAGCGACTCTCCTCACCTGCTGTATCTGTTGGAATTGACATGGATGGATGCTAAGCTGATCCTCCAGATAATGTGTGAGCTAAATGTGCTGCCACTCGCCCTGCAGATCACCAACATCGCAGGCAATGTTCTGGTAACTTTCAACACATTCAGTCTCCCTGTGGATCTCACTTTTTTCTTCAACCTGGGATTCCTGTCTCTTAGAATTTATTTATTTACTTAGTTTACTTAAATTTCCTTAGTCTATTTATTTATTGTTTAGTCTCATTACATATATAAAATTTGGATCTGATGTTTGATTTGAAGACCTTAAAGACTCACTCCGATGAAAATCAGATTTTTTGTGTTGTTAACCTGTTTTTGTAGCATTTTTCTAATGCTAGAGGACATATCTGAAGACATTTAAGCTCAACATTGCATTTCTGCACTAAAGTCTCTTTGCATCTGTAGCAGACACTAAAACGGCGTCTAAAACAGACTGCTTTTGCGACGTAGCAACGGCACTAGGCGGGCCACAAGCTGCTGCTCCAACCGCGCACTCAGGCTTCGAGGAGTACTTATACATGTTTTATATAATTCAGAAGCTAATTCTTGCAATTCTAATATATCCCAATTATGGATACAAACCTACGCACATCTGGAGATAAAACGTGAAACTCCGTCTTTCTCTAATAAATGGGACAAAACTGACCCATCTCAAATAAAAACTGTATTTTTCCATCTATATAAGTCTGATTGAAGTCCTTTAACAAAGTGCTTTGTCCACAATAGTAAAGCACATAGAAAAGCTGATGAACAGTGAAAAAATAAGCCTCTGAAAGGTTTACAGAGGTGAATTGTTAATGAGCTACTGTTTCTCTGCAGAATCTAAGTCATAGAAAACGGCATGGGTTTTGTAGCTTAAATCGCCATGATAATAATTTAAACACCACTGAGGAAATTTTTTAAATGGCTTAAAAGATGATAGGAGTGGGTGCATGATAGGAGAAAGGCGTGCAGTTCAATACACAGGTTTTTGGAAAAGAGACATAAAGCCATAAGGTTAATATTTTATAGACGAGTATTGCCTAGAATCTTTCCTGTTTGCTTTGTCCTAATTTTACTCTTGTGCTTCTGATACCGACTTTCTGTCTGTCGCTGTTCTGCAGTCTCGCACACTTATGGGCGGTCGCTCTGAGAGGAACGAGTACCTGCTCCTTCATGCCTTCCATGACAAAAACTTTATTGTCCCTGACAAACCATCCTTTAAAAAGGCCCACCTAGAGACTGTAAGTGTTCACAAACATGTAATTAAAATTAGCTTTTTTTTATTTTGATTCTTTTAAGAGAAGTTTTTTTTCCATGCGAATAAAAAGCATTAGAATAATCATGATAATTTCTTCTCTTTTTGATCCAGGTTGAGGGAGAGGATGATATAGATGCAGGGAAAGGTAAAAGGAGGAAGAAGGCAGCCTATGCTGGAGGTCTGGTGCTGGATCCTAAAGTCGGTAAGTGTCCAAGACCCAAAAATGTGCATCTGCCTTGAATCTTCTTCCTTCTAACCCCCATCTCCTTTCTTCACTCAGGTTTCTATGATAAGTTTGTGCTGCTGCTCGACTTCAACAGCTTGTATCCTTCAATCATCCAAGAGTTCAACATTTGCTTCACCACTGTGCAGAGGCAGGCTCAGAACTCCCACAGAAAGACTGATGTGAGTGTGTTTCACTGACGTCCAGGCGAATCACATCTGATATGCAGGTCAATAAGCCCCAGTTTTGTAAGCGTGTTCCTTCATAACAGGATGACGAGCCAGAGGAGATTCCTGAGATTCCGGATTCCGACCTGGAAATGGGAATCCTGCCCAAAGAAATCCGAAAGTTGGTTGAACGGCGTAAACAAGTGAAGCAGCTCATGAAGCAACAAGACATCAATCCAGATCTCTACATGCAGGTTGGTGCCTCCATAATCATGTGTTCCCCCTCACAACAGCAAAGACGTGCTTTTCTAACACCGTTGCTAAACGGGACTTCTAATTTATTAATATGTGGCATAATAGTCAGTCTGCGAATATCAAAGCAGACTGAAGATGTTTTTTAGATTAATCCTCTTAAATTGCTTGAAATAAATGCTTGGCCTCTCAAATATGAGGATTTACAGTCTTCCTCCTCTGTCATGAATAGTTAACATTTTTATTTACATTTTATACTGTTAAAATCCCAAACTTTTATGTATTTAACATGGATCTTATGTGATAACCACCCTAGATTAGTGCATAACAGTGAAGTGGAAGGAAAGGATAAGTAGTTATTAAAGTATTTGAAAATTAAAAATCTGCTATTTGTAATTTTGTTGAATTTCTACTATATCTAAGTAAAATAAAATATTGAAATTCACAAAAAGAGATTCTTTAACAATTATGCACTATGTTTTGTCCAATAAGATGCATTAAAGTTTGTGGTTAAAATATGACGAAACAAAAAAAGTTTACTGGGTGGTAACATTTACTGGAATTGTAAGGATTGTTTCTTTCTGATAAATGTACGTTTTCCTGTCTGCTTGTAAATATTTAAGATAATCGAGGGTTTCAAAGTTATTCTCTGTACCTTTTCCCTTCAGTACGACATTCGGCAGAAGGCCCTGAAGCTGACGGCCAACAGTATGTACGGCTGTCTGGGATTCAGCTTTAGCCGCTTCTATGCAAAGCCTCTTGCTGCTCTGGTCACCCACAAGGGAAGAGAGGTAAACTGAGCTTTTACTCTGCATGTAAACGCATGACTGTCAGTGTCACAGTTCATATTTAAACCCATCAAAGCTTCCACAGTTAGAACCTTTATAGCAATGAAATTAGACCTGCCGAACATACCGAATCAATACAACGAAAGACAATAAATGCAAATGGAATGACCTTGCTGCTCTTCTGAAGATGGAAGCACTGCAATTTTCATCCACAAGATGGCACTGTTAAGCCATAGTCCACACTTTCACCCCTTTGGTTTCTGAACTTTTATGTGAGGCTAATCCTGCCTCACATTTGTATTATTTTCCTTTAGGAATGTGTCCGCATCTTCCTTGTTCGGCTTCTTTCTGTTTTAAATGTGACCGTTTCCCCCATTCCGCTCAGCCAGGTTCCGAGTCTTGTTTTAGTTTCTTTATTTTTCTTATTTGTGACCTTTCCGGGGATAAAACGCCATAGACAAATTCAGAAATGTACACGCTCTCCATGTAAGGGCTGACAAACGTGCACCACCAATAAACTTATCCAAAGCAGCATGTGTTCTGCATGGCAAACGGCTAAAGTTGGCATTGTAACCGAACACCACACACACACACACACACACATACACACAGTCCCATCATGTCAGCGATGGTACTCATGTTCATTTAATGAGCTCTAACAGAACAAGTCCTCTGCGGAGGCATCAGGCTTTGCCTCAGGGGACTCCTTCATTAAGATCCCCTTACAAACTCATTGTGTTGTCTGATAGAGGGCAGGGCAACCAACTCGCCATGCCTGTTTGTTATTTTGTAAGTCCATTTGTGCCTCCAGTCATGCTTGTTGTTCATCTGACAGAGCTACATTGTTAAAATTGTGTGTTTGATTCGCCGGTGCAGGTGGGAGTTGCTCTGCCTGCACACTTACAGCCTCTATCTGTCACCAGCCAGAGGTGGACGGCTTAATTACATTTACCCTCCTGCCTGCTTTGCTTCATCCCGGTTGCATCAACTGTATTTTTTTTCCCACTTGATTTTTTCCTCCTTCAAATTAAAATACCGCCTCCTCCCACAGGATTTTATTAAAGACCTGTTTAATCGTTTTTGTCTGCCCATGACCAGCCTGATGTGACTTCATAGAGATAAAAGAAGCCAATGGCGTGCCTTAATCTTGAGTTGTATCGGGTGCAGACCAATCTTGCATGTAGTTCTTACCTGAGGCCAATACAGCTAATCTATAAGAGTGGATACTTTATTGTGGTCGAGACTTAAAATGAATAGATTTAAATTAGTTGAAAGATTTTTCATTTGCTGTTGTAGATGGTTTAAAAAAAATGTAAGTGTTGGTTTCACAAAATTTGGCCACATTTACATAGACTTGCAGGTTTCAAGTCTTGACACAAATTTTTAATTTGATTTAGGTTTGGTCTTAAAATAGACCATTCTATCATATGAATATATCCTTTGATCTAAATTATTCCACTGTAGCTCTGGCTGTGTGTTTAAGATGTTTGTCCTGATGGAAAAGAAACTTCCTTGCAACCTCTAACAGGTTTTATTCTAGGATTGCCATGTATTTAGCTCCACCATCTTTCCATCAACTCTAAACTGCTTCTTTCTGTTTGAAAAAGGCCTCCCACAGTATTATAATGCCACCACTGAGTTTCACCATCAATTTGCAAATTCCTACTTCCACAAGATAGCTGTATCCCCTACATAATGTCTGGCACTCTTAAAACTGGATTTCATTTGGCTTTTTTTTAATAGTGGCTTGGCCCGGGCAATATGGCTTAACAATCTCATTTTTCCCCCATATCATATCTGATTTCTTGTTTTAATCCACCTTTTTCTACCTGTGTTTTCTCTAAACAGAAAATTCAATAAAATATATTTATCTCCCATCCCCAACTTAGTTTTTGTTGTCAAAGGTCAGACTTTTGTAGTTTACAGACATTATGGATTAAACAAATCCCCCTGAGATCTAAGGATGCTCGGATAGGAAAATTTAACATTATATTAATATTACTGATATGGGCATTAACCGATATTTACTGATATATAGCCATTTGACATTTTCTACCCCTTTAACACCCAAACAAAGCGACCACACTTTTTTTTCATATCAACACCCCATACTCCTTTGCTGCTTCACTGACACACAACCAAACAAACCCCCCTCCTCTTCCAGAAATGCGTAAATAAGCAGCAACAAAATGGAAATAAACATCAGTTGGTATCCGACTGATGCCAATATATAAACCAATGACTAAAATCAGCCGATACAGATTTTAATGCAGATATATCGTCCATCCTTACTGATATGTTCAAAACTTGTCTATAAAAACTTGCTTAAAACTTCTTCCTAACTTTATGCTTTACTGCTCTGTTGTGTTCTTTGGTGTTCATGAGGTGCAAAAACATTCTCTAGCAAACCTCTGACGTCTTCTCAGATCGGCTACATTTATGGTTGCAAGCAAGACGGACGCTACAGATTGGCTTCATTCTGAAGCCGCTTGGCAACACTTGAATTTATTTAGGGGTATCTGAGTAAAGATGGCTAAAAGCTAATGCAATCCCCACTTTTCCAGTTTTTTATTCTGACAACACATTTAGACAATGTGCCGATACTGTTCCACCCCACAATTGTACACCTTGTGATGGTCTTTCCCATAAAATCTTATCAAAATACACCATTTTGTGGTTTTTAAAGGGACCAAATGTCAAAGTTCAAGGGGTGTTAATACTTTAGCAAGGCACTGTATATTAAATGTCTTTTGGCTGGGGTTAGCTCTGATGTTTCCTTAAGTTACCTTGTGTGCTGAGGGGACAGTAAATATAAGTGGACTGTGGTCTGGGGGGGTTTACTGCATTAGTGCATCACATACAGTGAGGAGTGATGTGACACATTACGGAGCTGAGCATCAAAAGGTCATCAGTAACATCTAAAACCCTCTGTGGGTTCAGTACTTAACTTGGGCCTCAGTTTGCTGGTGTAGCGGCAGATCCTACTACACCCTGTCTTGGTGGTGTTTACTTTGTATCTATGAATCTTTATTTTTGTTGCATGTTGAGACACAACACAGGGACTCCCACTTTTATTACACGATGGGCTGTTTATGGTAGACCTTAATATCAGTAGAAGTTAAAACACTTGGACGCAGAAGCCAGTGGAAGTTAAGCATCCCCGGGCAGCAGATGTAGGAAGTTTTACTGAATTTCTGTGGTGCCCTAAAGCTAATAGAGCATAATGCGAGGAGTTCTCAGTAGTTTCCATCTGCAGCGAGCCAGAAAATCCAGCTGGCATTTATAGCTGCGTTTCTAGTGTATTTGTGGGTATTGCCATTTGCACTCCTGCCCCCCTTTTAATCATCATATTTGCACTCCACTTTCATCTCATGATTTAGGAGGCTTTTTATTTTTATAATTGTAACATGTACACTGATCATCACTTTGTCCGCAGGGTAAATCCCCCCCCCCCCCCCCACCGCTCTCATCTGTTTGGACGGGTGTCCCTGGTGAATGTGCATGTGTTCTGTGTATCTATTGATTGGCCCAGCTCTCATCTTTCTCTCACTCTCGTTTTAAACCGGGAGTCTCGGTGGCGCGGGTCGGGTCGGTTCCGAGAGCCGCGGTCGGTTTCTCGGCCCTGGTGGGTTTCAGATGTGGAGGCTTAGAAAGGGTTGACAGACTTCTGGCCGAAGCTCCTCAAATTAGCTTACTTAAGAGTAACGAACCCCCCCCCACACACACTTATCCCTTGCTCTGACTCTGGGTCTGTCTGTGGAAATGTGCGCAGACACACACATGTCTCTGTACATGTGCTACCGGCCGAACTCTGCCCTTTGTCGGAGGACCATTTGTTGTGGGCCTACTCTGTCCTGGAATGTGTGGGTATTAAAAGGGGGACTTGATGGGTATTAAGAGGAAGGTGAAGGTTTAGGATTACACGGCTGAGGGTCCTCTGCAGATTGATGTCCCCCTCAACCCCTCTGTGATATTTTGGGTTCTTTTGTATGTTGGCCAGAGAACAGTTGAGTTCAGAGGGGAACAGATATTTGTAACACAGATATCTTCCACACATGTGGTTATGACTGGCTGATTAATGTATTTATCCCATGAGACAGAATTTTATTGTCTGCTGACTGTTGGTTATTAGAGCTCTGTAATCACCGGATGGTTTAACTCTCTGAGCTTTAATTCACATTTATGCTTCAGCGTCTTTTTGGTCTTTTTGTGATAAACAAACATAAATTTGTGCACAATTCATAAATGATACATGGTTTATAATATTTGGGTTCTCCCCCAATTATCCCGGTACTCCCAAATAAAATCCAATGCAGACTACGTACCTAATTATTCAACAGTAAAATGATTTACCTCAGCTTCCATAAACCTGACCTTTTTGTAAGAGTGGAAAGAAAACCCTTCTTTAAATAAACCATAGGAACTCTTCTTTCCCTCAAGGCATGTCAAAGACACAAATGCCCAAGTCAAAGTTCAGACTTGAGTCTTGGTAAGCAAGATTGCTGTTCTAATACAGCGTCTATTATCTGTCTGATTGAACCTGAACAAAGGATAATAATAATAAATAAGAATCTTAGTTTGTAAATGTGTAAAGCTGTTGGATGTAACCCAAAAAATTTCTTCTTCTTCTGTCTTCGTCTTTCCTATCACCCCCCTCCTCCACCGCTTCCCCTTCTTGACTTGTTAAGTTTTGTGTAAAGGTTTAAGATGTATAAATAGCTGAATAAAAAAGAAAAATCTTAACTCCAGCTAGTTGTCTGTGTTGATAATTCATCTAAAAGCATTAAAAACGACTCAGCTTTGTCTCTTTCTCCACGATGGTCACTTTTGTTGTTATTTGAGCAGAGTTGTTAGTTCATCCGTGTGTTTATGTCCTCTTAAACGAGTGATGCTTGTGGAAGCTGCTGATTGTTGTGGATTGCAGATTGCTTTGACCTTTGTCCCCTTTTGCCAGCAAATCTGACAACCATTAGCAGGTGTTTGTGTGTCTCGGGACAGTGGATGACTCCTGAAAGCCATTCTGCTGTAATTGAGTTTGTGTCCTTGTGTTTAAAAACAGCCTGACAGGAGCTCGTTGCTGACATTATTGGAAGGCACGCAAAAGGAAGACTAGAAGAAGCGGGCTTGTGTAACAGTGCTTCGGCGGCGGGAGAGGTCAGAGTTTGGTTTAGGTTAAACCTCTGTTCGTACATGTGTGCAAATAGCTGTAATGAAGGCTAAGTAAATATTGTTGCCCCAGGCGTCCATCGTTCAGACTGTCCATCATCCGTCTTGTCTCGAGAGTGACAAACCATTTCCCAGAATTAGATCCGGGAATATTTAAACCCGCGCTATCACGTCTCATTTGCGGCACCGCCTTTTAGACTTTGCGACTTAACGGCGCTGCACCCGCTTCTTTCATTCAGAGATTCGGTTGTTGCTGACGTCTCCGAGACACAGGAATCATTTTTGCATTTCTGTTAATTAGATTTAAGAGCATAAGCCTGATCACGCTGGTATTCATAAGTCTGAATGCTTGTGTGTGCCTCTGGCGACTGCCATGTTTCCATGATCCCGCGCTCCTCCTTAAAGAGCTGGCTTTGCTCCTGATAGAGCTGGGCTTAACAAATAGTCACATGGGAGCAGCGATGCTGCTATTTTGGCCCCGTTAGCTAGTCTGTGAGGGGATAACGGGGCAACGGCTGAGTTCAGAATTTAAACTGCGACATTAGTAACACACCTACTAATGAGGCCATGTGAGACAAGGCTGGGATTACAAATGATAAAGGATCAATCATTGGATCCTGCACAAACATTTAAATATTTTTTTTACAGGATCAGATTTATTTTACATTATTATTATAATATTTGATCTATGACATTTATATTGTCTTGATATTTTATTAATAAACTCGAGCAGAAACATATAATTACCACTACATTAAGATTAGTAGTAGATTCTTGAAGTTACCATCTTGCAGAATCTTCTTTTTTTGTGCCAGTTTGGTCCTTATTAGTTGGGGAATCTGCTCATAAATCCAGCCTGCAGACATCTGTTTGACCTCAGTAAGAGCATAGAGTGGCACTCTGTTTGCAATACGCCTGGGCGATAATACCTAAAATCAATATCGCGGTATGTTGAGCTATTCACCTTGATTCCAGCCCCCCCACACCAAACAGTCCTCATCCCTATTGCCCTCTGTGAGCATTCAGTGTCACTTTGCCCCACAGCCCAGCTACACAGTTATAAGCAATCTTCCCCCGGTGCACCGAAGCGCAGGTCAAGACGAATTCAGGGCTGAGCAGGTGCTGAGCGCTCAGTGTTTGTGGTTGGGATTTCCTGAGTTCTGGAACTCAAATTGTGCATATTTTGTAACGTTGTCCTGGCCTGACATGCGTTCTGTTACCAGATTTAGAGACATATCCCCAAAGCTGATCACTGGTGATGCGCTTGTGCCATGCATCGAAATCATTTGTGTTTTAATAACTATATAATGAAGTAGATAGTTTGATCAGAGTTATGTTAATTACAATGACTTATATGTTTCTAAAAATGAAATAAAAAGGGGCACTAGTTTTATACACAAACTTAATATTATAATACAATATTAAGTTTCACTAACTTAATACTTTTCCTTAAGTAAAGGCAGAAATGATCATCCAGACTCAATATATAAATAGAGATTGTGAGAGAAAATGTGTATTACTAGTCAAAATTAGAATGCTCTAATGCATTAATGCCAATCTCTGAATGGAAGTAAACAAAGCATTAATAATAATAATAAATGTTTGACATGCCCCTTAGTCAAGTTTTAGCGAGTTAGCACAGCTGCATTGTGTACTTTCCTTCATACTTATACACATTATTATTTATTTTATATGTTAAATGTTTAATAAAAGATTTCTTTACTGATCTATGGTCCTGGATTTAATAACCGGGGAGGGCTAGAATCCCCCATTCATTGTTAAGTATCAACCTACTTTTTATAATGTGCTTGAAACTGCGACATGTTCTTGATATTGTATGGCTTCAAACAGCCTTTGAATTCAGGGTTTGATTCCCACTCCTTTCTGTATTTCTTAGAGTCCAGTTTAGACTTTGAGAAGTGATCACACAAACCAGATGAGGAAATGACTATGGCTGAGAGTGAAATCAGTGATTTTAGTGTGCAGTCGTTTATTTTAGACAGGAAATATTTTGCATTTACAACAGAGCACAATAGGATCAGCCAGCGGCGGCGTCAAGCGATGTATCAGTATCAAATGCAGCTCCGTTCCTGAGTTAGTAACAATAATATGTGCTCCACGTTAGTCTCCACTAACACCATAAAAAGTCACCATATTTGATGCTAGTCATTTAAAAAAAACAAAAAAACAGTTATTAGAGAAGTCTAAACAATCGCTACGTTGGCAGCCCTGTTCCCTTCTCTGACTCTACGTAGTCACTTGACTCCAAAGGAGCACTCTTTAGGGGATGAACACCATAGTCTTTTTAAAATATTCTTTTTAAAATACCGAATTTACCGACAGGGTCAAAATGACGTCAGTAACCGTCTGTATACCACCCAACCCCTAGTTTCCAAACTGTTGATGTTAGGATTAGAAATATTTTCAAGCCACCAAGTTTTTGCTTTCTTTTAAAACAGTCTGTCAACCCTTCTGCCAGCTGATGAGCAGTGTGCAGCAGTAGTTAGGGGAGAAGTTCAAATCTTCTGTTTTTACATGTCCTGTCTGGCTGAGTGCCATTATGGCTACTCTCCATTTGATACACATGTGTAATAAATCTTTATTAGAAATTGCTGTGTGTCATTGTTTTTTTGATGATATGGACACTGAGATGGAAAATGAAGGGGAACGAAAAGGAAGGAAGGAAGATGTTGAGAGGGTGAGTTGAAAATACTGGAGAGGAAGGGAAGTAAAGGAAAACCCGAAAATATTCCAGTCCGCCTCCACTCCTGGAGGACGGCAGAGAGAGGGGGAAATAAAGGACAAAGCAAACAAAACAATGCGAACTGAGAACCACACAACCAAAACACACAAATGGACATATATAAATACAACAGCGTCACTGAAAAGCTCATGGTACTGATCATCACGAGATCTGGTTATGGTAACCTAAGCCCAAGAGTCTGTCTGTAAACACCAGAATCCCCCTAATAAGAGTTGTATTTTAATTGGGGGACCCTAGAGTTGGGACAGTCATAGCCAGTAGGGCAAACATGTTTCTGTAGAGGAGTTTCATTGGGAACCAAAGATACCAGTCAATGCCTTTAATGTAAGGACCAATGAACAATCTTCCACAGAGCCTGTGAAAGTTAATTTGGGACTTAATCACTTGTCTCAACCAGGGTGGTGAAGACACCAGCTTTATCAAGTTGGACCTGGCACATACTAATTGCATTGTCTGCTTATTTTCGGTCGAAGCCAGCTGTTCTGATCTCAGGCAGTTGTATTAAATCATAGGCAGCTTTAAGTTGTTTGACCTTCCATGCAGCAGACATGAGAACACAACTGTGGTATCTGCAAGGACAGGTGTGTGTGTTTGTGACTGTGCGTTTGCTGACATTTACGCATGTGAAAGAAATAGATTTTTAAGCAAACGCACTTTAAAATAACATATGAAAAATAACTCTCCGTTTTTGTTAGTGAGCTTGGGTTGGTGAATAAGTGTGTAAAACAGCGACTTCGTCCACGCATACTCAAGCTTTAAGTGTGTGTGTAGCCAAGCCAACCGGCTCTGACAGTGCCATGTTCCCCCCACAGGTGCTATTTCAGTCGGCCGACTGTCATCCCAAAATGCTTTTCAGCTGAGTGCTTTTCAAAACAGCCGTCAGTAGTTAAGGCTCTTTTTACAAGGGCCCTCTGCACTGCTGAAGTTCAAAAAGCCGCTTCTGATCCGCTAATTAGCAGAAAGGTGTACGGTGTGTATAAATACCTGCAGGTCTCCCTCCTTCCTCCTTTCTTTCGATGAGCATGCTCCGTTGTCTGTTTCAGTTTCATCCAATTTACTCCGAACTTAAAACAGCAGGCCAGCTAAGAGCAATTTTCCAGTCACAGTGCTGCAAGGAAAAACAAAATAGATATTAATACAGAGAAGACGAAGTGGATTCAAATGAATAATATGATAAGACACAAATATTAAAGAGAGGCCTGTCTGAAACCTGAGTTTCAGGAGCGGCTGGGGAAAGAGGCAGCTATCACAATATGGCTGGAGCACTCGTCAATTAGCACGACAGGGTGTAATGACTATCAGCAAATGGATACAGCTCATGACTAGGCACCCAGGTGCACATGCACACGCATAAAAAATATTGTTAAAAGCACTAAATGAAACTGGAACGGCTAGCTGTGAAAAGTCAAGGCAGACTGTGGGAAAGTGCAGCACTTAGAGAGAAATATTCGGACAGGTGTTAGAAATATGGAAGAGATGTTGTTAAGGGGCTTTGTTAACACATCAAGCCTTTAAATCCATTGCATCTGGAAAATCTGGATTTGGAGTTGGTTGCGTTTTTTTTTTTTTTTTTGGTCAGCCGGAGAGAATTAAACTTTACTGCGGTAGATACGTGTCTCTTTCATTTTTGCGGCAGCTCTGAGTGTCACAGTCCGCTGTTGCACCACTTAACCAAACTACGTCTTCTGGTGCCCTGACGCCTGCGTCCTTCAAGTCTAAAGGTAGATTTGTTGGGTGCATTATGTTTTAAAAATGGGCTGCACAAAGGAAAAAATGTCACTTGTAAGCTGAAATATAGTGGTAATAAAAGAACACTTCACAGCACTCACGTTTGAAATGTCGGACCCAAACTTAGTGCTTCTGAAGAGGAAAGGAAGAAAAAAAAAACAGCTAGTGGTTGCCATGTTCTTCAAGCTTTTGAATGCTTCAAGTTTTTTAACTTTATTAGGTCTGTAATGAAACTGTCCTTTGTCATAATTCAGAAAATTTAATGTAACGTTTCCTTTTTTATACTTAAATAAGAGATTTTTTGGACATCATGTGGGTATTTGGATGTAACTGGATATTCCACATTGCATCAAAGATGATTAAGGCAGAAATGATTGTGAAATGGCGAACGTAAAGGAATTCTGTTTTTCCTCCGGATGGATCATCTAGACTGTTGGTTCTCTTAAATGTCAATCATTCTGAGTGTTTGCATATTTTCCTGAGATTTGTTTTTGCACATGTGCATTTTTTTTGAGTGGAGAGGGAAATGCAAAAAAAAAAAATCTTCTGCAACACCTTTAATGCTATACCTTTCTTTCTTTCTTTCTTTCTTTCTTTCTTTCTTTCTTTCTTTCTTTCTTTCTTTCTTTCTTTCTTTCTTTCTTTCTTTCTCTTTCTTTCTTTCTTTCTTTTCTTTCTTTCTTTCTTTCTTTCTTTCTTTCTTTCTTTCTTTCTTTCTTTCTTTCTTTCTTTCTTTCATGATAAAAATGACATTTTATTAAAAGAATTTCAATGCAAAATGGAAAGATAAATCACAGCAAAATAAGAGAATCAATGGTCAAATGCTAGATAGATTTATAGCACATTGTAGGATTGCAGAGAAGCACGTGTTTTTAACTAAATTAAACTAATGTTCAAGATGTTTGGTTTTAGTTGGAACAAAAGCTCACATTGTGGTTCGGACTTCTATGTCCATTCAACTCTTTGTTCATTAGACATGTGGTTAACATCAAGAAAAAAGAGAGACCGCTTTCATGCTTTTTCAGTTGTTGGGCCCAGAATGGGGGGAACGTCTGGTGGTGACGAGGGTACTCATCGGCTCGAAGACATACACTCAGGAATTCTTCTACCCCCCCAGGGGAATTGTGTTTGCATAGATCCGTATAGTATGTGTGTGTTGGTATGTGTTTAAAGATGAGCGCTCACACACCATCAGTCGCACGCATGCCAGAGTCATGGTCAAATGACTTGTCTTTCACACAGTTCATTCCTTAAAGCCTTCAGCCCTGCTGGAACTGACAACGTATGGAAACGCGACCAAAAAGAGTCCGCACATCAATTACATCAACGCATTCTCACCTCGCTCGCCTTCCCACGTCGCGTCCCTTTGCTTTTGCTCACCCATGCTCCTCCTCATGTCTTTAATTCAGCTCTTCTTCCTTATCCTTTACTTAAGTAAAACCTGAAAAAGACTAAGTATGAGGCATATTTTTTTAAATAGTGTAACTATATTTACCTCTTTTGAATTCTTATCAGGTATTTGAACGCTCCTAACACAGAAATGGTTTCAAGTGTTTTTGCTTAGAATTACTTAATAGTTTAATTGATTAGCAGTTTTCTCCACATCATTATAATTATAACGCTGTGGTAAAACTACTGCAAAGGTTCCTTTCAAATTTATGCAAGGCTGCATTGTGTTTGTGCTAGGGATGCACTGATACCATGAACCGATACTCAAAATGGGGGAAAATCTGCAACAAATTCACCAAAAAAGATACATTTTTCACTTGAAATTTTATTATTGTGGTAATTTTATATTTTACATCTGTTATTTTGTCTCAGTTATGTTTAGTTTGTAAAGTCTGGTGCCTTTCTTGAAGAGACTAAAGGCACCAGACTTTACAAAGTTATACAGTTTATTAATTCAACAATATGTGGCAAGGTACACAACAAGGGCCCAGGCGGTATTCAACTCCACAACTCCCAGGTGAAGGTCATGTGCGCTAACCAGTCAGCCAAAGGGATATCTCTGTGGCCAAGCTGCCAGGGCACATCATCTATCGAAGCAATACTGACAGGACTTCCACACTGTCACAAATAGTATCAGATCGGTATCAGGAATCGACAGATACACAAAATCCAGCCATCGATATCGGTATCGGGACTGAAAAAGTCGGATCGGTGCATCCCTAGTTTGTGCTAAATTGTATTGCTGTCACCCTGAAAACGGTCAAGATTGTAATTTGGTTTCTGGACGCAGTTGGTTGTGCTAGTTTTGCTGTAGCAAATTAAAGAAATTTTTACCTAAAATGAACTAATAATACGACTGATTTTAAGATGACTAACGTAGTATTCTTGTTTATTTGCAACATTTATTTTCTATGGGGTAGCATGTCTGCGATGCCCAGGCAATATAAGAAATAGGCAGGTTTTTTTTTATTACTTATAGTATAATCTATACACACTTCAACTGCTTTAAATAAAGTGGACATATCATGCTTTTTAATTCTTCTTTTTTACATCCGAATCACTCAGTAATGGTCTACGTAGAGTGGAAGTGCAATTCTTAGGCCTTAATTCCTCATTATTAGATCTCTACAGGCTCCCCTGTTCTGAGGAGTCAAGATAAATCGTTTTGGTGCGGTCTCTTTATATCCAGTTGGGTGCGCTGCATAGCTCACCCCCATCCAGGTCGCACAACCTTCCACTCCCCCCCAGTCAGGCATTTTTGTAGTTTGATAGAGATAAGGCAATCTAACAAAGCAGAAATTTTACATTCATAAGATGTCAGAAGAGTTTCCCATCCAGCCTAAATTTTTTACATAACACACCCATTAACTATTTATAAGACCAAATGAACTAAAATTAAAAATATAGTTATGTGCTATTTTTAGCAAAGCATCTGAAACACCTTCTCTAACTAAACAATAGTGTGTAATTTAAAAGCTATAAAAGAGCAGTTTCTTAAATTATAAAGAAAAAGATTATACTAATACTTGGGTTTAAAGTGTAACTGAACCCCATGGAAAAGCATTATCCTGCCCCCAGGCAACATTAGAAAAATTCTACCAAAGTGGGCAGGGCCAGGAAGCACGGAGGGGGGATGGCCAAGTGCGGAGCATGAGCGAGGAGGCGGTAAGAGTTGGGGTGCAGGGAGAGTGTCAGAATCACGGCTGAGCCAACTCGAACTGATACGGCGTTTGGCCGCTGAGCTCCATAAAGGCTCTCTTTACCTCTGGTAAAGGGAGAAATCATGATGTCTCTTCTTTGCCGTCCATCAGAGGTAAAGGGATGCTTTATGGAGCGCAGCGGGCAAACGACGTATCAGTTCGAGCCGTTGGATCGCGCTGCCTGAAGCCAGAGCTGCTGCAGAGGGAGACAGGACCGATCGAGCCTCTGAGTGGTAACGCTAACAGAAGCTAACGTTCAAAACACCCCCATAGCTCTCCAGCCATAGGCTGCTGTAAATCCAGTCCGTTTGCTCTAACTACTTCCACGTTTTTGGTTTAAACCACCTCACCATGGAGGTGGTCCTTCATAGTGCGATATACAGATTTCAGATTCTCTGTTTCTCTTAGCGGTGTGCGCTTTGTACACAAGATACACATTTCAGCTCGCCACAGGGCATGGAGCGTGTGTCAGAGAGGCAGGGCGTCTCTGTGACACCATTAGTGTAACGTAGACAATGGAAAAGATGTACCACTCTCAGCTAGTCACAAAATTAAAACGCAGTACCACACAATGACAATGAGCGGCAGCACTAAGACGTTTTTAGGCCAAAAAAATGTAGAATTTAACAAGTTTACACGAAAGTGTCCAAACATGCCTCGAACCTGAAATATTGTATAGCTAAAGAGCCATTTATACAGTTTATGAGCAAAAAAAAGTTGTTTTGGGGTTTAGTTACTCTTTAAGCAGGCAGACTACATGAAAAATAATGAAGAAATTTTACGTGTTATCTGACAAAACACTTGTCAGATAACACGTAATTATGATAACACTACTATAATGAATATGCCTTCGGTTCTATGTAGTTTATTTATATAGTGCCAATTCACAACAGACTTTCCACACAAGTCCCCAAGGTTAATAGTGTGCTACTGTTAGCGTCAAGCTAACATCATTGAATATGTTAGCCTCATGCATTCTCCAAGACTTAAAAACAGTATATTAATCTAATAATGTTTGTTATAATACTTTTAAAATATTTATGTTATCTGGGAGCAAAAATACAGAGCACATGATGTTAATGCTATCAAAACATTGACCAAGAGGCAATAATTGAGTGTCTAAAATAATGTTTTCCGTCATTCTAGTGTTATCTGAAGAATAAAGAAAACAATCATGGGCCTCAATAATCCAACAACCGAGTATTTTAACTGTTTCAGTTGTACCTAGAGATTCCTGAACTAGGACTACAAACTTGCAGCGAGAAATAAAGATGGTGGATTCACTCAATTTTTACCTTGAAGTCCATGACCTTGTATAGCAGTTCCAGTGAAAGTACTGTGGTGTTATAGAGCAGAAACCGTAATAGCTAATCGAGAAAACTGATCGGCCTAAAAATATAACCAAAATAGTAGAGAAAATTGTCACTACAAGACCTAGGGTGACTAATTTATGCTTTTTTTTGCATTCCTACAGACTCTAAATGCACAACACATTGCATTTAAGGGCTAAAAAATGGATTTTTCATGGTATTTTCCCTTTAAATAACAAAGTGAACTGTTTTAACTTAGATATTTAGACTTGTCATGGTATGAGTCTGTACACACCTTCTCTCCTTTAAAGAGCCTCTGATTACCCCCAAGGAAAAATTCAGCTAGTGCAGATTTTCATCCACTAACCTTCAAAACTCAGCAGTAGGGCTGCGCAAAATTAGGAAAACATGATTTTTTTAATATTTTTTGTTGATTAATCTGCATTTTCCTCGGTCTTCTGTATCTGTTTTATCTAGATTTCCCCACCACTATTTCCTTGTCACGTCAGTGACTGACAAAATCTAAATCAAGTTTTGGAAGCAAGGGCAGTAAAAGTCTTCCAGTTGGCCAAATATATTATTAGGATGTAGTGTGTTAAAGCTTGGCACTTTACACTTAAAAGTCTACCGAGTACTGGATAAGAAAAGTGCTTTTTAAATGCGATATTGCACTTGCTTACACTGTGATTCGATATTTTGTTGAGCCCGTCTCTGCAGTTTCAAACCGGCCGACCTGTATGAAACTATGCTCCACCTCAGAAACCAGCAGAATCTCCCAAAATTATGCTCTCAAGTTTGAGCCCTTATCCACACACTCTGGCCTCTTTTTTTGTTTAATCTCATTGTCTCCCTGCTTGCTGTTGGATTGCTGAGAAACATGATCAGATTGAGCCAGTATAACATCAGATACGACTATCATGTCTGCCCTTTTCATTAGTCTGAACAAAGAGTTGAATGGACATAGAAGTCCGAACCACAATGTGAGCTTTTGTTCCAACTAAAACCAAACATCTTGAACATTAGTTTAATTTAGTTAAAAACACGTGCTTCTCTGCAATCCTACAATGTGCTATAAATCTATCTAGCATTTGACCATTGATTCTCTTATTTTGCTGTGATTTATCTTTCCATTTTGCATTGAAATTCTTTTAATAAAATGTCATTTTTATCATGAAAGAAAGAAAGAAAGAATCTGTCATTAATCTGTCCTGTTAAATTAGGTTTGTTGGACTTGCTTTTCCAGGAATTTTTGCACATCGTAATATAAATCAGTGTGACTTGAGATGACGCACTTTGTCTAGGGAAGATTGTATTCGTGTTGGCCACAGATTTAAATTCTTAGAACCTATAAATATATTTGGAACGTTTGATTTTGACTTCTTGTAGTCGGAACCTGCAGACTTAATTTGGTTTTGTCGATTTTAAAGCTACCGACATAAATTTCTTGAGTAATTTGAAAAAAGAACCAAGCAGAAGTGATGTTTGTGTCAGTGGTGTGTGTTTTTTGGGGAGACCTTGACCTTGACTGCAGCCCCTAACTGAGGAGGCTGTTCTGTGAATGACTCAAACTCCCCACACCGTCCAGTGGTATGTAGCAGCCCATAAAGCATGCTTACATCCCAGCCTGGTTTCAGGGAGTGGATGCCCGGCCCCGCCCCTTCCTCACACTCTGAAATAGCCTCGTCCTTGTCCCCACACCCCCCCCCCCGCATCCCCCCCCCCCCCCCCCCCCCCCCCCCAAGTACCCTCCCGTCTTTGAAGCCCCCACCTGTTAGGATCGCTCTGCAGCTCAGAGCCTTCTTCGCTCTCATACACACATTGGACAACCTGCGTTAACAGAATTCTCTTATTTCTGACACTCACCCTGCTGGTTATAAAGGCCATTACGAGTCTTCAAAGTAGTGTGTGTGTGTGTGGGCTAAAAAGACGCCTGTCACAGCACGCTCTCATAATTGCTCTCTTAGCCAATTATCCCCCATTTAAAAGCAAGTCACCTGCTCCGCTCCCCGTGTCCAAATGAATGCATGTGCACAGCCTCACACACACAAACGCCGCCACAAACACAGAAGCTTAATATTTAATCATTGTTTGTCTCCGAGTGATTTGTTTGTTTACTGAGCTTGTGTATGAGCTGTATTGTTGTATGATTTCGGTGTTATTCATGCTGTTGTCTTTCATTTCCACTCAGATTCTGATGCACACCAAAGACATGGTTCAGAGGGTAAGTTTTAAACATATTGCTCTCCTGAGATAGTTGTAGAAAATACTGGAAGTCTGTTTAATTTATTTTCTTTGTTTTTACCGTCCTCTCGTTGGTATTATTGTCATTTATTTGGCTCCACCCCCCTATCTTTGTGGAGTTGCTGTGGCTTGTTGAAGCAGACTAGAAGAACAAGCTAAAACTTATCTAAAAAATCCCTCATTTGGAGCAGATAATTATAGAATATTGTTTTCTTTGTTGCAATAAAAAGAAGCCAGTGGCCTTGATAACTTTTCAGATTAAAAATATTTGTAAGTAAATTTTAGACAAAAGGTAGCAAGCTGCTGGTGTTGAACAACAGACTGCCATCTAGCAACCTGAGAGGACAACAAAAGGGGAAACAATTCTATACTAAAGGAACTTGGGAGCTAATACTAAATTAAGCTATTTTTTCTCTGGTTTTGCTAAATTCTGTGTAACGAAATTAAAATATTAAATATGTTACGGAACAAATCATTGTTATGTACCATATTGTTTTCGCAGCAGTAGAAACAGTAGTATTTTTCGAAAGGAAACTCAGAATCTGTGTCAACAAAGACTACTGCACAAGAAAAACGATCTTAAAATGAGATGTTTAAAACGATGGTCAGATTGCATAAAAGAAGTCAAAGTGACTTCGCTTTTTTTAAAATTGTGTTTTTATGTTTTATTACTGGAATAAATGCAATCATTACAGATCTAAAAATGTTGCAGGAATATATCTGTTTACGCCCTGTATATTTCCCAGTTTCTTTTTCTTTCTATAAAGCAGAAAACAAGTCCAAACTGCCCTGTTAGGTTTGTGTTTTACGAGTTCATATGGTTTATAGTATGATGATTTCTTTTATCTGTTGATTGTGTGTTTGTGTGACTCAGATGAACCTGGAAGTCATTTATGGAGACACCGACTCAATCATGATCAACACAAACAGCAAATCACTGGAGGAAGTCTTCAAACTTGGACACAAGGTCCACATGCCTGTGTGCTTACAGATGTACTTGTACAGGTGTTCACTTTTTGCCCGTTTTTCATCATTCATGTCATCGCAGTGCATCTATTTGTTTTTAGATAAAGACAGAGGTCAACAAGCTCTACAAACTCCTGGAGATAGACATCGATGGGGTTTTCAAGTCGCTTTTACTGCTGAAGAAGAAGAAATACGCAGCCCTGGTGGTGGAGCAGCATGGTGATGGGCGATACAGTGTGAAGCAGGAGCTCAAAGGTTTGGACATCGTCCGCAGGGATTGGTGCGACCTGGCCAAAGAGTGTGGCAAGTATGTTTGACGGATCCAGTGTAACCAACGCCAGACTGATTTTAAGACAAGCCGGCATCCACAGTCCAACCCATCTTCTGTTCTCCCAGCTATGTGATTGGTCAGATCTTGTCAGATCAGAGTCGGGATGTCATTGTGGAGAATATCCAGAAGCACCTGGTGGAGGTTGGTGAGAAGGTAGCGAATGGAGACATACCACTCAACCAGTATGAGATACACAAGGTAAAGATGCAGCATGTTTTGGCAGCAGTCTTGAAGTTTTCCTAGTTGATGTTGTATAGGGTTCTGCTTGTTTGTCACTGATTTATTTCTTTATTTTGTCCTCCCTTTTCAGGCACTGACCAAGGATCCTCAGGACTACCCAGATAAGAAGAGTCTCCCTCATGTGCACGTTGCTCTGTGGATAAACTCTCAGGGAGGGCGCCGTGTCAAAGCCGGAGATACAATCTCATACCTCATTTGCAAGGTGCATGGACACAAGATGTAACCATTTTCGTCCTGGATATCTTTCACTCTTTTCTCACGCCCTAACTCCTAAAATGCATCCACATTTGATCTTTTCTTCCAGGATGGCTCCACATTGGCAGCCAGTCAGAGAGCCTACGCTCTGGAGCAGCTTCAGAAGCAGGAGGGTCTCAGTGTGGACACTCAGTACTACCTGGCCCAGCAGATCCACCCTGTAGTTTCTCGCATCTGTGACCCTATTGAGGGGATTGATGGCGTACTCATAGCCACGTGGTTGGGTAAGGATACATTACGATTGCCTCAGAAAGCCTCTTAATTGCCTACACTCAAACACTCTAAAGCTGGCGACCAGTTTTTTGGAACGACAAGCTGGGAAATGTCTTAAGATCCTAAACATAACCATCTCAAGTCATCTGGACTTGAAATGGAATCACGTGCTTTGGTCAGATCTTAAAAATTCCCAGGGGGCAGTAATAAAAAAAAAAAGCTTTCTCCCAAAGATACCTGAAGCGAATACTACAGTCTTTGGTGTTTCGCTTTAAATTTAACACATGAACTCTAACGTTGTACTGTGTTTTCATCGTTTTGTGACCAACAGGTTGATTGGCACCTGTCATACACAGAAACAAATCTGCCCGCTATGAAGACGGCACACACTAAAAACACAACTTTGACATGTATGAAGGGAAATCCTTTGCGTTTCATCCATAAAGCTACCCTTGGGCTGACGTAAACATGAGCCGCCCTGCGCTGCAGCTCAGGGAGAACACACCGGACAGCACGTTAAAATGAGGACACAGCTTGCGAAAAGTGGCTGTTGCTGCTAGCATAATATAAAACGGCATAGATAAACATGCATTTCACAGCTGAACTGTAAAATATTTTCGAAACATGAGCAGGAACGACACCGTTTCCGCTGGTTCGTTCCCTAAAAATATCTGGGCAGGAGGCTGGACTTCTATGTTTTTCTCTTTTAATTATTATAAGAAATAACAAATGTTTAGCATTTTTGACACGTTTCATATCACAATCAATCCATTTATGGGGAATTAGCACACCAGTACTAATTTTCTATGTGAGGTATAACACATACATTTTTTCATATTTTTGTCTCAGGTCTGGACCCAGGTCAGTTCAGATCCCAGCAGCAGTACCAGAGGGAGGAGGAGGCTGACGGCACGCTGGGAGCACCTGTCCAGCTGACTGACGAGGAGCGCTATAAAGACTGTGAGAGGTTTACCTTCACCTGCCCCCAGTGTGGCACAGATAACATCTACGACAGCGTCTTTGAGGGAGCGGTGAGTGAATGAGAACATGAAAGGGAATCACAACTCTTGTCTCCACACTCTTGTGGTGCTTAAATTTCCTAAGAAGTAAATAGTTATTCTTGTTTGTATTACATAAAATTCTGTAAGTCCTCTGTCGTTCTGTTTTATCTGAAAGAGCAGAGTTTAGATTTAATGGAAGTGGAGATGTACTCTTACTGTATGTGCAGAACACACAGAGCCTTAAGCAAAAAGATGTTACAGATTCGTCTTTTGAGTCTCAAATAAGCGTGTGAGCTGGTGTTTCTAAAGGCCTTTAGTAACGCTTCCTGTGAGCGATTCATGTGTTAACCATCCTCCATATTGTGTCTCCGGCTGTATTTTTAGACAGCTGCCTGGCTCCGAAGCGGACTCTGTTTTCATTGGCATAGTTTGGACTCCGCAACTTGAAAAGCCTAACCCCGCTGCTCTCCGGACACACACTCGTACACATGTACACACTCATCTCCTACCATTTGTCAGGCCAAGGTCCCGAGTTGGAGTGTTATCAGCTTCTAATGAGGAGCAGGGCACAGCTTTTTCTCGTCTGGAAGGCTCTAATAAAACCGATGAGCCTCTGTCCTCAGCAGGAGGAAAGAAGCTGCATTAAATTAAAAAGGAGTATCTCACACACACACACACACATGCACACACTGTAAAAGGGTTGGAGCTTTACACCCTTAGACAAACAAGCATTGAGCGGTTGAACGTCAGAGAACTTCTGCGAATAACAGTGACCTAAAAGTATTCAGTCTGAATCATTTCAAAGCTTCAAAATATCTAATAATTGAGTGTTTATCCTAACCCTAGCCTACACGCGTTTGAATGCTGGTATGCACATAGACACGCTGCAAACCGATAAGACCACAAGTTAATTAAGGTGGTGAACACGGTTTAACAGCTTTGTGAGAGGGGAGGACGGATGGGCCTTGACTCCAGCACTGACACAGAGCCAGAGATGGGAGGAGGAGGAGGAGGAGGCGGCGATAGGCGGACGACAGACAGGGGAGGAAGGTTGTTTGATGGGGAGAGCATTGGGTATCCTGTGTGGGCAGTTAAAATAGAAAGCTGCATATTATCAAACTGTGACAACAAACTTACGTCTGTTTAAGCTGCAGACATCAGAATGTAAAGACATTTGTTTGTGGTTGCTGAGGAGTAATTGAAATTAAGCACCTTTTAGAATTGCCAAAGGCATTGAGGGACATTTTCTTATCTTATATACCTTCTTCTTGGTAAACTGCCTGACAAGTTAATTGTGTTTAATTTTTAGTTGATGCAAACTTTGTTTTAGAGTAGGAGGGCTCGCATATCAGAATGAAGTCTGGAATGAAAGAAGTGAGATAAAAACCCTGAGCAGGAGGAGATTGTACAGTGGGAAGAAGGGAGTCTGCTTTCATCTAAACTAGACTTAAAAAAGAGGAGGAGGAGAGTAAGCTGGGAAAAGATCGAGGAGGGAAGAAGGGTTGCTACATACTTGCGCTGCTGGATTACAGGAGGATATTTAATCGTGATACTATTACATTAAGAGTTTTAAATATAATTGATCAATCATGAATAACGCTGTTCCCCCACAACTAGGCCTGGGCGGTATACCGGTTCATACCGAAAACCGGTGTTTATTTTCATTATGATATGAATTTTTAATATACCCCTATAACGGTGAATAGCTCGGACAACTTCCGGAACGTTTAATGAGGGGAAATGTTTCAGCCAGGACCGATTTCACTGCTACACGCTCTTCCCCACAATGTGGAAAATAACATTTTTAACTAAGTACAGCTGCTTGCAGGAGCGAAGAACACAATTCTGATGAAGTAATTCCAAAAAACGAAGAGCCTCGTCTATAGTTTACAAAGTTTATCAGCTTAAAAATGTCAAACGAGAACCAAACGGCATACCTTTTACAAACGCTAAATATGTTTGGTAATATGGTAAATATGTTTTAAATACCATCTACGATACTTCTGCCGTCTTTTTTCTGTTATCTGAATTTTAACCAGCTAATAATCACCTACGGTCGCAATGTTTATTTTACTTCTTCTTTGGCAAAATCCGGTCTGAGTCTATACTCTGCTCCCCTAGCTTGATTCTTCAGTACTACATGCAAAGCAATTAGAAGATGCAGGTTGTTGCTTCCACCAATGTGAAGTTAAAAAAATAAATAAAACTTTCAGCCTTACAACATCAAGAATGCCTTCTAGAATCATAATCATTTTAATTATTTTCATATCATTCACCTGTGTGAAAAAAAAACAGTATGATGCAGTCCATATGACAGTAAAATGGGCTATCTAAAGCACATTTTTTTTAATCTTCATTCTTATAAGATAATGTGGATATGTATGGTCTTGTATGGCAAAACATACCATTAAATACCATAATACTGTTATGTTTTTTTAAAAATACCGTGATATGAAAATTTTGCCATACCCCTACCCACAACTCTGCATAAACGCTATCTTCTCAGCCACTAGAGAAATATGCCTTGTGTGAGCATGAAAGGAAGATGGTTGATTGTACTGACCAAATATCTTAAAGTATGAATGGAAATCACTTGACAGATTGTGTCCAATCAAATATTGAGTCCAAATATTCCGTATTATATGCAGCACTAATACTTTTGGCATGTGTGTCAATCAGGATCAAGTTGTTTACGAGTAAAATTCCATCCTGATAGTTAATTAAAATTAACTTCTGGAAATGCATGGTGCAATAAGAGAACGTTCTACCTGGCTTGCATTACTATTACGAATGGGTCCCACTTCACTCGCCTCTGCCGTTTCCATGCTAAAGTCAACCTTCTTCCTGACAACAGATATTTCTTTTCCAACAGAACTGCCTTGTGGTTCTAAAATCTATTTAAGGTTGAAATAAAGACACAGTCTTCAATAAAGTCAAATCTTGCTCCTGCTCACATTTGTATGCTGTACAGTTTGCTGTGGCCGGTTAATTTTGGCATGTGCTCTGTTCTTTGATAGGACTTGTTGATTATTCAACGTATTTCACAGTAGTTCCATTTACAGTAAGTGTTGGCAAACCGAGTTTTGAAGTAATGATTCTCCTGCTTTATTGATTTAGTGCTTTGCTTTGAATGTCATAAAATGTAAGGACTATGGCTTAACCTGCCTTCTACATGGCTCACTCCAACATTTAGTAGCTGTGCACACAGAGCAGGTCACATCACATGGGAAGAAAATAAAGCATAATATTTTGTCTCTCATTTGTGAATGTCGTTGTAAAGGGTGAAATTATAAAAATCTCTTTGCATGGAATGCATCCACAGTGCTCTTTGGTACTCTTATGGGCATGAATATGTGGATATTGGATATTGCCGGTGGAGTTTAGTCAGGAACTGAGACTGGTTTACGACCCAAGGCTGATACTTGGGATCAGGCCGAGACACCCGTAGTCTGTAGTCTTATCAGAAGAGAAAAATGTGTGAAAACATTTACAGAGTGTGTTGTCTTCTATCTTCTTACTAAGAAAAGTGGATTTAAATTTGCTGTAAGCCCAGAAACATAGCGTGGGTACCACAGGCTGTTGTTGGAGTGGTTGTTTGATTTAAAAGAATAATTTTAACGTATCTCTCTGTTATTCAAAATGACAGCTTAGAAAATTAAACTTGGATTTAATACCTTGAAAAGTAGATACTTTTAAAATGGGGTAAAATGGAACTTTGGAAGTATGTAAGTATGGTAAGAAGTCAGAGTTGAGCGTTATTCTATTTTTCTCTCTAAAAAGAAGTGATGCTAGCAAATGAAAATCATTCTTCGTGGCTGGCTGGGGGTTGTCACTTGCTTAGTTTCCTGTCATTGACTTCTCTGCAGAAACCTTTTTTTGCTACTGTCAGTGAGTCAGGTAATGCAGTTCAGGTCCTAAGGGACAAGTGTTTAAAGTTGTTGCATTTAGTGTAATTGTTATGTAGCAGGGCTTCCTTTCTTCATTGCATTAACTATAAGCCGTCCTGTCAAATGGACAGTTCAGGGGGGTCACGCCGACCTCTTTCCTTCAGGTTATAATAATGTTAAAATTCACTCTGCTTTGGGGGGGGGGGCTTTCAGCTATTATATTGTCAGTGTTTGACATGCTCTTTAGTCATGGTTTAAAGTGAATGTACAACTTTCCATGTTGTAATACATAACTGTTCTTTTTTCTTTTGTTTGATTACTGATGTAAAGACAGAGTTGTGCTTAAAGGTTGAATGTGGAACATGGGCACCAAAGCGACATCTAGTGTGTCGAGGTTGTAGTTGAAACAACAAAACTTAATTTTAAACGTGCAGATGGCAGGTTCGTAGCCATGACCAGCCACCATCATGTCCAGCGACGAATCTTACAGAGTAAGGGATAGTTTGTACTAATAAGTTTAGTTTATATCAAAATATTTTAAATCAAAATACTAAAAGAAAAAGATAAATAACAAAATTTTGGTCAAAGGCAATAATACGTTTTTGTACCTGTCCTCTAGGCATCTTCTTACGGAGGCTAATGTCCCTTTTCCACTAGGGCCATTACCGTACGGTATGGAATGGGTCAGTATGGTCTGTAACGGGTAGGTTGTGTTACCATTACCATCTCAAAAGAACTGTAGTGGGCGTTGACGTGGGCGGGCTAAGCTTAAGAAAAGCTCCAGTAAAAAAGTATCCTTTTACAAGGATACTTTTCCAGCTTGTTTTTAGTTGGACATTAAATTGAAGTCAGCTCCATGACAGGGTGACAGGCAATAAAAGCAGGTTTTTTTGAAAATATTTTTATCACTTGCAATTTCTTCTTACGAAACAAACAAAACAAAAAGGTAGGAAAAAAATGATTAAAATCGGAATTGGTATCAAAATAATCTTAATCTTAGACTTAATTTTTAAGACAATCATATTTTGACACAGACATAATAGAAGAAATAACGCATTTAAAAATCTCAAATTAAAAGTAGCCTACAGCTCTGCCATTGAAATTGTGTTTTTGGTTTAATTTATTGAAATACAAAATTTAAAACATCCACCACAGCATGTTTTCCTTCCAGATTTTACAACATCTCAGTAAAAATCTGATGATCTGAGATACATGCTGAACAATGCATTGAAGATTGAGAAGACCTTTTGCATTTTGGGGGAGGAAATGAATCAACAGAATTATTATTCCTCCTATCTTCATTAATTTATTGACTGCCCACACTGTTCAGCACTTAACATACATAACTGATTTGGCTACTATCTAGATGTCAGAACTTGGTTTAAAAATAAAATATAAATATTTTTATTAAATCTAGAAAAAGTTTTTTTTCTGAAATCAGGAAGAATGTCTGTGAACCTGAACCTGCTGTCAAAAAGACTTTAAACACTGCCGGGACGCGAACCTAGACGTTGTTTAAAACCTATTTAATATGCGACTCACACTGATTTCTTTTTAATTTAAGGCTGCTTGCAGTTAACTGCATTGTGCTGCTTATTTGAAACTTTAAACTATAGCTTACTCTGAGACAAAAAAACAACTCCAGACCTATCAGTTGCTACTCACCTCATCACTCTCAGAAAATACAAAAATGGGCAAAGAGGTTAAGCTGAGAGTGGCGCTGTGAGGGTGGGGGCAGAGAATAGATACTGAGCCGTCATAGCTACAAGCTGTTGAAATGTTGGCCACCAGGGTTAGCTCTGACGGACATCTCAGTCAAAAGGCCAGTCCCTAATTATTCATAATTCAAGATTAAATTACGTCTAAATGGATGAGTTACAAAAAAAAAATTCATCCCCTTCAGAGTTTTCATGACTGTAAACCTGAGCTTTTAAACCTAAAATGTTTTTGAACCAGGCTGTACACATGTTTATTTAAGCTGTGAAGTTAGCCTTTTAACATGGGAGTCAATGGAGAGTTGCTCCTTTTTGGAGCCAGCCCCTAGTGGATGAGGGGGGGACTGCAACTTCTGTCATTTTTTTTTTTTTTTTGCCACTTCTGATTAGCTACGCATTTTGCCGCCGGAGTTTTCCCATGACATATTAAAACATGATATTCCAGCTATTATTAGTCCTTTACTCAAAGGCTGCTCTAAACAGGTGGGTTTTAAATTTGATTAACATGAACTGCGTGCTTCAGCAGTTTCGCAGTTTGTTCCAGATTGGCCTGGTGGTGTTAGTGTGAAGTGATGTTACAGAATAGTGCCTAATCAACCCCAAATAAATAGCCGGTAACGATGGCATGTTGTTGCTTTTTACTTCTTAGCGTTATCTTTCACGATGACCGCCTGCAAGAATCAGACATAACTGACTTTCACGCCAGTGAACTATGCTGAGCCCACCTATGTCTTCATCCATGTCCGCATTCCTGACATGGAAATGGACACCGAACCAGTACATGACCCATACCAGGCCAGACCGAGCAGACCACAGTGGAAAAGGGGCTCTAGTGGCAACAAGCCTTTAACATACCTTGGTGCTAAATAATTAAATGATTTATAAAGTAGTAAAAGTATTTTAAGTCTATTCTATGAGCTACAGGGATCCAGTGTAAGGACTTTACAACTGGGGAAAAAAATGCCTGAAGTATAACGCCTGAAAAGTTTAATTAATATTTTTCTTTCTTTTTTTAGTTAAAATGGTTTATCAAGGACTATTATAACTTCTTTTTGAAATCCTTGTTTATTAAGTTAAAGTTCTACTGTAATAAGGTCCAGCTACATGCCAGGACTTAGAATTTGTGAAACAATGAAACAAATATTGATGTTTTTTTTGTTGTTGATAATCTGGGATTTTACTTTTTTCTTTTTCAGAGTGATAAAGTTGAGCCCAGTTTGATGCGTTGCTGTCATATCCCTTGCTCGAACAGTCCCATCGGCCACGTTGTCAACATCAGCAACAAGCTGCTACTCGACATCCGTCGTCACATCAAAAAATACTACTCTGTGAGTATATTTTATGGATGTTACAGTAGTTATGAAAACATAAATCAGTAAATACGTAAACCCTAGCTTTGGTGTCAGAACGAGATGCATTAGTCAGAAATTCGTGTCTTATTTTAGTTTACAATTTTAGAGAATACGAATTTAGTCTATTCTGATTTCCCTTTAAGGGAGCGTAAAAAGGAAAGAAATTCTGATGTTTTGTTTTTTTTGCCTTCCTGATCAAGAGATAATAGTTTGTGTAGTGTGAGCAGAGGCTACAACTTACTAATAATTTAAAGCACAGATAAAATTATTGTGCAGTTTAATAATCTGTATTTAGCATCTTAGATTAGCAATTAGCATTGCTAGCATTGTTAAAACCACCATCTCCCTGTATATTTTTTGATATTTTAGATTCCTACCATGGATCTTATTTCCAAAATTTATTTCTAAGTCCAATAGGTTTCATGGCAGACTTTGAAAGCTGATAAAGATTGCAGCTCTCAATTCAACCTTCCTGTTATCTGTGTTCTCTCATTCTTACTCTACCTGAATAAAAGGAAAATGTGTCCTCTACATCTGTGCTACCCAATTGATACTGAATTAGCTATGTTTCAGTCTTATTTACTCAGTTACTGCACTGTCAGGGCAACTTGCATATGGTGCCTTCACTGGTCAGAAAAGGACTGGATTTGAATTTTTTTTACCAGCTCGTCACAATCGTCAATCAAGCTGAAAATCTGTTGATTCTTGTCACCAGCCAATTGTTCTGTTGCTTCTGTAGTGTAAGCATTTTTCTACCCAGCTGGGGTTGCACACATAACAAATGGATCACATTCTTAAGTAAATTAAATCAAGACTTCAGCTGACAAATTACAGTAGTCAGGTAAGTCACTGCATAGTGTAATGAAATGGTCAAAACTACCAGGAAGTATCTCTGAAGTGTTCAAAGCTCTGCTTAAAACAACAGGGGTTCCATCAGATGCAGCTTTGGCTAGACCAGGCGTCACAAAGACTTAGATAAAGATGAAAACCTCAGCAGGGCAGCACGGCTGACATTTTCAGCCAGAAAGCGCACTCTGTGTGGAAAATGAGGAGAAACTCAGTAACAACTTGTGGGCGTGATCACATTTAGCATCATACCTGCGGTCGAGTCTGTTGTGTTATATCCAGCACGTTTTAATGTGTTTACCTACTTGGTGTGACTTTTTTTATTTTAAGCTCATGTAGGTTGGTTAATTTTGTGGTTTAGGTTAGACATCTCAAAAATAATGAGAAGAGGCATAAGCCTATATTCACCAACCTGATTCAGTTCCATCATGTGCTATAATTACAGCTGCAAGTCTTTTGAGGTAGCTTTCTACCAGCTTTGCACATCTGGACAGCAGAGAGTGTTCCTAAACTAGGGATTGGCAATATGTCAATCAAATCTTTATTGCGATTTAATTTGAATCATGTCCGGTAACAATATTTATTGGAATACATTCTTTTTTTTCCTGTTTATACACGTCAAAATTACAGTTTTTAACATTCCAAATACTGTAAAACTTCAAAAAAGTAAGAAAATTCAATTAAAGGATCAATTATTGTGAAAAATGTATTTTAAAAAAGTTACAGTACAGTTATTTTTAAGGTGTGACATTTTTCTCGAAGCAATGCAACTGAAGAATTCTCATAAGTCAAGATGAAGATAAATTTAATATAAAATTTGAATAAAACACAAGCTAAATCTTAAGAATTCAAACTTGTTTGAACTAAAGTGAAAAATGTAAAGAGAAATAACATTTTGTTCTGCTCTCCTGATTACTTATTTATAAGCGCAGTGTTGCAGAAAAATAAAGCACACAACTATAAAATGACAAGTTTTCTGTTGAATTGAAAACAACAGATTTTAAACGTATAAACACAAACATTGAATATCATCATTTATCCTTCCTTGCCTATGTGATACAAAGTATTTACAACTTGATTTTATTTGACATAAACATGCTCGATTGCGGTAGGTCAGTATGGTGAAAATATCTACCTTAGCTAAATTTATTTTATTTATTTCTTATACCGTGTATATTACCCACTATCAATCTTAGCAATAGGCTAGAAGTCGTACCTCATATTCTCATTTGGATTTACACTCTGGGCTTTGACTGGACCATTCTAACACACGGATATGCATTTATCCAAACTTTCCTTTGTAGTTCTGACTTATATTTAAGAGTCTGTGTTCAGCTGGAAGGTCTCAAATCTTCTAGAACCTCTAACAGGGTTTCTGCTCGGCCTCTATCATCCCTTCATTCTGTCCCTGCTGAGGAAAAGCTTCCCCACAGCATGAAGCTACCATAGCAATGTTTTTCAGTGGCTCAGAGGCTATCCACATGTAACTTTTTGAATTTATGTCAAAAAGGTCAGTAGTATTCTCATCTGACCAGAGCATATTCCACAACTTTACCATTTCTTTGCTGCATTCAGTGGTCTTCATGATACTTCAGGTCTTTTCACACGTGTTCTTTAACAAAATTCTGACCCATTTCACAGAACAATGGATTTATAAGTTAAGTTGACTGAGAACTGAATTATATTTAATTATTAAAAGGTCTTATATCATGTCAAACCAACTTTGTGGAGCTTTCAACCAGGTTGTAGTGCAATTTTCAAATGCAAATTAAGTGCAAATTAAACACATACGCCCCCTTTCTCACAGGTGCGATCTGCTCACACTCTCGTTTTTGTAGTATTTTACTTTCTAAAATGTCTCAGCAAAAATGCTAGTTTGGCTGCGAGAATTACAGGATTTTATTCAAAATTCATGAAGAACAGCCAAATCACCAGAAATGGCTGGAACTTTTAGTGAGTGTCAACTCCAGGATATAAGTTATATTTAAGGGCAAATTAATACTATATTACGCCAACAGTAACACTTTACATATATGTGCCTATCCCAGACGTTGAAAGCTGTAAAATAGCACGATACCTTTAAGGCAATAGATTGTATTGTATTTAAGGGTGTCCAATGTAAATTCGAATGCACACCACACTTTTAAGATTTTTGCATGTAAACAAATTAAGCTTTCCTTGTGCTTAAGTTTGTTGATCTCGCACCAATCTGCAACATATTAGAAACGTTTCATGTTGTTGCTGACATGAACAATTCTGGATTCACAAAGTCAAATTTTCATTATCTCACTGTTATTTAATAGCCTAATTTCAACTAATGCCAAAGGCAGAACTTAACAGCACATTTAGCATAAAGTTTATTGCAACTTTTTCTGTAAAGATTTTGCGACTGTCAGCAGTGGTTTAGTTTTCACGCTCTGTAGAGCTGAGAACACATCGATCCCCACAATTCAGGACTAAAACAAAGGGATGGGATTACTAAAATCAGCCAAGAAGGCTCTTAACAATATAGATGACATTTGTTTTGTTCAAAGAAATCAGGACGTTACTGCTAGCTAACAGCTGCTGGAGCTTTAGAAAATCTACCTCTCTGTTTTAAGTGAGTTGGATCTCTTTCTTGGGGAAAGATCTTCATTTTATCCTCAACTCTGTTTAGTTTATCTGTTCAGCTTTTGCACACTTATCAGCATAATGTGTTTTTGTTCCCCCCTCAGTTTTAGACAGGAAGAGAAAGGTAGGATATGAAGGAGTATAGAGGACTGTTTGGTCACTGTACCCAGCCTGCAGCTGTAGGGTAAATTAAACTGGATGCCTGTGTCGTCTCTCTCTCTCCAGGGCAGCCTCCTTTACCTTGGTTTTAAGTGTGTGTGGAATGCACCCTCTGTAAAAGTGTGTGTATGTGTTGGGGGGGGGGGTGTAATTCTCCCACAGTGCTGAACAGAAATCAATTAGTGTGGTGAATGTGAGGGGATCGACTCCCCCCTCAGCCCCTTTTGTTATTATGTGTGAAACAGCTGCTACCACTGAATACTTACATGTCACACAGCAACACACACACACTCTCTCTTAGATGCACACACCACTGTAGGCTGAACAGCAGTGGACACAGAACACACAGCGGGGCAATGAAGAGGGGTAATATTGTGTAATTAAGGATTCCTTTCAAGCTGAGGAAGAGTTCAAATAGAGCTGTTTGTCTGGCCAGATAGAGTGAAAGCGCTGGACCCCTAAATTGTATGTGTGTGTGTGTGTGCACGTACATCTTGAATCAGGACCAGAGACATTAATCATTAGGGAAATTACCTCTTATCCCCCTCCTCACCATCACCTCCATGATTATCAATAAACCAGCACCCTGAGAATGAGCAAACACTTGTTCACAACTAGCCCTCTCTGTCCCGCTCTCCCACACAGACACACATGCCGTCCTTTCGTTCTCTCGAACCCCTGTCTTTGGCAAAATGAAAGATTTGTTTGTTTCCTGATCCACCCAATCCCCCTGGGTTTTTTTTTCTTTTTAACCCCTCCCATCTAACCACCGTTGCCATGGCATTTAACAAATTATTGCAATTACCCTCGTCATGCGGGTCGCCCCTGGAAACGGGCTGACGGGCAAGGGAAGAAAGGGAGGGGTGGATAAAGAGAAGGGTGAATGAAGACCGGAGAAGGTGATAATCCTGTTTTGAACAAAAGGTCAAATTGTTGAATAGTGAAGCTTTGATTAAGCGGAGGAGGTACAAAGTGGAGCCGTTTGAGCTCTTTTCACTCCGTGGGTCTGTGTGTGACAGTGTGTGTAAAGTGGGCCAGTTTTCAGGTCCGATCTCCTTGGAGCTGGAAATGTGGACTGATGAAACCCTGAAACCAGACTGGAGTCTTTCTGGTCTGTGTGTGGGGCGTTGGCAGGTGGATTACTGCAGAAAAGGCTTCTTTAGTTTACATCAATATGGAACATCACAAAATATGTATTTTTCTGTAAACATCTTAAGAACATTTGTTTTATTTGTGGACTCTAATATTATTTTCTTTAGTGAATAATTTTATTTTTCACAGATTACGTAGATGAATGAAAGCTTTTAGTCACAATAAATAGAAGAATAGAACAATCCTGTATTGTCTCACAAAGGGTAAATTCAGCTGAAACAACAGCACAGGAACAGGTAAGAGAAGCATCTAGTTTCACACAAAAAGAAAAGTATAAACACAAGAGTAATATATATACATAAAGGACAAAATTACAATACCAAAGTACTGTGAAGTTCTTAAAAATGGCATACTCAGAATGTGCAACTGAGTTTGATCATTTAAAAACGTGTAGTTCCACATTTAGTTGTCCATTAAATAATAAACATGTACAAGAAGTTAACATCTTATCAAGTGGGGTTTGGCTAAATCACATGAAATATGACCTCTCCAAATAAGAATTATTGCAGTTATTGGAGTATAAAAACATGTTTTGGGCTCTTTGTAAAGGTAACACCCTCTAGTTTCACCCATAGCGGTCAGAATCACTGTAGGTATGAAATCAAAACTTGTTCACTTTAGAACTCACAGAGAAAATTAATTTCTATGTCCTCGCCTACATTTTGTTTGGGAAAATGAAGTTGCTTAAAGCAAAACTAAGCTGTTGGGAACTGAAACACACTATGTGCCAACAAAATAACTTGTCGACTACTCACATTTCAAATTTTAAAAAGGAGATCTGTAAGACTTTTTTTTTTACTACAGTCTTTTTGTGGGTATGTCCAGGTGCTCATTTCCTTCATTTGATTTTTCAAATTGCATGATGGAGGGGCATGCTCATGCCTGTAATGTGGTTAAAAAGTAGTTATGTATCGGGACTGGTACGTGGTAAGGGGCGGAATAACTGTGAAAAAAATATGTGCAAAAAAAGATATGAGTTGAGTTAAATATTAAAGCGGGGGTTTAGATATTGGGTTTGTTGGGAGCAGTGATGGTTACATAGTGTGCCACTGCAGGGAGGAATGACCTGCAAAAACGGTCCTTTATACATCTAGGATGAAACAGTCTGTTGCTAGAGGAGCTCAGCCACACCTCCATGCATGGGGTGGGAGACTCTCTCCATCAGTGACGTTATTCAGGCCAGAGTCCTTCTGTCTCCCACCACCTGCACTGTTTCTAGGGAGCATCCTTGAACAGAGCTGGGCGTCCTGATCAGCTTATCCAACCTCTTCCTCTAGCCTGTTGATAAAGTGATGATCCAACATACTACACCAAAAAAGATGGCTAATTCCACCACAGAGTTAAAGAAGGTGTTCAGGAGCGCTCCCTGGTCTCCAAAAGACCTCTGCCTCCTTAGCAGGTAGTCTTCTCTGACCCTTCCAGAGTGCATCAGTGTTGTGGCTTAACCTAACAAAACAAAAAAAGAATTGAACTGAAAAAGGAACAATCTTAGCTGCATTTATGAATTGAAGCATATGTTTCTTCTGACTTTTATTAAAGTAAAACACTGTAAAGAGAAAAACTGAGTTTTTGGTTGTGATGCATTAAGCATTTGTTCTGCTTATTACCAGTCGGAGGGGATTGAGGGAAACTCATCAGATTCTGACTGATTGGTGCATCAGCAGCTTGAACTACTAAGTGTATTTGAACAGCTGCATAATCAAATATGCAGCTTCATTTTTATTTCTAAATTCTGGCCTGAAACATTTTTCATTTAATCCTGTAGTGACTCATCACTTCACCTTTTCATTCTGAACCTCCCATCCATTTACCCTTTATATTCAATAGAGGAATTTCTGCTACTTAAATTTTAAATGGAGATCGCGGCTTTCTGTTTGGTTTTGATTTAATGCTGTACGTAAACCAGAATGTCCTTATGCTCCTCAGTGATGAGGAATGAATGATGATCATGCATTAAATCCAGTCTGCAATTTCTAAACGAAGTCGAAATAATTCAAGTTTGGGACAGATGTCTTGGTTGTCGTTTCTTTTTTTTCCTTTTTAATTGCTCAATCTGGTTGTCAAGTTAACAGGTTACATTTGCTTCTCAATAAATGGGCATTACATCTGCTGCCATGTTGAGGAAGAATGAAAGTATAAGTATAATAATGTTTGCAGCTTAAGCTGTTCTGTGTATCAAATAGGAATTGCAATTACAAAACCAGTCTGTGCAACAATACAATACTTGGACACAAGGCGATAATATATCTAGTGTCAGGAATTCTTGCGCTTAGGGATGGGTACCGATATCCGGTGCTGTGATGGCACCGGTTCTGACATAAACTGTAGTAACCAGACCGAAAAGCAGCGCACATTTCGGTGCTTTATTTCAGTTCTTTTTCCACCCTGGAGATGTCAAGCACTATGGATTCTGTGCATGCCATCAGCCAAGAGCGATGCCCTATATCATCAGTAAAGGTAAACATGGCTGTCTTTGTGCAAAAAAAATGCTAAAAGTTAGGGCTGTCGAAATTAACACACCAACCTGGGTCGATTAATTCCTAGAATTAACTTTTTTTTTTTTTCTTTATACGCAGTTAAAACATACACAGAATACTGCTTCATTATTCAGCCTGCAGCACATCAGCTCTCCTTCCTAACCAGCCAAACTGTGGATTGTTGTGCAGCAGCGTGTGTTAAATTGATGCTATTAGCAGAAGTAGCTGTGTGCATTTTCACAATAAGAGCGTTTATTTCCTGTTGTGATGAACTGAAGAATCTGCTGAGTGTCTACTTTTGAAAAATGGACAATTGTGACATTTGATTACTAAGTCTATATTACATTGGATTTATGTGGTATTTAACACAGACTGCTGATATCCAAATGTTAAGTTTATTCATTTGTTTTGCTTAGTTCTTCTACCTCTATTATTTTTCATGAGACCAAACATACATGGTGATTGTGGATTTCAAATTTTTTTCATTGATCTATATTTCATTTTTAAAACCAGCGACTGGATCCAAATATGTCCTATTTACCCAGAAAATTCTAGTTTTCTTTTAGGAATGGTGATTAATTCACAGCTACCCTGTGATTAATTAGATCACAATTTTTTATTGTTTGACAGCCCTACTAAAAATAAAAAATAAGACGGTTTTTGACAAAGTTTGTATCTTTTCCATTCTTTAAGCACCGTTTAAGCACCGGCACTGTTTCAAAAGTACTGGTTTGGCAACGGTATCGGATAAAACCTAAAAAAATACCCATCCCTACTTGCGCTGAATATCCTTGATACACTTGGCTAGTTTAATGGACTTTAACTGTGCTTAAAATTCACACCTGATGTTGAGTTTTAGTTTCTGAGTCAGTAAAGCATAGAGTGTTGCAGACATTCTCTACAGGTAATGAAAGACAAAAGCGAGATAACCATTTTTCGTATCAAGATCACAATCTTCAGAAATAGTTTTGGAATTAAATATTTTTCTTTAATTGCAACAGAACTCATTGTGTCGTAAAACCAAACAAAGAAACTCCACCATCTGTTCAGAATCTTACCTAGAAGTTAAAATTTCTATAGTTTGTCATTGAAAATATTTACATATCAGTCAATAAAAGTCGCAATTCTGAGCAGATGAGATTTCTCTCACACACCATGTGAACCTTGTTCAGGGAATATGTTGCTGCAGTGTTTAAAGGTGAAAGACTACAGAGACTGATGTTAATGCTATACAATTCCACACCTTTATATTAATACTTTAGCTGGCCACCTTTTGATTCAACTTCAGTATTTATATACCTGTCATCTGTATTAAGCCTGATGGACCTCAAAGTTCACTTGTCCTAATAGGATTTTCCAGTTGTTTGCTGACTTGATTTTTCAGCTCGTCACAGTTTCCAGAGAGATCTCAAAAGATGAAATTAGTTTTCTGTACAAATGTATTAGTTGGGAGAAATGTACACAAACAGCCACAATGTTATGTATACCGGGACTCAGTTAAATCATTCATTAATATTTGGAGATAATGGCACAATGGGGAGACACCAAAACTGAGCCTTTATCCAGAACTGAAGAAAGACAGAGACTGAAACTTTTCAGAAATGTGTAAAGAGCCAAACCAATAACTGTTAAAGATCAGCCAAAATTTTCAACAAGTACCGGTGTTGCTATGCCTGCAACAGAAAACGATATCACACTGAAACATGGCAGTGGCAGCATATTGCTTAGGAGTTACCTATTTTTCTATAGAACTGAGGGTTTTTTTTTTGGCATGGTGGATAAACTTATGAATAGTTCCAGTCACCTTTGCCCTAATAATCTGACAGATTTGGATAACGTTAGAAGGGTAAAGGGACAAATATAGTTAATTCAAGATGTCGGGTGCTAACAGGACACAGAATGCTGAAATTGAAAACAAAGAAGTATTAAAAAAGAGGAAAAGACACACTTTTGCAACTGGCAGATTTTGTCTTTCTTTTTTATTGAATTGCACTGTCTGTGAAATTGTAAATCTCAAACTAGAAGCTTTAGCAACTTGAAGGAGCAAAAAGAATTTAGGAGGAAACGGAAAGAAAAAACTGGCGGACAAAGAGGAGGAATAGAGGGAGGGTGTCTTACATGGTGGGCTCTGTCGTGGCCTGGTCTTGCCTCTGTTTGGTTAAATTATGTGGAACTCATTTGACGTCTGCATTCAGTGTGTCAGGTATCCACTGCTATAATTATGCAATTATGAGCCTTTATTCTCTCACATCCGACCATACGCCCCCCCCCCCCCCCCAAGCTACAGCAAAATACCTCAATTAGATGTTTTTTCTTTCTTCTTCTTTAGCTTTTCATCCTGCATCACTACTGATGTACTTCTTGTTTTTAATCCTTTATGTGTGGCTCGCAGGTCTAATGCACTTAATCTTACCTTGATTTTTATTTTTCTGCTTTATATAAATGGCTTTCGGGTCGGCAAAGCTGAGCAGAATGCCACTGTGGGAAGCCTTTCCTCTTTTTAATGTGTTCCAATTAATTCATTGTGATGCAGGTGAATAGTGACAAATTGAGTGCGAGTACAAACACAATGTGTTTGTGTGTGTGTGTCGTAACCGAATATTTGCAAAAGGTACTGCCATAAACACAAAGTGAAGAAACTCTCAAAACCACTGCCTTGCACTTTAGCCCATAATTTTCTGCTCTCTATGTTCCATTGTCCTTCATGCATCTTTTACTATAAATGGAGAAGCATACTCAATTCCCATGATGCCAAGTTTTTACACGGGTGGCTAAAGGTTGTGCTAATTAGACATAGATCTGGGATTTGTGATTAAAGCTGTGAACTCTGGGACTTTCTAATTGATTTGAGACATATGTGTGTGTTTGGTTTTCCTTTAGAAGAGATTGACTTGTGTGTTTGCGTGTGTGTGTGCTCCTGTCTAGAATTCAGACTGAGGACAAATTTTTACTGTTTGGGGTTTTTAACTTATAAAGTAAGGACTGTTTAAGACAAAGTGAAGACATTTTACCTGGTCCTCACTTTAGAGCACTGTTGCTGAGCTCTGCTGGTTCTTTTTAGAGGTACGCTGTGAATTAAGTTTTTGTTAGGTAAAAGTGTGTGCATTAGGCACGGTACGGTCACCAAAATGAATCAAAGTATATGAAGGTCCTCAATACTAATACCAAAACAAGAATACAGGTTTATATTTTGTTCAGCCTTTTTGTATAGACGACATGTGTCAAACTTGAGGCCTGGGGGCCAAATCTGGCCCTCCATGGCAATTTATGTGGCCCTCTACACTCTTTAGAACCCTATATATAGAAATTTTAAGTTCTATTTTTGTGCACCCCAATACAATGTACTAGTAAAATAAAATCAGTGTTTATTTTTCAGTCCTTGATCACATCATTATGTAAAGTTGTTCTGGATTATTTAATTTTAAGTAGTACTTTTGGAATGCGGAGGTGATTTTAATGGTTTGTTATAGTTTATCAATGCTTTCTGCCACAACCGGCCCTTTAAGGATATTCATCAGCTTGATGTGGTCCAAAATGGAAATTAGTTTGACACCGCTGGTGTAGACCATATTAAAGACTCCTCTGTCTGCTTCTTTACCTTTCATCTGTGTTAACTAATAATGAAATAATCCTAGCTGCTGGGGAAAAAAACACATTTTTTACTATCTAAGTATAGATTAGCCTAGAAATATAGACAAGGCAATTTTATTTGTGTAGAACACTTAAAACAACAAGGTAATTCAATATGCTTTACATGATTCAGTGGTAAAAAACAACAACTGACAAAACAAGAAAAGCATGATATAAAAGCATGTAAAAGTAAAAACTGCAAATAAGAAGAAAGGGACTATCTAGAGGTGACGTTTTGCTAGTTTTCAGAATCGCTAGCAATTATTTTAATTTAAATTTAATTAAATTCAATAAAGCATGAAAGGCATAAAAACATGAATAGCATAAATGCATGGAAAGTAAAAACGGCAATTAAGAATAAAACATGAGAAGCATAACAAAATATCAAAGAAAGTAAAAAAAAAAACAATTTAGTGCCAAATTTATTTTACTCAAAGGTAGCTCTAAACAGATTATTTTTGTCAGTATGGGTTAAACATCGGCAGTGGAAAGGCATTCATTGACTACATAGGGAGCGTTTTTGCTGCGTAGTGCGTGCCGGATCGTAGCGCATGCAGTTGAAATTAAGGGTAAAGCCTAGTTTGTAATTCTCCATCTGTATGTTTGCACCCAGTTACAGATGTATTGACGGATGCGTTTTTTGTTTATTTAATAGTTTTCCATTTATTTTTCTGTATTGCAAAGCAATTCCCGACAAGGACAGCAGGGGGTGCTACCTTCTCATGGTGGGCCTGGCTGCCTTCGCTGTGAAATACTCTTTAATCCCTCTATAGACTCTAGTGGAACATATTTATTAAGTATCTTTGTTCAAAGTTCTGTCCCAAAATACCAATGATGCTGTAAATTTAACCACTTTATTCAGTTACATTACTTTCATGTTGCTATTTTTTCTTTATTTTTTAACCGTTGTATTTTAATTTTGACTCACGCTAAGCTTCTTCTGTAATCTGCAGATAAAATTTCTCCATATAGGGCTAAAAAGCCACTTATACTAAATTTTTATGTATTTAGTCAGTACTTGGCTCTATAAATTTTACCACCTAAGAACTGAGCATTTCAGTTACAAACTTAAACAGACAGCTTGCAGCCATTTTATAAAATGGCGCTAACTGAAGAAACACTGAGGAAGCATGTTTTACAAATGGATTATAAATTACATTATTATATGGTTGCTTTGTGGTAACAGCAATCAGAAAACCTTCATGCATTATATTTAGCTGGGCAGCCATATTAACTTTGATCTCTGGGTTTGACCTTGGACTAACTTTCAAAGTCTGGATTCTGACATTAAAAGGAAATTCTGGTTGATTTATCCTCTGCTTAAACTTAGCAAAGCTATTTTGTCACATTGAATTCTGTTAAGATTTATAAAGCTCTACAGTCCTAGCCACAAAAATTACATTAGAAGCATCCTAGCTTTCTATTTTTGTGTATGAACATGGGTCTAAGCATACTTATGAATGAAACTGGGTTTTGGAGAATCAGGTGAGACTACATCTTTGTTATACTCTAAGAAAACCTGATGGCAAAGGCTTATGTAATCCTTTAATAGAGTATTGCTCGCCAAGCCTTTGCCGAATCTACCAACAATACTATTTAAGGACTACTTCCTCCGCTCCTTCAAAATAAGAGTTGTAAATCTAGATCCAGGGAGTGACAAACTTAAAGAAATCACCTCATCACCTAGCACCATATCAAGGGGCTATATTAATAACCTAAACATTTTTTCTGTCAAATTCTGTACTACTTTATGGGAAACAATATCTGATCTAATGTGTAGTTTGATATGATATACGTATTTAAATTGTGTTGTTTTTATCAGCTCTAGTATGATTTGATTGGGGTTTTTTCATGACAATATACTTAGTTTGTATTGAGGCTCGACTTAAACTCTGAAAAGTAAAATACATTTATCACTTCTACTGTTCAGAACTGATCAAAACATCAGATAAAGAAGGACTTAAAAATCAATCATGGAACCAATGAGAGCTCCTGTGAGTGAGGGGGTGCAGACAGGGAGACAGGTGCACCGGTTTATTTTAAGTGAATGGAAGGAAGGGAGGAAAGAACGAAGGATGGATACAGCAGAGAAGCAAAGGCGTTGATGACGGTGGGTCTTACGCTCTGTCATTAGTTGGGCATTAACCCCCCCTCCTCTTAAATCCCCTTGGTAATGACAGGGCATAAGAAGCTGAAGGGGGGAAGAAGAGGAGGAGTCTGGGAGAGTATGGGGAGATTGAGAGGGTTAGAACGCAGCACCTGCCCAGGGTCGCCGCCTCACCCCAGGGGGTCCCAACTAGTGCCGTTTTGGCTGTCCGCTGCTCTGCCTGTGACTGAGCAGCACGTTGACACTCATACACATTGAATAATCTGAAACGTAAAGGGAGACAGCAATGCGGGATGTCAAGTCAGACGTGCACCCCCTGTTTTCTTCCCCCTTTTTTTTTGCCTGTCTGATGTACATGTATTTTATTTAAAATCCTTTTTCTTCCTTCTTCGTCAGAGTACTTTTGTTGTTGGATTGTTGTGCTGAACTAGAGCAGCTAAATGGAAGGCCACAATTTACAGCAGAATTTCCTCATTATGAGATACGGCTTTTTGTTTCCAGCCAACAAATGTTTTGTCAATTTTTTTTTGTAGAACATATTTATCGACTAAATAAATGGCTACATAAACACGCTTTATAAAGGAGAAGTAGGCTGCTTCAGCTACAACATAATTTTTTTCAAATCTTTTTGAATTATAAGTGTTTTCTTCACGTTTTCTTAAGTTAAGTTGCACCAATAAAAAAAAAATCAGGTGTTGAAAAATGTTTTGTAAATTGAAGAACAGAAATCGGTACATTACTTTTGCAGCTATGCACAAGCTTTGTTCACAGTTAAAATTTAATTCTTTATTCCGCCACGTGAAATTTTCACTCCATTAAAATTTGCCATTTACTATTTAAATGTACATGCACTAAATAAAATAAGATAAAAAACCTCTTTATGACATATTTGTTTTTAGTTTAGACGACTTGAAAATTATTCTGAACTGCTGCTATGTTTTTCTTTTTTTAAACTGTGAATTGCTCAAATTTCAAACACTAAAACAGATATTGTTTCATTTAAAGATCAGCATTTATTGTAAAATACACTATATTTACAGGTGTGTACAAGTCCCAGAGTTTGTAATAAAGTAGACTTATTTCCGTCCCTAGGCCAGAAAGAAAATGGCCATATGCCCGGATACCACACTGTTTTAGTATTCAAGCAGCTAAAAGTCGATGTCTAATGTCCAGAATGTTATCAAAACCTCTGTAAATGCTCTGTATGCATGTTAACTTGTGAGGTCTTACAGAAAAAAGCATCTGAAAAATGGAAATAAAACACATCTGATCTGTTCACCGTACAGGGCTGGTTGGTGTGCGAGGACCAAGCCTGTCAGAACAGGACCAGGCGCCTGCCAATCGCCTTCTCCCGACACGGACCCATCTGCCCTGCCTGCACCCGCGCTACACTCAGACCCGAGGTAATGCACCCAGTTCAGACCCACAGTGGTCTGCACTTCCCTGCTGTGTTGAATAAATAAATGCACACTGGTGTAAAGGTAAGACTTACTAAAGCACAACAAGCTGACTCTCTGCCCCCGCGCCTGGGGCTGAGGCAGAGTGGAATTCACTCTCTCTGTTCTGTAGATCTTTTCCAGATGATGGTGCTATGGAGCTGCAGTTTAACATCTCCTTGTTTGTTTTACATCTCTGCTTATTAGTGTCAAATTTCATTATGTGCATGACATAATATTCTCTTTGTCTTTCAGTGTGTGAGTGTGTGTGCACCCATACGTGTGTCTGAGAGCTGGTTGGTAGTTCAGCCATTAAAAACACCTGTCTGTGTAGCTCTGCTCTTATGAACACTTTGTTAGTTTGACCACTGGATTTGAGAAAAACACTCTTCCTTTCAATTTAAGCATGACATTTCTCTGTCCCACTCTCACTCTCCTTGTTTCCACCATCGTCTCTCTTAACTCTCTCCTTTCAGGGATTTTTTTTTATATATATATTTATATCTCTGCTCCTGTGTGTCTCCCCCTATTCTGGCTGCTTTGCTCTGTCTGGCGATGTGGCGACAGGTTGTAAACCAGAAGGCCAATTTCTGCTGTCACTGTAGCCACTTAGGCGGCCATTGCTGTGCCTGAGGGCCGTGGCACTTTAAACTGCAGGCTGAATACAACATTTAACTTTTCTCTGCTTGCTCATGCAACCTTTTTCTTTCCAAAATTTGCTACCTGCCTTCATTTTACTTCACTTCGAACTCCTCAGTCTTTGGACATATCTATTTGTACAGGTTGACAGACTAATGAAAAGAAAATGTTTTTAAGTTTGTTCATTACTCCTACCTACATTGAATATATTGTTGTTTTATTGTTTCAGTAATTGAAATTATCCCTAAAGCCACCACATTTTGCCCATTTTTAAAATAGGACCAACTTGTTACATCCTATTACATTTATCTGCCATTTCTGATATAAAATTATGTGTTAAAAAACCCCAACTGTTTTTAATATTGGCTGGTGATAATTTTACATAACCCCACTGTTTAGTTCTTTTGACCCTATGTTATTTATTACTGTGGTCGATCATTCATTGATACATTTTGAAACCTCAAAATATGAAGAATTCAACAAACCTTTGACATTGTAATCCAACAAGAGCAAGACTGTTAAATAAATCTGCCTGTATCCTCAGATTTTTTTAAAACACTATTTTCATATTTGATTGGACTGTCTATGTATTATGACACATAAAAGTGATATAAAAAAAAATTGGATGGCAAAACAACCAAACCTCTGCTTCTTCATATCATATTTAACTGCTTCATCATAGCGCTAAAAGTTAAGTTGTTCTCCTTGAATTTTGTCAACTTTTTTCCACATTACAACCAACCAACACATATTAAGCATTTAGCCCACATGCAAAATGCTGTGTTGCTACCTTTCTCCCTGAAAACGCCACCTTTGTTGAGAAACAAAATAGCCGCAGTAGCAGCATCATGCTATGGGAAAACCTTCAACACCCACAGAAAAGCTGTAAAACAATGATCGACTTTCAGCAGAACAATGATCCCAAACCTGCTGCCAGGTCTAGGATTGAATAACTTAAGTCAAATCATTTTAATGTTAGATGGCCCAGTCAAAGTCCAGCCCTAATTGAGAATCTGTGGCATGACTTGAAATTGATCTTTACAGATTTTCTTCATCCAACTTGATTTAGCTTGAACTGTTCTGTACATACTCTGTAAGAAGTGGTTCTACATTGTTATTACACATCCACATTTCTCAGATTTGTATTTGTTTAAAAAAATTAAAAGCTATAATGTTCCTTCCACTTAACTATGTTTTACATTCTCACATAAAATCCCAATAGATATACACTGAAGTTTGTCCTTGTCAATGTTGGGGGTAACATATTACAAAAGTAACACATTACAGGTAGGGATGCAAGGACACCACTTTTTTCAAACCAATACAATACTGATTCTTGGATCGGAGTACTTGGCGATACAGAGTACGGATGCAAATATGTTTACTAAAAAAACCTTTACTACAAAAAAATGCAATAAATTGGAATTTATTTTATTTTCTGCTTGTTACAACAAATGATAGCGAATTAGATAAAAAATAAAATATTAATAAAAATGACCGCAAAACAAAAGTTTCAAGTGAAAAATAAACATTGTCAGTTAAAAACAATTGAGGTTTCCGCATTTAAATTATTGATTCCTGGTATCGATACCGATACAAGTACATTAGAATGTTATTAGCCCCAATGCCAGTGTCTGTGAATCCCTAGTTACAGGAATATTTTTGTTTTTTCAGTAACGGAGTAATATGACGCATTACTTATAAAATGTACAGCAGTATATTACTCATTATAGTCTAAGTAACTTGAGTTACAAGCGTTTTTTGAAATTGTTTTTTCGGCCAACTAACACAGTTGACCAAATCTAGTTGGATTACATAGAAGATCATCCACGTTACACTTCCTGTTGCTCAAGCACCAAAACTGCTTGGAACTTTGTGCGATTTAAATTATATCCAAGATAGTGAGCAGTCATAGTTCCTATGATATTACTGATCATTTATTGTACAGAACAACATAAAAAAAAACTCAAATACTTGAAGAACAAAGATAAATGCAAAAACATGTTTCTGAAGTATCAACGATCCTTCTTCTGATTGGAAACCTGTATAAAAACATTTACAGATGTAATAGGTGGAACTTATTGTACAAACTGATTTATCAATTTCAACATCACTGTTGAACAAGATATGAGTTTTTATATATTAGGACAGTTCCCACAATCATGCTGTGCTAAATTACAACTAAACTTTCAACAAGACCTTTTTAAACAAACCAAAATAGCTTTGACAATGAGACGAAAGAATAAAGAAAATATGCAGAAGTTTACAGTGAAGATTATTCCGTTTGTTTCTTAAATGTTTCCGTAGCCAGCACAAATACTTCAGGTTGACATTTAATGTATTACTTCCGTAACTTAATTTTGCTCTGATTTTATTCTTTCACTGATGTTATCAGCCGTTTAAAGCTGTGTTTCTGTATTTCTCCTGCCGTCACCTCCACTTTATTAAAATGAAGCATATATTTACATCACAACACTATGGTAAAGTATGTTTTTAACCAGCTAATCTGCACTAATAAAACATTTTTAGAATCACCAACAACGGCCAAAGTCACACACAAACGGTAAAGTTTTTGCACTGGGATGCAGACATAAAGTGAGAGTATTATACTTTTATTTCCAAATATTTGATTAAAGTTAAACATCATTGTATCAGACCAGAATCCTTTGCAAACATCCATAACAGTTTAAGAAAGCAAGTTTTTATTAAAGATGTAGATAATGCTTTGCAATAAACAAAGATTCCCGGTGTATATTTTGTTTCTCTATTCATAAACATACTATAAACTACCATTAGAACTTGGCCATTAAAAGACCCAGCTGATGGGAAATACAACTTCATCCCAGTAATTTAAAGGTTCCTCTCACGACCCGCAGCTTCCAAATAAACAGAATAGTCATTAGTTGTTTTGTCTTAATTTTTTGTCTTTGATATCTGGACATTAAACTCTCCTTTTCAAAGTCTGTCAGCCATTCAGCAAAAGCAGGCATCTTCCCTGCTGAAGTGCCCTTAAGCCAAATGCTCAAACCCTAATTACTGCTACTGAACTCTCTCTGTGTTGTATATTTTCCAGGAAACATTTATATTATGGCTCATAGTCAGCTAATATTGGTTGCTCAGTATATGGTAACACAGTTGTCTGAATCAAGCCGGTGCACGGAGATTAATAGCCCAGCAGCTTACATATTTAATTGGTGCTAATTATATGAAGCACTCAAGAGGTCATTCAGTGGTTGGCTGAGCTGGCGGTAGAGAGACCGCTCCGAGAAGGAAAGACGATGAAAAAGCAACCAATTTCCAATCAGAAATCTCATTTCTTTATTCAAAGTTTGGGTTATTTGACTGTTTGATCTGATTGTTAGTTTGCTTGATCTCTTGTTTTATTAATATCTGTCATTTTATTCAGAGAATCATGAGCAAATGTTGTCATTCAGTATCATGAAAGACAATAAAGGATCTTCTCTCTTTAAGAGTCTGTTCAGAAGCATCTCATCAATGTCTCTGTATTCCTCCCTTGGTACATTATCCATCGCTTTGGGTCCCATCTCTTCCCTCGTCTCTATCCATCTCTCTCGCTCACTCTCGTCCTTTTTCCCCCTCCCTCTTTGGACACAGATTCAGAGCGTGATCTGATCTCCATGTAATGGGAGAGTAATAGGCACTCTGCCTTGATTGGTTGGTAATTTGGGGGAGTTATGCACAGGTGCAATTTGTAATATTTTCAGTAAATTAAATTTCTTTCTCTTCCTCTCTCGCGCCCTCTCTCCATCTCTCCTTAGAGGCTAATTCCTTTCTTCCGTCACCAATTCTGAAATATCTGTCCTAACTTTCCTTTTCTTTTCCCTTTTATTCCTCTGCTCCTTTCTTTTCATTTCTTTCCCTCCCTCCTTAGCTCTTACACTCATTCTGTCCTCTCTTGGCGTGTTCTCTCTCTCTGCCTCCCTCTTTTTCTCCCCTCGCTTTATTGATGTACGCTCAGGCGCCCATTAGAGCTCCCTTTTTCCCTCTAGTGGAAATTGCAGCATGTTAATTTTCACACAAATTACGGCAATAGCAGGTATCTCTATTTGATACATTATAGCGGGAGCAATCAGAGATAATTGAGTGCCTTTCAGAGGGAGACGGCTGCATTCACTGCCGGCTCAAAGCTGCCCCATTATCGCCTAATCGCTCTTTAAACACTGAATTTTGCCGAACAAAAATTCTTGTCATAATTTTGCTTAAGTGTATTTGGAAATCACAGTCCTTTGAGCGAGGATAATTGAAATCAAATCCCTTTCACTGGAGCTGACATTTCTACATTTCCCCCCAATTGAAATTAATTTCAAAAATTGAGCATGAATATCTTCAAATAGCAGGCAATTATGCCTTTCAATGGGGAGAAATTACCGGTGCTGAATCGTTTGAGGCTTGCGGGCGAGAGCACCAGTTAAATGCCTTTGTTTCCCGCCGTGTTTGCCTAGTAAAGATTTACATATATTGACTCATTATGGTGTCTTGTGAAGCTGATCGGCGTGACTACCACAACCAGCAATAATGCTCATCGCGTCTGAAAAGCTCAAGAGTTTTAAAGCCTCGTGGCCTCACAGCTGATGGGGGGGAATGTATGTTTGTTTCTCTCCATCTCCCTCCTTCTCGCTTTTCTTTCTTCTCTTTCTATTTTTTAACCTGCAGCTGCGGTTATGCGAGGGTTTAGATCTTGCAGCTTTAGAATTTTTACAGGGCATGTTTGCGGGAACGCTGAAGCAGAGTGTGGAGTGTTGACGAAAAGCTTGCATCCAGGGACTAGGTTTCAGCCTGGCTCTGTGTGTATGCTTGTTTTCTCCGTTTGCAGTGCATGCAGTAATATCATCAGAGTCGCTACCTTTTTGTTAGCTGCTTCACTCGTGTAGTAGAGCGACAATATAGTGCAGAAAAGTTATTCGCAGATCATCCACATTTGTGTGACTTAAAGGTGTCCCAGGCATGAAATTCTTAAAACTGGCATGACTCTTGACACACGTTAAGCATTAAAATGTGTAGCCTGATCTTATTACTTTTATAAAAACAAAAAGCAGCAGGTATTCCCACTAATGCAAAAAATATTATGATGATTATGTGTACTTTTGACATTCATTTATGAGCTAATGTGTGAATTTCAAGTGATAACATGAATGGTAAGGAAGTGTGCTTATTGCAGAGATTCCCAGTGACAGACTTTAGAAATTAAACTAAATAACGAAAACATAGTTGACCCATATTCAAATTATAGATGTTAGCAAAGATAAAAATAGTGCATCCAAATAAATAAAAGCAACATGCTAGCTCCCAGAAATGCTTTACGCACCAAACCTGTAGTCGGCGTCACAAGTGTTTGGTAGAGTTACTTAGCAGGTCTTACGAGGATATGTTTGGGAGTTCTAACAAGCTGGTATTAGCTGGTTGTTTTGTTGCTGGTCACTCTGAACTGTTTTACCTTTAATAAGGTACCACGGTATGGTTACCTGTGTTCTTATTTACAGTTGAAAGTGGTTGGTTTATTAGACCTCATGTATTACACCTGAATAATGATAACTTAATAAAAGTGATGATTTTCTTTTTGCCCCTTTTTTTTTCTTTTTATTCTGTCTTTTAAGTCAGTAGGAAAATGCGATAGCCTTCATTTAGCTAGCTGACTTGCAGTGCACAGCAACAAGTGGGGGAGGGGTACAGTTTTTGGGTAGTTTTTAAAAAGTTACTTTTTAAAAACTTGATATAGCTGTGTTTGGTAACCAGACCATATCCTGTAGGAGGTGGGGTTTTTTTTGTAACAGCAGACGACTTGAGTGGTTGTTTAATTGTCAGCTATTTTATGCCTTAGCTCTTAAACTTTGGATTATTTTATTATTCTTTGTTTCTCACCCTTTTCTTTACACTATACATGCTTTATTCATGTTTTCTTCTCTTAAACATTTGTCTGTCTGTGTTTTTGATTCCTTACAAGGGGTAAGGATGTGTATTTGGGGGAGGCTGGAGGCAAAGCAGCAGAAGGGTATGGGGTGGGGGCTGGGGGGGTTCAGACACTCCCGAGAGTGAGGCAATTTCACAGCTGGTTTGCTCCTTAGGCAGTCAGGCTGAAAATGCTGCAGATTTGTGGAGCAAATTGAAATGGTGTCAGTGCGGGAACAAAGCGCCGAGCTGAATGACGAGGTAGGTGTGTGTGTGTGTGTGGAAGAGAGTGAGGTGGGGTTGTGGGGCTCTAAATTCAATAACAATCCTGTTACATTTAAGCCACACCTCTCTGACACCTGTCAGTCAATCTGTATGCAGCGACTGGCCCGCCCACAATCAGCAGTACATTGTTCCAGTGGTAGTTTTTCCGTGTGTGTGCGTGTTTCATGTGTCGAGAGGAAGAGGTGGCGCGTGGTGCTTGTGCCGACTGAGCTCGTTCAACCTTGGCAACCGTAACCGAGGCTCCATTATGGGATGTGCATGGTTTGGTTGTTGACGAGGCAGTGCATCAACGGTCAACAGCTGTGCGTGCCATGTGGGCAGCGATAGAATGCTATTAAACACACACTCTGTCACGCTCACACACATCACATAGTTTGCATTTAGCTGCATTAGATACTCTCACCACTTGATTATGCCACAGCAGTAAAAACTGAAATTACAATTACGCTCGTTGCCGATTGGCAGGTATAATGGGCACACACAAACTCGCTTTGCGCGCAGGAATTGTCAGGGGATTCTTCCTGGTGGTAATAATGAAGCACTCGGCGCACACCTGATGGCAGTGTGGGGTCGAGGCTTGGCGTGCCCTCTGCAGTGTAGCTGGGAAGTGACGAGCCAATAACTGCAATTAAACATGCAGTATAATGGCTAATCAAATTGACAGCCTCGGCTGTTCGCATGCCTCTCTCACAATGGCTTATCACAACAAACTATTATGAGGGAGGGTGTATCAGGTCTGATCCCCTCTCTTCTTCCTCTCTCTCTCTTCACTCTTCGGTTTTGCTGTCTCTCATGTCTTTCTCTCTCTCTCCTTCGCTGCTCTTCTCTTTTTCCCTCCCACTGCTCTGTCTAGCTTATCCTCTCCGTCTCTTTCCCCCTCTCTCTCCCTTTGGCAGGCTGTCATGTGGCTCCGCTTAATTGCAGTGGAAATTAACAAAGCAAGCAAATTTGTTTTCTTGCTTTACTGTGTCACACAGAGGAAGGGGGATGCTAGCAGGGAGGTGTAGTCATTTGAGCGGGATGCGCCCTCACAAATTCTTGCTACCTGGTCTATTATTCTGTTTTGCATGTTTGTTTGTTTTGTTTTTTGTTGTATTTTTTTGTCCTGTCATGATCTTTAATCCATTTTTAACAGTCTGAAATAATGTTTGTTACTCACTAGAAGAAATTAAAGACCAGCTTTGCTTGTGAGTTGCTTCTGTTTTTATAAGTACTGATGAGGTTTTGGGGATCTAATCATCTGTCAAAAAGTTTTTAATTTGTACCTCAGTGAAATGGTTATCCACATAGCAGCGAGGATATTCTCTGAAATGCTGAGAAAGCAAGCATTATTGCTTCCTTTATTATCTCATTTACTATAAAAGTAATTCATCATTAAAGAGAAGAGGCAAATCATTTTAACAGTACATTTAGTCAATTTTTTAAACACTACACTAGTTAACTCTCAGAATTCATATTAAAAAGTGTAATATCTGGATATGTATCTTAAGTTCTGTACTGGAGAGAAAAGTTGCCGGAGTCAAATTCCTTGTATGTGTCATACTTGGCCATTAAAGCTGATTCTGATTCTGTTGAAACATTAGAGTTGGAACGTGTTTTCTTCTACCTTTCAGGGTTCTTGCATAGTCATTAGAAGTCCTAGGTGGTATAATGTATCTCAATTAAAGTCTGGATCAGTTTATTAGAGAAAACTATGAAAAAGTGTTCAACTCTTTATTATATAAAAAGAAAAAGAATAGTTTTCCGATTTTTACATTTCCTTGTTATCAAATCAAATCTTAATTGTTTTTTTCCATCCATCTCTCTCTATACATATCTATCTATACTTACGCCCATCCATCCATCCATCCTTGAGGTCAGGCTGTATGCTAAGAGCGAACGGGCCATAGATTCCCTGATCCACACCACCAGGATCTACATCAATGACATCGGGATGTCATTCAGGCTTGGCAAATGTAGTAGGATGATCACAAAGTGATGCAAGGTAGTCCACACTGAAGTGATCTCGCTCCCAGAGGGAACAATAGCTGACATTGAGGACAGTTAAGAGTACCTAGGAATACCACAGGAAAATGGCAACCTCAAAGAGGCAACAAAGGAAGCAGCAACAGGCAAATGCCTCCAAACAGTGAGGCAAGTCCTAAGAAGCCAGCTCGATGAAAGAACAAGTCAAAGGCAATAAACAGCTGTGATTAGATACCCTGTGGGAATAATAAGATGGCCAAAGGATGAGCTTCAGACCACAGATGTTAAGACACGAAAGCTCCTCACCATGCATGGCGGGTTCCATCCACAGAGGCACTCATCTTGGCAGCACAGGAGCAGGCCCTGAGCACCAGAGCGATTGAGGCTCAGATCTACCACACCAGACAAGACCCAAGATGTAGACTGTGGAAAGAGTCATCTTACACAATACAGCACATAAAAGCAGGGTTTAAGATGCGGGTAGGAAAAGCATACATGAAACATCATAACCAAGTGGCTGTTATAGTATACAGAAACATGTGCGGAGTAAGGGGCTGGAAACCCCAAGTTCAAAGTAGGAAACACCACCAAAGGTGGTGAAGAATGACAGAGCAAATATCCATCCTGTGGGACTTCCAGATCCAGACAGACATGATGGTAATGGTGAACCAACCGCGTTGTGGTGGTTGATAGAGCAGAGGAAAGCCGTTGTGGTGGATTTGTCAATACCAAGTGATGGTAACATCAGAAAAAGGAACATGGGGTAGGGTTAGGATATGTGTGGAGCTCAGAGAGAAGCTAGAGAAGGCTTGGAAGGTGAAGGTGACAGTAGTACCTGTTGTAATCAAGCACTTGGGGCAGTGACCCCCAAACTGGAGGAATGGCTCCAGCAGATCCCTGGAAGAACCTCAGACATCTCAGTCCAGAAAAGTGCAGTACTTGGAACAGCAAAGATACTGCGCAGGACCCTCAAGCCTCTTGTAGAGGACCTGAGCTTGGAATGGGAAACACCGGCCACGGTGGGCGAGAGGGGAATTCATACATAATAAATATTACATTTGACCATCCCTGATTGACTGATCAAAACAAAAACTTTTTTTCCTCAGACAGGTAACGCACCATGCCTAAGCTTTAACTGCAGCAATCTTGGCTGCAGAAGTTCTTCCTTAGAGGAATACTTAAAATTGTGTCTTTTCACTTATTTTACAAGCTGAGATGAGAAGTCACTGACATAATGTACAAGCTATATTTTTATCAGAAACCTGGATAAGTGTAAATAATCCCCCATAAAAAATAAAATAAAAAAGGGTTCAGGAAAGACAGAAGACTTGATGGCATAAAGGATTAAAACAAAGCTTTATTTCTAACATTATGTAATCATTGTGGGAGACTTCAATATCCATATTGACAACCACCAAGACAGACAAGCAAAAAGATTGACTCTCTTCATAACTCTGGCCTGACCCGACATATCAAACTGCCAGCACACAATCGAGGACACACTCTAGACTTAATTATTAGCAAAGGTTTAAATATCTTTAACATCTCTGTAGTCGATACTGTGCTATCTAACCATCTGTGTTTTCTTTGAAAGCTTTATCTATCCTAAATGTTCGAGTGGCTTTTTTTTACCGCTTTTTTTCTCCTTTCACTCTTCTGTCATCTCATGCTATTTTAAAGTCTAGATCAAAAAAAGGGGTCAGTAAAAAGAGCAGTGTATCGTGTACCATGAATGTGGGGATCTTAGTGTATTTAATGCATTAAGACATGGCAGATTGATGGCATCAGGGGTTTTGTTAGACTGTTTCAAGAAGCTACCCCCAACAGTGACGGATGGAAAGGTATTCATGTAGTGTTTTGCATGTTAATGAGATCTGATGATATCATGAAATTAAATGAAAAAAAGTCAAACAGTAGCATTTTTTTACATTGCCTTTTCAGTGAAGCTAAACTTGGGGCTCAAAGAGTATAGTTGGTATTTGTTGAATATTCCTCTATTTAAATTCAAATTTGTACAGATTTATATGTATCCCTAATAATTACTAGAAAATAATGTAACTGAAACATTTTTTGTAACTTAGTTTCACCAATTAACTTAATTGTGAAACTTATGACACTGCTTGGGGTTTCCACAAATTTGCTAAACAATACTGTAGTATTACCTGTGTCTTATTTTGTTAACTATTGTTACAGCTAGTGTTGATTTTGGGTTGTGGGGTGGGTGCTGGTGGCTATCTCCAGGGGGCATCGGGGGGAGAGGTGGGGTAGGCTACACCCTGGTCAGATTGCCAGCCGATCGCAGGTATCTCCAATTTGGAGAGACTTACCGGGCAAATAATTGTCCAGCTCTGCTTACAGCTAATGAAAACTCCAAATTCAAAGGTAAAAAAATTAGAATATTACATGAAGTCAGTAAAACAAGGATTGTAAATAGGGAAATGTTAGACCTCTGACAGGTATAATCATGCATATGTCAGAAAATAGGACTTTGGACCACTGAGCTGAGTTATTCAGGAGTGGCTGGAGAAGAGGAATATGACATTTGAAGTCCATGTCCAGGATCTTTCTGTGTGGTGGCTATTGATGCACTAATCTCAGCCTCAATCCACTCCTTGTGAAAGTCCCCAACTCCTTAGAATGGTCTTTTCCTGACAATCTTCTCCAGGCTGCGGTCATCCCTGCTGCTTGTGCCCCTTTTTCTTCTACACTTTTCTCTTTCACATAACTTTTTATTAATGTGCTTTGATATAGCACTTTGGAAACATCCAACTTCTTGTGATTCCTACTAAACAAGAATGAGACCCATTTAAAGGCTCTGGAACCCTTTGCAGTTGTTTTGGAATAATTTGCTGATTAGAGTGTGAAACTTTCACCCTAAAATATTATATATATATTATATAATATTCACAATATTGTAATTCTCTGAAAATTCTTACTTTGGGGTTTTCCTAAACTGTAAGCCATAATCATAGAAATTATAACAAACGGATTGAAATATCTCTCTTTGCGTATAATTTTAGTTGTGCCTTTTAAGTTAAATTGCTGAAATAAATAAACGTCTGCACAATGTTCTGATTCTTTGAGTTCCCCTACATAATGTTGGTAAATATCGGCTATAGCAGTATTGAATTATTTTAATTATTATGAGTAATATTTTTCTGAAACAGAGATGATTGAATCTGTTTTTGAGCTTCATTTTAAATCGGTATATGAATGATGATCCTGGAACCAGTTGATGACATGAAACAGGTGCCATGTTTGGCTTTGTTTGTCGTGTATTAGTTTGAGCAACATCGAGACTGTACTAAACTGAATCCTGGAAATGGTGGGTGAATACTGGTGTGTGCACTCAGGCGTGCTGTGAACTTCTGAACCTCTTTATAAAATAACAAACACTCTCTCCGGCTAATATTTCCTTGAGAGAGATCTGCACTGGCTTGAAAACTACATGTGTTTTGAAATATGTGTGTCAGCTGCATGTTACTGTATAAATAAACTCAATATTTCTTGTATGAGCAATATACTGGGTTTTGGAGAACAACCAGATGTGCTGATTAGTAACTTAGGAGGAGAATTGGTAGCCAGAAGTAGGACTGGTTTAACAAGATGCAAGAAAAACGGTGGCTGGATCATTAGGGATAGACATTCAAATGAAAAAAATAAAAGGATGATCAAGGTTATTGTATTAAATTATATTTGGACAAGGGTAATATGAAAAAGAACGCTTAAGCATCAAACAGGAAGATGTGCCCCTAAAAGATGAATACCTCAGAAACTGAAACAGTCAATCTCATGGTTGTCTCATTGTATCTTTTGTCTGTCAAATATAGGACTCGATAAATGCACCTGCTTAGACCATGATGTCTCAAGATGGATGACTTTTGCCTTTGTCTCCATTTTTTCCCCCCATCATATCTGGAATGTTCCCCAGACCAAGACAGGTGATCAGGTGGATCAGTTGTCCCACAAGAAAGACGTAGGCTTTAAGTTGACATTGTGAAGGAACGACTCTCAGCTTTTAGAACAGATGGTTCGAATGAGATCGTACTAATAAAACTGCAAAGTAGACGCGTTGATTTTAGCCAGCATATTCACGAGAGACTTTTTACAGATGACATTGACATTGGATGGAGCATAACTTAAAGTCACACATTCCTGTTACCGATCAGTAACTTCAATCCTTTTGAATGCAATTATCGTTGTTTGTGCTCTCTTTGCAGTACTCTGAGAAGGCCCTGTACAACCAGCTCTGCTTCTACAGCTACATCTTTGACTGGGACTACGCCGTGGCCAAAGTTCTGCAGCCTCATGAAAAAAGTAAGACGATGCAGATCAGCTGTCGGCCGATTCTCACTCCAGTTTTCGTAGTTGATTTGCTTGTTTTTGTGCCGTCTTTCCTCCAGTTCTGCTTAAATGGCTTTGGAGCTGAAATCAAGTTAGAAGAGCCGCTGAGAAACTTTGGATTTTAATAGCCTAACAATGCTTTCTCACACGTACAACATAGCATTAGCAATCAAAGTCTCAACATAAACCTTTTACCCAGGCTGCACTTAAAATATTCACTAGTGACGACGCACACACTCACAAGTTGCGGCACCCAGGCATTGGTTATGGGGAGGGGGGGGTTAAGGACATTCAGCTCCTCGAGTCGACAGCCCTAATTTAGGAGACGGATTCAATCACACACACATACAGAATGCAAAACGCTCCAATCACTGGAAGAAAGAAAGAAAGAGCCCTCCATCTCGCTCACTGTCCATCTCTGCTCCTTTCTCTCTCGTGCTCTCTCTCTCGTGCTCTCTCTCTCGGTTTTTTTTGGGTCTCTCTCTCTGCCTCTCTTGGACAGGCACTCGTTTGGCTGTGTTGATTGAAAACAGGTTTTAGATTTGGGGAAATGATAGGGCGAGTAATGGGCGCGCTGACGAAAGGATAGCCCTTCTCCTGTAATGGGACATGGAGCGTATATTTCCCCCCTTGGACTCAAATAGACGCTACTCCAACTATCCGGGTGCACTCAGTAGGCGTCAGCCACAAGGCCTCTTTACCCACAGTTCTCCCTGATTGATGTCACTTGATTAGAAAGGGCCGCCGGGCCGAGTGATTTATTTATTTGATTAAATATTTATGTATGTATGTTATTTATGTATGTATGCCAGAGTCTCAGGAGTGTGTGAGCTCAGGCCAAAGTGAGGCAGCAAAGGATCGAGACAGCAGACTTTAAATATAACGTGTAATCAACAGATGACCACTCAGAAAATGGAGGGAGCTGAAATAGAGGGATTGAGCCAGGGTAGAGGAAAGGGGGGTGCTAACATGATTATAGCCTCCATTTTTGCTTTCTTTTATTTCCGCCTTGCCCCAGATGCAAGAAATCATCACCAATCAATTCCTGACTTTCCTCTTTTCTTTAGGTTCTCTTGTACAATGTGGCATGGTTGATTTGTATGCACTTCCTGCTCTTTTTTTTCTTGTAGACTCAGCCGTATGCCACACATTTATATTTGGGGATACATTGCACGAAACACAGCATGTCAGATGTTTGTGAAGCAGTTTCTAAGATTTTAACTAATAAAGGCTGGAAAGCAAATCCCTGATCAATTGCCTCAACAGGAAATAAATCAAAAATAGTTTGGGTTTTTTTGTGTGTTTTTTTTATTAGAGATGTCCAGAGAATTTGGAAAGACCTACTAGACCTGATGAAGGATGGGATTGTCAGAAACTCAGAAATCGTATCCGTTTTAGATCAATCACTAAACATACCCTACAAGATTGTGGTGACGAAAACCCTTTTCTATGCGGAAGCTCTTACAGAACAAGTTCAGTTTCAAACCTGTGAAACAAGAGGAAAGGCAAAAAGTGTAAGAAGCTATTTAAAAGGAAATGTGTGATGACTATTCAATTAGACCGCTACATCAGAGAGCTAGATACCATCCGGTGATGGTAATTTCACTCCTTTGCCATTTTGTATTTTGTAGTTTACATCATTTAATATCAGACTTTTATTGGTGAAAAAAAAAAGAGCCACTCACCACAGGACATCATCCATCCCTTTGAGACAAGTTGTGGAAATGAAAATCAAACACTGCTCCTACTATTTTGTCCCCCAGCCTGCAGACTTTGTCCAGAGGAAGTACTGAGCAGCACTCCTAACAAAGACCAACATTAGACGACTTGAAGCATTTCACTGATGTCATAATGCAGAGGAGCATCTTTTGGATACCTTTAGCTGAACCTTTTTTCATAGCCTTCCGTTGTCATTTCCATCCCTTTCTAATTCCATCTCTCAACTGTAAGAAGATAATTTCTAACTCATTTATCTAATCATTGCTTATCTTATGTTAGCTAACTATTTTTTTAGGAATTGAGGAAATAAATAATGAATCAAACATGTATAAAACAGACGTTTGACCTCAGGATCATGGGTGGAGGGTTGGTGTCTGTCTCCAGGAGACATAGCCTTAAGTGTGTCCTTTATCACACTTACAGCTGCAGTCAGGGTTTTTGAGGGAAAAAGTATCTTACCATTACCAAAGTATTTTATCCAAAGTACCAAGGCCCCTCCCAAAACATCCCTTTCTGCTTTCTTTAGCCCCACTTCTGCAGTTGGGCACACGCAACACCTGTGATTTCACAGCATGTCATTGTGTATTTTATTAATAAAAAAATTTAATGATTAGCTATAATGAATATATGACTGTCTTACCTGTTCAACAGAAATGTCCCCAAAGCTCCGTCGGTTTTGAAGCCTTTTTAAAATCCAAAGGCATCTCCATTGTTGATCACATCTCTGATGTAAATCCTACTATGTAGCCATGGTTAGCCGTGGAGTGGCTAACTTTTCAGCAGAAGTTTGTTCCAACTTCTCTATGACCGCTCTCTGCCGTTATGGCAACTGTAAAGAGGAAGACACGGAGCGACCGACGGCGACTATGCAGAAACTCGATTTTATTGGTTAAAAAAATTTGCTGCTCTGTGAATTGTATTAGGGGTCTATGGGAGGAAGGAGGGACTTAAAGGAATAGTTCACTGTTTTAACATACTGACATATGTTCTTACCTTACCTTAGACTAGTTGATATGTACCTGTCTGGTCTTTGTGCGCTCTGTCGTGCAAACGGAGCACAAACGCAGCCTCTTCCACATACTGTATAGCTCCAAATCAGCTCCCGTCAGAAGCTACCAAACTCTTCCACGTTTTCCCCAACTAAATACAGTTACGGGAAGTGTTACACTACAAAGTATAGTAACACAAAAATGTAACATGTCGATTTTCTCTCCACGCTCACTGCTTCTATTGACGGAAGTGAGCGGGAGAGAAGTCTTTAGGAGTTGGTGCGCGGACGTAGTGCTCCTCGTATTATTACGCCTCACAATATAGTACCCCTTTTTATCCGCTGAGAAAATCGACATGTTACATTTCTGTGTTACTATACTTTGTAGTGTAACACTTCATGTAACTGTATTTAAATAGGGAAAACGTGGAAGAGTTTGGTAGCTTCTGATGGGAGTCCAATAATTTCCTTTCTGTTTTATGTAGTGAATAGACTAATGGGGCCTCATAGCAAAGGGAATAAACGGATATGTCCACCTGTTCTTGAGAGAAAAATGCCAAAAAATACATAGGCCTATGTGGAAAAAAATACATACATAGAAAAAGAAAAATATAAATATTCAAAATAAAGTTTTAAACAATGTAAAAAAGATAAACATCTGTAAAGGATTTCTTAAACCAATGTTGCCCATGCCTAATGATGTCATAAAATGCAAATTAGATGTAAATTTGCTCCCATCATAAACTTTGGATCGTACTGAAGATTTTTGTCATTTACAGCCTACCTTTATCTATAACCATATTAAAGCTTTAACATTATGAACTAGTGATATCAAAATTGAATATTTTATTGAATAAAACCCCACTGCATAAAGAGTTAAAATATGAACTTTTCTTCTGGGGGAGCATGGCCCCAGACCCGCCTAGATGGGTAATATCCTGCTCTCCTTTTTTTATGTATGACAAAGAAAAAGCAGAAATGCTTAGAGGGGTGAATACTTTTGTATTATTTCACCCATATTTTATTAATAACTTAAGTAAAAAATATGCTCTTGTAAGCTGTCTAAGCAGATGCAAAACCTGGAAGTCAGATATAAAAGAACAAAAGTTTGTAATGTTAAGAACTAACCAGCACCTGTTCCTTTTGTGACTTAAGTTTTTGGCTGCATAAGTCAGTCCTCTGCTCTCACTTACAAACCAAATGATTCATTTCATGCACGAAGTGGGAAAAGCAACCCACATACACCCACCTTCATGCTGATATAAAATATAGGCTGAAGGTGTTATCCCTCTGTCCTGGGGTAGTAATACCCCATATTACTGCATTACACACCCAGGCGCCTCACGCCTCAGATTACAGGGAGAAAACATACAGTTCTCCGAGCGTCACTCTGCTCTGTGAGGCTGCTTAAAAGTAATTTTAATTTCTCTCTGATGCTGATTTTGGTTAACTTAAATAGTTTGACTTTAGGTGAACTGGAGTTATGATAACTCACCCTGGAGGCTTGCTTTGGCACCATCCTGCTGTTGAAAATTTATATAATCCCCCTCCATTATACTCATTAGTGCGGTAATTGAGATCAGAATTCAAAGCACTGCAACTGCAGACGTTTCCCTTTGTTTCAACACCTAAGCTGTCCGGAGACGGCTCAGCTCTCACTCCATTATTACTCTATATTTTCTGTTGGGTTAACGTTGGCTTTGGCGGATTCTGCTGAGGTGCAGAGTGACAGAGCGGTGATTACGAACGTGTTGGAACACCGTGACACTGATCAACACTGGAAACTGCAAGCTCACTGGTAAAAGACCTACCCCCCCATTCGCTCAGGAGCACACTCTCAATCTGTCACTCTCCGTGCTGGGCCACACACCCCATGCCTTTATTTACATGTTGGAGAAATGAATCAGGAGTTGCTGGTTTTGTTCTTTTCAGGGGGATTTATATGAAATAAAGAGAATACATGCTGCTGTTAGCTGAAGGTGAATGTCTATCATGACCATACCTTGGAGTTCAGATAATATCTAGGTTTCTATACTGCAAGCAGCCATGATGTAGGCTCAGCGTATATTTTCAACCGTGCATTGAACATATATAATAAAAGACATTAATGGAAAATTGCACAGACTGTATGTACAACACAAAAGAGCTCTGACTCAACGCAGATTGTAATTTAGTACCGTGTTCTCTGCAGCCCTCATCTGCGTCCGTTTGTTTGTGTGTGTGTGTGTGCGTGCGCGCGCGCACGTCTTATCTACATGTACATTGCATTTTTGTGCCTGATTGCTGCGACTGAGTAAAACATGGAGGTAATTTCATCCGCCACAGGAGATCTCTAATAGATTACACACAGAGGCGCGCGCACAACGAGAGAGAGAGGAAAAATACCCACGCTGTCCGTTCTTTAGTTGGGAACATCCCGTATCAGTGACTTTTAAATCGTTTTGTGTCTCCTTCCCTCTGTCTCCTGCATCTTTTCTCCTCGTTTTGCCCCCCCTCCCCCAGGTCTCAGTCTTGAGTGTGGGCAGTATGATTGCGTGTGTGAGCAATAATGTAATTTCACCGCATTGATAAAATAGAAATTGTCCTTGAGCTGCGCTTTTCTAATGATCCATTTACAGACCGCTTCCCTGCCACCTCTCGGGTGCTCCGCGTTGGGTCCGCTCCTCCTCCTCTTATTCTTCTTCTTCTTCCCACTCTCTCTTTTCTCTCCTCCGATTTTCTTCCCTTCTCCATCTTCCACGCTCCACCCTCCCCTTCCCTCCGCTGATACAAAGCGGGGTGGCAAAATCCACGGGTGCGATTGTCAAATCAATTATTCATTCTGTGCAATTACACTCACACAAAGAAGTTTCCCCGTGCTCCAAGTAGTGATTAAATTAACTGCTATTCCAGCTGCCCGTCGCCACCAGCCTAATAGAATATTCATGGAGGCGGCCGACAGAATGGCCGATCTCCATTAACTTCATCATGCTCACTTAATTACAGGCTTGTTATTGTATTTACACCTAGTTAGAGCGTGCAGAGCCCCGATCTACTCGTGCCCAGCTCCACCGGAGTGTGCGCGAGTGTGTGACAACACCTAGTTAGAGCAGAGATAACCTCTGATAGGCTCACCGTTCACGCACAAGTGCTGGACTTAACATGAATGTGTGTGCATAAGAGTCCAACATCTTTCTATCCACATCTCACTATCTTTCGGTTTTGTGTGTTTTCTGTATTGTCACGTTTGAGGATCCGTATGAATACCTTCAATAAAGTAATACCTGTTTCATTGTATCAGTGTTTACATAAAACTTGAGATGATCTATGTGTGGGAATGTAAGGCAGTAAGAAGGAACATACTTCCTCCTGCTGCTAAAATAAGAAAATATATTGAATGTTGCAAATTGTCCAGTGTCCCCCTGATTGGCTCCAGACTTTGTTATAGTGGTTGTTGCATCAAAAGATGCAAGTCCCACCTTCTGCAGTCTACAAAAACATAAATCAGCAACATTTTTTCTGGGCCACACAGTTTCTGTTTAGTTTGTGAAAATTGAAAATTGTTTCAATTTTTCAGGTTCGGAGAAGTATAAGAAAGGGATGTAAAGAAATGATTGAATTTTCTGACTTTATATCTGTAGCGCCTGATAACAATAAGGCCTCAGTTTGGGATTGGAGCACATTTCTAAAGCAAAGCCATATTCTGAGAGGGACCAAGAAAGGCAAGATATGATTGCCTGACTTTGCTTACAGCTGAAGCTGTAGGCTTAGAGGTGGCAAAGCCAAGTGTGTGTGCTCTTTGTACTTCTATAGAGAGGGATTTGCTTCATGGTTACTGAGGGAATTCAGATTCCTCCACATCAGTGCTCAGATTTGTAAGTATTGGTGGAAATAAAAACTTTCTTTGATCAACCAAGTCCATGTCAACAGACTTCTCTCCCTGGAGCATTCTTACATTGGTAGCAGTGGTTATTTCGCTTCTCCTTGAAGGGTCATGGGGGTCTGGTGCCTATCTCCAGCCGTCATCAGATGAGAGTAAACCCTGGACAGGTCGCTGGTCCATCCATCCCAGTGCGCCCGGTTAGACGCACTGCATAGAGCCTGATGTGTGCCGAAGACGGGTGTTGAGCGACGTCTGCTGCTGCTTTTACTGCAGGCTTTCCTCCGGTAGGTTACAGGACAGGAAAGTAACGTAATTGCAGGCTCCATTGCTGCAGGGAAGCGCTGATTCTTCCGGCAGATCAACAGTTAAGGCAAAAGTTCAAAACCACATGACGTTAATCTCTGCAACAATCCAACTATTAGATTACAAAAACAAAAAACAGTCTGCATTTACGTTCCATGCCGTGCAGGAACGGCATCAGGTAAAGGTAAGCACAAGGGTTTAATTCCTGTTATGTGTAGTTCTCTGGTCAGGTTGTTTTGGATTCAATAATACCTTATAGATACTATTAAATAGATATTACGTCACCAGACAATTGCTGGAGACAGGAATCCCCCCACGCGCACGTGCATTAAAACAGATTGTGACCGCATTTTTCTGAACTTTCCGGTCAAAATGACAGGGGGAAAAAAAACCCTCTGATTGGCAGTTCGAAAGTGACCAAACCCCAATACTCAGTATTTCCTGTTATATTCCAAATGATCAGATTAAAAGCCTGATCGGAATAAAAATGCTTCATGTAAACATGCCATTCGTAATACTCTGACCTGATTACACTCATCTGGATCAAAAGTTCTGATCAAAAGTTAGTCTGATTGCTGTGCATGTAAAAACGTATTCCAAATTTGGCTCATTACTGCGCATGTCTGTTACGTAATGCGTAAAATACTTTGGCGTAAAACAAAGTGATTTGGGTAAGAATTAGATTTTGTACACAACAATAAAGGCTTGTTAAATATATAACTGTGACCAGAAAAAAATAAAAGTACGCTCTGAAGAATATCGTACTGCTCCATTTTAAATGCGTGCAGGCACACTTGTTTAGAACAGAAGTCTGCTATGTCTTCTCCTACATTTCCAGTATTTTAGCTAGTTCTTCGTACGTCGAAAGGACTTTCGATTCTGATCGAACGTGTAGCAGGATGTAAACGCTTGTCATCGTCGGATAGGTTTTTTCAGGGCCCATGTACTCGGTCAAATTCTAATCCAAACTAGGATTAGATTAAAAACATCTCGCACATGTAAACGCAGCTAATGTCTAAAAGTCCTGTGCAATCATCCGATTCCTCTGTAAACCTCTCTTTCTCCTGTTTTTTTTATCCCTACTTTAAAAATGAACCAAATCTTTGGGATTCTTGTTGAAAATTATGGGATTTTGTGGAAGAAGCTTTTTTTTTTTTTTTTTTTTGTTACAGAAAAACAAGTTTAATCAATTGGAGATTTATGCTTCGATGCATGTGATTATCATCATCCCTTTTCAGAAGAAAGCGGCATATTAGGGTAATATTCCCGACACAGTGGGACATTTCAACGCACTATGATGGCATGGCAAGTTGTGAATTTTGCAGTATTCGTGCCGGCAAGCTTTATGATAATATTCCTGCGGTATTTCACTGGGGTTATGACCGAATTTCCCCTGGTGGGACTATTAAAGGATTATTCTATTCTATTCGAAGAATATGCATTGTACAAGGGCAGTGTCACAGAGGGGAATGTGCCTGTTTACGGCGAAATTTAAATGTACTGAATGTACAATGTAGACTTACATTGGGAATAAAACAGCCTGACATGAGGTGGTTTATTAGTTGAGCCGTCTTAATCGATAGCCAGCAAACTAACAGCAGTTAGCTTGCTAAGAGTAGTTTAAAAAGCGGTGTTACCTTTAGTTTCCACTCCAAATAGCCAGATTTCTGCAGCCTTGAATTCTTCCAAATAGCTGAACTTGCTTTTTTGTCAAAGAAGGTAAAGTACACTGAACGTCCTCCTGCTGACTAGCAGTGTGCAGCAACACATGTGGAAGGAAGGTAATGCACTACTCTATGCTTCTTACAGCCAGAGAAAACTCCGGAATCCCTCTGAAAGGACGTCAAACCTTAGAATCAGTTGGACAAGAAAAATTACGTGGTTTTGAAACTGGCCCTTCTGTAGACCCGATACCGTAACCAGGCCCATACCTCCCCCCACAAAAGCTCTACTCTCCCTCCCTCAATACTGGAGACTATTTATTTGAGCCAAGCTACCCCACAGTGCTGCGACTTTCAGAGAGATTTCTCTCTCTCTCCCTCTCTCTCTCTCGTTCTTTTCTTGTCTGTGACTCTTAAATCATTCTTTTTATCTGTTCGCGACACAGTGATTGGGTTGGAAAAAGAAGGAGTGAAGAAGTGGGAGGGAGGAGAGGGAGAATTATTTTCTTCTACCTTTCAGAAAATGATGACATGATTGCTTTCGCTTGATCATGCATCATCACCCCCTTTCTATTCCCCGGATAAATAGTCTCTCCCTGCCTCTCCCTCCTCGCCTCCCTCCATCCCCGCTGAAATGAGGATTATCTGGTAATAGTTGCTGCTGCCGTTTTAAGTCAACCACACCATCTTCCACACATGGATGCGAGCACATGCATGTGTGATTACGGTTTGACGCGTGGATGTTTTTTAGCGGCTGAGTTACTAGGCTTTTTAAGTGTTTAACTACCTGTGTGGCAGTGTATGTCCTTTTAGTGCGTGTGTGTGGCTGCTGTGTGTATCTAACCTTTGTTCCTCTGTGCCGTCAGTGGGCCGGTATTTATCCAGTAGCCACTAATGCAGCAGACAGGAAGGACGAGAGGGGAGATATGGAGGTGGTGAGGAGATGGCAACTGGCCATATGGACAACCTAGTTTGTGTGCGCATTGGAGCTAAACTAAAGCGGACCAGTTGACAAATAAGAGTCTCTATTAATGGCCTGTTTTCTGTATGAGTAGCTTCTATTTAAAGCAAATCTTTAAAGAATTGCTGATCAATTTCTGAAAATGAAAAATCTAAGCCTGAAATATTTTATTTCAAGCTACTTGCATTACTTTTTTTGTTTTTAATTGATTGATCCACAACTCATGTTTTCTTGAAACGATTCACATTAAGGGGAAAACCCAGAAACTGGTCATAAATAATTAAATTAATTAATTGAATTAAAATGAAACCACACATAAACAGAGACCCTTCCTATCTGAGAAGAGCATATCCTAAAAAAATAAGAGCAGTGCCCCCTAACTAATTACTAGAGCTACTACCAGTCATGAATAGCTAAAGTCCGCAAATACTTGAGGCCCCTCTAGGAAAAAAAAGTATAAAGTTCCTGTTTCTATAGTTTAAAGATCAAATATACCTTTACATGCATTAATACGCACAGTGGAAACTGTTTTGGCACTACTGCAAAAGCTAAAATATACATTCTTCCTTATCCCCGTTTCTTTGGGGGTACAACCAATCGGTGCCAAGGATAATGTTGATAATTGATGCTCCTGAATTGGCTCCTAATACAAGGTAATGGCATTTCAAGTAGCATTGTGCCTAGGTTAACAGTTTGGAGTTATGCAAACTGAACCAGGAATAGGCAGGGGTCCACTGTATGAAAGAAACCTCAGGGTGAAGACGGACTTATACATTTAAACTGCTACATGTTACAAATTTTAACATTTGAATCAAACATGAACTACCCTCAGGCAGAACCAAATCCAGGCGTTACAGAGAAAAAAAGATAGATTACTCACCTAAGGGCTAAGTCAAGGGCGTGGCTTTGACATTACTGCTTTCAGAGAGTTGTGTATTAGTAAGCATTAAACAAAAAATACAAATGTGGCGTTTCTGGAGTTTTTTTATTCCACAGATTTTCGTTGAGTTTTTCTGAAAGGTGAAATAGTGTTTCTTCATCATAGAAAGATCAGCGGTATAAACTTCCTGAAGCTTAGCATAGGTTTACCTTTACGCTTTTATGACTAGCTAACCAGTCTTTGACATTTTTTTTATTTTTTTTAAAGCAGATATTTCCAGCAGATTGTGGCTTCAACGGTAAATCAGACAAACGCGGGGAAAAAAACTATTTCAGTGCTGCTAATTTGATTATTCTGGTTGTCGATTTTGTGCGGGTTCACCGTAATGTAAGGAACGTAGAGAATCCAACAAAATACTTGCTGTAAGGGAGAAGTTCTACCTTAAAATGGCAAAACCAGACTGTGCCTCTCAGATCACTGTTATATCTACTGCACTCCTTTGTGTGGTGATGGTGTTATTACTTGGTTTTATGGTACTTAATCTACACTCGGTGCTCGGTTTGATATTGAAAAGGTTTGCTTGTGGTTGCCATCTTTTCCTGGAGAGCAATCCCTCAGTCTTCTCTTTGGCCTTATTACAGGCCACCTGAAGAGATAACAGGGATGAAATATTGACTTCATGCTCTCATCAGGCTTTTCCATCGATCTCATGATCCACAGACGTGGGTGCATGTGCCATCGACCCATCAGTCTAATCCTGTGTGATCATCCATCCAGTCCTCCAAATAATAGCATTACTTTCAGACGGCGCTGGATCTGTTAGCTTTGCAGTTGAGACTGAAATGATCCTGAGTGTTTATTAAAAATGATTCAGAAGCACTGATGGTTAGACTTACCCTTACCCCTGACTCCAGCATGATATCACAATATTTTTTCATTTCTTTTCGCTTTTTTGCAGGCTCTGTGAAGAAATGGTTAGAGAAACGGGATGTCTATCGGAAGCTAAAGGAAGTCCCAGACAAGGCTTTAGCCACCAGTGGCTACTCTGAGGTTAACCTGGCCAAACTCTTCCAAGCTTGCTCCTCGCTTAAGTGAAAACAATCTGCAAGGACGGCGCATCCAAGAGCCTCAGACATTTAAATCTGCCTTTGGTTTGTAAATAATGGCATGATTGGTGAACCTTAGACCATCCTGTTGTATTCCTTAAAACTCCAATCACAGCTCTTCTTTCTCTGGTGTTCTTTCACACACACTCACACTTTCACTCACAGTCATGACTTGACCCCATCACCCTTACTCTGTATGGTAAAGGGGGAGCAGCAATCATACCTAAATGACAGTCTATTGTATGTGCAGAAGCTAGCTGAGCGCAGATATGTGTGTATAAAAATGGCTTCTCCTTAGAGCAGCTGGTGTACTCCAGGAGCAGTTAATTAGCCAATGATAGTGACCCCGAGCCACTGAGACCACTGGGTGCCCGCAGCGATCGGACACTTGTTCTGATTACCACCATTCATGCTGCGTGTGAGTGTCAGGAGCGTGTGTGTCGGATCTGGGGATGAAAGAAAGGGCTGAGGAGGATACAGGGAGTGACTGGGTGATGAAGGCCACACGCGCTGCTCCTTCGCTTTTTTGTCCTAGTATCGAACATCTGATCATCTTCTCCTTCACTGCCTCTGTTTAACTCATGCCAGTTCATCTGTCATTCCTCTTCTGCCCTCCCTAATGTGGACAGATTGTGTTTTAATGTTTTCTCTGTTACTGTAGCATTTTACAGTGTGTCTTTTGTAATGACCAGAATGTGGCATATTTTGATATTGATGTTTTAGATAAGGAAACCTCAATAAAGAACTAATTCAATAAGAACTGTCTTGTGTAATTTGCTGTGTAGATGTTACCATTAAGTATCCTGTATATTAAGTGAATTTATTTCATGTAGGAATAGGAAAAGTAAAATAACTATTTTGTGTCTTTAAGTCAACTGTCCAGTATATTTCTTCAAAACAAGCCTAGCAAGAATTTATCCAAAAACATCAATTAATAACAAAGGGGAAAGTTCCAACCCAGCTTTTAACCATACAAGACTAAGAATGGCCTCCAGTAAGGTATTCAATTTGATTAAAAAGTTTTAGCCACTGTTTTTGACTTAGCTCCCATTTCACAGCTACAATCAGTTACAAAAGTGTCCTCACCCCTCAACAACTTTTGAGCTTTCACATTATGACCACAAACCTCTTAATTTTGTGACAGACTGACATAAAGTTGAGCTTAATTGTGAAGATAAAAGAAAGTGCTATTTTTACAGCTAATCTGAGAATATCAACAATGTGCTTTGCAATTTAAAACAAATACAAAAAAACTAAACTATAATAACTACACATAAGATTACTGCAACATAAAATTAGTAATAAGTCACTATAAATAAAGTATTCCATAATCTGGGGGGCTACTGTTGTAAAAGATTGATCCCCTCTGATCTTAATGCCCTTTGAAAGGTCTTAGACTGGGAAGAGCTTTGGGGCTCTGGAACGGAGCTTCCCGAACTTTCCGGGTTCTGACCCAAAAAATAGAAAATGGAAGAGGGTCCTGACCCCGACTCTTCCATGATCTGGCAAGCATTTTTACAGACTTGGTGAAAAAGTGGTACAATGGCAAAACAATCCGCATCAAGAGCCACCATGTTGGCCAATTTGTTCCTTTTATTTATTCAAGTCCTCATTTTTTATATAAATCTTTACAATATTCATAAAATGCATATGATTTATCATTGCCATATTTGGTATTTACCTTATTCTCTCAAGAGGAACTCAAGAGCCTACACTTACAGTTGTGGCTAAAACTTTTGAGAATGACACAAATATTAGTTTTCACAAAGTTTGCTGCTAAACTGCTTTTAGATGTTTGTTTCTGTGATGTACTGAAATATAATTACAAGCACTTCATACGTTTCAAAGGCTTTTATCGACAAATACATGACATTTATGCAAAGAATCAGTATTTGCAGTGTTGGCCCTTTTTTTTCAGGACCCCGGCAGTTCGACTGGGCATGCTCTCAATCAACTTCTGGGCCAAATCTTGACTGATAGCAACCCATTATTTCATAATCACTCCTTGGAGTTTGTCAGAATTGGTGGGTTTTTGTTTGTCCACCCGCCTCTTGATGATTGACCACAAGTTCTCAATGGGATTAAGGTCTGGGGAGTTTCCAGGCCATGACCCAAAATGTCAACCTTTTGGTCCCCGAGCCATTTTGCATCCATCGTGCTGGAAAATGCTTTGTTCTTCACCAAACTGTTATTGGATTGTTGGAAGAAGTTGCTGTTGGAGGGTGTTTTGGTACCATTCTTTATTCATGGCTGTGTTTTCTAGGCAAAATTGTAAGTGAGCCCACTCCCTTGGATGAGAAGCATCCCCTCACATGAATGGTCTCAGGATGCTTTACTGTTGGCATGACACAGGACTGATGGTAGCGCTAACTTTTTCTTTTCCAGACAAGCCTTTTTTCAGATGCCCCAAACAATCGGAAAGATGCTTCATCAGAGAATAAGAATTTGCCCCAGTCCTCAGCAGTCCATTCAACAGTTTTTTTTTTTTTTTTTTGGAGTGAAGTGGCTTCTTTGCTGCCCTTCTTGACACCAGGCCATCTTCCAAAAGCCTTCGCCTCACTGTACGTGGAGATGCGCTCACACCTGCCTGCTGCCATTCCTGAGCAAGCTCTGCACTGGTGGCACGCAGATCCCGCAGCTGAATCCTCTTTAGGAGACGATCCTGGCGCTTGCTGGACTTTCTTGGACGCCCTGAAGCCTTCTTAACAAGAATTGAACTTCTTTCCTTGAAGTTCTTGATAATCCTATAAATTGTTGTTGTAGGTGCAATCTTAATAGCCACAATATCCTTGCCTGTGAAGCCATTTTTATGTAACGCAATGATGGCTGCACACGTTTCTTTGCAGGTCACCATGGTTAACAATGGAAGAACGATGATTTCAAGCATCACCCTCTTTTTAATATGTCAAGTTTGCCATTCTAACCCAATCAGCCTGACATAATGATCTCCAGCCTTGTGCTCGTCAGCATTGTCACCTGAGTTAATGAGACGAAATAGTCTAAAATCATCTTAAAGGACCCGCTGAGATCATTTTAGTAATCTTACTGAAATGATCTCAGTAGGTCCTTTAATGAATGGAATGCAGTGGAATTTTCATGGTAAAGAAGGACTATGCAATTCATCTGATCACTGTTCATAACAGTCTTGAGTATATGCAAACTGCTATTATAAAAACCTAAGCAGCAACTTTTCCGATTTCCAATAGTTATGTAATTCTCAAAACCTTTGGCCATGACTGTACATATCTGTGACCCAGCCTTTTTGTGGTCAGGACAGGTGAGGGATAAATGAATCAGCCAAGTGGCCCATGGTAACTCTGGAAGGGTTTGAGGATCTGTTAACAGGACTACCGTTGGTCATGCATTTCAAAAATCTATTATTGAAAGAGCTGTAATGAAGAAAAGCACTAAAAATCCGATTTACTGTTTTCTACTAGTCATTTAGGGTGGACCACAAACATGTAGGAGCTGTTCTGTTCACGTGAAGACAAATACATGTGTTTGGCCCGAATTTTAAACACTGAAGTGTAATGCAGCACAATCCTTTAAATGCACAACACTGGACAGAACTAAATACATGACCGTCTTGAAAGAAAATCTGTTTATCTTCCAACGGAAGGTCACTAAATTATCAAGAACCTATTGTAACACTTGAAATTCTAAATTTACAAGCGCTTTCCATTTGCAAAGATGAATGTTTAAACATTTTAGTCTTTTTATAATTGCAAAATTTGAAAACAGACAAAAAATTCCCATCTGGGATCTTGGCAAAAAGCTGTTCTAGATGGTGTTGATTTCACATTAGTTTGTGTTGATTCTTAAACTTTAAAAATCCTAATAAAATACACTGAAGTTAATGGCTGGAGCATAAAGAAATGTGGGAAAGGGGTTGGATATTTTTTGAGGGGACTCTGCTAAATGAGGAGTAGTCACTGCACTACAAGAAAGAGTTGAAGTCAAAATGGGAAAAAGAAATAAAATATGATACTGAACACTGTTCATAAATCTGCTGTCACCTGTCAACTTCAACCAATGATCAAGAGGTTGAATATTAAAAATCTAAACGCTTAATTAAATGCATCAAACTGACTCCCATTTTCATGCTTGACAAATGTTTTTACAGAAAATACCTAAAGCATGTTTCTGTATTGTTAAATGTAGAAATGTAACAGTCAAGTTCTTTGTTCTTACAGCTGACATTTAATTTTAAATTGTTTCATTCGTTAATGGCCCTTTCTGCTTTGTGCACCTGTGCTCTAATCAGTAAGGAATATATATATATATGTATATATATATGTGTATATATATGTATATATATATATATATATATATATATATATATGTGTATATATGTATATATATGTATATATATTTTGGCCAAGGACAAACGGCGGTATAGCAGGATCGTTATCCATGCTGGTGGCAACGACACCCGGCGACGGCAGTCGGAGGTCACTAAAATTAGCGTAGCTTCGGTGTGTAGGGCTGCCAAAAAGATGTCTGACTCTGTAATTTTTTCTGGTCCCCTGCCTGATCGTACTAGCGATGACATGTACAGCCGTATGCTTTCGTTCCACCTTTGGTTGTCAAGGTGGTGTCCAGAAAACGATGTGGGCTACATTGATAACTGGGGGGCCTTCTGGGGAAAACCTGGACTGTTACGTAGAGACGGCATCCATCCCACCGAGGACGGAGCTTCGCTTCTTTCCAGGAACATTGATAGGGTTATCTCTAGTTCCCCAAAGCCGTGACAACCCAGAGTCCAGCTCAGGGAACCCAGAGTCCAGGTCAAGGAACAGGGACTGCCACCCACCCACTACCCTATAGAGATAGTTTCCCGTCCACTACCCAAAACTAATGAATTAAAAGTTAATGCTACTAGATCAAAGTATAAAAATCTCATAAAGATAAATAAAACTCGGACTGAACATAAAAACAAATTAATTAAATGTGATTTACTAAACATAAGATCTCTCCCCTCAAAAACATTCTTAGTAAATGACTTAATTTGTGAAAAATAATATTGATTTGTTTTGTCTTGCAGAGACATGGTTGCAGGAAGAGGACCATGTCACAATAAATGAGTCAACTCCCCCTAGCTACTTAAACTTTAGTGTCCCTCGAAGTACTGGTCGAGGAGGTGGAGTAGCAACTATCTTTCATTCCGATTTACTAATTAATCTCCAAAAAAATAATAGTTACAGTTCCTTTGAGCATCTAGTTTTTAGCTTTCCTCATACACATAACAAAGCAGTAAAGCCACTTTTGTTTGTGGTCTTATATCGTCCACCAGGACCTTATTCTCAATTTTTAGATCAGATTTCAGATTTTCTATCTGACTTAGTTTTAAACACTGATAAAGTCATTATAGTCGGAGACTTCAATATTCATGTTGATAATGAAAGTGATAGTCTAAATACAGCTTTTAAGACTATCCTAGACTCAATAGGCTTTACTCAAAATGTGCAGGGACCAACACATTCTTGTCACCACACTTTAGATCTTGTGCTGTCTTATGGCATTGACTGTGAAGAAATAACAGTCTTTCCACATAACCCTATCCTGTCTGATCATTTCCTTATCACTTTTAAACTTACTCTAATGGATCATATCAAACCTGAAAGAAAACTTCATTATACCAGAACGTTATCAGACAACGCTGTAGCAAATTTTAAAGAAGCTCTTCCAACTTTAATTTCCTCAGTTTATAAATGCAGAACAGAAAACAGTGATTTAACTCGTGACCCCTCACAACTTGACATTTTAGTTCATAGCGTTAATTCCTCCCTGCGTCGGGCAATAGACAAAGTTGCCCCCTTGAAAAGGAAGGTGGCTAGCCATAGAAGATTAACTCCCTGGTTTAATTTAGAGCTACGTACCCTAAAGCAGAATGTTAGAAAACTAGAGAGAAAATGGCGCTCCACGCATTTACATGATTCCTTTTTAATATGGAAAAATAGTTTATTGCTATATAAAAAGAGCCTTCACACAGCTAGAACAGCATATTATTCATCTTTAATCGAGGAGAATAAAAATAATCCTAGGTTTCTTTTTAATACAGTTGCCAAACTCACACAGGATCATAGCTCTATCGAGCCAACCATTCCCCAAGCTCTAAGCAGTGACGACTTCATGCAATTCTTTATAAATAAAATAGACTCCATAAAGAATAAGATAATTGGGAACCTTCCCAATATGCTTGCTTCCTCCTTAGTTAATGAGGCAGCCTCAAAAATGGTGGAACCTAATATATGCTTAAACTGCTTTAATGCAGCCGAACTTTGTGATGTACTAAAATTATTAGCTTCATCTAAACCTTCAACTTGCGTTTTAGACCCAATCCCAACTAAACTCTTAAAAGAAGTTTTCCCTCTGATCGCTGCTCCAATTTTAAATATAATGAATCTATCCTTAGTCAATGGATATGTACCACAGGAGTTTAAGATTGCTGTAATTAAACCTCTACTTAAGAAACCCTCTCTTGATCAAAACGACTTAATTAACTATAGACCGATATCTAATCTTCCCTTCTTATCTAAAATTCTTGAGAAAATAGTTGCACACCAGATATGTGAGCATTTAAACAATAATGAGCTGTTTGAGAAGTTTCAGTCAGGCTTTAGAGCTCATCACAGCACTGAAACAGCTCTGGTGAAGGTTACTAATGATATTCTCATAGCCTCAGACAATGGACTGGTGACCATTCTGGTCCTGTTAGATCTCAGTGCTGCCTTTGACACTGTTGACCACAATATTCTCATAGAAAGGCTTCAAAGTGTCGGTATAATAGGAACAGCACTAGGTTGGTTTAAATCTTATTTGTCTAACAGATTTCAGTTTGTTCAGGTAAACAATAGATCTTCCTCAACCTCAATAGTTACTTGCGGAGTACCACAGGGTTCAGTGCTTGGGCCGATTCTCTTTACTATATATATGCTTCCTATTGGTAAAATAATTAGGCAGCATGGGATAAAATTCCATAGTTACGCAGATGATACACAGCTATATCTATCCATAAATCCTGATGAATCCAATCAGTTAGGTAGACTACAGGCATGTCTGGAAGACATAAAAACTTGGATGACTCTAAACTTCTTGCTTCTAAATTCTGATAAAACAGAAGTTGTCGTCTTTGGACCAGAAGCTCTGAAAAAGAAACTACTTAGTCAGCCCCTTCACCTGGACGGCATTAAATTAGCCTCCAGTAATAAAGCAAAAAACCTCGGTGTCATTTTTGACCAAGATATGTCATTTAGAACTCACATTAAAGAAGTCTGTAGGATTTCCTTTTTTCACCTTAGGAATATTGCAAAAATTAGAACCATCCTGTCCAGGAATGATGCTGAAAAACTAGTCCATGCCTTTGTTACTTCAAGGCTGGATTACTGTAACTGTCTATTATCAGGTAGTCCACAGAATACAATTAAAAGTCTTCAGTTAGTTCAAAATGCTGCTGCTAGGATTCTGATGAATATTAAAAGAAGAGATCACATTTCCCCTGTTTTAGCTTCTCTTCACTGGCTCCCAGTAAAATCTAGAATAGAATTCAAGATCCTCCTTCTGACATATAAAGCCCTTAATAATCTAGCTCCATCATACATAAGAGACCTGATTGTTCCATATGTTCCTAACAGAGACCTTCGCTCTCAGACTGCAGGTTTACTGGTAGTTCCTAGGATTTCTAAAAGTAGAATGGGTGGCAGATCTTTCAGCTATCAGGCTCCCCTCCTATGGAACCGGCTCCCAGGGTTGGTTCGTGAAGCAGACAATTTGTCTATCTTTAAAACTAGGCTAAAAACTTTCCTCTTTGACAAAGCTTACAGTTAGAGATATGTTTATAGGTAGTTAGAGTCAGGTCAGACAGGTAGATAGGAAGAGACAGGTTAATGTTAGTAGTCAGGCAGAGTGTCAAAAGTTAGGAAGAGATAGGAAGAGGTAGAGTAGCTAGGTAGAGATAGATTAATGTAAGCCAGGTAAAGATCCGGAGCCGGTCGCGGCTTACCGCCGCGGAAGAAATGTGCCCCACAGGGGCCAGCCAGCGCCGGAGAGAGGTCCCTCAAGGGGATCCTCCCGCACAGTGCGGCCGCCCATTACCTGCCGGGTTGAATCCCCCGGGCAGACTGTGCGGACCCCACCCGTTTATCTCTTAAACGTTTCTCGCCCTCTTCAACTCTGTCCTCTCAGTTCTGTCTATTTTTCCTTAAGATAGTTGTCGACTATCGGTCTCGTGCCGGTATTTAGCCTTAGATGGAGTTTACCACCCACTTTGGGCTGCATTCTCAAACAACCCGACTCCGAGAAGACCCCGGCATGACGGGGGCCGTTACCGGCCCTACACCGTCCACGGGTCAGGAGGACTCAGACAGAGTGTTGGTAGCCAGGTCTCCTAGTAGCTAGGAGACAGGTTAATGTTAGTAGCTATGCTGCTTTAGGCTAGGCTGTTGGAGGACATTATTAGGGTCTGTTCCTACTTTCTCTCCTACTTCTCCCCAACTGCATGATGTGCTGTCAATTCAAGCACTAACCTGTTTTCTATTATAGTAGGTGCTCCGGATTAGCCCTGCTTGACGACCCTGACTAAGATGGCATTGCAGTGACGGAAAATTCTCCACGTCCTGCAACAAACTTCTGCATCAGTTCTATTGCTCTTTCTGTGTCTCTGTTATGTATTCTCCAAGCCACAGACGGTCGCGGCAGATAACCGCTTGTGCTGAGCCTGGTTCTGCCGGAGGTTTCTTCCTGTTAAAAGGGAGTTTTTCCTTCCCACTGTCGCTGCATGCTTGCTCAGTATGAGGGATTGCTGAGAATTCCACGACGCAATCTTCTGTGGTTCTGTAATTTCTACACTAAACATTGTATTGTAATAACTCTTTTTGTAAAGTGCCTTGAGATGACATCTGTTGTGAAATGGCGCTATATAAATAAACTGAATTGAATTGAATTGAATTAAATATATATATGTGTATATATGTATATATATATATATATATATATATATGTATATATATATATATATATATATATGTATATGTGTATATATGTATATATATATATATATATATATGTATATATATATATGTATATATATGTATATATATATGTATATGTATATATATATATGTATATATAATGTTTATTTATGAGCTTGACTGTAAAGAATCTCATCCTTCAAATGAGCTACCGAACGTTGAATCTCTTGTTTTGAAGGCTGTGAAGGCCTATTGTGGTAAGTTCCTTATAAACTTATAAAATACTTTCATTAATGTAAAAACTGGCAAAACAAATCCATGAAGTGACTCCCAAATGCGCAGACAGACCTACTGATGAAAGGCATTTCTGATATTAACCAAAAATATACCGTCTCATGTGTCATGGCTCTACATTTCTAAATGCTGCCTGGAATTAATCTGGTGCTGCTGAAGTTCAACATGCGCTCAAAGTATTCAAGCATTTTTCTTCACCAATAATTCTCCTTTGTGTTAATAGTCTGTTGTTTTTTTTTTTTAAACTCTCCAGCCTGCCGTGTGCATTTCCATAAACACTGCACGCCTCACAAATCACTTCAAACCTCTGTGACTCGCAAAGGCAAGCTTAAGTGGGCTGAACACTTAAACCGTGATTCACTCTTGCAATGGATAGAACATGCTGTGTGTGAGAAAGTGTCTCCATGCGTCTGCATCCTACTGCTTAGAACTTTAAATATTTATTAAATCATATTGGCTCCACTTCTTCTCCCACATTCACTTTTTTCCCCTTTCTTTTCTTGAGTTAATCAACTTCAACGTCCACACTGCTTAGTGCTGAATGCGCAATGAGGCCCAGCTTCCCCCACACTATAAAAAAGGTCTGTTGGAAGGTTTTAAATGTAAACCATTAAAATCATTCATATTTTCTAAATGTAACGCTCAGTAATTTGCTGTGTGGATTGATCAGCATAATACAGTAAGGGTGACATGTTTATATGGATTGTATTATGAATGCATACATCAACTTTGCAAAAAGCAGAGAAACTAATTTGTGTTTTTCTGTTGGATTGATGAACAGCATACCTTAGTCTGTTGTCAGGGAAATGGCTTACATGGCACCTTATTATAATAGATTAACATTTATTTTATTATTTAATCAGAAATCAGTTTTGTTTTAGTTGCATGGTACTGCTGCAAAGCAATGGTTAGAATTTACCAATGAAATCACTGTTGCAGTTTACATTTTATTTGGAAAGATTATACTTAATATTTCAAAGTAGGACTGAAAGAAAGCCTGCAGTGGTCAATGGGTATCATAATGGTCCAAGGAAGAAACAGCAATGCACCAATGACACGGTCAAGGCTCATTGATGGACATGCAGAGCGAGGCTGGTTGGTATGATCCAACAGATGAGCGACAGTAGCTCATCTGTTGGAAATTAGGGACGTTTCTGATCTCAATCGGTTTCAGACAGTAGCAGTCAGAGTGCATGTACTGGTCATAATTTAACACTATATACGTTTTTATGCTAAAAATATGCTTAAATACTCATTAGGTGCTCTTTTTGAATAATTAAGTTAAATTCTAACTTAATCATATGGAAAATTAACAGTTGAACAAGAGAATTATGTATCTAAAATGTGCACATACACAGGTTTTATGGGTCCAGAGGAACCCAAACCCCCTGTCAATCAAGCACTTCTGTTGGGTTCTCCTTGATAGCAGAATCATGACTGAGCAGTTCCACTGGTTCTTTCTTTAAAGAAAAAGGACAAAAATTAATTTCTTTGTGACTGAGGCATAAAATGCTACTAAAATAGTAATAAACTTTCTAAACTTATCGTAAGCCTTTCCCCTAATTGCTTCAGGGTTAGGAAGCTACGCATGCTGGTACCTTTTACATTAGCATTAGCAAAGCATCTAAACTATTCTAAAACTTACGCCTTCAGCTCTCTCAACCACAGGTTTCATGGCTTTTTTATTTGAAGGATGACTCTGTAGAGGCCTATGTTGTGATGAAAGGGAATCCTCTGTATCCATAAAATTTGCTTGGGCTCATTATTGACCACAGCTATAAAACGTCTTTCTTAACTAGGTTTAACTATTATTGATGGGTCTGACCTGGATTAAGACATTTTAAATCTGTATTATTATCCTGCTCTTTAGAAACAGTTCAGGTTGCGGATGTCTTCACTGTTGTCCATTTTATCGATTAAATATTAACTGAAAAAAATCACCTGACCCAAATTTAAGTTAAGTAAATACAAAACAAAACAGACTTGATTTGCGTAATGATGAGTGCTTTAATGGCACCCTGGATATGTCAGGTTAGAAAAATGTTGGATTATTGTGGCTATTTTTGAATTGTTTAAAACGGTCCAATGAACAAGGACGTAAAGAACAGTTTAGGCAGAACTGTAATGAGATGTGTTCTTGTCATGTTTTACTTAGGTTGAAAAATATTTATCGGGTAAGAATCATAATGAGCTATTACTGACTTCAGTTTATCCTTATGGCAGAATCCCAAAGTTTGGCAGGAAAAACTGAGGAAATGACAGGCTAGTCTTGGTATAATAAGCACTGTACAGGTGACCAGTACCTTGTCCTTTAAGTGTGCCAATGTTTGACTAATAGGTGTTTACTCCATTGATAGTCTTCCTCAGTGTTCAAGTTGGCACTAGTTGTTAGTTTCATCAAGCTAGCTCTGTTTGAATCAGAAAGTATTAAAGTTGAATGTGTACCTTAAGCTATTTTTGAAAATATGCTGGTAATTGAAACTCTTTGGCTGGAACTGACTATTGCTTCCATGTCAGCTGCTGTATTTAGTTAATTATTTGAAGTGGGTGCGTTACACCATGGAATGTGGTAAAGAATAAGGAATAAAGGTGGAGCCAACCAGTGGTTATACGGAGCCCTAAGCAGAATGTGATTTGCGGCCCCACTTCCAGAAATGTCCAGTAGCCATAGCAGCAAGAATATTATCTCTTTAAATGATCAAAACGTCTTATTTTTGTAGTTCTTTTAATACTATTAAAACATAAGTGGTAATTGCATCGTGAAGACAAGGTTACTTGATAAAATACCAAATCTTGATGGGAGTGCTAGAGATGTGATGAGGAGAAAAAAAAGCAAAATATGGATTAATTACAGTTGATTTAATCATTGTGATATTAAGAAGCCTTATTGTTCATTATGTTATATTTACTACCCCTAAATCTTTGATGCAAACTAAAAGCCCTGATGACTCTGCATTAATTAATTTGAAGTTTTGACATCTGTATTTTATCTTAGAAGGTTGGGGCTCTTGAGGGTCCCTTCTGCCCCGGAGGGTCCAATCAGCATCTTAACTCATTTATAGCTTGATGCATCGCTATCCAGTGTCACTTGCTATTTTGTTTTAACATTTATATATAGCACAAGTACAGGCTTTGTGAAAGATTAAAGCGATTTAATAAAAAGCTTAATCTTCATTTAAAAACAGAACATTTAGAACTATTTTAATTATTTATTAATAAAAAAAATTATTTTTAACGTCTGTTGTGTTTTTGAGGACGCCTAAAGGCCCTAAGCAGCAGCTTAGATCACTTGTGCCTTGATTTGCATTAACAGTAATTTAAATACTTCAGTGAAGACATAAAGAGATTTTGTCAACAACTTGATCTTCATTTTTCACTATAGTTTATGGGACTAGTTGGTCTGGCCCCTCTGTGCCCAACTTAGTGGTTTCATGCAACAGGAAATAACTTTATTCATAATTTGTAAACTTTTATTGAGCAAACAATGAAGCAGGCTGATTTGATCCCCACTGTGATTTCATCAGATACATTTTTATTTTCTAAACATAAATTTAAGTTTTGACATCAGCATTCTCTGTAAGAATGTTTGGACTCTATAAGGGCCCTCAGGAGTCTTGCTTGTGTCTTGAGCTGATGAATGAATTGAATAAAACACAACATGAAGTTACTTAATCTAAAGTAGAATTATCATTAAAATGGTTGGACATTTTGTCTTGTAATCTTTTAAAAAATATGAATTAACCTAATTTATTTCTAAAGCCTTGATAATATTTAATCAGATAAATATTGACTAAAATCTCCCCAAATAGAATAGGTGAAGCAGTTCCACTGTATAAAGTCCACCAGTTCTTTTTTCCCCAGTGCGTTGTCACACAGCAGGTTTTTAAGTGAGGGCCCCCAGTTTTATCCCCTACAACCCAGTCAAATGAGGTCCTTTCCATTAATTCAACCCCGCTAAGCTAATAAGGTCGAACAAGTCTCTTTGTATTGTGGCGTTAAGCTTTATTGCTTGTCGTTTTGACCAGCGATGGACAAGGTAGGCTTTGATGAGGGAATTAGTCGCCTATTCTGTCCATGTTATTCATAGCGCCGCACCGGAGAGGGTGTCAAAAGGAGAGCTGGTCCTATTGCAAAGTGTCTCCCTTGTTGGAGCTGAAAGGGCGGTTATGAGACGATAAACCGCTTAATACACTGAGCTAATTGGATGAGAGCAAGAGAGACGGGGAATTAAGGACCGAACCGAGAGGGGAGCGCGGAGCCGTGGCCCCCGCTATTTGTGGCTTTCATCGGGGGCCTGGTTCTTCGCCTGAGGGAGGAAAAGAGGGGGAGTCGTTCATCAAAGCGCCTTTTAGAGTTCCTCTCCTCTAACTGGGGCTGAGTGAGGACTTTATCCGGCGGAGGCTGTGGAGTGATTTGGTCTATTTTCCTCGGCAGCGACGTGGTGGGAGGAACGAGGTCCCGGAGAATCCAAATCAGGGCCAAATCAAGTCCGGAGGAGGAGTAGGGGGGAAAGGTATGAGGGTGGAGGGGAGGCTGTGATGAAAATGGGTGGACATTTTCGGTCACCTGGATTTACCTGTGAGAAATCAAATCATATTTCCACCCCTCACTCCCTTCCCCAACAACTTGCTTCTAAATGCCCCCTCCTCGTTTTTTACGCATCAACATTCATGATCATTCATGCAACAAGGAGCCTCCTGGCTTTAATCCCAAACACAAGGCCCCTGTTGAATGAAAAGGAACACATCCAACAAGTGTGACTTTATAAATCCACTCTATAACCTTCGACAGCATTTCAATTTTCTCTCCTTTTTTTGCGCTGCAAAGAAAGTTTAAGCTTCGCTCCCAGCGGGTCATCTGCCTCCTGGCAAATCCCCCCACAGATATTAGGGACAAATTGGTTTGCTATTCATTAGTTATATTCACAATAAGATTACAAGTTCCCCCGGACAATCTCATCATGGAGGAAGAGAAAGCACACACGCTCCACTGAGTTTCAGCAAAAGGCGGTTTTAAAAAACATGAAGCTCTCACACATAGTGTCTGCTAGTTTGGGCATACAGGAGAAAATAGTTTTTTTCCTTCTGTGTTTTACATTGAAGCCGCTGGGACGCAGAGATGCACCAATCATTTAGCCATATGTTGGAATAGGCCAATTTTCAAAGCAGATGAAATATTTTTAAAGTCTGATTTTTCTTTTTTTCACCACACATTAAATGCATTAAAAAACGAACCTGTTTTTAGTTTCTAAACACATCAACCAACTTAAATTAACTTTTTTTCCCACTTCAAAAACATATTATGAAAATATTATTTGGATTCGGGAGTTGGTAAAAACTTTATAATCTCGTTATTCCTGCATTTTCTGTTTACTTGAAAACTACTACCATCGCTGAAATACTTAGAACAGGTTTTTATATCAAGAACAAAAAAACAAAAAACATTGCTCACTAACTGGACAGATAAAATGGAAAATCAGATACTAAAATCAAATGTATCAAAAATCACCCCCACTTTTTCAGCAAAAATGGACCTGTCACAATTTTTATTTGTTACATGTAATATGCAATGTTTGCTCAGATAGGTCATAGATCATATTTCTGAGAGAAAAAAATTATAGTCTGCAGCTCAGATCTAAAACAAAAAAACAAACAAACCAAAAAGTCTGATAGGTGCACCACAAGTCATTGCACCACCAAGAAGGGGCCAAGGGTCAAAGGGGCAACCCCTTCAACCCCCCCCCCCCCCCCCCAACAGTCTCCTATGTTTAAGTCCATCATAAAAAAACAAGAAAACAAAAACTGGCAGATCAAAACGAACAAAACTAAATTATCGGCCTGATCGGTTTATTTCTTTGAAATGATGGACACTGGTCAACTCAACAAGAATGGTGAAAGGCCCATGTGAATAGTCCTCTGGGGAAAAAAAAAAAGTTTGCTGGAAAAGTTATTTATATGATCATATTTTCATTGTTTGTTCTACTTTTGAGTAACAACTTTAATATGTATAAATAACAATAGCATATTAAAACTCCGGAAATTCAATTACATCTTTGGTTTCGGTGCGACACCGCTGGCCAGACCACTTTATAAGCTTTCTAGTAGCACGCCTGCTCTAAATCTGTCCTTCAGTCCCTTGTTAGATATAAGTCCATCTTTTTTTTTTGGGGGGGCGTAAAACCGAGTGATTAACAGGTGTTTAAAAAAACATGAGGGCTTGGAGAATTATAGAGGAGGCTTTTCCCAGATGCAGACAATATATTTCTTTAATAAAAGAAAGGGGGACTACATTAATCTGTGGGGTAATTTCACGCGATTTGGTCGGGTACCATGGTTGGGTCAAACTGTGCAGAATAACCATTGATTGCTGTAATAGTGCTGCATCAGAGTGGGGATTTGGGGGGGAATTAACTCTCCCAGGTTGTGTGTGTGAAAGCCGTTTGATGAAGTGGTTTGTTACTTCATTAATGACAAAAGGGACGCTCTTCCATCGACATGGCATTACAGATGTTAAGACCAATTTAGCACCTTTAAAGGGTTTTTAGGCAAGTTTTGTGGCGGCCCCCCAAAGATAAAGTGGGCGCTTTAATTGAAAACCCCTCGCTTTTGTCGTGCCTTTCTTATGTAGGGATTAAGCTCATGAATATATGGTTAGTATTTTGTCAACTGAACTGCAGTGGATTAAACACCTACTAGTACATATTGGTTTTGGAGAAAATATTAATCTTTTTTAGCACCTGTCACTGCAAGATAAGACAGAAAGCAAATCTTTTTCTTTGCAGCTTTTATTAATAGTTTTAGCGTTTTTCTATTTTTTTTCCTGCTGTAGACCTCTAATTATTGAGGGAATTTCAAATAATAAAAATAACTCATTTTACCAATGTCATTTATTCAAATTAATGTCATTAGGCCAGGAAACATACAATCACTTAATATGAAAAACAAATATCCTTCACTCATTTCCTCTGGGAAAAGTATTGACATAAATAATTATCTAAAAACCTAATAATTCATAAACACAAGTGGAAATCTACACAGTGCGACATTCATTACACACTACACTGAGTGCAAATTTATCAAAACAGGGTCTCTTAAAATATACACGACCATGTTTTGAAAGTGATCCTTTTTCTCTTTTCACGCATTTTCTCTCTTTTTTTTTGTTTTTTTTACAGAATATTTACAGTTCTCTCTCACACAGTCAGGTCTCATTGCTCGTATGTCCTGGAGTCAGAGTCAGCTGAAATACCATTGCTGTGAAAATCAAATTGAACCAAATACAGAAAACGTGGATGTAAATGATCTAAAATGTAAGATTTAATCAGGTGTATGATGGCAGTGGTGCGGCTGAGTGTGACAAGACGGACAAGCGAGCAGTGGAGAGGAGTCAGGCTTGCAGAGAAGGCTGTGGAAGGTCTATGGACAAGTTTCGCTTTGGTTCAGGGTGTGTGGGTGGGTGTGTGTGTGGGTGGGTGGGGGTACCTCTTTCAACTCGCCTTTGTTAGCCATGCAGACTGGCTCAGCCCACATAATAATGCATACAGATTAAGCAGTGTTAATGTCGAGCACTCGTGATGCCCACATCCAAGGAACTGTTTTCTAGAAAAGTCTGGGTTACCCTGCCATTCTTCAGCTCTGCGTCTGGGGTGGGTGTGTGTGTCTCGACTTTGGAAAAAAGAAACCAAACCAACAAAGAAAAATCCAGGTTCTTAACTATAAATGACCAAACGCTGCTTCAGATAGCTGTACCTCATCTTTGTAAAATTATTAAGTGTTTTTTATTAAAAGCTTGTTTATTTTTTACATTCCACCTCTAGTGACTTGTATGCCTTATATTTTATTAAGCATTTATGTATATGTATGAACTGTAAACAATCCCCCAATACACTTTTGAGTGACTGTGGAAGTAGCAATAAGTATTTGAAATAGATAGCTATATAAATGTATTTAATCTTTGGATGCTTTTCAAAATATTCTCATTATTTAACTGAAATCTCTCATGATAGTGAATTTAATGTCCTGTGTTTCTGGGAACGATGTGAAAGAATGATACAATGCTTATCAGAGACACACAAACACACACTTTTTCAGCCGGTGCTCTTCTGCATTTGGTCGTGCTATTTTGTTGGGGGAAACATGAGGTAACTGGGAAGGTTAGCAGGGGGTTCATCATCAGGACGACCGCCTCCAGAGGTATGAATGTTTTGCTTTTCATGTTTCGCTTTGTTGTTTTTTTTCTGAGGGGGTCGGAGAAGGGGGGGGGGGGGGGGGGGGGGGGGGTCATGGAATGGGGCGTAAACCCAGGACGGGACAGGCTAGATCTGCTGTTGAGTGTTCAGCACACCTCCTTCCCTGTGGCTCCAGGTGGCAGGATGTTAAGTTGGGTGAGCTGAGCCGAGTGTTCCTTGGCCTTGAGGCGCAGCGCGGCAATGCTCGAGGCCCTGCGGTCCGCCGCTGCCGCCGAGGAGGATGAGGAGGAGGAAGAAGAAGAGGAAGGGTCGGAGAGGACAGAGCCTGCGTGGGAGGGGTTCTCCACTGGGGGTGCGGGCTGACGGAGGAGGGCTGCAGCAGTGGAAGCACTTGTCAGGGGACCCATACTGGAGAACAGCCTGAAGGAAGACCAGAGTTCAACCATCTACATTAAAATAAACAGGTTTAAGCTGGTTAATGCATTGTAAGATAGCACATCAGGCTGGTTATTTTTAAGTTAAAGGTGTTTTGCTCTTATGTTAGAGTGATGTGTGAGAGCAGAAGAGGAACTCTCTTTTTAACTCTCAAAAGAAGGTTGATGATAGGGTATATATATATATATATATATATATATATATATATATATGTGCATAACAGAATCAAAATTTTATCAAGCCAGTGTAAACGTAAATACATTGAGCTTCTGTGAATTTTAAGTTTTTATTAACCTTAGCAGATGTATGCAAAAGTTAAAAAAACCAAAAACACTTTGATTGACCTTGTATGGGTGCCTGTTCTCAGTGTTCTTTATTAGTAAAGCTAAATGTCTCACATGGGACTGGGGGGGAGGAAATCCTATCACCCTCTCTTCACAGTTTGATTTGCAGGTTCACACATTGGGTTAATTTATTAACACATTTAACAGGTTGATTGGACCAAACTGTGAATGGCTAGTAGTGTAGGACATTTATAATCAGACACTGAGATAAACATAGACAGAGTGTTACTGAAGACCACCTCCCATTAGAGCTGCACTGTGCAGTGGGAGTTTATTTTAAGCTGAGGTGCTGCTGGGGTCTTTTCTGCACAATGGTTGTGATTTGCTTTAAAATACAGGGATGACTGTGAGGGTCGTATTTTATGGGAGGCTGGCATTCTGCAACCATAGGCAGCTGGAGACGTAAATAGGAGCAAAGAGCACATATTAGCTCTGCAGGATGGCTGTGCATCGGATCAACTGGGGTTTAGCAACTACTGTATCTTTTATTTTTATCGTTTAAAAAAATATATATCATGATGAGAATTATTCATAAAAAGACGATAACAACAAAAAAAACACTTGAAGATTTTTGCAAATGCCAGAAACCAAAAGCAAGGTTGAGATCAGTTGTTGATGTGTGTGATCTGGCTCACTGTCCAGGGCGGCACAACATATGGGTGCCATAAGAATTCAGGGTAAAGTCAGTTACCTAATTGTTTTTTTTACTGCTTATTTGTATGTCCGGTTGGTTTGGAAACGGCCACCCACATGTGTTGTGTACAGTGTGAGCACTGTTAGACAATAGTGTGATAAAATGCAGATGGTCAACATTTAACTCTCAGGTTCTAGTTTGGAGCCAAATCAAATGACTGTTTGACTGATTTTAATGTATCTATCCAACATTTAATCAACTCTGTAGATTAAAATCAAAAATACTTTGATTAAACCTACCAGAACTGGGTTTTTAACACTGAAAAGAGATTCTTTAAACACAATTTTAGAAGATGAAACATTTGTTCTCTTTGTAAGAAAAGAGGCATTTAAATGCACTTTAGATTTAGACAAAATAAAAAAAATAAAAAAATGGTTAAAGCTGAACTGAATGATTCCACTGGGGGATACAATGGATTATGGATGTTTTAAAACTCGGTTTACGATTTATGAAACATCATCCTATGTATTAAAAGAAAAAGACTCTTTGTTCTTGATGAATGGGATGCAGATATTTGGGCTCACCCAGGATTTTGTTTATAGCAGAACCGGTCCTGGTTGATACTGCTACTTTTGCTGTTTTATTATTTCCCACTATTGGTTCTAAAAGAGTATCAGCAATCACAACATTCATCTTTCATATGGGAATGTAATGAATATACACAGTTCTTCTGCTGAATGTGACTACTGCAAATTGTTTTATAGATTATGAGTGCATGCAGTTTATAATGGAATTAAGTTTTACTGTTAATCGTTACCTATGTTGTTATTACAATAAAAGCATCAAATTGAGATGAATTGTTTCCCAATCTCTATAAGAACAACTCACCTGCCAAAAGTGGGCCCAATAAAGGCAGGGTGGCGGAACATTGCGGCAGTCCCTAGGAAGGTACCCAGTCCCAGTGGGGTAGCCAAGGGTGGAGCAGAGCTGTTGTGAGGCGGTGGGGCCAGGCCCGGGAAGGCTGCGGCTGCAGCTGCAGCAGCTGTCCAGGCGGATTCCAAGGCTGGATGAGGGTGAGGAGGGAACGGCCCTCCTTCAAGGTAGTGGCTGAGAGGATGGCCTGCAGCAAGTGGGCCTGGGAAGGGCAGGCCTGATGGGTGGGCCTGCACCCCTGCCTTCTCACGCTTCCTCCACTTGGCCCTGCGGTTCTGAAACCAAACCTAAAGATGGAAGAGATGATGCAAATCATTACAGATCTTAGTGATTTAGTTTTACTGGTATCAACACAACTAGTCTCTGTTTCGCACCGTCAGTCTGTCTAGTTCAGGTGCATGGCCAACAGGCGGAAAGTCAGCTGTAATTACATGGACTGTAAACCCCGCCGCTCACGGCTCCTTAAATCTACTTTATGTCTAATTAAACTCCCTCCCTTTTTAGACGCGCTTCTAGGAGGAGGGGGATTTGGGGGGGGATAATTAAGAGCGTTGTTAACAAAAGATCCAGAAAATTACCGCTGAACTGGCTCCAATAACAATTAATGCGCTTTAAATTAAATTCTTAAGAGCTGCAGAACTTCCAAGCAGGAGAGTATTTAACTTTCCCACGCATCCGCTGCGGCACAGTTTGCTCTGCTGAAGCTGCAGAGGAACCTCTCACAATGAGCAAAATGTCAACATGTGGAAAGTGACAGGGACGTACACGCATTACTCCCCGAGCAGCTCTTTAGCATTACACAGCCCCTCGGGAATTTATGAGTTTTTATCACCTCCTGATGTTGCCCGCTAAGTGATTTGTTCACCTACAGGCCCCCACCCTTAAAGAGACATCTGTTGTTTTACCGACGGCCATAACCTCTCGGAGCTTCCATGGTGTTTGAACTGTCTCTGTGGTTATGAGTCCGTCCTTTGGACATGCAAGACACACTTTCAGACCCACGCCGTGGACATGAGAGAGAGAGAGGGGGGGGGGGGTGCAAACACCTTTAATGGTCTCTCATTCGCTCCCAAGTGCAAAGCATCGGATCAATGCAGGTCTATTGCAATCACATAATGGGAAATCAAATAGCATTATCCCTCCCCTCTTTTTCCTCCCTCACTCACACACACACACATTCCGCCCCCCACCCTTCCACGCGCCCCCTCTGATGGGAATTCAAACACCAACTCGTCCCAGATATACAGACACTGTTTGCTCCTGCACTAAGTGAGCCTTTTATGAATCGCCGGCGTCGGCTTAATTGCCACTAAAACGTTCCCCAGATCGCGTGTAATAACATTCAATAACAGGAAGGACCTTCCCCGCACAGCGACTGGGGGCCATTTAACACATTTTACTGTAATAAATTATTGCCTCAAATTGGCCCATAATCGTTGATCCTCAATCAGTGACGCATATCAGCAGGTTATTATCCAGAGGGACATTTCACAGAGGACCCATAAAGCGTTAGAGGATGCTGTCCCCCCACTCCCTCCTTTCTATTTAGATTACAGCAAGATTTACTTTAGATGGAGGAACCACTCACCTGGACGCGGGCCTCGGTGAGATCCAGACGCATTGCGAGTTCCTCTCTGCAGAGAATAATAATAATAAAAATAATAATGAAAGGAAGGAAGAGTGGAAAGAAAAGAGTCAAGGTTACAGGCCATCGTTTGGAAGCACATAGAATTGCTGTTTTGTCCCCTCCTGTTGTTAACTGTCAACAATAGACGACCAAAATAGGTTGGATATTTTTTTTTTTTTTTTGTGTGTGCAGAAAGACGCCATAACCATATTCTATTTTCCCCTGTCACGCGTGGGTAGAAATAGGCCTAGTGATTGTTAGATTTTCCTTAGCCAAGGCCTGTCACTGTAACAACATAATGGTCGGAATAATGACATCTAAACTAGCCTGACACAAAGCAATTGGCGCTCCCTCCAGATTTAGCAGCGAGATGGGTGCCCGCAGTCCCAATTAGACCGAGTCTCCTTAAAGTTAATCGACTGGAAAATATGAATAATAATCCTGCACACACAGAGGAAATGTGGAAGTATAGGAAACAGAAAAGCATTTATAGGAATAACATTCTAAAGAAAACGGAAAAAAAGCTTTAGAGCTCATTTCGTTTTGCATGTAAATATTGAATTCCTAAATACAAATAACAATAACCAAACCAATTAAATTCAACGTTCCATTTATTTTATTTTTTATTTCAGATACCTGCCAGATAAATAAACTTGTTTTTTAGTCTGATCCAACTTCTTCTGACAGTGACACATTTTACGGGTTCGGGTTTCTATACGAGCAGCAATGGCAGGGATAAAGATGCAAAGAACCTGTTTATTACTAGGCAGTTTATGACATGTGACCCGCAGAACTTAGTGCGATGGATGTAAAAAATAAAATAAAAAAATGTTTGCCTAATAGGGTTTAATTTAGGAATAAATGCATTAATAGCTTTAGTTTATGAAATAATAAACAATTCAACGAATGGTTTGTGGCTCTGTGCGTCAGGAAAATAACATAAAATAATAATAATAATAATACACTGTAATATTTGTTGCTATTTTTAATATAAGTAGCATTAGTGTTGATTCTTTTAAAATGTTTTAATATGCAAGCAGTAACCAACACCGTAGAGCGAAAAAAAATGTCATTCTTTTTCATTAAGAAAAATTCTGTATAATTTTTCCTCTTTAAAAGTATCATAATTAGTTATTTGATTCGTACTTCTTAGTTTTTATTTTTCTAACCTTGTGAAGACGTCGGGGTAGTGCGTCTTCTGGAAAGCCCTCTCCAGCTCCTCCAGCTGGTAGCTGGTGAATGTAGTCCTGTATCTTCTCTGTTTCCTTTTCAGCATCCCCTCCTCCGAGTCGCTGCCCGCCGACAGACAAACGCTGTCCTCCCCGTCCCTCACGTCGCCGTCTCCGGCGTTCAAGCTGTCCTCCCTCTCCTCGTCCTTCGGGGACAGCGCGGCGGCGTCCGCGCAGCTCCCATCCTCCTCCTTCCCGCCGTCCTCCTCGAACTTGAGGGGGCCGAGCTCCACCAGTCCGAGTGCGCCGTCCTCCGAGGCCTCCCCTGGGCTCTGCTCGCCATCTCCCCGATGCAACGATGCGTTCTCCCGGTACGACTTGCTACGACTGATGCTCACCTGCGGCGCTTGGCTGATTTTGAGGCTCTCGCTGGCCTGCTCCAGGAGGAGTCTCTCTCTTTCCAGCTTCTCTGCGTGGTCGTGGAGGTATTTCCCACCGGGTCCATACAGCCGACGGAGCTTGGGAGGCAGGTGCATCTCAGCGCCGAGAGAGAGGGGCTCTTTCGTTGGCCCTGAGGAAATTAGAGTATGGGAAAGATTGTTTTTTAAACAAAACCATATCAAGGTAGAAGTTAATTTCTTATTGCCGCTTTAAGAACATAAAATCGAAAATATTTGTATGGCAAAAACGATTTATCCTGGTGGAAAAAGCCTAAATTATTCATAATTGAACATTCGGACTAACCTGCTACAGTTATCTTCTTCAGCAAACATGTAGGCTTACAGTTTACATATGCCACCAATTCCACCCTAACTCTCCAAGTATATATTTTTAGTTTAGATTCAGCTTACCGTCAGTCGTCTTGTCAAACTCCCCTCTGCAGGGCAGACCAGTCAAACTTTGCGCCCCTATCAGCCTGACCTTACAGGGACTGCGGCGGCCCAGAATGCTGTCTATGCAGTAAGAGGAGAGCAACGTCGGGGATTTACTGCTCTTTCTCTCGCCCCGGTCGAGAATGTCTTCCTCAAACTGAGCGCTCATGTTGACGCCTGGCTTCTGTCAGTCTCCCACTTCTTTCGGGGTTCTTCTGCTCCCTTTTCCCTTGTCCTGTCGCTCTGAGTGGGCGTGGGTGCGTGTCCTCTATACTCCTCTCTTCTCTCTGTCGCTGCTCTGTCACTCTCTGAGCTAATGACAGGCAGCGGTTCGTCCGTCTCGCGCTGCACTCTGCTCCTGTACCGCGCGCTCATTCAACATGCGTGGAGGCTGTAACCGCGCGCCTGATTGGCTCGTGGGTGCGTCCGCGTGAAGAAAGACAGCGCAGTGCTGCTTTATATATTTTACGATTACAGTTAATTTTAGAGAAAGGTAACAAAACCCGACATGGACTCCGCGGTTTCCCTCCGCGGAACGAACTCAGCAAATAAACCTGCAGAATTAGAAACGTATTTTTGCCGTCACTAGGATTACAGTATGACAAAAAAAGACATGGATTTATTTACCAAATTCTCCCAGCATTCAAGGTTAAAAGAAAATATAATTGTTGAAGTTCTACAATGAAGCCAAAACATAAATACAACAACTTTATCAGTAGACTAACGCCTGCTGGCAAAAGCATTCTTAACAGGTGTAAACAACAAACCTTAATCGTGCCTGTACGATAACCTGTCTCAACGAAGTAATTTATACTATAAAGAACAGCTGTTGTTTTTGACTAATACATTTATCCAAAACATCTGGACTGTTTTAATGGGACTTTTTCATCTTAAAAGCGCATGCGTATTCACAGTTTATTTCGAGATATTTTCTATGGGTGAAAAAGTGCACTGTAAAACAGCAAAATAGACTTTAACCTATATTTATACAACCAATAACCTTATTTATTTATTTATTTTAATATGATACCAATTTTGACTGTCTGCGTCTGTGTGTTACAGCTGCATAATAAAACTCCTAATATTACCTCACGATGTGTGACATGTGTAAAACGCACACGTACACACACGCACGCATGCACGCCCCCCGACACACACCATGTTGTTATATTTTCAAAAATGAAGCAAAGTGAAAAAGCCAGTGGAAATCTGAGCCCACAAACAGAATTTTTCAAAACCTTGCATGGAATTTATTAATTTATTTTATGATTCACCCTGCATCATATTGGTGTTTAAGCTGTTTTAATATTTCTATTTAATACTCAACTTAGAAAACATAAATCTTTGATTTTTAAGTTTTTTCCAATGTGTATGAATGTGTTATTTTATTATTATATAATAGAGACGATCGTAGGTATTAATATCTACGAATGCTTTCTAAAAACAGTGAATGGTCTACATCTGTCCCTTCAACTCTCAGCAACCATTACAGCCAGCATCCCTAATGGACTGCAGACATACGACAGATGTTAAAATACCAATATATAAGGCACATAAAAGATTTATTGAAGAAGAAATATCACATAAAGTTTGATTTAAGTAGAAAAACAAATCAGTTCAATAAATGTAGCCGTTCTTTGAATCCTTTTGCCAATAGTATTAAAATTCTGGCTCGGAGTTTATGTTCAACCCCAGAAAAAGCACCTGCAAAAACCTTGTTGGTCACAGAAAAATAGAAATAGAAATAACTAGATCATATCTTCGCTCAAAGTCTATCTATCTATCTATCTATCTATCTATCTATCTATCTATCTATCTATCTATCTATCTATCTATCTATCTATCTATCTTTTTGCTTTCCTTCCATCTGCCTGCGCCCTGTTGGAGCTGCGGATTGGGGGTGAGGGTGGCGGGTTGCGGTGATGAGACAGCGCACGGGGTGGCCGGGGGGATTGCGCGCAGGGACTCCGCTGTGGAGAGGGGGAGAGACGGAGAGATGGGCCGAGAATGTAATTTTAAATGAAAGTCTATTTAACCCGCTGTGAATGGCATGACCCCCATCCTCGCCTCAGAGCCCATCACTGTTAAAAGGATCATTTTCAGAATTCAATCCAAAAACTTCAGCAAGCTGCAATTTACACTCTCTCCTCTCCTGTCTTCTTTCTCTCCTCCTCCTCCTCCTCCTCCTACTCCTCTGTCCTCTCCGTTATGTATCAGCCCCAGAAGCCCTCAGCAAAAGCGAACAATAACAATGAAATATATATCCAGAAAAATTGCACAAGTTGCTATTTATTCTTTTCCCCCTAGCTCTTTTCCTTTCTTCTATATTAAAGAAACATTGTAGCTGGAATTGATGCTTGATTGATCTCCAAAGTTTAGTTAAGATGTGGATGTCCCAGTAACATTGGCGCGACATCTGAGATTAACATCTGGTGCTTTATCGTTTAAGAAAACAACAACAACAGATTTAATTTATAACCTTTTATAATATCACACATTTCCACCTAGGCCTTTTCTGCATTTGTGATGATAACAGATCTATCACAGTGTCACCTCTCCACGGATGGTGCCAGGTTGAATGCATTCTTAACTTTTTTCTTCCCAAGCCTTTTCTGTTTACGCGCAAATCAGCAGTATAATGAGCGTAATAACAATATAAATTGTTATGCCTTTCTCTCCCCCCCCACCCCCCCACTCCACGGTCACAAACAGACGCGGGTAATACAGACGGGTATTTAGAGTCGCTCTGTAATTTGGGGGCCACAATTTGATTCATTTATCCGCACTCTGTTATTAACCCCGCGGAAAAAGAGATGTCAGCCGCCATTTCAGCCAGCAGGACATCCGCGCTTTGTTTAAATGCACTAATTACGCGCATACATTATGGGAGGGAGGAGATAGCCATGAGCGCAATTTTCACATTTCCAATTTTCCGTCTGTTTGACGTGCAGGTGAAGAGATGGCGCTTTTCGTTGCAGCACCATCATCAACGCCTTCTTTGTATTTTCATAACATCATAACTTGATAATATCCAGGTGAAACACCGGGCTATGGAGGGTTCATTGTTTGTTTTAGGCAGAGGCTGTTGCTGAGGAATATGAAAACAGCGGCCTTTCTCGGTTTTCTATAATAGACACTGGCCTTTTGTTTTTAACAATTTTATCATAAGAAACAATTTATTTTTGTGTCAATGCCTGTCTGTTGTCTGCTCTTTTTCTAAGTATAGTTCATCCTCTGCTGCAAAGGCCTTCTAGCCTCTAAGTCCCAATGAAGTTCATTATCAAGGACCAGCAGGATGGGCCTTAATGGCTTGGAGGTCATTCCACTGGCGCCATCTCCTGGATACATGGGGAAACTGCTCAAACAGACAGAGCTCTGATTTATAGACAGTTTTATAAAAAGTAAGTGAACCGGTAGAATGGACTTAATTCCATCAACTGTACGGCAAGGCAACTTATATATCGACTGTCAACCGTAAGGTTTCTTAAGCCAGGGCCGGCCCAAGATTCTATTTGGCCGTGAGCAGAATTGGGTTTTGGGCCCCCACTTCATGTCGTTTTGAACGTCCCACCAGCCACCATTCTTTTCTAACCAGCAGTAGATTTAGATATCTTTATTCAAATATATTTCAGGAGAGGTAAAAACAAAGCAGTCTTCCACCATTCTAAAACAACTCCGATCTAAAAATATCACCATACTGATGTGATTTTATGAGCCTTTAAATTGTTGTTGCATTTGAATTTGATTGTTATTTACAAAAACTGTGATGGTTATTTACATTGAAACATGTAAAGAACATGTACATAGAATATTTACAGTATTTCAGTTAATGTAACGATCTACATCTACTTTATTGCAATTTAATATTTGATTTATTTGTACACAGCTTTACTTTCATATAAGTTAGTTATGCAGACTAATTTTTTTCTTTCATTCTTAGCAGGTGTTTCACACAGAAGATCTTCATTAATGCACTGCCTCTAAGCTCCATTTTTTTATGGAGATCATCACTCACTTTTCTCCCAAAAAAAAATACAAAATAAAATCCCTACTGTAAGTATGATGATGGATTCATTAAAGATTGCTTGCTTAGAGTTATTTCATGACACACATGCTTGGCATACATGCCTGCAGGCCCATCTCAGACTGTTAGCCTCATCCTCAAGGTCCAGCTATTCTACTGTAGATTTATAATGTAGACTTTGAAAGCCAAGAGGTTTAACTGTTTGTATGCTGAGAACTTGTGATAGAAATTCAATGTGAACAACTTATAATTTACGAAATAACAACAGTAAGTGTATTTGGAATACAAGTTTCGTCTTTAACAAATTCATTTGGTCTGGTAGTCGTGTCTGGAGTACATGTCAATATTAACTTAGTAGAATCAGGAAGGGTGGGCAGTTCAATTACTTTTACAGGCCAGCACAGGAAACAGTCATTTATTAATATGACTTTTTAGTGTTAATGAAATCTGATTCCAGCAGAAATACAAGCAGAGTGATAGGCATGCCTTTAATCTTTTAGAAAAAAATTGAATTGCCTTTGATGCTCATACTCGATACATGACGGATTTTAGTGAGCAAGGAAAAAATCTATTATTTGCATTTGACGTAGGCTAGTCATTCAAGTATTTAACAATGATATCACAATTGCCCGTTTTCTTAAAATCGTACAGCTCTGTTTTAAATTTACAATACATAAACCTTTGATGCAAATTTAAAAGTCGACTCATTCCTTACTGATTTAAAGGTTCAAAATCTGCATGTGTGTGAGAGGTTGAGGACTCTTGGGGGCCCTCTGCTGCCCTGGAGCCTTTGAGCAGTGTCTTATTTCGCTTATGCCTTTATCTGGCTATCTCTTGTGCTGCCTGCTGTGTTGACCGCATTTACCGCTGTATCATTAGGCTCCGAGGAGATGTGATTTCGTGCAGATCTGGATCCGAGTTCAGCAACAACGTTTGATTTTGTATTTTGTCAAGTTCCTGTGTACCAAACCTAGTGGCCTTGATGGCCTACCCTGCATCCATCCTTGCGCTGACATAATTGGACACTTGCTTTGCTTGAGAGGCCAAGCAGCAAAATAAGAAGAAGAAAGTGGGGAGAGAGGGAAGACGAGGAGGGAAGCTTTTAAGGCGTGCGTAAGCAAAGTTAATTAGCGGTTATTAACAGCCAGCATAATGGGAGCGAGAGGGAGTCAATTTAATGACTTTGTTAGCGCGGGTTCAGAGCGACAGGCGATGATCGAAACAACAAAGGCGAGCGCGCACGCAGCCATCATCCGTAATTTCCAGCAGTAATACGGTCTGATCTGAAACAAAGGGTTCTAATTTCGTTCAACTGACTCGATAATTTGTCCTTATGTAAGGAAAATAATTAATGACTTAATGCTTCAGCAGAAGTAGCTTTCTTTAAAGAGGGGGGGATTTCGGAGGCCTCGTTTTGCCGGAGAAGGTGAAAGCCTATAAGGAAATCAATTTTCCAACCCTGTAATTATTTGCATCATGAATTTAAAACGCGGACGTGCGTCCTTGCTCCCCGGTTAATGTGCAAACAAGTGAGAGTCTGCTGGGGAAAAGAGAGGAGGAGTTCCAGATCTTTTTTTCCTTCAGCCACATTGGCAGTGAATGAATGACACGCTTAGACACGCAAGACAAAATAATACAAAATGTGAAACACCAAGCTCCAGTCAATTCCACCAACAAGTAAATGTGTTTGGTCATTTAAAATGTCTAATATTACTTTAAATTTCACATTTAGAATGTCTTGGAAAAGTCTTCACGCCCCTAAAATGTTTTCAAATTTCACATTATAGCCGCAAACCTGAGCATGTTTTATTGGAAGGATAGAGATAAAGACACAAATATGTCACTGTTTTTAAACGTTATATACAAATAAAAATGTGAAAAGTGTGGCAGGGATAGCGTTTACACATTAGCCAGTAATGTGTAAAATCACCTTTTGACACAAACATTTCTTTCCATTCTTGCTTTTAAATTGCTCAACCTCAGTCAGTCTATCAACAGCACTTCTCATGTCTTGTTATAGATGATTGGGAATTGTGACCTATCCAACACTTCATTTGGTTTTAATGAAACTTAATTCTGTCGGAGCCATCAGCACTCCGTTCTGTTCATTCCTGTCTCAGCATTGTCTGCACCTGTGTCCGATCTGTCCCACTGGATCCTCGTTCTCTTCATGTATTTAAACCCTTCACCTCCTTTCACTCCCCGTCGGACCATTGGTGACTCTTTGCTATGCCTTGTTTCATCCTACTGTCCCCCTCCTGCTCGTTTGTGTCAGCCTGGTGTTTTGCCTCATCATCATCCCAGTAGAGAACCTTTAGACACACACAACATATTATTATAGTGTCGGTCTGGCTGTGTTCTTAGGGTTGCTCTTACACCTCACAGTCCAGCCAAGGCCTACGTGAACAATGCCAAGGTCCCCAAACCTTTAGGGGCCTCCCGTAAAAGCTTACATTTTGTAACAGACCACAAATCTAACATTTTTTTTTATCTCTATATTGAGTATGAGAATGGTGTTACATTTGATTAGGTGGTTTCAGCATTGATTATTTAAAATATTTAAAATTACAAGTCAAACGTTAAAATATAAGATTTAAAGGAACAGGCTAGTTTACTTTACAAAAGCACAAACGATACTCACCGTTGTCGTGTTGCTATAGTTTAAACATGATGCTCAGAATTTAAGTTTTTCTCAGATTTCGAACTCGGTCTGTTTACAAATACGTCTCAGCAAATAATAACCAATCATCCATAATTGCTTTTAAACTGAGCCAATGAAACTTGCCCCTTTATCTCTGATTCCAGCAAATCTGTATTGAAATGCTGTTAATGGTTGTGATATTCTTAACACAGAGAGGGGCCCCAAATCAAATTCTGTTCAAAGCTTTAACTTTCGGGACTAAGTTGACCTCTTTCCCAGTCTGAAGTGCTTTACAGCCATGTTTCCCTGGATTCTGCTCCATCCAACTCCCTTTCCAGGTTTGTCAGTGTAGGATCGATATAAAATCTTGGTTTGAAGTTGTGTACGACTCTCTCAAGTTTAGTTAGGTATCCAACACTTGGGGTTTTGCTTAATAACTAGGCTAGCTTTAAACTTCACATCTTTATCCTTGTCATGTGTATTCCTTGGACTTTATAAATTCTCAAACAAACCTTTTAGGTCTTCATAGAACCCTTGGATTTATACTAAGATTAAATTACAGTCTGCTGACTGTGATTTTAACACGATAAAGCAAAAAAAAAAAAAACATTTTAGTGGGGGTATGAAGGTTTGTCACAGATCAACTTTTATCTTTTTATAATCATTCATAGGAGCTGAATTGGAAAATTGTAAAATCTTTACGCATGATTCCCCCCTCCCCCCCTATTGTTTCATGTGAAAAAACTAAATAACTTAAATGTAAGCCTTGCAATCGATTTAGAAGAGTTCGGCTGGGAGGCCTGATACGCCTGTGGGCCACTCGTGGATTCATAACAGGTGGATAGGTCACCAACACGAGAGCGGCAATTTAACGACCCCCATTGTCTCCTCTGATTACTGCCGCGAGCGCAGGAATCAAGAGCCCGGCTCTCTTCGTGAAAGCAACTGCAAGGTCCGGCTCTGGCTCCTGAGCTGAAGAGGTCATAATCATCATCATGGCCACCACCATCTGTCGAATCATCACCACCATCTTCTTCATCATCAGCGGTTGACCATTTATATATAGACACACACCAACCTGGAGTGCGGCGTGTTCTCACCGCCGCGATGCCCTTTTATTGATTGCGTGCCTTAATTTTAATTCGATTGCGCGAGTGTCAAAAATCCCGCAAGAATCATCCTGGTAATGAGATAATCAAAGTAATATATGCTAATCAGTTATGTTGCCAGCTTATCAAAACCGGAGTGCCCCCCCTTGAGTCTGAAGAAGTCCATTTATTCAGTTAGTGGCAATACCTTGCGCAAATGGCGCGATGCAAATGATAGTTGATTAGACTAAATTAAGAACCTCGTCTGTTCCTGACCTTGTCTGAGTTTTATGTAAATTCTTTTTTTTTCATGCTTTAATATCATAAAAATGCATTTTTAATTCTGGCCTTTGTAAGCCTGAGCAGCACTTCTGTTAAGGGGGAACAATTGTTCTCAGTATAGCTCAGATGTTATTAGGGTTGGATGAGGCTCGTCTGTCTGTCACAGATCTCAGCTGACCTCGGTGCAGCTCCCACAGTGTTACAGAGTGAGCTGTTATAACTTCCTTGCTGTGGGAGGAGTGTACCTTGAAGATAGACTGGTGCCACTGAGTGCGCCTTCATATGTGTGCGTGTGTGGGTATTACGCGATTATGTGTAGTCATCTGAGTCCCATAACACATTGTCTGAGCGGACAGGGAGAGAGAGTGGAGTTGGGACTTCCTCTCTGTGGGGTTTGTGGGGCCTGTAGATGGGAAAGGAATAAATCCAATATAGATTGCAGGGCTGTGCTGCCTCCCGCTGGGGACCCACAGACTTGCAGGGTTGGATCGAAGTGCTGTTTTTGCACCTAAATTGGCCCGTGAGGCCAACGGAGCAGCAGCTCTACAGCTTCCCAACAGTCAGGGCTGCCTGCGACCTAATGATGGTAACCCGGACAGACCTACATCTACACTTGGATGTGCACTGAGAGGGATGTGCGCACATCAAAACCCACTCATGATCATTCCCAAATTGATATAGCGCCAGCCACACTTCTGCAGCAGCCGAACACACTTTGATAAGAAAACCACACGGATATAAACACAGTTCAGATGCTGAACACACTCATTCTTTGTCCAGAGACCACTCACCTCAAGTTTCCTCCTCAAGCTTACATCCCCAAACTACAGCTTTGGAGGAGGCAAAGCCTGTCCACACATACTCCAGGAGTGAATATTGTAACTGGCACCATGTCAATTGTTCAAACTGATAGGCCTGCCTATCAGTTTTCTTCTACTACAACCAAAATGCCAGCAGCTCCCAAGTGCCATTATGTGTGGTGCCAAAAAGCAAGTGCTGCCATTTTTGTTCTTTCCTGGAAGCTATATTTATGTTTATGATGAGGTATCTATCTAGTTTTGGTTCCAGGATCAGTATCTTAAATATCCTATAGGTTTGACAAGGTGGGCTTTTTCATGACACTATTTGAGGCAACTGCAAGGTCCGGCTCTGGATATTACGTTACACCAATCTAGGCTTCCCGTCACTGGCTGCCTGTCCATTTTACAATTCATTTGAATATTATTTTATTTATTTTTTAATCTTTGAACAATCTTGCACCTCCATACCTTTCTGAGCTTCCTTTGACTGTACATAAGACTGCTCTGCTGGTGTGTTTTACTTTGTTCTATAGTTGTTGTTTGTTTTTTTAACTGTGTTTTATCTTTTAATCGATTTATTTATCCCTTTAATGCTTTTTGTTGTTTTGAGCTTTTATTGTTACGGAGCCTCATTTTACTGCGGGCAAGTTAAGGTGCCGTATGAATAATAAATAAATACATACATTCTTTATAGGTTCTAAGTTGCATTTTCCAGGTTGAGAGATACATAGCAAATTTTTTAGGAACTAATTTTGTTTTTTATTCATTCTTATTGCTGTGTTTTGCTTTTCTTTTTCTTAACTCAGTCTGCGGTCAAATCAGGTCACATCCAGGCCTTGGTTGATTTAACACAACTGGGTCAGCTTTTGGGTTTGACCCGTAATGCTTAGTCAAGTTTCCATCCTATAAAAATAGGTTTAAATGACCACCGTTTTACTTGGATTTTTATCAGGCTGAGCCCCTTACTCTGTACCGGGCCCTAGCTCCTCCATGACCTTACAAAAGGGAATAAACAATATATGGATTGATGTGTCGCTGAGGCATAACAATAGACTGATGAGTCACAGCTGATCTGGCAGCTTGATACATATGGCACCTTCAAGCAGTGTAACTTTACCAATGTAACAATTAACATTGTTCAGCAAACAGAAAAAACGCTTAACAGTGGTCACTTTTGGAAATTATACAGGTGAAACTGGGAAAATCAGAATGTGCAAAAGTTAATTTATTTTAGTATTTCAACTTAATAAATGAAAATAATATATCATATAGACTCATTACATGCAAAAACAACTTTATTAGTTATACTTTTGATGATCATAGCTTATACTGTGCAGCTTACGAAAACCCCAAATTCAAAAGTTATGAAAATGAAAATATTTTGAAAAGGTTCAATATTTTAGGCTCAAAGCAAACTCTAATCAGATAATTAATCCAAAACACCTGCAATAGTCTCTCAGTCTGGTTTAGCAGGAATGAAAATCACAGAAAATATTGCTGACCTAACATATGTGCAGAAATCCATCATTGACACCGTCCATAAGGAGGGAAAGCCTCAAAAGTGATGCAGAGAAACTACTCCATGCATTTGTTACTTCAAGGCTGGACTACTGCAAATCTTTATTAGCAGAAACTCTACAAAACACAATTAAAAGCTATCAGTTGATCCAAAATGCTGCAGCAAGAGTTCTGATGAATTTTAAAAAGAGAGATCACATTTCTCCTTTTTTAGCTTCTCTCCATTGGTTCCCTGATAAATCCAGAAGTCTATTCTCTAGTCTCTGTCTATTTTAACGACAAGGCTTAAAACTTTCCTTTTAAATAAAGCTTATAGTTAGAATGGCTTAGGTTATCCTGAGCGATCTCTGTAGTTATGCTGCTAAAGGCTTAAACTGTTGGAGAACAGACTGACCACTTTTCTTCACTCTTCTACTTTTCTCCTCTACTACTACTCTCCAGTTGTATTTTTTTGGTGTTATTTTGGCTTTTAACCTTGTTTTCTCTCAGTGTTTTTCTCTTCATAGAAGTTCCACCTGGTCTGGTAGCCTGCACAACTACAAAGGCCTGTTGGATGGGGAGCATCGACTCAGATGATGCTCACAGTGAGTGAACATTCAAAGCGTCGGGGACCTTCACAAGGAGTGGACTGCGGCTGGAGTTAGTGCATCAAGAGCCACCACACACAGACGGATCCTGGACATGAGCTTCAAATGTCAAGCAGCTGCTGGTCTGTTGCTCAGTGGTCCAAAGTCATCTTTCCTAATGAGAGCAAATGTTGCATCTCATTTGGAAACAAAGGTCCCAGAGTCTGCAAGAATGGAGAGGCACATGATTCAAGATGCTTGAAATCCAATGTGAAGTTTCTAGTGTCTGTGTTGATTTGGGGAACCATGTCATCTGCTGATATTGGTCCTCTGAGCTTTATTGAGTGTAGAGTCAAAGCAGCCATCTACCAGGACATTTTGGAGCGCTTTGTGCATCCTTCCGCAGACAAGCATGGAGATGCTGACTTCATTTTCCAGTAGGACTTGCCACCTGCCCACACTACCAAAAGTGCCAAAACCTGGTTCAATGACCATGTGATTGCGGTGCTTGATCGGCCAGCAAACTTACCTGTGGGATTGCCAAGAGAAAGATGAGAGACATGAGACCGAACAATGCAGAAGAGCTGAAGGCTGCTACTGATGCATGCTGGTCTTCCATAACACCTGTCATAGTGCCTCAGTCCATGTCACATCACATTGAGGTAGAGGTAGTAACTTATGTAAATGGAGCCCAAACCAAGTATTGAGTACATATCGGAATGCTTATACCGTTCAGAGGTCTGACATTTCTCTATTCAAAATCCTTGTTTTAGAGATTTCACGTAATATTCAGATTTTCTGAGATTCTGAATTTGGAGTTTTTGTAAGCTGTAAGACATAATCATCAAAATTCAATACAATAATCTATACAGCCTTGAAATATAACTTTGCATGCAATGAGTCTATTTCATTTATTAGTTTCACCTTCTAAGTCGAATTACTGAAATAAACGAAAATTAGCCCAGTAGTCTAATTTTTTTTGAGTTTCACCTGTATATGTTTAACAGCTGCCAATATAGCGATGTATACCTTACATATGAACATTTTGAGTTTGTGTTGCGTTAAATGGTTACAATTACACAAGTCTAATTAGCTGCTCTTAGAATTTTTGTTTACTTTTATAAAATCTCACTGTAATAGAGAAGAGATCTCCCTGCTATAACTTCAGAAAACATCTCTTCCAAAAGTGAAATAATCCTTCAAAACAACCCACTGATATTTCCATCATGATATAGCATAGCGTTACCATCTTACCATATCTTCATCCTGTAAAGAGGTTCAGTAATGAAGATCCAGTTGTAAAGATCAAAATACCAACCTTTGAAGGCTCCTTCTAGTTTCTTCTTTAACTCGGAAAAATTGTAATCTGTACCCCAATGTTCTGTTAAACTGCTCAACATTTTCTCTACGGTATGAATCCAGCATCTGGGTTACAGAAATAGCCCAGTAGCTGTTAGAGTGTATTGGTTTGAACTGTGTAGCTAATTTTCTTCTCATCTCCATCCCGCCTGCCTTTGGTTCGCACTCGTTCTCTTCAGTCCTCCATTTTTCTGTTTGCCTTTGTGTATTAAATTATGTTGTATTCTTTCATCCTTATTCTCTGTGGGTATCTTTCACACTACGCTTAACAATAGCTGCTCAGAAAGCAACATCTGATTCAGAGTTGATCATTTTTATGTAGAGGATCTCTTCAGCCATGATTTAGCGCAGCAGACACAATGCATACTAAATACCCACAATGCAGAGAGAAACCGGAGCAGCACATAAACATAGGCCCACAAACACTTAGACACACAAACACACAACGAAATCCTTTTGACATCAATAATTGGTAAATCCTCTGATTAACTTGTAAGAATTGTCCTTAGAGTGCTTAAGTAATTGTGTTTGTGTGTGTCCTTCTTTTTATTGCCTGCACCCCCCTCTCTTTAAAGCACATCTTTATAACCAAGCAATTCCAAAGCAATTTTCTCTGTGGGAGGAGAGTGTAATTTTCTATTCTGTGACACTGTGATGTGTAAGAAACTGGGAGCCGGCGCTAAAAGGTGTCTGCAGTGTGTGTCTTGGTGTGGGTGTGAGCTGCTTTAATGGCCAACGCGGGGCGGGCGGCGATGGCGCTGAGCGGGTGGATGTCAGGAAGGCCATCATTTAATGACTCCCAAATAGTGCCCTCCTCGTTAGAGCTATCGTCCTGGAAACAGGAGGCTGTGAACCACGAGAGCGCCACACGCTGCAACAGTCTTTTATCTTCATATTAAACCATTTGCATAACATTACGGCGATAGATAAGATTCAGGAGATACTCAAGGTACTCAGGGAAGAGACAGAGAGAGAGTCGACGCAGGAGACACAGAGCGGGTATACTACATGTCCTTGCAAATCTAATCAGCGTTAAATGGAGCTGTCAAATGTCTGTTTGTGTGTGTATGCGTGTGTGTGTGTATGTGTGTATGGCACTGGCTTGCTCATGTCAGGAGTCATTTAGTTTTAAACTGCAACTTACTATGGAACAGGGCTGTAATTATAAAATGCACGAATCCAAGCTGCTACTTGTTTGATGTGGCATATAAATGCAGCAGGCATTTAATACACAGGTAGTAATGATGCAAATGAGATGCATGCTTTTTTATTCCCGTCACATTTTACTTTTTCTTAATTTGCTGCAATTTTTATACTTGGTCTATCAGCTTTGCAGAACACAAAAGATTACCCAATTAGAGCAAATTATATGACAGCAATTTCCTGATGTATCTTGCAACAGTGTTTGGATTATGCTGTGATATTAAACCAACATTAAAGCTCAATTTCATTTTTATACATCAGACACCGCCCACATGTACTATATGAACAGGGCAGTTTCCATTTCCTTGGATAGAAATTAATAGATATGACAATATTTTCATGTCATAAGAAGCATATTGAAATGATTAAATTCTGTAGGAATACAAAAGCAAAACAATGTGTAAGTGTATGCTGATTAATTGCTAATTTAATCAAAAGGTTTATTTTATGGTAATTTAACTTATTTAGAGTAGATTAAACAATAATTTACACCACACACACCTCCTAAAATTAAACAGTTTAAAATATAATGTTTATCATACATTTATTTTTTTTATCAAATCAAACATTTTATGGCAAGGTCATTTTAACATTTTGTTGCATCAACTTTTATTAAGTATGTCATTTGCTACATAAGAGACTATAGCTGATGAAGACAAGGATTTCTTTCGTTATCACTGGATTTTACTATCTTTACCATTCTGAATTTGAGCACCTTTTTTTAATGAACTGCTTTCGATCAAATCAGAGCATGGAAACTTTCAACTTTCTTGGTCCCAATGAAAAGTTAAAAAGTTAAGTATCCACCTTCACAATCCATTTTAGACCCAGTTTTATCTTAACTAGTTATGGGCAATTAGCTGACTCAGAGTTGAAATGCTCAAGAACAATGAACCAAAAAGGCTATCATAAACTAGATGATGCTGGACCAGCAATGTCACTGTTCTCAGTGAATCTTTATATCAGCTTCAGAAAAGAGGGTAAAAAGCATAAAAGGACCCCTTACTCCAGAATCAACACAATAAAGTAGGCTACAAACTGGACAATCCAAATGCATCTTGACAATTAATGTTTTAACATGGAAAAGACTGAGTTGGCCTTCAAAGAGCTTAATCTGTGCAAACTATTTGATTTCATTTAAATTTTCTGTCATGGTGTTCTGATAGCAATGGCAGGGTCTCTCGCAGCACCCCATCAGAATTTCTTAAATGATCCTGAAGGCTATGGAAGAAAAAAGTCAAGTGGAACCCTCCAAAAAATGTCACCAGCACTGAGCCACAGGATCCAAATATCTTTCCGTTAAGACACTAGGCGATCCTTGATCCAAATCAAGGCAGTTACTGGCTTATACTGGAGCCCCATAACCATCAGACGGCATCTGAGACTGAAGGGCTTCATAACACAACAACATCTTAAAAGGCCTTGTCTCCTAGAACACTGCAGAACTACCCATTTGGACTTCGCAAGAGAGCACCAAACATGGGATATTGAAAGGTGGAAGAAAATGCTATTCTCTGTAAAAAAAAAAAAACGTAACCTCCATGGTCCTGGTGGTCTCCATTGTTACTGATAAGCAGTTCAAATCTGTGGTGTTTTCTACGTGTCACAGTGGAAAGGGCGCCATTATGGTCTGGGTTGCTTTTTCCTTCAGTAGTAGAGAGCATCCCCCATGACTGAGGGCCCCTCGTCTCCGTGGTAACGACAGGGATTTTTAACAGGACAAGGCTAACGTACACAATGCCCACACGACAAGGGACTTCTTCCAGGAGAATAACGTCAGTCTTTTAGATCATCCTGCATGTTCCCCTGATCTAAATCAATTTGAAAAGCTTTGGATTGGCAAGGGAAGTTTACAAAAACAGACAACAGTTCCAGAAAGTAGATGCCCTTCATGCAGCCGTCTTCATCACTTGGGGAAATGTTCGCACTCACCTCATGGAAACACTCAGGTGAAGCACACCACAAGAAATGTTTGAAGTGATGAACAAAAACACTAATTACAGAATCCATGTTTGGAACCGTTTCAGTTTGAGCATTGTTTTCAATATATTCCATTCTCAATATTGTTTTTTTCTGCCTTCCATTTCTACTTTTTTGCATATTGAAGCTTTATGTCAAACCTTGTTAAGATACAGTTGAGCAAAATATGATTTTGTGCCATTTTTTCAAGTGGTAAAACTTTTGATGACTACGTTATATTTAAGCAACAACAACAAAAGCGAGCAACAAAACAAACAAGCAACAAAAACATAGAACACTGTTAAATCTATCAAGCATGGTGGTGATAGCATCATAACAGGGAGCTCAAGTAATTGAGACACTTACATAGAATAATTATACATGTAGTATGTATAAATAAAATTTTTAGACCTCCCCTTTGAAGACAATAGCAAGTGTCAAGCACAGCAGTGGCACCATTATGTTGCAGGGTTATTTCATGAGTGCTGGTACAGTAACGCGTAACAATGTAGAGGGAATAATAATGTTGGACGACTTCCTGCAGTTTCTTCATTTCAAGTCAGCTGAACAAACAATACAGCTGAATAGTTTTAGTTTGGACACAACCTACTGTGGTGTTTTAGAGACGGTCCTAAACCCAGATCAGAACTGGTTTTTGAATAGATAAGGCGGGATGAAGTAAATGAAAGTCTGGAAATATGGAGTAAAAGTGTAGATACTTTAAATTCAATCAATATATTTAGACTTATGCAGATATATGTGTTTAATAATGTTGAGAGGAAAAACACATAGAGGAGCTCACAGATGGTGAGCCAAATGAAAGAAAATAAATAAAAAAATAGGTGAAAAAAGTAGAGCGCATTAAGACATATCAGAAAGGAACACAGCCTGCTAAGTGAAGAGGATAATGAGGGTTTATGAGAGTTGAGTGCCCTCACTTCCTGTACTATTTCAGAGTTGTGTGTTTGTGGGCCTAATACTTTTTAACCTTGCTGATGTGTGATAGTAGGAGGGGAGAAAATGCTATTAGAATGGTTAAATTGGCCAACTGCTGAATTCAGTCCAGTTTTAAAAAGATGTCATTTATGTCAGTAAGCTTTACTTCAGAAGCTGTTGATGCAGAATTTATTTGGTGTTACAATATTCAGAATGGTTGGTGAGCTCTACAAATTTAAACTGAACATTTTAAAAGTCCAATCACATCTTTTTCTCTTTCACCACTGGATATGTGGGCCTTATTATTGGCTTCACAGCCCCCATACTTTACCGAACTCAGTTCATCTAATGTAAAAATTTCTCAGCAGTGTCAATGATTTTAGTTAAACTTGAAACTGAAAAGTGATTGATCAACATGAAGTAGTGCATAGTTCTGAAATGGAATAAAAATCATACAAATTTTTCACATTTTGTTTATTTTTTATTTTTTACAGTGAATTGTTAAAAAAAGTATGTGATGCATTTTTATTCAGCCAGTACTTTGCAAAACCGCCACAATCTGACAAATCTTTTGGGGAAGATCTCTGTCAATTTTACACAATAGACTTAAATTGTTTCCCCATTTTACTTTGCAAAAAAGCTCAAGTTCAGTCAGACTGGACAAAGAGCTTCTGTAAATATCAATTTTCAAATCTTGCGTCAGATTCAGTTGAATTTTAATCTGGACTTTGAGTAGGCCATTCTAACACAAGAGTGTGCTTTGATCTAAACTTTTTGATTGTAGCTTTGGTTGTATGTTTAGGGTTGAAGTCCTACTGAAAGAGCTGACAACTTGTCTCAGTCTCATCTTTTGCAGCCTCTGGCAGATTTTGTTCCAGGATTGTCTCATATTTATCTGCATTCTTCTTCCCATCTACACTGTCCAGCCTTCCTGTCATTGTAGAAATAACATCATTAGAGAATGATGGAGGATGCTGCCACCACCGGGTTTTACTAGATTCATTGTTTTGTTTTTTTTCTCTCCCACACGTAGCATTTTATATGTAGGACAAAAATTTTCCGTTTTGCTGTCACCTGATCATATGCACATTCCTTCACATGCTTGCAGTGTCTTTTGACATGACTTGTGGAAATCTGCATACAGGATTTCTTTTGGCCTGATTTCAGCGATGACTTTGCTCTTGCAAATTCATCCGAAAAGGACAGATTTGTGGTGTGCTTTACTAACAGATGTCCTGTGAAAAGATTGTCCCACCTGATTTGTGGCTCTCAATACCTCCTCCAGATAACCATTGGCCTTTTGTTTAAACCTCAGGCTAATATTTTACAATTTAATTCTATCATACATTTCTCCAAAACAATACATTGGACCTGTCTGTGTCGCTGGGTCTTATGAATGTTTTTCTAATAGAGCTTTGAGGCCTTTACAGTACAGCTGCATTCATACTGAGATTAAGTGTGATTTTTTTATTTCAGTATTTGTTTTAATTAAGCATGAGAAAGACATAAAACAGAATCACATTTCAAAAACACATTGTCCTGTCTAAAGACCCTCTAGACCAGGGGTCTCCAACTCCATTCATTAAGAGCTGGTGTACTGTAGGTTTTAGAATATCAGTGTTCCAACACAGCTAATTTAAATAGCTAAATCACCTCCTCAATATGTTTTGAAATTCCCCATTAACCTATCCTTGATTCAGGTGTGTGGACCCAGACTGACACTTAAAAGCTGTGGGACACTGACCTTTGAGGCCTGACTTTGGACACCTGTAGTCCAGACAGAGGCCAATTCACAGGCCCAGTCCCTGGTTAGACTTTTAGAGGTTAACCTGTCAAATAATGATTAAAAAAAGAAGAACTAATAGTAAAATAAGACTTCAATACAATCAAGATGTTAACCTGCAAAACTGTCACAAAAAATAGTAAAATAAGATTTCAAATGAAGAAAGGAGCAAAGTACATAAAAGGGGCTGAGCGGTGTAAGCGGTAAACGTTTCGCTGTTCACACTGTCTCCGTTTGAGCCTTTTTGCCATGAGACATCAGATGTAAAGGTTCAAAGGCCAGTCAACAGTTTAATATTCCAAAATCTTGGGTCCTTTTAAATGGGAAATATGATTGTCCAAATGATGTTATGCATATTACTGATTTGCAATCTTAATTTCCAGCTCTCTTCGTTATGACTCCTGCTGTGGGTGGCTTTTACATCATTTGACTAATCATCTTTGGGACAAGGTTATTAAGACATTTAAAAGTCAATTTTATAAAAGACAAGTGCATAAAACTATCAAAGCTTGATATAAAAAACATTAAATGATGGAGGGTTGTGAAGTTTGACAAAAGGGAACTTAATCTAAAACCAAACATTCTAGTCCAAATAAAATTTAAATATTTGAGGTTTGTCTCCTATATACATGATCATACCTTCACCTTTTTTTCGTGATTGTTTATCTTAATGATAATAGGCATAATCCGTGTAAATTATCAGTTGTGTTAATGTAGTAATGTTTAACTAGGTTTCACTGAAAGCCAGTAAGTTTAAATGACAGTTGTTAAACAATTGTTGAATTCAAACACCCTTTTAAATAATACTCTGTATATTTAAAGGACCACTGTCTGGTGGCGGCCTGGGTCTCCTTCCTGGGCCAGGCCTGCCCTGGTGTAGTTGGTTGCCGGCGAGTCAATGGGCTCGCCTCTGTGGCCTCCCGGGTCCCTGCATTGTAGCTGCTAGATGTTTCCCCGGGACTTCACTCTGTTCCTCCCTTCGGGGGTGCGGTCGGCCCTGTGCTAGTCCGCCTGGTTCCCTTAGGCTCTGGGAACCAGACGTGTCAAGAAATTAAACCCAAAGCAATCTCTAATAAAGATTTTTCACACTTATAAATGAAGTGGTGTACTATGGAAAAAGCTGTAACGCTCTGCTTGAGAAAGTAAATCTGTTGGGCTCATACTTAGTTCTTAGATACAAATTCTGAGTACCACACTGACAGACAGGACACAAAAATAAATAAATAAATAAATAAATAAAAGACCGCCAAAAAATCCTTTAGGTTTAGAGTTGTCATCCCTGATTACGCTAGCATGATTTACAGTTTGGAAAATACCTAGATTATTTTCCTTTGCAGCAAGCAGCGCATTCAGTAGCCATCTTGAGTTTCTCCAGCATTCAGTATTGATTTGCTGATATTCCAGTAGCTGTGTGTTTTTTTTTGAAAGGTTAAAGCCCGTCACTAATATGAGCAGCTTTGTGTTGATCTGTTACATACTGTACATTCTCCCAAAATAAATTAAAATATATGCTTGTAAAATGACAAAATCTGAAAAAAACTTTAGGGATATATGATATGAATAATCATATAAGGCTTTGGTGAAGTTCTTCATAGCAGAGCTTTGTACTGATGGCTAGATTCTAGATCTTATTTTGACAGAATTGTCCTTTAATGATGAGGATTAGGGCTAAAGTCCACACAAAGATGTGTGGGTGTCTGCACATGCATGTTGGATATGAGAAGGTCTCTTAACTATGTTTTTGTGGAAAATATTGCTTTTTGTAATGCATATGGGAATAAACTGAGCCAGGTGAGTGCATGATTTGCCATCAAGGCTTTGAATTCAGCAGGTACCTCATAACAAAGCATTTATGGCTCACTTAGACATGCATAGATATAAATAGGCAACAACTCTCCAGTCTCCAGCTATTTCCTCCTCTCTTATAACATTGAGGCACCATCCGGCTTGGCCCCAAATACTCCAGAATTCTATCAGAGGACTCGGGGATGAAATTAAAATCACTCATTTTCTTTCTCCATACAAGGAGCAGATCAATTTCCAGAGATGGGACAGGATATTTTCCTGCCATTGGGCTTCCTCGTCTTGTGCACAGCACCCTGACTGCCTCCCAGCGGGGGGGCCGGGTCTGCCTGTACGCATCGCCGGAGAACAGTTACTTCTGCCGCGGCGAGTTTATTTGCGTCTCGCTATGAGAATTGCCATCATTTACCCTTCCCAACATCTCCCAAAACATAGAAGAGAAATAGACAACCAGGGGAAGCGATGCAAGCAACAAGAAAGGCGAAATTGATTCTTTTTGATACATGCTGCATGGGGGACATTAGGCACACCTCGTTTGACCAACCTATTTTGAGAAATGGGCTGAATAAATTTAGCTTGATGAAATGTATAGGCCTTTTAGAGGCCATCTGCTGCTGTTGTTCTCCTTCAACCAAAAATGGCTTTGCCCTCGGCCACACGGAGTCTAAATAGATACACCATTCCTCTTTGCGTGTCAGTAAATTAAAAATGTTAGGCCCATAACTCATTTTGCATAAACACAAAATATGTTAGACCTGACATCATTTAGAGCTGAATGAAGCGCCTGTTTAAGGCATAAGTGAATGTGAGAACCTCCAGAAGGGCCTCTAAGAATACTTGAACTTCGACAGAACATATAGATCCTAACATTTCATATTCATTTATTAAGAAACATAATATTACATTTAGCTTTTAGAATTGCTAAATGTAAATATGTCAGATTTCGCATAAGATTTTAATTTGTTCATATTGTCTCCTGCTACCACTTTTTTGCACTGTTTGAGCTGAGGAAGTTGACCAATTCCTTCTGACCCAACCAAACACTGTCAGTGGTTGAAGTGGCCCCACAATTCAAATTCTCCTTAAGACCTCACAAAACTCTGGATTGGATGTTTGAAAGGGCCGCTAATCAGTTTTTATCCCATAAAGCATGAACTGGATAGTGAGGAAAACTGACGGTGAGCGTCATGCTGTGGGGAAACTTTTCTCCAGAGGTGTGATCATAGTCGACAAAAAGATGGATGCAGCTAAAAAAAAATAAAACATAAAAAAAGGCAAGAAAACCTTTTAGAGGCTATAAAAGACTTGAGACTTGAGTGGAGGTTTACCTCAAATTGAAGCATATTCACGTTGACGAACGGAGTCTAAATAAAATAAAACCCTTTGTTTAGGTTTTTTTTTTTTTTTTTTTCAAAACTTGAAGTACTTAATTTTCTTCACTACTATGCACCGCTTTATTTTGGTCCATCACATACATTCCTGTTAAAATCTGTTGAAGCTTGTACTTCAAAGGGAAAGACTTCTAGGAGTGTCAATAATATTTTTATGCATTGTAAATCTATTAATGTAGATCTAAAGCAGGGATGTCCAATGGGCCTTGGACTCATTTTGCAAGGCCTTTCAACACCAATTAAGATAGGTATTTTCTGCAATTGGAACCACAACACAACTGATTGTTGCCGAGGTAGACTTTCTTTTATAAGGGCATCATTTTGTTGACAAATAAAAAGAATAAGAAAATGATCCATGGCACCAAACTGATTATTCATCTTTTAAGTGACTTTTTTTTGCTTCTTTTTTAATTTGGCAACCAAACATAGCTAAAACTAACTCATCTTTTCAAAGAAAGAGTGACCTAAACTCTGTTCTTTCTGCTGAGAAAAAAAAATGTTTTAGCCCCTCTGAAATATATCTAAAATTCCTACTTTGTGTTTCATCAAAGTATTACCAGTTTAATTTATTTTTAGCAGGTACGAAACCACACTCATTTGTTATGTTAAAACTATGTTACTTTTGTGGCCAATGGACACTTTTGACTTAATGATTTTGGCCCTTGTAGCAAAATGTTTGGACATCTCCGATGAATCTGCCAACAGAAATCTGTGAAATATTTTCTTAAACCCGGTGTTTGCTCTACAGGATGTGAGGATGTACTTGACAAGATAATTTGCACGAAGCAATGCACGAGAGGTCATCTCCAGTATTGATTCAAAGGCTTTTCTACACATTAGTTTCACTTTTATTATTTTCCTGCATGTAGAATATCTATTCTCTGTGACTAGTTTTTCATGTGGGTTTTACCTTTTAACTTGCCCAATATACAATGTAAATATCCCGTTTTCATTACATGTATGTGCAAGTCTGCCAGCTTTATGCTGACTTTGTTTGCACACTTTTTAACCCATCTAACCCGTCCTCTTTTTTTGTTTTGGCCCCCAACCTGTTGCGTCACAGAGCCAGTCGGGGCGTAATTAAAACCACATTGAGAAAGAGTATAAATCCAGCCCCCCGAGTGCAGCTCAGTCCACACACCAGCATGTGCTAGTACTGAGGTGGATTTTGGTCCAAGGGGTAAGATAGATAGTGCTGGAGGTTAAACTGTAACCACTGAAACACTCAGCAACAGCTTTAAAGCAAAAGTTGTCACAATGGCAGGACTAAAGGTAAGTCAACAGTCATTTAAGTCAAGGTTAGTTGTTTTATTTATAAAATGCACAATTTCTGTCTGTGTCATGCCTATAATGAGTTTGCTTGACAGTGTAGCTGTCTTCAAGTAAAATTACTTACTGTAGTTTAAGGAGGCGTTCCCTCCAGCCAATCAGAGGGCTGCATTCAGCAGCTGCCCAGATGTGGTCTGAGAGATGCCTTAAGAATCTCAGTTTTACACATATGAAGCTATTTACCACTTTTATATGTATTTATAAGAAAGTTTTAGACCTATTTCATTCTACCTGCTGGACTAAAGTGTTTATTAAAAATGATTTTGTCTATTTCGGCTAATATAAAAGTGAGAATGGGAGCAGACACTGGTTGGAGGATATTCTCAATTACTTAAGACCTCCACGAGTTTATGTGTAACGCATTTTTGACGGGATACAGGATGCAAAAATAATCAATCATGTACTCTATTTACTGATTAATTAAATGAGAATAAAATCAGGACATATGCAAGTGGGCCTATTTGATCTGTGTGTATTTTTGAATTTAAGGTAAAATACAGGTTTTGGATAACAAAAAAACTATTTTATAAAACAACTCTGATGCTCCTGAAACACACAACAGGCCTCAGGCACATGAATGCGCACATATGGAAGCCATCCATGTCCACTAGAGGGGCTTTTGCGAAGCAACAATGACTCAGCAAGTAGATGTTCATATAATCCCAAGTTTGGTTTTAATAATTAAAGATGTTGTTGATCAGGGCTGGTGTTAGAGGGCAAGGCAAGAGTTATAGTTTTGGGGGAAAGTTTCTGATACTTTTGGTTCAAAGTTGACCGAGAGCATATTTAAGCAAAATAAAAGATTAGTTGATTTTCAGAATGTATAAAGTGAAAAACAAATTTTCTCTTGCATTGCATGTAATTTATTTTACTCTCCATCTCTGATCAATGGGGCAAGAGTCTGGGTACTCCTCATGGTCAGTATAGCTCACAGCTGTTAAAGTTTATTTTTATTTTTATATCCCATCACTGGAACAAAGTCTGAATAAAAAAAAAAAATTTTTTTTGGTCATTTGTGTCTGCAAAATTTGTGTTCTGTCAAGTTCTTAAACTCTGTCCACACTTATTTTAAGATCATTGGAGAGCACTGATCCTTGATCAAACATCTTCATAACAGAGGTGGGCTTACTTTTACTGCCTTCGCCTCATCAGTCCTTTCAATGAGTAAATAAATTGGCAAAACAAAACAACACCTTAGTACCACCTTGAAGTGTTTTGTCAGAGGTGGGCTGGGTCTCCTAAACCTGTTTTTGCCAAATCATTTGTATCATTTTATTCATCAGCTTTTATTTTTTATTTGCAATCTCTAACTTCAGGCTTAAAAAAAAACAGCTGCTCGACAAGCCCAAAGAAGATCCAACTCATAATCAGCAGTTAAAGTGAACTTATCAAGCCTATTCTTCTCCACCTTGGCAATGAACGTATATTTTAAAGGGACTAATGAGTTCTGGGAGTTGATGTCACTTCTCCCAACATGCAACAGTGGAAATCGAATGGGCGCCATTGTGGCAGGCAGTCTCCCGCAGATATACTATAGTTACAGTTACATGCAGCTAACCCAAACTTGGAAACTGTAAATATGGTGGATAGATGCTGTGCCCCAGGATGCCGTACCAGACGCGGACGAGATAAGGGAAGAGCGTCCTATAGGATTCTCAAAGATCTGGAATGTAGAAAACGACGGATCGTTGCAATGAAACGCGCTAGGGATCAGGCAAAAATGAAGCTGGGAGACTCCGCAAGCAAAGGTTCCCACTTATGTGGCATCCTGTTCATATATACATACATGCATACATTTACACCAGCACTGTAATTTGCACCATTCAACCGAACAACACTAATACTGCTAACATATACTAACTTATTGGAAGTTACATGTTTACTTTTTGATGCACAGGTACGATGCACATTCTGCACATATTTTTATATATTTTTTATTATTTAAACATCTTTCAGTATCCTGCTCTGTTGCACATTACAACCTGGGAATGCCACTTTATCTGTACTTTAATTTTAATAACTGAAAAGTACTATGTTTTTGTAACTATTTCCATGATCCAGATATTTTTCTTTAAATAATGTGTTTGTTTCTGTTCTGTTTTTGCTGCTGTTACAACTAAATTGACCCATGTGCGACAATTAAAGATTATTCTATTCTATTCTATTTTATACTATTCTATTCTATATCAGGTACATAAACCAATGTTTCCTTAACTTTATGTCGTATTTATTTTACATGTTTTTATTAATATTCTTAGCGGATTTTCTGTAGTTATTTTGCTGTGGATTTTTCTGTATTGTTGCTCACATAGCAACAAGGAAACATCTCGTAAAACTTTGTGGAATCATAATCTTTGAGACGTCTTCATGCTGCTGTTTATATGTCTTGTGATCACAGCAAGGAACAGACTATGGTGTAATGTATTTTTCTGAGGCAGTGATTGATCAATAGTCCAATATTGACTCACAGAAAAAGCACACGAACATAACCTAGCTGCCCGTTGCTAATGTTAACTAAATCAGAACAGCTCTCCACCATCTTCACTTACTCTCCTGATGACAACAGCATAATCTTCAGCAGGAAGATTCCAGATCTGGATCTCGATAACGAACCCCGATTGTGTCCATTTAAATCCCACCAGGCTATTATATGCTTTAAGCGAAGCTCCAGAGTAGGACGAGCGAAAATTGATCAGGAAATTGTATGTCAGGATATCTCTGGTCGACTAAAAGGTCTACTCTGACAGCTTCTGAAGTTTAAAAAAGTATCCCAGGCCATGGTATGGGTCGGAAATGTTAAATCCTTTTTAAATCCTGTTTTAAAAAAGGGGAGTAAACTCCAACGGAGTAAAATCACCGGTGGCAACGTTCATTTGATTACATTCATGCTTGCCAGCATGGCGCCTACGCTCTGAGAGACACGTGACGTCCGGAGCTCTATACGTCTTGCCTGGCCTGGGAATGGCTTGCATATTGGTTGACAGAGGGATGTCTGGGTTTTCCTTTTGCGCTACTTCTGGATGGATGGATGAATGTATTCAATTTTATAGAATCATTAGAATAATGTCAAACCCAAATAACAAAATATGGATTTGATTCTACCCGAGATATGCATATTTTCCCTTCATCATAAAGAAGTCACAAAGTTTTGTTTTTATTCGTCATTTCAAGTCCTTTTTCTTGAGTATTTCCTATTTGTCTTCCGTTCCAGTACATGACCGGTTTCGGCAATGAGTTCTCCTCTGAAGACCCGCGTTGTCCTGGATCCTTACCTGAAGGACAGGTAGCACAAATGTACAAATCAAATCACTTCAAATCACTGTCATTTCATTCATCCAATCACTGAACTGCTAAATGGCAGCATAATGTTTCTTTACCAAATCAAGTATCTAGAAAAAAATGTAATCCATTACCCTTCTTAAAGTTTGTGATTCAGAGTAGTGTTCTAAATTATCATCAAAGCTTTTAAAATGTTAATCATCTAAAGCAAAATCATCTCAAGATGTTTGGTCTTTAGCTTCTGTTGTAGGCTCAGATAAAATTGTGAATCCTTCACTGACATTGCCAACAAAACTATGCCGTTACATTGTGTTTGTGCAGAACAGTCCTCAGGTCTGTCCGTACGGCCTGTATGCTGAGCAGCTCTCTGGCTCTGCCTTCACCTGTCCCCGTCCAGCCAACAAGAGGAGGTATTTATCTACCCTACATAGAGCGTAATAAATAAAACATTATACCTAGATGATATCATCAGTGTAGGGTATTGCATAAAAGATGCCTTAAATAAGTGTATGCCCTTCTTTTTTAATAAGCAAGGAACAATAAAGAATTCACTTTAGAATATCTAAATCCCATTTATGACCAGATTATATGTTGCGTTTTTTTAATTCTCCACTCAATCCAAATGGTTCCTACCGCCAAAAGTGAAGAATTTAAAATGCATATCTTTTGTGTTTTCAGAAGTGTAAACAGTTTCATGAAGCTCAGACTGTTCTGAAGAATAAATCGCATCAACAACAGCCTATTCATTACAATAGCTCAGGTTTGACCAATCAAACATATAATTTAATCAGATTTTAAAGATACTCAAGAATCAATATTCAAAACAGTAAAATATTCATTTTATTTATCCCCTGATAGGAATTACCTGTCAGATGCACACTAGGTTTACACCTCTTTACTAGACATGCATATAAGGAATAGAAAACCTTTTCAAGTTACATATATATATATTTTTTTTGCCTTCTGGTAACCCTCTGGCCCTGCTGCCCTGGGCCAAGAGTCATCTCGTCTATAACTTAAAACCTTCCCTTCATTCCTATAGCTGGTTGTACAGAATCCTCCCATCTGTAAAACATAAGCCTTTTACTGCTGTGCCATGTGGGGACCTGACTGAAAACTGGAATGAAGTGGAACCAGATCCAAACCAGGTACATCGACATTAAACTCCCCAATCAATAAGGATTTGAAATGAGGATAATTTAATTATCTATTAATTTGAAGAAAATGTTGATCAGAGTCAGGAAAACAAATCAAAATGTTCAAAAGCACATTGAAAACATAAACTGACCTTGAGGTTTATTTCACAGCTGCGATGGCTGCCATTCATCATACCCAAATCTACAGAGAAGAAGGTGGACTTTGTGGCTGTGAGTTTTTTTTCTTCTCATTACATGTTAATTTTTATTTGTTTAATTTCTCCTCATTGGTAAATCCTTCCTTTTTTTGCGGTCTTCAGGGACTTCATACAATCTGTGGAGCAGGAGATACCAAAACTCGCAATGGCATTGGAATCCATGTGTACACTTGCAACACCCCCATGGTTGACAGGTTAATATGCAAATAACTTTAACACAGGCCTTTTAAACAGATTAACTTTAGCTCATAAACAGCAGCAAGTACCCAGTCAGGGTTTGATTAATAGTTCAGATCTTTATTATGTTTGTTCTAGGTGCTTCAACAACTCAGATGGAGACTTTCTGATTGGTGAGGGAAAAGCTGATACTGTTTTGCGTCTTCTGTCTGAAGTTTTATTTTGTTTCTCATCAAAGTTAGTTTTTTTTCTTCAGTCCCCCAGCAGGGCGAGATCTTGGTGACCACGGAGTTTGGGAAGATGATGGTCGAGCCCAACGAGATCTGTGTCATCCAGGTAGGGTTCTGTGTTTTACACTGCATTTCTTTCTGCTACTGTACTTGCCCCCACTCTCCTCTTACCATATTTAGAAAGCGTGGTTTGGGCACTTTTCAAGAGTGACCTTAAAAGTAGATAATAGTGAAAAGAGGTTTTAGGCTTTGGACGCAAGGACTGTGACTACGGCACGTGTTTTTCCAAACACAGATGATTAGTCCCCCTCAGCACTGATACAGCCCACATTTGCTACATAACAGCACCGAATCTCCTCTAACTGCCACTTTTCTTGTTTTTATTTTTCCAGCAAGGGATGCGCTTCAGCTTGGATGTGTTTGGAGAAACCAGAGGCTACATCCTTGAGGTGTATGGGGCCCACTTTGAGCTCCCTGACCTGGGGCCTATAGGTTTGTGTTTGAATGATACTTCTAAGTGTAGATAAGGAAGGATGAAAACATACCATATGTGTTCATTCTTCTTTTAAAACCACACACCAGCCACTCTGCCTCGGTTTCCTGAAACATGCTATTGTTAGCTAAATTGTTGACACTTATCTCTTGAAATCATGCTAGCAGAGCAGCTCTGGCAGTAGCTCTGTCTGCGCTATCACAAACTTGGCCATCAGTTAGTCGTATTTTCCTCAGGCTTTTTGGGGTTCACTTGCAAATGTATGCATACGTCTTACAATGCAATATTCTAATTCCATATCAACAAAATGGCAAAAAAACAGCCATCAACAAGCAAGAGCACTTTGACTTGAAAGCAGAAATCAATGCACACTTTGTACAGCCCCCTTATGCTGACAGGACTCCACACAGTCTTCTCCATTACAGTATATTTTACTAGGTTAGAGCAGGGCCGTAGCACCAAATTCTGGGCCCTGTACACTCTCAATGAAAGTGGGCCCAATTTGGCACATGAGGGGCATTTAAAAACCCCCAAAAAACATAAATAAGGTTTTGTGAAACAATCAGATCTCAATGTATTGAGTATTTCTGTCATTCACTCCCTGAATTGATGCATTTGGCCAACTTGTTCTCAAATGCTTAACGTATTAAGCTAAATCTCGTCTCATGGTTATTATTTAGCAAATGCTGTTGCTACTAGCAGGCTAAAATGGCCTAATACATCTCAATGGACCGTGCTGATTCATGTCTATGAAATCAACAACTAAACATTACACACGTTGAATTTAATGGGAGTTTGCATAACAACAACAAAAGTAGTTCAAATCTCAGAAAGACGTCTCCCCTAATTCCACCTTCTTTCTGTTTCTTCTTTTGATGGCCTGATTTGTTCTTTTTTGGGCAGCATGATGACTTGCATCAATGTTATTCTAATCTTGAAGATCTGGTCTCCAGTTTTGCAAACTGTCTCTGACAGAAAGTAGCTGAATTTGACCCAGTAAGACGCTAGATGCCCCCAGATGACGCCACGTGCTAATGTGCATAATAAAGACGTCATTGCGTCACACTGATGTGAAACATCATCAATAATGTGTCAGCCTTCATTTTCTCTTCCATTCAATACAAATAAAACAAGTGTGCAATAAACCCAGTGTGCTCAGACATGTCAAAACTAAAACACCCATAAAACAGAAAAAGTCAAGAGAAGATGGCTGAAACAATGGGGGGGGGGATAATTGGTAGGAGGCTTCATAACATTCAAAGGAAAGTTAGTAAAATGAGGAAAGCAGAACAAAACAGAAAGAATGAAATGATTATATCCAGATTACGATTTGTTAATATGAGTTAAATAATAAAATATTTAAACAAGGGAACCATGCTACGTGGAAATGGTACTTTTGTCTTCAAGAAGTCAGTCCACATGTCTGCTTAGATTAGAAATGCGTCTTAAGGTCGTGGGACATCGCTTCACTTTTTCTCATCAAGAAATGGTTCAGGTACTACTGGTAATGACAAACCCTATTTTAGGCCATCAGTTACAACCAAACTGGTCGATGTTGTTTTGCACTAAAAGGGAGTAGGATTGCTTTCTAATTACAGACTGATTTAATCTGGTTTCTCATATTTATTCATATTTCATTTTGAAGCTGTCTGTTTCCTGTTTATGGTCCTTCTCTGTGACATTCCATTTTATACAGACCCATTTGTAGTAAAACATATTTAGATTTTCAATACTTAAATTTTTATGTTATTTAAGTTTTGAACAATTAAAGATTTTTTTAGATGTTTTATTTTATTTTTAATGCTTTATAATTTTTGTTTGAAGTGTCCTTCATTCATTCTTGTCCCCCACCTTGAGATATGTGACAGTAGCATGATAAACTCTTTACTTTATTTATAGATTTTAGTTGTAGTGTGCCACCCCAAAGTTATTAGTGGCCCCCATCTTGCCATCCCTTTTGGACCTTTCAGGGGATGCCTCTATTTGTAATATGTCTCAATTAATATCGACTTAATCTGCAAAACACTGGATTGCTCCCCCCCCCCCCATTTTTTGCATGTATAGCCTGTGTGTTGCAATCATATGTGTGTGTTTTGCAGGAGCCAATGGTTTGGCAAACCCAAGAGATTTCGTGTGTCCAGTCGCTTGGTACGAGGATCGCAAAGTGCCCTCTGGTTATACCATCATCAACAAGTACCAAGGAAAACTGTTTGCCTGCCAGCAGGTGCTTATTGTCACATTTAATTCTCCGTGTGTTGCTGCAAGAATCGCCCACATACACACTGTCTGACAACGGACGCGCGCCCATGCTGAACACTTTGCCCTATTACCCTATTTAGGTTTGAGTTTGCTTCAGTAAACACCATCAAAGCGCCACTGTGACTAACAGGAAACAGTCCAAGTGAAGCATGTGATCCATTAGCTGCTCCTGCCGGCTGAATTGCCATCCCTGATGATTTAATATCCAAGCGTTAGCTGTTATCCTTTCACTCGGTTTCCGCCTTGGCTCCATTATGAGTCTTAATCACTTGTAATTAGTTAAGGCATTCTGGAGCTGTAGACGGCGTACCTGCGAGGCTATGCTTAGCAGGAAAAAGCGTTTTGCAAGTAAAGCATTAATTTCACCATATTTCACTCAGGAAATGATCCTCCCTCTCCTGAATTTCCTGTTGGGCGAATAATTGGATCGACAGATAGTGTCTGACAGGAGCTTTTTTTTCAGTGCATGGAAGAGGTGGGAAGTGATTTTTATTTTATTTTAGGTGGGAAAGGATTTGGATTTGTAACCATGTCAAACAACTCTGTGATTGCTCATACAAAAACTTACAAGAATCTGATACTGTCTATGTCTTTAAAGCAAAACAGAATTTTCCCCATATTAGGAATCTTTATCTTGGGGATTATGTTGTAGAGGTGAGAGGTGTCACTCTGCTTCTAGTTTCCTTTAACTGCAGCGTGAGGGTGGAAATCCAAGATGTGTTTGACAGAGGGCCTCATCTCATTCGAAGATGCTGCCGCTCCTGTCTGGTCCTGCTGTTTTGTTCACCCGCAGAGTGCTAAAATTGCTCAAATTAACTTATTATTTGCTTGACTGGGCCAATATGTTTGTGTTCTGTGTCCATGTGTGTGTGTGAAATGGTTACTCTCTTCACCCCCCCCCCCCTTATTTTAATCGAATGTGTGATGAATGTCCGACACACCAGGGTTTTTCACAAGGCCATTTTGCATCATAACTGGAGACAACCGGATACATAAAAAAACATTTTTTTTCTTGTTTTTTATTTCCATTTTTAAATATTTTCATCACAACTTTTATTAGAAAAAAAACCTTATGTGAAGAAATGCCCGTGTGCACGCCAGAGCACGGAGGTCAGCCTCGCAGCAGCTTGAGTTGTAATGAACTATATTGATTTCAGAGCTTCTGTTGAATGTCTTTTTCGCAGTGACATTATCAGAACAGAGAAACTATATAAAATTGCTGTGGTTTTAACAATCAAGATAAAGAAATATCTCTACACCCACACTTGCTGAAGCCCACCCTTCTTCTCCAATAACTGCACTGCTGCGAGCGTCAAAATGCTCAAAGTTTGGGAAAGTTTGATTGTGAAGCCAATTACCCCATAATACCTGGTGCCTCGTTTCACAAAGAACCGGGAGGGGAATGAAAGAGAAGAAAGATTGAAAGAAGCAACACCCTCTTACAATTTTCATTATGGCCATTTTTTTCCTCTCTTTATGTCAAGAAGTACTTTTCTTGAAATTTAAGATTACAAAGACATTATTCATTGTTCCCCTTTTCCCTGTGAAAAGCTCAATTTAACATCTTTTGTGTTTGTTGCTTGGGTAGACTTCTCTCTTTTTTTTTGTTTTGTGCTTTTATACGTAGGATTTCTCTCCGTTCAATGTGGTTGCTTGGCATGGGAACTACACACCCTACAAATACAACTTGAAGAACTTCATGGCGATCAACTGTGTGGCTTTTGACCATGCGGTATGTTTAGGTCTCAAACAAATCCCCAGCACTAGATGGATAAACCTGTTTCCTAACAGAGACATGTATACAATCTTCTTTTTTTATTTAGGATCCATCTATATTCACCGTGCTGACCGCTAAATCCACAAAACCCGGTGTGGCCATTGCCGACTTCGTCATCTTCCCCCCAAGATGGGGTGTAGCTGACAACACCTTCCGTCCGCCATACTACCACCGTAAGAACTCCTCAACGCCGACACTTGTTTGACTGTTTGCATAACAGATGCTGAATTTGTGAATTGTGTATGCCTGTTTTTGCTCTGGAGGATGAATGAATGCAAATTAATTTGAATGGAAATGTCACATTCTGCTCTTTCTGAGATATTTTGAGGGTGCAAGCAACCCAGCTAGAAGCTAATACATTTACCCAGCTATTGTCACAGACCGTATCTGAGAACAACCCAACCTGGTGCTGAATGACTCCCTTCACACGCCAGCATCTTTTGTTCGTTTTCACCACAGACTTTTAAGGCCATCTAGTTACCATCAAAGAGCTGCAGTGCTACAGTGCCTCCTGCTTTTCTTTTTAGGTAACTGCATGAGTGAGTTCATGGGCCTGATCAAAGGTCATTATGAGGCCAAAGAGGAGGGTTTCCTGCCAGGAGGAGGCAGCCTGCACAGCATGATGACCCCTCACGGCCCAGATGCTGACTGCTTCGAGAAGAATTGCACCGCCGAGCTGAAACCAGAGAGGGTGGCCGAAGGAACCATGGTAATGATGATACAAAGATCAGTTTATATAGGCTACACACATGGTTGTTAAAAAGATTTTGCCTCTATAAATTAGGGAGTCTTTTTCCAGGGAGGGACGATTATACAATATACGGCTTCAGGGACTTTTAAAAGCAAGATTGGTTTCAGGTTGCGAATTAATTTTGGACTTTCCCAAACCAAAACAGGCCGAAATTTCCATAAAGTTATACTGGAACTAAAACTTTACGTATTCATACACAAAATCCTGGCATAATTCTGTCTGGATATTTAACAAGAGATTATTAATAAATGGTACAGTTAATTTAAATTTGTTAATTTCCTTGCACATAGCTGGGATAAGGTCAGTGTCATTACAGAAGGCTAGTGGTTGCTATATGCATGGTAAACCCAGTTTCAGTTCGTAATTGGCATCTTATTCTTGTTCGGAACAGTTATTTTCCAGTTCCAACCATCTGCTCCGTGCTGTTACTCTCAAATGAAATGGATCAGGATGTAGTGGAACAATTCATTTTAACATGGGTGTGGTACCACCGAGAAAGAAAGCTCTGCAAAAAAATCCATGCCTCAAGACTGGACTAAAATTTGAGTAAGCTTTTTGAGATACGTTTTATAGTTAGATGAGACAAATACAAAGTTATTTGGCCATATAATTTTTTTGAAGCCTAGAAGAGTAATATTGAACCCTTTGAGCACAAAACAATGTAACATGTGTGGTCTTGTTACATTTTATGGCTTGACAAACCTCCAAACTGTTAATCTTGAGTGAAACTTGGTGCAGAACTGGATGTTTAAATGAGAGGATGATCCCAAGCACAGAATGAAAGTTTCTTGAATTAATGAAGCAATATTAAGTTTGTAGAACATTCCTAGCCCCCTCCTAATAATAATAATAATAATCTATGGCTTACGTTTTGATGTGGGTCGAGGCCAGAAAAAGGAACCACTTCAAATGGGCTCTCATAAAATATGGTTTAACATCTATGCAGAATTATGCAGGGATCACCTTGATGGCTATAGTAATGTGTAGTTCATGTGCAACTTGATTACGCACAGCTAATCAAATATTTTTTGGGTTGTGCATAAACTGAAATGTGGGTACAAACATTCTATATATAGTAAATTTGAATCAATTCTTGTGTACAGTACCATTTAAACCCCCCCCAAAAACCTTGAAGTTATATCTTGTAATACTCCAACCTGTGAAAACAGTTTAAATAAACAAGTCTTGCCCACAGTAGCCAACCGTCTGATCAGTAGGCCTGCTGTAGTATTAAGTAGTTGAGAGCCATCAGTTATGATACGATCTGTGTTCTCTCAGGCATTCATGTTCGAGTCCTCCTTCAGCATGGCTGTGACCAAGTGGGGTCTGCAAACATGCCAAAGACTGGACAAGAGTTACTACCAGTGCTGGGAACCACTGCGCAGCCACTTTAACCCCAACTGGAAGCCAAGCAAGAAGTAGCAAAAAGAACCCAACCAAAACCCCCGGCACCTTGGACAAAATGATGTGGATCAAAACACAGAAACAGATGACTTCAAACATAAAAAGTTGTTTAAGCAACAACCAAAAAAATAAAAATCATTTTTCAGTGCCCTCGTTTTATGTCTTTAAATTGTCTTTTCATTGTTTGTAGGAAAATACACACCAAGTAAATATGCTTTTTTGAAGTTTGAAGTCACTCACCGACTTCACTCTTTCTCATGCATCACACTTTTCCTTTGAAATCACACACACATACGTGTTCGACAATAGGATTTTATTCTGTTAATTATAATTACACATGACAACATTTCCAGCGCATCACAGGGGGAACTTTTACATCGGAGCTCATGTCGATAAACGGAACTTGCGCTCGAGGGTTCCGGCCTTAATCTGCTCCTCCTTCTTATTCTATAAAAAAAACAACAAAAAAAAACAAACAAACAAAGAAAATAGATATGACTGGCAGGTTCTGTTTCTATGGCAACAAAGACATATCAATGTTGTCCCCCCCTTTCTATGGGATCACAACGAAATAAAAATTGGCATTGAAAAAAAAAAATCATAACGGAAAATCTTAATTTTGAATCTGAAATAAATGTGAAAATGTCTATTGAAAGTGAAACAAAAATTGAAAGTAAAAAAAAAAAAAAATCACTTACAATCAAGTTATCACACGTAAAAAAAGAAAAAAAAATTGCCAATCTTTTCAGAACTGCTGCTTTTCAGCTTCATTCAGCTGATACTGATTTGTTCTAGCTTTCAGCTGTCAGTGAGTTGACCCGTTTTATTCCCCGTTCTCGAACCCAGCAAATAAAGGTCACTTGTTGTTTATATATCTCTAATTCTAAAATGTCCACATACTACAGCAAAATCCACTGCTATACCTGTCTGTAATGTTGATTTTACTTTAACTTCTAAATTAATTGTATTTGTTTCATTTATTTTTGTGTAAAAAGACAAAAAGGAGCATTTATCCTGATCGTTGTGGCGGCCTAGTGCTTTGAGGCGCAGGCTAGAAGTCCTCAAAACTGCTTGTGAGCTCACTTCTTTAAATTAGTTTTTTTTTCCTTGTACACAAATGCACTTTAGTTTCTTTTTTTCATTACATTTTTATACTGAGATAATGTTATTATACTAAGTAAAGCACACCTATGGACAAGGTTTAAGATAATGCTGATAGGGCTCAAAGGTAAAAGCTTATGCAGCCTGCAGACTATCAGGACACCTGGCTGAAGAATGATTAAAAAGCCTAAAACATACGGCAGACAAGTGGAGTCGAACCCATGACACTAGGACTTTTAAGTGACATCCTTAATAACTACACCACTGTGGCAACCAGGGTTTGGATGACCCTTTGTGTCTATTTAAAACTAAAGAAAGGAAGCAAACAGCAAAAACTTTCAAAGTTACATCAAAATAAACATTGGCAGTTAGTTATAGATGTGGATTTTGCTGTAATAGGTGGACATTTTAAAATGAAAGATATAAAAAAGAACTACAAGTGACCTTTGCTGGGTTAGAGAACGGGTATAAAACGGTCCGACGGCTTTGGAGCCCCGCCCCTCACGCGTGTGCATGGCGTGAAATAAAGCTGAGAAGCAGCAACAATGAAAAAAGATTGGCCCTGAAAAAAACCCCCATGAAAGTGGGAAAACTTGATTGTGAGTAAATTGTTTTGATGCATATATTTTGAGTTTCATTGAAACTTTCACTTTCAAAACATACATTTTCACTACATTTATTTCAGATTCAAAATTAAGATTTTCAGTTACAATTATATTTTTAAATGCCAATTTTCATTTTCAGTGCCAATCAATAGGCTGCACCTATTGATTCTTTTGGTAATCGATTAATCTAGCACTTTAACGATTCGAATAAACCAGATTTTATAAACATTTTTAAATAACCAAAACTAATCATGCACAATACAAATTTTGTGGCTGTAAAATGATCAAGCATTTGTATTCTATCTCTTAAATAAACAGAGAACTCCAACTCCAACATTTGGCTCTAAAACTAAGCCCATTTACAGTATTTATTTATTTATTCGACAAAATAACAGTGAACTGCAATAACATAAGTTATTAACTAAACGGTCCATCCACTTTTTTGTGAAAAGTTGCAATGTTTTAGTGAGTTTTATTTTTAGTTTAGTTTTAGTTTGAAAAGCAAGTATAGTTTGAGACAACATTGTCACATAAACCTTAGCAAAACCAAACGACTAAATGTCCTTTAAACGGTTGAAAACTCTAAAATGTGTCCAGTTCAGATTGGGTCCCCACTAGAAGAACATCTTTGCTTTTATTTTGGTGCTACAGTCCCAGGCCCACTCTGGCCCCTTTTAGCCCCTCTTTATTCACCTCCTGGATACGCCACTGCTAATGGTCAGTCACTATTCATTAGAAAACACACAGGAGTCTTTGTGTCAGGAGAGAGTGATACAGTTTTTTTTTTCTTATTTTGGTTGCAGCTCAACATTAAGTGTTATGGTTTTAAATGTTGGAGCATTTTTTGTCACAGATAGTGACGTTATGGTACTTAAAACTCAGTTTTCATCCGTCCACACGCAAATACTGAAAACAGAGAAAACGCAGTTCTCCACTTTGGCCCAGCCGATTTAGATGTTTTCAATCCATTAAATGGCCGTTATTAGCGGTTATCACTCCCATTAAATGCCGTCAGACTGTGCCCTCTCTACCAACTAGTAGGTTATCAACCATTGGTATCGTTGATAACAGCCAACTGTCTGCACGTGTCAAAAATTCTTCGTCAGAGTAGCATGTAAGTAGAGTTATTTAACCAATGTTAACCACCCCACAAGTTTTATGTCCTAACCTTAAGGTCACAGAAGGACAAATATACTTTCTTTTGAATGCCTAAACCAAATTTGAAAAGGTTTTAAACACCAAACAGAAAGATTCGCTTTTTGTGCCGAAAATCTGTGTTTACGTGTGAATGACAGGCCAAACCGTACAAAAATATTTCAGTTTTGTGAGATACCCGGCTACGTGTGAACGAGGCTCTCTTGTCATTGAACGTGAATAAGTTTACTACTTAAAAAACATCAAAGCTAAATATTGTATCTAATCAAACAGCATCATGACATCGCTACAAATAAAGTATTAAAATTAGCGAACATCAATGTATACAGGCTTTAGTTTACGTTACCTTGTTTCAGCGACACTTGGTGAAACAGCATGTGGATGTTTTCTGATGCTGGATCATTGAGCTCGTACTTGAGCTCGTAGCTGTGGTACGCCAGCTCTACTTTGCAGTAAATACATTCTACTTTGTTATCTTCTTTTTTTTAGAAGGCAACGATCCCAAACGTTACACATTTTCTGCCGTTTATGGGCATCTTTATTCTCTGCAATCGCGCCAACTAAATTCAAACTGTATCACGCGCTGCTTTTGTGCTTTGCACAGGTTCGTCCAAAACAACGGTCCATGTGAAACAACCAGATCTTTGCGCATGTCTGCGCGTATAGTGCGTTCCATAGGAATTTAACTAGGCTTCGAGGCAGAGTTTTTAACCCGAGCAATTTTTGGAATAGAGTAAAAAGAGTAACTCGATGTACCGCTGCAGCCCTAGTGCACATTATGATACTATCTAATGAACTTTGACACGTTTGGCCTGTAGGTAAACAGGAAATAAAGAGAAGGCTGCTCAGCATCTAGTTTCATACCCTGTCTGTCTTAAAGATGTAATAGAGGGCAAACAGAGGCACCACTCCAAACATTGCACCAAGCAGGGAGGTCTTCTTCGTGGCCCTGAAGTAAGGGTAGGGGTTGGCTCGTGCATAAACCCATCGTGTCAAGGCGGGGTCTTCCTATAAACACACACATTTGCAACGACATTTCAGTAGGTTGTTGTTAATTGCCTGAAATCTATGCAGTGAACAGAAGCGATTAGACTGGTACTTTATTGGCTTTTAAATAAGTCTTTCATTCCATCTATCTTTCCTATAGCTACATCTATTTTTTTAGGCCTGAGTTCATGATTATGATTTTCTTTGTTAAAAACAACACCAAGAAGTCAGAGTACATTCATTTTAACAGCTAAATATGACAGAAAAATCACAAAAACTGAAAGATGTGCTAAAGGTGATCCAACTAAAATAAAAGAGCTTTGAATATCTTTAACATATTACACATTTTCATCTGAGAAGCATTCCCTTGACAATTGACCATACATTCTTCAGCCCGTCACAGGGCAGAGACAGTCAAGAAAAGCTATTTGTAATTAATCTCTAACTGACTGACTGTTGGATAACGAGCCAGAACAGAAAAAAAGCCAACAATCTAATCAATCAAAAGCTCACATTTTTATTTTAGAGTCGAACAACATATTTTATATTGATTTTAAAAGCACCATTTGTCAAACGCTACAACCCAGTTAACAAATTTCCCTGTCCTAAAAAGGCGGATTTTCCTTCTTTCTGAGGTTGTAAGCCCATTGAATTGATGTAATGTACATTTGTTTCACTGTTAATTAAAAAAGATGGATAGACAAAAAAAAAATGTTTTAGCTCCTTAAGAGCAGAAACTCTATTCTTGAGCCTAGACTGCATTCCTTTGACAACTCACACACGTCCTTTGTCCACATCGTTTTCTCTTCCTTTACTGATTTATCAAAACAGCTACATAACAGTGGTGCCCTTCTCTAGTTATTGAGAGCAATTTCTCCACATTGCTTAGTATAGTTTATGTTAGTTTCCTGAATATTATCTATTATGTTTAGTACCCAAATTGTGGACTATGGTTAAAAACCTAGGAAATTACATATCTGATGACACTGACGTTCAAACGCTAATATCCTGATAAGTTAGTTCAGTATTCACTCCCCTGAAAAAGCTGCTTTTATATATATCTGCTAATGTTAAACCTCATCTTCTAATAAGCGCCCTCGGAATCATTGGTAGCAAGAAGTTCTTGGAAAACACTGACATTCGCAATTTTACAAACAAAGATAGTGCTAATAAATGTAGACAAAACAAACAAATGCTTGATGAAGAAGCTATTTTAGTTCAGGCTCCTAACTGTGCTTCTGTAACAGCCTAACAGTCCGCTCTCCTTAGTCAGGGGTGACTTTGATTGCTAATATGCTAGCTTAGCCACTTACAATGAGCTCAGTCCTGTGGGGGTTGTTCAGCTGCAGTTGGTATTGCCTCTTCAGGTTGGCCCGCAGCGCTGCCCGGGCTTCATCAGCGCGCCTCTTCTCCGGAGAAAGGTTGAAATATTCGTTTGGGTCCAATGTTTGCGGCCGAGTCGCCAAGGGCGCCTCTCGATAGTCGGCCATGATTGTTTGGTGACGGAAGGGAACGCGGATACCTCAAATCTCGCGTTGATAGACTCGCACCGTCACCATGGCAACATTCAACGATAAAAGGGAAAGGATGGATTCTCCTGACATAAAACAAGAACAACATGATGATGATTCAACTGATGGTGGAGATAACTTTGAGTGTGGGGAGAATTTTCTGAAAGAAGAACTTAATCTAACAGATGGAGAAGAAGGAGACTTGGAAGCGACGTTGAAAAGCATACAGGACCGGACTCCACATATTAGTAGGCCCTCTCCAACCAGCAGCAGCCTTTACCAACAGCTTCCGATTATTGATTTTTTACGCAGTTTCCTTTTCCAGCGAGGCATGACAGAGACTCTGGAGTGTTTTGAAACGGAATGGGCTGAGCTGGTGCATAAAGGAGAGGTGGATGAGAAGCGGATCGAGCCAGTCCCGGAAATCTACACCGAGACCCAGCGTTTGGACGAAGAGTTGAAATACACTCAGCGAGTGAAGGACGAATACAGGCGGGCCGCCTCGGTAGCAACTGAGGCCCTGCTGAGGGCCCAGAGCGCCAGAGACGCTCACCGACTGCAGCATCAACGGGTGGTCCAGGAGAACAACAGACTCATTGGGCAAATAAAGAGACTGAAACTGCAATGTGACAGGTTCCAACCTGAAGTAAAGAGGATGAGTGAAAAATACCAGGCTGTGTCAAAGCAGGTCATGCAGGTGGCTTTGGAGAAGGAGGAAAAGCTACTGCGGGGGACCAACCAGGCTGCCCTAACAATAGTCTCCTCATCTCTCCCCATCAATGACACGAATGCTCCATCAAAATAAATATAACTTCATATGTCCATCATTCTCATTTATGTAATCTTTTAAATAATAAATGTAACCATAGCGCGGATGCACAATATAAATATGAAAGCAATATAATTCTGATGCCCATATTAAAACTATGATTCAAGTTTTTTAAATTAAAACTTTAGGTAAAAGTCTAGAAGAACCTAATATTTAACCAGCAGTAGATGACTCTATTCTGAGAGGAAGATGGCTTAAAAGAAAAGTTACGTTTTTAAAATAACTATAATATTAAAAAACTATTTTTAAAAACTGTTTTCTGAAATCTTTCACCATCTTCTTGTTTGCATTGAAAGATTATTTAAACAGAAGCCAGTAATTATTTATATAGAAATGGGAAGTTCGAGGCAGTGCATCCCCAATTATCTTTCTGAATTAAACAGGTACTGACAATGAAAAATCTAAAATCTTAATAGAGTAAAAGGAAAGTAGAACAGTTCAAAGAGCAAACATCTCATAGTAGTTTAAACAAGTTCTAAATTATTAATGCAAAATGCAATTGTGATATGGTTCTCTCATAAAATGTTACATAAACATGTCCTTCAATTATAATTTGTTGCACTATTTTGTGATTTCTGTTTCAGTTTACATTCTCAAATGTTTATGACTGTGATCCTCATGGACAGTTTGTCACAAATAAAATAAAGATGGTCACTTAATAGTGCTTTTTCACAGTGAAGCTGCCTTTCAAACGATTGGTATTATCACTCTTTAAATGTGTGATTATGTCGGATAAACATTAAGAATAGTTTTCATCAATGAATCTGCTCTCTGATTCATTCAAATACTTCTTATAGCAGTAGCTACATTTTATAGGGGAAACAATATGAAAATAAATATTTTAACCAAATGCTAAAGCATTTGTGTAAAATGTATTGCAGACAACAACAACAGAACACAATTCTTGATTTAGAAAACCAAACCAAAAGCAGTAAGAGTTTTGATTTCGTGATTGTTTCAAGTGTAATTGGGGCCATCTTTTATTTTATTTTATTTCTTTTGTCAAAAAAAAAAAATCTTTCTAGGCCAGTTTTTCAAACTTGTAAAAGTGATTGTAACCACTAGAGGGCAGCCTATATCAAGCTTTGCCTGTTCCACAGATTGATAAACCCCATTCAAAAGTTGTAACATTAGATAGAGTGCATACTGATTTCCAAATGTTATGCCGCTAAGATTATGCCGCTAAGATTGTGTGGTTTTGAATAGAAATAAACCAATTTATTATACCACAAGGAGTACGAATATATATTTTTTAAAGAAAATATAGCAAAAAATTATCTGAATTTGAGAGGTTTATATATGTCATTTGTGCAAAATATGAGTTGGTGTAATACTCGGACCAGGATTTTTTATGTTGGCAACTTGAATTCATTGCACTGTTACGTGTGAAAATAACGTCAGGCAAGACAAGACTTTCAAACAACCAGAAATATTTTTTACTTCTACTGAAGTGGATTTAAATTCAAATTAAAACATATTACACATTATAATACTTTTTGAGGTTTTGTCATTCCAACAGTACATCTATTTTACAGTGTTTGTATTTGATAGACTAACGTAGTGTCTATTTGTTAGGTGGAAGATGAATAGAAATACGTTTCAATAATAAAGAGCAGTTGTGAAATCTTGCACAAATTTGTGTTCTACCCTTTTCAATTAATACACTCCAGAATCACTATTGTTACAGGTGTGAGTAAAATGAGATATGTCTCTATCTGCATTGCACATCTAGACACAGATGATTTTACAGATTGTTTGCAAGATGGCTCAAGATCAGTCAGACAGAATGTAAAGCATCTGCGAATATCAATTTTACATTTCTACCACAGATTCTCAGTTAGATTTAGATCTGGACTTCGACTGTCATTCTAACACAATAAAATACTTTGACCTTAACCATTCCAGGGATTGTGTTTTGAGGGTGATGTACAGTTTTGGGTTCTTGCCACACAGTGATCATCACTGAAATTCTTGGTCTCATCTAAGGCAATCACCTTCTGTCAAATTTGCCATGACTCATGCTGGATTTGAGCAAACTCTAAACAGGACTTTTTGTTCGATCAGCAGTTTGTATGACCTGTGCTGTGCCACATGCCTTCTTGTCTGATCATGGATCTCCTTGTCCAGTCAGTCAGTTTGGAAAACCATTAAAAATGTACTTGTATAGAGTTTTATCCTGTCCAGTGGACCCCTAAATGCTTTACATGGTGGTAAGCTACATTATCGCCACAGCTGCTCTGGGCAAAAGCAAAGCGTCATACAACTGCCACCAACAGCCCCAGCAGGGTGAAGTGTCTTGCCCAAGGTAAAAATGGATGGAGCAGAGATTCTAGGGGCAGTCCACTGGTTACAAACAAACTCCAACTACCTAAGCCACTGTAGCTCCAATTGACCACATGCTAGTAATGTCTCAGGTAGTTTTCAGATGATGGAGTGAGCTATGCTTCATGAAATTTTCAAAGCTTAAAGCATTGTCTCACAAACTAATCTTTGGTTAAATGAATCCACAACTTCCTCACTGACTTGTCTGCTGTGTTTCTTGGTCTTCATGATGACGTTTGTTCTCTAATATTCTCCAATAAACCTCTGAGGCCTTCACAGACAAGACGGAACAATTCTGAGATAAAATTTCAGACAGGTGGACTCTACTTCTTAATTAGTTTACTTCTGAAGGCTGTTGGTCACAATTTTATTTAATGGTATTAGAGTGAAGAGTTCTGCATATAATCCCAATGCAGCACAATGAAGTTCATGCTTCTAATGTGACAAAACGCAGAAATGTGTGACTATAATTCAAAGCTCCCCTACAGCCTATCGGTGGCATGAACGCTAAACTGAAAAACAGATGATCATTCAAAAGCACAAAGCAGTGCATATCTTCTCTCAGTTCGTGCAGTTCGTGTTCCCTGATTTTGAACTTCATTTTTGAGCAGCGGAGTGGTGCATAGAGAGGTCTTTGATCCAGGGAGACTGGGGCACCGCTGCAGTACGTATGACCAAATGATTTATTGTCCTCTTAGGACCGCCAAAGTGCCAGCCTTCTCTGCCAGCCTTCTCTGCCGCTCTGAAACATCTATTTATGACTCTGAAATGAAATTCAATGTGAGACTACAGTCCGTTCCAGGGAGAGATTTAGGATCAGAAAATGAAACGTTAATGTGTTTCTGCCCCAACTGGTCCTCTTCAACCTCTTGGTCGAGAAGTTGAACTATGGCGAGTTTTTGAGCTTTGGGAACATTAATCACTGTGTGGTTTATTTTCTCTTTTTTATTCTCCTAAAGCAGCTTCCTCGCCTTGTATGTCTTCTCTGCAGAGGATGCGTGTTTTGTGCTTTATCTCTGATTCTGACTGACATTTCTTGTCGATGCAGTTATTGTGCAAACTCTTTGGCAGGCAGCAGAGATAGGGATGTTACTTAGTCTAAGAGATAAGGGAACAAAAAGCCCCACGTGATCCGTATCTTCATTCTGTGTCTCCTCGTCCGACTTAATCATGCTGTGTAATCAGAAGTTATTTTGCGCTGCTTTGGTTGCTTTTTAAAAAAAATCAGTACGTGGAAGACTGACTCAAAAAGGACAAACCAGTAACTTTTTCCAGCCACATATTACAGCCACTTCTTTACTTGAAGTTCACTGAAGCGGTTACTCAAAGACAACGACCTAATGTGTACCAGTATGATGCTCTTTGAGGTTCCATCATCAACGACTGCAGTCTGATTGCAATTCATCTCCTGTCGGCCCAACTCCCTGTATGTTCCTCTTGGCTTCTCTCCTCTGACAGCTCTGTCCACTTCAAAGCTTGCAACAACCTTTGTGTGAAGGGAAAGGAGAATGAAGACAAAACTTATTCTCTTCAATCTTGGCTTAGGCTCATGCAGATGTAGCAAACATTCCTGCCTTGGTGCCATTTCTATTTTTAATCCTACAGTATCTTTGCAGTCTCTAAATTGTAATTTTTTCAACATGTATGCAGTTGTCTTACTATATCTGTGAGCATCTTCCTCTAAATAAATCTGTTTCTGTGGATTTATATATGGAGGGAAGTAAGTTTAACTTTGCAGTATTTTCTGACTTAATAATGTATGCAGGGCACCGCGGCTTGTAGATGTTATTCAGCAGACATCAATCATCTTCAAGGAGAGCTACTCAGAAATACTGCCCACAGACCGAACTGACAAAATCCTGCTAATTTTTCTCTGCTCTGCTCAGCTTAGCTCAAAGACTCTACACCAGTCACTAGGTGTCTGGATAATGTCAAGGCCAAGAATGACGTTGTGGATTACCAACAAATCAACTGCCATATTACTGTAGTAGATTAGGCTGTAAAGGTAATTGCTGACAAAGATGATGATTACTAACATGTAGCTGTACCTTTACAAAAAAAATATTTTAAAAGCTTATTTTTGTCTAATCAAGTTCCAGTGATCACTGTTCAGCTCCACCATCTATTTTCTGAATATATGTGAATAATAAATGGACAGTACCTGTATAGGCAAGGCAAGGCAACTTTATTTTTATGGCACACTTTCAGCTTTCAAGGCAAATAAAGGTGCTTTACACGATTCAAGGAGAACAACAGTAAAAGCATAAAATACAACATTAGAGACCCAAAACATACTGTATGGGATGTTTAAAAAACATATGCCATTCCAAATATTTTTAATTGCTTACTCAAAGACAGCTCTAAACAGATGAGTTTTTAGCTTTGATTTAAAGGAACTTCATGTTTCAGCAGCTTCTCACAGGTCTAGAATTTTGTTCCAGATAAGAGGAGCATGGAACTGAAAACTGCTTTTTTCATGTTTGGTTCTGACTCTAAGGATGAATAGTAGACTAGAGTTGGAGGACCTGAGTGGCTTGAGGGTTGGTATAGTGACAGCAGATCTTCAACATACTTTTGTGGCAAGCCATTTAAGGATTTATAAACTAGTAAACGTATTTTGAAATCTATTCTCTGAGCTACATGGAGACAGTGTAAGGACTTTAGAACTGGGGTGATGTGCTCTACTTTCCTAGCTCTACTGAGAGCGCAAGCAGCAGCATCTGATTGACCTTTTAGGCAGGCCTGTGAGGACGCATTTGCAGTAATCAGTCTAACTAAAGATAAATGGATGGAAGAGATTTTTTTAAGGTCCGTGTCATGACATTTGTCTGTTAATCCAGATAATGTTCTTCAGATGGTAGAAGGCTGACCTTGTTATGGCTTAATGTGACCTTAGAGGTTCAGGTCTGAGTCCATTACTACACCTAGATTTCAGGGCTGATCTGTAGTTTCTAGTTGTTTAAACTGAAGCTGTGTGCTGACTCTTGATCGATTCTCATCAAGTCGAAAAATAATTACTCCATTTTTGTTTCAATTTAGCTGGAGAAAAGCATGGCACATCCATCTGTTGATTTGCTCAACTTCAATTCACTTAGGGTTTGGATAGGTCCAAAGTCACCTGGTGACATCGTAATGTAAAGCTGAGTCATCTGCATAGTTATAGTAACTAATCTTATTGGTTGTTATAATCTGGGTTTGTGGGACCATGTAGATATTAGATAGAAGAGCCCCAGGATGGAGCCCTGGGGGACCCCACATGTCATTTCTTTCTGTTCTGATGAAAAATAGCCTATTGACACAAAGGATTTCCTGTTCAAACCCACCAAGTATCGTACCAGAAAGTTTGGCACAGCTCTCATAGGTATAGTGCTTTATCTAGCTCCAAAGTGTTTTACACTACATACAGTATTTCCCACAAACATTCAAACACCAAGGTGGTTAACCAGTGAAGGTGCCTCGGGGCAAACTGACTTCAATAAGCCTGTCATACTATTGGAACAATATAGTTTTTCATGCTGCAAGAAAATCAAGAATGAAGAGGAATGAAGCACGTCTTTCACTTTGTTAAATATAATCTTTTTTTCAGAGAGATGTTTGAAAAATAGCTAATTTAGCCTACCCCCTTAAAGAACCCTTTATATATATTGCAATGAAGTATAATGTAGAGTGGCCAATAAAAATGTGTCTTATACCAATTAGGTTACTGTAAGGAAGGTATGTTTGTGAAATTCCTACAAAACATTGGTGTTGAAAATATCCCAAACAATGTCATATAACAAACATAACTGCTATATAGAGTTCACTTTGTTTCAGTGCTTGGGCTGATAATTCTTAGCTTGTGCTTTTTTTTCAACATCTCAAACTTTGTTTAAACTATGATGGGAGACCATTATCTGTCTGTGAAGTCATTTGACATGTGCCAAAAACACAAGGCCTTGAAGACCCATAACCATTGAATGAACAGAAGTCATTGCTGTGCCTCTCCAAAAACCATATCAACATACCACTTTTCTCAGTTTTTCTAAGGTCTTGACTTCATGTACAATTGTAAGAATTTTTGGAGTTACCTTTGAATAACATCTGTACTTCGTCCCACATATAAAACAAATCTTCCTGTCATCTGCTCAGCATGACTCTAATTCGGAAGCATCTTGTCTTAGAATCAAACTTAAAACTCATAACATGTCTGCATTACCCCAAGATTGAGTACTGTTGTTCATCATCAACTGGGTTTTCCAAATGTTCTAGAAAACTTCATCTTATCTAAACTGCTGCAGATGGAGTGCAGATAAGGACAAGTATAAGAAGGCCATATTTCTCCTAAATTAAAATCTCTGCGTTGGCTCCCTGAATAACTGAATTCAAAAAATTTCTTCTCAACCACAAAGCTTTCAATATCCAGCCTCCATCATATACTGAATAGCTCCCTATCATTTTAACAGAGCCCTCTGTTCTCAGAATGCAGAACTAACTCACTTTACAGCATTATTCTGGAACTGTTTGCTATCTGGGACACTTATAAAGAAACCAGCTGACTGTTTCAGTAGTGGTACAGGATTTGGGACCTCGTCTTGTAATCGGAGGGTTGCCGGTTCGAGCCTAGGCCCTGACTGCCCATGGGCAAGATATTTCATCCACTGCCTACTGTTAATGGTCAGAGGGCCAAGCGGTGCTAGTGTCTGGCAGCCTTACCTCTGTCAGTGCACCCCAGAGCAAGCTGTGGCTATATAACATAGCTTGCCATTGCATGTGGGTGAATGACTGAATGTAGTGTAAAGCATTTTGGGGTCCATAGGGACTAAGTAAAGTGCTATACAAATACAGGCCAGATGTAGTTTTTTTTTGTTCCTTCTGTCTTTGTAATCATTTAAATGATTATATATATTTTTTGTGAGATTTTCATATTCAGCTCATACAATTTTATTCTTTCTTCATTACAGTCAAAGTGATGTGGCAGACTGGGACCACCAAGACAGGAAGTTTTGACAAACAGACTTTGGAGAGGACTGCTCAGAGTGACCACCAGATCTCCTCACCACCAGAGGAGAGACAGCCAACGCCTCATTTCTGATCTGATGGGAGGTGGCAGGACATGTCTACAAGGAGTACAACTTCAGCCTGAAAGGGAGGCTATAGTCTGAGGTCAGCTGGAGCATAGAACAGATGAGAAACACTCCAGGAATACTGAGCAGGGAATACCTAATTTCAGCTTTCATCCACATTAAAATGAAACCTCAGGGAAAATCTAATCTACATTGGGTTTGATTTCAAGCTTTATAGGGGGATAAACTAAATTAACATACATTTTGATGTTAATTCACTGATTAATTTCTCTCAGTTGTTCTCATTTTGTACTGACCAAACTTTTACTGCTCTGATGTGGGATGACAATTTTACAATGTACTTTGTCTAATGAAGACAACGTGTTAAACATATAAAGATTTTTTTTAAAGATAAAGACTAACTTGAATGTCCCCTCAATAACGTTTTTATTGCACAGTAATTTCAGCTGGTAAAGTACACTGTTGCTGAACTGCAATATAAAGAGGCTCTTTAAATTATAATAAACAAAGAAAATAAGAGGTCTGGTTATTACACAATTTGTTTTCTCTATTAAATTAGTTTTACACAGTTTTGTGCGGTAAAAAAAAGTCGCTTGCCATTCATTTAGCCTCATGGTGGCACTTGTCAGTGTCAGTACATTTCCAGTAATGTTTTTTTTTTTTTGCTGTTTATCTCCCCATTTTCTCAAAGTTACTTTCTGCTCATCAAAGTGAAAAAAAAAATCAAAGCTCACCCTACGTATGGGGCTTGCGTCTGTTGTACAGCCTGTCCAGGCTCCTTAGGTTTTCAGGAAAGGGTAATTTGTTTGTACCTAGAGTAAGAACTAAACAATATATCAATGCGACTTTTACTTGTTGTGCCCGACAGCCTTCCTAAAGTCCTGAAGACAACTGAGAGCTTGGATGTCTTACAAGCAAGCTAAAGACACATCTGTTAAGTTTGGCTTATGGTTTAAGTTTATCGGTATCTATTATCTCTTATTGTTAATTAGGTTATTAGAGTTCTCCCAACTTTTAATCAATCAATCAATCAAACTTTATTTATAAAGCGCTTTTCCGACTGCAAAAGCTTCTCAAAATGCTTTACAGGTTAAAATGACCCCACAAACCCGACCCTTCCCAAACCCAAAATAAAATTGTAATCACAACTATAGTAAAATTAAGGTGTTTGGGGCAGATGAAATCTTATTACAAGCGGAATGTGGACTGCCCCTACCACGTGTATGTGAGGAATACCTTACGTAATTACCTCATCGTATCTTGTATACTAAAATAAATATAAATGAAGTGGGCTTTTAATGATTATTTACAATTATTTTATTTGTACTTCACTGTCATGATCAAAGACTGAAATGAAATGTTAAAAAATGGGTATTTCTCAAATATCCCAGAAGGCCAAATTTATCTCCGCTGCTCTCATCAAACATGTTTATCACTCTGTTTTCCCACATTGCATGTTGTTCGGGATGACATGATCTGGGTCAAAGTGAAACTATCACTTAAAGCGTGGCTTCTAGGGCTTGGGTAAATTGACTGTAAAAGCCACTAACTACACATGAACCTGACTAAGCTTTTGTGGGAAAGTCGGAGATGCTACTCCGCTTGGATCACTTCCTACCACAGACCTCTAGATTAATAGCTTCCAGATTATTTGGTTGGTCGTCATTATGATCAGTTTTGCTCTCAAGATGAAGATTTGAGCCAAAACAGACAGTAAACAAAGCCACACACCATTACAACGCCACAGTGACAGGTCGACAACAACAACCCTTACCCCTTGCTTTGGCCACACTTGTTGACATGTTCAGACTCACCATTTAATTCACAGATTTACAGAAAAAAATAAGAATTAATTATTTAAATCTATATAGGTCTTAGTGACTTATGGATTGCCTTAAGAGAGGTTTTGGGTCCGTTATTGCATATAAATGAAATCAAATAATACCCTGATTGCTTTTATTGAAAAAAAAACCCAGTTTCTTTTAATTTCCATAAGTGATTCAGTGAAATCAGATTTACATTCCCATGATGGATTGTCGCCAGGACGACTGAGACTGATCACATCCTGCTAAATCAGGCTCTGTGATGACTGAGTGACAACATCAGGGCTTTATGCTTGTCTATTTTCTCCCAGAGCGAGCTGCTGAAGCATGTTTTTCACCAATTATGTGCTTTGGGGGGGAAAATGCCAGGTTTATAAATAGCTTTTTTGTGATTCTCTCCGTCTGTGCTTGAAAAAGCACAAAAATGGGATCATGAGCATTACTCATCCTACGTCAGCTGGGGTAAAGGCTCTGATCAGGATATAAGGAGTAATTCACTCTCTCCATTTACTTTATAACCTTTTAAGCTCATTTAGCTATACAGTGTCTTTCAAACATATTTATGCTATTTGACATTTTTTTACAGCATAAAAACATGAGCATTCACACCAAACTGCTCATGAATGAGGAATTAATTGGAGAACCAACAAAAAAGTCTGTGATGATCATCGAGGAGCAGCAAAGTTCCCCGGCTAATATGGGTGAACCTGTCAACGTGACATGTATTAGTTAAAGAAGGATTTAAAGAAGTCAAAAATGTTACTTTTTGGTCAACATACAAAACGTTACATGTTTTGAAAACTTGACATTACACATCTTCCTGAACAATCAAACCACAAAGTGAAGCATGAATGGTGGGAGCATCATGCTGCGAGGAAACTTTTTTTTGGCATGGCAGGGAAGCAGGTCAGAGTTGATTAGAAGATGGGTGAAATTAAACACAGGGCAATCTTGGAAGAAAGCCTGTTTGACGCGGCAAAAACGATACTGTTGCCAAGGTTAACGTTCCAGCACAGTAGCAGCCCTCATCATACAGTCAGATCATATTTGTGTGTTGGAATAGCCCAATCACGTCCAGACCTAAACACAATGGAAAATTTGTGGAAAGACGGGAAAACTGACTTTTTAAGATGTTATCTATCCAATCTGACTAAATCGGAGCTCTTGGTTTACCTATTTTGTACAATGGAATTTTTTTGGCCAAAACTGGCTGAGACTTGGCAAACACTGAATGATATGTTTACCACAACATGAGAAAAAAAAAAGGTCAAGGTAACTTTTGTCAAGGCACTCTTGGATGTATTGTGCTGTTTTTCAAAAAAAAAAAAACAGTTCAAGATTTCTTCTTAAACTTCACATGTAATGCAGTAATACACAGGTGGTTTTCCACCGGAAACACAGTTCTTTAGCAGTTTACAAAGATCTAATTTTGTGCACATATTTTCTTCCAGTGTAATGCTGAAACTAATGTTTCTGTCCAGACTGAACTGCATTTTCATTTCTAGCCAAAAATAATTAAAATGGCACGGGATTTTTAAAATAGTCCAGCTCCTACAACAGATGGTCTGGACTTGATTTTGATTTTTTCCCTCCTGTCTCTTGTACATGGAAGCTTGTTTTTGCCATTGGCTGCAATAATCTGAATGGATTAGTGGTTCTCTTGTAAACTCCTGATGGGCTCACCCCACTGCCACCAGTGCCAGCCATGCAGTATACCTTTAACATTTGCTTTCTCTGCATTGGCTTCGTAAATAGGGTGATTCAAGCCTCACAGATGATCCATTTAAATGCGTCCTCATAGTAAAAAAAAAAAGTAACTTAGTGAAGAGAAAGAAAATCACATATAACATAAGTGTATACAATGTTTTATTATTAAACAATTATTTGTTATAACTCTCCTTTAAAGTTTTATTGGAACCTGATATGATAGCAAGAAGAAGAAAGAAAATGTGCAAAAATATACTCCAAACATGTAGATCAGATTAAATAGGATACAGCAAAATGGAGAAGTAAAATACTAAAACAACTCTTTTTATAACGTGCAGACACACAGAATAAAACTGAATATACCATATAGTTGCTCTGATTAGTGTAAGCCAGCTTCCTGGTAAAATAATTATGGTAGACACTTAAAAATTACCTGATGAAATACTCAACAGTTAGGCTTTTAATTCAAATGTTAGATGTTCATAGCCTTCCTCTGTTACAATGCTCAAAATGTTTTCCATCTGTCTGTACTGTGCACATCCTCTGTTATGATTTGCACTTTCATCCTGCAGCACTGGACGTCTCACAGGCTCCTTTCAGGTCTTTCGCTCTGTCCGTCAATGGGAGGATCTCCCTGCAAAGCACAGGGATCTGTAATTTAAACGCTGTTCAGATATTAAGCTCCAGTGATAAGAGACTTGAAGTGATGACTCACCAGGACTGAGAACGCTCCAGTACGACCTCCCTTCCCCCTCTTGGGTGGATTGGGTGGATTCACCTGTCTCATCACTCTGATCACCTAAAAGCATTCCCAAACACGTGTTATCTATGCTCAGTCATGATGTTTCATCTGTGGACATCAGCTTTAACAACATTTCTGATTCTAGCTGGAGAATTGGTCAGCTGCATTTCACAAAAAAACAAGCTCCTCAGATGAGAACATTACGACCATCTAGTCAAACAGAGTAATGCCGCCTTATCACATCATGTCTCTATGGGCCAGCTGTTCCTCCGCTGCCTTTGGTTTGCCATGGAAACTCACCTGTAGGGGGTTGGCTGTCTTGTCGTTGCTAAGGAGGGAGAAAGAGCCTGGGCGGTGTTTACGCTTGCTCTTCTTCTTAATCGCAGCTTGAGTCAAGAGTTTCATCGACCTATCAGCCTAAGAAAAACATTGACACAAGGATTATATAGACAGCCATGCACACACCCACACGTGCATTGCATGGTTTCTAATACTGATGCTCCCTTATACGGCACAATGCAAAAGAATTCATATGCCTTAAATGTATCCACAATTGTACTGTTAGAGCCACAAATAGGGATGCAACGATACCAATTTTTTCCAAAACTGATACCATGTGGGCAACTGTGGCTCAGTGGTAGAGTAGTTGGCTTGCAATCGGAGGATTGTAGGTTCAATTCCAGCTTCTTCCAGTCACTTGTCGAAGTGCACTTAACCGTCCTACCGAGGCATGTTGGCTATCGGTGAATGAATGTGAGTATGAATAGGTGAATTAGGCTTCAATGTAAAGCGCTTTGATTGGTCAGTATGACTAGAAAAACGCTATATAAGTTCAGTCCGTTTACCATACTGATACTTGGATCAGAGTACTTACCGATACTGAGTACCAATGCCAATACTTCCACCACACAAAAAAAGTGCAATGAATTGGAAAGCAGGTTTTATTTTCTTCTCGGCTTGTTACAACAACCTAATGGTGAATTAGGTAAAAACTAAAATATGAATAAAAATGACCTCAAAACAAAATTTTCAAATAAAAAATTAACATTTCTGACAAATTATTGTAGAGTTTATACATTTTAAGTATCGGTTCATGGAACCGGTTAACTTTAGCCGTTACCGATACCGGTACATTAGACGGTATCGGTATCGGTGCATCCATAGCCACAAGCATCGGTGGGGTTTATTGAGATTTTAAGTGACAGAGCAATTTTACAAATAAAAAGACGCTAAAAATTATGGCAGGTATTCAGCCTCTCTAAATCATTAGAGCTGTATTTCACTGCTGCTTCAGCTGCAGGTCTTTTGGGCTGTCTCTAACAAGTTTTACACACATAAAGATTGGGGGGTTAATACAAATGTTCAATTTGTAAACTAAAATACAATGAAGCACTGAAGTAATTCAAGGTTTAGAGCATACATTAGATATTGTTTGAGCTCAAAATGTGACCAAAAGGGAAAAGAGTCATTTTTCTTAACATGTGTTCATTCCTCTCTGTGAGCACCTACTCATGATCCATGTTGACTAAAACTTGGCTTAATTCTTGGATTTAGCTGTTAAACTCTCCGCACGCAAACCCCTTTCCCCTCTGCCCCTTTGGATTTGGCTCGACCTGATTCCTTGGTGACCTAGGAAACACGGTTTACCTGGATGAGAGTGTTAGGGAAGCCCTTGACAGAGATGGCTCCTGGTAGGCTAGGGATACTCCGGTGGGTGGGGCTCCTCCGCTCCAGCTGCCTCTTACGTCTGAACAAATCCTAGAAAGGATGAGACAGTCACTACCACAGACCACAGAGGGAAACAACAATGCCTGCATGCGTGTCTGGGTGCTAAAATGCAGACGTGGATCAAGTCCTTGTGTGCAGCTGGTGCCGACCGTGAGCCGGTTTGTTTTTGCCCTGGTTTTCCTTCACCCTGTCTCACCTTAAATACATTTTCATTCAGTTGAAGTCAATTTAAATTTTAGCTAAATTATTAACGTTTGTACTCTCACCGTTTACTGCATTGATTTGCTCAGGATGAATCATTGTTATTGATCCAACCATTTTGCTGATGTATGGTCAGTCACTGTTAGAAAAGAGTTTTACTCTCTGCAAAGAGAGCAGCTAGATTCAATTTAAATTGCTTGCAACTTTTTTCCATTAACCTATATTTTGAAGATTGCTGCATTTTGGAGAAATATGTATATAATGTCTGTATTAACATGTATAACTTTTGAGAAAAATTAGAACACGATTAATATTGCCTCACATCATCTGTTCTATCACTATTGTCTCCGATTCAGGCTTAAAAAACATTTAGGTATTATTTTTTGTGATTTTGATGAAGAATGTTGCCATTTATTAAATGAGCAGTAAATGTATTTACAACTTTAAATTAGTTTATAATATAAAAATGATTTAGAAATAGATGTTTTTTTATTAATACACCTTGTGTTCAAAGTCTGAGCTTTTGTAGAAAATGTTTAGAGACAGCTAATATTTTAAGAAAGTTAGTAAAAGATGGTTAATGTCGAGACTGCAAAAGGTAACAAACCCACAAACTAGTAAGACTTCCCTAATCCACAATCGGACAGCTTCTTCATAAGTTAAAAGACTGAAATGTGTGACGGAACAAGAAGGTGTAGAATTTTCTCAGCAGCAATAAAATAATATTCAGATTAAGTGATTAACTCTGATTTAGTGAATCAAAAGAAGTTACAGAAAACTATATATATATATATAAACTGCTGCAGTCTATCGTCTGAACCTAAAGCCTGCTGTAAAACATGTTGGTCGAAAGAAAAAAAAATATTTTCGGGTGGTTTTACTGTGTTACTATAATTTTCCTGAGAAGCTTTATGGTGTTTTCTGTTCACACTCGGAAGTTGGCAAGTACCCTCACTGAACTCAATGTTTTAACCCAGAAAGCTTGATGTGTTCAAGCGGCCCTGAAATCGATGTCCAATATTTCTGCAGCACTCAATCGTGCAAATGTGAACTATCTATTAGTTTGTATTGCTAAAAGTTGTGATGCAACCACACAACTACCACCACAGCGATTCGCAAATCACAATGGTATCCAATCTTCATCCAGAACACCTGCTTATCTCACGAAGTCATTCCCAGATCTGACCTCCGATTTCGGAGACCACTTGACACTTCTTGCTGCATTGAGATGACCCTAACCAGACAGTTAATGAGGATACCCTCCAACATCCCCAAGCATCATATTTCAATACCAATATAATAGCACCGTGCTCTTTTTCAGATCTTTCCTTTAGAGGATTTAATTATACTCAGTATGTATTACAGAAGGAAAAATCAGATGGCCAAGACTAAAGTTTGAGCAAAGGTGTTAAGGTTTGCACATACCAGCTGTTCAGGTAAATGTAGCCCTCGCTGCTGTCTGTTGTCATCATGCTGAGAAAAAAAATGAAGTCAAAGTCAACATTTATTCTTAGTATACCATTTTAAACCCAAATTGACATTCACTAAAAAAAAATATATAAACAGTAAATCCACTTAATAATTTGATTTTTGCCTTTGAAGTTCATATGTTTATATTACCCATCAAAACTGGGCCCCTCCATGTGTCTCTCTGCTGTTTCACTGACTACAGTAACCGTTGGTGAGTCCCATAAATTCCCCAGTTAATGTGCAGCTCTCATCTCAAAGCACACATTATTTTGGAAGGAAAGAGCAAAACACAAGTAAACTAAGCCAAATGCTATAAATATAGCCTGCGAAAAAGATGCTGCTGCTGGTATTAGTTAGCCCTCACCACAACTGAAGCTTATAATTGTGTGCATGGTGTAATTACAATACAAATAACTGCTGCAGAAAGGGCACATATGGCACAAACTCTCTCGGATGGTACTCCCTTTTTTGCAAAATTGGGATCCTTTGTCCAGATGAGGGTGATTACTTTGGACTGAACACACGTACCATCCGCAGGAGAAAAAACAAAAAAACAACCTAACTGCCAGTTTAAAGTCTAACAGCTGGCAGCCACATGAAAAGCCAAAAAACAGGGGAGCCGGACAATTTTGTTCCACAGTTGGTATGTATTTTTGGTGGGGTGACGCTATGACTGTAAAAACCATTACAATGAGACTTTGTTTCTGTTAGAAAAAAAAATTATATGTCTCCACAGGTCAGAATTAGACTGTAAGAGTCTTCTTCCATCCTTAAACATATTTTTGTTAAGGAGTCAAATTGGAAGAAGTTACATTCCAGTACAGTTAGTGGTTTGGTCTGGCCAAACTTCTGTGTAAACACTGACCACAGTATGTCTGAAGGAAAGTAACAAAATCCAAATCTGTGTTGGTATTTAACCCAAAAATGCACACAAACTTTAAAATGTAATTTGATAAATATAATCAAATGAATATATACAGAAATCCTTTAATAAGGTCAGCTAAAAAAGAATGCTTTAATAGTCCCTTGTGAGCAAAATATAATTCAAAGAGAAAAAAAACAGTGATGCAGTTCTTTGCACTAGCTTTAAAATGTTTAAAGTATTTTATTAAAAGAAAATACTCAAAAAAAAACTGCCTCTGAATAAAATCAGCGATGTAAGTTATCATTAAATATACATTCTTTCTCAGTCTCACTTGACCTGAGGTTAATTATTATGTCTTTTCTTTGCAAACAACATCTTAATAGACTGGTATTGACAGCACTTACCTTCGCAGTGTCTGAGCAGCTGAGACGATGACTGACACATGATGAACACTTTGCCTTTCCCTAACTATCAGATCCATTAAAGTGCGTCACTTACCTGTCTGTCTGCGGTCTGTCCTCCAACACACAGCTCTCCCTGGCTTCCCTCTGAGCAGTCCAGGGCGTGCGACAGCAGGCTTGCCTGAAGGCACAACACACACAGCCAGACACTAAACCCCATGATCCAGCCAGGCAGGAACTAACTAGCTCCCAGCCCCTGTCAGCTCCCTGCTTTATAGTCTCGGCTCCTGTAATGGAGAACAGATGCAAGGGGAATGGGGAGGCCATGCCAGCTTTGCGCAGACAAACAGCCTACCACAAGCATATGCTTTGCGCCAGCCAGCGGACTGTGGCCCGGCAGAAACATGTTAGACATCCTGAGGGGGGCCTCTTTCTTTAAAGGCAGTTTCCCTCAATAATCCCTCTACCCAAACCTAAAATGAAAAAAAAAAAAAATATATATATATATATGAAGACCATTTTCCACTTATGTCGGCATTACAGCTGCTGACAACATGTGTGATTGTGTGTGTTTAAAAAAGTAACAAGGCAAACTTCCTTGTGTAAAACTTTACATAAAAGCAAATCTGTGTTTGATATTCGATATGTCTACAGAAGAAATCAAGAAATACAACATTAAAGAGAAAGTTAAGCATTTTTTAAGGTGAAACACTGTATAACATTGTTATAAACGATTAATCGGAAATTGGTAGAGTAGCCCAAGGTTTTTTCTTCAGTAAGAAAGCATTACTTCAGAAACACTTGTACTTAAGTAAAAGTAATCAAAGTTATCAATATATATATATATATATATATAAATATATATATATATATATATATGTACAAATTTTTCCCCCAACATAAAGATTTTGATACTAGTGGCTAAGTTAGGAAACAATTTGCAGTGACCAGATATGCAATATATTTATTTATGAAAAACAGTACACTGAGCCCGCACATTAGGGCTTTACCATAAACTGTGTGAGTCAGTATATATGGATGTTGGGTTAAAAAATGTTTACTGAGGGGACCAGAGGTGGCTGGAGTAGCCAAGAAATTACACTTAGGTAAAAGTAGCATTACTTGTGAAAAGTTTACTTAAGAACAAGTAAAAATTAAAGAGCAAGAATTCAGACTTAGATTTCTTTCGGCATATTCATTCACAAGAGTGATGAATTCTATCTGTACTTCGATATCTGATTTTCCATGTTCTCCAGTGAAAATTCAAGAATGTCTCCTGAAATCTCAGGGGTTTCTGAAATCACCCGTTTGGGATGTGATCAGCCCATTAAATGACCGTCATTAGCGGTTATCAGTCCCATTAAATCCCGTCAGACTGTGCGCTCTCTACATACTGAAACATACTTTTTCCGTTTGGTGTTTAAAACCTCTTCAAATTAGGTTTAGGTTTAGGCATTTAAAAGAAAGTATATTTCTCCGTCTGTGACCTTAAGGTTAGGACATAAAACTTTTGGGTTGGTTAAAATTGGTTAGATAACTCCAGCTACGATATGCTAATCTGACAAAGTATTTTTGACACATGCAGACGGTTGGCTGTTATCAACGATAAGAATAGTAGATAACCTACTAGTAGGCAGGTTTTCTGAAAGTCCTTGAGCATCTCAACGACTGCACTGCCATTCCCCTTCGTGTCCAAAATGTGGCAAGCAAGGTCCTTAGTCTTCTTAAAGTTATTCACATTTTTCCTTCACGGTATTTTCTATAAATCACTAACTTTGCCTAGAAAGTTGCACACAAAGTTTTCAGACCCTGTTTTATGCATAAGCAAGCTTTATAACTGAGACATCTGTTCGTCTTTAAATCATCACCACATTTGTGACAGCAAAGCAATGTCAAAAGTCAAAATATTACCGTAGTTTAATTGAATGTAAGTGAGCATTATTAAAGATATAACTTAAAAAAGTTGTTAGTGATGCAAAATGTCCACTTTAATGAAAAAATGAATAATTGTAATTTCACTTAGCTAATACTTAGTCCTTAGTTGTTAATCTATATAACTATTCCTTTTTTATTATAAGCACCTCACACTTAGTAGAACTCATAAGATAACATTTGGACTTGAGTATTTTTGTCTGACTGATGTCAATGTGTGCTTAAAGAAATATGTGGTGAACCTACCATGCTTTCCCAATTGGTGGCAGTGCAGCAAGTTACATGAAGCAGCTTATACAATCAACATCTACACATAAATGGAAATGTCTTTGAATAGCTCTCCACTGTAGCAATTACCTTGAATGAAATGGTAATACAGTGTATTTGTCTCCTCTAACTGGATAAAATAATCATCTACTTTTTATACAATTCTTTATCTTCATTCAAACATGTCACTGAGTCTTATAAGCATTCAGGAAAAAAGAAAAAAAATTACACTTCAGCAATCGAATCTGATATATTCCATCACCTATCAGCGCTGTCAGTTTATATCTCAGACAGCAGAGTGAACGTTGGCAAATGTTTATAAATCATGCCTTTCAGAAGCAGTTAGAAATTGTACAAAAGTTTTTTATGGTTTCTGAGACAATAAAGGTTTGGAAATATACTAGAAACAGAAAGAAAACAAGGGTTCCATATAACCTCAAACGCATGTTTTTCATTATCTGAGAAGCAAGTCAGGATTAGTGCATGTTTATTGGAGTGTACAACCATGATGAATACATCTCCTGATGGGATAAGTTGTCTATTAAAGCACCCTGTGTTGAGATCTATCACAAGAATGAGCAGGAGTCAAGAATAAAACCAATAAGAAACTGAAATCTAATATGTCTTCAAATCTAAGAGGAATTCTCTTCTCTCTGTTCAAGCTATGGAAATTAAATGAGTTTAATTCCAGATCAAGGTTGACATACTACTTCTGTCTCCATTAAAGATGCTCTCTTTCTCTCTCTCTAAACATTGGTGGAAAAGATTGTGAAAGCAGTGAGTCAGGGCAAAAGCGGTGAGAGTGAAACATCGTTATTCATCTTGTACCTCAGCCTCCAACCTCAAACTCCCTTAATTTCTGGAACAGGCAGCGCTAAAGGTGTTGCTGCACATATTTCTTGTGGGATTCTGCGAGACCACCGTCTGAAAAGCTGCGGACTAATGCTGTGAATCGATGGGGGTGGCAAATGAGCTCAAAGGAGCAAAACACGTCAGCCAGTTCACTGGACAAACCAAGCTGCTCGTTCCCCTCCCAACAGGAATTACAGTTTGTGCTCAGTTTTAAGAGGTCCTGGAAAACATGTCAAAATCCAGTTTCCAAGGTTATAAGTTTACATTAAACCCACATAAACCAGAATGCGGCCATGAAAAAAGGGAGTTATCACAGCAAGGAAGGGTTATTTCACTCTCGGAATCCCTCTCATTCACTCAACACTTTCAAGTTTAAAGTTTCCTTTTTTTGAAGCATCTGAGGGAGAAAATTGCTATGCGGAACCACTTTTTTCCTGCCTCCTCATGGGAACTGTCCTCTACCAGCCTCTCTGCTTTTAGCTGCTATCAGTATGTCTGAAGACGATGCTCTATGGCTAACAGCTTCTAACCTCTGGGGCTATTTTTTCCACGTAAGCCCATGCTGGAGGTTGAGAAGCCAGGTAAACTGAACATAAATACTTGCAGAAATGTTTTTATGTGTGCTGTGAGAATAATCAATGTTTCTGGCAGCTCAATGTGGTAAAAGCAGATCTGACAACTGAAACAACACCTGGATTAAGAGACATGACGTATTAAGTAAAGGATGTTTTTGATTATGATGTAACTGAAACGTTCACTCTGCAGACAGACAGTTTTAAAAATGAAAACACAAGAGATTTGAGGTTTGTGAAAATAATTCCCTGTTAGGGCAGGGATATAAAAATCCACTTCAAAAGTTCAAAGACACTGCAGATTTGATAGGATTTGAGAGAGCTGGAGATCTGGCGAGAAAAAAATCAATAAGAAATTTTGTGTAAAAAAAAACAAACAACAGTTTATTTTTCTCTCTGTCTGAGATTATTTAAAACTAAACGGTTTCAGGTCCTTTACAATAATCAAAATTATTTCTGTTTGCTAAATACCAGAACAGTATGAGATTATTTTTGTGTTTAATTTCTTCAATCAATTCAGAGGTTTGCCCAGAGTTCCTCAGTATTTTCAACAATTGTCTTAAACTGTATGAACTGGAACACATTTTGATTTTCCCCTGCAAGCTCCTCAAAATAATTTGCTGGAATTTTAGTTCATTTCTCTGGACAGAACGGATGTAACTGAGTCAGGCTTGCAGGCTGCCTTCCGTACAAAACGTTTCTTTTAAACTCTTGCCACAATTTTTTGTGTGAGACCCATATCAGGACTAGTCCATTTAGAAGACCGATTTCCACCCAAGACTGAACTTTCTGCCTGATGTCTTAAGATTTTGATTTAATATTTCCAAATAATGTCCTGTCCTCATGATGCAATCTATTTCAAGAAGTGCAACAGTCACTCTTGCAACTATAAATGCCCACAACGTGATGCTGCCCCCCCATACTTCATAATTGGGAGTCATAGATCTTGTTCTCAAGACAGAAAGCTTCCCAATTTTTCCTTCAAAAGTAACAATGGTCATTATGGTCAAATATCTCAAAATGTCTCACTGTACATAATGATAATTTCTTACCAGCTCCAGCAGACACCTTCATAAAGATTTTGCTTTGGTTCTTGGCTTGATAGGGACAGGGGCGTAGCACCAAATACTAGGCCCTGTACACTCTAAATGTCAGTGGGCCCCATTAAGCACATGAGAAAAAGAGTGATAATTTTTTAAAATAAAAAAGCATAAAATAGAACCTGTGTTTTGTAACTTTTTTAATTTTCAAGGCAGCTATAATTATCTGAACTGATCGACAAGTTAGTGATCATAAACCTAGGCAAACCTGCAAAGCCTATTGATTGAATAGATAGTTATTTTTTCATAATTTTGAAAACATAAAGTCTGGACTTGGGATGGATAATCTGTGTATATTTCTAAATTTGAGTGACAGATGGTCATGAAATATTAAAATAGGATGGAATTTTGCTCATAACTCATGTTTCTCTCCATTCGTCTTCATGGTTATTAGTTAGTAAAGAATGTCCCTTCTAGCAAGCTAATTCCATTATCCTCCACTAATCCGGGGCTGGGTCGCAGGGGCAGCATCTTAAACACAGAGTCCCGGCCTTCCCTCACCCCAGCTACTTGGGCCAGCTCCTCGGGAGGAATCCCAAGGTGTTCGCAGGCCAGCCAAGAGACATAGTTCCTCCAGCGTGTCTTCCTCTGGGTCTTCCCCCCGGTGGCACGTGCCTGGAACACCTCATCTCCAGAAATAGCACTCTCCAGCACCCCCCCCTAGGACTACAAGAAGGGATGAGTAAACTGATCTACTGTTTGGAGCATAAGCACAAACAATAGTCAGGACCGTCCCCCACTCATAGGTGGAGGGAGGCTTCCCTCTGATTTACCGGGGTAAGCCCCAACATCAAGGCATCAAGATGGGGGGCAACAACTATGTCAACCCCAGTTCGGTGCCTCTCCGTGGGAGCAACTCCAGGGTGGAAAAGACTTCAACCCCTCTCGAGGAGACAGGTTCTGGCGCCAGAGCCATTCATCGAGGGGAGGCCAATGATGTTCAGTCCTTCGTTCCTTAAAAGCACAGCAGGTGTGCAGATGCAGCGTAGCTACAGACAAGCTTCTGCAAAGTGGAAAACGGTGTTCGTGTGTTGCTTATTAAAGGAAGAGTTATACGTGGAGATTTCTTTTTGCATTTTCTGTTAAAACTCATTTGTTTGTGCCTGGATGAAATCAGCTCAATCTCTCTGTATGGCACTGGGTGAAATGAGCTGAGCTGCATGCACGCTATTGAGCAGATCATTTCCTTACTTTAGGAAAGTGAGGTTGCAGAGAAAGCTGGGTTTCTAATCTGTAGGGAATATCAGCAACAAGGTTTCAGAGAAAAAAGATAAGGGTTGTTGGAAATGTCGATAAATTTATTACTAGGTGCTAGGGGAAAAAGTTGTTAAGAGGGTCTAAAAAGTCATCAGAAGTCACAAAGTTGGCAACACAGCCTCGCTGGTGTTACTGGTTGCTGTCAAGTGGAATAAACCACTTTTTCCACTTCCAAGAGGGAGACTCCTAATATGTGGATAACTGATAGTTACATTAAGTGAGGCCTAATTCTCCCAATAACAGTTGGTAAAACAAAATATAATGAAATAAATTGACATTTCATGTTACCCTCTCCCTTATCGGGCCCTGAGTAGTCAGGTCCATTTTCCACCTGCCACCATGCCTGTTGATACGGAACAAAAGATATTTTCTGACCAGATTGTTAGAGGTCTCCAGTTCTCTTCCTGGCTGACTTACTTTGATTATTCAGTGATATCACTCAAGGACAGCAGTGTGTTTAGCCTTAGAAGACACCCACAGATTTGTCTTAATTTAACTAAAATGTTGTTGGTTAATTTATAATAGGTTTACAGAGCCAAGTCGTCATCATCACCTGCGTTTTCCCCTATTGTTTAAAGCAATAGTAACTTTTAACACAGTGATACATGTTACAGTACAAAGATACCAGGTCTTTTTGTTTTGCTGTGACATGTTAAGGGAGGACGCCACTAGCTGCATAATTGCTGCTAAAGACTTTGCCTTCATCTCTAAAAGGGGACATAATTTGCCCTGTCTTTCTATGTTTAACCCTGGCTTTCTCCAAGACAAAGTCATTGAATGAGCTACTGCTGCTATTAAATCTATGTCTCAGTTTCTATTCTTGAAGATTTTACAACTTACGCAGAGTTTACATATTTATCTGTGTTTTCATCCTAGACGAAGCCACAAAAGAGTTATTTCTGTTACTGACGCTTTCCTTTTGCTTTGACATAGAAATTAGTCTTGAACTACTTCTTCTGTGTCCTTATTTGTCTCTTCTGTTATCTCAAACCAACAGCTGGTTGCAGCTTACGCCCCTTCACACAGATTCAAGTTTATACTGGATGTTAAAAAAATAGCTTTTTTTCCATTGTCACCGCATAGTCGTTCAGGAGGAGTTCAAAATAAGGAAATGAAACAATCAGAGAGACATGTGTTGTGAATCAGCATTGTTTTCACTGAATTAAATTCATATTTGAAGCTACAATTAATCAAGAAAGTTAAATAGTTAAAATTAAAAGACACTCAGACACATTTTCCAGTCAAGGCTTAATAAAATAATTAAAACCGTTGACTGTTTATATATTTATAGTTGCAGGAGGGTAGTATGTTTTGGCTATGAGTGGAATTTTGTGATGATATGTTGAACGTGACCTGAGTAAAAGAAGAAAAGTTAAATGCCTCGACCTCAGGTGTTTTTGGTGTTTTTCACAAAATGTTTCTGCCTTAACTCTGGAAAGACAAGCTTATACTCTCACTGTCCCTGCATCTGACTTTTATCCCGCACATTAAAAACATTACTAAAGTTGTTTTTTATCATCTAAAGAACATCGCCAGAGTCTGCCCAATATTCTCTCAGGCCAATATAGAGACACTAATGAATGCTTTTATCCCCAGAAGAATCGATTACTGTAATGCCCTGCTTTTCTGTTCTTCCCAAAAAGACTACCTCAGGCTTATAGCTTCTACAAAAAACAGCAGCTGACGAAGACCAGGAGGCGGGAGCATATTACACCGTTTCCTCTGAGGAAGCCCTCTGCCTCGGGAATGGTGGTCAGGTGTAGCTGCCTGGGTGGTCTCAAAGTAGCTCTTGAGTGGCCGGCCCCCCTCCTCTGGGCGCCCTGGGTCAGAGCCTCGGTTGTTGCTGTTGATCTGCTGCTGACGCAGATGGCTCCCTTGATGGCGTTTCCTTATCTAACCTGGCTCATCTGTACTCAGCCCAGTGTCCATTTTATAGCCTATTCTAATGTCATCTTAATGTTGCTACTTCTGTGTTTTGTTTTACATTTTTAAATCGTACTGCTGGCTGATCGAACAAACTGGATGTAATCACTGCATTACTCCCTCAACTTGCAAAGACTTCTACTTCCCTCACCACATTTGTCCTTTCACAAAAAAAAAAACATGGAAATACCAAGAAAGTGCTTTAATCCCACCTTAATATGTTTTATGAAAGGGTCTTGAATCTGCAAAACTAGTGGATTATTATTAATATGTACCAACCCTTTCCATGTCTTCAATCTTAAACGGGACAGTGCACAAAGTCCTAAATTTGTATGACAAAATTAAGTAGTAGGCAAGCAACTCTGATCTGTGAAATATCTTTTGTTCACGTTGAAAGCAGTGGCACTTCAATGGAAAGAGTAATTGTCTTTGTTCAAATTCAGGGGCTGCATCCTTAGAAGGATAGGGTCTATGTCGTCCAGGTAGAGCGGAAGTCAGCGACTGATTTCGGACAGTCTAGCCTTCAGATTTATTCCCACCCCTACCATGGATAAATTTCCTGTCATTTAACAACTGTAATGATGCTAAACACAAGCTGTTAAATTTTAAGAAATTTTAATTTGTTCCAAGTCAGATTTATGTTAATACCTTAAAGTCTCCTTTAATGAAAATCTTGAAAACTGATATTTCTTTCATTAAAATCACTCTGTGTTCTAAAAGCATGCTGCATATAAAAATGTTATACAAACTCCAATCCCTGAATCAGTTTCATGAAGAAAAGAGACCAGAAAATGGCTGAGTTTGAAAAAGCCTATCAACCATACATCATACTGCTAACTTAGCAATCATGGCCTTGCCTACCTAACTTAAAATTTTTAGCCATTGTATATTTGAAAACTTTAAAAGCACAATATCGAGTAAAGAGTAAAAGTGTACCCGAGTGTATTCAAATATTCTTCAAATTAAGAGAAAAAAAGTACAATTTAAGAAGGCCGGGTGTTTTTGAAAGAGGTAAAGTGAGAACCAATATTAAATACTGCTGTATTTCATATTTGGGAGTTATATTATGGAACAGACTTAGTGATGATTTGAAATTGTGTAGATCTTTGCTGAGTTTTTAAAAAAACATTAAAAGGCTAAATAATCAAGGATTACCCTGTAAAATAATTATTTATGTTCTGGGAATTTTGTTTGTTTGTTTTCATTTTTTGTATTCCTGATATTCTGGGTTCTAGATTCTTATGGACTGCATAGGATAGGCTAGAGTAAGCCTTGGCTTCAGCCTATTCCTTTTTTTGGTTAAAGAGCTTTGCTTATATATAATTTTGTTAACTGTGTACAGTTTTGCGCAACCATGCATAACAATTCTTTTTTAGTATGTAGATAGTAGGCATAGCTGCAATGAAAAGTTAGCACCCCCTGCTGTCCTGGTCGAGAATTGCTTTGCAACGCTGAAAAATGGAGAACGGAGAGAAAGAAACGGAGAAGCTTAAATGCATAAAAGTCTCAGTCAATACGTCTGCATTTGGTTCAATATGCTGTTGGAGAAGTAAACTAGGCTTTACTGAAGACTCTAGCTCTGGTAGCTCTGGTGGTGGAGTCCTTCTGCAGCCAGTCGCACGTCGGAGTCCGGTCTTGTTCAGTAATGCTACCAAACTGGGTGGTAAACTCTGTCTAAGCATAAATACCGGCACCATTTTTTGTCTCATGTTACTGATTTTAGTAAACAGAGAGAGTGTAAGAGTGGTATTACAGTTAGCCAGTCAGAGGACAGAAATTTGCATGTCATTAATCTTAATGAGCAAGCCCCAACATCTTGTTGAGTCTCCACGCCCTCTCCCACACACTGAACTGGTATAAACTGAAATAGACTGGGATTTTTTATTTATTTTGTGACAGAAACCAAAGCAGAAATGCATGAAAAACCATTAGACCACCATGCAAGCTCGTTTACAATCAACAGTTTGCAGAGATAATAATGACATACATTTCTATGCAAACAACAAAAGCCAAACACAACCACTTTAAATTTTTATTTTTGTACAACCAGATTTTAAAATGCTTACATTTAAAACTGTACTCATCTCCCGCTTAGTCTGCCATTATCATTGGAACAAAAATGTCTACAATGCAGCCTTGGATATGGTGAGATGTGAAACACTGGACTCGTCCTTAAAATAAGGGAAAAGAAGGTCAGATTTGTGGGCCAGATTTGAAGGGGACTTTGAATTTGGATAACCTTCGTCCAAGCCTGCGCTGTGGCATAATCGCAATTCAAATCCGGCCTTCGAAAGATGCAGCCTCTGAATTTGGACAAAGCCATTGTCATACAGTCAGGGAGTTTGATTCGAGCATGCACTGTTTGCACTTGTCAACGTTCCCAAGCAGTTTGCGTATTTAGGTAAATTGTAAGTGTTGCTGGGTTAACAAGACTCGTAGTGTAAAAGCCCTTTGACTAATTCCTATGAGTAGCAAAGTTCTATGTAAGTATGAAGTCAAGATTGCTATCATGATGATACCAGTGGCACAAAGACACCACATTTGGACTTGTGACATTTTCTATTCTGATGTTAGAGAGCTTTAAGAGGTTACCTGTGTAAATATTGATTGCTTTGAGGGGTATCCATGTTCTACTGATAAAGTTGGATGAAAGAGTATTTCATTGTTAACAATAAAATGACATCTGTTGTAGATTGTCTATCTGAACACAAACATCTGCTAATATGAAAGGGTTTTCTTCACCACTGGAAAACACACTCACACGCAATGTCATTTTTAGATTTAATTGGTCATTGACACAGCAGTCAATTAGCCCCATTGTGCGCCGCTGCAATATTGGTCTCTTTAAGGAGTCCTTTTAGCTTCAGCTTAGTTACGCACTAAAACACACTATCCAAACATGTCTCTGAGCCATTCTGTGCGGATATATATTTCACGGATGGGCAAAGTTCTCACAAGTGGAATGGGTGGTTTTATGCATGAGCTGCCTTCAGTGGAAGCCCCAAAACCCTAGTTTCCTCCTTTACTTGGCTGTGCAGCTATAGGCCTTATTGCAAATCAATACTCCTCTGCAGAACACCGTCCACCTATTCCTGTGCGGCTGCTTTGGCAACAGCTACATGAGAGGTGCGAGGGAGAAAAAAAGAAGAGAAGCTTTCAGTGCTGCCATGTGGAAACAGCAGAGAAAGCCAAGGACAAGGCAGAGGAAAAAACAACACGCCTCTGATGCAATTTGGATGTTTGTCACTGAGCAAAGAGAGATTACCGGCTGCCGTCTTACATTTCACTTTCCTTTCATCTGTTTAAGGAGAAGCATGTTCATTATTGACTCAGCCTAAATCCCTAATATATTAAATGTAACCATAAATATTCATCTTTTATCTGACATTTGTAATTTCTTTACTCTTCATGGTATTTTAAGTTAATAAAAAGGCAGCTGTAATCACAGCCCTGACTTTCCCACACAGTAGAGGAAGAAAACTACTTGAATCCAAATTCTTTCCTTTTAATCCATTTTATCAGAGTCTTCACATTTAGACATCAAAGCCAGAGTATTGGATCTGTAGACAATCAATTAAATGTTAAGTCAGTGTGACTAGAAGCCACGTGGCAATTACATGTCAAATGAATCACCACAAATAACTTCTTCTGCAAGAGGGAAAATAGGCCAGGTGCTGTCTGATGCATTAGTCTACAAATCAGAACAGTCTCAGCTTTAACATTGTTGCTCAGAAGGTTCTGGTTATATCATAATCGGTTAAATCAGAGATTATCAAAGTTTTTGATATGAATTATTACTTCAATATGTTAACTACTTATCATTTCGAGGATGGATTGGTTGCTGTTACCAAATAAGAGATTATTAAACCCGAACAAATCTGTTTCCCCTGACCATTCTTTTTTTTGTCCCACAAGAATCCTAAGCACAGCATCATAACAGACTGTCAGACATAGTACGGGTCATGGCTTCGCTCTATCTCTCTTTTATGTCCCATACTCTCTTTGCTCTTGTTACCATGACTGCAAGAAGTTGGATTCAAACAATGACAATAAGCGATGAAGCCAATGGCGAGAGGAGAAAACCCACCGTGTCTATGTCTGGGTGAAGCGGTGTAGCTGCAGACACAAAGAAATTACGTTGTAGAATACACCAAACACAGTTGTAGGGCATATCGTCTGTGCTTTAAGGGTGTAACAATACAACTCATGTTATGAGATGGTACATGATGTTTGATTAATGAGTTGAGATTTTAGCAGTATTTGTTTCTCAGTTTTCGTATTTACTAATCACAAACTTTGTATTTAAAAGCCTGGAACCATGGTAGAAAAACTCAGTTTTCGTGCTGGTCACAGGGAGAACATGCAAACTCCATGCAGGTCTCGGGATTCAAACCGAGACCTTTTTGATGCAAGACAACAGTGCTACACTCATCTCAGAATATTAGTCTATATTTCTGCCTCTTAGCTTATTATATTATAGTCTCCTAGTATTGGTTCTTTTCATGTGTTTAATTAACCTTCTTCAGATCCTGTTTCCCCATTAAATTTCTAATAATTTTCAGCATCATCTCCCACAGTCCTTACCTGCTCCAGTTAATCACGTTCACACATCTCACCTGTTCTATGTCTTATATAAGCATCTGTTTGTGTTCAGCTCCATGCAGGATCCTCTGATCTGTTCAGACTATGTCTTGTCTCCTTTTCTGCTACATCCCTTGTATATGAACCTCATTATTAGCTTGTTTTTTTTAAAAAAGATAACCATTATGCCTTACCTCAGCTGTGACTTCATATAGTAGCAATGTAGTGAAAAAAAACATGCAATAATGATCCCACATTTTCTATTAAACCCTGTTCTGTCAACTCTCTGCTTTGCTGGAACTTTCCATTCTCACAGATGCCACTAGGGGGTAATAAGCATCTCTTCTCCTTCATTTGGTCAATTTTTTTATAGAATTAAAAAATTGAAATATCCTAGATTTTCTTAAGACCAGTGTTTCTCAAGAATGGAAATATATTTTAATTCGCTTTAACTTTATTCAACTGAGCAATCAAATTTCCACATCCCAACTCCCTAGTGTTGCCCATTTCCACACCCTACATTCCTCTCTGATTCACATACTTCCCATTACTATAGTAATAAATAGTAGTATATATAGTTTCTTTAGTATTACACCAGTTACATTACCAGTAACATGTTTTCCCTATCTTCATAGGGAATTTTCGTACAGTGAGCTGTAGCACTCAGATTCTTCAGTACCATTTGTCTTTGCCATGCCCGGGACCCTGTCCTTAAACTTTAACAACATGATTAACCGATATCTACAGTTGAAGTCACTGGGAGGAAGAGTTCCTTCTGTGAACATTCATGCAGCATGTTTAACCCCATCAAACCAAGGGTCTCTCCAAGCCCTTGCTTGAATAGGATAGCGACCAATCAGCAGAGCTTTCGGGAGCATCAGATTAAACCATTATTGCCTACTAAACACATTTGAACCTGTATGTTCTTAAATGGTCATTTTCAGAGAATGTGTTAAACATAACCAGAAAAATTACATGCTGCTGCAGAATTAATGTATACAATGTAATATAGTTATGCAATTTTTAAGATGGCTCTAGCTTGACTCTTCAGTCAGAACCTTATGATAGGACTCTACTGGATAACTAAAGAAATATATCAACACCAGCAATGACACTTAAGATAACCCAACTTCATAAAATGTGAAGCCTGTCTTTCTTATGAGTCATGGTTTTTACTCTTTTAATTTATTCGGAATAAGGTTACGTTTTTGTTTTGCTAACCCCTTTCAAAGCTTTTGCTCAGAACTTTTTCAGATGTTACACTCTACACACAAGTCAGTAAACGAAAAGTTTCTTTTGAGTGTAGCCTGTTAATACTTCTTCTTTGACTATTTGCTCCACTGCAGAGCTTAGCACAACCTTCAAATTGTTGCCACAGGAAACAATTCAAGGTCCTGCTGTTTTAGTCATTTATTTATTTTTCTTCTACAAAAATAACAGGGGTAAGCATGGGCAAATGTGCAGACGTATTTTCTTGGTTTGAATGATTATTATGATTTATTAGAATGTTTCTTATCAAACAAATGACACTGAACAGAATTATAGAAAAAAAAGTTTAAAGCTAATTGCCAAACCTTTTTGCATTAGTCAAAAATAATAACATTGTAAACATTTTATCGCCCAAAGGATGCCATGCCATGATCAACTTTTCTTTTGTTTTTGTTTTAAATCCTTTGCTCAACAAGTTATAATTGACCTTTCTAAAACAAGCTTCCATACGGTCTCTGGTGACTACACATATGGTTAACTGTTCTTTTTTGCATGTTCATGTGTTTTGTAGTCTTCTGGCCAATTTTCTGTTTTTCATCAAATTCCTAATTCAAAAATGTTCATTGGAACTCAGCACATTTGTACCATATGTGAGAAAATTGCTTGAATTTTATGAGAATATGTTCAGAATGAAGAAACAGCAAACAGTTTGTGAACAGGACAAAATGACTAGCTCTCATGTAAATAAATAGTTAAAAACGACCCTCTTAAAAAGGTGTAAGCAAAAGCATTATATGTAAAATAAAGCTGTAAAGCTGTTTAAAGTAGATAATAATGGCCAGAAGTTAAACAGTTATGAGTTTTAAAATTGTTGCAAAATTAAAATAAAAAGAAATTTGTTGTACCTCTTGTTACTAGGGATAGGTATTGTTAAGGTTATAGCTGATACTAACGCCAAACAGGTATTTTTGAAATGGTGCCAGTGCTTAAACTGTGCTTAAAGAATGGAAAACATACAAACTTTGTCCAAAAAACTATTTTTTTTATTTTTAGGAGGGCTGTCAAATGCTTAAATGTTTAAAATTTAATTAATGATTGAATTAATCACGATTAATCACTATTCCTAAAAATATGACTAAAAAAAACTAAAATCTTTGGTGTAAAAGAAGGAAAAATCTAGATGCCATTGCTGTTTTTTTAAATGAAATATAGGAGAGATCCATGGAATTTTTGTTTTCCACATTCACACATGGCCCTTTTAATCTCTTTATCTTTAGCCAGTTGCTAAGGCAAATTAACTGGCTAACATTTTCTGTATGTAAAGCTAACCGTTTCTCATTAATATTGGATAACCCTGAGCATCCTCTTCATGGGACTATCCTATGACAGTGTTTTCAGTGTGGGGGTTTCAACAGTTTTGCTGCAACACAGACTGCTACTGTAGTGGGGGAAACACAGAGCTATCTATAGAGATAATAGTTCAAGATGGAATGACTATGTTAACTCTGGGAGTTTCTGTCAGGGCTCCACTTAAAGCCATTCAGAGTATGAGAAGATATAGCTGTTATATTTCATATGTTCTTTATTGTTTCTACACAGCTGCTGATACAGCTTCGGATGATACCATATACATGTGAGGGGGGAGATGAATCTAAGAGTGGTCTCCTATGAAAAAAATAAAATTAAAATAAAATTAAGGTAGAACTTACCAGCATATATGAATAAACCTAACATTTGGATATCCCCAGTCTGTGTTAAATTAAACAAATACAATATAGACTTAGTAATCAAATGTCACAATTTACCATTTTCCTATAAGTTAACACTCAGCAGATAAAACATTTTATCTCTTACATTGTATACCTACGATTGTGCTGCTACTCAGCCCAAATCCATCCATCCATCCATTTTCTTTACCGCTTAATCCTTAATGGGTCACGGGGGTGCTGGTGCCTATCTCCAGCAGTCAACGGGTGAGAGGCGGGGTACACCCTGGACAGGTCGCCAGTCATCACAGGGCAGGACAAACAGGACAAAAAACCATGCACACAGTCACACCTAAGGACAATTTGGTGACATCAATTAACCTGACATTATGTTTTTGGACTGTGGGAGGAAGCCGGATTACCCGGAGGGAACCCACGCATGCACGGGGAGAACATGCAAACTCCCTGGGCCGGGATACGAACCCACAACCTTCTTGCTGCAAGGCAACAGTGCTAACCACTGCGCCACCGTGCAGCCTACTCAGCCCAAATATGATTGGTAAATATGCAGATGATCTTACTGTCATCGGTCTGATAACTTCAAATGATGAATCACATTACCGAGCGCAGATAGGAAATGTAGAACGCTGGAGTGAGGAGAATAACCTTCTTCTGAATAATTCTAAAACCTGTGAATTGGTAATGGCTTTTCGTTGTAGTTAGAACAATGTGCCCCTTGTCATTTATGACTCTGAGGTACAGATGGTTGATAAATGTAAGTTCTGGGTGTGAATCTCTCCAATGATCTAAGCTGGCATTCCAATAACAAAATTATTGTTAAAAAGGCCCACCAGGGCCTATTTTTTAACGTAAATTAAGAGAGTTCACTCCAAACCAAACCATCCTTTAAAATTTGTATCGGTGTAGTATTTAGAGTGTTCTCACCAGCTCTATTACAGTGTGGTTTGGTAATGAAAGAAAAGGAGATTTTAAATAGAGTGGTTAGCTCTGTTCACAGATCAAGTGGCTGGGACCTACCAGTCTTGGAGGCCATTTATAAAAGCAGATTTTTAAAAAGAGCTGTCTAGATTAACAAGGATCCCTCTGATCACCGAGCTTCAAAGATGTTTGATCTTCTTCCTCCGGGAAGAAGATGTTGCTCTATTATTTGGACTACATCTCGTCACGTAAAAAGTCTTTTCCCACAGGCAGTTAGGGATTGGATCAATGCGCTTGATTACTTCTGATATCTATTTTATGATTTTAGTTACTTTTATTGCTATTTATTAAATACTGCTTTTATCCCCTTGTGTAAACATTTAGATGTTATTTCAATCTATCTGTGTTGTTTGTGGGCTATGCTTTTTGTGGTTGTCTGTTTATGTCTGTCTCCGTTGACAATGTACTATGGGCAACTTGCAATTGCATTCCAATGTGGTTTAAGTTTTAAACTACAAATGGTAAATAAACTAAACTAACTAAACTCTCCGGTTCATCAACATTAACAATAGGAATAAAGGCTCTTATTTTGATGGTATACACTTCTACTTCCGCTAATGATTTAGTACTAATTTTAGTCCAAAAACCTCACTTTAACTGAATAATGCAGCATTAACTCACTATAAAATGTACTGAAGCTATACAGTGAACCAACATGCATAGATCAACATAAATACAGAGCATATATATACTCTGCACAGTGCACAACGAGCTGACATCCGAAGCGGACGTTAAGGAAAACTCCCATAGATAACATATGCCCCATTTCCACTAGGGCCAGTACGGTGCAGGATGGAGCAAGTCAGTACGGCCTGGAACGGATAGGTTGTGTTTCCATTACCATCTCAAAAGAACGGTAGTGGGCGAGGACAAATAAATAGAAGAAACGCTGCATTGAAAAATCTTGAATTAAAAGTAGGGCACTGCGATTAAAATTGTGTTTTTGTTTTCATTTAATGGAATACAAAACCTAAAATATCCACCACAGCAACTTTTCCTTCCAGATTTTACAACAGGGGTCCCCAACGCCAGGCCTCAAGAGCCAGTGCCCCAGCGGTTTTAGATATGTCTTTGCTCCAGCACAGCTGATTCAAATCGTCCAGCTTCCTGCTCAGCATGACAGAGTTCTGCAGAGGCCTGCTAACGAGCCATCATTTGATTCTGGTGTGTTTTACCAGGGAAAGAACTAAAACCTGCAGCATACTGGCACTCAAGGCCTGGAGTTGGGGACCCGTGTTTTACAACATCTCGGTAAAAATATGACGATCTGAGATACATGCTGAACAATGCATTGAAGATTGAGAAGAACTTGTGCATTTTTGGGGGAGCAAATTAATCAACAGAATTATTATTCCTCCTATCTTCATTAATTAATTGAACGCCCACACTGTTCACCACAGAGCATACATAACTGATCAGGCCACTGTCTTGATGCCAGAACTTGGTTTAAAAATATTATATAAATGATCATTTTTTTTAAATCTAGAAGAAATTTTTTTCTGAAACCAGGAAGAATATCTGTGAACCTATATAATTCACGACTCACACTGATTTCTTTTAAAAAAGAAAAAGCTGCTTGCACTTAACTGTAGTGTGCTGCTTATTTGAAACTTTAAACTATAGCTTACTCTGAAACAAACAAACAACTCCAGACCAATCAGCAGCTGCAGCTGCTGTGTAGGAGTCAGCGCCATTAACTAGAGACGACGGACATACTAGATGACGCTGGTAGGAGTGAGAGGGATCTCATATTACCAGACCAATCAGTCCATAGGTAGGCGTTTCGGGTCGCTTCGGCAAGCTTCAAACCAAGACAGAGGTAGTCCGAAAAAAAAACGGTCTGTTGGCTGCTGCACAACAATCAGCAGTTTAGGAAGGAGAACTGATGTGGTACGGGCTGATTTATCAGAGAAACAGGGCAGTATTCTGTGCATGTGTTAAGTGAGTTAAAAATAATCGAGTTAATTCTCTGAATTAATCGACCCGTGTTAATGTGTTAATTATGACAATCCTAATTTTTAGCAGTTTTTTGCAAAAAGATAACTATCTTAGCCTTTTTTGGTGATAAACGACTTTGCTCTTGGCAGATGGCATACCCACAATCCAAAGTGCTTGACATCTCTGAAAAAAAGAAATGAAATAAAGCGGCAACATATGCATTGTTTTTTGGTCTGGTTACAACCATTTATGTCAGAACTGATGCCATTATGGTGCTGAATATTGATACCCATTGCTACAACGTCTTCAGTGAAAAAAAAAACATTAGGTAAAATACAAGGTAAAAATGTATTGCATAAAACTCTACTGTGTAAAACCCATCTTAGTACTGAGGTATTAAGCTATACTTCAGTACCAAGATGTGTTTATATTGTTTAATGACGATGTATATTGACACACCACTGGATAGTATCTTTAAGGCTAAACTAAAATTAGTGAAAGCTGTTTCATTGTGATCTTGCCAAGCAAATGATTGCCAGCTTACTCATAACTTTGACTCACACTAATTTATACGTGTTAAATGTGTTAAGTGTAGTTGCAGCATCGCTAGGCAAACAAAAAAAGCCTCTTATAACAGCTAAGACTGAAATTGGCTGGAGAAAAAAAGAAGCTGGCAAACATATTGAGAAATGGAGAGGCTGATAAATTGAATTCCTTCTCGTGGACATTTGTGAAATAAACACAAAGAGAGGAGAAGGGCTTAGCGGGCTTCTGTGGTGCTGTGTGACTAATAAAGTCTGGAGTGAGGCTGACCAGACTGTCAATATGTTGCGGTTACTAAACTTTGGAAGGGAAAAATTAGTCTGGGGTTACTTGAGGCTAAAAGGGACATTTGGAGTAAGAGTTTGCCTTCCAAGTTGCTGGGTTTTTCCCCCTGATGTCTGGCGGCTTTAGTGTTTGATTCCTGCCATGTTTCTGTTTTGTTTTTGTTTCTGCTCGTGTCCTGATCCATTATAAAGAACATCTCTGACGATACATGAGCAAAAATAACATCATCCACAGCAGACACCTTTGTATTTGACTTGCACAGCTCAGCCACGAGTAAAGACAGTTGTTTTCCATTACGAGCGTGATTTTCCTCAGGTCGTTCAAATATAACTCATTACTCAGCCCAGAGAAGAATTAGTGCTTCCTTATTAGCTTTAACAAGGGAAATGGCTTCAAGACTTCCTTCTGTTATTGAATCCCCAACTCCCCTGGGAGATCTGAAAATGCATAAATCAATTCCAAAAACAGCAAATGCATTTATCTATTTGCCAAATGTGAAAGGTAGCCGTCACTTTTACTTAAACACGCATTTTCCCTTTATTCCTAATCAGGGCATTGCACTGAGTGACTCACTGTGTTTGTTTGGTTTTTGTGATGCTTTGTTTCCAGCGGTGAAATGGGCACTTACGGGCAATTAGTCATGCTGAGTAGGCAGAGGATTCACCTCCACCTCTCCAATGACTAACACAGGAGAATGCTGCTGTAAAAGGAACAAGTAGGGTGACTGGAAGGAAAGGTGGTGATGGTGGGGTAGAAAGAAAATATGGCATTGGGAGACAGAGCGAAGAGGGCTTAACACTAACATTTTTGTTGGATTTAGACCAGGAGCTTGACCATTGCATTCATTCGATCATTTGACCAAAAAGGTCTGTAAAATCTAACTTTTCATTACAGCCAGTAAAACCTTTCTTTGGTAGCTTTCCAGTTATTTAAAATACCTCATGTTCAGTTAAAGGGTAATTCTACATGACCCCACTTATGAGGTACTTGTTACAAAAAAAAAAAAATTTGAAACTTACAGTGTTTTGGATGAGTATTCAAACTACTTTTTCCACATTTTGCCATGTTGCAACTGCCCAGGTATATTATTGGGAAATGCAGCTGAACTGTGAAAAGATCAGAGGTTTGTTAGAGAACATAAGGGAGCAAATACCATCATGATGACCCAGAATTCCACCAGAGCGGTGAAGCTTTGGACATCTTGTGGAGAGTTATTTAAACTTAATGAAACAAGCATAATTGGTAGATGCATTTACAGGATGCCTATCATGTGCAGTTACGTAAAGTTTAAACAGTCTTTAAATATAAATCCACAAGCCTAAATGTAAAAGAACAAAGATCAATAAGCAACATGCAAAGCTGTGAAGTCAGAATAAAGAATGATTGAGTTTTGATTGTTTCATCCTTCACATTGAATGACCACTAGGGACTGAATTTTATGCAACTTTAGCATAAGCAGTGACCACACAGAGATTGATGACTTAGGGGACATATAACTACCATCTCTAAGACAGTGCATGGATAAGCACAATCAAACACTAACAAAAACATCACTCAAAGGATAACTAAAGAACACAACTACATTTGGAACATCAATTATAATGTAAAATGGTGAAATTGTACAATTAATACGAAGACATTACCCATAAGTCTTTGCGGCATACAACCGTCTCCAGCGCAGTCTGCACACATAGATCAATCAACCATTGGTCGACTATAGAAAGATTCGACAGTTCTGATTCGAATATGTAAATCCTTGGTTGGGGACTCTCCTAAAACCTAGACATGGCCTCTCACCTGGAGAAGCACCAAGGTGGTCCCATGTGGCATTATCTGCCACAACACTCCCTCATTTCACCAGTGTATTTTTATGAATCGCTAGTACTATTCCCCTGTGAGTTCGGAGCATCTCAAAGGTACTGCAACACGTCTTGTTGTGTTTTACAGGCTTTTAATTCAACCAATTCCATCTTACACTGACCAGTGATATCACTTAAGTCACAGCTGTCCGCCACTACATGTAAAGTCTGCTCAGGTAGCAGAAAGGGAGCTTGTGAAAGCTGAACTTAGTCCACTTTGTCATTTTGTTTGTGGAAACACACACATTTAAAACATGTTGATGTTTGCAATGGCAAGTTTTGTCTAATCGGCCACCATCAGTCACAGAGTGAAAACCCTGCTCAGACTGAAACTGGGGTGCTGAACAGCAATGTTAGTCACGTATTAGTGTAGTTGGATTGAAGCCTGTAAAACATGCCTGCAGACAACAACAAAGCACCTCAGAAATGCTCCAAATTCACAGGGGAATCGTACTAGTCATTCATAACAAAACATTGGTTAAATGAAGCAGTTTTGTGGCAGATAATGCCTTATTTAGAGGCTGCACATCCGTTCCCCCATTAACTACCGTTATATAATTATATGCTATTGCCAATGGATATAAACTTCTCCTGAAGGACTCCAAGTAGCTCCAAAGTTGTCTGGGTGAATAAATGAACGTAATGCATACAATAAATAAGGTCCAGGTTACAAAGCACTGCACTTTCCCTTTAATACTGAAATCCTAATTCTGAAAGAAAACCTGTCAGAGGCTGTAAACTTTGACACTTCAATCAAAGCAATTGTTAATCAATGGATAAGTTAATTTCTTTTCTGATTTCAGATTAATCATAAACAGGGATAGGAATGGCAATAACAGAGACCCTTTACTCCCAAAGCACAGACTCCAAAATGCCTTGGGGGTGATGATGATAAGCTACCTGCAGGTCCAAAAATTATAGCACTTCTGAAACTTCCTGAGAACCACTTACTTGCAGTGCTTTGGGCTACCTAGGTCCTGCCGAATAAAATTCAAGTTAAAAACAACCTACGGGAGGAAAGCTCTGAGGACAACACTGTGATAAAGTTGCAAAAAGGAAAATTGGCAGCACTTAAAAGATAGGAACTAGCTGATATAAGCTAATTTCAAATGGCAGAAGGGTAGAAATAGACTCAACAGGAGACTCAGAAGCAACTCAAATAGGGCTGATGAATAAATGATAATCACATAACTAAAACAAACCCAAGGAAGCAGCAATGAACCCCCCCCCCCTCCAAAAAAACAAAAAACAAAACAAAAAAACAAACAAAAAAACATATCATACAGCTCTGGCAGAAGATAAAAGGAAGCAAGGAAAATTCATACATGTATGGAAAATTCTAAAGATATGAAACAAAACGCTACAGCTACACAATGAAACTAGTAGGAAATATAGTCTTTACATAGAAAAGACTGAATGCATGAAAAGCAATAAAACACAAACCCAAATAGATCCAATAAACAAAATTTTAGTAAGAACAATACAATAAAAAAATGTGACAAACACAATAAAACCCCATAGAACAAATCATACAACCTATAAACCAAGAAAATCTTTAGTCAAGGTTAAATATATATATATAATATAAATTATTCAATAGCACCTGCAATCAAGATATCAGCCTTTAAGAAAACCAGTTAAAATCTATAGGATTAAAGGAAAACAATTGATATTCAGGAGATAACAGCTCTTCTTGAGTACCTGTTTCTTTTTTCCTATTGCACTGTCTTCAACATTTTCTTGGGCTGCTTTGTTATATCCTTAATTTTTCACTAAATTAAATTCAGACTCCAATACGAAGCAAAATAAAATAATATCGTACTTAACAGTTACTGCTGTGACTACTACAGCTGCTGAGACTGCTCCATTTTTAGCTCACAGATCTAATCACCTGTGACCACTCTTGAGTCCCTGGTGCTGAAAAGTATACCTACAGCATGATGCTGCCAACACCATGTTCAACCAACTTCATAGACTTCCAATACTTTATATACAATTCCAGTAGAATTCACTGAAGTGTACAGTTGCAACCTGGAAAAATGTAAATTTTTTAAAGCGGATTTAATAGTTTATTTGGTTATGTACGAACAATTCCAATGAGTGTATAACTGCAATATAGCTCATTAAGTAAACAAAAGTCGGATCCAATTTGAGGCCCTCTAGTGGTCCCTTGACCTACAATGGTGCATTTTGCTTCATCTCAAAATGAAAATTTTCTCCATAAACAAACCTTTATGGATGCAGCTGCTAAAATAGGATTGAGATTTATTGTTCATTTCTGTGGATTTGAAGGCTGACATTTGGTTGAAGGATGACATCAAACACTGCACAGAAGTCCTCAGGGAGAAAAAAACCCCTCAAATGCAAAAATGGGATTTGTGAAGCTATAATCTTCCTCCAAATATACAGAGACACTGGATTTCAAAGCAGACAATACATGCACATGAGCACAGCACCACCATGTGAGAGGGATAGTGGTACCAGAGAGCCTCAGCCGCTCCACTTCAGCAATCACTGCTGCCTGACTGGCTTTTAGGACCCCCATGTTGAGCAAATTTGGATCACATTGCATGTTACGGTACGCCACAATGACCTGATGAGTATATTTTAACACAGATGCCGCAGAAAATGACACAGTGAGTATTCCTTACCATTTCCCCGATTGAGCTTTACGGGACAGTTAAAGTTTGCAAGTGGACATTATAACAGGTTTAAATGCTCTACACCACATCTCCGCCCCTTTTAACTTTTGTACATTTTGTAACATTGCAACAAAATTATACATTTCTGTGTGGGGATTTTAAAACGTAGACCAACACAACAAAGTGCCTACCTCCAATGATAAGGTAAAATAATACAAGGTTATAAAAGAATACTTTTTCAAATAAAAACCTCTGTGGAAGTCTGGAAGCATTTTGGGATATGTCTCAACCAGGTTGCATTTCTATAGACTCAAATTTGCGGTTTATTTTTTTTGCAAGTGTCAGATTGGAGGAAGAGCTTCCATTGAACATAATTGTTTAAGTCTTTCCAAAGATTCTTGGATACGTCTGGCCATGGCTAAAAAATATAGCTTTTCTAAAAACAAAGAATCCTTCAGGCATTTAAGTATTTAATAAACACATGTTTGGTCAAACATGGAGGGACAGAACTGATGCAGAAGCAGAAGTTGGTAGCAGGACGTGGAGAACGTTCCTCCACTGGAATGCCATCTTAGTCAGGGTCGTCAAGCAGGGCGGGTCAGGAGCACCTACTGTAGGAAGAGACTAAGAGAAAACAGGTTAGCGCTTGAATTGACAGCTCATCATGCAGTTGGGGAGAAGTAGGAAAGAAAGTAGGAACTGACTCTAATAATGTCCTCCAAAAACCTGGCCTAAAGCAGCATAGCTACTAACATTAACCTGTCTCCTAGCTACTAGGAGACCTAGCTACTAAAGCTCTCTACCTGGCTTACATTAATCTATCTCTACCTAGCTACTCTACCTCTTCCTATCTCCTCCTAGCTTTTGACACTCTACCTGACTACTAACATTGACCTATCTCTTCCTAGCTACCTGTCTAACCTGTCTCTAACTACCCATTAACCTGTCTCTAACTGTAAGCTTTGTCAAAGAGGAAGGTTTTAAGCCTAGTTTTAAAGATAGACAAGTTGTCTGCTTCACGAACCAACCCTGGGAGCTGGTTCCATAGGAGGGGAGCCTGATAAATGAAAGATCTGCCACCCTTTCTACTTTTAAAAATCCTAACTACCAGTAAACCTGCAGTCTGAGAGCGAAGGGCTCTGTTAGGAACATATGGAACAATCGGGTCTCTTATGTATGATGGAGCTAGATTATTAAGAGCTTTATATGTCAGACGGACGATCTTGAATCCTATTCTAGATCTCACTGGGAGCCAGTGAAGAGAAGCTAAAACAGGGGAAATGTGATCTCTTCTTCTTTTATTCATTAGAACCCTTGGAGCAGCATTTTGGACTAACTGAAGACTTTTAATTGTATTCTATGGACTACCTGATAATAAAGAGTTACAGTAATCCAGCCTTGAAATAACAAAGGCATGGACTAGTTTTTCAGCATCACTCCTGGACAGGATGGTTCTAACAACAAATCCAAACCACCTAATTGTAGCTTTGACTGTATGTTTAAGGTAATTGCTGAAGAGAAACTGTCCCACAGGATGATTCTACCACCACCACCACCATGTCTTAGAGTGGGTGGGGGTAATGTGCAATGAAAGTTTTCCAGTTCACATAGCATTTTGCTTGTATGCAAACATACTGGTCTGTCGTGAGCATATTCTTCCACCTTTTTCGTGTCCCAAACATGGATTGTGTCCAACAGATGGGACTTTTTGTTGCTTTCTTGCAACTTCTTCTCACTCTTCTATAAAGCCCATATTTGTAAGTGCATGACTAAAAGCTGTCCCAAGATTTTTTCAACCTGAGCTGTGGATCTCTGCAGCTCCTCCAGAGTTGCTGCAGTGCTCTTGGCTGTTTCTCCAATAATTTTCTCCTTGCCCAGCCTTTCATTTTAGGTGGAAGAAGTGTCTTGGTAAATATGCATACTATTTTTGGTTTATTTTTGGATGACTGAAATCCATACCATTCCCTTTTGCCTTTCAATTATTAAGTTTTGTTATGTTAATAAAATCAAATCTCAATACATAACTCAGAACTGTGAAGCTTTTAGATGAAAATTTGAAAACTTTCTAACAGTATAAATTATTTCTGAAAGATGCTGGACCATTAAAACAAGACATTATTAGGTGGTGTTTTCAAACAATGGGACACCTTAAAGCCTGCCGACAAATAAAGCAAAAAGCCATTTATGCTCTTTTTGCTGCAACCAGCAATTGCTTTAAGATTGCAGAAGAATGGTCAGATTGCTGACATGAATCCAAATGTCTCAACAATGGAGCAACTTACTGAACCTTAATATTTAAGAGGTATAAGGACTGTAATATTTATGATGCATGTTATCTTTTGTGTCTAATTTAGCTCTACTTTCTAGTCACACCATGCCCAGATTACAATATGCTTTCAACAGAAGTGAACTTATATGTTAACTCATATGTATTTAGTTCTTCTGTATTTCAATCTCCTCACATCCTGTGGTTAATATTTTCTAAAAAGCAGGAAAACCATCAATAGACAAGGTCTATTAATGTTAAGTGTAATAAATTTAAATCGCATGACTGCATAAACACAGGTCCTATTAGCTCAAATTTCAGATTTGAAAAAAATATCCTCCATGAAATTTTGCCTGACACAGCAGGACTAAATATGAAGAAAAATTATTTTGCTTCAACTTGATTTTGGATCTTCCACTTTTATGGTTTAAGGCACTCCTATCACTGCATCAGCACTGGAAACATTTCTGTACATTCTTTGTATGTAGGTCAAGGTAACTTGTGTGAGAACACAGTGACTCATGCAAGCGTATTTTGTACACGCAAAGTGTCTAATGCATAGGATATATAAATATGTGTACTGCTTTGCCACTTTCTGTTCTAGGCAGCAGTGTATTTGGACTTAAGACGGAGAAAGCCCCCCGATGATTTAAATGCTCTATAAAGTAAGTCAGAGTTGGATGGACTACTTATTTAGCAAAATCTTACCATGGAGGGCAAACAGCCCAGAAAATGTTTTTCCCTGCACCAAAGTCAGCAGTTTTGAAGGAAGGTGAGTGCACTAATAAAAGAACAGAGAGCCATTTTTTCTTTCTCTTTGATCAGCTCTGTTTTTTTGGCAGGCCACAGCACAGTGATACGGCTGATCCAGTAACTTTACCCTACTCTAGTTTTATTTTATAAATTGCATGCTTAGAAGTGTTTATTTATGTTTGGACCAAGTAACATAGCAATTTTCTAATGTTGTGAACATTTTAATTGATATAGCAATAAAATCTTTCTGATTTGGATTTCTATTTGTATTTGTTGCCTTGATAGTCATCAAAAAACAAACATATTTTAACCTAAAAATCTAATATTATATAATATAATTAGCGCTTCCAGAGTTTTCAGAACATAATTGTAAGACACCTTTTTGTAATAAGGAACTGTTCTTTGGAGCCATGCCTCTCAAAAATAGAATTACATGACCATATATGGAGGACTACACACTGTGCAAAACTGGAGAACATGATCGGCGCTTGTTGGTGATCAGTCAGGATATGGTTTTCTTAACAGAAAAAGATAAACGTGTGTCCTCTTACTGGCAATGCAGAAGAAGTTCAGCACAATAATGTGTGTAATGTTAGTTTTCCCAAAGAAACTACAGTAGAACATGAAAATTTGGGAGAAAGTAAATAGGTAACTGCTGACAAAATTAAAATTCTGAAACCTTTGAATGCTTTTTTTTTTCTGACAAACACATTTCTGTTATAATACAAAAAGCTTTGACCATAGCTGTAGTTAGAAGGGTTGTTAACACTTGCAACCGAATATCGGGATGGTTTTCTGCCTGCCTATGATCTGACTGCATGGGATAGCTTTGTGAATGAAGCATTCACTGAGCATCAGAGAGCCTCCACGTCCTCCTCCTCCCTTCGCCGCCTGCAGGAACAGCGGAGGCAGACTGGAGCACAGGATGCCCAGGTGCCAGAGGAAAAACAACAACAACACACAAACCGAAACATATTGGATTTAATGTATAGTATATGGTATAGAGACTAAATGAAAGAACGTAGATTTCCAACCACTGAATCCTCACTAATCGCAGCTCCAACCCGATCAGTGTCATGAGCACCGGGAAGAATCAAGGTCTGGTGCCTGATCGCTCACCTCGTACGCCGTGCACCCTGTCTCCTCCTCCCTCCCCTTCCTTCCTCCTCTAATACAAACCCCGTGATCACCCATTCACCGGTGCCTGACGTGGTTTAAGGGGGGTGTGGAGGTAGGGGGGACAATAAGCCGACCAGCCGAGCTGGTGCAGAGGAGGAAAAGTAACCGGGATATAGGCTGACAGGTGTCGCGGAAGTTTACGCTCGCAGCGGCGCATCCCTCCGCCTCTCTTGGTCACTATCTGGAATAAGGAGGCTGTGACTGGCGGTCATTCGGCTCCGGCTGATCCTGTGTAAGTGATCCTAACCGCGAACAGGCTTTAACGATGTAATGAGCAGAACAAACCCCCCCCACCAGTATCTGTTTTAGATTGGATTGTTTACAGCCCGAGTGCATGCTTAGACATCACGAGGAGGAGAATGATGCCATTGGTTTCCTGCGAAAACTGGCGTTGTGTCTGCAACATTTTACACAGATGTTATCATACAGTCACAGCTAACGTGGCAGAATCAGATGAATCGGTGGTTCAGTTAAACGAAACATTTTTTATCATGTATTTAATTACACAGGTTTAACATAAAATGATTAGGTGCATGACAGATTCAGGATGCTGGAAGGAAAACCAAAACCAAGTCCTCAAGGTGCAGAGTGTGAGTCATCTTTCTGAATAAACTAAAACGATTGCCCTCACTGAGCTGAAGCCAGTGGAAGTAAAGTCATGTTTAGTCTCAGGAGCGTTGTAAAAGAAACTTTAAACCCCGAGGAATGCAAGCTGAAAATCCCCGCTTGGCACAGCACACTATATTGTAGGTTGTTTGGATGTGTTTTTTTCTTATTTTTAATTTATTGTTGACTTCACACCTGTTGACAGCAGGCAAGACCATCTTGGAATGCTAAAAGAGAGCATTCACCGACAAACTGAATGAATTCCTCTGTTTTTACATTCTTATGTTCCAACACTTACTCACATCTCGCACGATCACGCAGCCATACACAGTTCCTCATCTGTTTTCATTTTAACACCTTAGGTGAGCATCTGATTCCCTGTGCATACATTTGACGGGTGCTTGACAATGTGAGGGCATCTTCCCAGGCGGATGCAGCAGCTTCCTCTGTAGCTCTGCATTTATAGGATAGCCTAGGTGGTGATTGATGTGGCTCAGCAGGTGTCAAACAGTGATAAATGATCAAATACTCTGCCTCAGATGAGAATTTTAAAACTCCTACTTTCTAATCTTTGGATGAGATAGGAGAGCTACATTTTTGCTTTACCTTCTGTCAGATATCACTGCAGTTAAGTCATTAAAAGTTATTCTATGTTATACGTAATAAACAAAAAATGTCCAAGGTTAATTTTCTCTTTCTATGCACTCTGCTGGTAATATTTTGTGTCATCTTGACTGATAGCAAGAGGTTGGGGCAAAAAACATCTCTACTACCTACATTACATTAAGTCATCTGTTCAAATCATCGAATTCAGGGTTTAAATCACTTCTATGTCCAAATGTGTATCAAATCCAGCTCCTAAGTCTGCAGTTTGCTTTTACAAACATTTTTGAAAGAATGAGTTGCTCTTGGGGGTCAGTGAATTTTAGTGGTATTCTAAAAGGTGGAAGAGTTGAAAATGATAGCAACTCAACCGTAAAGTGGACGAACACATGATAGCACAGAGCGGGATAAGCAGATGATCAAGTGCACATGTTGATAGAGATCTTCAACTTTCTGTATGTTGCCAAACAAGAGTTTCCAGAACTCAATCGAATGGGTTTCTGTAGCAGAGCAGCTGCAGCCAAGCTTTATTTGGACAAATGCAATGCAAAGAGTTGGATGCAGTGGTGTAGAGAACGCCAACACTGCAGTAGAGAGATGTGCTTTAGAGTCACAAACCAGCCCTGTCTGTTTTGCAATGCAATGGACCGGTCTGGGTTCTACACTTAAAAGGTTAGAGGCACTTTTGTAACTGCATTGTGCGAGAGTAAACAGTCACTTTGTCATTTGGTTGTGCTGTTTTTCTGGTGCTGAAAGCTGATAGATCAAAGCTTGTTCTTGTTTTTTTCGTCTTATTTCTATCTCATAGTTGAGAGCTGGTAGTAGAACTCAGAATTAGACAGAAAAATCCTCCTTTTAGAGTTCTAAAAGTCTGATAAACTCTTGATTAAATTCTGACGGGAAAAAAACAACAAAAAAACAACAAAAACTATTCCATAAGATATTGGTAATAGGTTTTAATTAGTGTTTTAATTAGAGTTACGATATTATCTCAATTTTGTCAGCTAGGAAAAAAAAACAACATTCCTCTCAAGAGTCCAAATCGTGGCAAATTAGCAGCTGACTCCTACTGAATATCTGTCTTTGGTTGATCCATCTTTATCAAATGGGAGATGTTTTCACTCAAAAGTATGCACTGTAAACCCAAATAAGTTAACAGAACTAAACAAACTAAGGCAATCAGTTGCCACCTTATTTTTGAGTTCAAAAACTAATACTTTGAGTATATCAGAACCTAAATGTTTTCAGTTTGTATTAAATATACTTTTAAATTTGACATAAGTTCAAAATGGCAAGTAGCTCAGCTCAAAACTGGTCAGTACATGGTACTGAAAATAGTAATTCAACTTCCTCATTACAATAACTAAAAATAACTTATTCATTCAAGAAAATTTGTCACATTCATCAAATGGTCTTAGGCATAAGAATGTAAAATAATCTTACAGTTCACAGCCTCATCAATAAAGAGAACATCACAATATTTACAGTTTTAATCAAAGCTTTAACTCATCAGAAAAATAATGATTCAACATTCAGAATGTGTGTGCAGCTAGCAGGAAATAACGTTCTCTTCATGCGGGAGATCCGTGATGACACAGTTTAACTGTAATTAACGCAATTCTTTATTCTATTTGTAGCTTTCTCTCATTCATTTTTTTCTTTTGATCTGTGCCAGTTTTAATGTTGCTGCAAAACTAATTCTAAATTGTGCAAAATTCCCAAATCTTTTTTTTTTTACCATAAAGCAATTACTTTATGGTAAAATAAAAATTTATCTTTTTTTATTTTTTATATTGACATTCCTAATGTAGTTTGATATCATCACAGTTCCCTTGGCTATTTTAAGTTTGAATCACACATCAATCGTGACATATTCATGGCCTGGAAGAAACAGGATTTTTGAGTGTTCCCTGTCATTTTCCACTATAGTCAAACTGAAAACCAGATTTCAATCACATATCCAATTTATGAATTACTAGGTGCAAAGTATTTGTAGGGAGATTTTCCAATAACTTAAAGAACAGTGAACTAATTTAATAATCCTCATACCTCACTCCTTTAGAGTCAGTTTTTTATACACACCTCTCATCCAAAGAATAATTTCACTGAAGTCAGTCTCAATCTCCTTCTCACTTACTGTGAAAACAACCAATGCAATGGAGAGGGTCTAAAACAAGCAGTTCATTTAGCGCTTGACTGCATCTGCCCTTTTAGTGCTCCAACAGGGCCTTATTCTCAGTTTGTCCATTGTCTGCCGGCTCTCTGAGGTGACACATCACAGCAGAGACAAATTCTCTGCAGGATGGTGTCAGGTAAGATTTGTTTGTGTGTTTTTAAGTGTTGGGTCACCTGATTTCATAGGTTTATCATGCTGTGATGAAGATAAGTACTGAGAGTGACTGTTGGAGAAGAAAGAAAACACCTTCATGGTTCTGCTTTCTAGGTGAGATGTAGCGGTTTGACCTATTTTTTCAGATATCACCTGTCCCTTTAAGTGAGAGTGTCAGTGTGAAGTGGTTGCTTTTGCAGCTGGGAAGTTTTACACACTTTTGTGTGGTGCCAATCAAAATATGACCGAAATGCCTGGCCTTGTCTTTCTGTGTTCTCTATCAGACACAGTGACTGGTTGGGCCAAAATTTTACAAATGTTACAGATGAATTTCTATGTGAAATATCATCATTGTCAGAATAACTTCCATGCAGATTCAGACGCATTTGATCACCAGCGCTCTCTCATTAATGAAAATAGCTTTTTGCCCAAAAGCTCCCAATACTTGGCCCCATTCATCCTTTCCATAATAGAAATCAGTCATCCTGTACCCTCTGCAAAAAAAAGAAGCACCGAAGCACACTGTTTTCAATCCCATGCGTCACAGTGGGAATGTTATCGTTGGGATGCAACTCAGAATGCTTCCCCTTGTAAATATGGCGAGTGGCCTTTATACCAAAGTGTTGTTGTTTCTTTGTCTCGTCTGAACTCATGACATTTCCCAATCCTCTTCCGGATATACATACATCCACAAAAGACACCCAGCATGATGCTACTGTCAATTTGCTTGACAATTAGAATGGTGCATAAAAAAATATCAAAACAGATAAGTATTTTTGTTCTCTGAACAGCTATTCTCCAGAGGATATTTAGATATTTAGCCTTTCTATGTCGGCAACTGAAATAGTAATTGAAATTCCATATTGATATAGAGCTTCATCAGTCAATGTGTTGGTGTAAAGGCATGCACAACTGGATTGTTCGACACTGTGATGAATTCCCTCTCATATGAGGGTGAGAATTTAGTTTTTGCTGTATAGTTAAAACGTTATAACAATTTAAGTGATCCCGCTGTTCAGTAATCCCACACGCCCATCAAAACTAATTTGGGAAGTACTGTGTTGAGTGTCTGGAATGTAATGCCAAAAATAAATTCTAGAAAATATGCCTAAAAGCTGATCTGTGCATCAATTAGTTTAAATGAGCTACATAATTTCTGCTTAAACATTGATCAAATACCCAACCGGAATTATACCATGACCTCATTAATGGCTATAAAAAGCACATGGAGGAAGTATCTAAGGGATATTACCTCAATTATTATTGGGGGTGTATGTATATATCTGATCATCTGTGGATCAGAGTAAATTCATATATTTTTCTTTCAAATTAAAATTACATAGTCTAAATGGTTTATATGAAGAACAATGGATGACAAAAAAAAATCTGAACTTTGTGTTTTAAAACAAACATGCAAATTGTGTATTGCATTTTCGAAAATTAATTGATTAAACCAACTTTGCAGAGTGGGAAGAAAGGACACACAGTACAGTATCACTGTAGACAATAACCTGCTTTTAATTTCAATCATTCCTTGTAATGAAACAAGGTTGTCTTTTTTGTTTTTGGTCTGAATAGCTCACAATCTTCTGTTCTGTTCCAGGAATGATCACTCATCTATACTGGTGTTGATAATGTCTGAGCACATAATCTTTGTTACATCACCTGCATCATGTAATTTTTATCACCTGCAGCAGGGCTGGGAAGTTCCTGTGGGTCAGTATTCGGTCAGCCGGGTGTAGCTAAAAAAAACACCCTCTAACCTCTCTGACCGTGTCCATAATATCTGTGTATAAAGTTAAAGTATGAAAGAAACGTTTGGTTTAGACATGACAGGCGCTCAATCACCCTCGACACCACTCATAATAAAGAAGACCTGAATAAATGCCCTGCAGCCATACAATAATGACTATGCTGTCATAGCATATCCATCGCTCTATCCTTTAGCTTTAAGAACTCAAGACAGGGCAGCCCCTATTGGTGTTGGACATTGTTTGAAGGGGACAATGAAGCAGGATCGAAACATTCATGGTCCTTGACTGTGATGATGCTGAGATTAAGTAGTACTGTAGATATAGTTGTATGCACAGGTACGAAGAAATCTTCTGATTTGATAGCTAGGATTGATTCTTCGTAGAACTACTTGTTTTCTTGTAATGAGTGTTGACCATTACAACCCAAGTCGTGACCGACAAAATTATCACTTATCAAACCTCATTCACAGTGGCAAAGTTGGTAGCGCCGTTGCCTTTCTCCCACAGTCCAAAAACATGACTGTTAGGTTAACTGGTCTCACTAAATTGCCTTGAGGAATGACTGTGTCCTTGGTTGTTCATGTTGTGTGTCTCTGTGTTGCGCTCTGATGGACCTGTGACATGTCTAGGACGTGCCTCGCCTCTCACATAGTGACTGCTGGAGACAGGCATCGGATCCATGTGACCCTGCACCCTGCAAGGGTGAGCTTGTACAGAAGATGGATGTATAGACGAATAGCCTTTGTTTCTAGGATCATAAATAATTAAAAGTCTTCTGCACTGTTTCCACCACAACCATCATCAGTTATGAGTGCTTGTGAATGCATTGCCAAACGCAGATTTACTGATTTTGAATATTTCATTCCAGCATTTGCTCTAAAATATAATTTTAGGCCACAAACTTTGATAATTTTTATTGGTAATAATGTAATAGTTGACACGTTTTTTACTTATATGTTGTCTATTTAAATAAGGCTGTTCAAAGGTCAAAAGCCTCATTTCAATATACATAAACTTTCATGTTAACTGTCATAAGTAACTATCTCTATAGCATACAGAATGATTACATACAGAAAGCTACCAGACCTTGATCTTTTAACATGTGTCTTGGATTTTTAAGATTGTAAAATCCAGTTTCTGAAATAGTTTTTTGTCTAACTAGTCTAAAAAATGTTGTGATGCTTGTTGCCAAGCTCTGAGATATTGGGGCAACTGTGGCTCAATAGTTGTGTTTGTCCTGTAATTAGAGGGTTGTTGGTGTGAGCCCTGGCTCCAACTGGCAAGGAAAGGCAGTTTTATTTATATTGCACAGTTTCAACACAAGGTAATTAATAAAAGAAGCATAAAAAGAAGATTTATGTCAAAAATATATGTTATAACACTACTCAAAGACTGCTCTAAACAGTAGAGTTTTAATCTTTGATTTGAAAGAGCCTAACGATTGAGTAGCTCTGCAGTCATCTAGAAGTTTGTTCCAGATTTGTGGGGCATAGAAACTGAAAGCTGCTACGGAAACAGGAAAATCCCTGTTCTTCATGTAGGACTCAAACTAGCCAAGTACTGTACCAGAGAGTCCGACCCAGCTCTCCAGTTGTTCCAGTAGCATCTTGTGGTCAATAGTGTCTAACGCTGCACCAAAGTCCAACAGAACCAGCACTGTGGTTCTACCAGTCTGTATTTATGCAAATGTCATTAAAACTTTGACGAGGGCAGTGACAGTGCTGTGATGAGGACGGAAACCAGACTGATAAGTATCAAAGTGGTGGGCATTGTTAGGAAACTCTATAACTCTTGAAACACAGCTTTTTCAATAATCTCCCTGATGAATGGAATATTAGAGATTTGCCTGTAGTTCTGCACCAGGGTGTTGACTAGGTTGTTCTTCTTTAGTATTGGTTTGAAAACGGCTGTTTTTAAAGCCTAGGGGAAGACTCTTGACAGGATGGATGTGTTAACTATTTGAATCAGATCAGACTTAATGAAAAGGGAAAACTGTCTCGGTCTTTTTGTCCTTGGGCAGACAGTTGTTGTCTACTGGTGGTGGTCAGAGGGTGGTCAGTGGCCGCCTCTGTCAGTGTGCCCCAGGGCAGCTGTGGCTACAATGTGGCTTGCCATCACCAGTGTGTGAATATGTGTGTGAATGGGTGCGGGACTGAATGAGGTGTGAAGTGCTTTGGCGGTCCGTAGGGACTAAGGCCACGTCCACACTAAGCCGGATAATGCCTTAAACGTATAAGTATTTTGTCTACACCCCCCTATCGTCCACACTAACCCGGCGTCATTTAAGGTCTGTGGCCGGATAACTATTAGCTGGGTAAGAGAGCCGTCTAAATCTTAATTCAACGTCTAAACGAGCTAGTGTGGACAGCTTCCCCGGATAATGAAAGGAAGTGGCGTCAATGAATGCTGCGTCAATAACAATACGACACTACAGACAAAGACAACAGCGAAGAGTAATAAATCGATCTCGTCGTCTGTCCACACCAAAAACTCTCTCTTCTTCTGAGCAGCTATTGTTCTCTTCGGTTAACGGGACAAGCAGATATGTACTGTGCTGTAGAGCTTCTTGTATATATTATGTAGGCGCTGGCGTCACGTAGATTATACGCGTGTTTCATGCGTCTTTTCGCGCATGCCCAGTATTTGCACAGGTCGGTATGGGATTGCGCAATCGTGGGACCTTAAACGGGGCATAAATGCTCGTGTTGAGTGGATAAGATTAGGCGTCTAACTCCCCATATAACCTGATCGGCTTAGTGTGGACGTAGCCTAAGTAAAGCGCTATACAAATACAGGCCATATTAGGTGTAATTTAAATTCATTACTTTAGTGTATTTACTAGTCAGGGTTCATAAAGCTAGCATTAACACTGTTGCTTAAATGTTTATGACAACATGTATTACAGCCATGATGTAATATTCATTTGGGCTCATAAGTGCTCCACCAAACTGAATGAATGAATGAAAAATGTTTTATGAAGTAAAAATAAATGTGTGAGTGGTAAATTTACTCAGCTTTTATTTCCACCGTTTTAGCTTTCCTCTTGCAAATATAATTATAGACCTCTTTTTTATAAAGGGCAGGTTGCAGACTGTGTGGGCAAATGGTGACACATTCAATTCAATTCAATTCAGTTTATTTATATAGCGCCATTTCACAACAGATGTCATCTCAAGGCACTTTACAAAAAGAGTTATTACAATACAATGTTAAGTGTAGAAATTACAGAACCACAGAAGATTGCGTCGTGGAATTCTCAGCAATCCCTCATACTGAGCAAGCATGCAGCGACAGTGGGAAGGAAAAACTCCCTTGAGTGACTTTGATATGCATGACTTTGCATATTCACATGTCAGCATGCAATCTAACAACTTTTGAAATAAATGTCATTCTGTTTCAGCCTGTAAAGCTTTAGCAGAGATGAGGAAACAAGGTGTCTTATTGCAGCGGCTGAATTGGAAGGATTTATGAATGGCAAAGTGATAGTCTGTAGCCTATTCACACTGTTTGATCACAGATCTATGAGACTGCCAGATTTAGACGTCACTCTCAGTCACCGCTGAATGTGACATAAACTTCTTTCTCACACTTTATGTTCTCACCCGAAACACATGCTTACATTCCTGCATGTCTGCTTATGGTGTTGATAATTATCCAACGGGTAAATAGCTGAAACACGTCTTACTGTGATGTGTTTGAGGATAAAACTGAATTAAAGGTTTCATTCAGGTTATTTGAAGCCAGAACAAGCAGCTCAGGTTTGTTGTTCTTGGTAAAGTGGTTAAATTCACCAAAAGTCTGCAGTGAGGTGAGTCCTGAAATAACCTGGAGAAGTGAACAGAGCCAAGGAAAAATATTGTGTCAATGAAACCACAGGATTTATTTGCCAGGACAAAGCACTAGTTGACATTGTGTAACTTCAATATTTGTCTGTGTTGATAGAAGACAGACTTCCCCTCTTCACGGCTACCCTTCTGTGTTGTTTCTGAGAAAATTAGAACTTATCACTGAAAATGGCAAACAGCTTCAAACGTGTGATTTATTTATTTTTTGCTCGCAGCTAGCAGATACTGTTAAAGCATGTGTCATGCAAAATCTAAAAAGTATGTTAAAATCTGCTTAAACTGTTGCAAAAATCTACATTGGATGTATTTAGTTTAGCCAGTTTCAGGACCTGGCATTTAGAATAGGAGTTACCATTTTGTGAAATTTCCATCCATCCATACTGCTTATCCCTGAAGGGTCGCAGGGGGGGTGATGCATATCTCCTGCAGTCATTGGGTGAAAGGTGGGGTACAGCAGTCCATCACAGGGCAACATAGAGACACACATATTTTTTTTGGATTGATTCAGTTTCCTGAACTTTGTGTTTAAAGTTGAAAACGTTCATGCTTCCAAACCAAACGGTCAGGTGTGTGAATTGTAATATGTCAAAATGACAGACAACCTTCAAATGTTCCTGTCACTGCATTAAAAAACAAAGACGGGAAATAACTGGATCACTGATTGAATTTAATAAAGGGGTAAGTCATACATGTCACATATGCAAAAAAAAAAAAAAAAGCAACTGCAGTAGAAGTATAACCTTAACAGCAATGAATTTAAAGATGTCATTTCTGTGCACACAATAGGAAGTGTTTCCAAAGAAATGCGTTTGTTTTTGTCGTTCATTGTTCTTTTACGTAGTGTAGGATATAACCAAAATTGTTCTTTATGCTACGATGTGGATTTTAATGATCCTTCCTATCCAGCAGTATAATAGTAGCTTTCAGTACTGTTTGAAAAAGAAGATAAAACACCATCCATTTATTTAAACTTTTATGTATTAAATAAAGATACAATTTTCAACACCTATCAATACACTGCAGTGCATATCGTAAGGGAAAGACACAAGGATTAACAAGCCAGAATCCAGTTGATGGTTATTGTCCCCAGCAAAAAAATCCCAAACAAAAACAACATCATTCTTGCCAGTACCTAATGAATTACTACCCCTTCTGTGTTAGGGGGGAATATTTTTACATGGTAGAAGTTTTTGCTAAAATTAAAGTTTAGGGAGTCATGAATCTGGGTGAAAACTGTAGAAAAGACTCTCCCCTGTGGAAGATATTGCTCTATTAATTATATAATTATGCCACACTGGCCCATGCATGCCCTGCTTTATTATCTGCTTTACTACAAAGGGGAGTGTAATTAACAGAGCGCACATACTCTACTAAATAAAACACAGAACCAGTAGTTAAAACCGTTGTCTTTTAGGACCAGTTTTACATAAGAAAATAATGATTTTTTTATAGACATTTTGCTAGAATTATTTTTATAACCAAATGCATTAGGAAGAATCCACATTAGGAAGAATCCACTTCTATGATACTTTGACATATGTACAGTTTATCTGAAAAAAAAAATTATTTACACAACGTTAAATTAGGGTTAGTGGTTAAGACAGGGACCACTGAAATTCTCTTATAACATTCATAGCTTGGCAACTTGTACAAAGCAGCCATAGGGGCTTCAGCTGACATGTTTAACAGTTCCAATGTTCCCTCTAGAGGAGTTTCAAGGATCACATTAGGGGAAGAAATCTTTCCAGACAGTTTTCATCTGGTCTGGGAAGGAGATGGATCCTGCAGGCAGAAACTGGCAACACTAATCTTTTTCACAACTCAGAAAAGTAGACGCTGTAGAATCATTTGTATGCTGAAAGACAAGCATTTTGCCGTGTATATAGGAAATATCGATAAAAAGCGCACTGGATTCTATTATAGTGGTAATATCCAATTTTTTTGTTTAATTAGGAGTGAGTTAATTTGCAAAATTCTCAGACATGTTGTTTTTATTTGTTAATGTATTCCTTTCCCCGCCCACAGGGTTGTCCCAGCCTCGGCCCCCTGAGCACCCACACTTGTGACTCTCCTCCTCCTCCTCCTCCTTCATTTCCTCCTCTCTTTGACCGGCAGTAGCTTAGAGTGGCAAGGCCGGGGACAATGGGACGCAAGCTGGACCTGTCGGGCCTAACAGATGACGAGGCAGAGCATGTGCTGAAAGTGGTTCAGCGTGATATGAAGCTGCGGAAGAAGGAAGAGGAGAGGCTGAGGTGAGATGACATTCTCCTGCCTGTTTTTTTTTACTTTTACACATTTGACACTTGGAGGATGATTTGACAAGAGCTGATAGAGGAGAGATGTCAGCCATCTGTGAGTGAAAAGGACCAGATTAAGTGATGATCAACTGGCTTGTCTTGTACTGTTCTTTCATTATAACAGTTTGTTCATTGGGATTACATTATAAAATCACGCTTTGCTTAATTAAGAGAAACATACTGTGCTTACATCAGGTTGGTAGATATGCCATTATACATTCTTAAAATTATGCTGGCGTATATGGTATAATCTTCTGCCTAGAATTGCTTATCATAATATCATTGTTTGAATGTAATATTAGAGCATTTTTTACGGCTTCCTTGATCATTTTATTTAAAATTCTTTAATTACCAGATGTACAAAACAATTATTGTTTCATTGCAGCAAGATCACAAGACAAAGACTTTTAAAAATCAGTAACACTGGAGCTGAGTTTTAAAGGAGAAGTACAGTTTTTGGAACCTGGACCTTACTTTTTGCATGCAATACGTTCATTTAACCATCCAGGCAATTTTGGTGTGACTTGAAGTCCTTTGGGAGATATTTAGATCCATTTATGATCAGTGTATATTCATATAATGGGAGTTGTTGGGGAACCCAAAGTTCAGCCCCTAATTAAAGCATTATCTGCAATAAAACTCCTTCATTTCACTAGTCTTGTGTTATAAAGTCCCTCAGGGGCCCCAACCAAAACATTGTGTGGGGCCCTCAGGAACCACTGAGGAAGGCCCAATGCGGAAACACATCTATGTGATTAAAGACAACTGTATGCATACTGCAGCCTCCTTTCTTTATTTTCAGCTCTTTTAAAGTCTTTGTACATGTATTTACTTGTCCCCAGGACATGCAAAGTTTAAATGAAAATGATTTATCCCATATACAAATCGTCCTATAACATCATACCAGTAGTACTTACACTTTTAAAACAAGGGCCTCTGATGCAGGTGAAAATTCAATACAAAAATTTCAAAACAGTGAACTGATATTTGAATCCGTTTTCTCATCGTTATCAGCGAGTTTTGAATGCTAAGTGGTCCCGTGGCAGCCAGGGGATGCAATTCTCAGCCGGCATGCATTTCTTGACCTGTTTACACAGGATTTTCTCAGCCTATGTGATGGATGTGACAGGTGTGGGAGGGGGAAGAGTGACAGCAGGGACTGATTGTGCCAACTTGGTTTGGACCTCTGGGGGCCCTTGTCTTAGGTCGGGGCCCCAAGCAATTGCCTGGTTTGCCTGACAGTGCGCTTCGCCTCTGTAAATCGCTAGCACTATTCCCCTCGGAGTTCAGAGCATCTCGGAGTGGTTTTGTTGTTGTCTAGGTGTTTTTTACAGGCGTTTTTCCAACTAATTCCAACTTAGAACAAACATCAATTTCAAATACATCAATGCCTTGCACCATCCCAGTTGTAGTCTGAGCAGGACTTTCACTCTGTGCTCTACGACTGCACTCGGTTGGAATGGTTCATGTTTGCGTTTGTCCTCTTTTTATGTGTTCTTTCTGACAATGTGGCACACAGAATTGGTGTCTGTGGGTTTAATTTCCTGAAGTTATGAACACGGATAAACCCCCCGTTCAATGTTCAATGTTTTTCTGTAGTTTTGCTTTTCCCAAGATGTTTGTTGTTACAATGTAGCCTGGCTTGCACACTTTTTATATTCACAATTCAACAGCAAACTCAGAGTGCGATTTGCTTGGGGTTAGGCCTCTGCTTGTGATGTCTCCTCCTCTGGTCATTAATTTCTTATCTCTGGGGGGGATGTTTTTGTTTGTGTGTTTTTTTGTCCGCTTCCTCCCACCGGTCCAACAAAGTAATATTTCCCAAACACTCAACAATCTCTGTACGGAGCCCAACAGGGGTCAGGTGCAAAACTAATTTTGAGGTGTAAGAATCTGTACCCTCAGTTTCATAATGATTCGCAGATTTCGGCATCATGCTGGACCTTGTGTGTGTGTGTTTGTGAGCATCCTGGTGCATATAAGGTTTCTACATACGAGTGTTTGATAGCTAGTTTGAGGAGCTGTCAATCCGTCCTACAGGAATCTACACACACATGAAGGAGGTTGGGGAGACAGACACCCAGAGAGCCCCAGAGCCTAGGAGCCCCAGGCCGAAGCCCCCAAGAGAGGAACAGAGGAAAACCCCAGGGCAACATCTAGCAGCCACAATGCACAGCGATGAGTCTACATGCTCTTCCGGCTAAGGACGAGGGGCGGACCACTCCCAGCAGGGCCCTGATCAGGGATCGCCCGACAGGGATCGCCCGACAGAGATCGCCCGACAGGGGTCTCCTGCCGCTGCCTCAATGTCGGAGCGGCACAGCCGAACAATGAACAACACACTCTGCCCCAAGAACGACCAACTTCCATTATATGCATATACAAATTGATCCAAACATCTCCTGAAGGACTTCAAGTTGCATGAAAATTGTCTGGGTGCTTAATTGTACGTAATGCATGCTATAAATAAGGTCCAGGTTGTAAAAAATGGTACTTCCCCTTTAAGGCCTTTATTGTATTATTTTGCTAATGTTTTGAGAGGATGAAAGAAATACTTTTGAGAAAAGGGCAACATAGCTAAGCCTTATACAAAGCTGATGGTGTCTTTTTCAAAGTTTAATCAAGTTGCTGAGAGGTTGTTATAATGAATGTTGAAACTGTAGACAGAATAAAGCCAATCAAAGAGTCAGAGCATTTGAAACCATGTCCTGGGGGTCCCTATGTTCCTACTTCGACTGAAAATTCTGAAAACTCTTTGGAAAAGTATATGTATGCATGCCATTGTCTACTTACCCAAAATTTGAACAGGTAATTTCAACACAACTGACGTTTTCATTATACTGCTCCTACAGAGTAAAGTATTTAATTGAGATGGCAGACATGTGCTGAGGTGGCTGGAGTTTCTCGTAACTGTATGGAGGACAAAGTAATACATTCTTAGGAAAGTATAGTTGAAATCTCAGTTCCTCACCCCTGCTTTCCACTGGGACCATTTTAGGTGCGTATCACTCATGAAAGCATTCCTCCCAGCTGGTCCTGGGAGATCACGGAATCACAGGAGGATTGCAATTACATAACTGAAAGGGTAATATAAGGGAAAATATGTCATTCTATGTTAATAAGTAGCATAAACTCACCATCCACTCCCAGAACTGCAGATATTTCTGTCCACACCTTCTCCTTTTTCATGTTGATCACTAGCATCATATAAACTGACTGATTCTTGACTTGAAGGGTTAACTACTCCTCAGCTGTGATAAAAACGAACAAATTAGACGCACTGACTGACTTCAACCCTGTTGTCACAGGTGATTATTTTTTTTTGTAGTCAAGCTATCGGAAATCTGGACATGTCCTTTATTTTGAAACTTGTGGGTATTTTACTTTTCACGAGGGCTGTCAGGGGCACAAACCAGGACTTCAGTTTTTGAGTCATTTAGTTGGAGAAAGTTGTCTGTTTATTAGCTTTTTAAATACAGTTATGACCTATAATTTTAGAAGCACAAAAATGTATCTGACTTTGACAAAACACAAGCTATTTTGTATGGAGACATAACAAATCAGTGGTTTACTGTTCCTGAGTAGATGCCACAAGTGATTAGAGCGCTTCAGTTGGAGCACTAAACATCTCTGCTAAACTCTGAGGAGCATAACAAAATTATATCACAGAGCAGAATCCAGCCATCAGTATGTAGGGAATGCATGAAACACATGTTATTTTCCCAGAAACCGTTTCAAAGCAAAGATTGTGTGTACCCAAATTACTAGGCTTTAAAATGTTTTCCCATCAAGCTGTCATGAATGATCAGAAATCATTTATGTTGCTCAGGCTGTTTGGTGAAAGAAGATGAGCTGGATAGTGGTAATTTATTTGGCAGCAGTTGTTTGCAAAAGGAATAAGAAATGAATCCACGTTGTTTTTGTTATCCCTTCAAAACAAAAATTTTAATGGATTCCAATTAACAGATTGCTTTTCCACTGCTGTGTTTGACTGATATGATAGACTCAATCCCATCCATCCATCCATTATCTATACCCGTCTGTCCTCTGCAGGGATGCAGGGGGCTGGTGCCTATCTCCAGCTTTCATTGAGCCAGAGGTGGGGTATACCCTGGACAGCTTGCCACTCCATGGCAGAGACTCAATCCCAATATAGATAAAATGTTCAACTCACCCCAAAATAAACTATTTTATTGATAATACCTAAAATGCTTAAAACTATTATTATTAATAATTAAAATGTGTAAACTCTGCAATATTTCCACTGAAAATGTTTATTTTCCACCTGAAATTTTTGTTTTGTGCTTATTTTTATCAATATTTTGTTTTTTTTATATAATTCACCATCATTTGTTGAAACAAGCAGAGAAGAAAATAAAACCTGTATTCCAATTTATCACATTTTATGTGTATTGACAGGTGTTGAAAATCATATCTTAATTCAATCAGTAAATGTTGAAAGCCAGAGTTTTTTTTTTGTCTTGTTTTTCAAACGGCACTGAAAACCACAATTAAGCTGCTGGCTAAGAAGGATAATTGAAATCCACTCTACACAGACAATGCACAAACAATGTTGGCTTTATTAATAATATAGCCTCTAATAATATGGCCTCAATCCCCGAAAGATGAATGTGAAGCAAAATCAAGCATGTTTCCTTTGAAACCCTTGCCATTCTATGCAAGATATCTCCCAATCTTACACTAGGAATGGTCTCCCTATCTAGACATCCAGTGCTACCAAGAACATAGATTTTTCTGCAGGTGAGAACTGCGAGGTAGAATGAATGGATGATGGTGTAGCACTACCCATAAACACTTGCACACTTTCAGGATGATTGACAATAAGGAGGACTAATAGTGTAGATCGGGGATGTCCAGTTCCAGTCCTCAAGGGCCGCTGTCCTGTCCGTTCTAGTTGTGTCTCTGTTCCAACAATCAAGTGTTCCAACTATTTCCCCAGCATGGCAAAGTTCTGCAGAGGCCTGCTAATGAGCCATCATCTGATTCAGGTGTGTTAAACCAGGTAAAGAAGTAAAACCTGCTGGATAGCGGCCCCTGAGGACCAACTTTGGACACCCCTGGTGTAGACGATCCACCCAGAAGAAAAAGATCCTCCGCATACCTTTAACAGATATGAGTTGCATGTGTGGTGCTTTTGTATCTGTTAGTATTTGTCAAGTCTGATGCAAGTTATATAAATCGTCTGTTTGCAAACTGGATGCTTTTCCTTTGAAAGGGGGAAAGTGGGATTCTACCAATTAGTACTTGTGAGTTGTTGCTGCTCTGCCTTCTTCTGTATCCGTGGCCTTTCATCCAAATAGGCTTATTACAGGTATGTAGCTGCTGGAGTGTAGGCAGGCATGGGGTTAGTTAAAAAATAACACAAACATTTCCAAGGGAGTCAGATAGGGAAATCACTACATTATTACTGTCAGAGATTGCTGAAATTTCACCTGTTGGTGACACCTAAAAGGAGCTTAATCCTTTTTTTAAAAGCTACATAAACATGATCTGGAGCCTATTCATAGACAAGCTAAACGCTAATTAGCTTAATTCTTTTTCCATAAATGGTAGTCCATTTGCTTTTATTCAGCTCTCCTTCTGAGCATGGGGATTGAAAGCTAACCAATGCTCTGTGGATAAATCCAGTCTCTCCACTTTATATGCGTGGAGTAATTCCAAGATCAGGAATGTAGCTTTGCTTTCTCTAGAGGGTAATCTGGAGAAATAAATGTTTCTCAGTAGAATAGTGACTCACTTTGTACTTATCAATACTTTGTGCGTTTTTGCATGTATGTGTATTTTTAAGTTAAGACCACAGCACTTTCTTTATTAAACTTCTCTGTTGTAAAAAGATTGGATTTATTTGTAAAACAAAGGGCCTACTTTTATAATTTTATATAATTTTTATAATTGTGTTTGGACAAATGGCTGCAGAATGCAGAATTGAGTCAGTGTTCTCTACACTTATTGGCACCCTCAAAAACCCTTAAATTAAGTTATTTATTTCCTGGGAAAACATAATTTTACACGAAATAGCAATGTAATCGATCGATCCATCCATCCATCCATCCATCAGCAGTCATCCTGTGAGAGAAGGGATACACCTTGGACAGGGCGTCAGTCCATTAATTAAAACAATTATTCATTTGCAGCAAAAAAAAACAAAAAACAATTGCTTTAAGGAATATTTGCAGCAAAAAGCTTCATTATTATATTGGAACTTATTTTAACCATTAGGACATCTCCTCTGTAGATCATCTGGAATTCAGGGTCCTGTCGGTGTGCCCCAGGACATCTGTGGCTATATTTAGTTTCCCATAGTGTGTGTGAATGTGTAAAAGGCTTGGGTTCTAAGAACACTATATAAGTACCGGCCATTTACAATGTTTGCCTCACTTGAATGGCATTTTTATCTTGTTGTTCCTTTTTTTAACAGTAGTTCAGAAAACCGGTAACTACACATTCACAACTTATTAAACCAGAAAGCTATGGGATAGTTAATAAGTTCCTACACACTTTTCACCCACTGAATAAATGTAGTGACATTTAAAGATAGAATTTTCTCATTGTTTTATACATGAGCAATATGCTTCCAGCAGGAGGATTTATTGTTCTTACACTAGCGGTACAATTTTTTCTGTACAATTCCTAAAATGTACAACAATGGGGAAAATTGATGACGTCTCTTACAAACAAGGATACAATTGGGAATTCACAAGGCTGGCCATAAAGAAAAGTGCACTCTGTGACAAAGCTTTGCAGGACAAATAAGCTGTTAAATGCTGTGGTGGGCTATCAATTGGAAAAACTGTACAGAGATCATTTTTGTTTTATTTTCAATACAACTGATAAGCCTGTGAATATTCTCATTCATCAAGGTCATGGTTATCTCAAGGAAATTTAAATCGAACGCAACTGGACTTGGTAATTTGTCTTGGAAGACGTTTCACCTCTTATCCAAGAGGCTTCATCAGTTCATGCTCACCGCTGACCAGGCTGGGACTGGTCCAACCAATCAATTTCACCATTGAAGGTCTGAAAGAGAAAGCAGACCATTCACTACAGAAACTGATGTCAATATTACCTGGTCCTATCTTAGAGAGAGCTGTGGTTTTCACCCAGACAGTACAACTATCTCAACACACCAAGAGCAAAGTAAGACAAACCAGGAAATTCCACAACCTGCAATCTCGAAACATCGACAAAAACACAGAAACACTCACTTGGAGGCAAAAAACTGATATCCCAACACAAAATGAAACGTTGGACCAGTCCCAGCCTCGTCAGCATGAACTGATGAAGCCTCATGGATAAGAGGTGAAACGTCTTCCAAGACAAATTACCAAGTCCAGTTGCGTTCGATTGAAATTTCCTTGAGAATACAACTAATATGGATAAAATAGTGAATATACTGTACAAAACAGCACTTGTGATTTTAAAAAGGTGAGTAAAGCTCATAATTACCATATATATATTATTGTACTGCATTTTTTGCTCTTTAGCTCAAGCTTTGTGTATTTTTTACAATAAGAGGTTGTGTACTTCCTGGATCTAGTGGCTTTAGCTTCTTTCTTTATCTATTATTTATCTATTGTTTGCAATATGAAGCACTAGAATTCATTTAGTTTAGCTTTGTGTGATTTGGGAGACAGGCAGGTACAAGCCTCAGCAGTCACCATGGGAGGTCAGGGCCATTTTGAGAGGCGGCGGCAGAAGATGTCACTTTGTCAGGGACAGAATGACCTCCATTTCCGTTTGTGTTTATTCTCTCTAGTCTTCATCCGCAGATGACTCAAAGTGCTGACACAGCTTTTTAGATAAGTGGACAGCTTCCAGAATTGTATTCATTTTGAGCCAAGATAAGAGACAAACTGCTTTGTATTCATATGAATCAGAGAAATGGTTGTAAGTGAAATAGAGCCCAAGCTGAGAAAGGATATTAACGCTCCCTTGAGGCTTCACCATCTTTAGTGGTGCTAAAAAGGGACACATTGACCTGGTGACAAAGAATCTTAACTCTGAAGCTTTTTTTTTCTTTCAAAGCTGATTTTAATTGAAAATCACCTTTGATAAATTGTTTCTTTGTAAACTACAAAAGTTTGTTAACTTGTAGTGGTTTTAAACTGTGTGTTTTTGCTGAACTGGATTTGCCAGACAAGTGAACTGTTGACCGCTATTTGTGCCTGTTGTGAGAAATTCCAGATATCTAATAACAGATCTAGTGCGGCTTTACAGGTTATTAAATGGCTCTATTGTGTTGAGCAGGAATGCATTATTCCTTTCTTCCCAGTGTCGAATATATTTAGTATGGGCTATCCATTGTGGGGTCCTATATTAGCATACAATGTTTACCAGCTTTAATTTCCTGGTGATTTCATCAATATGTAAATTTAAATGTTTATAAAAAAATAAAATATAATAACAAACTCTGGTCGCATCATGAAAACATGCCAGGATATTTCCAAACTCTGCGGAATCGAACGCAGCGAGATAGAGTTTTCTGCAGTATAGTATGGGGGGAAATTCCTGCCATTTATCAAGAGAATACAATTACAATTTGGGAGAGGATCATTCTGTCTTCTCCTACAAAACCTGTAATGCTTGCGTTCAAAACTTCTGCTCTCTCTCAAATATTTTCTCTTCTCTCTCAAAACCTGTAATGCTCTCCCAAATTGTAATTGTATTCTCTTGATAAATGGCAGGAATTTTCCCCCATACTGCATGTGATTTGGTGATTCAAGAATGGGAAGAAAACTAAGCTGAGAGACTGTAGAGCATATTTTCGTTTTGAACAGCAATCTCTGGATCAAATAGGTACAATGAGTACGCAAACTCGTTGCTCTGCAGGCTGATGGACAGTAGAGATAACGAGAGTGTGCAGTGGAGGTACAGCTCACGTAGAACTTCTAGAAAAGAACATGTCTCACTCACAACAGAAACACAACAGGATCACGATAGTGGCTCAACCATGGCTGCTTTTAAAGTACAAAATAAAATAAAAATGTCCATCCAACACTCCTAGAACATAGCGACCGTTCGTGAAAACTCCCAAACCTCCCTATGACCAGCACCCTCCTGACTCTAACTCATACAAGAGTTTCAGGGCTGTCCTCCAATTTAAATTTCTCTGGATTCCTTGGATTTTTACATATGGATGACAAATAATCAGATAATCGCAGGAATGATCCAAGTTCCCCTTTGGCGCATATTGCACACATCTGCTGAAACCACATACTGAGCTTTGTCATATTTCATGTATAGCCTAACAAGAAGCAGCCCAACAACTAGAGAAGAAATTTAACAAAACTGCAAACCAGTTACTTGAAAGGTACAGCCTATTGAAACGATTAGCGAAACAGAAGATACCTATTTTACTTTAAGCTCCACTAACCAAGTGCCTTTTAACCTGCTACATGCTTATTCAATATAAGGAATTGCTGGAAAGTCAATGACTTGATGCAGTTGTCTAAATTTCTTTAGAAAACTTCCTTGGTAAAATAAAAAAGAGCAGCTACAGAAGCATAGCATAGATGCTGCTCAGTTTTTAAGCATGATTAACCAACGAATGCCTGAATGTAATACATCACTGTGGAGCCTCAACTGCTTTACACAGGTGATTACCTCATCTACCTCTTTCTTTGTTGTGAATGTGGAATATTTCCTGCAGCATGCAGTCACTGAAATGGGGTTTCATGCAGTTAATTTTAGTCTAGCTGTTGTTGAGGCAGTTGTGTTCTCTTGGCTGCGGCTTTTCCTTGGTTAGGATTAGCACATTGCGTTATTGGTGTGGGTTATTTGTCTGAGTCATGTTGATGTGGATTGTTTTTGATGTGGAGGTGTGTGTACCAGCAGTTCCTTTGTGTTTTTGCTCATAACAAGTAGAAGCGACCTTGTAGTTGTTGTTGCCACACTGCCATATAGAAGATTTTTTTTGGAGATCATATTACATTTCATAAAATTTTAACATTATGCTGCCTAAGGAACTTCAGATTAGGCAATAGTGAAATGTTTTGAAACAGGATTTTTTCTGTAATCTTCTACAATTTTGTTTTAGAACTGTCTGACTGTTCACATTGAATTTCAGTCTTATTTCTGCCGTATAACTCTATCTCCAATAAGAAACTATTTATGTGCTCTTCAGAGCTTCTAGCGAGGGTTCACTCTTTCAGTAGTATGAATCCCATCTTAATTTTAGGCCTTGAATGATTTTGTTTTTGATCTTTGATTAAACATACAGCTCCTGTAATTCATTCAACTAAGAATGGGGAGCAGTACTTTAAATGTATTTTATACTTTTTTCTAATTAACACCAAGTGAATTATATGCATACAACCAAGTTTGTGCCAGGAAACCCAACTATTTAAAATTAATTTGATCGTCTCAGCTAAAAGCAGGGTTTACATATCCAGTCAGACTTATTTAAGATGCTTACTGATGACTAGAAAAAGTGTGTTGTTGAAGGGAAACTTGCTAAGGGACCTTCAACCAAATATTTATTTATTAAATAATATTAAATATATACATATTATTATTAATATTATTAATATATATATTAAATAATTGTCGATTTTACTAGACACCATGTAAATTCAATGATTAAGAAAAAGCAAACAGCTTGAAACCCACATCTTTAATAAAATATTTTTTCCAGTTGTCTAATTATGAAAAGAAGCACAATTACAAAGATAAACAACTAAAATATATGACAGTTGTGACATTATAACCATGGTTAGTGAATGGAAACTTATGACATGTACTCAGTATGGCGGGACAAAATTCAAATGGAGAAGAAAACATAAGGAACCATCTGCAATAGCAACTTCCATCCACCCATTTTCTGAACCACTTCATGTTAAGTGGGTCGCGGGGGGGCTGGTGCCTGGTGGGGTACACCCTGGACAGGTCGCCAGTCCATCACAGGGCCACACAGCGACAGACAGGACAAACAACCATGCACGCACACACTCACAATTAACCTGACAATGTTTTTGGACTGTGGGAGGAAGCTGGAGTACCCGGAGGGAACCCACGCATGCATGGGGAGAACATGCAAACTCCATGCAGAGAGACCCTGGGCCAGGATACGAACCCACAACCTTCTTGCTGCAAGGCAACAGTGCTAACCACTGCGCAGCCCGCTTTAGCTAATTGACTCAAAACAAAATATTCATTTATAAATGTCTCTTTCATCTTTCCTTTTTTTAAGATGTTATGGTGTATTTTAAATAGGACCGAAAAACAGTAAAATGGAAAAATTTGGAACTTACAGGTAACACGTGGGGCAAAAATCATGAAGAGAAAGATGAGGAACCAGTGAGGAAGGACTCAAATAAGACTGCTTAAATACTGAGGAGAGAGTGAAGAATGACTTAGAAAACTGGAGAAACCAAAAAGGAAGTAAGTGGACTCACTTGAGGAAAGTAGAGCAGGCAGCAATTAGGAAATAAAAACAGCCTGGGTGGGAGCAGGCTGGAAAGCAGAGGAGTGGTGAAAAGAGAGACAAGACACAGGAAATAAAGACGGAAAGAAACCATAAAAGGAAAAACAGGGAAGAATAAATATATAATAAAAAAAAGAAAAATAACAAGGAAAAAAAAAAACTAAATAAAAGATACTAAAAATTCATCATGCTGCCACACAGTGAGTTTTCCAGCTGACAGAGTTGTGACGAACTGTGATTTCTAATTAGTTTTTATTGACTCTTCATCGAATATATGACAATCAAACTTAATTAGTATACAGAAAATCATGCCCCTACTGACCATGATGATTATACATGGGCTTTCTGACGCATGCACCATTTAATCATACAAATAATGACGCATGCGTCTGCCGTCTTACAGGGATGCAGAAACGAGTGTCTTATTGGTTAACTGGGCTCTATTTTGAACTTGTCCAATCAAAATTCACAAAGCTTATGTATTTTTGCAATATGAGTTTAAATCAAGAAAACCTGAAGGAAAACCTTGGATTGTATTTGTTAGAATGAGTCCTACATTGTTTTGTGTTTTAGCATATTGGTATTTTTAACAGATGGTTGGTTACAGCATATGATAGAGGAAGATTCTGATTTCCCCTGAGCTAAAAAAATCAGCACATCAAGTCTATTCACTGCAGCCGCTGAGTCCACAGGATAGGCTGATGAGATAACGCAAAGCTAATCCAGCCCAGCTACTTGTAGAGAGGTTGTTTTCATGGCGCGCACACACCGCTTGTAGCTGATAGAGTAGATAGGTTTCACCTAAATAACCTCGCCTGCTTGAATGTGTTTGTGCGTCTATGAAAGCTTCTGCATGCTGTTAAGGTTCTGCTGACTCAAAGTCAAATGGAAGAAGACAGATCAGTACCTAGCGTCATGCCTCTCTATTTAAATTGGTTTCTATCAAGATTAACTCTAGAGAAGGACTCAGATAGACTGAAAGCAATCAACCAAGCTGTAATTTCTGTATTTTTGCAAACCTGTGCAGACTTGTTCTGATGGTGCAAAATGTCAAGTACTGTGTTCAGAAAAAAAAATAAAAAAAATAAAATACATATATATATATATATTTTTTTGGAGGTATTGAAAAGTGCCTTCTTGGTTCGTGCTTCAAATTGTTCACTCTTTTTGGTTTCAGTTCACTCTGCTGCTCAGTTCCCCTGTATGCGTCTCTCCCCCCACATTTACAGATGCTTCTTAGTGCGCATGATGAAATTGAGGTAAAGTAGGAGCAGATGCTCTCTTTCTTAAAGAAGTGAGCAATTTTATATAGCAAGACAACAACTACCCGTATTAAGCTAAATAATCTCCACTCTTTCTTCACTCCAGGTCAGCGCCTCAGCATACACACAAGACTTATTCACCATGAAGAAAGTCACTTGCTTATTAAGTGAGCCCTTGAATCTTATCCAAATATAAATCCAGTCCTTATTCGTTTTTGTTTTTAGCTAATCAGACGTAGATTAATTGGTGTGCCTTATTGGTCTGAGCACTTTTTTCCTGATGGATAATGCAAGAGCACCTGGGTTTAAGGTCACAAACTGATGGTTAGATATTCTCCATCGTTTCTCGATGAGAGCAGAATTCATGGTTCCATCAGTCATAACAAGTTGTGCAGAATTAGCAGAGACCCAGATTACCATGCTACTTTCACCTTGTTTGACTGTAGATTTTTTTCTTAAAAGCCGTCCAAACATGATGCGACACACTCCTATTGAAAAGCAGTAGTTTGCTTTTTTTGGTCCAAATAATATTTTCTCCAAACTAAAAATACATTGATTGATCGATTGATTTGGTTATATGAAATGTATCTTAAGAAACTGAGTCATTTTCAGTTACTAGTAAAAATGTACATTTTGATTTAACATTTAGCCATATTTGGTGATAATTGAATTGTGAGATGCAATCAAGTCTCTTTTCAACTAAAATAGCAACATACTTATTCATGGTAATTGTTTAATTTCTTACTTGGTGTCTTTTAGTTTTAGATGGTTTACTTAAAAAACATGCCTCAGGTCATATTATTTAAGAATGAAAAGAAATACTAAAAGGTATATTTTATTATAACAATATCAGTGTTTACAAAAAAACGATTCTACAGAACATAATTTGCTAACAATAATTAATTTTTGTGATTGTTTTCAATTTAATGCCTATACATCTCCCATTTTTGATATTTAGTCTTGACAATAATAATATAAAAAAATATTTGTGAAATTAGTTAGACCATCTGCTCTGGTACAGCTTGCAATAAGCTGTTTAAGAAACGTTGGGATAGTAGTAAGTGATTTGTGGTGCTCCTTTACTTTAGGTTTATTAACTATCAGTCTTTTGTGCAACATAAAAGAATTACATAAGCCTATTTTTTTGTTGTTAGCATTCGAAAGTGTAAAAGCCATCTTTCAGCTAGCTCACTAGTGCATAGTAGCAGGCAGCACTGCATGCTCCATTATGATGGAAAACAAAACATTACTTTGTGTGAATAAAAAAACTTTAAAACATATGATCAGTCTAATTTAAAAATTAAATGAAATGTTAAGAAATCATAAATCCAAGGTGTAGAAAATATCATACTAATGTCTGTACAAGTATGTTCAGCATATACTGTACCTGAGATCATATTGGAAGCACCGTACCACCATTTGATGGGAGGTTTGATTTATTATGCCAAATGTATAATGTATGTTCCCCGCCTCTCGCCCGTTGACAACTGGAGATAGGCACCAGCCCCCCCGCGACCCATTAAGGATTAAGCGGTTAAGAAAATGGATGGATGGAAGGATGTATCTAATTTGCATGATAAATAGCAAAATTGGTGTCTGCTGTATGTGCTATATTCAAATTAACAATCCCTCCTTACATTGCAATCTGGTTTATAGCAAACATCCTGCTAATTAATTCTGTTTTTAAAAGTGCTTAGCAGAGGCATGGGGTCCTCTATTAAAATTCTTTTTTTTAAGTACAATATTAGGTAAGGTTTATTGAGTGCTGAGAAAAGAGATTTTAACAGCTCAATTGGCCTCACCCTTTTTTGTCATATTCTCCAGCATAATGAGGAATATGCACTGGCGATCAGGCTGTAACTTTCTCCACAAGCCTTCACCTGCTTTTCTTCTTAGTGTAGTGTATAATCAAGCAAAGAGCTTGATGGCCTTGATCACTCACTGGCGGTCAAACGCCTGTGAGATTACAGGCCTTGTGAATCAGACCAGGCGGTTGGCAGCACCAACCTCCCGCCCACCCCGGGAGACTCTCCTGGCTTAATTTGTGCTCACATATTTGTCCACAAAAAATATCTGAAATAACACAAGGTCATCTACATAGTTTCTCAGATGACAACATAACTCTTTAATGTCTCAGGATAGTTAGTGGAGAGGTCTCCTGGGATGATTTATGAACTGGCTTGACGTGTACCATCTGTTATTTATCCCAAATAAAAGCCGCTCTTATTAAATAAGCTCTGGATGAAAATGAACCCTTTCAAAAATACCTGCAGCTTTCTACAGCAAAGAAGTAATCAGTCTAAATGTGTTACTGGACACATTCCCCATAAGGTACGTGGTTTTGATTTGGTGGAGGGCTGAACGTCTGGTCAGGAATGTAGGTGCATTTCAATAAATTATAATTTAATTGAGAAGTGTAATTTTCAGGTTTTTGAATGAAAAAACAGTAGGTTGTTCATATTAATGGGTGCACCAGCAACATCTATAACAATAGCAATCTGGAGAGGATTGTGAAACCAAACCCATTCAAGAATTTGGGGAAAAGAATCGTTGACTGTGGCCGATTTGAGTCAGAATTTCAAGAAAAGCACAGAGAGACGTATCTACTACATGGAAAGCAACTGGTCCATTATTGTCTCAAACTGTTACCGAGTGATCCAAAAAAAATAATAAGACGCAAACAAATCACCACCAAAGCCATCTGAAATAAATGCTTGAAACATATCACCCTGTGTGTGAGAAAACACTTGTCTGTATATTTTAAGGTTTAATTTACATTTTAATCTCCAGATTGTAAAGGATTACAGTCCATTGCTTCAGTTTCTAGATGGATCAAATGGCTAGAGGGGGCTTCAGTGTGTGAAGCCATTGCAATACATCAGCTGAGGTCTCTTGGCAGCATAAAATGTAATCTGATTACATCTGATGACATCATCAGTTACAGAGCAGCTAAATGTGTTGCACACCAAGCCGAGCAAATACACAAAATTTAATTTAGATGTTGTGCTTTCCCTACAGCCCTCTTCTCCATCTGCTTAGCTGTTTGGGGATATTCCTGTTTGGCCTCAAAGCACAACTATTTAAATATATAAAGCATGGAGACTCGCTTGTAGGGTTTTGCGTGAAGGATCGCCAAGAAAGCAGTTTTAAATGTGAGAAAGCGGGAATGCTGAGCTTCACGTTGAAAACCTGTTGGTTTTATTTTGGGTCCATTGATTCCAATTTTCCCCTCCACTGGATCCAGGTAGTACCAGTCTGTGTGTTTATTTGGGTGATGAGCTAGTTACCCTGTGAGCAAATGGGCAGGATTTGATCAATATCTACTCCAGGGCTGTTGGTGCATTCAATCAGTCAAGACAGCACAGCATATCCCACCTAAACGCAGTTTATCTAGTTTCACTTCTCCTTTATCAATGTAACTGCATGTAGCTTTAGTTCACTTATATTTATTTCAAAGTAGAAAATCCCTACAGAATTAGTTGCATGTATAGAGCATCTGAAACCCCCCCTCCACCTTTCTTTTAATGTTTGCAAGCCAAATGTGATATTGCTGTGATGTATTTCAAGGCTCACACTTCTGCTAAAACCACCTCTTAAAGAGCCCCATAAAACACTTTAAATGAAAGCTAATCCCTTCATAAGTACTTGAAACTGGGCTTAAATCTTATACTTAATATCTAAAGTCTTCCCAGTGTTTTTATGTGCTTGTATTGATATATGCTACGCTCTCTGTTAATGTGACCTCTTTTTACTTTAATGTACTTTTTAAGTTTCTTTTTCTGGTGCTCATTTTTTCTTGGATGTGTCATGTGAAAAAACAACAACTTTGCATTCACTGCAAACTCCATTTTAAGTGTGAACAAGGAATTTGACTCTGGCAACTTTTCTCTCCAGTACAGAACTTAAAAAAAGTGAAATAAAAAAGGAAATACAAATAAATAATAAAGGATAATATATACACCAAACCGGGGTTATTGTACAGTGAGTATATACAGCTAGCATCAAGGAGAGGAATGGAAAAAGATAAAAGGTTGTAAGAACCTTTCTTTAGTAGTCCATGACTTCCTGTTTGTTCAGGGAAGTGTTACTTAATCTTCAAAACGGGAAAGACTGGAAAACATTTAATTCAAGTGAGGCAGCTGTGTATGGAGCAAATTGCTACAAGAAAGTAGCTACTGGGTCAAATGTACTATCAGAGCAGCAGATAGATTTTTCATTGGATATTAGTTTCAATTTTGTGCTTAAAGTGAACTTTTTTTTTTCTTAAACCAACCTAAAAAATATTTTTTTCGTATCTTAACAGCTGATTTGTATTCATGATTTGCCTTGATTCTATGATATTATACAATGCAAATACCTAAAACTAAACAAGACTAACCTAAACAGGTATTAACATAACATATTTTCTTTTTTATTAAACTGGCACAAAGACTTTGCTGCAAAACCTTTGTGTTTTGCAGCAAAGCATTGTATAACTGCATTTTCAGTTATACAATGTTTGTGATGAAATAGCGTATGTGTTTTAGTTATCTCTCAAAGAGATATGTTTTTAGGTATAAAGCAGAGATATTTAGTATTCCATTAATTTCTGCCTGATTAAGAATAAGTAAATGGTTGATGTGCTAACTGACTTTGAGGTGAATTTAATCAAATCTAATTTTCTATTTCAGGAATGGTAAGAAACCAAATATCTTTCATCCTTATCCCATTCTACTATATATCCAGACGTACCAGACGTCTCATCAACAAAATGTATACTTGTGATCATTTTTAGAGGAAGAGCAAAGTAGCATCAAGCACAACCAGCATAAAAGTAAGCAGTTATCCAATGCGTAAGCACGGCAGCACTTAAAGTTGTTGGTATTAGATAAAAACATTTTCAGTAATAGAGCACCATGTACCCTTCAAATCCCTCAGTCAACATTTAAATGTGTCTTCATGTCCCAAGGTTCATAGAGTATAAACGTTTGTTACCTGCAAACAAAGAGCCCAAACTACAGCAATGATATTTAAATAAGACTCTACCTCTCCTTATTTTTGTTTCAGTCAATTTATCCACTTCAGTTTTTCTCGTCTTTCCAGCTTCTCCATATAAGAAGTCAATTTTCTGTTTCCCCGACTTTCCATTCCTCTCCTTGATGCTTGCGGTTTTTGTCTGGATGGATAATACTACTGCCTGACACACATTCCATTCCCCTCATCCAAGGACTCTGTAGTGAAAACTGTCTGACATCCCTGCTTTCACCTTTCTTTTCTTGTGCAGCCATTGTAAACAGTCAATATGAAGGCCTGTGCAGTGTATCACAGGGTAGGTGGACTAAACCCTGGGGACGCTACTTGTCAGCTCCGAATCACTGCCAGCTCTACATCTGCTTCTGCTATTACGGTTTTGGTCTGATGAGGAAAAGCAGTGGTGGAGACATGTGCAATACATATTTAGACTTATTTTGATTCTTTGGGTAGAACCAATATTAATATTTAATTGCATATCTTTATATATATATATACTTAACAGGATTTAACAAGTTTTTAAAGGTATAGTTGCAGCTCCACCTATTTTTCTCATTGGGTGCCGTGTATTTTTAAGGCTGTACATTAAAGTCACTGATAATATCGGTGTATTTGGCTTTACTGGAGACTTACTGTGCAGCTCAAATGCCAGGGTGAAAGATGCTGTCTTAAGGATATATTGGATATTTCTGCCACTGTTCTGCAAAGTGGCAAAGTGTTGCCAGCAAAACTACATGCAGGATTTTGAAATTGAAATTGCAAAAGTTACGTCCTGTAAGAAGGATTGTGATTTCAAACAAATTAAAGATTAATATAAAGCTCTGATATTTTTAATCTGCACCTAAGAACTTTGGGTAAGACGAAACAATGAGTGCATTGTGCTGAATTTAGATTTGTTTCAATGTTGCTTATCCTCTTCATCTGTGTCATTTTCCTTTGAGGAAATATTAAGTCATTTTAAAAACATGGCACTTATTCAGAGAAAACTCTTAAGTTCACTCATTATAAACTTACGTACCCTTACAGCTGAATGTCTACACTTTAAAAAAAATGTTAGTCTCTAAAATCCGGTGTGCTGCACTGTAGCCAAAACAAGCACACAGCTCCACCACTTACAGGCTGCTCTGTTGGCAGTGTGCTATCAAGGCAAAAGGAGCCAATTTACGCTCAGCTTTACAAGGTTTTCCCTGTTTTTTTTACTGCCTTCCTCCTGTGACTCAGAAAGGAAGATTTTCTGACCCATTAAAATGCACTCCCACCATCTGAACACCCTCGTCTGTGTGTAGGCTTGCAAAATAACCTTCTCTGCTGAACCCATAGGGAGCACTGTTGTCCAAGTTGTCATGACTGAGATGAAGCTGCCTGCACATGGCTGCACTTTGTCCGTCCCAGTGGTTGACCACAGTTCTCAGACCAGACTGAGTGACAGACAGCACTCTCTTCCAGGCTCCTGCTGATGTCGCCAAATACATCCTGTAAAAAAAAATGCAATCATCCTCAGTCTAAAATTACATAAGAGTACTGTTACTGCATGATGAATATAACATTAACATTGACATATTTCACCTCAGGTATTTACGCCGTGTAAACCTGTTTACGTTTTGTTGCATTACAAGCGCAAAGTTCAGTTTATGTCATTGGCTTTTTTGTGTGTTAGACCAACGCACACAGTAGGGAATGGAAAGTTTAAAGAAAATTTTGCATGGATTTCAAAAATGTGTTACAAAAATGTAACACGTGTTTGAATACAAACCATCTGAATCCGTACTTTATGGAACTGCATCTTCTAGTTCTAGTTTGTCAGTTGCAAGATTTTTGGGGTATATCCCTATTAGCCTTACATATTACTACGTTTATTTGCCAGCTTTTATCTGTTCTTCTTTACAAAATAGCTCAAGCTCAGTCATAAATGATATAAAGTATCTGTGACATCTTAAAGGGGATTTACGTTTATGGTCTTTGTCCGGCAGACTTCGCCCCCTAAAACAGGTTTTCTTCCCAGATTGCCCTGTATTTTGTTCCATTCTTCTTCCCCTTAACTTTGTCCAATTTGTCTGTTCTGCAGAAGGTCGGGGAATGTGACAATTGTTTATTCAGGATGATTTAGTGTCGCCCACATACCAGAAAAAAAAATATATGTTGACCAGAGAAGCTGATCCGACCAGGGTAACTTTTTCCATATGTTTGCTATGTCCCCTGCATAGCTTGAGGCAAACTGCAAATAAAAGTTCTTCGGCTTTCTTTCAACAGACTTTTTTACTGCAATTTTCTTCCACAGAGACTGCATTTATGGTGTGCAACTAGTAATGTGTGTCCTATCAATAGATTCCTTCACCTAACTTTGGGATTGCTGCAGCTTCATAGAAATACCAGAGACATCTGTTAGTTTACTATTATATTATTGTTATTATTATATATTCTTTTAATACTTAAATCTGCTTTAAAGTTCTCAACAATTTCAACTCTGACTTTTCTGTTATATTCTTTCTATGATGCAGTATGTTCACTGAATTATCCAACAAACCGGTAAACCCTTTATCAGAACAGTTGGCTTTATACTGACATTAAGTTACACAAAAGTTGACTCTATGTGTATCTGGATGCATATGTGTGCTTGCAATACAACAAAATGTTAAAAAGATCAACAAATGTGAACACTTCAAAGCAGTGTAATGATACTGACTGTTGAGAGGAACAGAATATGCTCTATAATGTAGATGTAAAGTGTGGTAATTGTATTGAACATTGAGGTTAAACCGATACTTTAAAAATGGAGTGGTAATACGGAGGAATAAAACCGATGCTGCAGACTGAGCCAAACTGCACGATGGAAGTGTGAACGTCCTGAGACAGTAATGTGTGCAGTGATGCTTGGATCTGTTGTGTGAAGTTAACAACGGTCACATCATCAGGGAGGAAGCTTCTGCTCGCCTCACTAGATTAGACGAGTCCACGGCCCAGATCATCCTTGATGATGCTTTTCATGACGACCATGAAGCATTTATGGTCTCTTGAATGCTCACAGTGGTGGGCAAATCGATAATGTTAAAGTTGTTCTCACCTCCTGCTGCAGCACTTTGTAGTCTGATAGTCAGCAATTGTTATAGAGCATTGAGCTGTGGTTGTTTGCAGTGTTTTTCTTCAGATAAAAAAAATGAATACATATCTACACATGTGAACTCTAAAAAGAATTAGTGGGAGATAAAGGAGAAGTTATAGTGCCCTCTTGGGGTTTTAGGTGTCATTACTCAATTTATTGTCTCCAACTTTGCCTAATTTGTTTTCTCACCTTATTTTATAGAGTATTTCATTTATTAGCTCAAGTGAACATTTTAGTGATTTTATGAGACTTCTGCATGCTATTTTATTTGAACGAATTAGGCTGAAATTTTACATTTCTAATGTCATAGCAAACACTTATGGTTCATTTTGCCCTCTGCTCTTTTATCCATTACTCATTGCAGCTTTAATTTCCGGCATCATATTGGCAATAGACGGGTCTGTGCACACAAAGACACACAGTTTTATTTATGAATTCCTCAAATGAAATACGGACAGGGTACCTGGTGCTTCCCTGACATTCTGGATCATAAAATAAATTGTGTCCTTTCATATCGACATTTGCTGAGAGGAGCCAGAAAAAATGATCTCCTGAGGCTCCTAACACTTTAATGTAATTCAATCTCATCTCTGTCTAAAGACAAACCCGAGTTGACATTAAGTCAAACTTTACCCTGCTTTTACAAGAAAGTGGACTCAGACAGTTTAAATGAAGTTAGATGTATCTTAGTGTAACACAGAATGATTGTAATAATTAGCAGGAACCTTCTTACGCAGCTCAAAGTTGATACATCCAGTTATTGCCTGAGAAGAGAGCTCTGGCTGGCAGGAGTTGACAGGAAGGAAGGAAGGAAGCTCAGGGGATGTGCGTGAGGAGGATGGCTCAGGGAGGAGGAAGAGGAGGGAAATAATTAGCTGAGCTTGTCATTCTAGTGATTAAACACTGATTTAGAAGCGTGCGCTGTGGGTGCGCTGAGCTAAATTGGATGCTGTGCTCTTAGCGGAGACGTGACATGCGAGGACTGGGTCACTGCTCTGCAATGCAGCAGCACAGAAGTGCAGCGCAGTTCAGCTCCATCGCCGCTCCCTCCATCCAGTTCTGATTGGTTTGCGCTGAGAACAGATGAGTTTGATGCCAAACAGCACTCGGTTTAGTGCCTGCTAGTTTTTACATTGGCAACACAAGGAGCAAATACCGCACCTGCATTTTATTGCTTGATAAATGTTTTTTGTTAATGCTGTAGAGAGAGCGCATAGTTTTTCTTGGTTACCTTAAAAATGAAAGATTAATTTTACACTCTCATCTCCAATATGTGTGCTGCACGGCCTGAAGGCTTAACGCTCCAACAACTCTACCTTCCAGCCAACATGCTTTCTGTTTATTAGCATTCTATGCAGAGACTCAGCCTTGTCTGATGTTGAAAAAGCTGGTACAACTCTCCCCTAATTTTCACATTAATAACTTCAGACACTTCTTTTTAACCTACTGTTTTCTTTTTACTGTTTATCCTCGAGGTAATGCTTAAAACAACCTTTAATTCTGCCAAGCACAGAGGCGTTCATGAATATTACAAAATGCCAATGCATATTTTTGTTCTCAAAAGGCCTGTCATGTCCTCTGAGTTTTCCTTTTTTTCTGGCTTACTTTCCTCAGATAAAGAGGAACTGGAACACTAAATCAAATAACATTTACTCATACTAGTTCAATTTTGAATTTAAAATAAGAGAAAAATTCACAAATCTGTGATTTATGCTGAATTATTTCCACATGATTTACGTTTACTGTCAGCTTCATCTTTTTTTTGGATTTGCAAAGCAAATTGCACTAAATATGTAGTGTGTTATTAAGTAATCTGGACCATCAGGTAAAATGAGCCACTTAAGGTTTAAGTTTAGTCTGTTAATTTTAAACAGACAATGTCCACATAAGAATACAAATTGTCGGCACAAGTTTTCTTGACAAAATAACAGTAGATTTGATTGGTTTGCTAGTTGCCAAAAGGTGGCCCAGTATTGTTGTAAAGGCTGGAATTTGCGTTTTAAAGTGTTATATAAGATGTTTTTTATCCAAGGAGCCATGGCACATGAGTCTGTTTCCAGTATGTGATGTTTGGCCAAAAATGTGGCTTAGACCCAGGTCAGGCTGCCCCTACCAGCTTAAACGGACCGTTCAAGTCTGGCTACACAAATAAGGAGTTTATCCCCTTTTTTTTTGCATTTGGTCATTGTTGTTCACTCTTCAAACTCTTATACTGCAGGTGCAGACGAAAAAGTGAATATTAATTTGTAAAATACGTCCTGAGAAAATAGATGGCGTCACAAGAGTAAAATCCACATTTGATTGCTTTAGGAAGGAGTCACATTTATGATAGTTGTTCTCAGCCTACAAGTGAGATGTGGATTATTTTCAAATAGGTCTGCATGTTGTAAAAGAAGATTGAATGATTAGATTGAGTGATTAATCTAAAAAAATCATTGTTCTATCCTGCAAGTATAAAAATGTCTTATTTTTCAATTATGACATACAGGATGATTAACATTCAAACAATGAACATTCAGATAATATCTATTTCAAATGAACTAATTATTGTCATTCAGAATAAAGAGCGATGTGCTTTTTCTTTAATTTACTTAAATATGTGTTTTTTTGTGTTAAAAGCATTGATAATGCTCCATTTACATGTCAGTAAAATGTATCAGTACAGAGAGATACCATTTGATCTTTACCGCTATTTTACATAACATACATTTGTTTGCATGCAATTTCAGAATTAAACAATGTAGCATAGGAGACTCCCAATGTATCACATTTTTCTGGTTGCCCAGTGTACATACCTCTAGTGAATTGCATGTTCACAACCACAAAGACAGAATTCTTTCCTCCATGCTGACTAGTTTACGGTAACTAAAGCTTAAATTACACAGTAAAAGATTGTGGTCCATTATTTAACAATTTTATTACTGTATGAACTGCATGGGTCCCAGTGCCATAATATTTTAATGTGATCATTTTTATATTGATGGTAATTATGCTTTTGATGATGATCAATTCAAAAATACTTTATAGAGCTCAAAGGGAAATTAAGTGTTGTTCTAACTCATATTATTCAAGGCTCTTCAAAGAGTTGTTATAGATACTCATGAGTGTGGGGAGGAAGGGTTCTTTTTGTCATGTTTTTGTTTAGAGATCAGACACACATGCAGAAAACCATTTAGAATCATAATGAGTAACTAAAAGCTTATTGAAAAAATAATGAATATGGTGCAGGTACTGGTCCAGGGGAAATCCAATGGCACGGAAAGACTGAAAATAAAAGTTTGATATATGAGAAATAAGAATGAACAGATGATGGTAGAAACCATGGAAATGCCTTACTGTAGATGGTGAAGTTTTCCGCTAGTGAGGGTGAGTAAATTGCAGGCAGTTGCTCTGTTTGGTGTTCCAAATGTGGTGACAGGTTGGTGCTATGAGGACCTGAAGGTAGAGCAGATGATGGCAGGGCTCCAGGAGGTGGAGAATGATAAGTGAAGATTGAGTGCTGCCAGTCTGAAGATGGTGATCCAGAAGTTATTTCACAAAGGTTAGTTGACACATGGGGAGATCAGAACTGAAAATGAAGGAACAGTAATGATGTGTCCTCTGTGTTGAGACTTTGAAGCATGTGTCGAGTAATCCAGGAGGATCTTTGTGACGCGTACATCGAGGCTTGTATTGATTACAAATGTAGCAATGTTCAAGGCCTTGCCAGCCAGCCTTACCACATGACTGTTTTATGAACCAGTTTGCCGGTTTGCTCGTGAATTGAAAAACGACGCAGCAAAGACGCTGCTTTTTCCCCAGTCACATTTTGTTGCCTTAGGATTGTGTCACATGTGTATTTGGAATCTATTTGAGCATCTTTTTTGTGATGGAACTACAGAGGAGATTTTCCAGCATCTAGTAACATTTTGATGAGCTCCCCTGATAAGATTTTCACACAATAAATCATCAGTAACAAAGTGAAAAAACCAACAACACAGAGGATCCCATGTTCTTATTTCGTTCTTCTAATCTCTGGTGTTTTGAAGTGTGTTGTGTTCAAATGGATTTTGAGGTAACAAAAATACCTAATCTATGCTGAGGCATTATGGAGCACTGTATAAAAAAACAAAATGACTAACCAAGATGGACAAAGCAGGACTAAGTCATTTTAGGATGCACATATTCATCCATGTGGTAATACTGGAAGACTGGAGTGAAGAAACAAAAAATGGTTATCTCAACTCGTGTAGACAATACTCGTCTGCGGTCTGTGAAATGGTATTTCTCTATGGTAAGGAGAAAATCCACTCAAAACAAAGGAACAGTCTGAAGAAATGCTTTCATTTTTAAGTACAAATGAATACATTTTGGCCCTATTGACATGAGCAAAATTACAGTCCATTCACACCAAACACTCTAGTTATTTTTCCTCTTTTTTTCTTTTGTACCAGACATATTATCATAAGGACAGATTAATACAACATTCAGACCTTTTTCAGGATTCTTATATTCCCAAAATCACTAATCTATTTGAGTTTGAAAGTTCACACACCACATCTTTATCATCGCTGTGCCTGTTTTACTTGTATTGTCCACTTAACGGTGCAGCAGTGCAAATGAAGCGCCATAAACTCGACCCATTGGATGGAAAGCTTCAGTGCACCACAAAGCTTTATCTTGCCATCACTAAGAAACAGGTCTATAAAGTTGCACTTGACTAAAACCAGGGAATGAAGACACAGGGAAATATTATTCTTAAGGCAGGTAGCAAGGCACATTAAAACTCAAGGAACTCAGGGGGCTTGGATTACCACACTTGTTAACACTCAGGCACGGAGTTACTTTCAGCCAGCTTCTAAGCAGCAACTGCTGTCCAGCAGGAATGGCAGCTCCAGTCTGCACGAATACTGATGTTAAACTAAACAGTTGCAAAATAAATAAATCCTTAAACTTTTCTGATGTGATAAAGGAAAAGATACAAATCCTGCATGAGAATTTGAAGAAACACTGTTCATATGTGGTGTCAGTCCCCTTTGCTTACCATTCCGCCCATCCTGAAGACATAGATGTTTTGTGTTTGGTGCGGGAAGATTTCAAATAGTAATCTTTATCTATTGCTGAGATCCACAGCAGACCAAGTGTAGTCTGAGACCATGAACACGTGTGGTTAGCTAGACAAACACTGGCCAGGTTTCTCTGCAGCAATCCTTCCAGATTGACAAAAAATAACATTGTGCCTATATTTCCTAGTTCAGAGTTGGGGTGCTGGAAATTGTTTCCAGCATGTGACCTCTGCATGGAGGAGAAACTGATACTTTTTACCAAACTGGAAGGGTTGTAAATGTTGGTGCCCGATATAATCTGCACTCCTATTTTCTTCCTCCTCATTGGTCCACATTCCTTTGAGAGATATAAAGAAATCGGACAGGAGGAGAGACTTTTCATCATACAGTTTTGTGAAAGTCTTAAACTGAGAGCAAGCCAAGGTTCCAGAACTTATAGGGATGGACCATAGCCCTTTTCCCTCTGTTTCCCACTTCCCCCTCCTTTGAGAATTGGCTAGATAAGCAGAAGAGCAAAGAAGGCTTTTGCACATAGGGAAAATCTGAAAAGGTCTTACAGCTCTTTGAACATGAATTGGTTCATTGATAAGTTATTTAATGTTCATTCATTATAAAACCGAAGGTCTTTAAAGTTTTGTCTGGAATATACTATTTATTATCCATCGTTGTCTTTATTTGTGTTAGTTCAGTGCGTTGATTATGTGTGTCGTTTATAAACACCTGTCCTTCTAGATTAGTTTGATAAATTATTGATATAACCTTTGATTCAAATAATGACTCCTGGTAATTCTTCTTAACTTGTAAGAACACTTAGTCCTACTTGAATAAAAATCAGCATTTCCTTCAAAAACATTACAAGGCTATTTACATTTAAGTAATTATGATGTATTAGTAAAACTGTGTTGCTTTCCTCTAACACCACTATTTTGTTCTGTTTTGTCACTGAAAACATTTTTTTACCTTTCTATGTGGTCTATTTAAAGAGAAGGAGATTTCATAGACACAGCAGCAGAGAGTTTCCGTCTGTAGAAGGCCAAATGAGAGGGTACTTCTTAGTGCCTTGCACAAACAGCTTTAGATACGAGCAGGAGAAAACTGGAAATATTAGTTTCCCTCAGAGATGTTTGCAAGGAAAGACACAGTCAGCAGGAAGCTTACAGAAAAAAAATCTTTCTGGGTTGTTTCAGTCATCAATATTGCCTTGCAAACTGCTCCGTGTACACACACAAGTCACTGGAACTTCTTGTTTTTGATCTTTCACCTTTTGTTAGACTTCTAAACTTCTAAAACAGAAGTAATACTTCTGAGAGTCAGAAATGTCGTTTTTTAAGGCATTTCCATAACAAGAATCCAATCAAGTATTCAAGATGTCACATTAATGGTTTTATTATAAGCAATAATATCAAACGTCAAGAACATGACCTGGGAAATGATCTTAGCTTTCCTTTCAGCAGGAATTTACCTCTTGGTAAAGCTTAGAGGTCTGTAAATTAGGCACCCTGCTGTTATAATAAACTATGACTCATTTTCTAACAGGTTAGTCATTAGATGACATGAAGGCAGAGGTCTTAACTTCCATCAGCTAGTTCCCAAGGTAACAATGAGCAAAGTTGCAGTCTCAACTTAAAAAATTTTAGTGCTGAGATTTTGATCCTGGGTTGCTTTGTAATGTATGATCCCATTTTATATTAGGCACACTTTATTATCCCAGCACACAACCTGGTGTTCCAGCAGCATTTATGGCTGTTTTTTCACACTAAGTTTAGCCTCTATGCATTAATTGAGTGATTTTTAGCAAGAAAGCTCAAAGAACATTAAAGTGATTTTGCAGAAACATAACTAGGAGGTCAAAAAATATTTAGCCAATGCCGCTTACGTCATTTAAACTCTCTGGAACATAAATCATATATATATGCATTGTAAAATAAATGGGAGGACATGATGCAATGTGAATGACAAATATCCTATCTTCATTAATGGACCCTCGGCAGCCCAGTATGTCTACACACTGCCCATCCTCCTTATCCTCTTGTTTATCTGTTCTTCCATCCTTTGTACTTTGTGTTGTCCTCTTAAACCACATCCTATACTGAGCTTATATTTTATGAGCTCTGTTTGGCCTATCAGCTATATTTTATTGTTTTGTACTTGCTGGGAGCAGCATAAACAGAGAGGACGTTTATTACAAGCTCAAGCTGAGATCTCCTTATATATATATATATATATATATATATATATATATATATATATATATACAGTTGGGCAAAATAGTATTTGGCTGCCACCAATTGTGCAAGTTGCCCAACTTAAAAAGATGAGAGGTGTGTAAATTCCATCATAGGTACTCTTCAACTGTAAGAGACCGAGTTTTCTAAAATCCAGGGAATCACATGGTATGATTTTTTTGAAAAATTTCTTTGTGTAATGGTGCAGAAAATAAGTATTTAGCATCTGCAAACAAGAAATAATTCTAGCCCTCAGACCTGTACCATTTATTTAAGAAGCTCTTCAATCCGTCACTTGTTCCCAGTATTAATGGCATCTTATTAAACTTGTTATCTGGATAAGAGACACTTGTCAAACAGTAAGACTCAAAACTCCACCATGGTCAAGACCAGAGAGCTGTCCGAGGACACCAGGTACAAGACTGTACAGTTGCACAAGACTGGGATGAGCCAATCTACAACAGACAAATATATATTTTTTTCGGTTAAGAGATCAACTGTTGGCGCAGTTATAACAAAAAATTCCTCACTGGCAATCTCCCTCAACCTGGAGATCCATGCAAGGTCTCGCCTTGTCAGGTACACATGATCTTGAGAATGGTGCGGCAACAGCCCAGATCTACATGGGGGGGGGGGGGACTGGCCAATGACCTGAATCCAGCAGGGAGCATGGTAACAAAAGTTACTATTAGTAACACATTACATTTTCATGAATCAAAATCCAAAACTTGTCCAGAAACGTCCAAAGTTTACCAGAAACCATCTGGATTATCCATAGAAGGATTGGAAGAATGCCATGTGGTCAGAGACATTGGTATAAATGCCACTCGCTGTGTTTGGAGGGGGAAGAATGCTGAGTTGCATCCCAAGAACACCATACTCACCGTGAAGCATGGGGGTATAAACATTATGCAAAGGGGACAGGATGACTGATCTTTATTGTGTAAAGCATGAATGGAGCCATGCATCATGAGATTTTGGGCAAAAACCTTCCATCAGTGAGAGCATTGAAAATGAAAATCCATCCATCCATTTTCTAAACCGCTTATTCCTCCAGGGGTCGCGGGGGGGCTGGTGCCTATCTCCAGCTGTCAACGGGCGAGAGGCGGGGTACACCCTGGACAGGTCGCCAGTCCATCACAGTGAAGATGAAAATTTGACTGGATATTCCAACATGACAGTGATCCCAAATACACCATCTGGGCAACAAAAGAGGGGCTATGTAAAAAGTATTTCAAGGTTATGGAGTGACCTAGCCAATCTCCATACCTCAATCCATTAGAGTCTGCGGAGCGAAGGCCCCAAAACATCACAGCTCTAGAGTTGATCTACTCAGAAAAATGGGTAAAAATACCAGCTACAGTGTGTTTCTAACCTGGTGAAGACCTACATAGAAAGTTTAACATCTGTCATTGCCAACCAAGTATTGAGGTAAACTTTTGTAATACGTATTTTCTGAGCCATAATAGAAATAAGTTCTTCAAAAAATACAATGTAATTTCTAGATTTTTATTTTACATTCGGTCCTAACAGGTGAAATGCACCTATGTTGAAACTTGTCGACCTCACTCACCTTTTTTAGTGGGACAACTTGAACAGTTCTTTGCAGTATCTTAGCTGCTCCTAGCACTGAGCTCTTATGGACTGAGATGTCAGATGTTTCTCAAGGTATTTCTTGGAGCCACATCACCAGTGTAGTGGTCACTGCCTCGACTGCAATCCCCTTCATCTTATCAATGATCACAATTACCATTTGAATCTTGAAGTCCCACAGGATCTTAGCTTAGTCCTTCTCCACCAGCTTGGGAGTTGACTCCCACTATGACCTACGAATCTCTACTTGGTATTTTATACATATGTGAACACTATAACAGCCAGTTGATTATGGCGTTTCATGTATTACTTTACAGCTAATATTTTATAACCTGCTGTAAGTTGTTTGAGTGTTTCTAGGGCCTTCTTACGCAGACTGCACCCGGGATTCTTTCCTGGTGTACAATCCATCCATTCATACATCCATACATACATACAATCTGTAGATTTGACATTATTTATTTAGTGCTTTTAGTGTCTTTTTGACATTGCAACTTTTTCTCATTATGATTTTCATCCTTGATTTCAGTGCTGCTGAGAAAATAAACAATGAAAATATATATTTTAAAAAAAACTCGCTCTAGGTCAGCCCTACATTGTCTTGTATTTCTGTACGTAAGCTATAGCAGAGAAAGAAACAGTATCTTTCTCCCAAAATTAAAACTGCAACCAAATATTCACCCTGTAACAGTGGTGTGTGGAAGTTGTTGACAAAGGAAGCAATAATTTGGTTCTCAAAGCCTGATTGTCAGAGATGGTGCTAAACACTTTTAAGCCGTTTTCTGTGTGCTAATCAAACTGTCCAAGACCCAAATGTTATTACAACGGTATCAGTGCAGGGAAAGTGAAATTGGGATGAAAACAGGAAAAGTAACCCCAAAGTCTCTGTAAATCTTTAGAGAATGAAACTTAATTCCCTCCACCCCCTTTCATCTCTGACGCAGGCCTATACCTGCTTGTCAGTCATTTCCTGTTACCATAGCAGCAGCCACAGCCACTAATCAGACTGGCTTCATTTTCATTTGTAAGGAGATTTAGGATTAAGATTCATCAGCATGACTGACACATACGAGTGCATCATCCCACTGAAATGATAAACTACTTTCACCCACCACTACATTACCAGTCCAAATGAGCAGTCTTTGCCCTCCATCACGCACAGCACATTTATAACTGCGATCGCCTCAAGAAACAATATATTAACTCCCTATTATAGAATGGCAATTTTTTTGAGAAATTGCTTTTAGAAGTTTTTTGCTGTTGCCAAAAATGATTACATTCAGTCAGGTATCATTCTGTACCACCTCAGCTTGTGTTAATATAGGGATTAATGTCTAGATAAGAATTTAAGCTGCATGGCTTTGATGCTCATTGCTGCATGTCATTCCAGCTGTCTGAGAAGTCTCCTGACATGCAAACCGAAGCAAGCACATATTCACACATGCATTTGTCTTTATTTTTTTAATCTTTTTTTCAACAAAGCAGTTTTCTTGTTGGGAAAAAGCATATATGTAGATTGATATCAGCACAAAAGCACGGCTTTCTCTTCAAAGAAGCTGCTGTGAATCAGATTAACTCTGAATGGTAGCTTTCAGCAGGAGTCCACCATGACTGTATACTCAAAGCACATGCACTAACACACAAATACACACTTAAAATAAGAATAATTTTTACGTTGCTCGCTTTGAAAATTGCAGTTTGCTAGTGGCAATCAACTGTTTCTCCTCTGTTTGCTACTTTTATATCTCCCCTCCACCACCAGTCTGTTGCCTTTCATTTTTACCACAGATCTACTCTAACTTTGTCCCCCCCCCCCCAACTCATTCAAAGCTATCTGTCAGTGAGTTTGTGGCTCAAGGCTATATTGTTCTCCTCTTATGACCTGTCACAACACTGCCAATAAACCCCCTGAGAATTATAATTTTTTAACTAATTGTTGCAATCTGTTTCACACAGTACCGTAATGACCAACGTTTGTTACTCAAAGATTCAGTATGCTGTCACTTCTCAAAAATAACGTAAATTGTGTGTTTTCTAATGTATTTTGCACAAATGCAACCTGAAGGCACATTGAATGTAGGTGGAATAAATACTGAAGTACTGCAGCATTTTCACACGAAACGTTTAACAACTGCATGGAGTCAGACTGTCTTCTAATGTTTTAAAGTAGTCTAGATTGATTGTTGTTCAGTTCGTATACGCGATTTATAGGGCTGCCTCATTCTAAGGTGGTCCTTATACCAGAAAATACTAAAAAATATATTTTGTTTTTTCAAAATTATAATGAACCCGATCTCCAGAGATTGGCTATATGAGCTGACTAGTCACGGCGATTTTGATGAAAGTACCTCCTAGTTACATCTGATGTTGATTGCGCAGCAATTCAAACGTCCATAGCAAACAAGGAGTCTTGATTACCATAAATCAGCTTAGCAAATTAAACACAGTTCTAATATGGGTAAACCTCAACAAACATGCTTAACCGTACTTTAAGCTATATCACAGGCATTCGCTCTACGTTGACGGAGAATGATAGTTAAAAAATGGGGCTTGATTCCGTGCAATGTTGCATAGGTGACGGGGAGCCCTTGCATCGACAGATAATGCCGTCAATCCATCAAAACGGAGAAGCGTGAACTGACATCGACTCTTCCCTCTGAGCTATAGCCAGCCGATTTTTTTGCTATGAAATCGGCTCTAGAAGGCACAACACTGCACTTTCCCTTAAGACTAAGACAGGAGCCTTTTTCTGTCTAAATATTCCCCAGTTCAAAGATCTTCTCATCACTTTAGGCACTGAAGTGATGAGAACAAGAGCAATCAAAGTCCAAAGTGAGATTTCACACAGTCCCAAAAGTCAAAATGTAAAAGGAAAGATTGTAATTTTATATAAAACTATAGCTTGTCTGTTTTGCGGTGGTATTGGTTGTTCTTTTGTAATTATATACAACAGCAGGTAGATTATTTCAGTGCAAAAACCCCATTTGATATTTCAAAGTTTTTGTCATACATGTTTATGAAAATTAAAAACCTGAGCGAGACATAATCCCTGATCCAGAAATAAGTACATTTAAATATCCCAAACAAATACATTTTAGCTTTGAAAAGTCAGGATATCAAATTGTAAATGTAGATTTGATGGCCTTATTGATTTATCTGTTAAGAGCTTGAGTTATCTCCTGATGTGCTTCAATAGACATCCATTTTCAAAGTAATTACTGCTGAGGTAAATTAGAGCTGGATCAATAAACATAATCAGAATTTCTTTTGAGCTTTTTTCTCTCTTAGGGCTCTCATAATTCTCTTGCATCTGTTCCGCTTGAACCAAGCCTGGTTAATCCTCATTAACCTCTACATAACGCTGCAGGGAACAATTAGTCATGTGTGGTCTGGTTAGTGTGTGTGATTTCAATATGTGTGAGTGTGTAGACTTTACGGCCCTGATGTTTTCAACAAGGAAAACAGTTAATAAAAGTCAGGCCAACTTTTAAAAATTATTTAACTCTGGAGGAGCTGCAGAACTCTACAGCTAAAGCCTAGTTTATGCTTCTCTGACCGCAAATTTGCACTCAGACACAGACGTATTGGTGGAGACGTTTTTCGTTTATGGTTCTCTGTTTTTTCTCCACTCCATTGTTTTGTCATCGTTGCTCGAACAGGACAGCAGGAGGTGCTAACCTTTCATGGCATCTTTGCCTACTATCACAGGATCATTTCAGTTTTTTACGAGGCTTGTGAACACATTTCCCCCTAAAGGAGCAATAGACGACAGAAAGTAAGTTTTGATTAAGCTGTAAAGTGTTTTACTGGAAGTGCAGCTCATAGAATACACACAAAACAATTGGAAACAAACAACTGCATTTTTTGTTGTTTTCCTACATCTCTTTGTGTTCAAAATTGCCAAAAGAACAGTTTAGATAAATTATCCTTTCGGTATAAAGCATGCAGTGGCCAAACGCTGCATTAACTACTGATTACAGTGACTATAGAGCACCATTCTGGTGAAGCAATCTCTTGCTCTTACTGAACTGACCAATCAGATGCATACGCTCTTAAATATTGCTGGGTTAAAAACAACCCAAGTTGGGTTATTTTAACCCAACCCAGTTGGGTTAGGTTTTCTACCTAAAGTTGGGTAGAAATTACTAAATTGTTGGGTTGAACTGACTAAACAATTAACCTTTGCATTATGAAGGCAACTTGTACTGTTATTTAATAAAATTAAACATAATACGCTCTCCGTTGATGGATAGTTAGAAAATGTTGCTCTACTCCGTGCGTCCTTGCGTATGTGACGGAGATCCCTTGCGTTTATGGATAATGGCGTTGCGTCAGTCTCCGTCAAAACGGAGAAGTATAAACTAGCCTTAAGGTGGGAAAACAGTTTATGCAACAATTATTAGTCATGCACGCTATAAATCCGCACTTTATGCTTCAGTTTGTTAGACAAGCCATACAGATGGAACAAGGTGCTCTGGTCAGTTCAAAATCTAAATGTTGTACCAACATGCAAAATGCTGTGTGGCTGAAACAGTTAATATCATCCTGAGCAAACTATGGTGAAACTTCCTACCAGCATTATGCTGTGGGAGTGGCTTTTTTCAGCAGGGACATTCAGGAAAGCAAGTCTAAGTTAAAGGGAAGAAGGATGGAGCTAAGGGACAGTCCTGGAGGAAAACCTGACAGAGGCTGCAAAAGTCTTGTGCATGAGCTCATCTTCGAACCAGACATCGGCTCTAAACATAAACAGCCAGGGGTATCAATACAAAATTACACTTTAAAGATTCCTATTTGTAAAACATTTTGAGAACCACGTATCAATTTCTCTCCCTGTTCTCAACTCTGCTCTACTTAAAATACTGATGCAATGTGGATGTTGACAGAATGGATTATTAAAATCTTCTGCAAGGCTCTATACAATAATTTTGACTTTATTTGGAAATTATGTACTTGTTCAATAATAAATCATAATAATTGTACAATTTTTGGACCGGCATTTCTAGGAAATCATTTGGAATATAGAGTCACTTTATACATGTACCTCCAGGTAATGTAACCCAGAGTAATACTGTCAAGGTTTTTGATCTTCTTTACACTCAACTGAGCTGTTAGAACCCTCCATTTTATCTGTTTTTTAAAACTGTAGTTAACTGAGAGCTTTGCATGGTGTACTTTAATACGTTGTTCAGGCTTATCCATGTTTATTGCATTTTTATTTACAATTGTATTTAGAGCAATTCAGTCGAATCATGACTGAAATAAATATTTGGAGTTTTTCATCAAAAACTCTTAAGCAATAAGATGTCCATGTACACTCAAAAAAATTTCTACCAAACTGATTTGGGTTGAATTAGCAATAATGAATTTTGTTGAGTGAACTAAATGTAAACATGTTGAATCAACCTAATATATTTAGGTTGCTATAAGGCACAAAAATAAAGAGCAGGGGATGAATTCAAACTCAGAAAAGCGCCTCTGTTTTCAGAGCACCTGCACTAACCACTTTGCTACACAATGAATTAAAAAATGTTGTATATAATATATATATATATATATATATATGACTGCATTTCCAGTGTTAACTAAAAATTACTATAATATTATAAATCATAGGGTGAATGGAAACTCCGGCAACACTTGGAAATGTATAGATCCACTTTATTGAGACCAACGTGTTTTGGCGTAAAGCCTTCATTATGTTCATTAAAAGAAAATATGTACACACACAGGTTAAATACAATAAAACCTACAGAAAAAATACAAATCAGACAATCATCTTTCGACACACAAGAGTGAGCCAATGCAGTTAGAGGGAGGAGTGTTGAAGTTAATTGAACAATTATCTTTGAGAAATACAAAATGAGGGCAAAATCTGAAACAAATGTATATATTAGTGGCTCAACTGCACAACACGCCAGCAATAAAATGACGCCGCTTCAGAAGACTCCAACATCCATTTAACAAAGGAAAGGATCATTTGAGTTACTTGCTTGAATGTCTTCTGTCTTCCTTTCCTTTGTTTACTCCGAAATGCGTCGGCCTCTATAAAGTGGATCTATACATTTCCAAGTGTTGCCGGAGTTTTCATCCTATGATTTTCTCCTTCTCCGTGCACGTAGGAAGTGGGTGAAGTTACATCGGTATTGCTGTTTTCTCTATAATATTATAAATACCTGCCAATTCATTTTTTTCATGAAAAAGGTGAAGGAATTGTATTAATGAAATCCTTATAATCATGTTTAGTTAACACTGGAAATTAAGTTGTGCCTTATAGCAACCTGAATGTATTAGATTGAACCAACAGGTGTACATTTAGTTCACTCAAAAAAATTCATTATTGCCACATCAACCCAAATCAGTTGGGTGGAAATAGTTTTTTTGTTTTTTTGAGTGTATTTCCTATTAGTAAGCTTGTATCAAAATTAATAAACTTGTATCCGAAGTTTTGTTTCTTAAATATTAGAATAATTATTAAAGCTGAAGTAGGCTATTGTGGCTAATGTGGTTGAAATCTTGTTTTGGATCAATTCAAACAAAATGAAGAAAACCATCATGGAGAGTTACTGTGTGCAGCTTGCCTAACCATGCATTCTGATAGTCAGAGATGATTTAACCCCTGTGACGTTATGCCTCACTCTGCATTCAATCGAAAACCAAGGCTCTAACTGGCTATGGAGGAAGTTAGTGGAACAGAAGTCCAATTGGATTTTATCCAGACAGTCAGGCTTATTATGACCCATATGTCTGACAATCTGTCAATATATAAAAAAGCTCTATGTGTGGTTTATTTCTGGACCAGAGTGATTAAAGAACCACTCAAAAGGTTCTCCTTTAATCCAGCCCCACAGTATCTACTATTCCCACTGTTCTGTAGCATTTAAACTTCCCCTGTGGGGATTAAAAAAGCACTTATCCTATCTTAACATAAGGTTTGTGTTAAAGAGAAGCAGTGGGAGACTTTCACTATAGATTAAAAGTAAGTTTCACAGCTGATTTTAAAATACAACTTTTTTGTCTTTTTCGGATCTTTCACACCCTGCGCTGCATTATTTTTTTTATTTCTGAAACCTGCTGGTTACAGTTTTTCATCAGTGGTTGCCCCCCTTTTTTTTTGGAGGCATTGGAAACCCTGGGCAGTAGGAGCCAGCCATGATCAGTTGGGGAGATAAATGGCTGCCATCAAGGCTGTCTGTTCATCTGAGAGTCTGGGTTGAAAGGTTGACACTCGCTCATGGTGAAGTAACAACGCAGCATGCCCTTGCATCCAGGATGTCTGCCAAGTCTCTGATTTGCCAATGTTGTATCTTAATTGAATGATTGTGAGTGGAGAGAAAGTGAATGTGGTGTGCTTTTAATAGTCTTGAAAATGAAACTTTACTTCTAGAGAAGTAATGTTTTAAACTGAGCAAATGTAACACATTTTCACAAAAAAATGCAAATGAAAGAGTGAATTTCTGAGCCAATGATTTGGTAGGACCTCGTATGCTGCAATTGCAGCTTAAAGAGTGTCTTTGAACATTATTTTTTTTGCCACAGTTTGGATGTAGGTCTGAACTTTGACTAGGACATTGTAACACAAAAATCTGTGTTGATGTAAATGATTTCCATTGTATATCTTACTATATTTAAATGGACCATTTCCTGCTGGAAGATGATCGTCCAATCTCAATACTCGTGTAGCCTAGTTTAAAATGTTAGGTTATTTTTGGTCTCAACAACTCAGAGCATCTTCCTCCACCTGTTTTCTATGTCTCCTCCACGGCTTGAGGCAAAATGCAAACCAGACCTCTTCTGTCTTTCAACAATAACTTTCATGCCACTCCTTCCATAAAGGCCAAATTCAGGGAGGGTGTAATAGCTGTCCTGTCAACACATTATTCTATCTGTGGATTCTGCTATGAATATCAGCAGCTCCTCCTCAGTTTCTTTCACTGCTCACTGATAAATGCCCTTCTTTCTTGGCCTGTCAATTTGTATTCAGGCCATACTCTTTCTTGATGAATGGAAGTTGATGGATTAAAAATGATTTAAATGAGCTGCACACTTTTCCAGTTTTGATTTGTACAAACAGCTTATGGGTTATTATAATTTTTTCCTATACAATGCACTCTGAAAATGTACAATGTATTATTTTCCTTTTACCTCCCAAATACATTGTGTTTATGTATCATATTAAATCCAAATTAACCACATTTATAGTTCAAATAGTAGAGGAAGTATAGAAGCTATTTAAGGCAGTGTATCTTGAAATAAAATAAAGAAACATGGGCCCCACACAGGGTTCACAGCCTTTGTCAAAGAACTGTCTGTCTGCTCCATAACAAGCTACCCTGACTTTGACCTGCGTGTCAAAGTCACGGTACCAACAAGGCAGAGAGGCTGGAGGTTCAGCTCTGTGTCAGGCCTTTTCATTGCTGTCACTATGTTTGATACTTTGTTAAATTGAGTTATTGAAGAGATGACTACCCAAGGACAGCAAAGGTCCAGAGCTTCAGGCAAGTTCAAGATTAAACATATGGAAAATTACGTAAGAGCATAAGGATACTTCAGGACCAAGATGCATGTGAGCAGTTAAGGTCAAACAAAAAGGGAAGCAAGCATATTAGTGTGTTTGCATCACATAGATTTTGGTGAACACATAGATCTGCTTTTGTTTCCATAAAGGTGTTAATTCATACTTTACAGTAGTTTGTACACAGGACACAAAATACTATAAGCTGCCTTGCTATTTTAAACAACATGAAGGAATAAATAAATGTTTCCTTGAGGCAAATTTTGGCAGTATTCATCATTCTTGCTAAGATCAAAGAACGCTCATGTTTCTAACTGAGGATGTAAAGTTTTTGTTGAATGACCTTTTGGTGTTCTTTGCTGAAGTTTCTGAGGGATTTTCAGGTATAGTCCCTGTCATTCAGCTTGGGCTACACCTGCCGAACTGTGATAAATCATTTTTCTCTCATTCTGTCTCTGTCCTGTCCTTATCCCTAACTCAGCAACTTCAATAAACCTATGGAGCCGAAAGCAAGGATAAAGGGGATTTGCTTTTTCATAAAGTTTTAACCTTTCACAAGCGAATCCTTTTCCCTTACCTCTTCTGTATCAAAATCCTTGCAGCCTGAATTGAAATTGTTTTGTATTTGGCTACATTATGAAGAAGAAAAATCACATTTTTTTTTTCTGTCTTGAGCCTAGTGTCTTATTACTGTTGCTGAGGCTTCCAATTAGCACTGCCTCTCCAAAAAAAGCGCTGTCATTAAACAAGCATCTGAAGAGGCAGTGTGCTCTTTGCTGGTTTTCAGTTAAGGATACAACACATACAGGGGCGGTGTGTGTGGTTGGTGTCACAGCTGCTTCAGGGTCCTATAACTCCAGTGCCTTGCAAAAGTATCCATACCCCTTCATCACTTTCCACATAGCTTTTCCTTCCCCCAGCTCAATCGTGGATGTCTGCTGCTCTTTCAGAATTACCATGGACCTCTTGACTGGTCTGATGATTAATGCGTAGGATGAGCAATGTTCTCGGGGATTTTCAGAAATATGGGTTACATTTTTATAACCAAACCCTTCTTTTAATCTGTCCACAATTTTCTGCTTATTTAAGTGTTCCTAGGTATTCATGGGCCTGTTTATTTGTTAATGTTCTCTGAAAATCCTCTGAGACCTTCGAGCAATTTATTTAAAGAAGCATGGGGCAGGATGAAGAAACCAAACTCACAAGCATTGCGGCCAGTGCTGCAAGTTACTGCAGCCACCGGCACGGAAGCATTCCAGTGGCTGAATCTGATTCGGATTATTACACAAACACAAACAATACTACAATATTTATTTCCTGGTCAATAGGAAAGGAGCCATGTCAGCATATGTTATCTGTGCCTGATCTAGTTGAAGGAGCCTCCATTCCTTGATCACATATCAGATATATATCGGCGTGCCTGTCACACTTTTATCATATTTTGCTTTTGTCACTGATAAAACGTTCTTCTTCTTACCACTTTTAGTGGCCTTTGAGTGGTGCTTGGTCATTTGCTGGTTGCGGGAGAATCTATTGACATGATTGAATGAGCCGCCACCATCTTCTTCCTGTTTTAAGCTGTCCAGAATGCACAAGCAGTGTTGACTGACGTCACACCTGTAGGACAGCATGGGAAATTTGTGCTTGAATTGCAGCACATTTTGCTGCATGCAGCCTGTTCAAGAAAATGGAACAATATGTGGTTGGGCTTTTTCCTTTATGTGTATAACGCTTCATCACCCAATAACCTAAAAAAACTGGCCATGTATGTTTAGTTGTTTTTTTTTAAGAATCCTGCCCCATGTTCCTTTAAACACAAGTGCACTATATTTACAAAAAATTGGACTTTGGTTATGCAAGGTTTTCTCTACCCCATCTGTCAAAAAGCGGACTGAATACAAATACATTTCAGGATTTTTTTTCTCATTTGAAAACCATGTATCATTTATATTCCTCACTCATATGCACAACTCCATCATATAAAATCCCAATGAAATTCATTAAAATGTTTTCAAAAGGTAAGAAGTTCAGAAGGTATGAAAACTGGTGCTTGGCACTAAACATACTCAGGTTGAGGTCAAAGCTTTTACATCATAGTCTCAACTTTACATGACTCATGAAATACCCAGTCAATTTGACCCGGTCAACATACCCTGTTCTTATCAACGACCCATTCTGACTAGCACTGTTCCATTAGTCCAATCCCAGGCAGGGTTCTTGAACAGCTTTCATCAGTCAAAGCCTAGGAATGGGATCTGGCAGGATGCATTGTTTCCTCTAGTAACCACAAACTTCTTGGCAGCTTATCATTTGGATGCAGCTAATCGTTTGATTCAGTGATTGTGGAGTGGGTTTCTCTCTGTCTGTTGTGGAGATAATAAGATTAATTGAGATGTTTATAAAGTTAGAAGGAAACGTGAATGCCCTATGGTACCACCCTGTCTTATTTGCATTGTGTCTTGTAAGGTGACAGAGTTATGTTTGTATGAGGACTGTTGAAAAAAATAATAATTCCCAGCAGCTATATGAAATATGCTGAAGGCTTGTAACTAGAATTCAGTCCAGCTGTGTTGAGAAATTGTAACTGTTTAAACTTCATTTTAATACAATGCCACATTAAATTAAATCATACATTTTCTTTGGCTCAGTTGCTTATAATTTTCTAAGGAACTAATTCAATTGGAATTCCTTCCATCTTTGTCAGTCCACACAGACCTTCAGCCCATTATTTTATTTTGGGTTTTTTCTCCTTTTTTACACCATGCATTCTATTTTTCTAAAGAAATTTGGATTTTTTTTTTTAGACAAGAAAACGTGGGCTAAATGGTATAAAAACATTTTTCTATCTTGTGTAGTAGTTTTTGGTACAGGTTTGACTGAAAAAAATCCAGCTATTGATTTTAATTATTATTGCCTCAAAAGATGGAATCAGAAATGCATTTGAGCTTTTTTTTCCAGACGGCTCTTTTTTTCCAGCCTTCTCCGGGTTTAAACTGCCTCAAGAAAATTAGCCTTTTCGAATCCTCTGAGGTTTAATGCAAGCATATCTCAGTTGAATTTATTGATTTGCTGTCCACTCTGTTTTATCATAAAGCCAATGTGTATGTCGATCTACAGTTAGCTATGCATAAGGCTTGTTGGTTGTCTTTGCTAATCTGAGGGCAAACGGGCCTCACACTCAGTTGATAACATTTTGTTTTCATTTATTTTTTGGGCTGTATCTGAGTTTCTCAGTCCCCTATAAATCACTCATTTGATATTATATAACTGCCAGATTTACTGAGGAACTTTAGCACTCCTGTAAAATGCACGTGGTGCTGGCTCCTCACACTTAGTCATTAGTGGATGCTGCGACTCTCAAACCAAAAGCTCTGAGCAGTTGCAAATACCCTTTTTTTCTGGGGCTGATATCGATAGCTTCTTCTTTTTGGATCAATACTGCATTCTTCCTTCTCTTTCCTCAAATTACCTCTCACAAAGACTGCTCTCCCTGGATTTGGGATGAGCCACGTTGGTGGGTGTCTCACAGCCATCAGTCATGCAGCCATTTGTTTCTGCTTTATGCCTTTGTGAGTCTGTACGGGTCTTCCTCTTGAGGTCACACTCCTGAGATTCAAATATAATACTGTCACTTTATGTGTGCATCACTGAGAGGTATGATGAGTGCCAAAACTTTTGGAAGTTTTATATTTTGCTTAATGCGCACTGACTTTTTCCCCAAACTATTCCTAGAAAAGGAATTGTGGACATGGGTTTATGTCCTCATAGCGTGAGAAGATCAACAGCTCCCATCCCTAAGGTAAGCTGGTTATAGCTGACGGTCAGGCTGCCGCTAAATTGAAGAGGGATTCTGAGCCTTGGTGGTGTATTGTTGGTTGTAATGTCAGGGCTACATCACCTGTAATACAACCGTCACATCCTATAAATAAGCTACTTCTCTTCTCTTAAATCAACCTCAATATTTTTCTCCATTACTCTTCTATTTTTTTACTCCTCATTTTCCCTCCTCGCCTAGTTCTCCTCCCATCAAAAGGGGATTCACCGAGCAATGCTAATCTTCAGCTCTGGGTCTTCTGCTGCCACTAAAATAGCCTCTGAGTCCCTGGCGGCTATCTGAGGCTTCATCTTTACATACAGCTGTGACATCCTCTCACACCTGGAATCTCTCCAGCACAGCTTAAAACCAAGCCACCATCAAACTGTGGTGTGTGTAGCAGATGTAAGCAGGATGATTCTAAACCTGCAAATGTAAGCTAAGACTAGAGGATAGTAAATATAAAACCCAATTTCTTAAATGTTATTTTGCAAATGAGGCAACATGTAAATATTGATCCACTAAGAACCATATTTTGATTATTATTATTATTCTGTCTGACTAACAGGCAGACAGGCAAGATTGTTGCTGATACCCCAGTGCCATCCATCCATCCATCCATCCATCCATCCATCCATCCTCCACTGATTGGGAATAAGGTTGTGGGGTAGCAGCCAAAGCAGGGACACCCAGACTCATTACGGAAGCGTCCATGAAGCATCCTAACCAGATTCCGGAGCCACCGCATTTCCCTTTACGTCACAGTAAAGGTTTTATTTCCATACAATTACGCAGAACCAGAGGTGCATGTATTCAAGTTTTCATTTATAACTGAAAATCTGATGCTTTGGCACTAAGTCGGACTGATGTAGAAGGGACCGGAGAATGAGATGGTGTGGCACTGAGGCTTGGTTTAAAGTGTCTCAAAGTGCATCTAAAGAGAGAAAAGTCACTCAAAAAGCATCACAGCTAATTACGTGAATGTTTGATTTAACCTAATTGCAAAGTAGTTTTCATTTGTACAAAAGAAGATTTATCATGATTGCAGCAACTAAGATCAATGACAAACATAGACAATATTATTCTCTAAAACAGCATAAGCAATTTGATTTAAAGGTGAATGGTGAGGGCTGCACTGTGGCGCACTGTTGCCTTGCAGCAAGAAGGTTGTGGGTTCGTATCCTGGCCCAGGGCCTTTCTGCATGGAGTTTGCATGTTTTCCCCGTGCATGCGTGGGTTCCCTCCCGGTACTCCGGCTTCCTCCCACAGTCCAAAAACATGACTGTCAGGTTAACTGATCACTCTAAATTGTCCTTAGGTGTGTGTGCATGGTTGTTTGTCCTGTCTGTCTCTATGTTGCCCTGTGGTGGACTGGCGACCTGTCCAGGGTGACAGGGCGCCCGTTGACAGCTGGAGATAGGCACCAGCCCCCCCCCGCGATCCCTTGAGGACTAAGCGGTTCAGAAAATGGATGGATGGAGGGTAACAGATGAATTAAGCTGACTTTATGGAAGAAACTGACCACTATAATCCTGCCCTGATGTGGGTTTTGTTTTGAGGAAGATTCATAAGGAGGAGCACATTAAATCCATATCACATTTAGTTGTAAACAATTATAGATAAGAACTAATGTTACTGATTTTTAACTAATTTAACAGATAATAAATGTTTTGCTATTGTATTTACTATTTATTCACAATTTTTCCTGTGTTTATAAATGTTTATTAATGTCACAGACCACAGTACAAAATAAATGTCTTAAAAAATATGTTTAACATGTCTGGACAGTCTGCAGGAGACATTCCCTATTTCTCTCCCTCTCACTGGAGCTGCATTAGCATGCTATTATCACGGTAACTTTGACAGCACTAATAAATGCTGACACACATGCATGAATTATTAATAAAAATAATAATATAACTAAGGAGTAAGATCTACTTGCGTTGCATAGAGCTATTCATTACTTTAAAACAATGTTGCTATGGTCCAAAACAAGTTAACTAGCAAATTAACAATGCTACAACAATAACTACAGTCCATAATAATCTAAATCATTTTGTCACATTAACATTACTTTATGTAGCCTACCTCTGTCTTCTTCATGTTGTTTCCCCTTTTCTCTCATTCATTTCCTTTTAAATGCACTTTTTAGACTGAACAGGTCACAAATCTGTCAATCAGCTGGTTTGATTAAATCACTAAACAAGCTTCTTGGCATGAGGAAAGTAGAGCCTCTGCTCCTCCCATGTCAACTCCTTTATCCAACGCCAGGATTTTAATTTTTTCTTTCTTTTAAAACTAGTCTACAAACTATTGCCAATGCCTTGTCTTTGGCATTGATATTTATTTACTCCTTTGACTTTAGTCACATTTTATGTCATTAATTTTTGTTGAGATTTCCCATCAGATCTTGGAATGTTTGTGAGTAAAATCAGTTTGGGTGTGGTGCATCGTCATTGCCGTGTGGTCGCACACCACACACTGTAGGACCAAAACAAGGTATATCCATGATTTTGCATATCACTGTGTTTGGTCTGAAGCTTTTGGGACAATTTCAAAATCCAGCGGACTAGCCCTAAGCGGACTACCCTTAAGGCACAGATTTTAGATGCATTCATTATCTGAGCCACTGTAATTTTCTTGGTACTCACTGTTCGATTTCTTTAATATGGATGAAAATCATTCTACACTGAAAAAGTACCAATCTGTACTTGTTGCAGTGGTTTGTAATGGTTCTGAAGCCAGCACAATCCAGCACACTTTTCTCATTTTGCTTCAAATGTAATATTGGTCTTTAAGGCAAAACACTTCCAAACTATAGGATATTTGAGTATATTAATGTGTTTTGTCACTTATTAAATTTAGAAACTGTGCTCCACGATACTTTCTGAACCTTCTGTGTTTGATTATTGCCAACCATTCTTGCCTTTTGTTTTTCTTTTTTTGTGTGTGTGGAGAGCTTTTGATTATTTGCTACACTTAACAAAACGCAATGGGATTTTGTAAACATCTTCTTCTGTATATAACTAGGAATTGAGTGTGGCATGTCCTTCATAATGGTTATGTGTGAATACATGCAAATGTGGAAATACACCCTAAGTTTAAGCAATTGTGTAGATTAGACCAGTGTGGCAGAGAACTGAAAAATAAAATTCCTAGTTCATCCATTGAGAGCAAAACTAAAGAAAAACCTTTAAGGTTTTAAGTAAACATTTCTCCGAGCATTATTTCATACTTTTCTGATATTTTAAAAAAATATATTTTGAAGAAAATCTGTTTTGCTTAAGTCTCAGTTTCCTGAAAAGGATTGCTTGTTGTCAACTTAAAGTGCCTTTTTTCTGTCATTTAGTTACAACTTCAGTAATAAATAACTGAAGAGTAAAAGTATAATAAGGGTAAAACGGGAAAACAGAATTCCTCCCAATTTATTTCTGCCACATGCTGAGTTTCTGTTTCTGTTTTAAAGTTGTAGAAAAAGCATGCAGTCTCTCACTATTCATCTCTTTCTCATTTTCTCACATAGTTACTGAACAGCCAGTGCATTCTGACTGGATACGTTATCAGTGAGGCACAGATTTGACTTGAATTGTTTCCTAAACCGAGGGCTCATTACCGTCCTGTTAGATAAAAAGGGGAGTCTTGTCTCCACATTCTGGAGGCTTCGCTTTTGCCACTGGTTTCAACCAGGAGGGTCAAAAATAAGAGAGAAAAGTAAAAGGAGAGATAAAGAGCGAGCCCATGGCTGCTCTGATTTATAAAACTCTGCAGGAAGTAGGCCAGAGTTGAAGTGTGATGGTAAATTGCTACAGCCTTGCACCATGGGTGTTAAAATTCATGAAGTTACCATAAAAAATAGAGCCAGCTCAGAAATCTAGCTTAGAAAAACATATGGGGGGGGGGGGGGGGGTTCATAATTGAAAGAAGATGATTAAATTCCTGCTTGAAATTTTCTTGAACTATTGAAAGATTGATAATCTGCCAAGAAGCTGTGTGTAATTGATTCCTCTGTATGCAGCCTTCAGTAATTGCCCTGACTTTGCTGTTAAGCTAAGGATAAAGTCAACGTTAAAAAAGATTTAGCCACGTCAATATTTGCTCTCGCAGTACAAGTATTTACTTGCTGCAAGAACCAAAACCAAGGATAGCTGCCAATACTGAACAAGCGAAAACATAATACTACAATCATTGGCTCAGACCAGATGCATTACTATCATCTTAGCTGGGAACCATCTTAAGGATAATAAATGTTTTCGTTCTGTATTTTGTTATGTGATGATGAAATATTTATCAATTTCATTAGTTTCAACGTTTTTTTGTAACTCTGCAGGAAAGTGAACATGCAGGGTTAAAATGATGTATGTGAAGAAATAAGGCAGGTCTTTATGCTCAAAGATACTTTAAGAATCTACCCCAGTGGGAAATCAAACCAGGAGATGCCTGACATGTGTATAAAAAGCTGTTTCAGGCATTCAGAAGTAGTCTATTCATGGGTCGCACCTTCGAGCTTCAGTTCACACCAACTCGTGTCACTCTGTCTGCCCACAGTTGCTTGGGATCCAAAACATGGAACGTGGAGATGAAGAAAAAAACTCACAAAATAGTATCAGTATTAGCAGTAGGCAGGCTCACTGAGGAAGAGCGCTGCTCCTTTTTCTGACATTTAGAATCAAAGGTTCCTAGATTTATACACCCACTGTAAAGGTAAAATTGCCAAGGGTGCATATTAGTGGATTTTTGGCATTCTGAATGCTCTTTTCATTTTAAGCAAGGAAGTGAGACAGCATTTAAGCTAGAGTTACACCCTTAGCTCCATTTATTTCCTGCTGTGGTCACCTTGAGCTTCTCTGAAGAGGTTTACATAATGATACACAGGTGGTCTCAAAGAAGTGGGAGACCAATTTTGTATTTAAAAAAAACATGTCTGAATTTCTTTAATTACATAGTGTAGACAGAAAAGAGTGTCTACTGATCTAGTATATGTGGGCTTTCTTTATTCATGCAGCAGATAAATGAACCTCACCAAGGTCACCACATAAAGATGAACAGGTTTATTAGCACAGGCTGAATAATTCAGATATATTTCTCTCCACACAGAATAATAAACACTGCTCTATTTTCAGAAACAATTGTCCCAGAAAAATGCATTAATTAGAGTGAATAAAATATTATGGGAAATAAACCAGCCATAATATTATGTCTATGGAAGACATGAAAATCCTTCACCTTTCAGCAAACGTCAGTTTTGAATCCAAAACAAGTGAAGCTTTGGGGAAAAACAGGCTTTGTGACCGACAGGATTTAGAATTTGAATTACTCTTTACACCCTGCTGAACTACTTAGGACTAAAATCTGTTTTGAGCGTATGTCTACAGTTTTCTTTTATTTCTACTGCACAATATCATCTCAGTGCCTTCGGCATATGAGCAGAGTGGAATATAGCACTTTTCACACAAGTGCACTTTTTGAAAGTGAATACTGTCTGTGATGCACTTATTATGAAATTGAAGTGAGCAGATCTTGGAGCCTGAAAAGGCAGGTGATCATGCTTTTTAAGTCTGTTGAAAAGTAGAGTTACAGCATCAAATACAATAGGCCGAATGCTGTGCTGCGACCAAATGACACAACCAAAGTGAGGATAAATACTTTCTTCTGAATCAGAAAGTGACAGAGATAATTACTAATAACTCACTATTATAAAATGTTCAGGGTCATATCCAGGAGGTTTATAAAGAATGGCTAATAGGGGCCAGTGTGGGTCATGGGCTGACGCACCAAAATAAAGCAGATATGTTGTTGTTGTTTTTTATTTGTGGGTATCCAATCTGAGCTGGTCACATTTTAATTTTCATCTGTTAAAATAACATTTGAAAAGTAATTTTATTTTACTACGGTTTATGTGAAAGTGTATATTGTTGAATACCAACGTAATTATATAATTGATTTTATTTAAAAAAAAAGTTGCAGCTCTAGAATGTAAAAATAATGTAAAACTTCATGTATTTGGAGTCATATTAAAATTAACTCAGTAGCAAAAATATGGAGACACATTTAGTGTGAAACACTATACATGTAAGAAAAAATAAACATACTTACTTATCCGTGGACTATATATTGTTAGGGTTCAGTTGCTGTGTGCCGGAGAATCGGGTGTCACTGTTTGTGTCATCCTTACCTCTGTGACAGGATTCCAACAGAGGAGCGGCTCCCTGAAGCTGACACCATTAGGTTATCACATCTAAGTGTAACAGGCCACTTCCCTGTGCTGTCCAAGAATATTATTGTCAAGCTTCAGCTTCTTTCATCGCCAAGGCTCATGAATGTTCCATGTCCTCGTTTTCTCATTCCTGTCAAGATCTCTCCGTGATTGATTCAACCATCTGATCGTCTTCAGTCAAATTCCGTGCAACTCCTCCCTGGAGAAAAACGTACTCATTTATGGTCCAGCCAATCAATTTCCTGTCCACCTTCCAATGCTGCACCCCCTGCAGCAGACAAACACCGGATCAATCATCTCCCAAACCATCCACTCCCACTCCCAGCCAGCCTCAGTAACTGTTTACTTACTCACCTCTCCTTTCACTGGACTGTAAGCAGAACCCACACTGTATGAAATAAGATCACAACCTTCCACAATTAATATTAACCACTTACCTGTCCTCCTATACTGCTCCTAACCCTGGATCCCTGTCCTGATGTCCTCCCTTTTTCTACTAATTTCAATAAATCTTTTAATTAACCATAGTTCTGTTGGCTGTATTTGCTGCCTGAACTCAGAGTCTCTGCATTTAACATTGACATACAGGTGAAAAGGTGAAATTAATATGGGATATAGCCTCATTACATGCAAAGCAGGATATTTCAAACCTGTATTTGTTATAGTTTTGGCTTACAACTTATATAAAACCCAAGTTCAAAATCTCAGAAAATTAGAATATTATATGAAATAAAAAAAAACAAAGATTTTAAATAGAGAAATGTCGGCCCTCTGTAAAGTATAATCATACATACAGTATTTACTCAATGCTTGGTTTTCAGGGCCCCTATTGCATCATTTACTGCATATCCTTCTTTGGATTTTTGTCCTGGTACTTAAACATTAGACAGATTTACACACTTCTTCACCTAAACACAAAGACATACACATTTTGTTTTATTTTGTTGTTTTTTACCTCAAATAAAAACTGATGCACTATTAAATACTCACAATTGCACATTTCCAATTAATAGCAAATTAAGCACTTGGAAAACCTGCAATCAATTCTGTTACCAAGCCTATCTAGATAGTTGCACTTGAAAATGCACAGATCAATATATAAAAAATATATAAACACCTAAAGTCAATACTGCACCACAATCAGCAATATATATTGTAGCATCCTGCTGACCAGAGCTACATAATTTACTGGTGAAGTTGCCACTAGTCGATAAAGGTTTTATGTTTTTTGTAGGAGGGATTTTAAAGATATCCCTTTTTGCCACAATGCTGTCTTCACCAACACAATAACTGGCGTAAAAAATGCTAAAACGATTATCAATCATTTAACTTTTTTCTCCCATTATTTTCCTGATGTGACACCTCTTTTTTATGTTTGTATTTACATTTACACAAGTTGTATCTTTTTGGAGTCTTATTCAGAGTTCATGAAATTTGTGCTTATGTTCTATAGCACAATTTATTGTCCTATCTTACTAAAAAATCAGCAATTAAATAAATTTTTACTTTGTTTCAAAGTGTTTTAACAAAACTGGATTCATCCTTCCAGATGCATTTGGCCCCTAAAATTTAACTCAAAAGTGAATTCTCCATTCAGTTAGTATGACCAGTTTAAGTGAATATATGTATATATAGGTTATTTTTAAACCAATAAATTAGCATTCTCACTCTTTAGAATTGTTGAAAAATGGACTGATATGTTAAAAAAAAGAGTTAAGGGGAAAAAAGCTTAATTTTGTTTACTGTATGTATAAACAAAGATACAATGCAGATAAAAATCTGTTTACTTTTTACACAGTCTGATATTGTCTGTCTGACTGAAGTGGAAAAAAGAGAATGAATATAATCTTGTTTGTATAGTTTTGTTAAAAAAACTGTTATGAGCTTCTCAACAAATAACCATGAGTATTTTTCATGTTATTACAGTGTTAACACGTATTAAAGTGACAACTATTAATGCTGCTAAAATTAAATGTAAATATTTCATTAATCATAATGTCATCTATCACATTTATTTATTTACATTTTTTTATGCTTATTGTGCAGTGTATTATACTTTTTTTTTCATTCTATTTATTAAGCAGCACTAGGATTATAAGTTGATTATTATTAGCTGCTAAATCAATTGCAGAGAAGATGCTCATATCATCTTGGCAAATGTAGTTCTTCAAAGTAATAATAAGTGACAATTTTTTAAGCTGCTGCCACATATTTCTTCATTTAGTGTTGGGTTTAAAGGTACCATTATTAATACCGAAAATACAGTCTTTCCTGTTCGGTGTGCACGTGTACCAAATAAATACAGCGCTGTTTTATACCTAAACACAAAATAATGTTTATGTGCAAAACTAAATATGCAGTGTAACATTCTGTAAAGCCATTTTAAAAAGTGATGCTAAAACAAAGCTGTCTCCTGCTATCACTAAGCTCTGCTATTAGGGAACATTTAGGGAACAATGTATTTATTCATTTACATGTACGTATCTGGCAACCAACCTTAAATTAAATTTTAATGGACGATCACAGTCTTCATGAGGTATAATTATTATTTAGAATGATAAAAAAATAGGCAAAGCCTCAGTTTCACTTTCAGTTTTGAGGAACTTTCTTACCAAGGTGAGTAAATCTTTGATGACTGGTTATGTTGTGTTGAGTTATTGCTTCAATATTTGTGACACAGTTGTGCCTGTTCGGTAGCAGTGGCACACCCCAATGATGCGCATGGTGTATGAGAGCTGCAATTATCATTCAGGAGAATATATTAATGCATAAAAATAAAAAAAGTCTACGAAAGCCTGATCTATCGAATAATTGTGCAAAAGTGACAAATACGTATTTGGATGATTTCAAAGTATTATTGTAAAATGGCATTGTGTCTTCATGCACCATTGGAAAAAAAGGAGCCATGCAATCCAGTGACAGGGATATAGGTTTTCACTGTAGGGGCATTTTTCTAATTCGCTAAGTGGCACTGTGCAGTAATAGGTGGAGCGGGGCTGAGCTGTGCAACTGTCTGCGTCATGTAGCCACATACAACTCTAGTGCATCCAACACCTTCTATGGTATCTCATAAGTTGTAAGACGGTTATTTGGGTATTATGGGACATTTTAGTGTTTTTAGAAGCTATATCTTTGTTAAACCTTGGTTTTAACACTGATAACTGACCTGCATCATGTATCCTCTTGATCACAATCTTAAAACCATAGAAAATATTAACAGAAATTATAATTTTGTACTGCTGGAAATTAGGTTGTAAAATTTGCTTCAAAATGCAGAAAGCGTAAAGAGGACCAGAGGATAATAAAAGTAGAGTTAGCAGGTTAATTCAATGACAGTTCAACTAAAACACACTATTAATCAACTAAATAAATGTTTGAGGAGACCTAAGAGACAACAAAAAAGAGGATGTAGAGGAAACTTGTTTTGTCATTTGAAACTCTACATGTCCATCAGTATTAGCTATGTGCCCTTGAATTGTATCAAGTCTTATTTGTCAGTGAGTTGGATGAACAGAGAGACAAAGGAGAAACTGTAGTAATAGATCCCTATAAACACAAAGGGGGAGAAAAGGGGAAGGGGACAGATTTGATGGAAAATGAGAGGGAGGAATGACGAAGAAAAGAGTTAATAGATCTTCAGTAAAAGCTTTTCCTGCCAGAATTGACAGGCTGCCAGGATTACTTTGTATGTCATTAAATATACACGCACTCCTAAAGTCACAGTATAGAAAGGATCAGCATTCAGTTTGTGTCCACTGCTAAACTCACAGCACCATCAACTTTTACACTGCAGTGACTCATCTGCATAATCAATTTTTTTTCTTAATTCAAGAGTTTGGAAACTTTAAACTTTCAGCATCCCCAGGGATATTTCCCTTACTAATTTGTCACAAGCTGCTTCAGTTAATCTTGCTGATATCAATTAACGCTTAATTTATTAATTACAAATATTTGAAATTTAAATATCATAAGAGAATTAAGGCTTGATGTGATATACAGCAGTGGCTTTCAAGATAACTCACCAAACAACGGCAGACTTCAAAGTAATGAATAATGGTGATAAGATATGTGGTGAAAGGGGCGGGGATTTTGGCTTCAGTAAACATTTACAGCAAAGACGGCTGCAGTAACTGGTCATTCGTTTGGCAAATTGATGTTCACTACTGATGAAACATAGTGAATAGACACTGGCAAGGAAGCTCCTTTCCTTGTTAGTATAAATGAATTTAAATGACTGGTCATAATATTCTGCAAACATTGTTATAAAGACAAGCAGCACAAAGTTGTTCAAAATGTTAATCAACAAGAACTTGCCTATAATTGTGTAGAGAAAGGCAAATAATAAATGTTTTTTCTGTTTCCATCCCATGAGAGATACATGTCTATTTAGGTCCTCTGAGTCAGTACTTTGTAGTTACACCAATCTCTGCACAAAGGGGTTTTCGGATTTATCTCTACCAACCTAAAGACTTTAAGACCAACATGTTCTCAAATGTTTCTCACAACACAGCTCAGGACCAGTTAGTTACGTGTGGATGACAGGCTAAACCGTAGAAAAACATCTTAGTTTTGTGAGATACCTGAATAAAGGTGGAGAAGGCATTAAAGTCCTTACACTGGCTCCCTGTAGTACAGAGAACAGACTTCAAAATACTTTTGCTAGTTTATATAAATCACTGAATGGCTTAACACCAAAAAATGTCAAAGGCTTGTTTCCACTGGATCAACCTCGCAAGACCACTCAGGTCTTCCAACGCTAGTCTACTAATCATCCATAGAATTAGAACCAAACATGAAGAAGCAGCCTTTAGCTTCTATGCTCTTCTTATCTGCAACAAACTTTTGCAAACCTGCTGAAACCATAAGTTCCTTAAAATCACAACTTAAAACCCATCTGTTTAGAGCTACCGGTGAGTAAGAGATTAATAATAGCTGGAAAACCATGTTTAACTGTGTCATATGTTCCTGTAGTGGAATAATTATTTCAGAATTAGTTAAGTAGCATGGGAATAGTCCAGAATACTAGATAATCATGGACACCTACACTGATGTAGTTGGAGAACATAGCCGTTATCTTATTCTGTGTAGCTGGACCTGACAAAATAATACAGACTCACACAGGCAGCAGCAGCAGGCAGAGGAGACAGAGAGACGCTATCTTAGAGTGAGGGACTGTTTGCTCTGTATCATTGAAATAAATATGTTAAAACTCCAACGGAGACCGAATCATCCTTATCCTTATCTACATCTGTATGGAATTCTGCCATATAAGTTACAGTTTTCTAATGTTGGGTTTTATTCATTTATTGCCACTTTGTGTAAAGCACCTTGAATTGTTATTGTTGTTAAAAGTGTGTTTTACAAATGAAATAGCCTTGCCTTGGCTATATGTTAATACAAAGTATCCCAGGCATAAAAAAAACCCTCATATCTTTGGTTTTGTTTGTGCATTTTCCTGATGATGTAATTAAACAGCCAGAGCCATAACTGTAATCTACAGTAACTGTTGGAACTGCTGATTAAACCCATTTAAGGAACACTGAAAGGCAATGCAGTTCCTGATCCTATTTGGAACTTAACAAAATAATTTCCAGGCAACTTCTTTCTCCATCTTAATGAGATATAAATGCACTGTGGATGTTTATTTATTTATTTATTGCTTTTATTTTTTTGTATACCTGTAAAGATATTTTGGAATTGGATTTGTCCAAATATATGGCTTTTGGAAGAAAGAAAATCAAGTCTGTATCAATGTGGCATGCTAACACAGCCCTTTTCTCATGACACCCTTTATGAATTGGTTTGTTCATCTTGTTAATATGAGCCGTGTAATGATGCATATGAAAAGCAATAAGCAGAGCAACGGAGAATGTGCTTGAGGAGCAGCGCTGATGAGTTGGGGTTGCAGGAGATTGAAATACCCCCAATGGAAACACATTACATCCAGGAAACTTGCAATATACTGCATACAGCACAGTCTTGCTACACATTTAATTTTCAGTTGCAGTAGGGAATGCAGACACATCTCTTCTCTGGCAATACTTTTTCAGTAGCATTTTCCTTAATGTGTGCATCATTTTTTCTTAGTATTAGATATCTATGGTGGACTTATTCCACATTTATGTTCTTTGGTCTGAATGTGTGTGTCTTCGTGTAGGATCATTGAAAACCCTGAAGGATGTGCTTTAGCTGTGTGTAGCCTATGGAGGAGCATCTTAAATTATTAACTTGCTAGCCATTCGAGCAGAACTCCTCTTTCACACCTTACCAGTAGCAACATCTTTGCCTTGCCTCCATTTGCGCCTCATGATAACTGATGGCTGACGGTGTGGGTAAATGTGTTACACCCACCTCCTCTCTGAAAATTCTTTTAGGAACAATTCACACAACTCTGGTTTGGTTCAATGACGACTGCATCACTGGTAGTAAAGCCAAACATCTCCTTTTTTTTTGTTCCACAGCCTTTACTGCCCAGTCAGCAGAATTTATTTATACTGAGGCTGTGGATAATTTATGCTAACAGTTTCGGGTTTTACATAGGTGCCTTTCTTGTTAAAAAAATTGATTCACAGCTTATATTGTCTGCTCTTGTTTTTTCTATTCTAATGCTTCTACTTTTGAGGGAGGACAACATAATCACCTACACTTTCGGGAAAAAAACGAATCAATGCAAATGAACCACCCTACTCAAGGTTAAGTTTGGTTTTATTTCACTGGCAAATATTTGCTTTAAAAGCAGTACATCTAACATGACATAAAAAAGCAAAGTTTTTAGATTTTTATTGTTTATCTATTTTTCATTATAAATCAACATTGACCAATGAAACAGTACCGTTAAACAACAGGGAGCCTTAATTTACAGAATCCAGTCATGTTAACTTTAACGTTTGTTTTAAATACAAATGTGTTTTTGCGTGTTTATAAGTACATTTTTTTTTCCTATAATGGTATTTATTGCCATTATTTACTACTGCTGCAATAAATTTGAGTTGTATGGTAAATTTGTTACTTGTTTAAAATCTGAAGATGATCATTATCCTCAACTGTTGGTTTTGTCAGATCGTCCTATTTTGGCTTCAGCATATACGTTAAAAGCCTTGCAACTACTGCTTCTTGTGACTGATTTTGTCATATTATTTTCAATATGAATTGTATTCATCAGAGAAGAAGTCACAAAGACTGCTAAAAATACACCTGAATCAATAAAGAAGCCAATAATTAATTTTGCAACACAATTCTTTTAATCATTAACTAATCTCACAATGTAAAAATGTCGCAATGTTTTATAAACTCTACTTTTTGTTAGCAGATACTTTTTAGCCACTATCAACAAATGGGGAGTCTGAAGTTCATGTATACCAGGCTCAGCTTTTCAAAAGTATTGTCTTGTCTCCTTAGGAGCACATTGCTTTGGATTGTTTCATCTTATAAACTGGATGTATTGGAACATATTTACTAATACTAATAAAGTGTGGATCCTTTCTGTCCTATGCAACATCACTTTGATTTAAACTATTTGTAAAAATGTAACACATTTATGGTAAAACTGAAACACCCTCAACAGTGACTGCTTGCAGTTCAGGCATTTAAATCCTTTCATTTCAGTGTGAAAGGATACTCATCCTGAGATGGTGTATTTCAGTAAACAGACTTATTTTCTAAGGACCCCCTTGAATTGAGGCTTCGGCTCTTCTGTTTCAGCTTACGTTCAAATGGGTCCCCTGCAGAGATCTTTTAATGTCCCTTTTCCACTAGGGTCACTTTAGACCCGAACCGGTCGGGTCAGCACGGCCTAGAACAAGTGTGTTTCAATTTCCATCTCATAAGCATAGTAGTGGGCGAGGAAAAGGGCGGGCTTAGTTTAACAAAACCTCTAGCCAAAAAGCAGTCACAAAGTCATCATGACAACACAGATCCTCTTAAAAGTTAAAAGACTTTCGACTCACCTCACATCTCTCAGACATCCATTCGTTCATGTCTCCAGCTCCTGATGTGTATTCTTCATGGCAGCATTGATCTAACTAGCGATCATCCAATCTTCGGAGGCTACGAATCTCCAGCTTTCCAGCCTGATCTAGCCGACTCCTGCTCCCTGTGTTCCACAGAGATCTCCTGCTTCTCTGCTGCTATACCAGCGACTCATGTGTGGAAGGTGATAACAGCCTCGATCACAGCTCCATTCCTCTTAGTGACCAGAAAAAAATCTGCCATCACTCACAGTTTCCAATCTCCCAAATGCGGAAGGTGTGGCCTGTTTCAATGTAAATTCTCCCCGTCACCTTTCGGATTCAGCTTTATCAAAATCATAACCCTCCCTAAACGCTATAAAACAGCTTTTAAAGCACTCAGTTTTTTTTTTTTTTATATAGACACCAATACAATAGCCGTTCTTCGCGAGCGTCAACCTGCGCGGCCATGTTTGTTTCACTTAGCTGGGCACTTGATACTATCGTCATGACTGAACTCCTGCCCCCAAGCACAATGCTGACAAACTACTGGCCCGGTCAAAACTTGGTCGGAGGTCGGACGGTTTAGATTGGAGCGGTACAACATGGATTCTGGCCCTGGTGGAAAAGGGGCATAACAATGAATTTAGTCCATGAGTGAACCCAAACTAGGCTGCTATTTATGCCAGTTCACTGTCACAACTTGTTAACTAATGGTTAACAAAACGTGGAAGAAGCAGATGTGTATGGCATGCCCTCTTCAGCTATAGTTTAGACTGATGCAGGAAAACCAAGGCATATCAGGTCCTTCGAAACTGAAATGTCAGCCATCACGTTAATTCCACAGAATTGGTGTAAGAGACAGTCGGAAACAAATGGAAATGACCTGTTCTATATTCTCCTGTTTTGTTTTAATGCCCTCCATCCCTTTGAATTTTTAATCTCCTGCAGCTTTTCTAATTATTCTATGTTGCCTACTTACAGGGCCATTTTCACTCCCTACCGCTCAACCAGACGCTCATCAGCCCCCTTTTTCTCCCCCTCCCTGTCTTCTCTCTCCCTCTCTCCCCTCCCTATCTCTCTCTCTCTCTCTCTCTCTCTCTCTCTCTCTCTCTCTCTCTCTCTCTCCAGTGAGATGAAGCAGGAGCTCGCGGATGAAGGCAGCAGATGCTCCATCCTCTCCAAGCAGCATCGTTTCAACGAGCACTGCTGCATCCGCTGCTGCACGCCCTTCACCTTCCTGTTCAACCCCAAGCGTCAGTGCCTGGATTGCCAGTACAAAGTGTGCAAGACCTGCTGCACCTACAGCAAGAGGGACCGAGCCTGGTTGTGCTCAGCATGCCAGAAGGGCAGGTTAGTGTTTGCTCACACAAACACACACACACAGCGGTGACTGGAGGAATGAAGCGAGACAACACATGAGAGGAAAGCTGTGACATGTTCCGACCAGAGGACACCAGAGGAAAATTGTTAGTGGGAAAATAAACTGGAATTTATTAAGGTGGGTTATAATTAAGAGGAGAAGGCTGAAAGACAAAGATGTGAAAGGGAAAAGTGAATGACAGAATGAGTGGAAAAGGCGGGCTGGTGTAAATGAGTCTCTTAAGGTTTTCCAGGATCTTTTGCGCTTTGGTTTACTTAATATTTTAAAAAAGTGAAATTTCTCTTGCATCTTAATATTGCCTGTGATGCAAAGGTCAAGAGATAACAAGGTTATTGAGGGTAGTCAAAATAGAAAATGGCAAGAATTGTCGGAATCACTGAGGATAATGGGGGAAAGGGGTGAAAGGGAATTTGTACAGCTGTAAACCTAAATGAAATCTGTAGTTTTATATTATTTCTGACACATATCTTTGAATTTCATTGGTTTTTTTATTATTATTTAGTTTCATATGTTCTGACAGTTATCTAATCACCTTCCCGTTGATCATCTTTAAAAATTGAGATTTTCTAAAAGAAAGGAAGCACACAAATCCCAACAGTTGGGGGAATTGCTGCCTCTGGTTGTATTATGCAAATGAGAGAATGTGCACATATCTGTTTATCCTGTTTATTCATGCATGTCCGTCCAAAACACTTGAGAGTTTTTCCGGTGCCTCGACTCAACAATGGATGAATATTTAACTCCGTATGTGCATGAATGATGGGGATGTTGGGAATGCTACCCAGTTGTGTTTGTGCAGCCATCTTTTGGTAGAATTGTTATACAATTTGTTGGAGATCTAGATTATAACATATGTTTTTTATAGTTGGATTTGTCATATTTTTACACTAGCCGTTTTTTTTGTGTCAGATTCGCAGAAGTCATTTTGTGCATTTGGTGTGATGCTTAGAGTAAAATATGCAAGTGCACTTGTAGTGCATTTTGACATTTAATGTATAATCATATGTGAGTGCCAGTGTAACATTAATTTTGGGATGACCACAGAGTCACTAGCCTCATTTCCACTCCTCTGTCTTCAATCTTTTTCAGGTTTCATTGATTTATGTTGTATGGTGTGATGATTTAGAACTGGTCTCCTTGCTTTTCCTATTTGAGACTGGGTAGAGAAAATTAAGCCAAAAGCCAGGGAGGAAAGAGAAGGAAAAGAATCATGTCAGAAAAAGTGCCAAGGCTTGCATCGATCATCTGTACCCATGCTCTCTCTTTTCTGCCTTATCTTCTTCTCTCTTTTTTCTGCCTGGGGGCTCCACAATGTTCTCATTATTGGTTTTGACATAGACGCAGATGGGCCCTGTGTCACAACATTGCAGTCTACGTTTAAAAACAGCACTTTTTATTAGCACATTAAACCAGCTTAAATCTGGTTTTAGCATGAATCAGTATGGGTGGAGTACTGTCATTTTGGATCACTGATTTGTAGGTCGATCGAGGCTTAATGAGCTCTAGAAAGGAATTTGGAAATTATGGTTTGTTAGTGTTTGAGTCAATGATTGCGAGAAAAAAAGATATCGATTTGATGCTAAATAGACTAAATAGACGCTGCTCTACAGCGAGAACGACTGCAGTCATTATGCTGAAAATGCAATATTGAAAAAGTAATTTACATCCGTAGATGCTGTCAAGAGGAACATGTCTACTATAAATGCAACACCTATCTAAGTTACTTCAAAAGGCATAGGGCGGAAACAAGCATATCTGTATCTTTTCTTCTCGATTTGGCTTATTTGGACTCTTTTCTCTGTGGAATTTAAATGTGAAAACTCATAAACCACCAAATGGTGTTACTCGCATGCACCGGCTGTCCTTCAGCTCTCGCAGAGGCACAGCCATGCTGCTCACAACTGTGGACCGACGAGGGTAAGCAGATTTGTAATCAAAGCACACATGGACTCACTCAGAGGCTAAAGTCATCCACCTGCACATGGATGGATGCACGCATGCCAGCAAGCAAAGAATTTATGCAGAATATGCTTTGATCAAGTGGTAAATAGTTACATTATGAGTGAGATGGTGGCCTTGATTATTTTTGATGTTTTAGTTTTGTTAGGGTTTAAAGCAGGGATGCTTGAGTGCTGATGCAAATGGTGTCAGAAAAGCCACAAACAGACCTGCACTAAATGTAGATCTTCTTCCAGAAGGAGTCTGGTTGAATCAAATGCATCCTAAAATCTTAGTCCACACAAACAAACAGGACCCGTTAGTCAGGTTTAATAATAATTGTCAAAACAGTTTTTTTTCTTCTTATCTTGGCTCCTCACCTGACGCAGCGAGCAAAATCCTAAAGGGGGAGGAAAGAAAATGTAAAAGGAAGGTCAAAGGAAGAAGCAAGAGGGAGTGAAAGCGGATAAAAAAAGAAATGTTCAAGGAGGAAATGACCGATTCCAATTATTCAGGAGTAAAAATTATTGTAGCAGTCTTTTGTTTTGCCTCTCCAAGGACATCATTCTTTTATCTGATTCTTTTAATTTCTTCTTTTTTGTTCAAGTTTGCTTGATTTTATGAGTTAATGATCTTTACGTCCTTCTTCTACCTGCACTCTCTCCACATTTGCATTCAAGCTACAGCAACCCTCTGTGCTTAATCTGCAGAAATTGACTGCTCAGAGCTTTATAGAGTCCTAGGGCTATAGAACAGTGTACCCACTCATCTATAAACAGTATGCATGTGTTTGTGTGCACAGAAGTAGCAATAAACTAAAGTGACAAACTGCTCTCATCATTTTCATAATCTCCTCCTAAAGCATGACTGTGAGGAGATTAGGGTGTATGCCGCAGGCCAATGGCATGCCATACGTGTACACAAACACATGCGAAATGAGAAGCTTAGAAATAAGCATGTACACATAAAAAATACATACACAATCAGAAATCTCATATTAAATATATGTGATTTTTGCCAGTAAAGTAAAAAATGTAACTTAATGTTGAATAACTGGAATTACATCAGTGGATGAGATTGCCCAGCTGTTGTTCATTAATGCACAAGGTATGCAGTCCATCGTATTTTAATTATTGTTTTGTACAAGCTGACAAAAAAAAAGAGACACACAGATTCCAAATTTAGTATGGATCTTTGCAATAAGCCGGCTTGCTTCAAAATGCTAAGCTGCTGATTGGCCAGAGGTTATAAGAAACCAGCTGCAGAGGCACTCTGAAATCTGGTGAGTAGTTATTGTTGCCAAGTAGTTACTTAACATGCTCAAACGGCCATTGCAAAGTTCATGTGCGTGTCACATCCATGAGCCATGAACCTACTTACTTGAACCATTTATAAAAATGTTAAACGACAAAAAAACTCAACAGTAGCTTTACACAACTAGCATAAGAATACAAGATTGGCTGCTACCACAGATAAGGATGTTTTTTTTTTAAATGCTATGGCACAGTGTCACACCGGAGTTCTACTGCTATGAAATTAGCAGTTGCCCAATAACATGACTTAATAGCCTTTTTTATCCATCCATCCATCCATTTTTTTTCTGTTTAAAGCCTAGTTTATACTTCGCGGTCAGTGGAGGTGCAGAGACCCCCCACACTATTATCCATTGACATTGAGGGCTCTCTGTCACCTACATAAGCACAGGTGGAGTAGAGCCCAATTTTCTTAACAATCCATCAAATACAACAGTGAGCGCATGTCTGTGATTGGTCAGCCCAATATCAGCATAAGATAATTTCATCGGAAAGGTGCTCTATAGTCGATGTAATCAGTAGTCAGTGCAGCTTTTGGGCACTAGATGCTTTATATTGCAACGGCAGTTTAACTAATATTGTCTTTTAGCTGTTTTAAACACCAGGAGGTGTAGTGAACAACAAACCATACTGCTGTGTTTGTTTACATAAATTGTTAGAGTATTCAATGAGCTGCACTGCAGGTAAAAAGCTTTACAACTCAGTAAAATCTCACTCTCTGTCAGCTATTGCTCGTTGATGGTGAATGCATTCACAAACGGAAGTAAATAAACTCTAGCTGACTAGAAATGCTATTGCTTTGCAACACTGATACACCAACGTTAAATTATAAAACAAAAATGTCTCCATCCATACATCTGCATGTGACTGCAAACTTGCTGACGGAGAAGCATAAACTAGGCTTTAGACTTGAGTCTCACCGGCCACTTGGACTAGCTCGAATCCTTTGGACTTGAATCTAGTCCAAAGGACCCAAAAGCGCTTTACTACATTCAGTCAATCACAATGACATTGCATTTAGATACAGTAAGAGAAAGTCAAATTATTGCCCTAGTTTGACCAAAACCTAACTTTTGGAATGCATGCACCGTAGTTCGACTGAAGTCAAACATAACTGGAGTTGGAGTAATCGGACTAAGGCTCCCAGATATGCGATTGGAAATCGAATTTCTTAGCAACTAAACCCAAGGATGGAGTGATCTGGGTGGTTCCCGTTTATTACTTATTCCTCAAAGTACCTTACATGGCTTTGGAGTTAGATCTATTTTCTAAATAATACAAGTTAAACATTCATCCGACTAATCAGGGTAATTACAAAACATTTTAACACTCTTTATCCCAATAGGGCTTTAATATTTTTTTATATTGCTGTTGTTGAGGATGTTACTTTAATTATTATTAGTAACTGATTATAGTCACAGTAATGAAAGCTTTCCTGGCAATGCAAGGCCACGAAAGCTTAAAAAACGACTTCACTTTACAGCTAGAGATGATTTTTGTTTAGTATTAGTTTTAAATGTAATATGACTGTTAAGGATAAAAAATATTTTGTTTGTTTGTTTTGTTTTTTTCTCTGTGGTGAAAATACTGTTTTTGATATACAGTATATTCATTTTAGATCAAAAAGAACACTTTTCAGTTTTTTTGCCATTTTTTAATGGCATGTCATATCTATGTGACATGACATCATAATGTAATTTGAAGTCCTGTCTTTACTGCTTTCCTGTTTTCGTGTTTTTTCAAAGAAATTCACTCATGTTGAATGAACTGCAGATATTGCAGATATTTAAATAATCTTTTTCACAATTACTGTCTCTGATAGAGCTAAAAGCATGACTTTTTCCTTTAAACTCTAAATTTATCTGATTTACTTTCTGTATCTTTACCTTGTCAGGCTATAAAACCTCAAAGAAAATATGCATTTAGAAATATCAAATCCATATTCAAAAATGAGAATATGTTTCTGAAGACACAAGAGCTGTAGGTGCAATCAGCTGTCTTCCTTCTACCAATGGAGAACTTAGAGCTTGCAGAGGAAGCAAGTCAGTGTGATCTTTTTCTATCCTCCTTGCAGATGTATTTTTATCAGTGTGGGTGAACAAGACTGGTCTCTGACACCTGAGGCTGAGCCCTGTAGCGCCTGCCTCCAGATGAAATATATGTACAGAGCTCTGATTTTAAAAGGACATCCACACGTCTTGGTCACTATATGTCTTACAGCGTGTATATTCTGTGCTTGTCATTTAAGCAGCGGCGATGAAAATGGATTGAGGGGCTTGCTGTTGTTTCTGTTTTTGTTTTAACAATTAAAAAAACAAAATAATTAACTGTAATCCAAAATTAAGAATACATAGATTATTATTAACCAAGTCAGTCATGCTTTTGCAGTATTATGTTGAACAAGGGAACTAAATTGAGTTATTGCACAAAGCTTTTCTTCTTGTCAAAAAGAGCTGCTGTACCAGCATGCACAGCCTTCCTCCTGACCACTTCAAGGCACAGGAAGGAAAGCCACTAATCATTTTTCTCTCCTTCCTCCTCCTCCACTTCATTTCTCCCTTTACGGTCATGTCTCATGCTCAACCCCGCTGACACAGGAGCCACCAGTCGCCTATAATTCCTAGCTGTTATTTGCACTGGATATACAGCCAGGAGCAACAACCAGTGTGCACGTGGATAATCTCACAAGGTGCACACATCTAAATCAACACCAACAAACAGTCAAACAATATCTACCCTACATAATTTGGATACGATATAAGACAATGGTTATGCCTGAAATAACAAGAGTGGACTAAGACATTTTGTACACTTTGAAAGGATCAACAAGCGGCATCAGAATGTCCACTGATGTCAGTAATGCAGAACTCAGTCACTCAACCACTTAATTCTGCTTTGGGAAAGGCAACTGTATTTGCATAGCACACTTTCAACAGCAAGGCACTTCCAAGGGCTTTGGGTGATTAGCAGATAGAAATAGAGGCAGTAAAACAACAGTAAATGCATAAAACACAACATTAGAGACACATTAAGGAAGCATATTGCTTTCACTTGAAAAAATGAAAATAAAAAAATATTTTTCTGAACTAAAGAGATATATTTTACCAAAAAATACCCCTCTGCTTTTCTGAATTAACAAGATAAACTTTGTGGGGCAGAATATCTGATGGGGTAGTATGCCTGAACAGGCTCAAATTCCTCAGGTGTCTGTGCAAAGTCAACAAACTAATAGGCCTAATAATCCTATCTTCATTGTTGAGAGACAAAAGTGTTTCACAGTTTCTGAATCCCAATATAAAAATAAAACTGAATTACATTCAGTATTTGTAACATGTCGATCCATTGCGACTGGTCTCCTGTCTAGGGTTTACCCAACCTTGTGCCTGATGACTGCTGGAGATAGGCGAAGGTCCCCACGACCCTGCAAATTAAAAGTGGTAGGCTAACGACAATGGATGGATGGATGTATGGAAACAACACAGGTTTAATTTCCTGTTACTTATCCGGTTAGTAATACCGGATGCATAGAACCAACGATTCCTTTCAACCATTCATCGTCTATACTCTTGATCCTTGCTGGGTCTTGGTGAGGCTGGTCCCTATCTTCAGCGGTCATCAAGCAAAAGGCAGGGTACATCCGGATTATCAGGTCCTCTGGCAGCCTGTTCCAGAGGTGAGGGCCATAATACTGGACAGACGCCTGACTTTAGGGATGGCAAGGAGACGGCTGCCAGAGGAACGCAGAGACCATGATGGTTCATATGGTAATAGCTTTCTGAAAGATAAGAAGGCCCAAGACCATTAAAAGAACATTAAAATTGATCCTAAAACATACAGAGAGTCAGTGCAGTGATTATTAGACCTGTGTAATATGTTCACACCTCCTGGTTTTCATCAGGACACGTGCTGCTGAATTTTGTAGAAGCTGTTAACCTGAGATACTGTTTTTGGGAAGACCAAAAAGAAGGACAATACAGTAGTCGATTCTGTTGGTGATAAAAGCATGCATTAATGTCTCCGTGTGTCGCCAGCCTATCAGAGGGCAGTGCCACAGAATACCCCCCCCAACAGTTTATCTCATTAATTCAGAAAAACAGACCTGTATTTATTCTTTTCCTGTAAAACCTATCTTGTTAATTTAGAAAGACTGGGAAAAACTTTTCAAATGAACGTAATATGCTTCTTTAACACATGACGTTTGACATACGTAAAACGTGTGACTTCCAGCTAGTTATTAATCGCCTACTAAAATTTAGCTCTAAACAGATGGGCTTTTAGTACGTTTTAAAGGAAGACAGTGTTTCAGCAGCTTTACACGGGGGATTTCATTTGTGTGTTCATTAATTAGAAATAATTTAAAAATGACAAAAAAGTTTTAATAATGTGCCCTTTGTAAAAATGTATCTTTCCATCCTCAGTCTGATGCCCCTCACGATAACACTCTCTGTCAGTTTTCCCTATTGTGGATTCTAATTTTTGCTTCAAGATAGGCAGTCATTTTTCGGGAATTACATTATCTTACGCCTAGTTGTGAAACTCAAGACCTGTGGGACAAATCCAGCCCTCCACAAACATTTATCAAATCAAATTTTATTTATAAAGCGCTTTTCAAACTACAAAGCTTCTCAAAGTGCTTTACAGAGTAAAATGCCCCACAACCCACTCCTACCCTTCCCAAAACCAAAATAAAGCCATAATCACAGCTATCTTCACTTGTAGACGATTAAAAGACAGTGATCGTAGTTTTGGTAAAAGTTTATCTCTCTGAGTCTCAGGACCGATGACTAAAACTTTAGTTTTGTCCTTGTTGAGCTGGAGAAACCTTTCTTCCATCCAGGATGTGATGTCTAAAATGCAGTTAAAAAGTGCATCCATTGGCCGTGTGTCATCAGGAGACCTTGAGATGAACAGCTGTGTATCATCAGCGTAACTGTGAAAGTTAACTCCATGTCTTCTGATGACACTGCCAAGAGGGAGCATATACAGGTTAAAAACCACTGGGTCTAAAATTAAACCCTGGGGCACAACACATGCAATCCTCTGGACCTTAGAGGAACAGGTATCTAAACTTACCATAAAAGTCCTGTCTGTGAGATATCATGTGAACCATCATAAATTCTGTTCATAAGGCCAATCTGTTTTAAACGGGTTAAAAGATGATGTGGCCTTCTCAAATCTAGTGGGACACACAACTACAAAAAATATTGTATAGTGCCAAATTACATCAGTATGGAAAGATGTTAAACATTATTTTATTTTAAAAAGTTCTAAATTGAATGCAGAGAAAGCTTTAATATTTTAGCAGTTTGTTTTTTTAACAGTACAATCTGCCTCAACCAGCCCTTTGAGGACATTTATGATCTAGATGTATCCCCAAATAACCTTGAGTTTGACACCCCCGATCTAGCGGGTGGAAAATCAAAACTGCAGGGAATCTTACGAGTGAACAAAATACACCCTGCAACTTTCCTTCATGCATGTGTGACATTTCAATGTTGTCACGTTTCTCATCTTTTTCAGATTTAGCCAAGAGTTACTATTCTCTTAGTTATTTTGATGGTCGGGATCCAGATCTGGTTTTCCTCCGAGTGTATACCTCTGAGTTGGTGTGACTAAATCAGTTACACCTCTCATCTGTGCAACACTTCAGTTTCAGATTCAGTTCTGAGTCCTGCTTCAAGGATACAGCACATGTGCTGCTGTGCTGCTTCTCATGCACCTGCTGTGCTGTGATGTGTAGGCGCAGCAGGTTCTGTCACTTTTTCCATGAAGGGAACTGGCCGAGCATTTCATGGCAGGAGGTTTGTAGAGCTTTAGGGACTTACTCAGCAATCCTGAAGTACAAGGTTTATTGGCAATTCTATGAGTTCTAAATTGGCTTACACATTATTTTTGACTGGTAAAGTCAGTAAAGAATCCAAAGCTCTTTTTTTGTTTGCTGAAACAGGTTGATTGGATTGGAAAAAATACCCACAGAATTGATTCTGGTAACAGTAGCCACAGCACACATTTATCAATACTACTTCATCACATCCAGGATCCAGTATGAATGAACCCACTTTTTCTGTTTTTAGTGTGTATATAAGGAGTAGAAGTTGCATTCCTTGTAAGACTTAAGACATAATCCCCAACATTGAACTATTAGATACACATCATGACAGCTGTTCCTGCAATTTGCTCTCAAAAAAGGTAGTAAAACGGGGTTGCTCATAAGAAAACTATTTTTTTCTCACACTACTGTTTTAATTTAGACCTAAACATTCATTTTAAACATGTATTTTACTTTAATTTCGGAAAATTTTAGTAATGACGGACCAATCAGTAAGCTGCTGATCAAAATCTATTGATTGGCTGGGTTAATAAATTAATCAACACGTCAAACCCCCACTTTTGTCAGAGTATAAAGGCATCAAAAAACAGTTTTTTCTTTTGTAGCGTTTTGTAGACCACAGGTTAGGACCATGTCTAGGGATAAACTTCAGTTTTCACTACCTCTTTTAAAGAACCGACAGTGCATTTTTTTTTCCTTTATGGTCAATATTTGTTACTTATATATATATATATATTATATATATATATATATATATATATATAGACCAAAGGCAATTTAAATTTAGAAGTAATATTAAGGCAAGGATGCTAATTTCCCAGAATGTTTTCTGTTGTAAGATAATGTCTCAGTCGAATGTCTAAAAACACCTTGCTTTTATTTAACATTCACATGAGGGTCTCTACTTTTTGACAGTTTGGAAATACTTTAACATGGCCGTATTTTCTCATGTAGTAAGCAGAAGAAAACTGTAGTACACAGCAACAGGTGGAGGAGCGGGAAACACTGCACAGCAAATTTGAAAGTGCAGATTTAACACTATTATAGATAAAATCAACACGTGCTATTTATGGTAACCACTGATTCAGTGTTAAATTAACACTTCTAAAATAGTCAAAATTATTACACCAATTGGTGTTAAAAAACATATTTGTATAGTGTAAAAAACTAACACCACTAGAGTGTTGAAAGTACACTATATTAGTGTTAAATTGACACAAAATGGACACTGAATTGGAATGAGAAATCGCCTCTGTGTTATTTCACACTACCCAATAGTGTTATTTTTTTTTATAAAATAACCTAGATAAATATATATAGAATAACTAAATATACAGAACATTCACTTCAATATTTACCTTATTTTTGTTACTGTATACATCTGCTGCTGTGACAGTTCCACAACCTACATAAAAATACCACATAGTACACTTATTCATTTCACAATTTGCCCTGCATAAACTCATGACAGCACACAATCCATGAAATGAGAAATTAGGGCAGTGAAATCACCCAAGTTCTCACAGTATTGTTTTCCTTATTTTGGGGGTCAAGGCAGAAAGCTAACTCCCGTGCACCGCCGTCTCCATGACGGTGCACTGACAATAACCACTGACAACAACATAACTCAAACGATAACTAAGGAGCTACATTTGTGGCAAAAACTGGAACATACAATGGAGAACTTCTACAATTAACACAAAAAAATTACCCATAAGTCTGTGGTGTTCAACCGTCTCCCAACAGTTTTTTTAAAAGGTTTTTGTGGCCATGGTGGCTTTTATTTTTATCTGTTTTCAGTGATGTTCCCATGACATGTTCATTGCAGGATTTATGGACAAAGATCAATATTGCTACAAGTCTTTCACCTGCATCACAAGCACAGATTTTTGTAGACACGACACAATAATGGAATCTGCTCCTGACTGCTCCTTGACTGCAGCGCACAAAATGTGTGGGCTCTGGGTGGACCTTAATTATGTCTGGAAGGAGTTAAATTCACTCTGAACTGGCACTGTTCATTCATTTAATTGCAAAAAAATATAACACTTGAGTTTGAATTGCAAGGATGCCGGTTTATTTAACTTTTATCTGAGTTAGATTAACACCACTGTGATCAACTCAGATAAATAACTACAGACACAAATAAAATTTTACTCTGAAATGGTTGAAATTACTCTGTCAGTGTTAAAATTAACTCAAAATGTTTTAACTCTTATAATTTAACCCACCAATTTTTGCTGTGTGGGTTATTCTACTCTGTGAACTGGAAAACATTTCAGCTTCTCCAGCACATTCTCAAGAATCTCATTAAAAGCTGTGACAGACAGTGTAACAGAAAAATTAAGAGGATTCAAGATCAATGCTTTTTAAACCAATATAAATTGGCTAGTTTACACAAATTGGTATGTGTGGAAATCCATACAAAGAACATTCGGATAACATAGAATCAAGCTTTGTTTTATTTTAAGCTGTAAAAGTTACTGTAAAACGTAATAATCTCACATCAGTGTGTGCAACTGAGCTGGTCACAGCTGTGTCTCTTACAATGTTATTTTCAGCTTTGATTTTAATTTAAAAATGACTCCTTGATTAAGGTCATTTAGTAATAAATTCTCACATTGCCTTAAGTTTGGTATTTGGGCTTCATTAAATCTGGACACGTGAAAAACCGTGTGTGTTTGAGACATCTTCCATTATATTAGGAGGGACAAACACAACACACAGTGAGCATTGCAGGCGCTACCAGTGAATAAGTAAGTAATGATAAAGCATGAATAAAACATTAATTTATGGCTTGAATCAGCAAATGTGCTCGTTATCTTCTGGCATTGGGAATCACCGCAGCACAAGCCTGAAAAGAAGACAGGCTCCCAGTTTCATTTATCCGATAAAGAATCAGAAATGTCCACAAAGAGGATTAAAAAATAGATTAGAGACTTTTTTTCTGTGTAATATTTGCCCTGGCTGAACAACATGTAGCTCAGGTAAAGCATGTCTTTTGTTGTCATGGCTTTAATCCTTCTACAAAGAAAACATTGTGCAGCTGTGGTACTGTTGCACAATGATTTACTCAAATGTAACTTGGATTTGTTTGTTCCAAAATGTACTATGCTTTAATTTGAATCTTTTATAAATCAGTTTTTTTCCTAACGATGCAAAGGTATATAATGTATACAGTAAATATATAGTATATATAAAGTAAATAAACCATTTATGGAGTTGTAAAGTAGTATTAAGTAATTTGATACAGAGGACCCTTGGGACTTTTCTTTGGTGGGGGGGTCAATAACTTTATTACTTGCGAATAGATGCATTAAAACACTTCATTCCAGATGACAGCAGTAAAGCACCTCAAGATGTTTGCCAAGTGCCATAAAGTTGGAAGAAGAAGCAACTATGCATCTAAAAAAGTAGGTGATAAACCTATGCTTGGCATGCGAGTGGTTAACCTCTCCAATAATTTTGCCAGCCTAAATAGGCAATCCAGTGAATGGCCAGCCTAGGCATGCAATTCAGAAGAATCTATAATGCTAACAAAGTGAGCAATCTCATTCTCAGCCCTGGACTCTATCAATAGTCAGATCAGTTGTTTGCTTCGGAATATAGCCTCCTGCAGGAGCGAAACAGTATTAATTTTGGCCCCAATACCATGGCATAGTTTTCCATCTAAGAAGGCAACAGTCAAGAAATCATGCCATCTAGCTAACATCTTTATGTAAACGTCCCGTACTTGTATAGTACTTTACTTAGTCCCTACAGACTACATTCAGTCATTCACCGATTCTCCTTGGAGCGCATTGGCAGGGCGGTGAGGCTGCTGGACATTGGCAGCGGAAGTGTCTTGCCCAGGGACACGATGACCGAGACGGTCAGGGCTGGGGCTTCAACTGGCAACCCTCCGATTACAAGCCAAACCTAGCTCCTGAGCAACGGTTCACCCAATGTTGTTACCATTTAAGTGGTAGTGACAAAATTATCCCTGTTGAGAATAACAAAGGATGTTAACCATTTAACTGTGTAATAATAAATTATTTTCATCTGCTTTTATCTGCCCCCTCTGTTTTACACAAGCTCAGCACACATTGAATATCAATACCAATATATATACCAATATCACACATAGCTTAAAAAAACTGACCCTTAAGAAGATTTCTATAAGCATTTTAGCACTGGGGCTGCACGGTGGCGCAGTGTTTAGCACTGTTGCCTTGCAGCAAGAAGGTTGTGGGTTCATATCCCAGCCCAGGGTCTTTCTGCATGGAGTTTGCATGTTCTCCCCGTGCATGCGTGGGTTCCCTCCAGGTACTCTGGCTTCCTCCCACATTCCAAAAACATGACTGTCAGGTTAATTGATCGGTGTGAGTGTATGCATGGTTGTTTGTCCTGCCCTGTGATGGACTGGCAACCTGTCCAGGGTCTCGCCTGTTGACAGCTGGCAGTGGCGGGCCGTGCATTTCACACCTAGGCCTTCAGTAGTGCTCCGTCTGAATCAATCCAACCCTCAATAACTATTTTATGGCTATAAAACTTCTACTGCAGATACAGCTGCGACACACATAAAAAAGCATCAAAAATAACCTAATAAAATTGCAACATTTTACTCACCAAAAATCCTGATTATTTGTACACAAAATCCATCCTCCTTTCTTTCCTCAAGAAGATTTCGATTACTCTGTTGTGCAGATTATCCGTGCGTTTCAGTTCCATCAAGAAGTCCTTTTCTATCGCCATCGAAGCTAATGCTGAAAGTCGAGCCTGCCCTGTCGTATTTCTGGCATAGGTTTTAATTCGTTTTAGGGCTGAGAATGTCAGTGGACACGGGGATGGTCACCGCCAAACACAAAAATGTGTACAGCTGCCCCATGCTCTCATTCAGATTTTTCTGCTGAAGGAAGTCAAGGAGATCAGTGGGAGATTTTTCTGCAAAATCATCCATGGCATACATTACGGTCAGTTCTGTTCTTAGCCGAGGCAGATCGAAAAGTGTTCCTTGGCTCTGTGCTAAGCTGTGCTTTTCGCTGGTATAGCTCGCTACCGATGCAGTTTGCTAGCTCTGGCTAATACACGCTCTGACTATCCAATCAAAGCGTGTGAATACGCTGACGTTTCCGTACGCCTGCTAGAGGGCCTTGGTGTCGCTAACTCAAAATCTGATTGGTTGAAGCAACAGTTTGATCGACATTTATTTTATGCTACAGGGCCCGCAGAACTGATTGTGAAGGCCTCCAGACAGATTTCTTTGACCCTGGCAACAAATACTGGCTGAAATGTGATTGGTCAAATGCTTAAATATGAAAAAAAAAAATATTTACTGATCAGAGAGAAAAAATTTCTTGGGTGGGAAGCTCATGGCACTAAAACCACCAAAACTTGACCAAAACTGAATCTGTGATTCAGATATTTTTAGGCCAGCAGAGAAGGCCTTGCAGGCCCTGACGGCCCACCACTGACAGCTGGAGATAGGCACCAGCACCCCCGCGACCCATAAAAGGATTAAGCGGTTAAGAAAATGGATGGATGGATGGATTTTAGCTCTGATTTGGCACAGTGTCAAATTATGGGCAAATAACTATTATAATTTGTGCACAGTTGCTGATAAAAGAGGACAAAAAGTCTAGATAAACTATTGAAAAGGAGCTAATGTATGAACGAGAGGGTCATCATTGTAACACATTTAGAAAGCCAAACATGTTACATTCATGTTGTTTAAATAAAAAGTTGTTTGCTGTTAACCTGTTGTCTTTGAAGCACATTTATTATGAGAAATATGATGAATAAATTTCACTGGTATCTGTGCTCTGGAGCAAATTTAAATGAATAACAATTAGCAGGATATGTTAATGTTAGTATCCAACTACAGATACTGTGTATGCACTGTGCTCCTCCGCAGAATGCTGCATATCAATGGCTATGCAACGCTCCAGGCCTCCGTCTCAATGCACCTCTGCTCTCATTTTCCAGCGCTTTAAAATGAGGCTTTATCTATGCTGCTCTGCATACCTGACTGCGCTCTCCTCACCTTATTTTTTTTTCTAATTTCCCACTTTAGGAAGGAGTTTCTTTTGATCTCATGTGTTATCCATGTGTTGTCCTACCTAGTTGGTTTCTATACTGCTTTTTTTTCTTCATTAGAGAAGAATGCACTTTCCTTTCGTAAAGGGGTGCAGACAAAGAGTGTCTGGTAGGTTTATGAAGTTAAATCTATAAGTTCTGAATTAGCACTTTTATAAATAAGCAAAAAACAGACAAATGTCAGCGGCTATTTTCTTTCAATCCTTTGTTGCATTGCAAACATTTGGCAATCCAGAGACAACACCACAGCCATGGGAATCCCTCCATCCCGCCACCTCGTTCAGTCTTCGTGCCTTTCGGGCTGTTTGCTCACAACAGCAGCCGAGGAACTCGGGTGATGCTGTCTGTTTCAAATTGGATCAAAGCAGCCCCTCGCATCAGGGCTGCCAATGGGGAAGATATGGAAGCTCCAAGTGGGCATGCACACACATACACACAAATCAAACTGGCACACAAGCAGAAAGTGAGGCACTGTGTACACATTTGGCATGAGAGCTCACACAAGCTCAGAGATATGCAAACAGACCAACGAATGCCTGTCCTGATTTGGCCCCAACTGCCCTAGTGGTTACTTTTATGACAACATCAGAGCCTGAGAAGCATAAAGACATAAACACATGTCATATCAGGAGGTCTCCAGTAGACAGTGGTTTTCTATGGATGAAGACATTGTCTGAGGGGGCTAAAACCAGTTTAATCAATCAGTTTTTTCTGTTTGTCTTGTTTTATGTCTTTCTATCATGAAACCTAACAGAGTCTGTCACTGGGGAAACAAATTGTTTTCTTCCAGTGCTTTTCAAAAGACTGCAAAGTTTAACAAGCTGCAGTCAGAAGTTTTAATATCATTCTCAGATATTCTTTTTTCTTAATATTTACAGATGTTGTTTTTGTTTTGTTTTTTTGCCAGATTCAACAGGGAATGATATCTTGGGTTTGTTCCAGCTTGGAGTGTAGAAATCTGACTGAATTCGGATTTAACAGTACTCTTGACCAATTAGACTAATATTATTGTCTCTGTTTTGGAAACAAATACAACTGGGAAAACCTCAAATTCTTCAGCTCCTCTCATTCCTAAAGCCCCTCTCCCCTGAAGTAAAACAACGTTATCTTCTTCACTCCCTCTGACATAATCTTGATGTCTTGTCCCCCAAAGTAAACAAAACACTTGGTCTGTTTAAACACTGATGATCTTCGACATGACATATTTCCTAGATGCATTTACGAACATGTAATTAATCAGTTAATTCACGTTACCTTGAAATATTTCTATCATACTCTCTTAGTTATATTCTGGCTCACAATAACTCACAGAAGCACTCTCCCTCCCCTGGCCTTTTCCTCATTTTATTAATAGTAGTAGAAAACTTTATTGTCCCCGTGGGCCAATTGGATTTACAGCACAGTCACAATTACAGCCACTTGATAGAAGACACCAAAAAATATGACACAGACATCAGATATATCTGGCAGTAACAGACAATGCAAGGAACATTCTTGCTCACATTAGCAGAATATTCTTTGGGTTTGACCACACCAGCTACATAACTGGCTTGTTCTAACTCATTTAAATCTTTAATTTCTTGGTAGAGCAGCACCAACTAATAATTTAGTGACAACATTTTTAAAGACCCTGAAGGTTTGCAGCTGCAATTGCAGCAAAACGGGCTCCTAAGATTTGACTCAATAGGGTGAACACAAATAAATTCTTCTTTTCTTTTTTTAAATCTTTTAAAAAATCAAAAATGAAAACATATATAATTGTTGTTATATTACATAATTATTCACTATTCATATTGGTCTATCAGATAAATTCTCAATAAATGACTTTGAAAATTGTGGCTGTAATGTGACAAAATATGGGAACATTTCAGATTTTCTCAATATATTTTCAAGGCGATGTAAGTAATGGTACACTAGGTATCTTTAAAATCCTTATAAGTTAGTGTTTCCTTTAATTTCCTAATCATTAAATTCCACTTACATCCATTGTTGTAATCATAAATTCTTTATTTGTGTGTTATATATTGGCATTGTTTGTACATTCTTTTGTGACTGATAATTTAATTCGTACATTTCAAATGAATGTACCCCATTTTTCTCATTGTTACTCGCTGTCGCTCTTTGTTCCTGGGTCTTGGCTCTTCTCTCTGAGGGATTGTATCCTTTTACTCTTCCTCAGCTAAGATCATTTTTCACATCGTCAAACAGCCGCAGGTTTACAGTCTCCATGCTCAGATTATGTTTACTTCAATACTTTCTGGAATATCCAGTACTTCGGGAAAATGAGTTTCAGCAAACACTTTTTTCCTCTCGCAAGCTTGATATACTTTGACTCTGCCCTCCTCTTCTCTCCCACCCTCCTGCTGATGTTAAAGCTGAGACATCCACTGATGTGCTCTGCTGCTCCATCAATCTCAGGACATTAAATGCATGATACAAATTTTAAGTTGTCTCAAAGCCTTCAGTTTTGAAAAAACATTTATATTTTGTTCTAAATCTGCAGTAACACAGAACAAGGATAGCACTGAGATATCATTTATTCTAGGGGAAATTCAGGAAAGTTAACCAAATGCCTAAACACCAAAAAGAGAAACTTAGGTCTCAGCTACACGACACCATATATTTATTTAAAGTGACAGTATGTAGTTTTCTGGCGATGGGGGGCAGTACATACCTAAATCATTGTAAGCAAGTGGTATTTTTTACCAATGGATGGCCATACAATCACAATTGCGCAATTTTCTACTAGTATATCTGCCGATAATTAAATCTCCAGCAAAATCATACATGCAGCAAAATGACAAGCACATCATACTCATCACAGGCAGAGAACAAAGAGCTAAAAGTGTAAAACAACTACATTTATGAATGGTGAACGTTTTCAGCATTAGGATCCATGATATTATTCCGGTATTTTTAAAATGAATTAACTACAAAGTTAGACGGAATGAACTCAACGGAATAAATGACTACTTTCAGGGAAGCTTTACATCATCACACCATGACTGACGTTAGCTTGAAAAAATGTCACACGAAGGCTAAAACACAGCAGTTGAGGGAGCGCCTCTCCACTCTTTTTTTTTTCAGTCTCTTTATAGAGCTCTTGATTTAAACTTGTTACAGAGGACGAGGGGATATTTCTTTGAAAAACAAAACAAAAAAAAAACAGTTACTAAACAGATCTTCTGTGTGTAATTAGGCGTCACGTTAAAGCATTACTCATTCCCTGCTGCCTCACTTGGTCATTTCAGTGGGTTGCTCTTCAGGAGTTAGTCTTAAAACTTCTTCTTTGTAACAAACTAGTACATTTCATACATTATTATCCATCATTATATCGGTTGAGAAATCACATAATCTATGTGCTTGGAGATACAATTAAATATACCTTATATGGAGCAAAAAAGGCGATGAGTTTGTGCTCAGTTATTTTTAAATAGCATGATGGCAGTGTAATAATTCATTTGGATTCACACATTTACTGTAGTTTATTGGTTTTTATGTGCTCATTACGACCAGTTGCCATTTGTGGCTTTCGTTGATGCACAGTCCCTCATGCCCTTTTTTCACTTATAATTCCAACCAGCTTCCTAGAATTTTAATCAAAGCTGCAAATATTCGGTTTATCTCTCCATTTATTAAAAAATGCATCAACCATAAAATATTAATCAAGCCGAATCAGTGGGTAGGTTTAATATTCTGTTTAGTTTTGTGTTTTTAGCTGTGACAAATATATATGTACAAAACGACTAAGGGTTTAACCATATACTATAATTTCATTGTCTTCAAAAAGGCTTTTGTTTCCATTGCTTGTGATTAGAAAGCAAAATAAAAACCATGATTAACAACAAAAGTGTAAAAAGTGTAACTGTAAACATCTGTAGGCTGCTGGATTATAAATTCTTGAATTATTCATTGTACAGAAAATATTGCATCTGGATGATATGACATTATTACAAGTTATTGTAGTTGGAAATAATGTTGTAATTTTAAACTACAATAATTGAATAATTTCTAGTAAACATAAGCCTCAAATATCTCCAGTTTGCCAGACTAATTAAAATGTTAATACTCAGCAATATCAGAATGAACTGTGGGCTTTCCAGACACTACATTATTACTGCATCATGTATGTTCCTCCACATCCACCCAATTACCATGCCCTTCTGTTTTAGTCCTGCAGAGGATCATCTTGATATATGCACTGATCACACTAAGAGGTCAAAGATAACAATCAAAATAATTGCTGCTGAGAGGCAATTGGAGAAGATGGCTTCCTCCAACCCTTTGATTGCGCCTCACGGAGTAATTCAGGTTGATTGATGCAGAGCTTTCCTGCCCTTCCCTTAAGTAAACATACATGGAAAATAGCTTTTTTTCCATAAGGATGTTTTTCCTTCAAGGCTTCTCAGATGGGAGGTTTTCACTTGCAAGCAGAAAAAGAAATAAAGATTAATTTGCAAGACATTCATCCAACTTGATCACTGTCCTGTTGATGTTTTGCTTTACTTCAAATACGGCTGCCTTTTTGATCAACAGGTCATATGACAAGATGATGAATTGCTCAGTTTTTCATCCACAAGTGTTTCTCAAAATATTTGAACGCTGTCAAAAGTTCAATATTTTTCGCGACCAATTTCAGAAAGTGAAACACATATAGATTTGTTTACACATAGAGATAAATATTTCAAACTTATTTTTTCACTCTTTCCATTTTAATGATGGCTTACAGACAATATAAAAACCCAAAATTGACACAATACTGGAAACTATACAATACTGGTTCTATTCAGCTGATTAAATCTAAACACCTGCAATGATTTCCTGGTACCTCTAAAGGGTCTGTCAGTCTGTGCCAAAAGGCTAGACAATCATAGCAAAGACTGCGGATTTTCCGGTCATTGACTCCCTCCACAAGAAGGGTAAGCCATAAAAGGCCATTGCTAAACAAGCTGGTTGTTCACAGAGTGATGTATCCAAGCATATTCATTTAAAGCTGAGAGGAAGGAAAAAGTGTGGTGGGCAAAATGTGCACCAGTAATAGGGATAAAAGCAGCCTTGAAAGGAGTGTCAAACAAAATCAATTCTAGAATTTGGGGGAGCTTCATAAGTAGTAGACTTAGGCCAGAGTCAGTGTATAAAGACCCACAATGCACAGTTATTCAGACACACTGGATACAAATGACACATTTCTTGTGTCAACCCAGTCCTAAACTGACTTCAAACGGGTTAAGGAGACAAATACGTAAACTGTGTCTCAGTGGTCCAAATTCCCCTTTTCAGGTGAAAGTAAAGTTTTCATATCATTTAGAAATCAAGGTGACAGAGTTTGGAGAACAAGTCCAGATTGAAGTTTTCACCATCAATAATGACTTTGGGTATTAGTGTAGGTCCGCAGTGAATGCAACCACATATCAGGGAAAGTTAGAGCACATCCTGCTTTTCCTGCTGAAAAGCTTTATGGTCTGGTACTGGCTCATTCTGTTGAAGGTACCAAAAGTTGGTTCAGTGACCATTGTCACCAAGCCTAACTCTTCACTTATCTCATGCAGGAATATTTTTCCAAAACACAGTACTTTTTATACAAGCCCTTTATGATTTAGCAAACTTCATGATTCCTGAATCGTTTACATTAAGGCTTAATTCCTGATCAATACATTAATACCTATTAGAAGAGTCAGTTGTCTATATTAGTTACACACTCATATGCTCTTTAAGGTTACCGCCAGTGTCAGGAGTACAAAAAACCCATCAGCAGATAGTAGTGAAAATATAGAGGGATATTTCTTCTCTAGCAGGTGAGCCATTCCTCCCATGGCCCTCCCATGAGTCTCTGTCTCAACAAACTCAGTTATGGTGCAGCAAAAATAAATTATTGTGTATATTGGAAACAGTGGTTGAGTATGAAAATGAATATGAATGTACGGATGCATCTATCATGTTTTTTTGGTTTTTATTTTGCCTGTCTGTTTGAGATGCGCATGCTAAGCATCACAGAATCATTGTCATTCGTCTCCTACACTCTGTCTGCCAAGCTGAGCAAGTTATGGTGCTATTTGCTGTTTACCGGTGTCTGTTTGAAATATGAAGTAGGGTAAAAGATAGTGGAGAAACAAAGGATTTCAGGAACTGATAAGAAATAAAGTCATTGTGGAAACCATAACAATGTCATTTTTTAAGGCTTTGGGACAGCACTGACTAGGAGTGAGAAAATTGTGGAAAAACAATTGAACAGTAGTGGACCTTCCCAGCAGTGGACCTACCAAATGATTTTAATAGGTTACAATAGAACCTAAACTAAAAATGTGTCAATAAGCCATATCTGTATTGCAAGTGTGCGTGCTCACGAATGTCACATCTTTTGGACCCCAAACAAACCCCCAGCTCGACTGTAAACAGTCTATGCATGCGTGAGGCCTATTAACGCCTATTAAAGGCTGTTTTTGGCTGACTTCTCAAATACAGTATGCCCAGTACTCATTGTGTTGTTATCAGCTTTGGAAACAGCAGTTACCACATTAAAAGGTGGAGAATGCAAAACGCACCAGTGTATGAATGATACCAACCATTTCAATGAATCACCATTTATTTTATATATTACATTACATACAGGACAGAAGGATTGTGCAAGGTGGATAAACAAGGTCAGAAATGTGTGATTAAACATGTTAATTTTTCAATATTACTGTTGATCGTCTAAATCTAATGGTTTTAGTTTTGGTAGCATAGTCATTAGCACGCAGGCTTCGCATAGCCTACTGCTGGAAGTCGATGTAAAGGATTAATGTTTAGAGCATAACAGCCTTATCTGGGCTCTTACTGCTTCTAACAAGTAAAAATCCCATTTAACAATACAAATTGTTAGGGTTCAAAAGCACCACTTAAACTAATAAGCGATGTGCTAACTGCTAGCCATAGCGCGTATGTTTAAGAAGCAAAAAATACCTGCCATAGGATGATACAGCACATCTTGACTCCATGAGCTCTGGGATGAAAAGTAGCTGAGACCACTTCTGCAAGACAACATTCCCTTATTCCCAGCCATCTAACAAAGTTTATCGGTCCGGTATTGTCACTCCATAGAATGTCAACAAGCCTGGTACAATCAGCCTGGAATACGCCACTTTCCTCTTCTGTCATCAAAAACAATCAGTAGTTTCTGCACTGTAGCTACACACGCTGGTACACAGTTCTTTATATGCTTCGCGGACAGCCCTCTATAGCAAATATATGTTTTAAGTTTGTGGACTTTCCACCTTTCAAAATAATACATTTAGATAGATTTAGCTTTCGCTATCTATATGTATGTTCACTTCTGCCAGTTTGGGGTCCAAAACCCCAGAATGCATTGCACACAATGCAATACCGAAATCGCTTACACCTTTGTGTCTGGGTGCAAAGTTACTGTTGGAGAAATATAAACTGGGCTTTCTACCAATGTAAACAGCCTGCTTAGCCATACTTATATTAAATTATATCTCTGATAAAACAACTCCTCTCTAGAGTACAATAACTATAGCCCTGCTGCCTACCACTGATCTTTTTTTTTACTGATTGGGAATAACATGCAGGATCTCTTTCAGATATCAATCATTAATGCTGCTCTCTGGCCCGTTCTCTGACCTGCTTCTTTTTGCTTGTAATGCTGGAATTTAGCAACAATTGGTCGCAGGCCGCTCTCGTTGGGCTTCTTACCTCCGAGCTAGAGGTGGACGAGGTGAAAAGTGTTTGTTTTTTTTAAATGTCACTATGAAGTTTGTAGAATTAAAAGTTATCAAATAATTCTGTGCATGTTCAAAACAGAGACAATGAACCAATTTCCAGTTCTTAACATTTATTTTGAACAGATTAACAAATTGCAGTTTTACAGAGGAATTTTGCCCCCGTCAGTTCCTCTGTGGTCCAGACTTAAAGAAATCTGAACAATTAACTGATCTTCATTTCACAGCTTTATAGACAACCGGGCCTCTAGGCGTTTCTAATCTCTCCAATCAGAACATTTTCAAACAGTGTCTGAGCCATGGTTTGCTGTCAGAGAATCCTGGAGTCAGAAGATGGGTCGTCTCTTGTTCTGGGTCAAAGGTTCATTATAAAGATTTATGGTTAAATGGCTATCTGCTTCTCTAACACTTTTCTCCCAGTTTCTTATCTAAACATCCTGCTTTTACAACATGCCATAAACTTTAGCCAAACGTTTTACGACTTAAAAGCTTAGCCCCATAAACCATACTGACAAACCCATCTTTACCATCATGCAAGCTAATTAAAACAGACTTTTACTTTCTGAATACTAACTACAGATTATATAAACATATTTAATACGAGACTGTTATATAAAGTTAGCCCAAAAATAGAGTCACGACAATTCCCTCTCATCTTTTTTAAAAAGATTCAATTGTGGGAGATTTAAAAAAAATTTCAGTTAAAATTAATAGTAATATGTAAAAATCCCCCTCCTTTCTTTTAAAAAAAAAAGTTATTAGTGTTCGTTTTGATTGAAAAAAATATTTTAAAATAAATTATTAGATATAAGTAATATTTGTCATGTAATTTATCAAAATATTAGATTAATGAAAAAAAAAAAAAAAATAAACCCCCCCCTTCAATTCTAAGACACAAAAAATGTATAATCAACAAGCCATGAAATTATTGTTATTCAGATAACTCCTCTATACGTAACGTGATTAGAACTTAATCAAAACCCTTAAAGCATTTTGAAAATGCAAGAAATCAAATCCAAGAAATTACATCAGTTTAAAAACATGAAGTATTTCAGACTAAAATTCAAAACACAAACTATTAAAGTACCTTTTTTAACCTTAACTCCCATTAAAAAATGTAAATCTGTTAATCATAGATTCACCCTCTTTTGGCATTAACCAAAAAATTTATTTTAACAATTCCCACAAACTAAATTCAAAACCCAAAATGTATAAGAATGTCTTACATGTGAAGAGATAATTAAATCTGACTTGATACATGTTAATACTGTGGAAGAAGCTCAGAAAATCCATGAACATAGACATTATTACTATGTTATATTCTGAAATAAATCAAACTTAAAGTGGGAAGAACCCTGTGAAACAGAAAAAAATAGTTAGAAGTAACATTTTTGTTCTTTTAAAAGTTCATATCTTCTCTTCCGCACCGCTGGCATTCCGTCCAAGGCTGCTGGGAGCTGCATTCAGTAAATGTCTTTAAAGGAACTGTCTTTTCCAAATCAAATCACAATCAGATGATTACAATAATAATCCCTCTTTAATGGTAAATTACTCCCGTAATTGACCATTCCCAAACACAGCCAATCCATTCAGGTGCAGGAAGATGCGATCTGATGCCATTAAGAAGACCTGGTATGGAATCAAATGATTAATTAAACATTTACTCATTATTTCTAAATTCTTCCTTACAGCTTAACAAAACCCATAGCATGTGTCATAATAGCCAGAAATATATCCCATAAGTACGCAAAACTAACTTAGTTAGCCTGAGTTTTTCACACTTCAGCTGTCAGACCCTGTAAATTTTCCAAGTATACATTAATAAAAACTAAACCTATAAATTTAAAGTGTCCAATTTATCTTCTTTCTCCAAACCTGAGCATGGGACCAGAGCCAGGTTTTCCCATCCAGCATCCGACAGGCCTGTCCTACTGGGGCAGCAGCTCTGTGCTCTCCCCATTCTCCTCAGTGCCTGCTGTGGATAAAGCCAAGAACGTTTGTTAATCTCAGCAAATTGTCTCCTGCATTGTTGTGAAAGGCAGTTATGACAAGTTTCCACAGATAAGCAGACCAGACATTTCATCCAGTCCACACAAGCCTTTGGAGTGCGTCAACAATGGAGAAACAGCCATACACGTCCCATGCCCTAATTTGGCAAATCAATATAATGTTATTTAGTTTTAGCAAACATGCCCAGACTTGGTAGATCTATGGTCTGATCACAAATACAATCAAAAGTATAGAAAAACGCAGGTTAACCTCTATCAGTCAGTCTTACCCACTCTGCAAATTCTTCCATCACCCCCACAACTTCCTTCCTGGGCAATACATTTCAGTGTCAGCAGTCTCCAATTCCTTGAGGTGAGAAAAATATCTTAAAATTAATCAGTAAGATCAGTAGGCTCTATGTTGATGTCCTGCAAAATATGGTGTCTGAACGCAAACATAACTCTTATGTCATAATGTCGATTCCTCAGATATAAACTGCATTGATACCTTTCACTAATTCTTTTCTTCAAAGTTTAGTGGTCTGTTCCCAAAGTAAATAGATAACTAAAATAAAATTAAAAAACAAAAAAGGCTGGATTTTTCTGTTAGATATTGCTAATACACCACTAAAACATTGCAATAACAAAAATAAAGGCAATAACCATCTGCAAAGGTTCTATCCCCTTTTTTTTTCTGTCCCTCTTACAAATAGTCGCTATGGAAAAGTGGCTCTCCTGGTTTCGCTTCACTGAGGTTGAGACGAATAGCTCATATTGAACTAAACCCCTTTGTAATCAGACTTAACACCACTTTTCCCCGACTCTGTCCCTTTAATCAATTAATAATTTCTGCTAATATAAGTATGCTACTTACATTGAGATAACTGTTGTTGGTGTTGAAAAAGGTTATTAAAAACATCAAATGTTTAAAACAAAACCAGAGAACAGTACTGACTGATAACACAACATAGTTTACAAAAACAGTCTTCCGTGTGCTATACTTCAAAAACATCTGTCCGATTCTGTGAAGGGAACTGAACATAGTCAAAGTGATTTTTGCAACTAAAACTCCTCTTAAATTTTCGTAGGATACACAATAGTCTAATTCCCCTCAGTAGTCAAACAAAACAAAACAAAAAAATTCAATAAAAGAGGTTCAAGAGATGAGATTTCTCTAAACAAAAACTAGTCGCAATAAAATAAAAAATAAAAAATAAAAACCAGCATTTTTCTTTTCAGTATCCCCCTTTTCCTCTCAGGCTTCTTTTTTATTTTATTTTCTCCAATGATAAACACCAAATTAAATTGAAGCTTCTAGAGATGTCAAATACATTACCACTGAATCATGTTTTCTTTAATCCAGCTTCCCAAATTAACATTTTTCCAAAGTTCTAATTAATAAACAGACCGCAGTTCAGAAATCTGGGTCATAATCCAAGTTGAACCAAATATATAAATTTTGAGAGAGAAAGAGGAAAAAATAAGAAAAAATAAGAAAAAATAAAGAAAATAAAATAAAAAAATCTAAATAAATTGTCAGTTACAGAGTCCCCACTAATCAAATGATATATTATGCCATTATTCTAGGATCAGAACTGTTCCAAAATGTTTTAGGACCTGTAAATTTACTCTCAGCATCAAATAAACTAGCTAACAATCAATAAAGAACATCTGAAAGATTAATCTTAAATTTCAAAACTAAAACCGATTCTTATTTGTCAAAACAAAATGTGCATTCAAATATATGGTAAAAATTATTTCAATGTAGCTGGTCCAATCACATTTTGCCTCTACACGATCAGAATAAATGAATTTAGAATTTACTTCTTACTTCCAAATTAAACCATCATTTTGGTCACCGTGATATTCATTACTTTCAATCCTTAGACCAAAATAAATTTATCCCCAGCCTGTTTAAAAACAAACTGATTACTTAAAGATGACTCTGTGTTTTAATGTTTTCTTTTTTTAAAACCAAACATTCAAATCCCACTAGTTTATAAACTATCACTATGATAAGTGTTGTTTTGCATGGTAAAAACATTTAATTTGTAACGGAATTGAAATATGCTGGGTTACTTCTTGAGCCCCAGTTGAATTTTGATAACTCCAATAAGCCTTTAGTGTCCACAAAATCCTTAAGAATGTTCAATTGTGTAAATAATTTAACACCAGTCTCCTTTAGGTCATTCATTCAGAGATCAAGCTATATTTCTAAAGTCTATAGAGCCATCAGAAATAAGCCAAACATAATTTTAGCATAAATGATACTTATTTAAATCACAGACTCATTTTCTGTACCATTCAACACGGTGCTTATTAAAATAATTTAAACCAGTTTGTTGCTTTCCAATTAACACCGTTTGCTTTTCGTTAAATTCTTATAATTACTACTTATAGCTTTATCTTTATTTAGGCCAACTTAACAACTCCTGCTTAGATCAATCAAAAAAGCAAAAAAATCCACCTATTTAAGATTCAAAAAATGCATCTTTTATTTTGACTATAAACGCCCCTCTTTTTAATTTTAAAGATGAAATCAAAAATTAAAACTACACCAAGTCAGAATCGACTCATGAGTAACTGTTCTTAGTCATTTGCGTTTAATTGTAACATGCATAATTATCCCAAATAAATTTACATGCTCTCCTCGTAAAACCAGTTAACCAAATTCAGCATGTACTTCTTAATCTTTAATCTCCGTACCGTAACAGTGCAGTCAAATGTGAAACACCTTAAAAAATTGCCCTTCGTAGAAAATGTGCTACAACATTGCCTAAGTTATCTTGAGGCCGTTTTACATCCTAATTAACCAGAAAAATTTAACAAAATCCAAATTCGTTTAAGTCTTAACAAGGCAATCGTCTGCAGGAGTCTGTAATCACTTTCTATCCAAAATCAACTTTTAGCTTGCAACACATAGAACATGCAGTTAGCCACCACCGCTAACTTAGCATAGCAGCCTAGCTCCACTTGCTACCGTTAGCTTTCTTTGTGAAACGAAAGCTAAAACAGCACAAAACATACGGCGAAAACACTCCAGAAAATCGCAACACACACTTTAAAAAATGACTTACCGCAATACCAGGACTTAATCCGCACAATTTATACCACTTTACCAAACTTTAATTCGGCACGAACAAAAACAATCTCCTTTCGTCCACGCGGACTGAAACATATGTCCCCAATTTCAGCCGTCCCGCACAGCAAACACCGATTCAACTACGTCCGTTACAGCCCAAAACCATTAACAAAAAACACAACATTATAAGCGGTGGCTTTTAGACCTAATTAATTATTTCATCGCGGAGGTTTCAGACCAGTCTGTTACAAGTTTCGTAGTCCGCTTTGAGAAAATTTCCTGGCGCCGGCTTCCAGAAAACCCCTCAAAAGACTCGAACAGATGGCAGAAAACCGCCTACTACCACTAATTTATTTATCAAAACATATAGGCAAAGCTGTCGTATGTTAGCCGTGCTATCAAGCAAAAAACTCACACAGTATTAGCTCCGCCATAGCACCTAGCTTAGGGCGGCCACCCAGATGTCCTGTTGTAAATGTTCACAACTAATTCTTATAGATATTTAATTTCAGTTATCCATCATATTCAGTTATATATTCATTTATCTATTTTAATTTATTTATTATACTCGAGTTCATTATTTATACTATAACATTTTAACACAAACGCAACATCACCAGCACTTCTCGCAAAGCGCCTGCGTAAAAAACATCTCACACACACATATACAGACATGCGCAGCTCGTCACATCAAAACACCAACACAGTACTTTTATAACATTATTAAAAACTAACACCAACAACACTAACCTTAATCGGACCACACCAAAATGCCGGACCATTTCCCATTTCAATTTGCGGTGCTCACGCGCACGTTTGAAAGAAACGCAGGCAGTTCAAGGTAATCCGTTCAGATTAACAGAGGGCGACCCAGGCGCTCCTTAATCTATGTCCGTTTGCCAGCCTCGAACAATCTTATGAAAGCGTCCTTTCATAATTGAGATCGCCACTTCTCAAGCCCCGATCCGCACTTTGGTTCCGATTTTGAGTCGTTGAAGGGACCTTCCATCTGCTCCACTGTCCTCCGGAGAAAGATCAGCCCCCCTGGGCCCGCAGAGTAACAAACACCATCTCCCAGCAGGCACCGGTGTTTCTCTACGGAGCGAGACTAAATCCTGCTCAGAAACAGGAAAACAGACAGACAGCTCCAACACTCCGGGCATGCAATAGTGAATCTGCTCAAAACAAAAAAACATATTTAACTTGCATGACAACATTACCCAATGTTAGATTAACCAATCAATAGAATTAAAAAACTACGCAACTCTGCGCAAATTCAATAGAGCAAATACATGTCCGTTTATTAACTTAAAAAATAACTGGATTTTGGTCCAAAACACTGCACACAGTCGAGGTCACCATCTTGTTGAATTAAAAGTTATCAAATAATTCTGTGCATGTTCAAAACAGAGACAAGGAACCAATTTCCAGTTCTTAACATTTATTTTGAACAGATTAACAAATTGCAGTTTTACAGAGGAATTTTGCCCCCGTCAGTTCCTCTGTGGTCCAGATTTAAAGAAATCTGAACAATTAACTGATCTTCATTTCACAGCTTTATAGACAACCGGGCCTCTAGGCGTTTCTAATCTCTCCAATCAGAACATTTTCATACAGTGTCTGAGCTCTTATTTGCTGTCAGAGAATCCTGGAGTCAGAAGATGGGTCGTCTCTTGTTCTGGGTCAAAGGTTCATTATAAAGATTTATGGTTAAATGGCTATCTGCTTCTCTAAAACTTTCCTCCCAGTTTCTTATCTAAACATTCTGCTTTTACAACATGCCATAAATTTTAGCCAAAAGTTTTACGACTTAAAAGCTTAGCCCCATAAACAATACTTGACAAACATCTCTTTACCATCATGCAAGCTAATTAAAACAGACTTTTACTTTCTGAATACTAACTACAGATTATATAACCATATTTAATACGAGACTGTTATATAAAGTAGCCCCAAAAAATATGAGTCACGACACTAGTCAAAACTGAATTACAGATATCTCTATCTGTCGTTTCGACTAGTAACAATTACGTTACAGATATCTTGAATGACAATTCCAGCTATCCAAAATGTAGTTACGACTAGTCAGAAAGACATTGTTGATATCTACAATGTTAATTCCGGATAGTCAAACTACGCGTTTAAATGTTAAAATGGCTTGCCATACATGGTCATAATGATGTTTGAGATATCTTTAACTTTCATTCTGCCTAGTCAAAACTAAATTATTGATATCGTTTCAGCTGATGTTGGAGAAATTCTCAGACAGTGTGTTAGGGTAAAAAATAGTGGTTTAACCTGGAAAGAATCACACACAGGGGTTGGAGAGAAATTGAAGTTAAATGAGCTCTGCAGTGGGAGATAGAATAAAGTAAAGTTCTGCAGTGGGAGACCAGGAAGATACTCTGGTTGACCGTTTGTCTGTTCTCCTTTCAGCTTCTCAGACAGTCTCTCAGCTCTGTCTCCTGGTCTCAAAAGGCCATCCCACTGCAGTCTCTCTTTATTTGGTCAAATTTCATTAGAATCTTAAATGAACAGGGTGTATACAAAGGAACATATGGTTGAAACCAAATGACATTTAAAAAGTAAATTTAAACTATGTGATTAAGAAATACACCCTAAGAAAATAATAATACAACATTATTATTTTTCCCTAACACAGTGGTTTCAGCGTTTTGCTCTGCTTCCTCTGGGACTCCCCCAAAAAACAAGATTATCTTGCAAGCTTCGCATGAGCTTTTTTTATAGTCTTTCAGCATTTGTTTTTCTGCAGCGAGCGATGCTACCTGTTTTTGGTTGAATTCCAGAGACTCCCTCAGAGCTTGAAATTATTTGTGTAGAACCTCAACCAGCACAAAATGGTCATCTAGGCTGGTTAACTTCTTATCTATTGACTCTAGTACATCACTGTAGTTTTCCTCTGGAGAGGTGGTGGAGGTGCTTGCCTCAGAACGGGCTTGGGGGAATGGTGTGCTTGTCGGCATCTCAGATGTGGATTTTCGTGGCTGGCCCATAACAGTGCTGTCAAAGCCCTCTAGGCTGTCCAAGGTTTCCTCGCTCAGTTTGTATTATGGAGAAATAGAATAACATGCTTATTATTGTTAAACTTTTGCTGAATTTCTTTGTTTTACCAGTATACCGCCATTTTACTTAGGCACGGCTCTCGCGAGATCTCAGAAGCTTATCCTCCTCCTCCATTTAGAAAATGGAAAAGTTGTGGCTCAGTTGCACAGCTTGTGTGGAATAAACTGTTAAATGTTTTTGCCTCTTGTTGGATCTGGATCAGTTGTTGAACATGCAGTTCTCCTGAATGCATACTTCTGACATCCAGGACATAAATTGTGTAGGTGTTGAATGTGAAAATCCACATACAATACAAAGCATTTTCTTTGGGATAATTGTTGCCTTAAAAGTAATTCCTCTCCAGAAGTTTCTCTTTCTTTTGCAATGCTTGCACGAGTCCCAGAACTGTGTTTGATTTATAATAATGTTCTTGTAACATCTATTCATATGCATATTCTTAAACTCTTAGGGAAAATAGGACCAAAAATACACAAAATTAAAACAGTAACTCAATCAGACAGTGAGATGAAAAGAAACTCAGACAAGCCATATCAATGCTGACTTTTGCTTTGCAGTAATTGCAAAACTTGCATTACTTCACTTAATGGCTCCCACTTCCAGCAGAGGTCAGCCACAGACTTGTGTGGGAAGAAGATCAAGAATCTGTTTTCTAATTGCTGGGAGAGTGATCTAATAACTCTCGCTGCTGGCTTTTTTTGTAACCTGATTTTCTTTAAACAGGCGCTGGAGACGGTGGAATATGGCTGTAGAATCACTGGTATAATTTGAGGTGTAAGGTAATGCATTTATAAATTGTACATTCTCAGATACATCATGTACCTACATACAGTACCTCTGGTAGACAAAACATTAAAATTAATGTAATTACTGCTGCTTTATTGCTGAATTTTAACACCTCTTAAATTCTAAAATAAAAGTAATCGGTTGGTTTATGGTATTAACATTTATGTTATTAAAAACATAAGCACATCCTTTAAAGCCTAGACATACATTCTACATCCACACTATTATGGCACCCTCAAGGCTTTTGAATAGGAAGTCCCTGTTATGGGCAGCAGCCAGACAAAGTTATGCTCTCATGTCAAAGATTGTTGCTTTTCACATACTGCCAGCAAACCTGAAACCTTCCCATGCGGAGCTGCTTTGTGACCTTTGGAGAAATGCTCTGCTTCTCTTATGTTTAAAGGATTCTCTGTTGCTGCTTGCCGGCTTATCAGAGAGACACAGTCCTGCTCATAAACATTCTATAAAAGTAACTGTAGACAAATTGGTTTCACTTTTACTGTATTTTCTCTTGAAGATTATGTAAATTTGACTTTATACGGGTTGGGGTTTGAAAAGCCATCCAAATTAGAGCCCAGTGGCTGTGATCCATGATCATATTCATATTAATGACCTTTAAGTCTCGTGTTTGTCCTCCTACTTTTGACTATATATCCGTTTCCGATGTGTCAACTGCCTCCTTTTTAAATTCTTCAGTATCTCTGCGACGTGTTCTGGTCGGCTGATTCTGGTTCCTGCTGCTCTCTAATAGGCTGTTAGGGTTGACACCTTGGTGCATTGGGCTCTGGCAGATTCAGTATGCTCTTTCCTGTTTGTCCTTTTCTCAACGTGCCTACATGCAATGGCTGGAGTTGGAATCAAGTTAATGACCTTTACCCAGTCTTACAGCATCCTTTGCTGACTCCTCTGCTTCCACATTAATCACAGAGCTTATGTTATGAAACATAAGGGGGTCAGTAGTTTACAAAACAAAGTACTTTATGGTTCACACATTTACATTTCTAAATAGTGGTGCTAGAATTGCCTAGAATTGCTTTTAAAATGTGCGAGTTCTGCATTACAGTAAAACTCCTCTGTATTGCTTTTTAGTTTGTGTGCTCATTACATAATCTCAAAACTAATTTCATGCCAGTCGATTTTCATTTATATAAGACAAGGCTAAAGCTGGAATTTAAGCTTTAATGTTGAGGTAAAAAATATTAGAAAGTAACACCTGTGACTCTACTTCAGTGATATTTGTCTCTGTCAAATAAATAAATGAACTGTAGATTTTACACCGTGAATTTGGCTCAATCGTTTGGAAATACTCTGTTCAAGACAGGTTTTTTTTTAGTTTTTATAAAAGGTATTTTTGTGAAACAACTTTCAATCTAGAAAAAAATTGTTTGGTGTAATACAATTTTCCACAACAGTTTTGCTTTGTTTTCGACTACACAGTGGTGCATTTAATGGCACTATTCCATTTCATGAAGAACATTGTGGGTTGAAATCCTGCCCTGGGGTCCATCTCCACAGTGTTTGCATGTTCTTTCCAATGCGTTTGTGCATGATTTCTCTTTGGGTACTCTGGATTGCTCCAATAGTCCAAAAACATCATTAGGTTAATTTATTAACCTGCATTGCCCTTAGGTGTAATTACGTGAGTGAATGGTTGTTTGTCCCGTGTCTCTTCAGTGCCCTGTGATGGACTGTCCAAGGTGAACTACCATCGACTGAACAGTACAGGAGGTAGACACTCAATACTACAGCATAATAGTCAAAATTACAAACTGCAACACACTGGCAGCTCAACCTAGTAGAAGGATGCAGCAAGAGTTTAACTAGACAAAACAGACGACAGTGAAATTCTGTAGAGTCTCGGCATTGTGCTACCTTGGAAATATTGTCTCCTAATAAAACAAATCTATTCTTTTGTCTTAAGGTAGCAAAAATAGTATTGGTATTATATTGGGAAAGCTCTTAAAACCACTGCAATTTTAAAGCAGACATTTCATGCACTCCAATGTGATTCACATTGGACCTTCTTTCCAGTGTTCTGTCTAAGAGCATTCTGTCCAAGGTTAACTCATTTACAATCTTGTGTGCTGTGCCATTCATCTGTTATACAACGGATGATGAAGATCTACAGAGAACTGGGTGATAAAGAATGGGACAGACATCAGGAATAAAGACCTGAGCAAAGTGAGAGAGAGAAAATAAAGGATGACAGCTTTGGGTCTTTAAAGAAAGAGCGATAGGAGGAGGAGGAAGCAGAATGAATGGCTAGGCTGGTACGTAGAGATTGTGCTGTCCCTTAATCTAGACTTTTTAGGAGGATAGCTATGTAGACATGGAAAAACTTGTTTCTGTAAACCTTCAGTTGCGATCCATGGGAAATAGTTCAATGTATGGTCAAGGTTTAAACTTTTTGAAAAATATTCTATTGACGCAAGGAATGGTGCGTTGCTCTATAATGAGCAGCTGCTCTTCTGGGAAGAGTCTGCCAACAGTAAAATTGCAGTAAAATAGGAGCATATGCTTTATGCTTTCTGAAGACCCCTCACATATGGTCAAATGCTGAAAATAAACAGTAACATTTTTTATTTTGGATTTACTGATATTTGATCAAGAGTAAGCAAGTTGTATCTTTTTTAGTAGAGGTACAACTATTTTTCATCCATTCACATTTTGCTTTTATTACAAACTACACATTATAAGTCAAAGTGAATCCTTCCTGAATGAATCATAAAAAAGGGTCCTACAGCTAAAGCTGGCATGTAATTAGCCTAAAATTTTAGGTATTTGTTGTGTGAAGACTTTTTTTAGCCTTAATTGATAAGCAGCAGAAAAAAAGTTGCATGAATGATCAGATTTTAGACTTCTCAATTTCTAAAATACTGTCTAAACTAAACATTAGATCAATAGGGACAATATTTGATTAATACTTTCCTTACCAGTTTTTTATATTTTTTAAGTTGTTTTTGTTTGTTTTATTACTGTGTTAGAGCTGTTTATATGCCTTATTCAGTTTTAAATCATACCATGAGGCCAGTCAGTTCGAGGTCCAGTTCACAGAAAGTCTCGTGGGCATTGGCCCCCATTCTTGTCCTCTGACACTCAGTCTACTATGATGATGGTTATATGGTAAGAGGGTTGTGTGCACTGCCCAGCAAGAATGGAACCACAGCTCCAACATTATATCTACTTGTAACTTTTGAACATTATTATTCTAAGACCTAAAGCAGTATAAAATAAAGCATATTTGAAAACTTTGTCGCTTATCTTATTTAACTTATTCTACAAGACCTAGTGTTCCAGTTACTCTATCCTTCCTTGTGACAGCCTTTCCTTGTTGTAGGTTTTCTTTATTGTAGGCTTGCTTGCTCAGTTGTAACAAATCCTTGTTTTTTACCATTTCTGAAGAATAAAAAAGGCAAGTCTTTATCTGCTGTGTCCTTCTCAATTTAAATAACTGGTTTTACATCAAGTTACACATTAAACAACAACATAGGAAAATGCTTAGATATTCATGATCTACTGGAGCAAGTAAAATATTACAATTTCAGGTGAAGTCTTTTGCAATTTGATTACGTCTTGATATATTAAGAAAAGTTAAAAGGTTGGACCTGTCTCTCTAGTTGCATAAATGAATCCACTTCTCCTTGTACAATTACTCTAGATAATCTGCAGTCCTTGCTATTATTTCCTCTCATCAGCTTTCTCCATAGGATTTTAGTTTTGGGATTGCAATGACTCTGGAACAATGCTGATTTTGTGTCTGTTGAATTTCTGTGTTCCTTTTTCTATACATCTTGGACCACTATCATGCCAAAATAATAAAATTTAAACTTTTGTTTTAGTTTTGTTGAAAATGCAGAATGCCCAGAATCATATTTTGCAGTCTGACAAGTTTTCCAGGACTTTTGAAAGGAAATAGGCCAAAACTATCACAGATCCCCAATCCTACTTAACTGGGGGTATGAGGTGCTATTCCACATTATCCATCCTTTATTTAATCATAAGTCCAATAAGAGTATTTGCTACCAAACTGCTGAATCAAAGTCTGATTTACTCAAAGCACTTAGATCCAGTTTAAGCCTAATTTAGTGTATCAAACTCTTGGTCTGGCTTGCATTGCAAATGCTTCAGCATAAAACAGATGCTCAGATATTGGCACAGAAGTGTACATCTCTTCATTTTTTGCCATCTGTTTTTTTCCTTTTATCTTGGGTAATATAAAGAAAGTAAAAATAAGCAGCCTGTAACAACCCATCAAACATTTCATTTATCCGAAACTCCCAGCATAAGAGCTTTAACCTTCCAAACAGCCACTTTAATCTATCCATGCATCAGAAAACAATCTTCTCTTATTTTCTTCAATTAGCATGATCAGTGAGTCACAGTGAAAAAAGATTTGCACTTAATTTGGTTTGTTTGGTATTTTTTCCAGTTATTCTCACCACCACATCCACCTATTTTAATCTTTTTTTCTACCCTGTCTCTACGCCAACTCCAACAGAGGCCGAACCAATTAGTTAGAAGGCTCAGAAAGTCGATTATGCTAATATTTTCCTTTGCTAGAGAGCTTAGAATGTCAGCTACTCTTCATAAACTTTCAAATGTTTTATTTATGCCTAATTTAGATTGAAAATTTGGCTCTCTGAAGTACAGAGGGCAAAAGGGTTTAGTTAAGTGCGTAAGGGTGAGGAGGGATCTGGTGGCTCCACATGGAGCTGAGTGAAGTGATGATGAAGGAAGGGTAAGCCTGGTGTCAGGGGACCATCCACAGGAATCCCTCTTACTTATGCATGCAGCTGCCGAGCATCGGGGAAACTCCCAGGCCCATTATGAAACGAGTATTTGCACAAGCTTAGAGAACAGGAGCGCTCTTGCTTGAAAGCCTGTGCTTATCCTCACTACTCTCCTCCTCTTGTCATCACTTTTTTAGATCAGATTACTCAAGAGGAGCAACGTCAAGCTTCTTTCACTAAGGGGCTTCTCCAACTGTCCTAAATCCCTAATTTTTTTTCTGAAAGGCAAGCAACTCCTATGAAAAGTTTATGTTGCTGCATAGAAGGAAGCAGATGGGCGTGCAGCAGTTTTCATAAACTGATCATCTGTATCCTTGCATACAGGAGTTCCCAATCTCATAACAAGAATGACCTCAATTAACACTATGTTTTTATGGGTCAAATGCCACCAACTTGACATACTGCATGTTGTAGAATTATAGAGTGTGGCAATTTTTTGTGTTTTTAGTTTTATATATCATCCATCAATCCATCCATCCATCCATCCATCCATCTTCTTCAGCTTCATCTGGGGGCAGCATCTTAAGCAGAGAGACCCAGATTTCCCTCTCCCCAGCCGAGAGACATAGTCTGTCCAGCGTGTTACTGTGTCTTCCCCTTGGCCTCCTCCTGGTGAGACACAACCGGAACACCTCACTAGAAAGGCGTCCAGGTGGCATCCTGACCAGATGCTTATTTGAATTGTCTGAATGAACTTCAGTTTTGGTCTGAGATTGAAATTTCTAAATTTAAAGTGGGAAATAATAACAGAAAGACCTACTTCAAGAAGAAGTAATGAGTAGAAATTTCATTAGGAAAATTCCTGATAAAGCAAAGATAATTGAGCTTTAATAACTCATCAATTTCAGCTGTTAGTATCTTAAAATACCATCATCTTTAATTTGTACATACATAGCTTTCAAAATGTTGATGGCAAAAACTCCTTCTGAGTGTCACTAAAGGTAGCCCAAATACCAAGAGGTGGTCTTTTCATGTCTAAATATTCCATAAGTTAACTGTTAGTGCTATGCCCAAGACCATAGTCAGCAGATTTAGAGGTGCATAGAGCAAAGGAGTTGCCAATATTCGGCAGTCTGTAGCTACAATTCTCCAAACTTCATGTAGCCTTCAGATATGTCCAGAAACAATGTACAGAAAGCTCAATGAAATAGGATCTGCCAAGTATTATGCTGTAAGTTAGATGCTGTGGTGTAAAGCATACTAACAATGGCGGATATAACGTTTGTAAAGAAACAAGACAAAACAAGAAAAAAGGTTAGAATGCTGGCTTTTTTTAGGACCTGACCTCTACCCCTTAGTTCCAGCAAAAGGAACTATTTGCGTTTCAGAATACCAAGAGAAATTGGACAATTTCTTTCTCCCAAGTTTGTGGGAATGGTTTGGAGATGGCCCCTTTCTGTTCCAACATGACTCAAACCAGGGTTCACCAAGACATGGAGGAACAGGGTTTGTAATGAAGGACTTGAATGATCTGCACAGTGTTTCTGACTGCAAGAAAATAGTATCAGCACAACTCTATCCTATTTGAACAACATGTTCTCTTGTCTTTCCTATTTTGAGAAATGGAGAGTGAGTTGGCCATCTGTGTGATATCCCCAGATGATAATTAAAATAATAATTGAAAAGTTTCTAAACAGTGAAGGATAAATACAGACACCCCCCAACTGTCTTAGCTGTGATGCATCAGTCTACTTTTCATCACTGGCTCTCAGTCCAAAGGGTACCTTATGATGCATCAGCTCATTTCATGTTGGAGGTGAAACCTATTTATATTTGTGCTTCACGTGAGGCCCACGCCTTCCTCCTCGGGTCCAGACAGATCAGAAAGAGCCTGGCTTTGTTTTATTTTTTAATTTTTTTAGCTGGAGCTTGCCTTAAACTATTAAAATGACAAGGCTGACCCATGGCATGAAATTAGGGAGCTGAGGCCCATTGAGCAGCCCAGCCGATAGAGGCAGAGGATAATAAATCCAGGGTTGGAAAAGGTAGGGGGAGAATGGATGATCTTGGCAGCTCATTCAGCTTCAGGGGCACTCAGAATGCCTTTATTACCATGGCCGTTTTATTCCACAGCTCCTTTTCTCCCCAAACAGCAGCATAAATATGCATGCTCAATCTCAAGACAACAATGTACTGTATATTTGTGCTGTCAAACACATTTTTTTTTGTTTCAATCCACAGTAAGAAAGTAGAGGAGGATGGTGTGCACATGTTGGTAATGGCATACTTTTAATGAATGTATAATAGGTACAAAAGGTAATACAAATAAGTTGTAAAAGGCCAGAATTTATATAGATTTTTTGTAGTCCACTCAAAGTACTTTACTCTGAGCCGAATTTTATGAAATGCATATTTGTGGTCAATGTGGGGTTAAGTGCCTTGTCCAGGGGCTCATTGTAATGTAGTACGAGGAAGTTAGAATTGAGTTGGAACTGAGCCTAGTTTTCTAATTGTAAGAAAACTGTTTTGCCAACTGAGTCACAGTTTGCTACATAGCTTTGTAATAAATGACCCCTGAAGAAGATAACCCGTCCAAAAGTCTGTTGTGTCTTTGGTCTGACTCGTCCAGTCATGGGGAAAAGTGGGGGGTAAATAATGATTCACCCTTCTCCTGGTGTTTTCTTAAATCCCACAGCCGTTTAGTCATACAAACCGTCTGTTATCACTACATCAAACCCTCGATCTGGGATGCTGGCTAACCCTTTGATAAATCCACCTTTAAGGTATAGTCAAAGCTTGATTGGTGAGTCACAGCTGTAATGGTTGCAATCTCCGTTCCACCTTGGTCCTTTCAGAAGTTCATAGAGACAGCCAGAAGTCATCTGTCTAGAGTTAAACTGTTTGATGACCGAGATTGCTGGTTCACACTTTAAGTTTGTATGGATTTCTGTGCATCAATATTTCATAGGTACTGTAGGCATGTGTGGAGATATGATCATTACAGTATGACAAACCTGAGCAAAGATTTGACCATTCCACTTTATTTTCACCAATATAATTTAACAAAAAACTTAAAACAGAAAAACAATATTCTAACATCAAATCCAACCTGATTCAAACCATACTGATTCATATACCCGTATTTTCCGAACTACAAGGCCCACCTGAATTTTAGCCACACAAGCTAAAATTAGGGGGAAATCCTGTTTTGTTCATACATTAGTCGCAACTGAGTAAAAGCTGCAGGTTTTTTAATGTTGAAGTACCATATGTAAGAGATTTTATTAAGAAAATGTGGGTTCAATAAAAAGCATGCTTGATACCCTCTTAAAGGTTGTTTGTTTCAAATGGTACTTTTGATGTGACAAAATTAGCCATGGAAAGCATATTTTGATATACAGAACGTGCCTGTACTTCCCAACATTCAAATGTGTCTTCCTTCTAAACATAAAAATGTGCACAGCTTTCTTTCCACCAATATATGAGTACAAATATAGGTGGAGGAGGGGCAGTGCTGCATTTACCATGCTTCAATCATCTATTAAAAAGAATGGTGGAAGTTTTTTAGATGTTTTAATAAGGTAACTCTTTAAAACTTTCGTAATGTCATACCAGTTACCAACCAATTTCCATGAGTTACTTGGCTAGACAAACAAAGCAGTCATCTAAGGCACCAATACTCAAGAACAATGTTCAAAAGTTGGGAGAAAGTCTGTCTCACTGGATGCAAGATTGCAATAACTGAAGATTGATCAGGGACTCGTGCACAAAACAGCGATTTGCATGCTACTGTGAAACTGAACAGCATAATCTTCATACTGGGTATTTGTTATGTTTTCTTTGGAGGGAATCTGCTTTGGTTTGGGCTCACTATTAGTGCTGCAGCAGCTGAAAAAGCCAAACAAGAACAGAAGGGGCTGCAAGATTAAACACAAAGGTGGCAGAGTTTCACGCAATCCAGTGCAGCACTGCTGGAGAAAAGGGAGTGCTTTTCTCTGAGCTTTTTCCTAAACCCTCTCTGTTATGGATCTATTATTTCTTATGTAATGACTTTGTGCCAGGGTCTGTCAGGCTGGCATTGAAGCACCCACTGGCCTTTTTCTTCCTAAAATGGAAGAAAAGTCTAAAAAGAAAGGAAGCAACGACAAATCTGAAAAGCCAAACATTCAGCACAGTCAGACATAATAACTTTCAAAGCTTTGTATGGAGTAAGAAAGACGTCAGTGAGTCATTCAAAGTCTAATTTCTTCACTTTAAAAATGGAATACTAGACTTTTAAATACCATGTAACATCCCTTATAGTTTAGTCAACTTTGTTTGGAATAAACAGATGCTTCATCATTTTCTAAGGGGATAAGATAATTACTCTCAAAGCAGTCAACTTTCATGATTATAATTTTTGTGGCTTGAGCAGGTAAAACAAAGCAAGCTCTTTTTGACCTAATCTTGTGTCTTCTTCCTCTCTCATCTGCAGGATTTTTAGGACACAGTCACTCGAATGGTATTACAACAACGTGAAGAGCCGCTTCAAGAGGTTCGGCAGCGCAAAGGTTCTAAAAACTCTCTACAGAAAGCACATCATCGAGAGAGGAGCTTTCTCTGATCTTCCAGGTAACTTCAGTATAATTCTTTCCTTTGATTGGCCGTGCATGATCTACATCAAGTCGCCGGCCTGCTGCCACGTTACTCATGGTTGCATGAAAGTGATCTCTCCGGTTTGGCCAGAGACATATCAGACTTCATGAAGCCAAAGCTGTCTGGATCCACTAAATAGATAGGCTCATTATTCTGCTTTGGTAAATGATCACTCATTTCTTTATCTGCACATTTTGTCCTCTCTGTGAAAATCTAGCTAAATGGTTTCGGTCTGACAGGTTTAAATAAAGATGATTTTTCCTACAGACTCTCCAACATTGGATTTACTCTGCTTGGAAAAAGTTTGACTTTGTTCTTCAATTTCTTGATATGATGTGATGCTTTTATAGATAATTTTGCCACACAAGCAAGGCCATATCTAGCATTGAGGACAACAAGGTCTAGATCTTGGTAATTTTCTGCTGTGTATTTAATGAATATATATAGTAAGGGTGCTTTTTAATTGCCTGGGTCGTTATCTGGAGCAAAAACAGTTGAGGTATGGGCGTACCAGACACAGGTTACATGTGGCAAAAATCTTCCACTTTTCCTGTGTCGGTGCTCTCCATTGTTTTTGCAGTTACAGTCGTTTAGTCTGTTATGTACGGTATATATTTAATATACGCTAACCTATTTTTACCACCCATATTTAAACGCACCATAAGCATAAATGGAATTGCCGAAAGGTGCAGCATGTCCAACAATCCACCAGCCAGAGCTAGTAAAAGGCAAAAAACGCAGCAGTTTTTCAAGCAATATGTAAGTTCAGTTATGATGTTACAAGCAGATAATATTAGCTAAATAAAGTCTAGTTAATGCAAGCCAGTTAACAAGCTGGTTAACAATACAAATGTTAGCTATGTAAATTCCCTTGCTAGGTAGTTAATTCAATTCAGTTTATTTATATAGCGCTGTTTCACAACAGATGTCATCTCAAGGCACTTTACAAGAAGAGTTATTACAACACAATGTTTAATTTAGAAATTAGAGAACCACAGAAGACTGCGTCGATAGTTAATACTATGAATAAACATACTTCTCTTTAATTTCTGTGCAGAACTTAACTACTTTCCACATATTTTTTAAAGCTCTTTATTTGAAAAGAGAATATAAGTGGCAAAGAAAAACATATATGGCATAAGAGGGAATTTGAGGTTAATTACCACAGTAATCATCCTAATTCTATATAAAAAATGCCATTTCTACATGTACATTTATTTTTATTGCCACAATTGTAAAGATCACTGTCACAGAGGAGACGAGACAAAAGACCAGAGGTCAGCAGCACTGACAATGATAATCTAGGGTCTTCACCGGTAAGAAGAGATTAGAAATTAATGAGAAAAAGAGATCCATTGCTGGGAGAAACCAAACAGGTGTCAGGACAGGATTTTCACATATATTTTTGCTGATGGTAAACCTTGCAAAGCAGATAGTGTTCGTTCTGGCAATTCGATTGATGTCGGTGAGTTTAATAACATGTAAAAAAACAACCTCTTATTTATTTTGATTTGACGAAGCCAGAGCATGAACTTGAACCGTCATTCCTTAACCTTTTTTAAGTATTTCTAGATTGACACCAAAAGTCAATTTAGACTGACATTTGAGCTGAGTTTTATTTTTCTGCTGAGCAGGTAGGGCCTTATAAGTATCATTTTATTTATAGTAATAGTGATAATTAATAAATGTCTTTTAACCACTATTATTAATGCTAATAACTAAGTCAGCTCACTCCTTGTGAAACAGTGATTTAAACCGTTATTTAGCCATGGAAGAATGGTTTGTTTAATTATGGTAGAATGGTAAATTAGTAAGCCTAACAATCCCCCCTAACCTCTCACTTTTGAGATAATGGTATTGTTTCTGGTTGGACCATGGTCATTTTGAAGTTGTGGATATTGCCTTGCACACAGGTTCTCTATTAGTGATCTCTTGATTTCACAGATTTAGCAGTAATCAGAGTTGGATGTTGCAATTGAGACTGGACAGATATTATTGACACAGGGCCAGGTGGGTTAAGATAGTTTTCTTATTTTAATAAAGAAAAACATTGTTTAAAAATAGCATTTTGCCTTTAATATGAAAAAAGGATATATCCGAAACATTTTTCTTTAATTTTTGAAAAAATAGCTGCAACTCGGGCAATGGAGTTGATAATGGTGACAAACTGTGGATGAGCTTCTCCTTTGACCATTTGGCATCCTGCTCAGGGTTGGCGGCGGCCGAGCGGGTTTCTGTTTTTAACCAGCTCCCACTGAACTCTGTTTTGACCCAGTTGTATCACAATCGGCCTGACAAAGAGGCATTATTTCATATCCTGATTCATGGGATTACGGGGATGAAGAGAGGACAAAAGGGATGATTCGGGTCAGACATAAGGCCCAAGTGGATGAGCTTGAGATGAAGGGATATTTGTGAATCCATCGTCATGGCTACAAATGAAGTTTAGTTTGTCTGTGATTTAGAAAGAGATTTTCGATCCTGAATATTAAGTGATGAAATTATAAAATATTGCTGAGAAAAGAAATTTTTATTTTTTTATTATCATTCTGATGTTAGAGCTAAATTACCAGGAATCTTAAAATAAATTGATAATAGGATGTATTTTTTATTTGCAAAATAAATATTTAAGTCAGTCAACTGTCTTGATTATTTTTTTTTCCATTGGTTTTATACCTATGTTCCATGCATTAGACACAATTTAGGCTTTTAATAAGTTCAATATCAATGTGAGTTACTCCATCTGCCCTATTTAAAGCCTCATTTCATTTAGTAAAACTCATGTAGATCATGTAAAACTCATGTAGAACAGTGGGGTGGTCTATGCTTTTCAGCATCTATTCTGATATGCTAGATATAGACGAAATTATTTCCCGAACTAAAACTCCAGTTTGGCCTTTTCCTCTCCACTTCTGTTCTTACCTCCCCTCTTCTCATCCATCATCTGTGGGGTAGATTATGCAACTCGACTGATAGTGTCACCTCATGCACCAGCCGAATGGACTTTACTGTTGCCAGTTCCACCACTGTCAGAATCCTTGTATGATTTAAGCATATAAGACTGTGACATTTTTGGATGTGAGGGCCCTGTAAGATGGTTGGATCCTATTAAAGTGTCCATGACATTTATAGAACAGGCTGATGTATTAATGTGGCCTGAGAAACAAGATTTACATTGGGTATTCATATTTGTTTTTTTTATTTTTATCCTTTAGTATCTCTTATGCTGTTCAGCATGATAAAAGATGCACATGACATTGCTTGGAAAAGAAACCGTCCACTTTTTACTAAGTTTTAGGGCAAATGCCATCTAAAATTACCTTTTTAGTGAATAATGGCACATTTTTAGTCTTGCTCAGTGTTTGACCATAACAGACTTGCAATGCTCTGCAAAACTATCAGAATGTTTTTACTTCTGCTTTCATTGTAACCACAAAAGTCATAGAAAGTTTATGGAGATTTTATTTATGGACCAACACTCTGCAGCACAGCAATAGTTTTGCATTTGGTCCCGCTGAGTCAACACTTCATAGAACCAACTTTTGCTGCATGAATACAGATGCAAGTGCTTTGGAGTGAATTTCTATCAGCTTTGCACTTTTAAAAACAGATATTTATCCCCATCCTTATTTGCCAAATATTTCAAGCTCAGTCAGACTGCATGGACAAAATCTGTGACTATCATCTGTCAAGTCTTTCCACAGATTTCATAAGATATCCAGTTCTGGACTTTAATCAGTCTATTCTAACGCATGAATCCAGCACACTGTAATCAAAATTGTTTACTTTTACATTTCTCATTTTTTAAGTAATGCCTTTGAATCGCAGATGTTGTGGGGGAGGTTTTAAAGAGAACGGCTCTTTGGAAGCAAAATATGAAGGAATTACTTATAACTCAAGATGTGGATATTACTTTACAGTAGCTACCATTACTTTTATTTAAAGGTGTCTGGCCTATTTTCTATATTAATTAAAAGTGATGAGTGAAAACGACTTGATTATACTCCGTTCTGAACATCAGGTCTCTGAAATATGTGATTTATATTGCATCTAAGTTTAGTATACATTTATTAGGATTTTACGAAACTTAAACAGAGCAGATTATTTTTACTGCAAATCCCTGCTTTAAAGATTGCGATCTAAATTGATATAGGGACCGTGTTGAATCTCTTAAAAGACTTATTAGTAATTTATTTTAAAATCTAATTAAAAATTAGTTAGTTTTTGATATAAATCTCATAACTTCAAACTCATTATATGCTCCTCTAATATAGACTTTGAACAAATATGGGGACATATATGATGTTTATTTTTCTTTCTGAGAATAGTGATGTCCCAGTTTTCCTCGCTGTCTTTTCTGTTTGCTGTCACATCCTTCCAAATGTCAGTAGGAAGCTTCACACCTATACAGTAAAGATAGGTGGTGCAATACTAAAACATAGTACCACCTTCCCAAATGTGATTTTTCTTTGGTGGTAAAGTAGAGGGGGGAAACACAAAAGTTGAGGGGGCAAAGCACAGTTACAGGCATTAGAGTATGTCATAGCTCCACATACCTTTTTTCTGCTAAATTAAAGTGAGTTGATAGCATGTTTATGTATTTATTTGTTGCTTAAGGAGATATTCCATCCCTAAGCAAATTTGTCCATAGCCATATTCCTCTGAGTTAGATAAGTGAGAAAGAAGCATTTTGTAATGAATAAAATGCTTTGTTTTTTAATATGCAGACTACAAAATCACACAAACACTTTCAATGGAAATCAAATTTATCAACCCATGGTGGTTTGGATTTGGAGTAAAGTTCAAATTAAAGTGGAAAGACACACTACAGACTGATTGAACTCTGATGTAATATCCTTAATCAAGTCAAAATGAAACTTAACAATATGTGTGGCCTCCACAAGCCTGTATGAACTCCTTACAATGCTTGTACATGCTCCTGATGAGGTTGCGGATTAGTCTCCTGTGGGATATCCTGTCAGACCTGGACTAAAGCATCAGCCAACTCCTGGAAAGTCTGTGGTGCAATAGGATGTTGGTGGATGGAGGGAGACATGATGTCCCAGATGTGCTTAATTGGATTGAGGTCTGGGGAACTGGAGGGCCAGTCCATACCATCAATGCCTTTGACTTGGAGGAACTGCTGACCCACTCATGCCACATGAGGTCATTGTCTTGCATTAGTAGGAATCCAGGGCCAATCACACCAACACATGGTCTTCAAAAGGGTCTGAGGATCTCATCTTGGTACATAATGGCAGTCCACTGCATGGGGGGCTGTGTGGACCCCAAAAGAAAAGCCACCCCTCACCATAACTGAATCACTAACAAACTGGTCATGCTGGTGGATGTTGCAGGCAGCAGAATATTCTCCATGGCGTCTCCAGACTGTCTTATCTATCATGTCTGCTCAGTGTGAAACGGCTTTCATCTGTGAAGAGCACAAAGTGCCAGTGATGAATTTGCCAATCTTGTTCTAAGGCAAATGCTAAAGGTTCTGCACGGAGCACTGTAAGCACAACCCCCACCTGTGAACATTGGGCCCTCATACCACCCTCATAGCATCTGTTTCTGAGCCTTTAAGCAGACACATGCATATTTGCGGCCCACTGGAGGTCATTTTGCATGGCTCTGGCAGTGCTCCTTCTGTTCCTCCTTGCACAAAGGCAGAGGTAGCGGTCCTTCTGCTGGGTTGTTGGCCTCCTATGGCTTCCTCCACATCTCCTGATCTACTGGCCTGTCTCCTAGTAGTGCCGCCATGCTCTGGACACTAGGCTGAGAGACACAGCAAACCTTCATGCCACAGCTTGCATTAATGTGCCATCATGGTTGAGCTGCACTACCTTAGCCACTTGTGTGGTTTGTAGACTCCGTCTCATGCTACTACTTGAGTGAAAACACCACCAGCATTCAAAAGTGAATGAAACATCAGCCAAAAAGCATAGGAACTGAGGAGTGGTCTGTGGTTACCACCTGCAGAAGCACTCCTTTATTTGGGATGTCTTTCTAAGTCCCTATAATTTCTGCCTGTTGTCCATTTGCACAACAGCATGTGAAATTGATTGTCAATCAGTGTTGCTTCCTAAGTGGACAGTTTTATTTCAAAGAACTGTAATTTAATTGGAGCGATGTTGTTTTGTTTAAGTGTTCTCTCTCTTTTTTTAGGGTATACGTCTTTTCATTTCATTAAGTGATTCCAAAAACAATTTTTAATTGAGAGCTAAAGCGTGGATGTGAGTCACTGAATAATGACCAAGAATGACCTTGGTTTTGCTTCTGTGTTGTTCTGCCAAAACAACATCATTTAATGGCAAACACACATAGGCAGGTTCACTTTCAACAGATCTGTAATCAGCCTTTTTAGTGCACTTTGGAAAATAAACTTGCTGAACTGTGGCTCTGGTCTTTCAGACACTTGGCTGGCTTTCGGCTGTTCTGGAGTCATTTGTCTTGTCGGTGCTTTTTGAGCTGAAGGCTTGTAGACTCTGAGCTCTGCCTGGAAGTAGAGGCCAAATGTTAAACAGGAGCCCAGAACTACTGCTGGTAAAAGGCAAACAGCAGAGCTCATTGCTGAATCTAAATGCTTTCATGCAGATTTGTTCTCCTGCTTATGCATTCATATGACCTAATTTTTGAAGTGATTTATAAAGGATTGTTGTAGGTTTTTTTTTTCTTCTATTACCGGCTAAACATTTCCAATCCCTCAAAGCTGTGTCTTTTATTTTTTTGCTGCACCATTTTCCATCTTGTTCCTGCATTAGGAAGATTAGTCCAATCAAAGACAGATTACTTGGGGTGCTTTCTGAAAATCTGTAAAAAAAATTAATTACTGAAGACCTTTTGCTCCCTCATTTTGTGTTCTATCAATGTGATTTCTATCATAAAGGTTTTTTTATGGCCAGTTAATTTATATATATATATATATATACACAAACACTAGTCAGAGGTCGGCCTGATTGTCAATAATATTTTGTTATTTATGCTCCACAGCAGTAAACAGCTACTAACCTCTTATTTGTGACATAATTTATGTTTATTGCAGATTTAAATGTCAGCTCCATCACATTATAGTACACTCCCAACTTGATCCCAAATTAAAGAGACAATAGACCATATGTGTGTTTGTTCCTCTCTTGCACCAGACTGAATGATATAAACCGTCATCTTGTCAGCTCAGCCATTGTTCTGAGGACTTTTTTTACGGGGCTCATGTGTGCTGCCAGATGCTGTGCTGTAATTGAAAGCAAACCGTCTGGACTGTCTGTCCTCCTCCTGCTGCTGCTGCTGGCAGTTCAGGAATGTTGTTAGTGGCTCATTTATTCATACATCCTCATTTTTCTGTTATTTGTTTTGTTTCCTTCCAGTGGATATTCTTTTTAAGAGACCCTTAAACCTTTAACCTGTTTCTTCATATCACAAACTAGAACAATTCTATGATAAATCCACACAACCTTTGTTTTTTTTAAAGCAATTTTCAAAAATGAAAAATTCAAAAACAGTGGATGGTCTTTTACATTCAGTACCCTTAACACTTCTGTCTCAATTCAGTGTAAGCAACTTACTGATGTAGTATCGTAATTAAATAACTTAACTGCTTCCCCACTGTGAAACGTGGTGGTGGCAGGATCATACTGTAGGGATGTTACTTAGAATAAATGGGGGAAGGAAAGTATAGAATTACTTTTGTCAAACTTATAAAACATACAGGTATATTGAAGCACATTGATGTGTTAAAATGTTGATCTTTACAAAGGCAAATGTGGCAAAGGTGTGGTACACATAGAATGAAGACAGATTTGATTACACTGCCATAAGATATATATATATATATATATATATATATATGTATATTAATATATATATATATATATATATATATATATATATATATATATATATATATATATATATATATATATATAAAGTAAGTATAAGATAAAGTTGAATTAGAATTTCTAAAAATTCAAGGCTGTATGTGACAGGAAGTGCGGTGGAAGGTATGGACCCAAACGCAGAAGCAGAGTGCAAGGTTGTTTATTGAAGTGCACAGTGATGATGGTGGTCTGGATGGCAGGAACGAAGATGTAGGACAACAGGGACAGAGACGGCAGGCACACACACGGTGAACATCGGGAATGAACTCCTGTAATGATCCGGCGCTGACTGAAGGGAGGTGACGGGTTATGAGGACATGAGGTGAGTGGCTGGAGATTGAAGACAGGTGCGGGTGATGATGAGGGAGTGAGAGGAGCTGAGTGTAGAATCATGACAGTACGGTGTTGATCTGGGGCTGCTGAGAGCTTGGGTTCAAGGATTGTAAACACTTTTGGAAGGCACTGCATTTACTTCATGAAAAAATTGTTTTTTTGCCAAAAGGTACTCTGAATTCATGCAGTCCTTTAAGAAGGGGGTAAACACACGTCTGTGATGGATTGAAGTCCACTGCTGAACTGGCACTATGTTCTTTGCTGCAGATTTTTTTTCCTCCGTCACATCAGAATATAAAGTTATTTCAGTCAGAGCTGCTTTCGTTTTGTTGCATCTCACAGTTACATTTGGACAAGAAAAAACACAAACTTTACATCAGAGATTTACAGTAATATTCTTTCACAGTCTTATGGGGATGGGGGTGATCCAAATACTGCAAAGGTGAAAAACCCTTAGTCAGATTTATTTATATTATGCATATGATGTGAGAGCCATAAAATTAGACGCTCTTGAACATGTTCGAGGAAAAAAGTGTGCCAGAGTCATCGCTGTTTTGACTTACAGATTGTCAAACATCTCTGTTAAACCCAGGGACAGAAGATAACAAAAACAGTGGGGAGACAGTTTGGCTCCCTTGCAATTGCAGAAAACAATATCTCCAGGACACTATCCGTCATTGTATTTGCTGAGATAATTTATTCTGGGAAAATTAACTAGCCCGAAAATACAGACATAGCATGACATGGCCATCAGATTAATACATTTATAAGATATTAACTTGTAATAAAAATGTTCAGCCACAACACCGTTAAAAACTGCATTTTTGCTGTTTTGATCTTTTTGTCTCCTTTGTAGTCTATGCAGTTTATGAGATGCTTTGCAAGGACACAAAACTTGAGCTGCAGCTTTAGATTTAAGAGCTGATGTGTTTGTGTGGTTAGGAAGTGCAAGCTCGCTGGTTTACCTCGGCCAACTGTCTGGGATTTTCTGTAAAAGAACGCTGTGTTCTTGCCCATGCCGTGTTGGTTTTCACCATTTTTTTTCTCTGTTTCCTCCCACACTCTGTTTCAATCAATCAGCCCCTAAAAAGTCAATAATCTCTTAAGTAGTATAATCAGGATCTAAGGACAGCAGGATTATTGTAGATGAAAGATTGTGATTGGCACAATTTGTTCCTACAATACTAATGGTCTCACTTACAGGCTTATAATAGTTTTAAATTTTTCATTAGTTTAGTTTTTATTTAGTTTTTACCTAAGATTTTAAATTTTATTTTAGTTTTAATTAGTTTTTACCATTTTTAGGGGGGTTTACTTTAGTTTAAGTTTTTTATTTTGTTTATGCTTCATTTCAGTTTAGTTATTAGTTTCAGTTTTAGTTTTAGTCTTTTTGTTAAACAAGTTTTATTACCAGGGCAAGAGTAAAAAAAAAGAAAAGAAATGTATAACAGAATCTCAGGAAATGATTATGCTTTTTTAAAAATGTAATGCCATAAACCAGATTAACAACCATACAAATCAGGCAAGTATAAAAGCTATATGGCAGAGTAACGTTCAAAGTTCTGTAAACACAATAAGAGCATTAGAAAGCCCAAAAATGTATGCAGGTTCTACAGTTCTATAAAAACACTTACTGGCAAAACAAAAGCCAAGCTACAATCGGTACTATGATGCTTTTGATCACCCAACTTTCCTGTTCTGTCTGTTTTTTTAAGCGATCTGTGCAACCAAAAAGGCACAACACAGATGATAGCATATTTTTCTGGTGACAGCGTGTAATAAGCAGGAATTGACGTAGAAATTATTTTTCTAGATTTTATGAGTCACTTTATGAAACAAAAACTAAGCAGATTTTCTCAATAAATTCATATTTTCTGTCAGTCTGTTATGGAGAGTACAGGCTCGCCTATAGCCATCTGTAGGGGCAGCATCATCACCATCACCAGTGGCTTTAAAAGCTGATCTAACTAATAAAGAAACTGTCCTCACAAACTGCTCTGGAGCCTCGAATTGTTCACAGACGCTAGCTTCACAGTAGGGCTGCCACTAACAACTATTTTGCAGGGAAAAAAAGAAAATATTTCAGACAGAAATCCTGCCTGTTGAACAACTTACTGTAATATTTTTTCAGATCAGCAAGGCTACACAGTATTCTTACCTCTGTTTACTGTCGGGTACTTTAGGTACTACCAACCTTAGACCACTTGGATCTTTAAAAACTATGCACGCCATCTTATTTGCTTTTTATCAGATTCTCAATCCAACATGTTTGCTTTGAAATACATGAGCAGACAGAGCCACCCAAAGAATGCAGAAGACCTCAGCTTCTTTAAATATATATATATATATATATATGCACGCCTTGTGCCAATTGCAGAGTGTGGACTCTTTGCCCAAATAGCAATTCGGAGAAACAGCAACAATTTTTTTTGTTCAACAGTTTAAGAGACAAAGGTGGAAGTTCTACAGATTGCAGCTCGACTCAAAATACTAACGTCAAAGGGTGCTTCTACACATCACTGATGACAATGACGATAAACATCCTTCTCTGTCATCAATAAGACATCACAGCAGCCCTATTTCACCGAACATAATGCACATCTCTGGCATTCTGCTTGATGGCACAACAACAACAAAGTATTTACAGTCAGAGGGTTCATCAAATTAGCTGCAACACAGACCACTACAAGATAAATTTGCTGCCTTTCTATAACGGTTCTTCTTACAGTATTGAACTGAATAAAATTCCCTACCATAAAATCGACACACCTCTGCCTTACTTGTTCTCAAAGGTAAAAAAAATACACCGCACTAAGATTGACTTAAAGGTGTAGTTTAGGTTACATTTATTTAATAGACATTACTAGGGTTATTAGGGTACCTCTTCACTCTGACAAAAACATGGAGACATGCAGCGGTATCTGTAGCTGTAAACGAAATATGTGTTACTTTTTACTACAGGATCCGTATGCTTTGCATTCAAAAACACAATGCCACAGGCTGGTTCTGTTTGACTGACAAGTTTATTCAGTGTGTGCAAGAAGTGTTTGTTGTTTGCCTACAAGTCAGTGAATGAATCTTCAGAGACAACCCCGTTTTCTCTGACAGCAGCACTTTCGTTCCTACATCGTCCTCCACTGTTACGGGTAATTCCAACGATCTGTTGTAGTCTCAGAAACTATGATCTTGCTCTAACCAGGCAGAAACAGTGCAATTCTGTTCAGTGTGGCTTTATCCAACGATTAGACTGACAGGGGAAGGGTCAGAGGAGAGGGTGATGTTCTGAGGTGCTTCCCGCACTGAGCTGTGTGCAGGATGAGGGGGGGGGGGGCTCCTCTTGGAGTTAGATGTGCAGAGAAACATCAGACATTGTGTTTTCTTCTTGTGTCGCTGCGTGTCAATGTGGCAGGTGAAATTGCTGGTTTTTACGCTCCGCTTTGAAAAATATTGCAGCTCTTTGACAAGCAGCAGTTTTTCTTGCAGTAATGCTAAAACGGCAAAACATATCTCGCAGATGGAGGTACAACTCCTGCTGAATGAAAAGTAGAGGGTTAAATGCTACTTCCTTTTATTCTGGCGCATTTCCGTTTTTATTCTCTGAACGGTTTTATTTAGCGTTTCTTTCTGTGCCTTGCGAGAAGGCTCATGTTTAAAACTTAAATGACTTGTCAACCCTAGCTCCAGAAGCGAGGTGTGAGAGTGATGAGTTTGTGGGCTGCTTTTGTGGCAGTTTGACAGCTATGGTAGGGATATGTGAACCTGCCTGTGCTGCTTAACAAAAGATTCATAGTAAACCACCAGTAGCATTCATCTGTGTCTGCGACTGCAGCCTGGCCAACAGGAGGAGCAGCAGGGCTAAACGACTACAGAAACTAGGGACCTGGCCAAGGATGGGAGAGGATTTAGTCAAAATGATGATGAGTTGGAATTAGTTTATGAATGAATGATTCAAAGTAGACGTGGATCCAAGTTTGTGTTATGTTTAGTCTGGTTCCATGTGTTTTCTGTCATACTTGTGGGTCAAGAAATGAAAATAAACCCAGAGGTGGAATAAGTCATGGAGCTTTCTCTGCTTTGCCACAGTGGTTTGGCAATTGTCCCTCTTGTTCTGCAAGTTTCGAGTCTTTAAAAGCAGTTTGTCCAAGTACTACCACTTCACTTTTACTGCTAGTCTAATGAGGAGCCCCTTAGGAGACCTATCGTACTGCAGTTAATGGGCCTCTAAGTGAATGCAAGCTTTTTAGAAAGGGAAATCTTTTAACCAATAACCTTATCATAGTGGTTTCTGTCCTTTAAATGAAATCCATTAACATGCCAACAAACATAGCAAGAATAGAACAAAAATAAGGTTGCATAACTTGAAAATATTTTGTTATGGGTGAGTGTGGGATTGGTTGAAAGGACAAAACATAGTATTAGATGAGCTGTACTTTTCTTTCAGATGTCATTTTGTTTTTGTGTTCACCACACAGAGAATAGAAAATGATGAAACAGAACTGCACAACTGACAAGATAAGAGAACCAATTGGGAATCCAGTTAACAAAAGGTTTCATGACATGCAGCACAGTGTAACCTACTTTCAACTAGGCTGAAGCAACTTTCTTAAGCAGCATGATTTGTGCAGCAGGGTTGAGTTTCACTGGAAAGGCGTCAAAAGAAAGCTTTTATGGTTTCTCTCCCTCTTCGTTTCAGAAAGCAGTGTTCATGACGGAAGCAACGACAACGATGGCAGCGTCTGTGGCAGCGACTCCGTCTTTTACAGGCAGAGTGAAGGTGAGAGATGTGGTGATGGGCAGCCCTGCAGACCAGAAGTAATTCTTACTAAAATTATCCTTGCCATTTTAAAGCTTTTACCTTTCACATTGTTATTTAGATTCACCGCCACTGCTAAATATTTAGCCTCTTTTTAAAATTCTTCTTAAGGTTGAGCTTTTCCAATCTTGGCTTGCTTCAAACACTAAAATTGCTGATAAATACATGGATAGGAAATTGCAAGCCCCTTAAAATTCCCACACAAGCATAACACAAATCCAGGTGAATACACATTTGAAAGCAAAAGCTAATATACAGTGCATATATAATCTTTTTTCTCACTGTTAGGTGTCCCCAAATTATTTATTTAATTTAATTTTTTGCTATATATATGAATAAGTTAGTAAAAAAAATTAACACTTTATTTTGCTTTTTCTGGAAAGCTAAATTACTTGATATTTGAAAATTATGAAAATGTTCTCTGACTCAGGAACCACAAAATGGAACACATATTACTTATTAACAACAATAAAGAGAATATTGTGTAAATAATTTTTAATCTAATTCAAATAAATAAAACTTTTGAGAAATTATATGAAAGGCTTTATAGCTCAAAAAGTGGTCAAATTAATCTAAAGTGAACTTTTTTGGAGAATATTCATTTCTCTGGAATATCAGAAGTGGTAAACAGGCCCTTATGTTGAAATTTTGAATAATCACACATTTCAGAAATCATTAAGACATAAACAGATTCCTTATCCCCTAAGTTTTTTTAAATTATGGTTATAGAACCAATGGTTATACCTGTTAAATGTGGAATATCTTCAAACGTAATAGATATGTGTCAGATATTCCTTGTAATTCTGCGTTTGGGCATCAAACTAATTATGAATTAGTTTAATCATTATTTTAATATTGTAAACATGAAAAAATATAGACTTGGTTGGTTGTTTCTAGTATTTCAATAGCAGCAAATACACACAACATGTACGTCAAGTGGTTATTCAGGACTGTTTTCTAATTTAGTTTTGTATTTAAATGTGTTAGATTTGGGGTATTTATTATTGACATATAAAATAATATGCAACCATTTAATCCATCATTACATAACAATGTTAAACCAAGCTCATTTTTCCAGTTTTTACATTTTGATGAGCTGTTTATGGGTACAGATAGGGAAAGATGTCTTGAATTATGACTAATATGATGCATCAGCATGTTTCTAAAGAGGACCAGATTGGAACAGCTGGCTCTGAAGCAAAGATTTGCCATGTTTGTGAAATTGCTTGTCAGTATGCCTCCCTCTTCCATATTTTGGAGCCAACATACAAAAAACTATGCAGAAAAAGCTCGCTGACAAAGAATGCTGGTTAGGTAAAATGCAATAATAGTAGTAAAAGTAGTATTTTATCTATTTGTTATTACCAGGACAGTGCATATTCATAACAGGTTAACTGTAACGTGCCAGAGTTAGTTAAAGGCTGATTTTCATTTGTAGCCCTGGTAGCCAGATACAGTACACTATACTTTTGCATCTTAATTGTCATTTCAATTTGAAGCCAAGTATTAGTGTACTGGACTCTTTCTCCCAACTTTTTTTTTACTTCTGCTTTTCAAACGAGGTGTCATGTATGGATGGTTTCTGCATCTAAACCATCAGTTTTTGACCTTGCTCTGGAGGAATATAAACCCTACTGTAAGTGTTCACCAGCTCATCAAATTCTTATCATTGCTTCTGACTGATTGGTCACTACATCCTTCACTCTTCAAGCAAATAGACTATGCCTAACTTTGACGTGTGGGGGCTTTCCATCAGAGAGCCCAGTTTAAAAGGCAATGGCCGCTGGCTGCTCTGCTTTGTGACCGCATACCATGGAGGCCGCCATTGCTCCTCCATTGCTGTAGTACCTCCATTTGGCCGCTAGGCCCCCATTGAAAAGCATTGGACTTTAGACACGTTAAAAACAACTTTAATGCCTGGTGCCCATTTTTTTTAAACTTTCTATGGCTACATTTTCTTCCTGAGATAACGCTGGGCCCGTCAAAAAATATGCACCAGGCTGGTTTTCGTAAGATAATTTTTTGAAATCTTGCATAATTAATGAGGGGGGCCGGACTTTGATTGACAGGCTGTTTCATTGGACTTTAATTATAGTAACACTATATTTTAATAATTATTTCAAGTTACTAGTTCTTACCTTTTGAGGTTTGAAAAATAGGAGAACTGTCGGAGGAGCGCAGATACGGCAGCAGTCAGGCATGAGGCTATTATCCTTTAGCTTAGCTAGCCAAGTTTAGCCTCAGAGCTAAAGATGCGGGAGCAGACTGGGCGCGATTACGACCGAACTACACGCCCATACACGCCCTGCGAGGGCAGAGTCTACAGTGAAGACCCCGCCCCTATGCCCTTTTTAGGAACATAGTCCTGGTTCCGTGTGTCTAAAGAACAATCTAGCTGCTAGTAGACTTGATCATTAAGGACCCAGATATGCAACCACCATAACAATGAATCGCTACATGGAGGTATTATGCATGCTCGGAATTGTCGGGATATTCTTACAGAAATCCAAAATGTTTCGGGCATAACTTCATCGACTATCAAGATTCATGGAGAGAGTCTGAAGTCTATTAAAGTTAAGGCTCACTTGAAGTGCTAATAAACTACTGTATTAGTAGACCAATACGTTTCGGCTTGTGGCCTTTATCAGAGTCACATTCAATGGTGCATTCTTTATGCACACAAGACAATGTCTCCAGAACCCGACAAAGTCTACCCACACTGATAATATTTGAATGTTCAAGTGCCGTCTTAGTCCAGCTTGAAGGGGGCCTCAAATTCAGGAATCAGCGAACAGGAAAACTCAAGATGACTAGGACCATCACTATGTATTCTTCACCAGCATATGACAAATCAGATGAGGTTTAAAGGCTTTCACCCTGGTGTATGTGAATCTCTGAGTCATGTCTGTGGTCTGTTTTGGTGAAAAAAGGACACAGTATGGCAGAGACTCTCACAGTCGCCCTGCGTGTTGCTGAGGAAGCTATAGAGGAGGCCATAGCTAAGGCAGAGGAGTACCGGGACAGTTTGGTAGGTACTGTTTTGTTACTTTATGTGATTGCTTTCCCAGCCATTTCATACATATTTTTGTCTGGGCTTCAGACCTTCACATAATTCACAGTCTCTTTGAATGAAATGTGTGTGCAGGAGAAGCAGAATGAGGCTCGATATCTGCGGGACCACAAAGAGGAGCTCATAGAGGAACTTGCAACAACAATTGTACAGAAAGTAAGTTGTGTAAGGGTGTGTTGTCTTTTTGAAACATTTTTATTTTTCTAGTTTATCAGTAAGAAATAACTGAAACTAATATTATTAAAACTAGAATGAATAAATTATGTACATTTATCGTGATTATATGGCTGAATTTCCATTGATTCAAGCGTGAAACACTGAGTTTAAATTAAAGGGAATTTATATAAGTTTAACCACAAATAAATATATAGACATTTAGAATTTCTTCCTCACATATGCTACAGGAATGCTCTGGTCCGTAGAATGAGCCCTGTCCTTTTCCCATTTTACCTGTACATGTCTGTAAATTCACTTAAACAGTGAGTGCTCTGGTCGGACGAGCACAATTCCTGAGTGCTTACCAAGGGCAGCGTAACCCCTCCTTTCCACCGGACGCAAAAGCAGTGCGAGTCTGCGCCGTCACAGGAGCGTCATGTCGTGGCACTTTTCTAAATATACATGGCAGTCCTATTTTCTATGCCGTACGCCTCTGAAACGCGTAAAGTTACACATTTTGGATAGGGGAAGACAGGAATTCACAGCTCAGCATCCGAAAGTTTCCAAAAAAAAGAAGCATGCTGGTTTCCGGTTGCTTTACTTAAAAAAAGGTCACTACCTGTGCGGCCTGGTGAGGAGCCAGTACCTCGCAGGAGGGTCTCATTTGTGCTTCATTATTGAAAAAGCTGTGTTTCAACAGTTAAATAGTTTCCTGACAATCCCCAACCGCTTTGATACTTATCAGTCTGGTTTCTGTGCTCATCACAGCACTTCCCTTGTTAAAGTTTTCAGTTACATTACACAGTACTAGTTCTGTTGGACTTCAGTGCAGCGTTTGACAATGTTGACCACAAAATACTACTGGAATAATTGGAAATCTGGGTCACACTCTCTGGTACAGTACTTGTTTGGTTTGAGTCCTACCTGATGAACAGGGATTTCTTTGTTTCCGTAGGAAACTTTTTTCATCAAAAGGAACGGAAATTATATGTTACAAGGCTCCATCCTTGGCCCTCTTCTATTTCATATCTACATAATCCCACTAGCCCAGATTATAACAACCAATAAGAATAATTACCACAACTATGCAGATGACACTCAGCTTTACATAATAATGTCACCAAGTGACTAAGTTCCGATCTAAGCACTAAGTAAATTCAAATCAATTGTTGGATGTCCCATAACTTTCTTCAGCTGAACATAAACAAAACTGAAGTAGTTTTTTTGTGTGTTTTTTTACCTAAAAGGAAATGATCAAGAGTCAGCACATAGTTTAAATTGATACAAAAATAAATTACTGATCAGGCGCGTAATCTAGGTGTAATAATGGGCTCAGACTTGAACCTCCAGGGTCACATAAAGGTAATAACAAGGTCAGCGTTCTATCACCTGAGGAACATATCTAGGATTAAAGGACTTTCACAAAAGGACCTTACAACATTCATCCATACGTTGATTTTTAGTCAGATTGATTACTGCTACAGCGTCCTCGCAGGTCTACGTAAAAAGTCAATCAGACAGCTGCTGATCCAGAACGCTGCTGCTCGTGCCCTCACTAGAACCAGGAACATAGAGCACATCACCCCAGTGCTAAAGTCCTTACACTGGCTCCCTGTAGCTCAGAGAATAGACTTCAAAATACTCCTACTAGTTTGTAAAAATTTATGAATATCTAAATGGTTTAGAATCAAAGTATGTTGAAGACCTGTTGTCACAATACCCACCCAGCAGACCACTCATGTACTCCAACTCTAGTTTCTAGTTAGTCATGTGTGTGTGTGTGTTACGTTTGAGTCTTAATTGCTGTTTCTACATTTATTTATGCTTCCCATTTTTTCTTAAGCTCTTGTATATGTATACATTTTTATGCTTTTCCTAAATTGCCTTTTTTAATCATATGCTTTGTTTGTTTCTCTACCACTAAAGCATGTAAAGCACCTTGAATCACCTTATTGTTGAAAGTGTTCTATACAAATAAAATTGACTTGACTTGCCTAAATATTAATCCTCTTTTTTTTTTTTGTCCTCATCAGATCATTCAAAGGAGGAAGCGATCAGAGATGCAGACAGAGTATGACTTTGTCTGGCCACAACCTCAATCTCTAATTCAAACCAGTGATCTGCTATCCCCGTCTCAACCTCACACTTCATCACAAGACCCTCTGAAGAACCCCGTCCCTCTCTGGGTGAGTCCTTTTCATCCCATCATATTGACTCAGATAAATATTAACAAAATGGCCTGATGGTGGGTATAAACCGTATCTGTATTCAAACTGAGTTAGTTTGAAGTTTTTCCAGTCTGCAAGCTGCATATTTGCAGGTAATTTGACAGCACTGTTTTTTTTTTTTTTTTACCTGTGTTTTGGTGAACCTATAATTACCTCACAGTTTGAGGAAAATGAAAAACAAAGTTTGTGGATGTGGTGTTTTCTAGAAAAATAATCAAATATTAATCTTCAAAAGGTAAAGGTCAATAGTTCAGTGGTGCTCAGAAGTATTTTATTTAATTTACACAGCTATAGAGACCACAAATCTTAACAACCATATTACTGCCAAGCACATGTCTCCGTAGCTCAGTATTAATGAGGTATTTATGGTTATCCATAAAAAGTGCACAAGACTTGGTGATTTTACATTGATATATATTGCAACTGCTATTGTGATTCAATATATTATGCAATATATAAATATATTATGCTTTGTGTTTCTACAATGTAGAGAGCTTTATTATGCAAGTCATACATAAACTACTTAATTCAAGACTGAAAAAAACTGTATAACTGAATTAACAATTAAATACTGTACGCAAAGAATCACTTTGAAGGTGAAACTAATCCTACAACTCCCTGGATTTTGTAGAAATACTCGACACGCTGTAGGTTTCACCTACAGTTAATATATTATTATTATTATTATTATTATTATTATTATTAGTGATTACTCAGATTTTCCCGCTCAGTGAGCAAAAGTCAGGGTTGCAGATTGTTGACTAAATGCAATTTGAACAAATTGGAGAATAATTTTGGCTGATATCAAAGTGGGACCATAGAACATCCGAACACTGCATTATTCTAAATAAGTAGCCTATTGTTTTAATCTGGAGAGAAAAGACAAGCTGGATACAAAAAATTATAGCAAAAAGATAACCGGTAGCAGATCGGCTCCCACTGGATCATGCTACCAGCCAGCCAGGATTCATATAGATTTGTCATTGTGGCGCGTGTGTGAGCGGAGCATCAAAGCTGCGCTCCGCTCCAGGCCTCTCAGTTTCCCGCTGTTTCACTCACGGAAGATCAAAGTCCTGTGAAATATGCAAGGATCCTCCTAAACTTCCCAGCCCGCCTGTTTATTAGTTTTCTGCAAACACACTCACTCAGAGACTGTGGATGAAAATCGACTCTCAGAGCTGCCTTGCTGCTTGGTAAAACAACAGATTAAGATCAGATCCAAGTCATTATAAGGGTTTATGAATTGTATCTTAAGAACATTTATCCCTTAAGGCTTCACCTGAAGCTAAACAAGGAAACTACTGCTAACAAATTAAATAATATCTTAATGAACTCTAAAATTAGCAGCCAGCTTTGAAGATGTAATGTAAAATAAGAAGTTGTGCACTGAAAATAAAAACACGTTTAATTAAATTGTGTCCAGAGGGAGATTTTATGAATGTGCATATTTTTTTTCTTTTCTTGTCACGGAGCTCCACCTACTGTTGGGACCCTTAAATCACAAGCAACATATTTTTTTTTTTCCTGGATATAATAAGGCGAAACTGACAGAAAGCAGCATTTGTTACCTTAAAGAAATTTCCCATGCTCTTACAGCGGTCCCGGTCAGCTTTCTCCCTCACCAGTGACGACTCCCCAGAGAAAGGTCCGGAGGAGGAGGAGGAAACTGCTGCTGCTGCTGCTGCTGCTGCTGGTGGCGACGGTCTGCAGGAGTACGCTTCTCTAAAGAGGGAAGGAAAGGCTGCATCCTTACCTGGCTGGAAAAGTATGGATCGCTTGGACAACTCAAGTAAAGATCACAGTCTCAGACACCTTATTGTTTGCATTGATACAGTGTCTTCAAAAATTATTCATACCTCTTGAACCCTTTCAGTATTTTTCATGCATTAGCTTCAAACTTTTATATATTTTCGTGCAGAACTGTATGTGTTTTATCAACACAAAGTTCTGAAAAGTGTGATGTGAACATGTTTTTAATGTTGCTTTAAACTGAAGCCCCAAAATAAATTCTAGTGTGACCGATTATCAAAATCCAGCTTTTCTGTGAAGGCCTCAGAGGTTTATTAGAAAACATGAAGGAACAAACCAAGACTAAAGAACAGAGCAGACTTGGAGCAGGTCAGGGGAGAAGTTGTGAAGAAATTTATAGTAAGAATATGTCATTAAAAAATATCCAAAGCTTTGAACATCTCTCAGGAGTGGACAGGTTTTGACCAAAACATGTTGATATGTTAGAATAACCTAATAAAAGTTCAGACCTAAATTAAGTTAGAAATTTGTGCCAGCAGAAAAAGGAGGTTCCACAAATTATTGGCTCAGAGCGGCTAAATGCAAATGCATGCCATACAAATATAATGAATATCATGCATCATTTTTAAAACCATTTTAGACATCCTCATGGCTATGTGCTTCCAGGTGCTTCCTCAGTGCTGCAGAGCCCGGACGGAAACTGGATCGCTTTGCACAGTTCTCAGCATTCGCGACCTAGCCTGCTCACCAAAAGGAAGAGCCTAGTGTTCAGCGTGCTGGAGAAGGAATCCAGCGTGGTTTCTGCTTACGACGAGATGGGATCTGACTCCGAGGAGGAGGATGTCGGTGGATGGGGTGCGGCGCTCCAACAGTTTCGCCGCAAATTGTCAGACGAGACTTACTACACGGACTCGCAGCATGATCCCGAATGGACTTACACGCAGCACCCTCCTATTACCTCGCCATCCTCTGGCCTGTACACTAACACAGAGACCCTCAACTCAGACTCTGAGGCCTCGTCAGTGCTGTCTGCATGTCCTTGCAAACCGACTCACAACTTGTTAAGGAAGAAAGGACCGGCTGACTCTCATATGCACTCTCATCAGCAGCCGCTGTACCATCCGCACCTTCAGCAGAGCTTATTCCCATACTCAGCCCAAACAGAGGCACTGGATGTAAATTTTAACCCAAAGGTGATGTTTCATTTTTGCAGTTCATAGAGACATAAAATGCCAGTAAGTTGGGAGGGGGATTGGGGTCACAATTTAAAGTCAATAAAAAAGTGTACTTTCTTCCTCTGACTAATGGCTTTATCCATTAGATTGATTATTGAAAACTCTCAGCAAACTATTAAACAAATGGTTGCAAATGACTAAATATCAGAAAAATCCTACTAAGGCACCTGAACTTTATTTCAGGTTCATAAAATTCCCTATGATTGCTGACAGATGTGAACTTAAGAATGCTGAAATGGATTTAATGGCGCTTTCACAAAGTAATAATTTCGGATTTCCACTTCTATGCAACAGGTTTGTTGCAGTTTTCTAAAATAGAGGTGTTAGTTTTCCAGCTGGGTTTTAAAGAAGGGAAAATGGTTGAAACCATTAATCAAAGTCTCTTTTTACAAATATAAAGCATTTTAACAGAGATGTTTACACTTTTGACATCTAATTTAGTTGGTATTAAAAAAAAAAGGATTATTAAATAACCATCTGGATCTTTACCGAAGTCCAGTGTTTGGGAATTTGGCCTCCAGAATAAAATTAGAAATATTCAGATGTTTCCATTTCCAGGAACTCTTAATGAAAGATAACATAAGTTCCAAAATGGAAGCCCATTTTGTAACTTTCAATGTGATTTGGAGAAGGTTTAAAATGCCAACACATGCTTTGTCGCCTCCGGTTGTTTGTTTGCAGTTAACGGGAGACAGCAGTGAAGCAGACGACAGGCAGCATCTCCGAAGATCACGGAGACGCAGAAAAAGTAGAAAGGAGTCGTCGACAGAGCAGAACAATCCTTGTGGCCCGAACAATGCACAGTCCATTTACCCCTTAGCACAGGTAAAATATCTACCTATTACTGCCAAACATGCTTTTGATATGAAGTTGCGTATTCTCTTTAGCAGACCAGATGATTGTAAGCACAGTGAACTGATTAGTTTGCTTCTCTGTCTGTCTGTTCTCATGTTTCAGGAGAATAGTGGTTTTCTACTTAACGCCCTGCTGAAGAGAGGTTTAAGTGATGAGCAGCCGATGCCTGACAGTAAGCTTGCAGCAACAGCTGCACCAGATACCCTCAAACTAGATGCCATGACACCAGAGCCAGAGGCTTTGGACACTGTAGCAGCAAATTTCCCATTGCTGAATCCTGCTCAGCCTGGCTCTGTGGCCTCAGGGCCAGAGGTCTTCTCCAGGAGCTCGGGGCCTGGATCTGGCTCTGGAGATTCTCTGGAAGAAGAAATACGATCTAAGCTCAGTCGGCTGGTCAGCCAAGGGAACAGCAAAGACAGCTCCTCATCTGACGAGGAGGGCACGCGGTCCACTCAGGACAAACAGAAGGATAAAGCAATTGAGAAACACAAAGAGAAATCAATACCAAAAGAAACAGAGAGGCAAAGACAGCGTGCAAGTGTCAAGAGAGACAAAGAACGTGAAGTGATGGAACAAGTGAACGGGCAGCAGATGAAGAGGGTTCCCGGATTAGTGAAGAGTGCCTCAGTACGAGAGGAAGCAAGAGTTCAGGAGAGGAGGTTAGAGAGAAGAGCTGAGAGTTTTGTAGAGAATGTAGCTGAGAAGGAGCAGAAAAGAGGAGAGGGCAACAGAGTAAGTAAGAAACAGCGTAAAAGAGATGGAGAGAAGGAAGCAGCACAAAAAGGTGGAGCCAAGAGGAGTGGATCCAGTGCAAGTTCACCTGCTGCTTCACCTTCTTCCCAGGAGGGGGGGCTGTCAAACAACCAGGTGAGATGAGAGATTAGAAGAACATTGGGTTTAATTTTCCTCCATTTATCAGTCATTATCTGTCTCTGGCATATGTCTGTCTGTCTGCTTATTCTCTTTTATCTTCCATTATGGCAGCCTTTAAAGTTCTATTTACACTGTTTTTTGTCCTCCTGTGCGCTCACTGCTTTGCTGTGTTTCACCTGGCTGGTTTTATTTGCCTTGTGTGTTTCTCTATGTGTGTGTACGTATGGATGTGTTTGTATCAGGTGGGACAGAATGACTTGGAACAACAACAGAGGCTTCACTTGCTCTCTTCTATCTTACAGCAGGTGAGATCATAATACAGCTGGAGAGCTAAAGACTCCTCCAGTCTTGCAAGAAGCCATGCTTAAAGAATCAAACATCTGTTTCACTCTTGATGTAATCTAGTATAGTGCAAAACTAATAAAGTGCAGGGGTTAGATGCTTCTCTCTGTCAAGTTACATTTGTCACATTGGACCTGTGGAAATCATTTTTCTTAATGAAAGCCCGGAAAGGTCAACATTATTCACAGCCATCTGTCCAGTAATTTTTCATTTGTGGAGCAGATCGTACACTCCCCAACAAAATAAATCTACCTCAGTTCGTCTCTGTGTACACTGCATTGCAAAGATAATCATACCCAGTGAACCTTTTCACGTTTTTTATTTTTTTTTACATTACAGACCGGCACTATAAATATGACCAGTTTTTCAGTATCAACTAATCTAACGCATTACTATTTGCATACCAGTAATCAGATCAAAGTTACTTGTTCAAGCCACTGTGCGTTAAAATTTTTGCCATTTTCTTAAGTAAAAACATATATCTGCTACATGGGGTCAATGGCGACAAAAGCAGTAAGCAAACAAGCAACAATGGCGGTAACTATAGTCGTACATACCTTCTACGACACTGCTGCTGTGTTTTTCGGTTGTAATCTGAAAATGAAATAGTTGATCATCTCCTCTATTGTCGCCATGTTTATTTGTTTCTACCCTACAAATCCAGCACTCTATCCAGTAGTCTGCCCCCTAGTGGAACTCTTCAGTACATGCAGTGCACAAGAAAGTGCATGTTTATGGCCTTTCTGTATAAGGAACTTTGTGAAGTTGGAAAATGTGCTCACAAGTGAATGGAAAGCTCATGCATGAGGCTCACACATGCTGTGTGAGAGCTAACGAACGAACGAAAAGAAACAACAGCTGAGTCAGTTCCATCCTGTACAATTGACAGACTTAAACTGAGGTAAGAAATGTTACTGTTTTGTAAGTTTATTTGGGGTCTGGGCTGGAGTTTTGCTGCTGCTAAAAGCTGCTCCTTCAGTTACCTCTCACGATTGTTTATGATAGAGTTAGCGAATGCTACTGAATGTGAATACTGATGACGCCATTGCGCATTGAGCTGCCCTTGGAAAGCACTCGGGAAATCTGCTTGCTCAACCCGAACACTCGCTGTTCAAGTGAATTTACAGGGATGTAGAGGCAACCGCGTGGCAAGGTCAAGCCTCATTCTACTCACCACGTAATGCTGGAGCATGTATGAGGAAGACATTTTATATTTTTATATATTTATTTGTGGTTAAACTTAAGCATAGTTCCTTTAAGAGAGATTTCCTATAAAGTGAATAAAGTGGCAAAACCAGTTATTGCTTTTATGTTGAGGCAGTGGGAAGTGGTATTGGCAGCTGCTGAAAGTAAATCCTAGTTTATGCTTCTGCGTTTTGATGGAGACGGATTGACGCAACGCCATTATCCGTGAACGCAAGGGCTCTCCTTCACCTACGCAAGAACGCACGGAGTAGAGGCCCAAGTTTTAACTATCCGTCTCCATCGACAGACAGCGTATGCATCTGATTGGTCAGTTTGAGCAAGAACCACAGATCGCTTCACCAGAACGGGGCTCTATAGTCGCTGTAATCAGTAGTTAATGCAGCGTTTGGCAACTATATTATATATTTTATATTGAAATGATAATTTATCTAATCTGTTACTTTGGCGATTTTGAACACTTGGAGGTGTAGGAAAACAGAAAATTTGACATTTTTCAAATTTGAAAGGGCAAGACACTTCACCTGCCTTACTTGCTGGTGGTCAGAGGACCAGGTGGGCCAATAGCTTGCCACCATCAGCGGGTGAATGACTGAATGTAGTGTAAAGCACTTAGTCGTCCTCTGGCTGAAAAAGCACTATACAAATACAAGCTGTTCACCACGTACAAAACTATGAATAATTTATCTTCCACTTCCCTACTAAGCATTAAACTTTTGCTGGTGTAACAGCAAATAAAACTACAATAAAACACAGTGGGCCTGATTTATCAAGATTCCTGATAATGACCGCGAAATTGCATGCAAATTTCGGGAGTGGGTTTTCCTTAATTTGCGGGTGATTTACTAAGATTGCGTGAGCAATTCATATCAGGCGCAAGCAGCAGTATTCAAATGAGGAGTTTGTTGGCATTAATGGGAGCTGCACCACAGCCCACTAGATGAGGAATATGCGCTTGGATTCATGATGCGTCTTTGGCACAAAAGGTGGGAGGGAGACAATATATGTATCAGTTCTTTCGCTGTTACAGAATTAATTACTGTTAGGCTGGAATGATTCGATTTTGGTTTTTCATTTGTCAGTAATAAATGTAATTCATGCGGTGTACATGCGCTGCCCTCTGCTGCATGCACGTATCATATTGCAGGGTTAGACTGATTAAACTGCAGCATGTCCAGAACTAAGTCGCTAAAATGTCCTAATGTTGAAATGCATCGCACTTCATCATGGCCTCTATTGAATGTCAAGTTGCAGTAGAAAAAAAACCGTAATCTATAAAATATGTAATCTGAAATGTCTTCATTTTGTTTCTTAAATGTCATCTATAATGCCAATTATCATTGTGGTATTGTATATGATTACTACATTTTATTAATTAGACTCCAGGAAGGTTAACCACTACGTGAGAAACGAATGAGGATCCACTAGCATCGTGTGCCCTCAGCGTATCTTCACCAGGTGGAGACGTGATGTTATGATGCGTCTTTGGGGGGGAAACAGGTGAATATTTACATAACTATCAGGTTTATAGCCATTAGAGTGTTAATTACTATTAGGTTATATTGTGCGTGAATGACATTTTCCGTTTGTCAATAATAAGCTTGTGTTGAATGTGGTAGTACAAAATTAAGACATGCTTTTTAGAAGAGCTCAAAATAGACGCTAAAATAGCCGGCGCAAACATTTTAATGCTTAGTGAATCACACTGTGGCTGAAATGCCTACTTCTTTGCGTATTCTCCTCCAAATATTGTGTGTCTTCTTACAGAAACGGCCAGATTGCATATTTATCAAGGGCAAAAGTGCTAAATGGATTGTTTGCGTCTTGCTGCGGGATTAATATGCGCAATGCTCTCTGTGCCGTGTTGATGAATCTGCCTTGCACAGGTTTTAACAAACGCAAACCGTTGATAAATCAGGCCCAGTGACTTTAATATTTGCAATATGACAAAATCAGAAAAGGACTAAGGGGTGAATACTTTTACAAGGCGCTGTATGTTTAAGTTTTTGCTCAGGAAGGAAGTGAACTCGCCAGACAAACACCTGTCGTATCTGTCTGATGTTTTCTTAAAGACAAAAGAAACAAAAAAGAAAAAAACAGAACAAACTAGAACATATTCTAAAACAGGACGATTTCAGAAAGAGTATGAAGACACAATTTAAAAAATATACTTAAAAAAATTATTAAATACTTTAATTAGAAGTGGTTACTGTTTAGATTGATAGCTGTATTCCACTGAAATGTTTTCCTTTCTCTAAGTTAACTATCACTTATTAGCAAAAAATCAGGAAGAAGCACACACACACACACACATCTAAAAAAGTTAGATGCAACGTTGGCATATACGTCATTAATGCTTCAATGAGTCACATCATTCTATTTCTGTTTTCTTTCCCCCTTCAGAAACTTATAGGGACAGAAAACATTGCAGTGTCACAGATTTCTTTATTTTCGGGGGCTTTTTTAAGTCCATATTCAGCATTTACATCAAATGTGCAACCTTTTCAAAGGAAGCATAGAGTTTTTATTAAATTAATCAATGTGAATGAGTGACTCTTCCACATTGTGTAGCTGCATCCACTATATTTCTAGTCTGTGTCATCATCAGCATGTACTTGTACAAACCAGAAGCTGCGTTTTTGTTTTTCTCAAAATACAAATATCAGAGTAACATAAGCCTCGGTGTACCAGGCTTATGGCCAGGTCTCCCTTGAAAAACAGATTTTTATCTCAAAGGGCTTCTAGATTAAATAATGGTCAATTAACACACAAAAAAAGAAAATATAGAACAATGTACACCAAAACCTGTATAAATATACTTTAAAGTGATGTTGCTTTGCCGTAGCTTGTTATGTTTCAGTTCCACGTGCGTGCGTGACTTTAAGAGCACATCATTTGATGAAGCAACCTGCACTGCTGCAGGTCTGTGTCCCTGTTAGAAATTTAACAAGACGGACAGAAAATGAGTCACAGATTGAAAGACGAAATATAAACAGGCATACAGTCCATGTGTTAGACTGTTTAATCCTGGCTCCTTCCTGTGGATGAGGACCTCTTCACACGGCTATTGACCAGCTCAAATCGATGCATCTCTGTATGCCCATGTCTGCTGCTCTGTATGTCTGGGATAAGTGAATTGTGATGAAAGGTACTACCTCCTTTATATTGTTCTCATCCATATTCCTGCTTCTTCTAATATTATGTCAAAAAAATCTTTTAGAGTCACACTTCTTTAGAACAGGATCGATATGCCTCAGATGGGACTGATCAAAGTGTCACCTAACAATTCATTCATTATTGATCGAAACATGTCTCCCTTTATATCTGTTCAGGTAAATTAGAACAGCACCTATCTTTACTTAACATCATTTATTCAGTAAAATACCCCCTTCATATACACTGGCACCCTTGATAAAGATCAGAAAAATGTATAAATCTAAAGAAATAGCTATTTTTCACAAACCCATTTGTACAACAAATTTATTTTAGTGTTTATTCTTTACATCAGTTGATTACAAATTATGTGAACCTTTTATTAATATTCCTGGGCTTCCTGATTCCAGGGTTAGGACTATGATATGGCACTTTAATTTAACTTAGTCATTCTTCCTGATGGGAGAGACACAAAACATGACATTTGAGTAAAGCGAATTGAGCAGATCTTCATAAATCAGAAAAGCAGGCTGCTTAGTTCTAAAAAGAAACTACAGACAGACAGAGATCCAATAAGAGCAGAGAGTGATGTAGTTCTCCACACATCTGAGTTTGGAAAGGAAGGTCATTGAGCTTAGACTTGCGCTGTCTTGCAAAGAGTGCTAAGTATGTTTACTTTGCTTTTTGCTGTGGGTAACTTGTTGTAAAATGAGCACCTATTAAAAAACTAGCAGAACGTTTTAGTTTTACAATAAATGTTTGCCTATCCATCCAGTATATGTACCAGTTCATAAACAATGAAGGTAATGGTGGGAGTGGGTGGAGTCTGTTTCCTATCCCCAGTGTTTATTGAACATGTCTATCGCAGGGCCACACAGAGACACACAGGACAGACAACCATGCATACACTCACACTTAGGGGCAGTTTAGACCGACCAGTTACCAAAATCTTTGGTTTTTGGATGGTGGGAGAAAGCCGGTGTACCTGGAGAGAACCTAAGACTGTATAGGCAGAACATACAAAGTCCACAAAGAAACATCTCTGGACTGGATTTAAATCCCCCTTTTTTAAATGCCTGCTCTGTAATAAAAGCCAACTTGTTCACTTTGACCTGTTTCAATATTTATAATACATTTTTTAAAATCATCAGCCCCCTCTTTGTGTCATTCTGCTTTTGCTCATGTTTTGTATCAATTATCATCCTCGTTTTGCATTCTGATGACTTTTTCTGTGATTAGGCTAATAACAGAAAAGCTGATAAGATAGATAGATGTGTGTCACCTTCAATGTGTTTTTGTTCAACCTGAGAACTTTGAGGTTAGGGTTTTTAAATAAAACAAAAGCATATTGTCTTGCCCTGCTTCCTTTTTAGGATTGAAATGCTTCCCCCAGCGATGCAAATAATAATGCACTTTTCCAAAACAGCTTTACGTCTATTTTTTTACAATTTTTTGTCTTTATTCCAAATTACATTTGTTTTTATCATTTAATGCTAGCATTTTTTTTCGCAAGAGATTTTAGGTTTTTTCTGCACATTGATTTTTTTTCTTAACATAATTTTTTATAAATGGCATCTGCATACATTTTTGCACAAATTTCAGTATGCTTTTTTAAAATGTTTTTTTTTTTTTTTAACTACTGTTGATAAATAGTTATATAGGCCTCTTTGTTTTTCACCTAAAGCAAAAGTATTCAGCAGCCTCGCTGTCCAGCATTACCACAGAAGTGCTGAAGGTTTTAAACGCGACAGAGGATCTGATTGGAGAGGCTGGTGGTGAGAGCTACACCCCGTCTGAGTCCATGAGTGCCTCCCCCATATCCAGCTGCTCAGAGACACGTAGGCTGGACCAGAGGCTTACCAAGATGGAGGAGAACGTAGGTTGCAGAGCACCACTGCCAAACTGTATCAACCTGAGCACAGAGTGTTAATGAAAACTAACATTTGAACTTTTCTTCACTGTGCAGGTGTACCTGGCTGCTGGAGCTGTGTATGGCCTGGAGGGGGCGCTGGGGGAGCTGGAGCAATGTGCCAGGAGTATTAGCAGTGGGACCACAGACACTGAGCTGGCCTTTCTGGAGGACCAGGTTGCCACTGCAGCAGCTCAGGTCCAGCAGTCTGAATTACAGGTACTTATTAGGATTAATTATTTGGGGGAGGTGGATATGGGGTACTAGTTCATAATGGACTACTAAGTAAATTATCTTTTTGTTGACGTCTCTGTTTTGAAGATATCAAACATCGAGGCCAGGATTTCAGCTCTGAAAACAGCTGGGTTAAACGTGACTGTCTGCAATCGCTTCTCAAAGATAAAGCCAAATTCCAAGGTACTTCATTGCCCTTTAGATGCTCTTATATTTCCATCATAGTCAAAAAAATTTTACCTTTGGCTACATGTATTGCTGATTAAAATAAAACATCTATCAAAAGATGACCTCTATCAAATTCTAGTCTCTCCTTGTTTTAGACTTTAATTTTTTAAAAGACACAGGACTATGCTTCCAGATAAAGCATACTCTAAAAAAAAAAGAATAGCCGATTCAACCTAAAAAAGTAAGGCAACCAGCTGCAAAGTTTTTTTGATTAAACTCAAGTAGGGTATTTTGCATTGTGTGAGCCTAAATAAAGAGGGTTAATCAAAGCGAAATCTTACATTCAACAAACTGAAGCTAGTAAGTCTGGTCTACTCATGTCTTTGAGCTGACACAACTTGTGCTGTTAAGTTGAAAATATATTTGATAAAATTGAGCCTATTTATTTTCACAAATTGGACTTTAATATTCACGAATTTATCTTGACTAGAGTTTGTAAAACCATTTTAATGCACCGTAATTATATAAGAGCAAAATCTACCTCAGTGGGTCTCCTTGTCCAAGTAACACAGATAGCCTTTGATGCAAAAGCCAATTAATAGAGTTAGTTTTACCGCATTTTCCAACAAAAGTATGAAAGTTAACACAACTTTCTCTTTTTGCAATGACCTAAAACATAGAGATACAAGTACAGACAACACACAAATAAATGTTACAGCTACCTCAGTTTTTCGGTATGACTTAAATCACTGCCCCTAATCTGTCAAAGTTATTTTTTTTAAGTTTTCCCATATCAAAATTGTTTTTCATGCCAAAAAAGAGAAGTTGTTTTTACACTGTGACGACAGCTATAGAAGTTGGATTTCCCGCATTTTACAACAAAAGCATTTATGATGGATGAACTTTACCTGGTTGTAATGAAGCCCAATTTACAGATTTATGTACGGATGACTCAAACAATTCTGTTGAAGCTTACAACTTCCTTGCTTGGTTGGACTAACTTGTGTTATTGCCTCTAATGAATACAGCTTCTATGTTTGTGTTTCTAAACTTATTATATCTGAATAACTTTTTTTTTTTTTTTTGCAGTAAATGAGCATCTAGCATTAGCATTCCACATTTACAACTCTTGGTCAAGATGTGTAAAAAGCCTTAAAACAGCTACCTTTTACTGTATCTTTTCTTTTGTGTGTGTTTATATGTGTGTTGGTAGGAGAGAACAGGGAAAGTACTTTGGCAATGATCAGTCCAGCAGTTGAGAAGCAGAAAAGTATCCAATCAACTAATAATGTTGTTCAGCCTGCGTCAATGACTGTAACAAACAGAAGAGGACAACTCGAGTCAGTAGTATTTCAAGAAAGAAATGTATTTAATAAAAAAAAAAAAATTAACAAGTCTGATCAGTAATCTTGGGATGCATATATGTGTGGAATTGTATCCGTCTCAAAAAAACCAAAGGTCAGACGTGGAAAGGCTAAAATCCCAGAGGGTACACACTGAAAAGCAGGGAGCAGCAACCTGAAAACACACAAAAAAAGATCACATGTAGCTAACAAAGTCAATGAAATTATTACTATTGAAGTATTTATATTTTATTTTCATAATTAATTAATAAATAATTAATACATTTAAATAGAAATCCATTAATTCACAAACTGAAACATTTGTTAACTGGAGACCCCCCCCTGTGAATATATATTTAAGACATACCTCAAACACACTGATTTTTTTCTGTGACATTTTGGTAAAAATAAGATAAATTGATATCAGAAAGAGAAGTGTGGACCCTCACTTGTCAAACTGAGGAGACTGGTCTTATCAAACATGTTTAGGTGTCAAGAAAATGTGTTCGCCGTTTTGTGGGTTACAAATAGTAAATATATATGGAAAAAGCAGAATGTTTATGAAGAAGTAAAAGTATCAAAAAGTACTATGAATAAATATATAAAGAAAATATACTTAAATGTGAACAGTTCCACTAAAACTGTCAGCAATATGAAAGGGAAATTAGCAGATGGAAAACAGCAGGAAAGCTGACACCTTGAGGGAAGGTGAAACCTAAATAAACAGAGTAGAGAGTAACACATTACAAAAGTAACAAGTTACTTATTTTATAACTTAGTAATATAATGCATTACTAATCAAATATACAAATGTACAGTAATATACTACTAGTTACAATTTCAGCAACTGGAGTTACAGTACACATTTAAAATTACACTATTTTAGCGTGTTCTTTTGATTAAATTTAACAAAAGGTTACCGTGAGATAGGGTTAGGCACTTGAGACTCAAGGTTTGAAGGCACAGCGTGTAATTTTGGCCACTAGCGGGCAGTGCATACCTAAATTATCACAAGCATGCGGTATCTGATGTTCTAGTAAGAAACTCAATAACGGAGGTCCACACTGTAAAAAAGAAAACGTTGAGAAAACGTAAAATATCAAGGCAACATGATGCAAGAGATTTTTGAGTAATCTCAACTTTTGCCCACTGTTGTTGACTTAACTAAGATTTACAAGTTCTGACAAGAGTTCTGCCAACTTGGATCTTCCTGTTCACCTAAGTAGGATAATCCTGGAAGTCTAACAAAGAAATTCTGGTTTCAATGCCATGTATTTCTGTCTTCACTAAATGCAGATATTCTTATTCCAGTGAGTTGAAAATTTACAAATATAAAAAAGAATATTCATCCATCTTCTGAATCCTCAGTCCGTCACAGAGTAACACATGACAATAAAACATGCACACACACACCGAACGACAATTTAGAGAGACCAATTAACCTAACAGTAATTTTTTGGACAGTGGGAGGAAGTTGGAGTACCTGGAGGGAACCCATGCATGCACAGAAAGAACATGCAAACTCTATGCAGAAAGACCCTGGACTGGGATATGAACCTACAACCTTCTTGCTTCAACTTAACAGCACTAACCACTGCACCACCCCTGCAGAAACGTTAAAGTTTAAATCCACTACCAAAAAAAAAGAAAAACTGAGTGTCAGCAACATATAGTCGGTATTGGTCGAAACAATTCACTTCACATCCGACTTTGACCACGTTTGGTCAAGTTTTGGGGCACAGAAAACATCGACAAAGCAGCCTCAAACGAGTCAGATCTGCTCAGTAGTCTGTTTGAACTTGTTCAGACCATGTGCACTTGAGCATATCAGTAATCTACGGGGTTTCCCAGTGGTTCCCAACTTGACTCAAAAAACCTACTCAAAAGTTGATCATTTTTGTTATGCAAAATAGAAAATCTTAGTTAAGACAACACTGACAAAAATTTGTTGGGCAGACAAGCTTTTTTACGTTGTAAGATGAAAGCTTTTTTTCCGAGTTAGTTAAATTTGAAAACTTAAATCAAATCAACAATTTTAAGTTATTCTTTTTACGGTGCAACTTTTGCTGTTTTCAAACGCTCAATTCCCTGAGAATTATCTATTTGCTGCAACATGACGAGCACATCAGTCTCTCTTTCGTCGCTTGGAACTAGGGCAGAGGTAAAAATGTATTTATGGCGAAACTTTTTTGTATTTTGAGGGGAAATCAATGTTTTAATAGCGTTTGTCCATACGGACTTTTGTAGAAGTAAAGACGTCATCTAATATGGCTTTCCCCTGAAAAAAGGACCTGCGCCTATGTATTTTAAAACTGATTTTTAAAGTCGTATTTTACAATATCACCAATATTTTGCAATTAATGTGCTTTACGTAATTATTATTACATAATTTTTAAATGGCTATTTTCAAAGATGTACTGCAAAAACTAAACACTGTCACTTTAATAAGATAGTGGTGAAAATACAGCATTTGTCGTGTCACACTTTTGTAAAATGTAAAGTGAGACAGTATTTAAAAATCATTTTACATATTGCCAAAAGTAACTTAAAGTAATCTAACTAGGTCACACTTTTGAGAAAGTAATATGTAATGGAAACATGTTAAATTTTTTAGGCTGTAACTAGTAACATAAAGTATATTTAAAAAAATGTGTAACTGGCCTAACAATGTAAATAAAGCAGAAGAAAGGGAGACGACGAAAATATATTGGAAATCAACATAATCAGCAAACAGAACGCTAATCAAAGGGAATACGTCCATCCATCCATTATCTATGCTGCTTCCCTTTAAGGGTCGCAGGGGTGCCTTTTCCAGTAGTCATCGGGCGAGAGGCGGAGTACACCCTGAACAAGTTGCCGGTCCATCGCAGTGCAACACAGAGACACACAAGACAAACAACATTGCAAACACACACTCACACCCAAGGACAATGTAGCAGAGAGTTTTATTTGTTGCATGATTCACATTTAAAATAATTAGTCAGACAATTCATTTAGGTATGTACTTTGTACATAATATGTCAATTCTTCTCACATACAACTAAAATTAAAGGTATTTATCTACCAATATATCACATCCCTGCCATTAAGGCAGATATGTTTTTATTTGGTTTTACAACATGGAAAAACAATAGGTTTTGTTTTGAAAGCTTGTCCTACTTTTGTGTTCATAAAACCTAAATATAGAAGTTAGAGTCTCCATTTAACAAATGAGGGGCAAAGAATTATGCATGGCATTAATCTCCATTTATCCGTGTTGTATAGCGTTTATAAGCTGCATAACTGTCTCTATTCCAGCCTGACACACTGGACTCATCACGCCATCAGAGGAGGAAACTCCCAGCACCTCCATCAAAAGGTATCTATCAAGCTGTTTTAATTTAATCTGCAAAAAACTAGGCACTAATGGAGAAAACCATTAGTGATCGAGATTTTTAGAGATATTCAAATGATTGAAAATGTTTGGAAAATTGATGATGTGAACGGATGTTCTGGGTATTCACCAGAAAGAAAAACTACATCACCTCAGAACAGACTAAATAGTATAGCTTTGTGTATGGGAGTCTGAAGCAGACACACAGAAAAAGGAGAGAACAGGAGGGTTCTGAATGGATTCAAAAATGAATACATCTGCTAAAAACAGACTAAGACACTGAAAACCCCATTAGACGTAAAGTAGCCAAATGGAAAGACGTACCCAGTACACTATGGTAATGCCGTTTTATCAAGCTACTAGAAGTCATCTCCTTTTCACGGCTTTTTCTAACAGGATTTTTTTCATGTTCTTTCTAGTATTCACTTTTCTTCACCCCTCTCCTTACAAAAGCTTTGGGACAGGCTAGCTTTCTCTGCATTCTTTGAAAAAATTTGTTATAGATCATGTCATTCATTACAGCTTGAAGCATCGTTTCCCTCTGTTTCTAATACTTTAGCCCAGTGGTGTCCAAACCCAGTCCTTAAGATCTGGTATCTTGCCTGTTCTTCACATTTTGTTGGTTCAACACACCTGAATTAAATTATGGTTCATAAGCAGGCTTCTGTTAAATTTAGGGTTTAGTTCCTTTCCTTCCTTGGTCCGGACCTTTTGCGCTGGTGTGAATACAAACCAGCGAACTTCAGTGCACACAAAACAAGCACACCAGCTGAAGATGTGGTCTCAGAGTGAATCCACACTGGTGTGGAGCTAATCAGGTGTGAATACAACGAAACTTTATCCAACCCAGTGCACAAAAAACAAACAACATACCTTTTTCGTCTGGACAGGCACCTGTCTTTTCATACGTGTGCTGCGATTATCCCCAGATCATTACAGTCTATCGATATTCTTTTCATGTTTATAATGTCATGTTAATTCTACATAATCCGTCTATCTGCATCCTGTTGTACACGTCATGTTGCATCAAATGGTCTTAATGCTCAAACAATTCTTTCAAGATGTGTAGCTGTTCCAGATGTCGAACTTCAACCTTTTGTTGTTGTTCATTTCGATAGTTTAAAAAAAAATCTGGTCAAAATCTTATTTTTCTGTCAGTTTTTAAAATTATTTAAAAGATAACATATTCAGTTGTTCATTTTCTTTTATTTTAATTTATATTAAATCTGAACAAACTAAACAGAATATCGAGATTGTGCCATCACACATCATGCAGATTAATAGGCTGCATGCATTAACATTTCCCCAACCTGAAAGCGCTGCAAGGAGCTGAACTCCTCTGGCTTTACCTAACGGAGACTGAAGCACCAATTCAGCCATAGTTTTGAAATCAGGGAACATTTATCCACTTGAAGTGATCAGAATACGACAAAACTCTCTGAATAAGGGGCTTTTCTGTTTGCTTCAGTAGGAGGAAATCCCCATGGATTCGCGGCTTTTGTATTAGTATCTTGCAGTGATCTTTCACTGCCAGTTTGTGTTTTGCCACTTGTGTGGTCACAGATCCACTCGAAACATGCTCGAAACATGCTGTCATCTTTACTTTTTGCTGTCATCTTTACTTTTTTCCGTCACTGCTTTAAACTGGTCAGATATGGAAAATATGTTGAAATATTTGCTTATATGCTTAACTGACCAATGGCTAAAAGACCTTAGCACATTTCGTTGAGAAACTCTGGTGCAGCTGAATTTACTCGCAGTATGAGTGGGAACTGAAAAAAAAAAAAGAACAAGAAAAAAAAAAACATTTGGTCCGGACCAAAGCAAGTGAACTTAAGGAGGTTTCTTGTGTGGAGGTAGTTGGACCATTTGAATCAGCTGTGTTGGAGCAGACACGTCTAAAACTGACAGAACATGTTGTAGGCAGTTGGACTGTGCTGACATTTAGAACATGGTCCACTGCTGTATATTTGTGTAAATAATAACATTTTGTTGGTTTTGTTTGGGGGGATTTTCACAGATAACACAAACTGTTCTTTTCATCCGTTTTTTTTTTTTTTTTTTTTTTGGTATTTCAGAAAAGTTGGAGTCAGAGCAGCAGGTTAAAACTCTTTGGCCATAGAGACGAGCAGCAGCACAAGTCCCTCAGGGCCACTTTACAGAGCCTCAGGGACAAGGGCCCTTCACATCTAGTGCCTTGACCCAGCATCTGCCTCTAGCTCTAGGCCAAGCAGGGGCTGACACCTACCCTGCGTTCTCCATACTCAGCCAACCTCAACAGTTGCGCTTCACAGGAAATCATTCTCGGCTGGCTCTCTTTTTCATCATCAACCCTCAGTACTCCCATCCTCAATGGACTCATGTAAAAGTTAAATTAGCATTTGGTGTATCTGCCTTAAAGTGTGGGGGAAAAAATCCTTATTTTACTTACAACTCTCAAAGTATATATATTCATCTGTACAGAGAAAGAAGAATGCATTGCTGTTTTCTCTTTGTTTGCAGTAGTGTTGTTACGTAATGTAAGATAAAAATGTGGAAAGAATACGTGAAACTTTCTGTGATTCGGTATCCTACAAGGACAGTTTTTATGCTGTCGTGTTTTTTTCCCCAAAATAAAATAATAAAAAGGAAAACAGGTATTTATACATCCTCCATTACCCATTGGAGTTTTATTTTTTTTATTTTACACACTTCAGATTGGAATCACCATGTGGGAATGATTGTAAAACGTTATTTTTTTTTTTTTTTGTAAGTACCTGAAAACAGTGTTTAGGATATGCAAAATTACTGGGTCAAAACACGAGTGTCCTTTTCCTACCATTACAATATGTAGTAGCTAAAATAAATATAAAGCACATTTGTGATATTAGTCGATTTACTGTTGGTGCACAGCTAGGAATAAAATATTCTATGACTGTAATATAATATTAGCTGCCAGTGTGCTAATTAGGAATCAATCAGCTAATTGAAATCAAGTAGCCATTTAAGACAATGTTCCTTCAACAGCCACTTATCTTATGCTGCTTTCCATCTATTTATGAAGTTTAAACACTGATCTGGGGATTACATCCCACCACGGGTTTAACTTGTTCTAGCTCCAAGTTAGCAAAACCAGTAGGATGTGCTAATCTCCATTGTATGTGTTCAAACACAGAAGAAATGTGTTTCCAATTGTGTAGGTTGTACAGTGTGCCAATGGATTACTGAGATAGAACCTTAAAATAGGCTAATTAGAAGTTTATACCCGCAACTTTTATTGTATTTTATACGTATGGCAGCCATATTGGATATTGAACTCAGGGTGGTTTGGCGATCTTCAATTTTGCAAATCAAAATTTCAACTTCTCAAGGTTTACTTATTGTATTTTCAACACAGAACAACAAAAAATCCCACTTCTTAATACAAATAGAATACACACTATGCAATGCATATAGGAAGGAGGAAAGAGCTAGTTTAAGTTGAATCCTGAGGTAGATGGAAAAAAAATGTGTGTACTCCCATAGTAATTCAAGTTTAGTGTGTTTTGTATGCTCAGTTTGAGTTAAAGAAGGGTTTTTCCTAAATAAAACAAAGCAAATTGGCAGCAGAAACCGAAAGGGGGAAAAAGGAAGCCCTAAAGATTTAGGTAAAAAAAATTATTCTATCATAATTAAAGTCCGGTGTATTTGTCTTTACGATGAGTTTGACTAACTTGGGCTGCAGCACCAAACAAAGTCAAGGAGGCTGTAACAGCTTTGCTATATAGGGAAAGAAGTAGGACTAGAGCTAGCCTATATCTGTAGATAACAAAATAAATTAAGTATTTCTCACTTTATTTTATTCTAAATAAAATGAACCAAATGGGCAGCTGGGAGCTAATTAAGCGTCATCAGCCAGCCTTACTATGCACACTGGACATGGGAAACAACTAGTATTGATTTTTTTAAAGGTGTAGATACAATAAAGAGCTGAATCTACCAAAATTAAAGCCCAGTATAACTTTAATTAAGGTCAATTTGGTTTTATAAAAGGTGTTACAAAAGCGATCATGCGTAGGTAGCCAATCTCCAACAGTTGGCTTTGCTAAGCATTAGCACTAGATGAAGTGGGTCACAAGATATTTCAAAAAAGATAAAGGCATTCCTTGGCAAATTACAACAATTTGAAACTGGCCTACAATATTCCCCTAAAATTAGGGGTTGTGCACTGATGCTGTTAGACGAATCTAAAAGTAAAATACTCTTCTGTATGATCTTAAACCAAGCTGAACACAGAAACCTGAGGTCTGACATTTGGTGGGAAAATTCTTCTTTATAGAATTTATTTTATGTTCTTGTTTTCAACTTCGTGGCCTTTCTTTTTAGATAGAATGTTTGATTTCATTGTTTCCCTTTCCTGGGCCATAGCTGAACATTTGTGTTGTAATAATAAAGTCATTGTTGAGATTTTTACACGACATCCAATGGGCTATATTATAAATGTCATGAAAACATGATTTTGTTACAAACAGTTTATTTTTGTACCTGCAGAACAGTTTTATGCAATACCACTGAAATAAGGACTATTACAAATTTAAAGGCTTTATTCTATCCTCTACAGACCCCTAATTAGTTCTATCAGACTCATGTGATGATTCAAACTGCTTTCAATGTAAGCCTTCATTTATCAGCAATGGTGACATAAGTGTTACAAAAAACAGGTGGCTACAAAAGGCATTTTTAAAGTGGCCAGTGTGATTCACGCTGTACTTTTACACTCCTTAGATACTAGATTTGAGAAGACTGCCTTTCATTCTGGGTAACCTTTCTTTACTCGGTGACGACTTACATGAATCAGAATCTGATTTTGCCATGCACGTGGTTGTTTTTGCTTTGGCGAAATATAAAAACAGGGTTGGATGTCCTGATGGACTTTATAAAAGATGTGATGATCCTCTGTATGAATGCTCTTCCCTCTTCAATTAGTGACCTTTTCATCACAGCCTTTTACATCTTTCAGTTTGCTCACATTGATCCTGTACTTTTGTCAGTCTTGTTCTTCAAAGGTGTTGTAGTATAAAAGCATGTTTCTGGTTCTATGGGATTGGTGTAAAGTTTTTCATGAAAAGCACATCTGCAAGGGTCCAATCATCAGTGTCCTGTATTTTTCTAATGTAAAGAACGATATTATCTCATCAAAATGTTTGTTAATGTATGTATATGTGCTAAAAAGAGATGGTTATGATATACCGCAACATGTTTATTGCCCAGTAAAATATTTCAGTATTATGTGCAAGAGACTGTGTAAAAATTACTATTAACTTGTGAGACTGGATTTATACAGGAAGCTAAAATTATAGAAGTAAGATAACAGTAATTTTTATCTTATACTGAGATTCTTGAAAATGAAAGTAAGTGAAATAGAAACAGATGCTGCTTTTGTTCCTATTTAAATCCAGTTTGAGCAACAACAGAGGTTGTCAATGTGCACAGCTCCAAAATCGGACCATTCACTTTTTTATGTGTATTTGTCTGTTGCAATCCATATGACATGTTGGGGAAAATATTAAAATGCAAAAAATACAGATTCTCTATGTGCCACAATACTCAGAAGTAAAATGTATTATGAAATAAAATTGGCAAACTTAAAATAAACCTTTTTGTTTGAAGCCAACATTTTGTTATGCACTTGGAAATTGAAAAAGCCAACAGCATTAATTGGTATCCTAACAACATCCTTTTTATTGATAAATATACACTGCATTCTTTTATGTACAGATACTCTTTGGAGAATGAATTATGCACGTATTATTAACCTCGTATCTTACATTAAAATAAATGAATGTACAACTTCATTTAAGAGAATAAAAAAAAAAGTTTGTGAGCAGAAGACAAAAAACATCATGGTAACCAATTGTTCTCTTCTCCACTGATAACTTTTTCAAGGTTTTCCTTTTTTCTGAGGCTGTTAAGCAGCAGCTCCAAAGTCCTTAGGACAGGCTGTATCCCACTGTTTCCCAAAGCGTCCGTGCTGCTGTGCCTCTTCCCAAAGCGCCCTATGGGTCGCACCCCGCGGCCAACGTACCAGAACGGATCTATCTCTGGACCTGGAGAGTTCATTGAGATACAACCATCAACAGGAAAAGGAAGTAAGAGATGCATGTGGTAACAAAAAATAGGAAGTACATTTGTTAAATTCTATTGTATCAACATATAAGTAAACCAGTCTTTACCAGATTCAGAAAGTTTTAGAATCTCTCCCTCAGTTGTAATAAATCTTACACCTCCAATCAGTAGACATATAAAAGATATAAGTAGACATATAAAAGAAAATCAAAGTGGAAAATTTTGTGAAAAACTAAACACATCCCTTAAACCTGGATATTAACTAAATAAGCGTTAAATATAAATGGGAAGTGCTTTCTTGTGTATAATTAATTTCTACTTAGTATTAAATGTCTCCTTTACAAAACTGCTTAACAAAATAAGAAGACAAAAAGCAATGTTAGAGAGGAATAACAAGATTATCTTATTTGCAAAGACATTCAAAGTAAAACAAATAAACTAGCATTTCAGCTATATCTCTCAACTAAACGTGTCAAGTTTGATTTTCACTAGGTTTCCTTTCTCTAAAGTGAAATTCTTTGAAATAAAATTATACTTTTTTTACAATATTTAAGAGAAGGGAATGCTGATAGCAGTCATTTACAATGCAACCCACCTTTCTTCATCTTACCATAAAACATGATTTACTGCATGTAAAATAACTAAAATAAAAAATGTCATTTAAAATTTGCTAAATTTTTTTATCCTATTTTTAAAAAGAAAACTTGCCATAAATACAGATTTTATTGCTAATACTATAAATGGAATTATTACAAAATAAAGGGTTTATTACACAAAGTAAAGGAAAACCTCAAAGAAGGTGATTTCAAATCTTATAAAATGGGAATTTGTTCACACATCCACCTTGTGAAACTGAATACTGCATAAAATTACATCCATTAGGCTACAAAATTCTAACTGGTGACTTAATGAGAAAGAGAGGATGAGAAAAATATTGAATGATACATAATAATCTCTACAAACAGTCATGCTCCACTCTGTTTGGCAGCAGATATAACAGTAACTATATAAGTGCAGCAAAGAGCGGGAGCAGCTCTTACTTCTGTTGTCTACGTTGTGAACGATGTGGAAGTCGTGCTCCATCGTGGTGCTGTGAGCGCGGCTGAAGCTGGAGGAGAGCAGCAGGAGCAGCGTCAGAGCTGTGGGCAGCCAGCGTCTCGTCAGGATGCACTGCCGGACAGCAGCTTCTCTTTCAGCCAGCATGCTGGGGGTGGGGGAGTCGGTCAAGGCACTGAGGAGCACTGAAGGGGGAACTGCTGATTAACCTAGGCTGTACTTAGGGACATGCAAAGAAATATATTGCAATTCATTTTGTTATCAAGCTAGGTTTGCTTAAGTAGGCATAAATTAGAACCCTGAAAAAATACAGGTAGATCTAGAATTATCCTTACGTTTATCTTAGTTTTTATAGTATTTAGACCCCAACAACATTTAAACCTAAAAAAACATAACTGTATTCAGAAGAATATTCTTCTATTAAGACTTTGCTTTGCAAATGTCTCAATGACAAATTTGTACAGAAAAAAATATCTTTCAAGGATCTTAAGTATCAAAAAGTAAGCAAAATCCTATGAATTTATGTGGCTGCAGGTAATACAATTTATTAAATCATGATGAAGAAATACTTACAAAGATCTTTGGTGATAAACTGAGGTCAACTTCCTGAGGTCTGAATTTGGTTTGTGAACGGCGGTGCACCCCAGCTTATATATCCACTCAGCTTGTGAGGTCGTAGGATGAGGAATCAAGAACGTCAGGTCCTCAGAGTGATCACAGAGTAGATCACGGTGTGCAAGCATCACCCCTTCTCCTTTTCCTCCTCCCACTCCCTGAAGCCCCCCGTCCCTTTGAGAAAAACCTCCTGATGTCTGTCACGTAGCAGAGCGGTCCATCAAGGAGTCAGCGACATGTGGATAACATTAAATTAGTGAACATGGGATGACCCAACAGCACGAGTAGGTCTGTCAGGCAGTGACCCAGAGCTGTGGTGCGTGATTTTCTGGACGTATTTAATCAATCAGCATCATAAAGCAGGCGTAAAGCAGGGCAAGAGCATGAAAAATCAGTCAGCTAAATTAATGCTTGATAAAGTGCAGAAAATCCTAACAAATGCAGCAGAGGAGCCTTTTTGAGAAAACTTAGATGTAATTTGTGCCATAAAAAGAGATGATCGGGAAGCACGACATAGGAGCAAATCCAATACAAACATGGTTCTGGTTTGGGTGTATGACTCCAGTATTTGTGGTAGTGGGGCAAAGGAATTGGTGACATGAAGTTAAATCCTCAGTTTCCAAAGACAATACAAGGGTGCAAAATAATCTTGTTGTACAAAAGTATCTGCCAGGAGAATAATCAAAGAAATTCAGACAGTGTTAAGGTCGTTTGGAACCACAGTCTTTAGCAACAGTTCTATAATGTCTGGACTAAAACAGCACATTATCAAAAGAGTCCTAAATCCACATTGAAGCATGGTTTTATTCTCTGGGGTGCTTTTCTTCAATTATAACTAGACTTTTTGTCACTTTTTCGTACTCCTGCTATAGGCTTATTCACTGCAAATCAATAACTTAATCCATTTGTCTGAAAAAACAAATCAACTTGACTTGATTGCTTTATAATCGGGATTAAATTAGAATATTTCGAACTATCTTTGAATCTGTCTGTATGATTCATTGAGTCATTGAATTACATTCATGTAATTCAAGGGAAAGTTTGGGGTTCATTTCGACCTGGACCTTATTTTTTAGCATTTATTATGTTCATTTATTCACCCAAATAAGTTTGGAGCCAATTGGAGGACTTCGGAAGAAGTCTATATCCAGTCATGATCAACCTATACCCATAGAATGGGAGTGGTGGGGACAGGGGATTTGCCGCCTGTAATAAGGCATTACTATATCTACCCTAAAACTCCTTTTTTTAACCAATGTTTTGTCATTAATAGTTAGCGCTACTCGCCTCAGAGTTCAGAACATCTTAGAAGTGCTTCTTTGTTCTGTTCAGAAGTGTTTTAGAGGCTTATTATCCAACTAAACTAGCACACAATTACGATTTTGTTCCTGCCATGCAACCATCACGGTTGTAGTCTGAGCAGGACTTCCACTCTCTGCTCTACGGCGGTCGGTTAGACAGAACTGGCTACTGCAGACATGAACATGATTCACGTTTGTGTGTTTCCAAATTGCACTAACCGAACGACCAACTGGACTAAGTTCAGCTTCCACAGGTTCCCTTTCTGTAACCTACGGCAATTACAGCTGTTAAGGCAGGCAGCTGTGATGACATTGAAATCGCTGGTGAGTGTAATTTGGAAATGGTTGGATTAGAAACCTGTTAAAAAACCCAGAAGCTAATACCTTAGATCCTCTGACATGCTCCGAACTCACAGGGAAATATCGCTAACTTCTATTCATACAAAACATTGGTTAAAAAAGGAGTTTTGGGGCAGATAAGGCCTTATTACAGGGAATAAATATCCTGCCCCCACCATTCCCAATCTATGGATAAACCCTGATCACGACTGGATATACTTTTCTACTGAAGGACTCCAAATGGCTCCAAACTTGTCTGAGTGAGTAAATTAATGTAATAAATGCCAAAAATAAGGTCCAGATAAAAAACAAAATCCCTTTAAGGTTAACAACTCAAAAAGAGGTTTTTAATAGCACTGACCTATATCAATGTTGAATTTGAACACATTGGATGGGATTTTGATAATCAATTCTAACTCCTGAGATTTGGAATCAAATTGATTCTTGAAATTTGAATTGATACCCAGCCTTAATGAGAACATATTAACCAGTAGGGGTAAGGAATTAGTCTCTGGAGTAGGATTGTGGGTTCAAATCCCACTTACATTATTGTGAAGAGTGAAAACACCAGTGCAAATGTGTCAAACTCAAAGCCCGGGCGCCAAATCCAGGCCTCCAAGGCCATTTATGTGGCCCTCTAAACTCTAGAGGACCCTATAGATAGAAAATTTGTTCTATTTTTGTGCACCCTAAAACAGTTTTATCAGTAAAACAAAATCAGTGTTCATTTGAACAGTCCTAAATCACATCATTATGTAAAGGTGTTCAGTATTATTTAATGGTAAGACGTACTTTTGGAATCCGGAGGCTGATTTTAAAGGTTTGTTATAGTTTTATCTATACTTTCTGCCACAACCAGCCCTTTAAGAATATTCATCAGCTTGATATGGCCCAAAATGGAAATCAGTTTGACACCGCTGCCCTAGTAGGTTATGTGGACTGTTTCGACGACTTTGATACACGATATGGTTGTGTAGTCCATGCATTTAATAAATGCCTTCAAACCAGTTCAAAGGTTTCAGTGTCAGGGATGCAGGTGTATCCATTACAGTCCTGTCAATGTTCGACTCCTGTGCAGCGCTGAGTTTTGTCTCCTTTACAGATTTGTGATGTGCATGTATTATATTGTGTGATGCAGAGCCAATATGCAATAAGCAAAGGTTCCTACCTGGGGATGTCCAGCATATACAAATTTCTGAATAATACATCTGAATTGATGTAAGGCTGGGAGGCTTTGTTGGTAAAACAAAGGTCATACCTGATTTGTTCACTTTCACAAACAAGTGTGTGATGTTCAGACTGGTGCAGCTGGTGTTTACTCATTTCAAAAACAATGTTTGAAGTACATTATTTTAATTTATGAAATTTTGTTATTTCTATCCCAAGTAAGCATCTTACTGAGGGGCCATGAGAGAACTGAGGAACGCAGAATTGACCAAAAAAAAAAAACATGCCTGCAGGATGATTAACAACCTGACCTTGTTAACCTGTGTGATTTAAAGAATTCCCCTTTCGTGCTACAGTATATTTTGTTAACTGCCTCATACGTCATGGCTGCCAGTGTGTGTGGTCGGGGATGTTCGCTAACCACAGTTTGTGTTGCATTTACTTTAAAAGCCTATCGTTGGGAGGTGAGTGACAAAAAAAAAATTGCAAAGAGTACATTGTCTGCTAAGCAACACTTTGAAAACTTGAGCTTTTACTCATTCTTCAAGAAAGGTTACATCATTCACTAGACGTTTATATAGGCTGATATGTTAATTGAAAGAAAAATTGAGTGCAGATTAACTGTTTTTTTTGTGTGTGTTTTTTTGTGTTCTTTTTTCCAGTTATTTAAAACAGGTTGCAAACAAAATACCTACAAGAAGTTGTAGTTCAAGCTTTTTATCATAGCTGTGTTAGAGAAAATGTGGAGAAATACTGGCCTGTGAATCGGAAGAGATATGACCTTTATGTGGATATTGTTTGTGGCTCAGTGGCCTAACGGATAAGGTATCAGTCTCTGGAACTGGGAATTTTGGGTTCAAGTCCCATCTGGTTTGTTTAAAATGATCTAAAAGGTATTGGCATACATTGTTTCTCTTAAATTGCTCTAGAACACGTGTCAAACTCAAGGCCTGCGGGCCGCCGTAGCCATTTATGTGGCCCTCTAAACTCTAGAGGACCATATAAATATAACATAAATTCTATATATGTGCACCTAAATACTATTTTTTCAGTTAAATCAGTGTTTAATTGATTAGTCCTAAATCACATCACTGTGAAAATATGTTTAGTATTATTTAATTTTAGGAGAAACTTGTTGAAACATTTATTTATTCGTATTTTAACGGCTTGCTAAAGAGAGTTTTATAGATACTTTCGGCCACAACTGGCCTTTTAAGGACGTTCATGATCTTAATGTGGCCCAAAACGGAAATGAGTTTGACACCCCTGCTCTAGAAGATAAGAAAATCATAACAAGTTGTATGTAATTTGAATACAAAATGTAACAGTTTCCCTTGAAGTCTGCATAAAGGTCATCATTATAAAATTACCCTTATTGGAAAAGTTCAATCCCTATTTTTCTGTTGCAATGTACAGTAGGTGTAACATCAGTGAGTAAATGGGACATTTACAAGCCTTTTTTTTTAAATAACCTAGCTTGTATCAACTTCGTATTTTTTTTTTATTTGTGAAAACAAGGATTCAATCATTTGCCTTCTTTTTTTATTAATGTTTACCATATTCGATCTTGTTTTACTGTAGGATGTGAATATTTTTTGTTTTCCTCAAAACACTTTATTTTGGAATACCTACTGAAAAAAAAATGTCTTGACTAGAAAGATGGATAATAAATTTCTCATAAATGAAAGCAAAATGTTGTGCAAATGCCACAATAACTTGTGTCATTGCTCGCTGACAACCTTTATTTTCTGGATGTTGAGACTAAATTCTAACAGAACTATAAACTATCAGGCTAGTAATTCATAATAAAATCGCAAAGTATACTCAAGCACTTGAAATCTTCAAGCATCTTGATGGGTAATTCGATTCTGATTCTCAAAAGTTAGAATCAATTACCACGATCCGATCTGATTCAATCTGATCCAGTTCAATATAGATATAGGTCAGTGTTATTAAAAATGCTTTTACTGAGCTGTTATCTTAATTATACAGTATGTCTTCAATTGAATGAATTAAAACTGGATGAGTAATAATTTATCAGGAAAAAACTGTATTAACAGTTTCAGAACAAAGCCTTAAAACAGCTGGATTTTTAATTCCTATTTCAGCTGTAAAAAAGGGGCAAATTACGTTAAACAATGAAACAAATTTTTGAACTTGTAAATCGATTAAATTCTTAGATTTTTTATAAGAATCTAATCAGAATTGATTTTTTTCCATCTTTTTCAGCACAGCCCTAATTGATACCCTTTGATTTTCACCTCAACGCCTCGTGAGGCAGAAAACTCAACAGAAATTAAGCACACACAGCGAACTATCTCCGAACAAGCGGCCTCAAATGACTTTTAGCTCAGCAGATTGCTCTTGTGTGCAGCAGGTGTTAGCCTTATCCAAAGGTCCCACCCCTGGAGATCTCCTTTCTTAACTCATAAACATATTTGGTTTCCATTAACTTTTACAGAATTACAATTGGTACAATTTGGTTTCCATTAACTTTTACAGAATTATCCTATGCATGTCTAAGTACCTTCAGCCAGCTGACTATTTTTTTTAAAAACAAGTGAAATAGCACTGCCTCCTAACGGTACAGACAACCATAAAACATTCATCTGTTTATCAAGTCTTAGACAGATACCTTCAGGAATGCATTGAGAGCACTACTGTATTTTAGTTGGACATAACATAACTCCCTAGTCACCACTGGGTGTTCTCCCAAGACATAACATTCCCCATTTGGGTATATAACTCTAAATGCTAGCTTAAGGTAAGGGACATTTTTAGCCTACATGCTCATGCACAGAAACACAGCTGAGACCTCTTTCTTACTAAATGTTATCAGTTTAATTCTCTTCAATTGTTATAGGAATATGTATGCATTCATATTTCATAAATTTAAAAAAATTCGAAAAATGTTTTATGATCAAAAAGTGAAATAATGATACATAACCTAGCTGAGCCCTCCACTCCTCAAGGTAAAATCTTCCAGCAATTTATTGCATTTTTCTTATTTATGCTACATATGTGACCTTAACACCACTGCAGACTTTTGACCATTTAGTAGAGTTAGTTCCACAATGGGTAAGGCTGACATATAAAATTGATTAATGATATGCTGGAACACAAGTCCATGAACTAATTAAATAAAAGTGAACTGTTAAATAATTATATTGTAGTTTTTAAATTGATCTAAAATTACTTTTAATACATGTAAATATGTATTCAATAAATTATGAAACATGTATTTATTTATTTGGTGTATGGTGTTCAAATTGTAATGTAATGATCACGTTTATAGTTACATCATGACTTATTAAATGTGTCCCATTAGGGCCCCCATACATGTTTTGCTGCCTCCCCGTGTTGAAAAAAGAAAATACACGCACACCCTACAGAGCATGCGCAGTGGAAGAGAGAGCAAACGCAATAACAAACAGCTTCAGAAGTAGCAAATTATCGCTGCTCCCTTTGTCAGGAGTATTCTATGAGATAGTATCCAGTTATAAACTACAAAGATACGTTTCCCTGGACGGAACTTCGGCTGAAGACAAGAAGAACACGAAAGCAAAACTCCAGCTTGTTTTTCGACTTTTCTGAAAGTGCCTCTACGCACTTGTTTCCTGGTAAATAGTCAGCGACAAGGTACACTGCTGGAAATGTGAAAGGAGCGCTTCGCTACGCGGAACAGGAGGCCACCAACCCACGGGACTCCTGTGTGTTTTTTGTGTGTGCGTCTTTGCTACATGAGTCTGTCGGCGGGATGTCGCTGAGTTCAGGCGGATGGACTCACAGCCCCGGCCTCACACCGGACCAGTCCACCGGCATCAACAGCAGCTATGAAGCCTCGCAGGCACAGCTTGGCTGCCAGACCGTCCTCATGTCGGTTCGGGTCTCGGTGTGCCATTCCGGGGTTCGTCCCCTGTGTCTTCCGGGAGCAGGTGATGAGTCACTCCGCCTGCAGCTGAGCATGGACCCGGGGAAATCCGGGGAATTCCGGCTGGCCATACAGAGCACCAGCGGGACGGGCCAGAGTGTGGTGAGTTCACACTGACGCTGAGGGGCTTTTTCCTCATTTTTTTTTACGCTACAGTTTGTTTTGAGTAGAAAATGTTTTATACAAACTAAGTACTAATGATCAAATATTTAGTTAATGTAAGCACTGTAATTTTACTGTAGGCTGAAACAAAACTCAAAAGAATATATCACTAAGTGGAACAGAAGTTAAATTGTGTGGTCTGATATCAAAATTGTCAACTGATTGCAAATTCTATCTATCTATCTATCTATCTATCTATCTATCTATCTATCTATCTATCTATCTATCTATTACATTTTAAATTAATCACATGGTAAAATCTTTTTTTGTTTATTAATAGTGGCAAATCCAGTCTCAGAGTTTTAGCATCCCACCTTTTTTTAAAATAGTCATCAGCTCTGGGCAACTCAGGCAATCAAAGTCTATCCAAAAGGCCAAATATGTGCACAAACCCACATGCTCTGGCTGTGGGTTTGGAGTTGTTCTGCAGGTTTTCCTTCAGCATTTTTCTCTATTTAGCACCATCCATCTCCCAGTCACCTCCGAGCTGCTTCCCTCACCTTACCGTCGTTTTGACATTCCCTCGATTCTCTATGAATGCATCCTTAAAGCTGAAATTAATCCTCATATATACACCTTCAGGCTCAGTTATTCATGTTGGTCACACGCTGCCTAAAGATTTGTGCCAGCCATGATTCTGCTAAAAAATAAACAAGGTGGCTTTCAAAAGTGTCCTTTTTTTAAATGGTATAATAAATGTACCTATAAAGAGAGATTAGAAGTCACTGGATACGTAGTATTATAGCATTTATAGTAGCCTGCTTCATGGGAAAAGACATGTGGAGGAATAGTGGTTATTTAACGATGTTCTGAATTGTAGAAAAATCTTCTTTTCCATCCCTCAATGTCTCTTCCTCTTCCATCTTGTTGCAGACCATTTCCGAGTTCGATCTAAGGTCCGTCAATTATGAAGTGAAGTCTCCAAAGTGCCACGAGCTGATATTGGTGGCCCCTCCGTGTGACCGCATCAGCTTCAACTTCAGCAGCGAGCAGGAGGCCGATGAATGGGCCACCGTGGTCCTGTCGTCACTGAGAGAAGCACATCGAGGTTGGTCGCCCCGTCTCAGCGAATACCGCCCGTTTTATTCCTCTCTGTTTGAATGAACCGAACAGCCGCCGCAGCTTCCCTGTCTGCAGTGTGATATCAGATCCCTTTCTGTGACAAAGACAAGGATGTAATTTTTTTGCCTAAAAAGTTTCTAATCTGTCCTTTAAGTAGTGAACTCCTTTTTTAAAAATGGTTAACTATTCTGTGTGACTTGACTTTGTCCTGTTGAATGCATCTACATAGTTTGTGCATGTTCTCATTGCTGTCACTTTATTGCAAGCATCTTGGAGAACCTGTTCTTCACAGATTGACAAGCGCTTTTTTGTGTTTGTTTTTTTTCCCCCCTATTATATTAAAGTGAGGTTTGATGTTCAATTTCATGTAAACCTTTTCACGAAGTTATTCACTTTGTCACATTTTGTGTTTTATTAGATTGTGTGACAAACCAACCCAAATTAACACATTATAGAGAAGTTTGAAGAAATTGACACGTGTTTTTAACCTGTATTACAAACTTGAAGTGTGAAAAGGACCTTAGTATTGAGCCCCCTTACTTTGATGCTATAAATGAATAGTAGTGTAACCAATTACCTTCAAAAGTCCCATAACTACTCAATAGACGTCACCTATGTTGAGTAGTTATGAAGTAAACCTCCCACAGGTTCATTAAAAAACATCAGTCAGCAAACAGCTTCCCGACAACCAATTAACACGGCAGGCTGGTCGTGGGGTTAAATTTTAAGGAGTGTTTGGCTTTAGATGTGGTAATAAAACATCGTCTAAAACTTTCAACATGTTTCAGGGTACTGTAATAATAATAATAATGCATCAAACTTATATAGCGCTTTTCTGGACACTCAAAGATGCTTTACAAATTCCATTATTCATTCACTCTCACATTCACATAATTGTGGAAGCAAGCTACAATTGTAGCCACAGCTGCCCTGGAGCAGACTGACAGAAGCGAGGCTGCCATATCACGCCATCGGCCCCTCTGGCCACAACGACTGAGACAGATGGATCTGGGGACTCTGGGGCTCGAACCTCCGATTGCAAGGCAACCCTCTGAACCCCCTGAGCCACAGTCGCCCCATAAGACATCGTACAATCAGTCGTCTAAAAAAATATGGGAAGAGTTTTGGCCAATTGCAGACCTAATGTCTTAGTAGGTCTGCAGTTTGGAAAACAAGACGATCTGTCGACATGACAACTGTAAGTCGTGCTATCTCTTTAATTTGAAAGAGTGGTGAGAAAGACACAGTTGAAATAAAACCACAAAAAGTTTCAGTTCGCCACAAGCATCTGGTCATAAGAGACCAAACTGGAACTTTTTTTATCTGCTCACAAAATGCTTTGGAGGGATGGAAAACTAATCCCACACATCATGGTGGCAGCATCATGTGGTGGGAGTGCTCTTTAAATCTTCCTTGACCAGGAACTTTTAAGAAGATCTCAGATGGTAGAAAGAGGAATGGTGCTTAATGCATCACATTATCAAAAGACAAAACAAACCATTTTGAGGCTGTAACAGAAAACTGAAGCTGAAGATTTTCTTCTTCCTGGAAGACAACCGTAACCATCCAACTGGTTAAGATTTACAGAATCTGGCAAGGCTTGAAAACGTGAAGATATTCTGATGTACTTGCACTAGTTCAAGTTAACCAACACCATGAACAGCTACTTAAAATGTGGAAACTCAGCAATGATTTAAAAATGTTTTTTTTTTCACATGAAATTTTAGTTTGGTGATCATGTTTTATATTTCATTTTCTCGTCTAATTCACCATCATTTGTTGTAACAAGCAGAGTAAAAAATAAAACCGGTCTTCCAATTCATTGCATTTTTTTCTGTGTGATAGAAGTATTGGTACTCATCAAGTACTTGGATACAAATATCAATATCGTATTGGTGTTATTGCATCCCTAGCCCAGATGCAACCCCCCCCCTCAAAAAAAGACTAGAAACTGTAACTGGAGCAAAAAGCGTTTCTGCAAAGTATTGACTCGTGTTGGTCGATTATAATTGCATGTCTCCTATTCAGATTTTTTGGTAGGTTATACCAGCCTCCCTGTCTATTCAGACTGTAAAATCTAGTAAAATGTATTGAGGTTTTTGGTCACTATGTTTTAGTTTTTATTCTTTAAAAAACCTTTGTTCCTTCCTTTATAGTTACGTCCTACCTTTGTTCTAATGTTATCTCCATATTTTCCATGCTGTCAGTGGCACCTCAGGAAAATGGTCTACAGCACCTCTTCGATGGTCTCCATCTTCGGAAAACCTCGGCTTTACAGCAAACAGGTGTGCCAAAGTAAAATGTGTCCGCTTTATGTAACTATCTCTTCATCTGGTCTTTTTTATTTTTATTTTCTGCTTCATGTATGTGTTTCTCGTGCAGAGGATGCTTGTATAGAGCTAAAAAAGGCCATAGAGGCAGGGGATATGCAGAGTGCTTCTGTCCTTGCCGCCTCACTCGCCCGTAGACAGGTGGCCCTAAAGATCCAGCTCTCCACCAAAAGCTATGAAGAAACTGAAATAAAGTAAGACACTATTGATGACAATTTCTTTCATGAAACCGCAGGTATTAATCCGCTATCTACTGTTTGCTTCCTTATATACAGTTTAGCTGTTAATGTCGAGGATTCCTCCTCATCTTGTTGCATCACTGTGAAAGTTTTCCCTCACATGACTACTGCATCGTTGAAACAGCAGGTCCATACAAAATTCATCACATTCTCTTCGCGCGCCATCGTTCCGTCTGTCTTTACTGTTGTTCGTGACCGTTTCCTGTCTGCTCGGGCTCCTTTCCAGATGTTTCTCGAATACGGCTTCCACCCACGCGTTCAGCGTTGGGTGATTGGCCAGTGTTTGTGCGCCGACATCAGGACTCTTGCATCGTACGGCGTCCGTCAGGATGGGGACACAGCCTACCTGTATCTCTTGTCGGCCCGTCACACTCGCCTCACCCTTCAAGTCCTGCAGCAGGATCAGGAGAGCGCCCTCCTTCTCACCCCTCCCCTGTCTTTTCAAAACCCCTCACTTCCTGTTTCCTCCACAAACGGCCCCTCCTCCCAGGACGGGAGGCCATACGCCACTCTACCTCCAAGACTCCACAGGAGCAGCAATAATGGTAAGAATGTGTCTTTGCTGTAGTAGATGTGAATAACCTAAGCAGGATCTATCCCCCCCCTGTAATATATCAGATCAAAGAAGGCTTTAGGAAATTTGGATCTGCAGCAGGCAATACAGTCTCTCTCTTTCAGGGTAGCTGTGGAGTATTAAATTATTTAAAAAGCATTGAATTCAGTGGAGTAAAATTTAAGGCGTCAAAAGCATTAAATTTAAGAGAAAATGTTTTTTAGTTTTTTTTTACTGTAGGCTTAAATTGAACATCTTATTTTCTGAAGCATTAAACATAATATGTTGTACATAAGCGTTTAGATTTGGCATCTATAATTAAACATTGAGGCGAAGTGCACATTATTACACTGCACTTGTTGCTATGGTTCCCAGCCACGATTTGCGACAGCCCCTATCTAGAGTTGCACCTGCAGGAAAGCACTCTTCGGGAAATGTTTCCGCTCTTCTAGCTACTCTCGCTGTCTTGCCAGTTTAGACTTAGTGGCTATTTCGAACTAGTTTTCAGACCACTTGATGACTCATGTTTCCAAAAAGCAGCTAGCGGCAAATCCAGCGACATTTCCAACCACTTTAAGCTACTTTCTGTGAAACTTTGTTGCCAATATTCCCTGTAGATTAGAGACCTGACTTGCTCAAGTCTGCATCCGCTCTGTCCTTCAGTAAGGGAATTAACTGTTGCATGCAAAATGATCACACATCATAAACCTGTCTCGATTCGCTTCTGGAAAAGGCTCTGATTTCAACCAGTCAAAAACAAACTTGCTTTATCTTAAAATTAATTGAAATTGTTTCTTTTTGTTTTTTTAAATCAGCTGATATAGAAGACTGACCTTTATTTTATTAGCCACACAAGAACATTGTCCTTCAGCTTTTAAACCTCTCATTTTAACGGCAAAAAGGCTTGCCCACACTGTAGCTTCTCACCTGTGGTACATCCAAGGAATGTTAGAAACACTGAACATAATGCCATAAGCCAAAAACATAAGTTTAATGTTGGTTGGCCAGCAATGTTTGATGCATACTAGGGCTGCACGATTATGTCCAAAAAAATAATCACGATTATTTTGATCAATATTGTAATCACGATTATTAATCACGATCATTCATCCAGTCCTGTAAAATATCTATTTTTTTTGGACCAATTATAAACTTCTAAAAATGTTAATTCTACTTTGTTAAAAAATACAATTTAAGATTAGAATAGATGATTAATGTTGCAAAAAAACTAACAAAAACAAACTAGCTAAATATGTTATTGCAGAGTGCAATCTCAAAGTGCAATTTATGGGATGAGTTACAGCTTATACGGAAAAGGCCTTTGACATTCCGTGCATCCAAATCCTTAGTATTTACTATATGCTATAACTATTACTCACCTGTTAAAGTAATACTGCATAGCAAACGATCGCATAATAGGCATGAAATCAGACATATTGCTCCACCATTTTGCATGTCCTTTGACCCATATGACTTCTGTTGACCCAGATGTTTACGTTACGTTCGCCTGTGGTCCTGCCATCCTCTAGCCGTTATTTTGTCTGGTATGACTTAACAACTTAAATGTTTAATCAGTCAAAAAACAATCACAGTAATCAGTAACATCGCTACATGTACATTTATCTACCAAAACTGCGGCGATATCAATGGTTGACAGTTCATCTGTAGCCATTTTTAGCTAGGTCCTTCTTCTTCTATGATTTCGGGGCATCCGCTGCATTGTAGGATAGCATAGCATCCACCAGCTGCTTACTGTGGCGGTAGTACATTTTCGGGAACTTTCTGCTTACTAGTCAGATCCATAATGGAGATTTGGATCTACTACATTGCTCATATACTCCTTTTCGCCTGCTACGTAGCAAGCGTAGTGCAGCCATTATGAGTGCTGAGTGGCGTGTGCGCGGTATTTATTTGGTCAGTTTAATGAAGCTTTAGCCATGCGTTTGCCCCCTGGTGGTTGGCAGACTATTGGTTGAGGCAGTGTATGGTGAAGAGGCACGCAGTGAAGCTCGCATTTTGAATGTAAATATCGTTCAGGATCAGGTTAATTTAATTGTGGCCACAGAAATCATGATCACGATCCAAATCCGATTAATTGTGCAGCCCTAATGCATACTAAATATGACCTACTTATTTTTATTTTTCAGAACTAAAAATGTTGTTTAAAAGGTCTCAGATGTCCAGTTGCAATATGATATTTGATCAAATTTGTACCAGTTCCCTTCTACATTATGCTTCTGGCAAAATAATATAACATGTTCCACAGTGTTTTATCGGAGACAAAAGTCACACTCCTCTGTAGCATGCATCTTCCCTTGTTTAAAAATCTTATTGTTTAACCCTGTATGACCGAATCCGAATCTATATACAGTGGGGCAAAAACGTATTTAGTCAGCCACCGATTGTGCAAGTTCTCCCTCTTAAAATAATGATAGAGGTCAGTAATTTTCATCATAGGTACACTTCAACTGTGAGAGACAGAATTAAAAAAAAAATCCAGGAACTCACATTGTAGGATTAAAGAATTTATTTGTAAATTATGGTGAAAAATACGTATTTGGTCACTTCAAACAAGGAAGATCTCTGGCTCTTGCAGACCTATAACTTCTTCTTTAAGAAGCTCTTCTGTCCTCCACTCGTTACCTGTATTAATGGCACCTGTTTGAACTCGTTATCTGTTTAAAAGACACCTGTCCACAGCCTCAAACAGTCAGACTCCAAACTCCACTATGGCCAAGACCAAAGAACTTTCGAAGGACACCAGGAAAAGAATTGTAGACCTGCACCTGACTGGGAAGAGTGAATCTACAATAGGCAGGCAGCTAGGAGTGAAAAAAAGCAACTGTGGGAGCAATTATCAGAAAATGGAAGACATACAAGACCAATGATAATCTCCCTTGATCTGGGGCTCCACCAATGGCCGCTAGCTCCTCTGCTTTTTGACCGCATGCCATGGAGGCCGCCATTGCTCCTCCCTTGCTGTAGTACCTCCATTTGGCCGCTAGGCCCCCATTGAAAAGCATTGGACTTTAGACACGTTAAAAACAACTTTAATGCCTGGTGCCCCATTGTTTTAAACTTTCTATGGCAAACCTGGTAAAGACCTATAGTAATCATCTGACCTCTGTTATTGCCAACAAAGGTTATATTACAAAGTATTGAGTTGAATTTTTGTTATTGACTAAATACTTATTTTCCACCATAATTTACAAATAAATTCTTTAAAAATCCTACAATGTAAATTCCTGGATTTTTTTTTCACTTTCTGTCTCTCACAGTTGAAGTGTACCTATGATGAAAATTACTGACCTCTGTCATCCTTTTAAGTGGGAGAACTTGCACAATCGGTGGCTGACTAAATACTTTTTTGCCCCACTGTATAAGTATTTCCTCCTTTCTGTTTTGTTCTTTTTTCCTTATTATACCAACCTTCCTTTGAACTTTATAAAGCCACCTACCAGCTGTTTTTTCTTTCCATTGTTCCTGCCTTCTTTCCTTGACTTGGACTTGCACCATTAATTGCAAAGGCACTTGTACAGGATTTCAGTGATTTTTAAAATTACATTACATTTAATATATATATATATATATATATATATATATATTTCTGTTGTGTGGCCAGAAATCTGGCATATAATTTTACTGAATGGGCATTAAAAGTATTAAACTTCCCTTAATCACACCTGGAGCTACCCTGTATTTACTGCTAGGATTATTTAAAGGGTGAAAAACAGATTGTCACAAAACAACTGGATTTGTTGGATCAACAAAATATTGTGCGTGAAATATGGAGCTAAATCAGGGCCATAATGTTTGTTTATTTGAAGGAAATATTTGAATTTCAAAATATGTAAGCTGAAAATGAGAGTTAAGTTTTTATTTTGAATTTTGAAAAACAAAAAATTGGATTCAGAATAAAGCTAAATGTATTGAAATTTTTTTATTAATTTAAATTTCAGTGGTATTTTTATTTTGTATCTTTCTAAATAAATTTTCATTCCAAAGTTTCCGTGATATATATTTTTTTTCAAGTTTGAGATATGTTTTTCCTTCAAATTAAGATCTTTCTAATAAAGGTCAAAACCGTTGTTTACTGTTTCAGATTTTTCTTTTAGCTTCAGATCCTTTTTCTACACTTTCAGATTCCTGTTTTTCAGTTTCAGACTTTTGGCACTGATGTGGCGTGGAGGGCGGGGCTACACAGAGAGGGAAGCAGAATCATGAAGCTGAAGACGTTCTCCCTTTTGTCTTAGCCACCTACAGAGATTAAAACAATTAGGACAGTTGCATGTTTATTTTAAAATTAAAAACTTTCCTGGTCTCTCGCACCGGCCATATTGCTTGAAGAAGGCGCCATTTTTAGTGAGGTAGAACCCACCCGATATGACGAACGATACTTGAGGGCATGGTAAATTTCCACCTCTGATGTAGTGGTTAGGAAAACTGCTCATAATTGATCACTTTTACAGCATAATTTGTACAGTATTAACTGAAACAGTTTTAATAACTGAGCTTTAGCGGTTACGCATGATGTATTCTCTACCAATCATGTAATAATAGTGTACAGGACGGGTTTGATAGATTGTTTATTCCCACTTTTCCTGAAGGCAACATGATAGAGGGAACGTCTTCAGCCTCCTGTGCTCAGCTGCCACTCATGATTCCGCTCCTCTCTGTGTAGCCCCGCCCATCACGCCACATCAGTGCCTAAAGTTTTAAACTGAAAAACAGTAATCTCAAAGTGAAGAAAAATTATCTGAAGCTGGAAGAAAAATATGAAACTGTAAAGAACGGTTTTGATCTTGATTAGAAAAATCTGAATCTGAAAAAAACGTTATCTGAAACTGAAGGGAAAAAAATGTCAAATAAAAAAAAAAAGTATTACTGAAACTTTTGAATGAAAGTTTATTTAGAAAAATACAAATAAAAAATACCACTGAAATTTTAATTAATAAAAACATTCGATACATTTTGTTTAATTTAGAATCAAATTTTTTGTTTTTTGACGTGGAAAATAAAAAACTTTAATTTTCAGCTTACATATTTTCAATTTCAAATATTTCTTTCAAGTAAACAAACATTATGACCCTAATTTAGCTCCATAGTGACAACTAATACGGTTCTGTAAGCTATGCGTGCAAAAATAGGCTGTAATTTTTTCTATATAAAGCTTCTATGATTTTTTTTTCTGTTACTTTCTGTTCAAAACTACTAGCATGCAGCTGAGAAAACCATTTGAGCTCAATCACGGATGAATCCTTGTTAAAAGTGTTGATCTGATACATTGGATTATATTGTATACATTGGTATATTTATTATATGTGGAATAAGCACATTTAAAAAAAAGGATAGAGTTGTAATGCTCTGTTGAAAATCATTTCATTGTGTAGCTTTTGCAGTTAGATCTGAATATTAAAGACAGGAGCGAATTAACAAAATCTTCTTTCCTTTCCTGCAGGCGGTTCTGAAAGACAAAACGTTGGTGATATTAGAGATCTGTTCAACTTGGAAATGCCTCAAATCAGTGAAGCTCTGAACCCCAAAACATCTTCTACCCAGGTAAAACAACACAGGGGCTCTTCAGGAGTTTTTTTTTATTATTCATTTTTATATTGGACACATAATAACAGCCATGCAACTTTTTTTCCTTCTGCATTAACTAGATACTTCCAATCTAATAGACATGTTTATTTATTTATTTATTTTTTTTTTTCGTCCGTCATTTTGACTGACAGGTTAAAAAAAGACCGGTCATAATCTCAAAAATGAATTTTAAATAGTCCGTCCAAACCAGCTGAGCACAGAACAACATAAAAATGAAATTAAGTGATTACCTGTAAGATACCAATACCTGCATAAAATATGACACGCAAATGGTCGCATAATGCGGTCAGCTGCAGTCACCTTTTTTGTTTTTTATTATTTTGCACACATCAGGTGGACCACGTCTAACTACCCGCAGTCACGCCCCAAAGCCTCAGTACCTTTACAACATGCAGTCAGCTCCCAGTCAGAGAGATGCATTAAATATAGCGTCTGGGAATCTTTTCTTTAATTGATTCATTTAGCTGGACCTGACGTGTAAAGTTGAAAACATCAGCGCATTTGCACCAAGTGGCCATAAGTGTAAATTTTAATCTGTAAAAAGAAAAAAAAAACCTCCTGCAGAATTTTACATCACCGTTCTAAAAAAATGGTCAAATACAAAAAAATATTACGTTAACACGACCCCTGCTCAACAGCAAAGCAAAACGACCCCATCAAGTAGTTGTCATGCAAACTTTACAAATTTAACACGGCAACATGTTGCATCTGGCCGTGTGATTTATAACGATTCGACAGCATATTAACTGTGCATTAGTACTTGCACACAATAGGTGAAGTAATTTTGTTATATTTATGATATATAACTTTTGTATGCAAAAGTAATAAAAAAGAAACAATACACCTTTTTTAGAGAATTATGTCATTTTGTATCATGGTGGGCGTCACTGCTCAGTAAACCAACAGACTTATTACTATTTAATGCGCCACAAACTCTATTGACCAAGGACCTTGAAACGTGACCTTCAAGAAAAAAACAGTATTGACATCAGAAGATGAGAATATAGCAACATTGTTTTCACAAATAAAAAAAATATTTTGGCTATTTAAATAGTTTTAAAGAATCTGAACTATGTGTAGGATAATTCACTCCTCTCTGGTTTTTTGCTGTCAATTCATATCGTGGTTCAGATATGATTAAAAAGACTTTTTTTTTGGTTTAGATATGGGATCTACATTTCCTAAATCTGTGTTTTTAAAGAATGTCTAATCTGTTTCATATTGAATCCCCCCTTTAGAGGAACAACTATTATTTTCAATGCAACACAACAGAGTTACTACCTTTTTATTCTCCAAATAAAAGGTTTCAGTTCTTAATTAATTTGCTTTGTTTTTTTAAGTTTCATAATGTTCATGTTAACAGCTGGCTGAGCTTAGAATTTATGATTGAAAGCTAGCAGACAATGCAGATATTTCCAAAAGCAGAGGAGAAAGTCTAGTTTAAAAATATCGTAGTGGCTTAATTGGGTCCTTATATGCATTTGTTTCAGTTTTAATGTTTTACAAACAGAATTTGAATTGTTAATCTTCGCCTCAGGGTTGGCCGTGTCCATCTTGCACGTACATAAACAAACCAACGCGACCGGGCTGTGAGATCTGCAGTACGAACCGCCCTGAGAACTACATCATCCCTGGAGGATACCAGCCTGATGCCCTGGAGCTCCGAAGGATCCAGCAGGAGAAGGAGGCAATCAGACAGTACCAGCAGGTAGGATACTCACCCTCTAAACCTCCTTTCAAATAAAACCACCCACACAACTCACCAACCATTTCAGTGGTGTTTAGTTGCGGCTGTCTGCATGCAGGAACATGCTGTTTTGTCTGAACCTAGTATTCGTGTTTAGGGCTACATAGATACGGCACTGATGAATGAATATACAGGAAACAAAAGCACAATTCAAACCAATCATGAGAAAAGTTAAAACTGACTGAAGGCTGCCAGTGGAACTGAAACATTCAGACTCACTCAGGTTGACTCTCTTCTCTTTTGTCTCTGTTTTTCTGAAGGAGAAAGGGAGAAGAGAGATGCTGAGGAGTGCTGGGCCTCATAACAACTCACTGCTGTTTAACCTGGACCAGGACTACTGAACACACTCACTGATACATGCACACTCCACTGCCAGTAACAGACAAGCAACTTAAGAACAAATCGGTGATAATGCACAACTCAGTTAATATACATACATATATATTTGAGTTAAAGTCCTTGTTTCTGCTGAAGTTGGATGGCTTTTGAAGTGTTTTTTGGCAAGTCTGCATAGTTAAACCTTATTTTATATTCACAAAAAGCAGTGTAGATGATGTAATGCAGAATGTGAGCAACATGAAAGCATGTTGAAAATGTGCAAAAAAAATGCTCTGCGTTAAAATCAAGCTTGACACGCCAAAGAGAAACATCAAGTTATATTTTTATGAACTCCTTGGCAACTTTCTTTGCCGGTAAGTTGAATGTACTGACTCGATTTTGCACTGTTATTGTACTTACTCCGTGATACAGATGAAAATAAAAGGTTTTAACTGCTTGACTCTGTTGGACTTAATGTGTGAATGAATGGGAGGTTTAACAGTAACATGCTTGATTTTATCTAATAAAGGACTAGCAGCTCATTGTTTTCTGTGCATAGTGTTAATCCCTCAGTACTTTATTCTGAAGCAATGTGGAACCCACGATATATTATTCTCCTATAAGGTCATACATAGTATGGCTGGACATGACGCCATGTATGACCTGAACACTTCTCCACAGACGAGACAGAGTATTCATTCCTCCAGGCTGGCAAATGTTAGATTGAGGAATCATTAGTGAACCTCTAATTACACTATTCATTTAACTTTCTATTTAGGGATGTGCTTCTGAAGTTACTTTTTTTTTTCTAAATACTCATGCCACAAAATTGTTGGTTAAAAACTTCAGAGAATTTTTCCTGATCCTATGTGAAAAAAATGTGTCTCGTAGAAATCAGACCTCTTAGGACACCTACCCGGTTTGTATTGGTTACTGGTTACAGCATTTTTGTGAAATCACAGGGCCTTCCAGAAGAAAAAGACTTTTTCTCGGTCGACAAGATCAGAGACACGCATGCTGCTGCACAGTTGTTTGCAGAAAGAGCCGTATCTTCACGGCACTCCTCTGTTTCCATTCCTGTCGTCCTAAACAGAGAGACTTTTTGTGCTTTGCATTCCAATGTGGGAAGAGTTTGCTAAAACGTCCTCGCCCGATGGCAGCGTCCGATCAAATGTCGCCTCCGTTCGCAAACATCAGCACTAAGAACGATAAACTGTTAACGTCATTGAAGTGATTTCCCCAAAACCGACCTGAAGGAAGCTGTAAAAATTTCCCTGCTTTGAGAGGCTGAGGTGAGAAGCTGGGGCATATTGTATCATACGCTGGCAAGGTTCACTACAGAAGCCTTTTTGAGACCCCACTTTTCCCTGCTTATTGGAAATCAGCCCTTTGAGAGATGGACATTGGATAAGAAGAGACTTTTCTACAGAGGATTTAAGGAAATCTTGCCAAATGTTCTTCATTATTTAAACCAAATTTTGAAGTGAATACCGTGTTTGTCAATGTTTCTGCTTGTCAGATTTGCTTCTAATGTTTATCTTCAGTAAATATAAATATAGGTTTGTTTCATCATTAAGAAATTTGAAACTGATTTTAGACTGTAGCTTCTGATTTTCGTACGGTTAAAAACTGCAGAGAAACATTAGTTTCTGGTCTTTTACAAAAGTGTAATAAATGGATCAATAGTTGAGCAAAATAATTCTAAATTATCAAATACAAGACACTGATTATTATCAGTAGTGAAATGAAATTATTCAGTAGTGGAATTCACCATAGTGCTAATGCACATTACAATTCCTTCAGGCAAAGGAGCAGGAGCGGAAAGAGAATTTTGACCGGCTGGTGAAGATGGACGGTCGGGACCTGGTCCCCAATCCTGAGCCGGTGGATTGCAAGATTTGCTTTGTGGACCTACAGTCGGGAGAAGGTGTCCTGCTGAGGGAGTGTCTCCACTGTTTCTGCAAGTAAGATGTGGTAGCGGGAAGAGTCTGATTCAACATACCTGGTTTTTTGTTTTTGTATAACTGAACACCGTTTCTGTATACGGCTGCATAGAGGGTGCTTACGCTCCATCATCATGCTGTGCGAGGAGCCTGAGGTGTCCTGTCCATACAGGGACGATGCATATGCCTGCCCTTGGGCCCTGCAGGAGAGGGAGATCCGAGCCGTGAGTTGCACAAAGACGCATCATCAGTACTTCCACAGCAGTATACATTAAACTGCATTCCCTCATAATCACCCATTTTATGTCTCTCCAGCTGGTGCCTCCAGAGGAATATGAGCGCTGGCTGCAGAGAAGCCTTTCTGTAGCAGAGTCTCGGTGCGAGGGCAGCTATCACTGTGCAACTCCGGATTGTCTGGGATGGTGTGTGTACGAGGATACTGTCAACGTCTTCCACTGCCCTGTCTGTAGGAAACACAACTGCCTCATTTGCAAGGTGAGAAATATACAGATGACAGTACCATCCATCCATTTTCTTCCGCTTATCCGGGGTCGGGTCGCGGGGGCAGTAGTTTAAGCAGAGAGACCCAGACTTCCCTCTCCCCGGCCACTTAGGCCAGCTCCTCGGGAGGAATCCCGAGGCTTTCCCACGCAAGCCGGGAGACATAGTCCCTCCAGTGAGTACTGGGTCTTCCCCTGGGTCTCCTCTAGGTGGGACGTGCCTGGAACACCTCCCCAGGGAGGCGTCCAGGAGGCATCCTGACCAGATGCTCGAGCCACCTCAACTGGCTCCTCTCAATGTGGAGGAGCAGCAGCTCTACTCTGAGCCCCCTCCGGATGAACGAGCTTCTCACCCTATCTCTAAGGGAGTACCCAGCCTCCCTGCGGAGGAAACTCATTTCAGCCTCCTGTATCCGTGATCTTATTCTTTTGGTCACCATCCAGAGTTCGTGACCATATAAATGAGGGTAGGAACGTAGATCGACCGATAAATCGAGAGCTTTGCCTTTCAGTTCAGCTCTCTCTTCACCACGACAGACCGGTACAATCCGTCTATCGATCTCCAGCTCCGTTTTTGCCTCATTCGTAAACAAGACCCCCAGACACCTGAACTCCTCCACTTGAGGAAGGACCCCATCCCCGAAGAAGGCATCCTACGCTTTTCCAGCTCAAGACCATGGTCTCGGATTTGGAGGTGCCGATCCTCATCCCAGCCGCTTCACGCTCGGCTGCGAACCGGTCCAGTGAAATTTGTAGATCACGTTCAGATGAAGCCTACAGGACCACATCATCTCCGAAAAGCAGGGACCCGATCCTGAGGCCACCAAAACGGACCCCCTCAACACCTTTGGCTCCTAGAAATCCTGTCCATGAATGTTATGAACAGGATCGTTGCCAAAAGGCAACCTTGGCGGAGTCCAACTCTAACTTGAAACGAATCCGACTTACTGCTGGCGATGCGAACCAGACTCTGACACCGGTCATACAGGGACCTAACAGCCCTTATCAGAGGGCCCGGTACCCCATACTCCCGGAGTACCCCCCCACAGGATTCCCAGAGGGACACGGTCGAACGCCTTCTCCAAATCTAAAAAACACATGTAGACCGGTTGGGCGAACTCCCACGCACCCTCCAGGACCCTGATGAGGGTGTAGAGCTGGTCCAGTGTTCCACGGCCAGGACGAAAACCAATTACAAGTAAATAAAACTGCAAGCTAGAAATTACAATGGCAGTGAAAAATTTACCCTCATCATGAGGAAACGAGTCAATTTATGGGGGTCATAAATTAGGTTGAAGTTAAATTTTCAAAAAACATCTCTGAATGTTGATGTTTTTCTGCCTTATTCATTATGAAGATGTGTTTTTGGAACATTGTCTGGCATATTTTAACCATTCAAATGCTAAATGGGGCAATGTTAAAGAAATGGGTAGCTCTCAACCTTTATTATTCCATCCAATAGCAAAGCAGCAAAACAAGTCCTCAACCAGATTTGCCCACACCATGACGATGGCTTTTACTTCTAAAATCCTCACTTTGCTTTCTCAAACATAATTGTTCTCATTGTATATGATAATATTTTTCCTGAGCATGAAACTTTTTAATCTGAGAAAAAAATAGTTCAAATGCATCCTTAAAGGCCTAAAATTAGTGAAAGTCGTGACCATGTTAGCTGTGTACAAACTTTCTATCTTCATAAAAGAGTTAAAATAAATTTTAAAAATCACTAAATCTTATTGGTTGAGGTAACTTTGTTTAAAACCTTACTGAAATAGCCTTTAAAGGGATATTCCACCCCTAAGTAAAAAAGTAGTCTGTGGCCATAGATGAGTGAGAACCAAAAAGTATTTTGTAACCAGCCCAGTATATCCCCTGATCTAGCCGCAGTCTGTTTGCTTTAGCATAAACCAATGTGAGTGAATGGGAACTGCTAGCATGTAGTACTTCCCATTCACTTACAAGTTACATTTATGCTAACCAACGGTTTACGCTGTGGTGAATGGGGACTATTAGCGTGCTAGTAGTTCCCATTCACTTACATTGGTTTATGCTATGCTAAATCAAACACAGTCCTGCCAGATCAGGACTGGTACAAAATGCAGAACAACAGGACTGGTTGCAAAATGCTTTTTTCTCACTTATCTAACTCTGGGGAATATGGCAACAGACAGCGTTTTACTTAGAGGTGGAATATCTCTTTAAACAAGATCATTTGACTCAGAATCTTGTATTTTCTATCCTTTCTTTACGTCTCAGGCCATCCACGAGGGAATGAACTGCAAACAATACCAAGATGATCTTGCAGCCCGTGCCATAAATGATTCAGCTGCAAGGAGGACGACACATCTACTAATGGTCAGTTGTAAAATAATGTTTTGAAGCTATGAAGTATTTTGGGGGTCACTCTCAGATTAAGCTTTTCATAAATAAACCCTTTTGCATGAGATTAATCGTTTTATGGCTGCACTGTTAAGAATGAGTCATTGGCTTTGTACAACCAGAAAGCAATTCATATCAGATTGCATCAACCACATCCTGTCTTCTGACTCTCGTTTTTTGTTTTCCTTTGCCACAAACAGACTCTTGTGCAGTCAGGGGAGGCCATGCACTGTCCTCAGTGTGGCATCATTGTGCAGAAGAGGGATGGATGTGATTGGCTGCGCTGCACTGTCTGTCACACTGAGATCTGCTGGGTAACCAGAGGGCCTCGCTGGGGACCCAAAGTAAGAAATTGTTCCTCTATCCATCACTTATCCCCTTATTTTAGCTTTATTTAACATTGTTCTAATCTGTAAAATAACTCATAAAAAGCATCAGCATCTTAAATAATGTTTTTAGGTGTGAATCCCCTAAATAGACCTACATTAAAAGTTGCACGACTGTGCTTTTCGTGGCTGTGGCTTAAATAAGATTTTAACTTTCCAATTTTTATTTTTTTTATTTTTTTTCCCAAGGGTCCTGGAGATACCAGTGGAGGATGTCGCTGCAATGTCAACAATCAGAAATGTCATCCTAAATGCCAAAACTGTCACTGAGGCTCAGGATGGGGATTCTTGAATATTTCTGGAAATAAACCAGTTTCATAACACAAGTAGAATGACTTCAAGCATACAGCTGAGGCATACTTAAGTCAAAACTTTACAAAATACTTTGTGTATCACCTAAATGCATTTTAGTTCTCTCTTAGTAGATCTCTAACCAGCACGTGTTCCCTTGGCTTACCTGAAACTAAGTCTGTGGATGAGGTCAGGTGTAGCACACAGAGGTTTAGCCTCAAATGCACGAGGTGCCTTTTTTTTGAGTGTTTGTTATGCAGGCTTGGCCCAAAGAGAGGTCATTGTTTTGTTAAGGGAACTCCATGTCGAGTTTTTGTGTTACAGAGCTATAGCTCTTCCTTCCTGGTTTGTCCCCATGGAAACAAATGCAGATCTACACACCTGGAGCGCTTCCTGTTGATCGGTTGGCCTGAAACGGTTAAAGCAACATTGAAAGGGAAGGAGACTCGTTTTCTCTGCGTTTTGCTGCTAAGTTTAACTTTCACTAAGAAGCATTTCTATGATCAAGGTCAGCAATATTGATGTTTCTTCTTCTTCTTCTTCTGTTAGAGCTGATTAACCTTTTTCATGCTTTAACAGTAATTTCTAAATGTGATATCAGTGAAGCCGATTAATTTATGCATTCAAAAGCAGTTCTGTAGCTTTCTTTCTTGCCTCTTCAATATGATTGGTTCTTTAATTTTAAACGTTTGTTTTGCATGAATGCCGTCATACCTAGAGTCAACATTTTTGGGTTAACTTAAGTGTCAATAACTACTGATACCTACATTTTAAAGAAACTCTGGGTATGAAGAACTTGCTTTGGTAGTAAAAGCCTCGAGCGTGTTGAATTTTGTTTTGGATGTTACACTCTAGGATGCTTTGAATCAAACCAAAGTGACCTTACTCTCCCTCACCGAAAGCCGTAGCATGGTGTCACCAGCTGAGGTTTTCCAGAAAATGTGACTAAACCATTTTTTTGTTGTTTATGTGTAATTTTTGCATTAAGAGACTGAAGTGTTACAAACCAGTTGTCAGTATCTTTTGTCTATGCCTGTGTGGAATACTGACTGAATCATATGTGGTCCACTTTTTAAAACGGTTCGCTTGAGAAATGGAATCATTTTCTGCTTGAACCGATCATCATGAGAGTATTCATCTGGTTGTTTTATTACAAAACCTGAGAAAGAAGTTCTAATCAAAATCTGTTAACTTATTATATTTAATGTGCATAAGTAAATATAAACATCAAATACATTTTATTCATAAGCTAATATTCCCAACGGACAGCTTAAATGTAGTGGAGTGCATGACTCGTCTTTTTAAAGATTTGCGTCTTTGGAGACGTTTTTATTCTCTGAATCTTATGCACGAATGCACTGCCTATTGACTCTACTACACTACTGTCTGGAACTGACTAGCCTTGTTGCTACATGTCAGCACTCTGGTGTACCTTTGTGCCTTAATCGTCAATAAATATTCTTTAAACTCAGCCTGTGTATTTTCTTGGTCTATTTGGTGCCGTGTCCTCTGGGTGGCAGCAGAAATTTCAGAAGGTGTAACACTGCTTTGCATGTATTATACTGATTTCATTTTTCTTTACAACCTTGAATTCTTTTTTTATTATAGGTTTGCTAGAACATCGGTGCAATTACAGAATTAGAAGCTTGTAGATCTTACATTTTCTAAAGTTACAACACCTCAGCGCATACCCAGACATATAAAGAAATACATTTTCTATTTTTCTGACAAATATCTAAGCATTTTCTTCAATATTTCTGACTATACAATGTCCAAAAGTACTGTAGATTAAATATTAAAAATATGTTCTTAATCATGGACATTTTTGTTTTTCTGGAAAATGCGTAACAATCTCAAAACACTTGCATTTTTGGTTGGAAAAAACTCCCAAAAAATATTTTTCTTCACCATATGAGAGAGACTTAGGGCCTGCACAGAGAAGAGCTTTTTATATATCTAAATACTGAATTGCTCCTTGTGGGATCATGAAACTATTCGTTCAATGTTTCATACAAGACCAAGTAGTGCATTTGTGGTTTCTGATCTTTTGTCAAATTGATGACCTTATTTAGAGGCACATGGCAGATAAAAGGTTTGCTAAAAGACTCAACTAAATAAACTACTTATACCTGTGAAATTTTAAAATGACTATAAAAAGTGTTTCTAGCTACAATTCAGCTTGAATCGAAGACTACTTTGTAATTTATTAAATATGGAAGTTTAAAACAAATAAAGCCCGTAAAGAACATAAAATGCCCTAAGAATCTGCAACAGATGTTGTGCCATTAACTGATTGTCTGTCAAAAACAGATCAGCCGCCACCGGAGCGTGCACAGGTTAAGAAACTGCATTTCTCGACATAACTCACAATTGTGGCTTACAATCTGACAAACCAAACATTGCCGACATTGAAAAAGCACAAAAATGCCAGTCAAGCAATTAAGCAGATGTTTGCCTCTGTTTAATTTCTATAATTTTCTCCAGAGACGTTTTTTGTTTTAAGTTGTTTGAAGGTTCCACATTTATTATAAAAGGTCATGTGAAAGCCTGGATGCTTAATCGTAAGAACTGGCTATCTTTATGCTATAGTCGTAATGGTAATTTAAAATTAACGTAACATAACACTGCTGCATTGAATGTAAAGTGAAAAGTTATGTCAATTATAATAAATTTCCCAACAGTTTGATCAATCTAAAGTATTTTGTTTAAAGGTGACAACACAAGAAATCGTACCATACACGGTTTAAGATTAGGTTGTCTCATGCAGTTAACATATATTGAATATTATAAAAGTCAAACACAATAAACTGAATTTAAATGAAACTATATAGTGTGATACTGCAGAGCGGCCGGGGTATTGACGGCCATTAAGGTTCCAGGCTGATGCATTAGGTCCACTATGTAGCTGCTTATGTTATTGGAGTCCTCACCGAAGAGCAGCACTTCATTCCAGGCCCGGTTGTACTCACCACGAACAAGAGTGCAGCTTTTTTCAATACAATCGGCAAGACACTGAAAAGATGAGCATAAAACAGAATAGGATGTGAATACAGATGCTTACCAAAGTGTTCACAACCCCCTTTCATACTTTTGAATGCTACAACTACAAACTTTAATTCACTTTATTAAGACTTTTAGACCCCAATGGGAAATAGTTGTAATGATCCCTTTCATAGAAAATTTTCATAATATATATATATTTTTTTTTTTATGGGTTTTTCTACACTTTGTAGTAGCACCTTTCGCCCTAGTAACAACCACAAGTCTTTTGGGGTATGTCTCTACCAGGATCTTAGAGGTGGAAGATTAAGCTAAATCTTTGGTGATAGGCTCAAGATAAGTCAGACTGGATGGACAGCATCGGTGAACATTATCCTCCGCACTTTGCCACAGATTCCCCATCAGATTTAGGACTTTGATAAGTCTGATGTAACACATTACAATATTTTGATCTAAACCATACCACTGTAGCTTTAGCTGTTTAGAGATGCCATCCTGCTGCAAAGTAAGCCTCCACCCCAGTCCCAAGTCTTCTGCAGCCACTAACAGGTCTTCTTCCAGGATCACCTTGCATTTAACTATATTAACATATGCTTTAACCTGTATGTGCTGAGAATTCCCACAGCATTATCCTGCCACCACCATGTTTCGTTGAGTTAGTTTTCCACCAAACAAAGTGTTTTACACATTCCATGCTTGCTGCGTCTCTATGTAGCTTGTGAAAAACTGCAAACTGGACTCCTTGTGGTTCTCCTTCAACAATGGTGTTTGTCTTTATTCAAGTCCGGATTTGTAGAATATTTATCTAATAATTGTTCTGCAACCAGATTCTCCCATCTGTATCTGAAGCCTTTTTCTAAATCACTATGAGCCTATTTACTATTTTCTGGTTAATGCTCTCCCTTGGTCAGTGCCAGTTTAGAAGAACAGACATCTCCGGGTAGGTTTGCATCGTCTTTAAGAAATGTTAAAAAACACAAATTGTTTTTCCTTCCACGTCACAATTTTCTGCTACTTCATCTTGGTCTCTTGTATAAAATTTCAATAAAACACATTAAAGTTTGTGGTTGTCAAACATGAAAAGGTGAAAAAGTCCAATGTCTACTCATTTGACTTTTTCACCTTTTCTTAGGTTATAAAGATTTTAAATACTTAGGAACACTTTTACAATGTCTTGTACACAGAAAATAAATTTAAACAGAAATAAAAATACAAGAGGAAATAAATTTATTCAAATTAACAAACTTTGGTTACAGGAAATTAGTGGATAAACACAACGAAAAAAGTTAAGGACCTGCAATATTCTATGGGAGGTCATACCTTGAAGAGAAGTGCTCGATGGCAGTAGATTCCCTTATTTATCAATCCAATGGGGATAATGTTAGACTTGAGCTGAACCTTGAGTTCACTCTGGTGTAGCACCCATTGGAATTGGTGCAGCTTTTCCTTGGCTACTGCTCCACCCATGGCTTCACTCACCAACCTGATAGAAACAGCAAAAACTCATAACAATGTTGACACATTCAAAACTCAAAGTGTAAGGGTTACATCATTCAGGTGTACACGTATAATCTGCCTTCCCATTTGACTTTTGTTTGCAAGACTTTGAAATCATGAAAAACAACAATGACAAACCTACATTTACCACTTTTAACAACATATAGCAACATAATAAATTTTACACCTGGCCAGGGCAGCATACTGCTCTTTTTCATCTTTCAGTGGAAGGACTGTGTCTTTGGCCTTTTTAATTAGCATCTGCAGGGAAACGTCCTCTATAATGTTCTGTTGTTTCTCTGTTGGAGGCTCTTTGACTTCATCATATTGCTTGTCTTTCTCTTTTTTCTTCCTGTACAGAAAGACAGTCAGGTAAATACAACTTAAATAGAGAAGAATGCCCCTCCTTCACATTGCACAACAAAAATTTAAAAACCTTAACAAACAATGTTTTCTTATTACACCTTATGTATATAAGATTCCACTCACATTGGTGTAATCCGTCCTCTCTTGTTGCTAACTTCAGACTCTAACTGGCTGGCTTGTCTTTCTTCTGGCAGGTCTACTGTCTCTCTGTGGCAGAGGGACAAACATAAAAGGTTAATACGTAAAACAGTTGCTCTATATTGTGAACTCTACTTGTATATCTAGAAGCCTCAGGGTTTAACCTGCAGTAAAAAAAAAAAACATGTTTGGATGTAAGTTTAGATTGAAACAATGAAAAGGACCTAATTGCTAATACCTGCAACATAAAAGGATTATTACAATGACAAGTGAATGTGCCCCTTGTCCCATCCATCCATCCATCATCTTCCGCTTATCCGGGGTCGGGTCGCGGGGGCAGTAGCCTAAGCAAAGAGGCCCAGACTTCCCTCTCCCCGGCTACTTGGGCCAGCTCCTCGGGAGGAATCCTGAGGCGTTCCCAGGCCAGCTGGGAGACATAATCCCTCCAGCGGGTCCTGGGTCTTCCCCTGGGTCTCCTCCCGGTGGGACGTGCCCAGAACACCTCACCAGGGAGGCGTCCAGGAGGCATCCTGACCAGATGCCCAAGCCACCTCAACTGGCTCCTCTCGATGTGGAGGAGCAGCGGCTCTACTCTGAGCCCCCTCCGGATGACCGAGCTTCTCACCCTATCTCTAAGGGAGAGCCCAGCCACCCTACGGAGGAAACTCATTTCAGCCGCCTGTATCCGCGATCTCGTTCTTTCGGTCACCACCCAGCGTTCGTGACCATAGATGAGGGTAGGAACGTAGATCGACCGGTAAATTGAGAGCTTTGCCTTTCGGCTCAGCTCTCTCTTCACCACGACAGACCGGTACAGCGCCCGCATAACTGCAGACGCCTTACCAATCCGTCCATCGATCTCCCGCTCCATTTTTCCCTCATTCGTGAACAAGACCCCCAGATACCTAAACTCCCCCACTTGAGGAAGGACCTCATCCCCGACCCGGAGAAGGCACTCTACCCTTTTCCGGCTCAAGACCATGGTCTCGGATTTGGAGGTGCTGATCCTCATCCCAGCCGCTTCACACTCGGCTGCGAACCGCTCCAACGAGAGCTGTAGATCACGTTCAGATGAAGCCAACAAGACCACATCATCTGCGAAAAGCAGAGACCCGATCCTGAGGTCACCAAAACGGATTGCCTCAACACCTTGGTTGCGCCTAGAAATCCTGTCCATAAACATTATGAACAGAACCGGTGACAAAGGGCAACCTTGGCGGAGTCCAGCTCTCACCGGAAATGAGTCCGGTGAGAGCTGTCAGAACCCGTCCCCCCACCCGTAGGCGGAGGGAGGCTACCCTCTCATTCACCAGGGTAAACCCCAACGTATAGGCGCCGACTTACTGCCGGCAATGCGAACCAGACTCTGACACCGTTCATATAGGGACCTAACAGCCCGTATCAAAGGGGCCGGTACCCCATACTCCCGGAGTACCCTCCACAGGACACCCCGAGGGACACTGTCGAATGCCTTCTCCAAGTCCACAAAGCACATGTAGACCGGTTGGGCGAACTCCCACGCACCCTCCAGGACCCTGCCGAGGGTGTAGAGCTGGTCCAGTGTTCCACGGCCAGGACGAAAAACCGCATTGTTCCTCCTGGATCCGAGGTTCGACTATCCGTCGGACCCTCCTCTCCAGGACCCCCGAATAGACCTTACCAGGGAGGCTCAGAAGTGTGATCCCCCTATAGTTGGAACACACTCTGTGGTCCCCCTTTTTAAAGAGGGGGACCACCACCCCGGTCTGCCAATCCAAGGGAACTGCCCCCGATGTCCACGCAATATTGCAGAGCCGCGTCAACCAACACAGCCCTACAACATCCAGAGCCTTGAGGAACTCCGGCCGAATCTCATCAACCCCCGGTGCCTTGCCACCAAGGAGCTTTTTAACAACCTCAGTGACTTCAGCACCAGAGATTGGAGAGCCCGTACCAGAGTCCTCAGAATCTGCTTCCAAACAGGAAGGCGTGTCGGTGGGATTGAGGAGGCCCCTTGTCCCAATAACCTATATTTTTTCAATACATAAAGTCACAGTTTTAACTTACAACCAATTAATTTCAACTATCAGTATCCTAACAGTATCATTTTAGACCTTTAATCAATCTGTAAATGTCTTAGAACCAACAGTAATTTACAAACAAGACCAGGCCAAAGGCCCTCATAAGGCCCGCTGTAGGGAGACTTACCCTGAGTTTGTATACAGCTTTCTGTTGCATGCCTTGTCACTTGGTATATACACTTGGAGTGTTTAGTCAGTGAGTAGAATACAAGTTTTTCTGTTTCTCTGAACACACAAATAATGATTTCTGGCATCCCACAGTGCATATTTAAAGCTTTATAGGTGAATATCACAGCTTCAGCGTGTCTTCATAATTGTGGCTTTATGTTCTATGGTCTAAACACGACAGCTCTGAGTGTTTGGCATCTTAACAGCGGGATCTTTTACCCAGTGAGTATACAATAGTGGGGCACACTGAAGGCAAGAGGGGAGAGGAAAAGAAGAAACAAAAAACTAAAGTAGAGCATTGGATTGGAGCAGCCAGGGGGAGGGTTATAGTGTTCTTAGTAACCGTAGAAATTGTACCAACATAAAAACAGTTCTGTATCTAACCCCAAATAAATTATTAAAAGTTCTAGTTTTCAGTTTACTTTCAGATGATTGTTATAATATGTAGTATGGTTGGGTTATTGGCACCTTACAATCTTTAATCCAAACATCTTTGCACATGTCTGTTTTAGCAGGATTTTTCAATGTAAAACTGTAATCTATAAAGCTGCAAAACAAAAGCCTTAAAGATCCATACTCTGATGGGATGTTGACAACAATAATGGGGCGGTGCTGGTTGATTGGCTGCTTGGACAGCTCCTCCAAAGTCAGAACCCTCTGACCTAAACGAGCCTGTATGTAACAGAGGGAGAAATACATCAGAGGCTGATCAGGTAATGCTTTGTTCTTTGTTAAAGATGATGAAAACAGACAACAATAAATAATCTGTGATTTTTGTTGTTTTACTGGAAGGTGAGTGAAAAAAGAGATCTAATTTTATGATTTCCAAGTCTAAGTTTAACCATTTTCTCCGTTTACTGAGAGTTGGTCTGGATTTTTCAGATAAAGTCCCTGTAGAAGAGTAATTCCACCTTTTCTGGGTTTTTGTTCAAACCTAAATATTTCAGATCAAATTAATTTTAATATCAAGCAAAGATAACACAAGTAAATGCAAAATGTTTTGAAATGACTTCAAAATTTTTTGAAATGACAGTTTCATTTGTAAAGGTAAAAATTATTCTAAACCAACCTGACCACATGTTAAAAAGTAATTGCCCCTAAACCTAATAACTGGCTACAATTGAAAACATTACTGTCACATGTTATCTGACAGTGAGTCTTTTATTTTTATTCATGGGGGAGTTTTGGAATACTTTTTGTTATAGACCTGCTTTACTTAAGGAAAATATATTTTTTGGTTCAAATGATTGTCCAAAATACCTTTGAGCTTTGCTTTAAAAACTAATTCCTGGATATTCTCCTCCAGTATTTTGTGCTGGATAGCAATTACAGCAAGCCATGTAGGTCCCAAGGAAGCAAAGCAACCCAAGAACATCACTCTACCAATACTATGTTTGTTTGTTAGTTTTACACCAAATGTAACAGGAAAGACAATCTGAAAATGTCATTCTAAAAAAAGAGTTGTATGGAGATACTGTCTTGGTGGATATATAGTGAGCAAAGAATGTAAGACTTTCTTAGCTTTTATTCAGCTTATTTACTGGAAAAATCTAAGAAATTGTGGAACTAAGATCCTTATCTATTATCTATCTTATTAGTATTTTGGTTAAAGTATTAAGAAGACAATTTAAAGCAGCTCTGTGTAGTCATTGCTCTTAATTTTCTCTGAACTTGTGCATTCAACTAAACTAACCTTCCCAGCATCATAGAAGCCATTTGTAATCAAGTCAGTCGAACCCAAATGTCCAATCAGGCTGTATTTAACAGGCAAGTTGGAGTTGAGGAGGCTGTTCATGGCCAACTTGCTGAAACTGCTTCTCCGGTTTACTGACTGGTTGATTTCCTGAAGTATTTCCAGGGCCCTGAGATGGAGAAAAACACGATAAAATCATGATATGCAGTATACTGTACACACACACACACAGTATTATTTCTCATGTAAAACCTCAAACACATTGTATTCTGCTACCATCTGTTGGCTAATTGAAAAACTACAATTAAGGTTGGATTTGATTGCTGTACTTAATTTCTGTGTTTTACCCATAGACTGTATATATTATATGCTATATATTGGTTTTACCCAAGTTTGCACATCTCCACAGCACAAGCCGCATCCCCAGCGCAAACATTCACTGCGAAACATGCACTTTGCAGCGCCTCCTTGTTATTAGAATGCAGGAGAGAGGTGAGCGGCTGAAGGCCTCCAGCTGCTTGAAACTGTTTGAAACAAAAGGTAGAGCTTTAGGCTTTATGGGACAGAATAATAAGGTATGCTAAATTATATGTTTTGTAATGATTTAGGTATTGTTGTTTACAGTCCATTAGTTTGCACATGTAGTCCCACATTTTAACTGTTTCACATAACAATCCGAAAATCGAATGCATCTGTTGAATCAGAACAATACGAAGTAGTGAATAACTGTGAAATGAAATTATGTCATATTAGACTGATGGTGTCTGTGAAAATCAAGTTTAAAGTTTTGCCAAGTTCCAGTCCTTACTGTAGCTTGTGTAAAGGTAGCTGCATGTACAAGGTTGGCCAGTTTGTTACTGTTTTTTCTTCCAGCATAACTTTGTATAAACTCTGGACAACTTTATTTTCCCTCATAAAGAAAAGCGTCCCGTCAGCTTCATGCTGCCACCACTATGTTTTAACATTTAAGTGGTATGTTCAGAGGAATTTACAGTGATAGTTTTTTACCATAGATAGCATTTTGTTAGTAGGCAAAGTTCTAATTTGTTCCAATGTGTCCAACACACTTTCTTCTACATGTTTGGTATGTCTGTAACAAGGCATGATGTAAACAGAAAAAAAGCATTTATTAAGGTTGATTGCTTTCTTCTGGGCACGCTTCCATGAAGAACACATATGTGGAACACATTTATGGACTTTTTTCACAAATATTTGCCCTCTTAGCAGATTCTCCAACATGACCTGAGAGTCCTTCCCGCTCCCTCTGGAGTTACCACTGGCCTCTGGGTATGAGTGGTTTTGTAAGGTACTGTGTTTTGTTGTTACCTGCAAGCAGCAAAAATAGTATAATTAATTTTAAGTTGATGCTTGTAATTAAATAAAAAAACAAACCTCAGTATTTTTATCACTAGGAGACATGAGAGTAATTCATTAGACAAACCTTTGCCCTTGCTTCATTGCCACAGGCCAGCAGTGCCACACACATGGCAGAGTTAATCAGGACCTGTGGATCTTTGGACTTCAATGGTTCAACCAAAGCTTGCATGGCTCCATGTGACAGGATGCTGGACCGGATGATCTCCTGTTCTGCCATGTTAAACAGTGTGGCTGCAGAGTTGGCCAGCGTACTTGTGCAGCTTCCACACAGCTGCTGAATGAGGACCTTATGGCCCCCTGCCTCATACACCGCACTGGAAGATACCATGGTAGTAGATGGGGGATACACTGCACATGATGACATCTACTTGACAGTCATGGACATTGCAGTATGCTTTCAAGCAGAGCCTACTTAATGTAAATTGCACTTATGTCTCATTCTGGTAGGTTTTACATATATGTAAAGAATCTGAACAGAAACAGAAAAAAGGACAGCAACAAACAGAAAGTATCCCAGGTGGGAATATGTTGTAGTATGGTGAGAAACTGACTAAAGAACAAAACTGTTAAATGAGTCAGAGATGATGGATTATGCAGCATTTTTCTGGAGAACAGAAGTGATGAAAGAGTAAAGGACAAGAGATGAGGTGACATATTGCAAGAGAAACATGAGCACACAACACATTATAAAAAAACATAAAAAACAAAAGATAAGATGGAAAAAATGGCTTAAAATCTAACAACTATCTGTCCTTCTAAAGTCAGAGCATTAAAACTGAACAACTAGTTCATTTTTACCTCGATATATTTTCCTCCTTTATTTTCAACTCAGTTTTAATACTACTCAAAAGGTTTTTTGTTTTTGCAAAACTGTTTGGTGTTTCAGTGCAGTTTCTGCTCATTGTCTTGGTTATACAAGAGGAAAGAAATGTCTAATTGGTTTCAATAATAAGTTTCTGTTTGAGAATTGTTACTTCTTCATTTAAAGACAAAGCATGGCAGCTTATTGTGAGAGTGCACTTTGCTTTATGCAACCTAACCCCTGTTTTATAAATTCACTACAAAAACACATGTAGGAGGAAAAGTGGTCAGGGTGTTTGTCACTCACAGTGCATTGGCCTTGTTGTTACGGCTGAGCCATGAGAGAGCCTTGGCTGCTGCCTCTCTTAATATTGAGCTTTCGCTACTCAGCTGCTGTACGACTACAGGGACACCACCTGAGACACACACAAAACAACTAATTCACGTGTCATTGCAGTGAGAATGTGACTGCTGCTGCGATCCAGGGATTGTATGTATTTTTATATACCCAAGTCTCTGAAGCGGTCTTTGCTGGCAGGAAGAAAGCTCATGGCAGCCACAGCCTGGCAGACAGAAGCTTTCATGTTGTCGTCATCAGCAGAAAGAAGCTCTACCAGAGCTTTCTCTATATCCTTCTCGTGGAGAACGTTGCAGTTCTCAGCTACCCACACACATTCAGAACCATCCATGCAAACATCAAAGTCATGAAGAAAATCAGAAGTGACGATAAGTGTGAGCTAAATTTCCTTAAATCTAAAGAAAATGAATATTTTTTATATTCTTACAGTCCTGAGCGATCCTGGTTAGACATTTGACTGCAATGGACTGGGTTTCAGGATTGTTGGCTGTGAGGACAAACTCCATCAGCCTCTCAAGCCTCCCATTGTTGTGGATCAGCTGCAGAGTCTCAATATCATTCAAACAGTTTGCTGCTGTATATAAAGCCTCAGCATGTAGGTCAGTAAGATCCTTTTAGAGATGTAAAACAAAGAAAAGGCAGGGGATAAACAGTCAGTGTCACAACACACAAAATGTAGTTCTTACTAAAATTCACCTTACTTCCTCATATTTCAATAATATCCACAGACTCACAAGATGAATAAAAAGTTATTAATTGCATCTTGTTCATATAAACATTGCCTTGTAAAATTATTTACACCCTTTGAACTTTTCCAGCCACAAAGGTTAATGCATTTCACTAGAATTTCCTGTAACAGACCAACACAAAGTGACGCATAACTGTGAGGTGAAAGAAAAATGTATATGTGTGGTTTCCAAACATTTTAAAAATAAAAATCTAAGAAGTTAGGTAGGCATTCGTATTTAAACCCCTTAGTCTTCTATCCCTAAATAAAATCCATTCTAGCCAAAAGCTTTCAGAAGTAATTATGGAGTTCAGATCTGTAAAATTTAATCCAAGCATAAATACGGCTGTTCTAGCATGAAAAAAAAATGGGTGAAGATGCAAGAATAAAAACCAAATCTGAACCAGGCCTGAATGTAAAGAGCTTTATGTTGTGGAAAAATAAAACTGTACAGCACCCTGAACACACCGTATCACCTGTGGGACGTGGTGATGGGAGGATCCTGTTTATAGACTTTAGCTGGGAAAAGGAAACTGGTCAAAGTTGATGTGAAGATAAATGGAGCTAAATATATTCAGGAATAAAAGCTATGACATGCTGCAAAAGACGTGAGACTAAGAACAAGGTTTATTTTCTAACAGGACAATAACCATAAACATACAGCCAGAGGTATGATGGAACGATTTATATCAAAGCATGTTAATGTAATAGAATGAAGGAATGAAGTCAGGGTTGCTAATTGAAGGTTACTGTTCACAAACCCTCTCCATTGTATCTGACTGAACTTGAACTATTTTGGGAAGACGACTGGTTAACAATTTCTATTTCTAAATGTGCAAAGCTGCTAGTGATATACAACAAAAACCTTCATCTACAGAAGCAGTGAAAAGCAGCTCTACAAGGTATCGACTCAGAAGAGGGAGAATACAATTACACACCACACTTTTCAGATTTAAAATGGTAGTTGTTGACAATCGTGTATCCTTTTCCTTTCACTTGACAACTGTTTTAATTTGTGTTGGCATGTCCCGTATAATTCCAATAAAACATAATCAAACTTGTGGTTGGAATGTGATAAAAGGCAACAAATGGGGAAGTATTAGTACTTTTGTAAAGCACTTCATGCTCACCACATTATGAAGGACATGCATGAGCTTCTCAAATCCCTGCTCCTCCCTGAAAGTCTTCTGTGCATCTTTATCAGTGGTGACAAACTGTAATGTCTTTAAAGCCAAATGCTGGATGACAGGAAAGTCCGATTTAAGCAGCTCCAGAAGAGAGGGGATACCACCTAACTCATGCACCGCCTGGTGGCACTTGTAGTCGTTCTTTTTGTTCATATTCACAAAGGTTAGAAGAGGGTCACAAAACATAACAGTCATGTGTTTGGTTGTGTTTTAAATGCTGATGATTGCTGACATAACTTCAACTAAAAACGCTGACGGCAGCATAGTTCTGTAATTTTCTCTGGGCTCGTGGCTCTGAGTCACCTGAACTAGGTTGAAGATGATCTCCAGTGAGTTTTTCGTGACATCTGGGTCCGGGCTGGTTAGGAGTTTGATGATAGGTGGCATACCGTTGTTGGTGTAGATCTGGAGTCTGCAGGTGAAATCCACTGACAGAGAAGCTAGGCACAGTGTTGCAAACTCGTGGACGACCACATCTTCTGGAGAAAGCGAGATCACATAAAATGTCTAAAAAAAATAAGACATCTACTTAATGTTTTGATTATTTACACAAAAATCAGGCAAATACATTTGAAAATCATAATAGCTCACCATCAGGTGTGAGCTTTTGTATAATTGATGGAATGGCATTCAGTTTTTTTAGAGCCTTGTTAACTTCACCTTTCAATGAAAAAAAGGAGAATAAGTCACAAATCATTTGTTCAAAGTGAAAGTTTTAAAACATGTAAATCTTGTTAGTCAAAAGGCAGCAAGATGGAAAGGAAAATGGACTGATATTGGCAAAAGTTAGATTCTTGCAAACCCTTCATTTAAACACATTAAAGCGAATTTACTAGCTGGCTATAATACGGGTAATTAGACAGAACACACCATTGGTGGCCATAATACCCAGGGCCATGAAGGCATTGCGTCTGACCAGTTTGTTGCTGTGCGCAATAAGCCTGCAGAGAGGCTCAAGTGTTCCTAGTCCCAGCAGAGAAACTTTGTTCTCATCTCCTAACAACAGGGGGAGACAGCGAGCAAGAAAGATTCAGCATGGCAGCAAAGTAGGCGTTTTAATACAAAAGGAAATCTGAATGTGAATGCAAATTAATTAAAGAGTTAAAATAGAACAAAGCAGTGAAATATTAATTTATACACAAACATATATATATATGGTTATTGTCTGTGGTGTCTCCTACCTTTCTCTGCAAATGTGTGGATTGCTTCACATGCTTTTTCTAGAATATCTTCCTCTTGGGAGTTTAACAGCAACACCACAGTTGCTGGGGCTTTACTCACTAGAGACAGAGGTTCAAACTGAGTGCAGAGAGAGAAAGATGGAACTATTAAAAGAAAAAGAAAACCCTTAATGTGCAGATGGACACATTTGTTGCCACACTTGTAGAAAAACTGCAAAATTCATATTTTCAAATAATATATTTTCTCTCAAACATCTCTGGAACTATTTTTTTTAATCCAACCTTAAATCTAGGTGCATTTATTCAGTGAGGACACATACCTTTAAAAAAATTATGACAGAACTACCGTAGTGTTATCAAAATCGTTGGTACCCCTGCTGTCAATAATAGAGGTGATGACAGTTTTCTTTTATAATATTTCAAAAAGGCATTTTGAGCCTTCCTCTATGGAATCTCTAGATTATATTTTATCTTCAGATGATCACAAAGATTTTTAATAGGTTTTGAATCCATGGACAACTTGCGTAACTGCCTGTTGAACCATTGCTGTTTTAAATCTTATACTATTAAAACATAATCAATCTTCAGGTTTCTGGCAGAGCCCACCAGTTTTTGCTTTAAATCTTCTAGAGTTCATGATGCCACAATAAGAAGGTTCATGAGCTTTTAGAAGGGAGAGCAGCCCACAGCATCACAGATCCTCCACCGTGCGTAACAGCGGGATTCTCTAACCTATAACAGCATTTTTTTTATGCTGAAAGGCTCAATTTTAGTCTCATTTTAACAAAGCTCACATACTTTTTATGCAAAATAACTTATGAAAACATGGTTGATTTTTTGGTAATTCATAATGGTCGTTTTGGAGACTTGGTGACCCCAAGATGCCAATCTGTATGGTTGCAAGAAATGTGCCACCGTGACAGCCACAGCCTGACAGTTAACACCTCAAAGAAACATAAAAACCTGGAATAGTTGGATATTCATAGAAACTCTGATCATTTTCAAAGAGCAAATGATAATTCAGAAACTGCTTACAATAAATGCTATTTTACTGGAGTAGCTAGGGATACAAATAACTTTGCGGTTTTTGATTGTCATAAAAATGGAAAATTTCTTGACATAGGATTATTTTCCAAATGAATACTTAAAGTAAATGTAAGATTTCTTTTGGGATATTCTAAAGTTCAGATTGTGCTACATCAATTGAGAATCACTTATTTTATGGATAGGATATCAACCTGTAACCAAAAATAGTTTTCAGCTTCTGTTTTTTATTAAATAACAGTTCATATAGTTGTGCTTTGTTAAAAAATGTGAGTTTCGTACCGTTTCCTTGCACGGAGTCTCGCTCTCCTTTTTCGACTTCTTTCCCATATTGTTAGCTAAATTGTTAAGTATTGTTAGGTAAACTGCTAAACTAACCTGTAGCTGACAACTGCACAATTAAAAGCAACTTCTGTAATAGGCAACGAACCGCTTCGATGGAAGTCCGATGTGTTTATGAGAAAGGGAAGTTGACGTTTAGTTGCTAGGCAACGAAAATCAGGGAGGGATACCAAATGTAACCTATGGCAAAGCATAGGTGGGGGTCCAATGCTGTAGGTCCAAGCTTTGTCAGTGATGGTGAATGTGTACATTAGAAAAGTTCCTCCGTACATATTCGATAAGTAAAAACATTACTCTTCAACTTTAGATCTCAAATTATGTAACCAGAAATCAGTCATATTTATTTGGGCTGGTGCAATGGTGAAAATAGATTGAATTCCGCTGACCCCTGCAGTCATTTGGTGATTTCTTATTTTTTGGTTGTGTTTATAAAAGGTTCTTCTTTGTTTCTGCTTTGTTTATTCATTTCTTGCTTTACTCCTTAGATTTTCATGTTGGTTTTCACAGTTAATCTGTCTTCCCCTTGTGCTTGTACTCCTGTAGGTTCGTATTCTTCTAATGCTATTTTTTTAGGGTAAGTATTTATTTTTATATCCTCTTTAGATGTTGTCTCTCACCCACAAAGCACCACTGTTTGTGTTCTATTCATGTGCTTTCTGTCAAAATCATTTTTTTTCTTACCAGCAACTGAAATCCTCCTTTTTTTTCTGAGAAATTGCGTTGCCATTTTGTATTGTAACTTTTAAAATTCAAGAAAGTAACTTCAATAAGTAAAAAAAAAAAACTTAAATGTATACAGGCTATAATGATCATATTTTGTGGGGTTTTATTTCGTTGACCTCTTCAGAGCAGCTGGAGTTTTAAGCCCTGGAGCTCTTCCACGGAGGCGGAGTTATAAAAAGCTCTGAAACTGCTCCGACTCCCTCAAACGCGTCTTTTCTGTGTGACCGATCGGAGAGAGGGCAGAGAGGAGGACCAGCCTGTCACCGGATTACGAAAGATTAACACAGGGACGGATCCTGCAGCGACGGGCAGCGGACACAAGTTAGTATAAATATCATTGCTGTTTGGGTTCGTTGTTCCGAATTCGTCTGATAGACTGAACTGATCGTAGCTACAGCATGCAAATATCAGGCCACACAGAATTAAGTGTTGCTAGATGTTTGTTTGTTTTGTAAGAAACTAACTTTTTTATTTTTTCATGCTCTCTCTGCATAAATGTGGGTTTGTGGATTTTCCTGTGCAGCGCTGTCACAAAACGTCACGCATGACCTGCTGCGTTTCTGGTTTTACAAATGGAATCTGTATGCATAATTTAAACTCACAATAGTTTTAAAGAGACAGTAGCACCTGATTCTTCGTTGTCTAAAGAAGTGTCTGCATGCGAAACACTGCCTGGGTTAGGTTGAATTTGATTTGGAGGCATGCAGACAAAGTGCAGGAATGTTTGTGTCAGAGGTTCGAAAAATGGAACTATGATGTCTAGGAAAAAGCATGATAACCAGCAAGATTGTTGTGTAAGATTAATAATAATTGACAGCAAATATAGAAGAGGTTTTGACTTTGTGAATAAAACATATCTCCATTTAATGTTTTTATTTTTCCTTTTCCAGCCCCTTGGATTTAAGCATCAGCAGCCATATTCTTCTTTTTCCTCACTATGGCTCAGACTGAGGGGAAGTTTGACTTCGCCATTGACCGAGGTGGAACCTTCACAGATGTGTTTGCCCGTTTACCTGATGGTCGTGAGAGAGTCCTCAAGCTGCTGTCTAGGGACCCACAGAACTACAGAGACGCTCCCACCGAGGGGATCCGTCGTGTCTTGGAGGAGGTAATATGAAGGGTAGATGCATCATTTTATTAAGTGTAGCCAAATTTCTCTTTAATCAAAGTCTTGAGGTGAAAGTTTTAAAGATTTTGCAACTCTGACTAGGGCCTTGAACTTTTATATCTAAAACTTACAGCACCTTCCAAAGGTGCTTATAACTTTGAAGCTATTCACATTTTGTTACTGCTTTTCATTGGAATTTCAGCTATTTTAGCTACTAAAACTTCATTGGTCTTTGTGAAAACTAACCCAGATTGATTGAGAGCATCTGTGAACATATTCTCAGTTGAATTTAGGTCAGAGTTTTGACATAGCCATTCTAAAATATATATATATTATTATATATTATTATATTTCTTATATATAAACTCTTATCTAAACCATTTCATTGTAGCCCTGACTGTGTGTTTTGGGTTACTGCACTTGAAGGCAAATCTCCACTTGTCCTCATCTTGTCCTCTAATTGGAGTTCTTTCAAGATTGTTCTGTTTTTAGCTCTATCCATCTTCCCTTCACAAACGTACATGTTCTACTGTGGAAATTATACCTTAGACATGATGCTGCCACTACCGTATTTTACCGTGGGTACAGTACAATGGGGGTGATGTGCTGTTTTGGTTTGCTTCCACAGATGGATGTTTAATTTTGCCTCCATCAGCCCAGATTACTTTCTTTCCCTTGGATTCCTAGTATCCTACATGGCTTAGCGTATTAGGCAAAAAAAACCAACCTTTGTTTAAAAGGAGGTCACAAGAGGTCCCAAGCATTTATTCGATGAAGGCAACATGTTAAAAGCTTTTGATAATGTTTTATAAGCAAACCCTAATCTGAACGTCTCCACGACTTTATCCCTGACCTGTATGCTATGCCTCTTGGTCTGCATGAGGTTATTTGTTAACTTCTGTTTTGTAACAAGTCTTTGAGGCCTTCACAACTTGAATAAATGTATCATGTACAACAAATATGCTTATGTTAGTCTCTGGCATGAAAGGGCAATAAAAGCATTGAGGTTTTAATCTGTATCCGTAATAGGATATTATTACTAGGGATGCACGATGTATCTAATTTAACATCGATATCGGCTGATGTTAGACTTTTTTTTTAAACACATCTGTATCGGCCCGATAAGTAACACTGGGCAGATATTAATAACCAGTGTGTATTTCCATTTTGTTGCTGTTTATGTTTGTGTTTCTGGAGGCGGAGGGGGTTGGTCATGTGACTCATAGTGATGCAGGGCAGGATTGTGGGAAGCAATGTTAGTGGTGTGGTCATTTTTGTCTTACAGATAGGAAATATAACAATGGTAAATATTTGTAATTGGTCATAACTGGAATATTTATATCATTACTGTCCTCATTTTTCATATCAGTGCATTCCTAATTATTGCAAATTCCTGAACAACATTCTTAACAACTCAAATTCATATTTTTGCATGACTCCAATGACAGGAAACAGGACAGCTCTTTCCTCGCGATCAGCCCGTTGACACCTCCCTGATTGGCTGGATCAGAATGGGTACTACCGTAGCGACCAACGCCCTGCTGGAGAGGGAAGGAGAACGGACCGCCCTTCTGGTCACAAAAGGCTTCAAGGACCTGCTGCACATTGGCACACAGGCCAGGCCCAAACTTTTTGATTTGGTAACATATGTGTTTTCTTTTCTTATGAAAACCTCACCACATATTTTTACTGTTTGCAGCGACTTTTGCTTCTGCAGCATGAGGTTTACATATTATGCTGTGGATCACCGTGGCAGCCTTTGGAGTTTGCCCCCAGACCTGCTGTACTATTAACTATTTTAAAGAGTCACTTATTTACTAAGCCTTTTTACCAAAACGGATAATTTTTGTTTTAGAAGTTGATGGAAAATGAAAGCTTTCATTACTGCAGGATATGCAAACATAACAGGAAGTCTCCACTATACAGGATATGTTCAGTTCTATGTTGTTAGTTACTGTTTTGCAGGACTTGTGTGACTCCTCTTTGTTTGTGCATCTCTTTGACTTGTACATACACAATAGGAGGTCGCCGTCCCTGATGTGCTTTATGAGGAAGTTATAGAGGTGAATGAGCGAGTCGTTCTCTGTAAAGATGACTGCCTGCTGCCCAGGAAAGATCCCAAACGTCTTGTAACAGGTGTTTACATAGTTTAATTATTCCTTTTTTTCCACTACTTTTTCCATCAGTATTTAATATTTTTGGCGTGTATGTAAAACAGTAAGAACTATAACCGGGTATGTTTCCATAGAAAACGCTGCATCGTCTTATTTGGAGTCCAGGCTTCTTTGATTACATTAAAGAAGCCTGGACTCCATTGCAATTTTTATTTTTTATTTTTTTTGACACATTTCAAAAGCAAAAAGAATAAAAAATCTGTAAAGAACGTTTTCGCTCCTCTTTCTGCTTTCATTTTAGAAGTATTTCCATTTAATTAACCTTGTCCAGTATCAAGGGGTGTTTTTATAGCCTAAATACTATTACTCCATCTACCAGGATAGAAATCTTCCCCAGAAAACTACCCTGCTAGATATTTCTGAGTGGTTCAGTTATTCTTATCAGTGTATTTCAGTCTCCCTAATTTAATCTCCTCTACTGCTCCTTTGAAACACATTAAGGCTAGTTAAGACCTTTGTATAGATGTCTCTGTGGTCAGATGTCACTGTTTCATGTCCCTTTTTTTTTATCTAGATACGTCCTTATGTTAGGAGCTTTCTCAGCTCACCGTATTTGAATGAATGATTGAGTTTGAATATTGCGTTTGCAAATCATGAACATGTTTTCCTGTTGTCCAGCTAAAAGTTACATATTAAATGGTCAAAAACTGATCAGTTGGGGTTATTAAGGTAATCTTCTGTTTATTATGGAACATGCTGGATTTGGAAATGTTGCCAGCGCTTTAAGAATCTTGGAGTTAATCTAAATGTTTGCATTTGCCTGGGAGTTTACACAGAGACTGATGTTTACAGTTATTAATGCTAATAGATGGCATTAGAGGCTAAAAACGGACACAAATTCAAACTCCTTAATCATAATAAGCTTTATTCTACAGGGGAAACCCCAATTTACATATATTGTTATCTCTGTTTTAGCTTGACGTTGCTTCATTATAAATACTTAGTTGCTGCTCAATGCAGAAGGGCTACCAATATTACTCTTGCTTATAATTCTTTAAACATAGATCTGTATTGTATAAAATTGGTATTGTTAGGTCAAAATGATCAAAGCTAACCAGTGCGTCCTTTATATCGCTGACAGTACAATGTTTTTTTGTTTTTAGGCAGTACAGGTGATTCTCTGGAGGTGTGGCAGGAACTGGATCTGGAACAAGTGGAAAAAGACCTCAGAAGGGTTTTGTCCCGCGGTATCTCCAGCGTTGCCATCCTCCTCCTCCACTCGTACACGTCAGTACTTTAACAAGCCTGTCCTTTCTTTAAATTTCAAGCTGAGCTATCACCCTCTGGTAACTTTATTTCTATCTCTTCAGCTTTTCCAAGCTTCAAACACCTTGTTTTCTTAAAAGCTGATATGTGATTATACAACTCCCATTCCCAGGATCTCTTCGTCTCTATCGGGGAGTTGCACTGTACAACCAATAAACTCTCCCCTATTGTCTGTGGAGCTTATACAGCCTTCTAGGTGAAAGTTCATGTTTTCCTTCCCTGACCCTCCCTCTCCATGTAGACTCCACATCCTTATATTCCTAGAAATCTCCTTGCTCTTGAGGAACGAGGCAGCTTATCTTAAAGTTTTTGATATAAAAGAGTGGCAATTAATTTTAATGGGCGAGACACTTTTTGGTAGCCAGCGGTTAACTTTTTATCTCATTTTACATCTCTCCGTTTCAGCTGGTCTGATCATGAGAAAGCAGTGGGCTCTCTTGCCCGTCGTCTGGGCTTCACCCAAGTGTCCCTTTCAAGCGAGGTCATGCCGATGGTGCGGGCGGTCCCTCGGGGGTACACGGTCTGCGCAGACGCCTACCTCACACCCAAAATTCATCAGTATTTAAAAGGATTCACAGCCGGCTTTAAAGGTGGTCTAAAGGTCTGTTTTTTTGTTATTTGTTATTGAGCATCATAAAACTAGTGTAGTAATATCTGTTCTATAGTTGAAATTCTCTAGCACTGAATTCCATAGCATCTCACTTTTGTGTCGTTTTCAAAACTTTTTTAGGATGTGGATGTCTTATTCATGCAGTCAGACGGAGGTCTGACCCCTATGGAGCAGTTCTGTGGCTCCCGAGCCATTCTTTCAGGCCCAGCAGGAGGCGTGGTGGGTTACGCCATCACCTCCTACAGCCAAATGGAGAAAAAGCCTGTGATTGGCTTTGATATGGGCGGTGAGTGGTTCTGTGAGAGGGAGCAAAGAAGTTTTAGCTCCTGGAACTGTGCAGGCTTGGAAAATACTCATGGCCTTTGAACCTTACCTGTATAAAAAAAAAAAAAAAGGTGAAGTATAACTGAAAAAAGGATGGTTTTCAAAAGATGTTGCAATTAAAAATGTGTAAAGTGTAGTTTTCATTCTGCACTTTGCAGAACCACCTTTCACTATGATTACTGCTAGAAGTCTGCTGAAGTATGTTTTTTTTACCAGCTCTGCAAATCTAAAGACATTCTTGCGCATTCTCTGGAAAAAAGCTCTGTCAGATTGCATAGAGCATCTGTGAACATCAAGTCTTTCCACAATTTCTAAAATGGACTTTGGTTTAGACTTTGAAGATCTTTTCACAATGTTGTGATTTAGGACTATTCAAAGAAACACTGATTTGATTTGACAAAATAGTATTTCGGTGCAAAAAAATAAAACTTAAAGTTTCTATTTATAGGATCCTCTAGAGTTTAGAGGGCTACATAAATGGCTATGGCGGGCCTGATCTGCCCCCCGGGCCTTGAGTTTGACAGTGAATCTAAACCATCTAAATGTAACATTTAGAGTTGTTGTCTTTTTACAGTGTTATGTTTTATTGCATCACGATTCTCGCTGCATGAGTATGACGGCAAGATACAACCCCGCCCAGTGAGAGCCCAGCTGGCCGTGGAAGCACTCTCCTGAATATGGCGGACCATGAGATAGCAGACTGAAATGACGCGGACTAACCGCACTGTTCTGCTCAGTGGAAACGAGGCTTTAGTGGTCAAATGGCTGGCAGGACTTCCTATAGCGTTTCTTTTAACCAAGGCTTTTTTCACTTTGTCCCTTTTCCATCAAGACCAGATTTGTAGAGTGAACAACTAATAGTTGTCTTGAGTTTCTTCTCTGAGCTGTGTCTAAATCCTGCTTCTCCACACTTATGGATGGTTTTCTCTAACCTCTCAGTTGTGGTGATTGGTCTTCGTGATTATGTTTGTTCACTTTTGTTCTCTAACAGACTTCTCAGCCCTTCACAGATGATTAAATTACTCACAAGTGGACTGTTGTCAATATGTGACTTCTGGAATGGTATTTTTTTTAGTGACACCATAGTGAAGGGACTGAATCTAAGTGCAAGTCATACTTTTAAGATATTTCTCTACTTGTCTGCTTTTTCTTTCACTTTACAATTGCATGTTACTTTGTGCTTATCACAGTAAATCTTAATGAAATACATACATTTTTATTTTGTAATTTACCAAATGGTTAAAAGTTCAAGGGTTCAGAAGACTTTAGCAAATTATACATATAGTACTGGTTATTCACTCCTCATTTACTTTTTTTTAACTTTTTTTCTAGTCTCATCAAATAACTACCGGTTTTGTGTTGCCCTGTAGGAACCTCGACTGACGTGAGTCGCTATGCAGGTCAATATGAGCACGTGTTTGAGGCCACGACGGCTGGGGTGACCCTGCAAGCACCTCAACTGGACATCAACACTGTGGCTGCAGGCGGAGGGTCCCGACTCTTTTTCAGGTGAAGTTACACTCTTTCCAACTTGTTTTAGAGAGATTTAATTGCTGCTCTCGATGCATTCTCCGCATGTCTCTACGTTCTCCCTGTTTTCTAGCCAGATCGGGGATGTTTGTCGTAGGACCTGAATCTGCAGGTGCACATCCAGGACCGGCCTGTTACAGAAAAGGTGAGATTACAGACTGGGTCTTTGATTTTCTTTTTTTTTGCGCTCCTTCACCTCAGCAATCGGGTTAATAAATATATATGCATGTTATTTTTGGCTTCATCAGACATTTGACTTTTAATGTAAAACTCACCCTTTAATTTCAATGATGTTACACAACAATCCACAGTCAGAGCTGGCGTTTTCAGTTTTCATGGTCATCATTTTTCTTTTTATTTATTTCCTTTTATATTACTCCTTTATTTTGCAGGTGGCCCTCTGACTGTGACTGATGCAAACTTAGCTCTGGGTCGCCTCCTTCCTTCCTTCTTTCCAAAAATCTTCGGCCCGGCTGAGAACGAACCGTTGTCTTTGGAAGAGACGATGAAGGATTTCCGTCATCTCACTGAGGAGATCAACGTCTTCCTGTCTGCAAGCCAAACACAGGTACTAATACCTATAGTTTTTTATTTTAGTAATGCTAAAGACAAATGATAATATAAAGGCATTTGTGTTTTCGAATAAAGGCCAATGGGGCCGATGACTCCCAGAAAAACATGGTGCCAAACAACCAGTCAAATATGAGTGTGGAAGAGGTTGCAATGGGATTCATTCGTGTTGCTAATGAAGCAATGTGTCGACCAATAAGGGCTTTGACACAGGTATTTTATTACAAAACTCTGTGGGATTTGAAGATTTTCGATAGTTTAAAACCTAAACACACTGTCTTTCGTAATTTTTGTTGTCTCCAAACCGAACAGGCAAAAGGTCACGATACGTCTCAGCATGTGCTTGCATGTTTTGGTGGTGCAGGAGGCCAGCATGCCTGCGCTATAGCCCGAGCTCTGGGAATGAAGACCGTCTTCATTCATAAGTAAGATTGTAGCCGTGTTAGGGGCTGTTGAAGAGCAAGAAGAGTTAAAGTGCTTTTCAGGACTTTTTTTTTTTACTCACCAATAATGTTTACGATAGTCTGTATTTTGTGTTTCCGTGCCGCTCACAGGTACAGCGGCGTGCTGTCGGCGTACGGTCTGGCTCTGGCAGATGTTGTGGAAGAGGTGCAGGAGCCGTGCTCCCTGAAGTATGAGCAGCAGTATTTCAGTGAGCTCGACCGTAGGATGGAGCAGCTCTGCAGACGCTGTCGCGACACGCTCTCCGCACGCGGCTTCTCAAGGTCAGAAGCAACAAAAACGTATCATGAAGCAGAGTCCCTGATAGGTTAGTCCTATAAAATACAGGGGTGTCACTCTTATTAGTCAATGAATGAGTTCTTTAACTCTCTGAGCACTGACTTTGACTAACTTCTTATTTTGAGCCAGTTTATTTGTTTGATCTCCCCCCACAAACATTTTTCCTGGTATTACATATTTGAACACTAGTAGGCAGCAGAGCCAAATCCGGGGGTTCTAAATTGAGGCCTTCTGTAGTGTATTTGGTTCAGAGCCGGCCTAAGGCAGAAGCGAAATAAGCGGTTGCTTAGGGCCGCACAAACCCATCAGGGGCCCCCATAAATCCTGAAATTGACTACATACGTTAAAATTTATGACTATGACTAAATTACTCCATTTGATTTAGCCTTGTTTCAGTGTAGATTATTAAAAAATGTCAGTTCAAATTTTTGTGTAGTAACTAGACAAGTTTCTTGTAATTTATTATTATTAATATTTTTTAAATTAAAATTATATTTTCATTTTTAAAATTTTAATGTAACAAAAATATTTACATCAAATACATTTAAAGGACTAAAAATGTACATGGTGTACCTTTTTTAATGTAGAACTATATTAAATATATTTCAAATTTATGAATAAAATTTAAAGTCACTTGTAATTATCTATGTTTGATTATTGTGTTACCATTGTTACAATCTGATGCTTTAACCTTTCTATTTTGTTTGAGCTTCAGTTTGTCTCAGCTAAAATTAATAATTACCTCTGCTTGATTTTCACGATCAACCAGAATAAACTCTGCTTACGTTTCTAGATTAGACCAAATCCTGTGAGTAATGGTCTTAACAGAAAGGGGGCGCTCCTGTGTTAAAATATGCCTAAGACTCCATAAAACTTTGGGTTTAAAAAAAAAAAATCAACAAAACCATTTCAAACATTCTCTGTCAAACTCTAACGTATACTGAATCTAATCTGTAACATCACACAGTTCAACACAGTTAATAAAATGAAAAGATGAAAAACAAATTATGATTTGAATGATTAACAATGCAAATCTTTTGTTAATAAACTCTAATCAGTTTAACTTCAAGTCACTTTAATGTTTAGTTTATTTGAAGAGTCTACTTTAAGCATTCACTCAGTTTTTTTCTATTTTTTTCATATATTTTATTAAAAGAACTTCATAATATATATATTTTTTTTGCTAAATGCAACTGCCTGAAGCCCATTCTACACGGACACCCGCCTCTCACTGGCACAGCTGGAGATGATACAGATGACTAAAAGTCTTAGAAATAAATTTGGTATTTATTGCAGAAGCATAATCGACAGCGAACATTGAAACGACAAAAAAGTCTTCAAAGATCAGTGTTGATGAAAAACTACAGCAAAGAGCTCCGCGTAACTGAAAAATAATATTTAGGCTTTTGTTGATCTCTTTGCCAGTGGTGCCGATAAATCGGTACATGCAGGGCAAAGACCTTTAACTTTAGTTAACCATTTAAAACTTTCATCATTAAAGCATCAGACTTTTAATGATATTTTTTAGGAAAAAAGTCAAAGCCTTATTTGCAATGTTTCAAACAGGGTTTACAATGATTTAAGAAATATGCCTTAATTCCAAATGTATGCTTTTTTAAATGAAAACTCACACAAAATAATAAAAAAATTTTGCCATTTGGTGTTAGTCATACATTAACAACTTCAACAGCTGCTTCACCTTTTTCACTGAATCAGTGACTGAATCCACATTTTAACACCTTACCTGTTTCTGAACAACACTGATTGTTACCAGTAACATCATCCAACTCACTGAGACTTTTCTTTCCCTTCTCAGCGGTCAGATAACGACAGAGATTTTCCTCCACCTGCGTTACGAAGGCACGGACTGCGCTCTCATGGTTACGGCTGATGGTTACCCCAGCCACGCCCACTCCTGTAAAGCGGGCGACTTCCGCGGCGCCTTCACCAAACGGTCCGCTGAGTCCATTCGCTTGCTTATTCCTGTTTTACGTTAGATCAGCAATGTGCAATTTTCTAACACAGAGCTGAACTTTTTCACATTCTGGTAACAAAATATAATTAGTTGATGCCACATATTATTTAACCTGCCTGTAATATTCTTTTTAAATACTAAGTTCTACTAACTAACTAAATAACTTTTTCATGTGCATAACTGATGATTTTTATTTTTCATTCTTTTTTTATAGTTATCTGAAGGAATTTGGATTCACCATCCCAGACAGACCCATCATGGTAGACGACATCAGAGTTAGAGGATGTGGGAAATCTGGGATCAAGTCTGTGCATAAATCGAAGATGGGACACGCACAAGCCAAGCCAGTCACGGTATACAGAGTCCAGAGCACACACCTAATATTAGCTCTTTCTGTTTTGATTTCACACAGACGGTCTGCTGTCTTCTTGTTTTACAGACGACGTCTTCATTTAGCAGAGAATTGTGTTGATTTTTCATTGACTGAAGAGATATATGTTGTCTGTCTCTGTAGATGACCAAGTGTTACTTTGAAGATAGCTACATGGACACCACTGTGTACCTGTGGGAGGACCTGCCATGTGGTAAAAGCATCCAAGGACCGGCCATCATCATCGACAAAAACAGGTAAGCGTTATAATGAGATGTTAGCTGAGTTGGAATTTTCTAGCATAGCTTAATGCAGCTCTGCATCCCCGTCATCCGCCGTCCATTCAGCTCTTGAAAAATTAACAGTTACATGTGAAAACCTAAGTCGGCGTCACCCACAGCTCTTAAACAAGCCTGCCATACATAAACTGAAAATTAGTCAAACTCATGCAGCGCATAGTTCACCTTCTAGAAATGTTGAGCTATTTTTCAAATTGTTTCGCTGTTTCCTTGTAAAGCATGATCTCACCAAAATTGGTTAGACCCAGTGTTGGGATAGCTACTCAAAAAAAGTAATCCATTACATAATGCTCATTACTTCTCAAAACTAATCCCTTACATTACTTTGTTACTTTTTTGGAAAGCAACTTACTTCCATTATTACACTACTTTTGCATCGTTCTAAAACATCATACCGGAAATGCAGGGTCATGTAAATTCTAGGTTTGAAGTGAAACATCAAGTTACCCTCGGCTATGTATCGCTATGCATCATCCACAATGAAAGATGCCACAAGTCTGCCTTCGTTGTTTGTGTTACCTTGGGTTCTTGGAAATCGAGCCGTCCTTGCTTGGGTGTTGGCGCCATGCCATCTTCTCTTTCGCTACTGGGGGTGGCTTCACAACTAGTTTTCCAGAAGCTTTCAAATGTTTGACAGTGGAGAGATGTATTTGAACAGGGAAAAGTTTACACTTAACAATGACATTCTTGTCCCTTCGTGCAACAAATTCAAAGTAGTGTCCATATTTCCGCAAGCATCTAGGGATGTTTTTGTTACAACCATACATAACTGCAACTTGTACATGATTCGGGACGCGCATGCAGGAAATACTGGTTTAGTCTCTGTCATTTAACTAACGACATCACATTTTCAAAAGTAATTGTAATGTCATTGCGGTGTAAACTGCAGTAACGCGTTACACTACTGTCACAAATATATTATGTCATTACAATAACGATTTACTTTGTAACGCGTTACACCCAACACTTGTTATGCCACACAAACTTCTGCAATTTGTGTGCTTAACTAAAAAGTTTTAGGAGGTGAATATCTGCAGAACAAAGTATTATTACCTACGGCTAATAAGCTCAAAGTATGACTATTTTAATTTTGTTTTCATCTGCGTTTTTATTCTCACTTTTGATTCAAAGGGATTCACTTGTATTCTGTGCAGCTTCATAAAAATGTCCAAACCATACGTCTGGACCTCTGCTACTTTTCTAGATGAAAAGGATCTTAGGAAAACAATCTGAGCAAACTGGAAAGAACGGGTTGTATTTTCAAGTATCAACCTTATATCCAGCTGGGACCTTCATCCACCACAGCTGGAAGGAAAGATCTGCAAGCAGACAGATTGAACATGATGGGTTCACGCAATCGTTAAAATGCAACAAACAGTAATATTTTGCAAAAATCACACAATGAGGTAGTCCACTCGGTTTCTACACATTATTTTACGCTGATAATAATAGATTTGACTGGCATCTGTACAACAACTTGGCCACACTATCACATAACTGAGGTGACTGCATCAGAACACGGTGTGCACAAGTTACAAAAATGTGTGTGAAAATCAAACATTAGCATAAATAATCCTACACCAGTTTCAAGAAGATCATTACTTTCTTCACTACTTGATGGTATTCTTCAAGGTACCTTCCTGCAAGTCATAAGACATAATGAGACCCTGTCTGAGCTTGATTCACCAACTAAGGCTGAGTTGATCAAAAATACTTCAGAGTCGATGTCAGAGTCTGTTCAAAGTTGTTCTTTCAGTATGTTCTTAAAGCCAACCAATCCCAAGGAAAAGTACATTTAGTTGGTTTTGTTTGTTTTCTAATTGTTTTCCAATTGTTTTCGCTTTCTCTTTGCCCTCACGACCCCCTGTAGTCCACTCTGCACGTTTGCTTGTTTTGTGTTTTTTGCTTATCATAATTTTTTTAAACTTGCTGTAACCAGTCCTGTTGGGAATTTTTCAATCCTGCTCTTTTGTGTTTTTCATTACTGCAGTTTAAAAAAAAGAAATGGACCTCCTACTGTTTACTCTTAATGACAAAGCTGTTTAAGTCCCTGTGACCTTTTGTCTTGAATTCTTCTTAAAATGCTTTTAGTGAATCCTAACATAGCCCAGGTACTTTGGGTGAAAGCTACTCACATGCCAAATACAGAATAACACAGAAGCACTTTTTGTCATCTAGCGGTCAGAGTGTAAACTACATCTAGGTTGATTTTTTCACCTACAGTTTCCCGATAATGTAATGATTAACAGCATTGTTAGTACAGAAACTGTAAATGTGTCCTGTTCAAGTTTCACAAATGGTAGCATCCATTTAATAATCTAGATACCTAAGGCTTTGTTTAGCTGTTATTACGTCTAGTTGTAACTAATATCTTTAATTTACATATTTCATTTTTATGAGAAATGTATGTTAAAATGAATAATCCCTGCTTAGTTTAGATTCTACATGAGATCAAAAAAATGTACTTTTTTTGTATAGTTTTTGAAAAAATTTAGTCGGTAAATGTTTAAAACAATAGTTTGCAAGCTACAAGTGGAATCTGATTGCATTATGGTAACCAGAGCAGACAGCCTGACTCATTTTCCAGCTTGTTATGGTTCTGTTACTCTATGCAAAGTAAATTAGAAGAGCAAAATAGGCACACAAAAAAAAATATCCTGACTACAGTCAATGAAAAAGCATTTACATCATGCTAAACATTTATTTTACAAATTTAAGTTCATTTATGATTCAGGGAAACTGTATTTTTACTGAAGATCGTCATACTGTGAGAATGACTTAATAGTCCATGCGTACTTTCCGCTTGCTGCTATTTTTCAAAATAAGTCCAAATGTATTTCTCCGCTCTCATGTTTAAATCAGAATCAGAATCAGTTTATTGGCCAAGTATGTCACATACAAGGAATTTGACTCCGGCAAACTTTTTCCTCCAGTACAGAACTTGAATAAGTGAAATAAAAAAAATAAAAAAAATAAAAATAAGAACAAAAATAAGTAAAAATACAAATAAATATCAGATCGTAAATAATAAAGGATAATATATACACCAAGCCGGGGTTATTTTACAGTGAGTATGTACAGAAGTGCAGAGTTATAGTTTATTGTTATGTGAGTGCACTCACACACTGTGACTAGACAGAGTTCGTCAGAGCGACAGCCTGGGGGAAAAAACTGTTTTTGTGTCGGGTGGTTTTGGCGTACAACGCTCTGTAACGCCGACCTGAGGGGAGGAGCCTAAACAGATTGTGGCCAGGGTGTGAGGGGTCAGAGGTGATTTTCCTGGCCCGCTTCCTGACCCTGGCCCGGAATAGGTCCTGAATGGAGGGAAGATCGGTTCCTATGATCCTCTCTGCAGTCCTGACTGTTCTCTGCAGTCTGTCCTTGTCTTGCCTGGTGACGGATCCGAACCAGACAGAGATGGATGAGGTCAGGACAGACTGGACTATTGCTGTGTAGAAGATGATCAGCAGCTCCTGGGGCAGGTTGAACTTCCTGAGCTGACGCAGAAAGTACAGCCTTTGCTGGGCCTTTTTCCTTATTATGTTGATGTGTGAGGTCCACTTCAGGTCCCGTGTGATGGTGGATCCTAGGAACCTGAAAGACTCCACTGTGGGGACTGGCTTGTTGAGGATCATGAGAGGAGATGTTGATGGTGGTCTCTTCCTGAAGTCCACTGTCATCTCCACAGTTTTGAGCGGGTTTAGCTCCAGGTGGTTCTGACTGCACCAGAGAACCAGCTGTTCCACTTCCTTTCTGTACACAGACTCGTCGCCGTCGCGGATGAGTCCAATGACGGTGGTGTCATCTGCAAACTTCAGGAGTTTCACAGAAGGGTCCCTCGACGTGCAGTCAGTGGTGTAAAGGGAGAAGAGCAGTGGGGAGAGAACACATCCCTGGGGGGCGCCGATGCTGAGGGAACTCATATTTTTGTATTAACTGAATTAACGGCAGATTGACAGTCTTCTATTTTATCCCCTTTCAGCACCATTCTGGTGGAGCCATCCTGTGAGGCCTGTCTAACAGAGGAAGGCGACGTCTGCCTGACCGTAGGCTCAGACTCTCAGTGCGCTATCGGCACACAGCTCAACACCGTGCAGCTCTCCATCTTTTCCCACCGCTTCATGAGCATAGCGGGTGGGACGACACACTTGAAAAAATAGTTGAAGTGCTGATAAAGGAAAGATGCTGACCTGTGTGAGTTTGTTTCGCCGTCCGCTACAGAGCAGATGGGTAGAGTCCTTCAGAGAACGTCTATCTCCACAAACATCAAGGAGCGTCTCGACTTCTCCTGCGCTGTGTTCGGGCCTGACGGAGGTCTGGTGTCCAACGCGCCTCACATCCCTGTCCACCTTGGGGCCATGCAGGAGACAGTCCAGTACCAGGTGAGGAGTAGGAGCAAATGTCTCTCTTGATAAACATCAACCGAGATATGTAGGAGTGTTACAAATCCAGTTTTCCTTCTGCTTGTGAAGCTCAGATCACTGGGAAACAAGCTGAAAGAGGGAGACGTTATTCTGAGTAACCATCCGTGTGCCGGCGGCAGCCATCTCCCAGACCTGACCGTCATCACACCGGTCAGGCTTTTGGTTCTTTTCTAAAACACTCATCTCTCCCCGTTTCTGTCCATTCCTCACTGTTGTCTTTGTTCTGTCTTTTAACCAAAGGTGTTTAGAAAAGGAGTCAGCAGGCCTGTTTTCTTTGTGGCCAGCAGGGGGCATCATGCTGACATTGGGGGCATCACTCCAGGGTCTATGCCCCCCCACTCCACTTCCCTCCAGCAAGAGGGGGCGGTCTTCATCTCATTTAAGCTCGTCACCGGGGGAGTCTTCCAGGAAGAAGGTAAAGCACGCCTCATCTTCCTTCGTCTGTTAGAACATGGATGCTTTCCTGCGGAGTTTATCTCCAGCTATCGCCTCTTCCACTTGTCTCCATATCAGCCGTCACCGAAGCTCTGACGGCCCCGGCTCAGTACCCCGGCTGCTCTGGAACTCGTAATCTGCATGACAACCTGTCAGACCTGCGGGCACAGGTGGCAGCCAATCAGAGAGGCAGCCAGCTAGTGGGAGAGCTGATTGACTGCTACGGGTCGGACGTGGTCCAGGCCTACATGGGATATATCCAGGTAAACATTCCTGTGAGAGAAAAGACGTGCAAGGTTCCACTAAAAGTTCTCATGTTTACTTCCTTTTGGTCACATTTCATCCACATTTGCAAACTGATAGGCAGAAATTTAATTAATTTGGAAGTGGAATGAAAAGGTTCATTGCTTGGGTGTGTATTAAAATGTGAAATAAGCGTGGATATTTGGAGCAGCTTCCCTGAATCGATACGTTTTTATCCACCTTTGAATACAATGGGAGTTGCAAGTCTTTACCACATTAACACTTTAATGGGCTGATATTGTGTTCAATGAACCTGAGCTCAGTCAGCCGATGTCTTGCTTTAGGTGCCTGTTGGACTTAGGTCTGGACTTTAACTGAGCCAATCTATCACATGAATATCCGTTGATCTAAACATTTTAAATGTGGCTTTGAGTGACTTGTAACACAAGAGAAATTAAGAGAATACAAAAGGCCGCCCATGTTTTAAGAAATACTATTATGCTGTTTAGCAGGGATGACCAAGCTATTTGTCACATGGGCAAATATAGTGAAGTCAAACGACTCGAGGGCCAGAAATGTTTTTTTTTTTACATACTCAACCATACACTAATATGCAAAAGTTGAACTAATTAAAGTAGTCTGATTTCTTTAATTGGAAAGGGGTGTGTAAAGTATTTTTGATGCAAAACTTAAAAAGGGTTTTGTATGTTTGCCTTATTAGAATAAATGTAGCAAATTTTTAGTTCTCAATTTAAAAAAATGGAGCCAATAAAATCAGGATTTAGGTCCCTCTTTCTTTAAAAGCATTTGCTGTGTTTAGATGAGTTTATGAAATTCATTTAAAGCAGCTTTTGGGTGCAGCAATGTCTGCTTTTGATTAAAATCATTGGACAGATGTGGTCCTTCCAGGAGATGGCAAAAATATTGGTTATTTAAAAACAAATAATTGGTGTTGTCACCAACATCTTGTATTGCTAGAAGATTTTAATTTGTTTGGAACAATTTTACATTGATTAGAAATTCTCTCTGGATCAGCCACCTGTGCTGGGGGGCCACATTTGTTTCATTGTTGAATTGAAGTTAGGGGCCATACTTAATCACTCCAGAGGGCCGCAAATGGCCCCCGGGCTACACTTTAGGCACCCCTGGCAGAGGCCCTGAATACGTCTAATGCTCTGAGACTTACTCAGCTGGATTGAAGGATATAGAAGTCAACATGACAAAATATGTTCTTATTATGGCTATATTGGCCAAGTTATGAAAGACCACAAAGTTTACCGACAACTTTATGTATGATTTCCAACTGAATTCCTGGAATGAAATAATCAAAATGTGTAAAATGGGTCAATCGTCAAAAATCTTAAGGTGGTGTGCTTATGACTGAATTTGTGCCAAAAACACATGACAGATTTAAGAGATGGAGATCAAAATGATTAAAAACCTATTATTCTTTCATCCACAAGGGGACCTTCTCGAGTTTTAAAACCATACAGAATAAATATGCCTTATATAAAGATAACTTCTACAGAGACTTGCAGGTTAGACATTATTTCACTGGAAAGTTGAATCAATATCTGTCACTTTCAATGGACAATAACAGTATCTAATACATGGCGAAAGTTCAGCCGGAAGAACATAATCAGGTATTTAATTACGCCTATCCCGACACGCTATCAAGGTAGTAGAGTTGTTTGTTGGAGATTATGTGGGGAAGTCGGTGCCAACTAATTTCATATTTTTGGGGGATTCCAGGTTATAATTATTAGAAACAGATATACAAACAAGTTAAGAATCTGTTTGGTGCTAAAATTCCCCTCAGATGTGAAACATTGTATTTGGGTCATGAACCTCTGACAGATTGGACCAACACTGGTTAAATATTACTTGGTTTGCTACTTCTTGCAAGTAAGGAAGCCATCTCAAAAAAATGGCTGAAAGTGGAATTCCCAAGGTTTGGATTAACATAGTACATGAAGTACACGTCATGGAAAAGTATATTTTTCCTCAGGATGCAAAAGGAAATAAAAAAACAGAAGTTTATGGTCTGATTTTATTTGAGGAATAGGATCTTGGACTGTAAACTTCACCGCTGAGTTGCTGTGCTTCCTGTGTTTGTTCATGTTTGACCATCTCAGTTTTTTTTCTGTTATGACGAAAACGATAAAAATAAATATTACATCTACAAAAAAAGAAATACAGATAACCTTAATACAAATGTAGGCCTCACTTTTCAGATTTTTTTTGTTTCTACTTGATGCTTATGCTTTTCTTTCTGTTGGTCTATACATAAGGTTCTAAATGCAGTAAGTTTTGACTATCATGACTAAATGTAAAAAGAACAAGGTAAAGGGCTATGAACACTTTATATTTAGAAAATTCCTCTACATGTGATCCATTCTGTAGCGTAACTACAGCCTCCATGTGACGTTTGTGTCTCAGAGTAACGCGGAGCTGGCCGTTCGGGACATGCTGAGAGAGTTCGCACAGCGCCATCGGCGGCAGACTGGTACCTTAGAGGTGGAATCAGAAGATTTTATGGACGATGGAACACCGATCAGACTTCGAGTTCAGATTAATGAAGAAGAGGTGAGCTAGGAGCATCCTGTCAGGAAAATCTGAAACCCAGGATGTGAAGACATGACGGCTGAATGAATAAAACGTCATCGTCACAGGGCAGCGCGGTGTTCGACTTCACCGGCACGGGATCAGAAGTGTGGGGGAACTGCAACGCTCCGCGAGCCATCACCCTGTCGGCGCTCATCTACTGCCTGCGCTGCATGGTCGGACAGGACATCCCCCTCAACCAGGTAGAAAGCTTTCACCTTCCATCTTCCTTTTTAAGATTTTTCAAATCTGGGAGACAAATGTTAAAACTGGACAGACATTGCATCCTATTTTTCCTCATGAAGGGTTGCCTAACACCGATCAAAGTGATCATCCCCCCTGGCTCTATCCTCCAGCCGTCCCAGAATGCAGCTGTAGTAGGAGGAAACGTGCTCACGTCTCAGAGAGTGGTAGATGTCATATTTAGGGCGTTTGAGGTGTGCTCCGCCTCACAGGTGAGACACGCATCAGTTTTCACATTGCAGTTATTACCACATCCTTGCAGTCCTCTGAAGTTTGTCGGCGCTGCTGCGTTCCTTCCGATCAGGGATGCATGAACAACATTTCCTTCGGCAGCGAGAGAGTCGGCTATTATGAGACGGTAGCTGGGGGAGCAGGGGCGGGGCCCAGCTGGCACGGGCGGAGCGGCGTCCACTCTCATATGACCAACACTCGCATCACTGATCCAGAGATCTTGGAAAAAAGGTGGGACAGTTTACTGCTGACTCTGACCTGTAGTAGCATCAACTTGTGTGTGTGTGACTTTACCAATTATCCATCTGCTGTTCAGATACCCAGTGATTTTAGAGCATTTTTCCCTGCGACCCGGCTCAGGGGGTGCAGGGAAGTGCCGGGGAGGCGATGGTGTCGTCCGTAAGCTTCTGTTCAGGAACAAGGTTGTCTTGTCTGTGCTGACAGAAAGACGAGCCATACGCCCCTACGGCCTCAACGGTAATCCCTAAAACCTTCTCTAGAGCTCTGTGGATTCATTCATTTCCTCCTCTGCCATTTATTATGATTTAAGATCAATTCAATTGAGTACCAGAGGTGTTATATTTTTTTTGTTTCTGCTGTGCCTACCATTGTTCTGATGGTCAGGAGGCGAGGATGGAGCAGCGGGACTCAACCTGCTGCACAGAGCTGACGGTCGAATCCTCAACCTGGGTGCCAAGACCAGCATCAGCCTTGAGCCAGGGGTAAGATGATAGACACACCAGTCTGGGATTTAATTGCAAAATATTGTTTTTTTATGTGCAAGATTTAGAAATAATCAACAGTTGTGCACAAGTTAATATTTGGGAGGAAAAGCTCTGAATGGCTGGTATTTGTTGGTTTAATAGAGCTTTATTAATCTTAGCAGGAGCCTTAACCATTCTTTTTGTGTTATTAATTATTCATATGGGGACCTGAGGTGATTTTACATCTTGTTTGTGTGAGAGAGTCACTGCTACACATCTCTGCAGTTAAGTTGTCTCAATGGGAGTTTTATGGGAAATTGTTCCCAATAAAAATAACAAATATTACAATGCTTTTCTTATTGTAAAAACAAAAAGTAACATCAGAAAAGTTGCATAAAATAGGGTTGTATTTATTTTGCTGTTGTTAATGCCATAGCTGCCCCCCTTATCTCAGACATTTAGATTATACGGTTTTTAAATCCTTAATTTCAAGGGATGTAAAAGACAGTGAAATTAAATACATATCCACCCTTTGTCTCCCCCTGTAGGACATGTTCTGCCTCTTTACTCCCGGAGGAGGGGGATTTGGGAGCGAGGAGGACCTGAAGAATGGTGGACCTCAGAACAAGAGAAGGCGTCTGAACGAGACATTCACTGAGAGGGGGAGCGTCTTTGAATACAGAATGGCGCAAGAGGGGGTGTAACGAGAAATAATGAAAACCTGGAAGGCCAAAGAAGAAAAAAATCATGAGAAATAAGAATCATGACTTAATCAGAAAGTTACAAAAAATGCATTATATTTACAAATATAAAACTATGAAAGCTATACTTTTTAGCAATGTCGTTTGAGGAAATAAAGATGGTATATGCTAAATATTTGACAAGAAAGCTCAAATCAGATCAGAGGACTGGGTCAAATATCCAATCCATGCATATTTCTAAGTTAAATTTCACCTACTGTGTTGTAAATGTATTCTTGAGACTAACTGCACATATTCCATACTACCATTGTAGTCATGCATTCTCTTACAAATCTCAAATTTTGCAATTGGCAACACATAGTGCAAGTTTCTGAATGCTAAATTCTGTTTTCAGCATACATCAATCTGTCAAACAGTGTTGGACAATGTGAAAAAAAAATCTGGCACGCAATTGGCACATAAAGACAATTTAAACAACTGCAAACACGTGTGACAGGTATTCACACCTGGGATTGTTTTTTTTTTTTTAGGCAGTAAGGAGTTCAAGAGGTGTCCCCCTCCTCCCACTTTCGGTGTCAGGAATGATCATGAGCAGAGGGAGGAAGGATGGCGAGGGAGTGCAGGCATGCGTAGGCAGCAGATACAGAGATAGGGACCACAGCAGGGGGGAAGCAGCTGGAGTCTGACGGCTGCTGGACTGCTGATGTAAATCAGAATGCTGGAAGAGAAAAAGGAGCAGTGGAACCTCCCAGCTCTTGAATCAAAGATCCTGTAGCAAAAGCGGTCGGCTTGAAATGATTAAAAATTCTCCCTGATTGTTTAAAAAGTGAATAAAGTATTCTGTAGGAGGTTAGATTAGAAGGAGACTCAGAGCTAAGATCTATCTACCTGCAACGCAGCTTTTTACTTTTGTTTTGGTACTTGTGGCGATTGAAACTGGTCAGAAATTGGACATCAGAGATTAAAGAAAAAGACAAAACCCTGATGAGTGCCATCACTAGCAATTAAAAGTTAAAAATCAAAAAAACAAAAGGATTCCTGCTTAAAAGCAAAAAACAATTATGCATTTTAAAATGAATATTTTTCTAATTTTGGACAAGCATGGAAATAACTAAATAACCTTTATCAGTTAAAATAAATCTTTAGATATATTTTTACAGCTTTATATAGATAATACCACCAGACTAACAGAATTAACAGATATAAATACAGTAGAGCTATCTCATGTCAGAGTTTTAGACCTCTGTATGTGTGATTATTAGAAGCTTTTTATATGCCAAACAATGCAATGACACTTATTATTTTGAACTATCACAGCTCACATCTACTTTGTGTTTTAGTAGGCTAAATTAGTCCAGGTTTTATATCAGGCATTGCAGATTTTGTTCAGGAGCCGATTTACTAAATCGTTCAACAGATTAGAACTGTACACACTTTAAGAATTATATCCGCGAAAACTGTTGCAGGATTGCAATTTTTTGCAGGAGCAGCACATTTTTTCATTAGTCAACCACATATTTACAATCTGTGATCTTGCCAAAAAAAAGGAGAATGCATTCTTTAAATTAGCTTCTTAAGTGTTGACACACAAATGATTTGGCGGTAGCACACAGAATCCTATTACCTTATCTTTCAAAACAAAAAACGATGGGATGAATCTAAACTAACATTTAAATGATAAAGCATCCATTTTATTTGTTTATACAACACTGTTAAAATAAACTTATCAGAAATCTTTCCAGATAATATGAACTTCCTTGATGCATAGTTATCCCATTGGTCAGGACTCAACAAACCAAGATCAGAGGAAGCTAGGATTACATTCTTTAGTCGAGGTATAGACACTGAAAAGTTTCCTTTGGGAGATCATCAGGCAAATAGTGCAAAATGGAATAGAAAAAAAATGAAGTCATTACAACTATTTTCATTAGCACCAAACTAGTAATGTTAAAAAAGGTAAGTTCAAGTGATGCAAAACGTGTTGATTATGCGTTTCTCTTGCAACAGTAAAAACAGAGATATCTGTAAACAAAGAAAACCAAACCTTCACACACATCCCAAAATAGATCTCTCACTTAAGACCAGACAAAATGTTAATGCAACAAGGGAGAAAAAAAAACTGAGGGCCATCAATCAAAAACTGCTGACCATTTTTTAGAGTTTTGGACTCTTGCAGCTGCTTTTTCTTTACAAGTGAACATGTAATACATTCATTGGTCACAATCAAAAATCCTCATCAAGACATTGCAATAAAAAATATAAAGTGTGCAAACAAGATCTGAGGTGCAAAGAGCCTTTAGCTGCACAAAGCGTCACAGAAACACTGAGGTAGATAATTGTTTCGTTTTACAGTTTTTTTGAGGTAGTTTCGCATCATTGAAACTTGATGCCGAAGGCAGGACTGTAATTTTTTTTACAAACATACAGACATGTAAATTAAAAGACTAAAAATCAGCTTTTAGATGAGAAAGTATAAATGAGATGATCTGGAGCTTGTAGTTTATTTCCCGTTTAGAATCCTTGACTCTTCTGGGTGAGTGACTCTCAGTACTGGTGATACCTGTTCAGAGGAGTCCCGTTCTGCAGGGTGTACTGACTCTGTGGTTGGTGATGTGAGTAAGCGTTCTGATTAACGGGCAACAGGGCATCAAACACGCTCTTATTTGGAGGCACAGACTGCAGCATGTTGTCCAGGTCCATGAGCAGAGGTGGAGGTTGAACCGAAACCCGTCTGCTGGGGAGAATTGGCCAGTACGAGTGACCTATGAAGTGAGCAGGCGCCATGGGGGAGCTCCCGTAGCTGTAAAATGGTAGTCCACCTTGCAGCTGCATTAGGGGGCCTCCGTTAAACCGCATGCTAGGTGGGGCGACTGCATTGGGGGGAGCATACTTGGCGTAAGAGGTTGGGAGCTCCCATGGAGGTGCAGCAGTCTCCCGTCTGGCAGATTTGTGCAGAGGCGGTCTGCAGTTCTCATAACCCTCAGTCCCTGCTTCACCATTAGGTGGAACACGCTTCCCAGTGTGGGGAACACCTTTCCATTCCTCATCGGAGGAAGTGGAGGCAGGGCTCACTGAGCTTGCAGAAGAAGCGTAACGAGGTCGCGGAGGCATAGAAGAGCGCGCCGCCTCAGCCCAGCAGTCCCTGTCCATGTCTCCAGAAGCACTTGCAGGCCGTAAGCTGTGTAGCAAGGAATCAATGGCAAAGGATGAGTCCAGCTTGGGTCGGAACAAGTCCTCTTGTGACGGTGAAGGATTTCCTGATGACACGGACGGGAGAGAGGTCACACATTCTGTAGGAGGAGGGGGCGGCTCGCATTCTGGCTTGTGTCCCTGCAGGATGTAGGGGGCTAGATCCTGGGCAAAGATAGTCTCATCTTGGCGAGACACAGCTGTGTTCTGCCTCTTCAGAAGTTCCAGAGGAATACGGTTCAGGTCCACGGCCCAGAAGTTCCCCTTCCCATGAGGCTTGCCCGGATCCTTCAGCACCTGCAGTTAAAAAAAAAAAAGACAGATTCCTGATTGTTTGACTTGACAACCTAGTTTGGCAGGATGAACTTAGTTTCACAAATACCCATCACAGTGGCAGTGAAATGCAAAAACTGGTCCACCCTCATACAGTGTCGGCCACGTTTATCGGCTCCTCTGGTAAAGTTATGTAAATGCCATGTGTCTCCCATTGGAGTAGCATGATTTTACTCTGAAAAAATTTAAAATATCAGAACCGTTGATCGGATTATATTTGTTTTGTATTTAAATTATAAAATAAATTTAAAAATCTCGGTGGAAAAACAGAAAAAGGTCATTGGCACCCTTGTTTTTGGCGTACAGGCATAGTTCTCAAAATTTTAATTCAAATTTGAATCTAAGAGGTTGTGAAACCAGAGACACCACTTAAGGTTCTCAGGGTCTTTGGAAGAGACACAGGCCCACAGCATTATAGATAATCCACTGTGCTCAACAAAGGTCACAACATATTTCAAAATATAATGTTGAAGTCTAATTTGGAAAAAAAAAATTAATAGCAAAAAAGGTTTTAGTTACATTTATTTTTATTTTGAACAATGCCTTCAGGTAAAGAATTAAATTCTTCTAAAGGTTTCATTGTTGGTATATGCTACTGCAATAATTCATTTTAAGGCTTTTCATAGACCTGGGCTTTCCGAAAACATCATGACACCAGCTTCAAGAATTGCTCCTTCAAGTGTTTGAACATTTAAGTATACAAACCTTAACAAAGCAGTCATAGGAGGAAAGGTTGTGTCGCACAGAATCTCGCCACCCTTTGTAGTTCCCTTTGAAAAATGGAAAGAGGGTACTGATCTCTTTCAGGATCTGGAAACACAGCAAAACCATCTCAATTCATGTTTGATGCAGCAAACGAATGTCTATCCCTCACCCACAAAAAAGTATAATGTGCAAACTAAAATATCCATAGAAGTTATTTGCTGCAAATAAAAGTAAAGGCGTTTTTAAGCATGTAGCCTACTGTATACCTTATCTGTGTTCTAATGCAGATCAGTGTCTGGCTTTATTGCAGCCCAAGCTTATCAAAGCAAACCATGAGTGGCAGGAGTGGTGGTCACCCAAGTGTCACACAGAGGTGACTGTTTAGTGTCAGATCTTTCAATGCAAACGATATCCCTGCATGTTTTTAGCGTAACTCAAAGAAGTCGCCAATGAATTCTAACTCGAGGCTTGTAACTGTGCGTAAAAGACTAGCTATATGCGCCATCCTTATCTAAATTAACCCATACTTTATATTTAAGATCATTTACCTCTGATAGTGTAAGCTTCTTCTCTGGGGACCGCTGGATGACCATTGCGATCATAGCCAAGTAGGAATAGGGGGGTTTAGGGTACCGCTGGTAGTTCTTTTTCTTCCCAGTGCTGGAACCACTCTTCTCCCGATCAGACCTCCACGCCTCACGGGTCACGTCCCGCAGCTTCCCTTCTGTGTTGTCACCCTCCGGGTATGATGAGTGGGACGGCTTGGTTTGATCCATGAATCCAGTGGCACCGCCACGGTGCTCGGTGCGCGCAGAGGGTTGCTGCTGCGGAGCCATCTCAGCCGGTTGCCGAGGCCGCTGCTGGGCTATACCACAGGAAGGAAAGTCCCGCTGCACATTTCTGTAGAAGTCAAGTTGATGGTTGCGATGTTCTCTACTGTTGAACAGAGCGGATGGTGCCAGGGAGCTCTGCTCCGGCCAGTGTTTTGTCATGTTGATGCAACCCCGGAGAGGGGGAGAGAGCAGTCGGCCAGGAGCGAGAAAGAAAGGGGGGAGGGATGAGGGAGGTCGGAGAGTCGGTCCTTAACTTCTGGAAGACTGCTGGCTCCAGGCTGACTCTATTTGAAGAGCAAACAATTAACAGTTTCATGTAAATCCCGCTGCGTTCCCGACGAGGGGAGGAATGGCGCGTTATCTGAGAGGAGAGTGGCTGATCACCCTGGGGGGGTTGGGAGGGTTTGTGTACAAAAAAAGTACAGAGAAAGACAGTAAAATGCCATTATGATTATATTAACAAACCACTTATGACACATATATGTTAGAATTCCCTTTGGATCAACGCCTAGGAAGTTTACGCACCAATGATGAAAAACAGTTTATGGATAACATTGGTATTGCAAAAATGAATGATTTGGACTTAAAATCCACAAGATGCCCGACTTTATTTCGTAGTTTCTAAACCAAACTCAACAGGTGATACTTAAGTGTAACATTAAATGATGTTCGGGAAGGGTGGGGGTGGGTTACCGGAGAGATTAGTAATCTGGATCAAAGCTAATCAACAGTTTTTGCTGAGCAATATACAAAAGAGTTGTCTAATATACAAACATTGAAAGGTTCAATACCTTAAAGATTCTATCCTATTGTGATTTTTCCCCCTACTTGCAAATTAATAATAACGATGATAACACACCTTTCTGAATGAGAATTTCTACAGCAAGAAATCACAAAATAATTTTGAAAATAACACACATTTAAAGAGGAAATATTTGTTTTTATCTCGGCTGATGACATCACAAGAGGGAGAAGAATTTAACCCCTGGGCCAATGAGCGACTTCTGACAGATTTTCATGGAGGTCCTGAAGAATTAATGCTGTCCTTAAATTGTAATGGGTTCAGCCCTGTAGAGATTAAGCCAGCCAGTTAGCATTTACAAATGCGGACAATATGTGGATTTGATGATTCAATGATGACTGCCTATATTGGTGTGATACAATACAACTCCATGTAAAGGGTGGAAGTGATATTGGTCCTAGATGCTGTTTAACTTGAACTGATATTTTCAACACCATTTTGAGACCCAGCTCATAGTGGTTTGCAGATTTGGGTTGTATTTGGTGTGTTCCATTGGGAGTGCCTTCACAAGTCCATTGTGAAGGAAAATCCAGATGCAAAATCCAGATCTCTTTAAAGCTGCAGAAATGAGGGGTCAACATTTTTTGATACAGGGTTCTGACCATTACAGTCCACCCTGGTTCTTCTTCGAGTACCAGTTTCATTGACTTTCATTGTTCAAACTTTTTCCTGAAATTCATGCACTTTTTCCACATACATAGCTGTAGCTGCTACGGAGCTGTACAGAGTGGAATTTAATAAAAACATGAACCATATAAATATATGCTCACTCTGAACTAAATAACGTACAAGACAATTAGGTGGGCATGCCTTGATCTGTAGCTGAAAAAACGTTTTAAAAAGGGACTGGCCAGTCGCTTTAACAATTCATCCAATTTGAACAAATTAAACTGTTGAATAATTAGCACAATTTAATAGAAAGGAGGTAGCAGAACAAGAGCAATGGCTCTTTTTCCTGGTGGTTTCTCACATTTTTTAAAACGTAAGACCCATTTTTAGACTTTCAAACAGTATTAATCATAAAAGGATGTTTTAATTATAAGCTTTCTGGTTGTCTGATTAGGCATATTTTAGGCCAATTGCTGTTTCTCTATAAGCATGATTGCTTTCAACAGCAGAGGGGGTGGTGGGGCTATCTGGAACTGTGTGGAATGTCATCCAGTGCTCAGAAGACCAAAGTTTCGGGAATGCAAGTCCTTTGTTCAAGTTAATGTAGTGCTAATGTGTAAAGTCTTGCTTCCCAGCAAGCCAGTGAAAACAAGTTGGATTAAAAGGAGCTCCCATGGGGGAGCTGGAGACTGCTCCCACCCTGGAGGAGCCTCTTAGCATGTGAGGAAGCAGCTACTGGGCAGGCCTCCCATTCAAAAGCAGGTTTGGGGTTTCTCATGTTCTACAGGCTGCTAATTGCTCTGTTGGGCTGAACCCTTCACACCTTATACATGAGCCATCATGTCTCCTGCCCAATTGTTGGAAACTCGCTCACATCACATTACAAAGTCCAGAGAAGAATCAACAGAACTTTAAATGTTAGATGGAGATACATTTGTCAAAGTTTTGACGTGCTAATTCCAGCCTTTTTCAATGTGCCAAAAATAAATATCTCTCCATCACTTAATTTATTCCATACATATTTGGTTAAGAAAATGATTTTTGTTTAGAGATCCTAGCAAACAGGACTCACCACTCAGTAATTCAACTTTCTTCAGCTTTGAAACAATGTGCAAACTGAAGTTGGCTCCTGAGATATGCAACAACTTTTCTTCAACCGCCTGCACCAAACGTTTTCTTCTTTCAGTTCCTCACCGAGTTACTGACAAGACTTTGTCACCCTCTAGTGGTTATGGCTTTACCTCCATCTTACAGTATCACTGGAAACATCCATCCTTTATGTATGGCGCTCATCCTGACGGTAGGAAGCTAGAATATGCTGAGGGAACCCACCGTGCACAGGGAGAACATGCAAACTCCATGCAAAAGACCCCAGGCCGGGATTTGTACCCAGGACCTTCTTGGTGCAAGGCAACAGCGTTACCAACTGTGCCGCTGTTTGGCCCATCACTGTAACCAGGTGTCCATAAAGCACCTACTTGGTAAGGCCTTGTTCTGTACTGGGCTTTGCACTCATAGTGCTCAACAGGAAAGTCTGTATCATACAAGCAGTGAAGAGAAGTGTTCATTTCCAAAAGCACCCATTTGAATAAAAACTGTCGGCCCATCTCTTCCTGTCTGCTGGAGTGAGATCTAATGGGCTTCCACTGGATTAGTGTGTGAATCAAGGGAAGAATGGGAAACCCTGTGAATAGAACCGCATCTGAGACAAGGCAGTTCATGTTAAGGCTGATTGTGTCGGTACAAATCCCTCCTAAGCAGGCTTTGAATGCCTGCTGATTGTGGACAGAGAAAGTGTTAGAAAGTCTTAATGATGTTGTCTGTCTCCGATTTACTCCTGAGAGGGTTTTATTTCCTTTTTCTTCTTCTAATGAACAATGGGAACATCAATGTTAACTATAAACGTGGTAAAGTAAAAATAAGCGTTTAGGACTCTTGATATCCGAATGATTCTGAAAAATTACAACTGTGTTTTAGAATTTAGAACACAGGTTTCCAGGGAATTTGAAAGAGAAGGAAGCCCACAGCATCACTGATCCTCTTCTGTACTTAACAGTAGATATTAGGTGCTTCTCCACATTTTCATTCACCCTTTCACACCAGATCTCCCTGAAGTATTTGCTGCTGGAATGCTAAATAATATTTTCATCTGACCACAGCTTCAGTTAGTTTTCTTACAGTTTACAACCTCCACAGATTTATATTTATGATTGTAAAATAGAGAATGTTCTCTTTAGTAGAATCACTGCCAATTGACCAGCTGGAATGTTGATGAAGTGTACTAGTTCTTCACCCCAAGTTCATTTTCTGAACTGTTCTCTAACACAGAGTTTTCTTTCTTTTAGCACCCTCAACCTTCCCTCCCCTAGTGGCAGGTGGCTAGGTGAAATGATCGGTGTCACGCCATATTTATGCTCAAGGGAAACGAGAAGCTAGGCTAAGTAAAATCCATTATTTATGATGTTTTGATAAACTTCATAATGTGTTGCAGTTTTCTTCCCCTACTGAAGAAATCCGCAAAAATAAAATCATTGTTTTTTCTGTGTGTTTATGCAGTGCTATCATTATGGTTTGACAATCTTTTTTTCTTTCTTTCTTTTCACTTCTTTACCCATGGTGCCAAAAGTTTGGATGGTGCTCTTTAACATTTGTGCTGAAATACTGAAACTCTTATTTATCAGAGAGATTTATCTTAAAGATTAATCAATGATTGACGATAATGTTTTTTTTTTTTTCTCTCGCTGCAAAATCTAAAACCAAATATTATATGACATGCTTTTTCCTCACACTATATGTGTACGTTTGCCACCCGGAATAACTGAATGAGGAAAGGAAAGGAGAATTTTTTTCTTTTTTGAAACTGTATTGATTCCTCCACGCAGCACAAAAGATGTTCACAATAGCTCCTACTTTCTGAGATGCTTCCTGACTGTGCGTCTGTGAGCTCTGGTTGGCTCACAGCAGGGGCCAGCAAAAAGGTTTTCAGGATCAAAACCATATATAGAAATTTAGAGCCTGATCAACTGGAGCACCTTCTAGCAAATCAACACAAAAAAAATTAAATAAATAAATCACACAAGAGAACTGTGGGTCTTTATGAAATTGATGTTTGATTATGACATTGGGTGCATTTGATGTGATTCTCTACGGCTCAGTCCTGATACTTTATCAGCGTAAACGGACTCATGTTAATAGATTCATACATTGTCTGTATGTACACGGAAGATAAGGCTGGAGTGCTTTAATCACACCCATTTGTTTGCAAAAGGTTTGTTGAGTGTACATTCCTGTAAAGCTGAGACGAATACAACAGGGATTGCATTATGTGTAATGGTCCAGTTCTCCTCTGAGCATGCATGGTGTGACAAGAAAAAACGTACGTAGTCAATGTGGACATATAGTCCCTTGCCAAAGTGACTATTTCCCCTTTTGTCCCTTTGCAACTGCATACTTCAATGTATATCAATGGTAGACCATTACAATGTAGCACATAAGTAGTTGGAAGCAAAATAATGCTTAGTTTTAAAAAGAAAAAACAATCTGATACAATTCTGAAAGGTATGACTTGCATTTCTATGCACCCCCTTTTGATTCTAATATCCCTTAGTAAAATTCAGAGCAAGCAATTCCCTTAAGAAGTCACCAGGGATCAGTGAAGGCCTCTACAGCTTATTAGAGTAAATCAGTGAAGAAAGATGTATTTCTAAACTTATTTACAAGTCACGAGTAATGGCTCATCTGCAACCCTATCAGGATACAGTTAAACAACTAAATTCAGGGAAAGGATGAACCAGAGAAAGAAAATTAGGTTTCTGGTAACCCTGGGAGAGCTGCAGACACCCACAGCTCAAGTGTGAGAGCACATCTATTAGTTTTGCAATGGAAATCTGTAGTCTCCATTTGAGGAATGGCCTAAAAAAGTCTAGGGATATAGTAAACATGTTGACGAAGGTAGACGGGTCAAATGAAACCAAGACTGAATTTTCTTGCCTTCATTCCATCATAATCGCTGTTAAACATGGCGGTGGCAGCATCAGGCCTTTCTTCAGCAGAAAGAGAGTTGATTGGTAGAAAATCTGCAAGAGGCAGCAAAAGACTTGAGCTTAGGTAGGATGTTAACCTTGCATCAACAGCAGATCAACCTTAAACATGCAGGCAGGGTTACAAGAGACTGATTGGAGAGAAGTTCATTCATGTCTTAGAATAGCCCGGTCAATGCAGTGAATATAATGCGTCGGTCTCATTTCACTTTACAATTATGCGCTAAATTGAATGTGTGGTTGAAATGTGATGAAATGAGAGGAGAAAAATACGACGGAGTATTAGAGCCATTGTTAACAAAAGAAAACAAAAAATTAGATTAACTTTCCCCCCAAAAAATTCAGAAATTCTAAGATTAAAGTAAGATATTTTCCAGGATAAAAAGTCTAAAATTCTCTGTCACAAAAGTCGTAAGATTACAAGTTAGAAGATAAGAACTTTGGGATTATTTTCAGATATTTTCTAGGAGAAAAAATTTAATTCTCTGATGTAAAAAAGTAGAAAATATGTGTGGTCGGACTTAAAAACTCCTATAATTAAAGGCATAGGCTACATTTCGATATGTAGGCTACAATAAGATATTTATGACATTGTAAAGTCAGAAAATTGTTTTAAAAAATGTATGCCTTTATTTTATTAAGAGAAATTTGTTCGTTTTTCCCCCCGCAAATGTTCTACTTTTCTATATCAGAGAATCGCGCTTTTTATATAAGAAAAATCTGAAATTAATCTAAGAAATTCTGAGTTTTTACTCGTAATTTTACTACTCTTTCACATCCACATCAGAGTTTTTATTTTATTTCATTGAAAATATGTGACTTTAATCTCCGAATTTCAGTTTTTGTGTGTGTGTGCGGAAATTTACTCAAAAATATTTTTTCTTTTAAAATCACGGAGTAGCCTACTTTGGGATGAGGCTGTACTTTGAACACTGCCGTTTAAAAGTTAAACATGTCTCTCTGTCGCCGCCTAGTGGCGGCCGCGCTGCAGGAGGAGAGGGCGCAGGTCAGGTTGTTATGGTGAGGCATTTCCCCTGAGGGCTGGCAGGCAAGGAGCCGGAGCGGCGGACAGCAGCTGACTCAGTTTTCATAGCCGCCGCAGAGCTGAACAGGAGCCGCCGCTGACAGCCGCTCCGACAGGTAAGATGTCGCCTCCGTGTTTTCTATAACATTCGAGAGGAAGTGGACGTCCTGGTCGGTTTAATTTCACGATTTGTCGGTTAAACTGAGTCGTCGCCAAAAGTATGAAATATTGTTTAATCTCCGCCGCGGCGGGTTGGTTCTGGTTGCGGTGCAGCTCAACAGCAGCCAGCTAAAGTAACGCTAGCATGACGTGACCTCTCTCCGTAGCCGACTCATTAAACTCCTCTCACCAGGTGCTCTCTCTGTCTTTCCTATAATGTAACGAAGAGGAAAACGTGCTGAGTCTGTTAGAGCCCCGATGCTACGAATGTAGGCGGCTAAGTTAAACTCCTCTCTACCTGTCAGAGCAACAACTACCTGTGGAGCCAGTGGAGGCGGACCGCTATGGAGGGTTAGCTAATCTGCTGCTGCTCCTACACAGTTGGGATTCTGGTGCTGCTGCAAGTTTTATAGTTACCTTTTTTCCCTCTTAAATTAAAGCAAGTCAAAACAAAATGCGCAACACGTATAGGTTATTTCTCTGCTCACTTTAAGCTAGAATCGCCCGAAAAGAATCAATAAACAATGATTCACTTAGTGGCATAAAAGTTTAGGTCATAGTTCAGAGTTTCCACTATAAAACTGTTGCCTCTGCATTTTTAAGTTTGGCCTTGGTAATAAAATAATAAGATGATAAAATCACCGCACAAGGCGTTGCTTTTAAAATATCACGTTTCTAACTGGAAGTGGTACAAATAATATATAATCGTTCAGAAAGGCTTTTAAATCTAACTTAATTCTGTTTTAGTTACACTTGTTGGACTTTTTAAGTTTGTCACGGGTCACTGTACAAGTTGGTACACAATTGTGAAGGGGGAATTAAGCAAATTGTTCAGGGCTTTTCAAATCATTTTCTTTGTTTCGTCAATTCATCCCATTTTACTCTCACACTCTGACCCTTGTAGGCCACATCCTAAAGTGCTCTGCTTAGCACTCTGAACATTTCACTGTTATAATTATTGGAACAAATGAACGAGCAAACATGGAAAAAATGATAGATAACCTCATAAGGCAGGGGGGACCGCAAGTCCAGGCCTCAAGGGCCTGTGTCTCTGCTCCAACACAGCCGATTCAAATTGTCCAACTTCCTCCTCAGCAAGGCAGCATTCTGCAGAGGCCTGCTAACCAGCCATCATCTGATTCTGGTGTGTTAAACCAGGGAACTTAAACCTGCAGGATACCGGCTCTGGAGGCCTGGTTTTGGGGATCCCTGTATAAGGGGTGAGTTAGAAGACTAAAAAAACAACCAAAAAAATGTGAAATATACTTGGAAAATAGAGTCTTCACTAGGAAAGTCATCAATATCCAAAATGGTTTGTCTGGAATATAATGGTCACAGTAAGAACTGCTATAGTTTTTTGTTGTTGTGATTTTTATCTACTGTAAATACATACTTCACATGCAGCTGCTATACAATCTTAGTTACCATGTCGCTTCAGTGTGTAAAAGCTAAAGAAAGCAGTTAAAAGGGGACTTGTTATGCTAACAGTTTACTGGCTCACTAATAGTTAGCTATATGGCTAACTACTAACTAACTATAGTTAGCCTGTTGTCCTCTGGTTTTCAAACATGGAACAGGAATATAGTTTGATGTTCCTGGTTCCCGGTCACTGCTCCAGTTCACCCTGAGGGTTCCTAAAGTTTTCCCCACCGGACTCTCTGATCAGTGTGCTTGAACAACTCATTTGTGCTTCTTCTCGTGTGTTCAGTGCTTCTGCATTCATCTGATAACCTTTTGTTAGAATGGCCCAGTCGATATGCAGCTCTAAATGCGGCAGGCCTTACTGTTCACACACTCATCATCTTAAGCTTGAGCTATTTTGCATATTGGTGTTTGGTATTTGTAAAACATTTTGAAATCTTTGTATCATTTTCTTTCACAATTCTGCACTAATTTGTGTGGGTCTTTCACATTATATCGGAATAGAAATCATTGCAGTTTGTGCTTTAAGCGTGACAACGCATGATAAAAATTCAAGGTATATCAATACTTTTGGAATACTTTTAGCGGCGTTGGGTGTCAGATTGTGTCTTGGAAAGACTGGAAATATTAAATGATCTGAACCAGGGGCGTAGCTATGGTTGGGCCTGAGGGGGCATAGGCCCACCCACTTTGGACCAGTGCCTACCCAAATAAATAACTTTCTTTAAAAAAAATGTAAATAAATCATATGCATAACTAAGTTTTAGTCTGAGAGGATTGCACTTAAAGTCATCATTAAATAAAACTGGAGGTGACACATCCATCTTTACAAGACTTGCTGTCATTGGTTGTTTTGAATAACTTTCTAGCTGTGAGATTGCTAAGTCTAAGATTGTAGATTGTTTAAACGTACACGTTTATTGAAAATATTACGTCCCCTAGCACGGTATTTTAGAGTAAACAGAGTGCATTAAAAATAATTGAATGTCACAATAAATAAAGTAAATTCACAAAACCCCAAAAAAAGTTAGTTTAGGAAGTTTTCTTTTAAATGTGTTGCTACAACGTTTCCCATAGTCCCTTAGGAAAAGATGACCAACCACTGATCTCAGAGAGCCCAGATGATCCCGCCCTATTTAATTTCCGGTGCTACTTCCAGTTAGCGAAAATGGCTCAGGCAGCAACATAATTAAGAGCTTCCACTTTTTTCGCTATCTGCAGGGTGAAAGGCTCTAATATTAGCCCTTAACGGAATCAAATATTTGTTTTTTAGAGAATAGGGTGGATGTGTTATCTGTATATTACGGTGGCCCAGAAGTAGCACAGCAAAACAAAAGCCACAACGCTACAAAATTAACCACAACACAAAACCTACACCGGAAGTTATACCGCTTTATTTTCCCGGAAGTGATACTTCATGAAGAGGCCACGTTACTACGTCGAACATGTAATAACTATTTTTTATACATCAAAGTTAACAGCATTTATAAAGCGCCTACCGAAATTAATAAGCATTACTTACCATCTGTGTTTTACTCACTTCTCGAGCAGTTTCCCAAAGTCTCCTGCCGCATCTCATCTGTTTGGACCGCTTCATGAAGTATCACTTCCGGGAAAATAAAGCGGTATAACTTCCGGTGTAGCTTTTTTGTTGTGGTTTATTTTGCAGCGTTGTGGTTAATTTGGTTGTGTTGCGTTGTGGTTTATTTTGTAGCATTGTGGTGTATTTGTAGCGTTATGGTTAATTTGGTTGTGTTGTGTTTTATTTTGTAGCGTTGTGGTTAATTACGATGTGTTGTGTTGTGGTTTATTTTGTAGCATTGTGCTTAATTTGGTTGTATTGTGGTTAATATTGTAGTACTGTGGTTAATTTTGTAGTGTTGTGGTTTATTTTGCAGCGTTGTGGTTAATTTGGTTGTGTTGTGGTTTATTTTGTAGCGTTGTGGTTAATTACGTTGTGTTGTGGTTTATTTTGTAGCATTGTGGTTTATTTGTAGCGTTATGGTTAATTTGGTTGTGTTGTGTTTTATTTTGTAGCGTTGTGGTTAATTACGATGTGTTGTGTTGTGGTTTATTTTGTAGTACTGTGGTTAATTTTGTAGCGTTGTGGTTAATTTTGTAGTGTTGTGGTTTATTTTGCAGCGTTGTGGTTAATTTGGTTGTGTTGTGGTTTATTTTGTAGCGTTGTAGTTAATTACGTTGTGTTGTGGTTTATTTTGTAGCATTGTGGTTTATTTGTAGCGTTATGGTTAATTTGGTTGTGTTGTGGTTTATTTTGTAGCATTGTGCTTAATTTGGTTGTATTGTGGTTAATATTGTAGTACTGTGGTTAATTTTGTAGCGTTGTGGTTAATTTTGTTGCGTTGTGGTTAATTTTGTATTGCTGTGCTACTTTTGGGCAACCGTAGTTTATTACTGCTGCTGATCTGATGCTATATCAGGAAACCAGCACATTGTCTCAATTGTGAGTGAAAACCAATAAAGCTGATCTACCACCTAAAAATAACTATTGTTTGATCAGATATGAGCTTTATTTAGCCTGGCTGCTTTGTTCTAAGCTGTTTCTGGAACACTGGAAATAAATTAATTTCTATCATATTTGTTTGGTCCACCCATTCTTTACTGGGCCCGATTTTAAAAAGCCGTTTCTGGCTACGCCACTGATCTGATCACCCCCTCGAGTGTTTGGCCCTAATAATAGCCCTAATTAACTCACGCACATTAAAGCGTGTGAAGAAAGCCGATAAAGTACTTTTGCAGCAGCTTTTCTACGGCAAACGGAGTTAAATATCTGAAGGTTTTATAGTTGGGGAGTAAGATGTCGGTCCCTGTGATTCACAACGTGTTTTGGTGTGAACACAGTTCTGGTCTGTATCACTGATCTGGGAGGAAATTATAAAATGGCCAGATTGAATGTTTTAGTGGACTGTAACCTCATTGAGCTTATAAGGGGAAAAAGCTGTCGTGTAGCGCAAACACTGGGCTTGTTTTTGGGAAATCCTTTTTTTTTTTTTTTTTGTAACCAAACTTGTGACTTTTGAAATAGTTCTTAGAAAGAGATTTCTTCCTAATCTTGGGACGGTTTATGCTGTATAATGATTGCAGAAAATCCAGACGCTCGGAGGAAGCCTTAGCTTTGCATCTCCTCTGTTTCTGGTGGTTTTTCTTGCGATCATCGCCGTGATTTAATGCGAGCGTTAATGCATTCGGATTCTCACCTCAATCTCTACTTGTGAGCAAAGTTTCCAGATCCTCTTGTCCACATTTACTCAGATTATTTTCCTTTTTCTCCGAGGCCTCTCTCTCTTTTACCAGGGTACTGGCTTCTTGGCAGAATTACAGAGATTTCTGGGTGATTATATGGTGCGACCCAAATCTTAACACATGACAGAGCTTACTGTAGATCCTCCTCGCTCTCTCTCTTTCTGTGCCTCTCATTCTCTCCTCAATGCAAGGCTGGCAGCTGCATTATTATTAAGTCATACGCCATGTCTCATCAGGTTTGTGTAAACTGCTGCGGATAGAGACACCCATTGGTTTTTATTTACTCAGCAAGCTGTTTTCAGCTTTGCTTCTTCCAAAACTGATTTCTATTCTGCCCAGTAAGTGACAGAACAGCCTTTCTGTGTATTTGGCAGGCGGCTCTGACCACCTGGCTTTGTTCTGGACTATATGCAGGATCGTTCTCGAACCATCGGGCCACATTAACTCAGCTTTGGGGCTGCTGGGTGTCCACAGGTTGAAAGCGGTAAAGCCTGGAGGACGCACCCGGTGCTCTGTGTAGTTCGGATTTGAGTTTGAGCAGAGGTGTCGGCCGTTTATTTTCAGCCGCGTTCTTGGAAGTGTGATCAAGTCGTCGCACTGAGGTACCACCCATCTGAAGGATGCAAGGGCGGGCGTATGTGTGTGTTTTTACAGTGCTGTGTTCATTCCAGCTGTTCAGAGAAAGTCTGTGTTCCTGAACAGCTCCTTCCTGTTAGGTCATCTAATTTAAGCAGGTCAGAAGGCTATGAATGTCAGATTGATGCTGCAGAATGTTTCGCAACACATAAAATACACACTTTTTTTTCCCTGTATGTGTGAGCTGCTTTTTCTGGAGTTTGTGTCGTGATCTCAGCTTATATTTTCCGTCTAACTGGCCTGACTCAGAGACTCACAAGGTTCTTACAGTATTCCCATAAAAAACTCGATATTAAATGTTGTGAAAGGACGCAAATATCCTTAAAAATCCATGACTCATGGGGAATCCATTTATTAAGCTCTTAACGGCATTATCTTTTCTATTTTTGACAGTCGAGGCATAAATAACTGGAATATACAAAGAATGTTACAGACGCTGATTCTATAGATTGTCATCCTTATTTTTAAACATTGATTGAAACCTTTTGATTTTTTTTTTAATGGACTGGAGCTGAATGGGAAGGTGGATAAATAAAAGCTCTTTGAAGTTATTATCTTCTCAAATTCATTAGATGAAGGTCAGAGACATCCACTATAGAGCAGATTCTAATTGATTTCAGGGTTAGTAACGTTACATTGCCTACCTGGGCGTACTGACGACTACTCTTGTCGGGGTAGATGGTGCTGTCAATAGGAGCAAAACTTCGCTGTTGATGAGCTGTTTTTCAAATCGAGTGGAGAGGAAGCCGTTTAAAGGAATGTTCTGTTGTCCGTTCTAAGGCTACGTCCACACTAAGCCGATAAGGTTATACGGGGAGTTAGACGCCTAATGTTATCCACTCAACACGAGCATTTACGCCCCGTTTAAGATCCCATGATTGCGCAATCCCATACCGACCTGTGCAAATACTGGGCATGCGCGAAAAGACGCACGAAACACGCGTATAATATATGTGACGCCAGCGCCTACATAATATATACAAGAAGCTCTACCGGCCAGTACATATCTGCTTGTCCTGTTAACCGAAGAGAACAATAGCTGCTCAGAAGAAGAGAGAGTTTGGTGTGGACAGAAGATGAGATCGATTTATTACTCTTCGCTGTTGTCTTTGTCTGTAGTGTCGTATTGTTATTGAGGCAGCATTCATTGACGCCACTTCCTTTCATTATCCGGGGAAGCTGTCCACACTAGCTCGTTTAGCCGTTGAATTAAGATTTACACGGCTCTCTTACCCGGCTAATAGTTATCCGGCCACAGACCTTAAACGACGGCGGGTTAGTGTGGGGGGTGTAGACTAAATAATTATACGTTTAAGGCATTATCCGGCTTAGTGTGGACGTGGCCTAAGAGAGCGAGACTTTCAGCAGATAACCGCAAGGCGGAACGTATGGCAGCAGAGTTTTATATTTTCTCCTTCACCCGCTTTCAAGCATAAAAGCGGCTTTATTTGAAAATGTAAACTCCATTTTCCATAGAGAAATATAGATGGCTACCCACTATTTATTAGTTAGGCTAGCTGGTCTAATTTACTGAATAAGTTCAGTAAATTTTGTTTTTGTGGTGAAAATATTTATCTCTGTTCTTTTTTTAAGACTTAAAAAAGAAAGATAAATAGCTATTCTAATTTCTTATATTGGATTCTACATGGTGTTTAATGCCTTGTCCACATGTAGCCGGGTATCCCACAAAACGGAGATGTTTTTCTACGCTTTGGCCTGTCATCCCCACATAAAGCAGATTTTCGGCATCAAAAACGAGCTAAGAGCTATAACGTCACTAACCGCGACAAATCTGCTCAGACATCACATGTGCGACCTGTTGCTCGCTTGCTTTTTACAAGCTCTATTACTGCTGCGTACTGAAGTTAGAGGATAGAAAGTTACTCTGAGCGGATAAGAACTGCTGCCCCCTACAGGTTTGGCACGTCCGTGAATATGCTGAAAAACGTACTTATCTGGTTATGTGAGGATAGAGATTGTTTTTTTAAAGGAGCGGAGCCGGTGGATGCTACGCTATCCCACAATGCAGCGGACGCCCCGAAATCATAGAAAAAGAAGGACCTTGCTAAAAATGGCTGAACTGTCAACCATTGACACCGCCGTTTCGGCAGATAAATGTACGTAAAGCAATGTTAATGATTACTGTAATTGTTTCTTGACTGATTAAACATTTACGTTTTTAAGTCAAACCAGACAAAATAACGGCTAGGATGGTGGGACCACAGGGGAACGTAACGTAAACATCTGGGTCAGCAGAAGTCATATGGGTCAAAGGACATGCAAAATGGTGGAGCAGTATGTCTGATTTTAATGCCTATTACGCGATCGTTTTCTATGCAGTATTACATTAACAGGTGAGTAATAGTTGCTACGTAGCATATAGTAAATACTAAGGATTTGGATGCAGGGAATGTCAAAGGCCTTTTCTGTATAAGCTGTAATTGTTTCCGTTAAATTACACTTTGAGATTGCACTCTGAAATAACATATTTAGCTGGTACTTTTATTTTTATATATATATATATATATATATATATATTGGAGTTTGTTTTTGTTATAATATGCTTTTCCAGGTTTTTAAAAATATTTTGAGCTGTGAAAGGGAAAGAAAAACATGTCATAATCGTGCAGCCCTAACGTGCACACAAGAACAAAAGACATCACACACTCTGATTCCAGCAGTAAAAACTGGCGGCTGCAGATTTTTATTTATTTTTCTGCCCTCGTCCACCTTGTGCATCCTGACCTGTCGTCACCCTTTTCAGCTGCATATAGGAGTGCAGGTATGTGGTGATTGGTTGTACCACTTGTTACAATGTCAAATAAAGTAATTCCTTCATTTTCAATAATTAAGTCCAAAACTTCCATTTTTTGCTTTCAAGAGCATCAAATATGTATTGGATTTAGTACCAAATACTGTATGAACGTTAAACGGGTCAGATTTGGGGGAAAACTAAAAAGAGACAGATTTCTGCTGTTCCGACCATCATAAAAAATCTGATATGTGCCACATATGGGCAGAAAAGTCTGATTTGATGCATGTTTGAATGTAGCCTTTGTTTCAAGCTTCTCATTTGCTTCTGTTTAACTGTTGGACTATACAATAAGAAGTATGTTTTTCCCAGAAAGGTGGTAGTGATGGGCTAAGGCAGGGGGCGTCCAAACTTTCTGTCACATGGGCAAATATAGTCAAGTCAAAACGACTCGAGGGCCAAAAGAAGTTTTTTTTTTTTTTATATATATACTCAATAATAAACCAAGTATGAAATACAGATTTTTTTCCTTGTAAAGGAATGTGTAAATAGTTCTCGATTAGAAAAACTTGAATCAATAAAATCAGGATTTAAGTCCCTCTTTCTTTAAAAGTGTTGCTGTGTTTGGGTGAGTTTAAAAAAATAATAATTTAAAACAGCCTTTGGGTGCAGCAATGTCTGCTTTTGAGTAAAAATCAATGGACAGATGTGGTACTTGCAGGAGATGGCAAGAAGCTGGGTTGTTTAAAGACAAATTGGTGTCACCAAAATGTTGTATTGCAAGAAGATTTTAATTTGTTGGGAACAATTTTTCACTGATTAAAAATAAAGTCTCTCTGGATCAGCCACCTGTGCTGGGGTCCATATTTTTATCATTCTTGAATTGAACTTATTTATCACATTATCAATACAGGGGTGCAAATTGACCCTAAACCTCATTTTGGGCACCCATGGGCTAAGGTGCCTGCAAAGCACCAAGCTATTTTTCTAACTGTAGTAACATTTTTCTACGTAAGTTCAGTACAGCACCCGTTAAAAAAAATTGAAGCAATCCCTAATCTGTATTTGCATTTTTGTTTTTTAAGTTTTTGTACATTGCAGTAATTTGCAATATCAGTATGATCTGCAGATGAAGGCTCCATCAAGAAAGCCGCATGGGAAGCCCTCGACTGTTTGCTCTTTTTGGAATAAGATTGTTGGACTTTGTCGGTCAGCTCAACGGTAAACATCGTAGTGTCTGCGGCTGAGCTTCATTCCTCTGATACCCTGCTGAGACTTTAGTTGTCCATCTCACTCTGCCAAGGCCACTAATCTGCAAACATTGTCCTCTCGTGTCCTGTCTGCGTGTTTGCGGTAATGAAAGGATTGGAGGAGACCCACATTTTTTTTGCCAGTTTTTCGGTCAGAGTTAGCATTTGTGTTCAGGTTTTTGTTGGAACAACATTTAGTGTTTTCAGTCCTGTCAGCAAACGATGGAGCCACCTACCAGAGGTTTAATAGATGTGCTCATTAGATAAGATATAAGAGCAACAGCTAAGCCTCCTAGTAAACAGTGTGGAGGTTTTAAAGAGACAATTCCCTTTTCCCAGGAAGACGTTTAAGTTGTTAATGAGATTGTTGTCACTCAAGAGGCTGTGTTCGGTTAACAGTGATTTAGAGACGTGTTTGCTGAGAGCAGCTCACTAAGGTAGAGCCGCGTTGCATTTGGAGCCTTTCTCAATGCCCTTTAAATGCTAAGACATCAGTCTTACTGGGACACATCCTAGATTATCAACTCAGCAGGACATCGCAAGTTACCATTTTGACCAGGACATGCCTTTGTCTGGTTTAGGTGCTTAAACATATTGTAGATAGATTTTTTTTTTACTTCACTGCTTTTATCTGTAGTTATTTTATCCATTATAGTGCTATGAGAAAGTATTTACCCAGCCGGGTTCGGTCAGATATTTAGAAAGGATCCCTGGGTTTGGGTTGGGTCGGGCTCGGTCACATCCGAGGAGTGAGGACGAAAACCTCCACCTCCATCCAGGCTCTACAGAGCATTAGCAGTGTGCCATTTGTGATAAAAAACAGAGCGGGAATATTTTTATTTTCTTTTATTTCCTTTTTATTCATTAAAATAACAGCAGGTTTGTTTATGCTGGCTGCAGAGAATGTTGCGCACAGACATTCATCCTTTCAAAACTGTCAGAAACATTTTTAAAAAGACATTATTGTTGACATAAAAAATTAAGATAAATATATTAAGATGATTAAAATTAAAGATAAGAATTCACTTGACTTATCCAGTCATAGCAGGTGAGATTATTTTTTCCCCCGCGGCAGCATCAGCAGCACCTTGTCCGCCCGCTCAGACCCACAATAAACAACAATAAACCATGTAAATGCAAAATGTAGTTTTCAGATTATTCCCTAAATTATAGGAGTTGCTGTCAAATCCAACCAAATCCTGTGTGTAAAAGTAGTTGCTGCCCAAACCTAATCACTGATTGAGGCTCGATGGATAAAAAAGGCTTAACCAGAAACAAAATATTTGTTTCTTTTGCTAAGTTTGAGACGAGCCTTATAATTCTTTTTGTTTAGGATTGTTTCACTGTTTCAAAGAAGACCTACTTTAAATGTCGTTCTTCTATCGTGTCCTACCGGATATGTCATGATGAGCTTGTAGAGCAATTTTAGTTGCTGTTCCATGTTTTCTGGTGTTACGTTTTTACGGTGTATTCTTACATCTCCTAACATGTAATGCTTTGGTACTTTAGAACTTAGTATAACTTACCGTCTTATGGCAACACGCATTGGAGGTAGAGGACAAAGGGTTTGTGCCCGTTTGATTAATCTTCCCGCGTTTTTCCAGTCAAAAGCAAGAAATTTGCCACTAAAAAATAGAAAACCGTTATATCATGCTCAACAGAATGCTTTACAAATTGTTATATAGACAAAGAAAACCTTTCCACTGTTTCTAAGCTGTAACCCATTTAGAGGGACAAAACAGTTGAGATGATGTGAATGAAAAATTATTAGCTGGGCCTTAACTCCAAGATTTGATCATTTTGTTCAGGTAGGTCCTCGATGAACTGTTGTCTCTTATATATTGATATGATTGCTTGTGCAATCATATCAATGCTTGTGCAATCATATCAATGCAAATACAATACTTGTAAATCCAAGTCTGTTTTCCTAAAACCCTCCCCACATATCATCTTTATCCTCCTGTGATCAGTTCCTCACAGCAAAGGTTGCTTTAAACTTGAATTTCTACAGAAGATAAACGCATAGTCGTGCTTTGCTTTGTCAAGAGCAGGTGGTGCAGAGGTGGTGTTTGTCTTCTTTGTTTCCCTGACATTTCCAAACAAAAGCAAAAGCATTTAAATCAACTTTAAACCTTTATGAGGGTTCTTGGCTAAGCCTTGTTTGACTACACATGCGCTTACTCAAGTCTCCCTTAGTGTAAAAACGCTCTTGGTCACAACATTTAATAACCACCAGTTCACCATGCTAAGGATGTGATTTTTATTTATTTTTTATTATTCCTTATTTAGATAGTCTCAGATTTTAGGAATAAAGTTGACACTTAGGTCCTTGTAGGAGAAATTCTACATCTATAGAAATTCTGTGGCATTTAACCAAATTTATTTGAAAAATCCTAAAATCTGCCAATAAAAGCCAAACATTTTTCAATGCATCACTGTTTAAAAATGTCGACTCCATTTAGGAAGTCATCTGGAAATACAGTTGTGGCCATTTTCCAGAAAATAAGTATGATAATTCCATACGTTTTCTCTCTTCCTCTTGTTTTGTAGTTTGGTGAAAACATTTATCATCAAACTATAGTTTGTTATATTTAAATCTTAATGACAGCAGAAACTATTACAAGGTCCTTGTTGAAATGGGCACCGCATAAATTTTCAACATCTGTGAACACTTAAGAAAAGTGATACTTTATTATCAATGCCCAAATCATCTAGTCAAAAAAAGCCTTCAGTTCCTGTATGTTCTTCAGTTTCATATTCTCTGAAAAAAAAGCCAAAATAAATTAAGCCACCCGTATGTAAACTTATGAGCACAGCTGTATCTGATAGCTCTGTACTGTTTCTCGTCTCTGATGAATAACATTACCAAGTGTGTGTGCTAAAGCTACTGCTAGCTGGTTATTCGTCTACCAGCTCTCGGTGTTCTTTACTAGAGAACTACCGATTAATCGGTAGGCCGATGGTATGGGCGCCGATAGCGGTAACGACTAATTAGTTACTGTCGGCCCAACGTTACTAAAATGGGAGGAGCATGCGCTGTGGACCCAGAAACATGTGATGACCGCAGCCCAATGTTTCAGTGGATAAAACGGCAAGTCTCGTTCTAGTAGGATGCACCAAAAACCAACGTAAAAAGTAGACCGTAGTCAAAGAAGTTCTGAGACTATATGAAGCCAGTGTTGCTGATTTAGTGACTTTGTCACTATTTCTACTGACATTTCTGATCCTCCTTAGATACTTTCTGTGAAACTTTGTTCCCGATATTTGCTACATATTAGAGAACAGTCTGTATGCAGTTTGTTCTGCAATGGGACTGTCCTATGAAACGCTCAGAAAGAAATGCCATGCAGCATGATCACGGTAGATCAACTGACCAATCATAAACCTTTCTTAGTTGATTTCACCCACTCACAATCAAAGTAGTTTTGTTTTTAAGATTATTTCAAAAGTAAGAAAGAAATCTGCAAGTATATAAGACTAGGGGTGCACCGATACCACTTTTTCAGTACCGATGTCTGGGCTGTGTGTATCGGTCGATGCCCGATACTGATCCGATACTATTGTTGAATTAATAAACTGCATACCTTCCACCTTATACTTTAATTGAAGAGTTTAAAAGCACCAGAATTTATAAATTTAACATAACTAAGACAAAATAACAGGTGTAAAATATAAAATGACAGCAAAACTAAAATTTCAAGTGAAAAAAAGAAACTTTTTTTTGATTAATATATTGCAGGTTTTCCACATTTTAAGTATTGGTTCATGGTATCAGTTAAATTTAACCTGGGGCCGATACCAGTATCGGTATTGGTGCATCCCTAAATAAGACCGATCTATCTTTCATAAGCCACACATGAACATCAGGCTTTTATTAGATGTCTAATAACCTATGGTGCATTCAATGAACGTTCAAAATATGTGGCGAGTTCAACAGTGTAGCATTTCTAAAACTTCTAACAGAAAACACTTTAAAAAATAACTGAGTTACAAACTTGCCTCATCTTTTTATTATATGTATTATTTTATTTGGATATTTACTTTTGATAAAAAAAAAGTTTTCTACAATAAATTCTCAAAATAAAGTTTTAAGATTTACCTTCCAATCCGGTGTGTTTCTTAGCCGTACTGTGAAAGAGTGAGTAGGCTATGTATCGACTATCGGCACACTAATCAGCTATCGGCCTTTTTCAAAATACCTACTATCGGGTATCGGCCAAACCAACTATTGGTTGTTTTCTATTCTTTACATGAATATGGATGGTATATTCCATTCCTTCCTTTTTGGAAGCTTTGGGGCTGATGGGTTAAGCTAACTCTGCTCTCAGCTTGTTTCACATGCAGCTCGTAACCTGTTTGCTCTTCATACATGCATTGTTTCAATGGCTGATCTGGACGTTTTGGCCTTTGTTTCACCGAAAGGAAATCCTCGCCTAGGGATTTATGATAAAGGGTGAGTGGGCTGGATATCTTAAAATAGATTATTCCCGAACTCAAGCGATAGAGTACAGTCGTGTGGGTAAATCTGTGCTTATGTGGCTTTTAGCTGTAAATCACTTTAGATTTATGTGTTCAGTTACTGCAGGAAGATTAAACCTCTGTGAGATGAGGAAGTTTGTAACTGATTACATCCAGTCATTATCAGTCCATCTGTTTGTCATCTATTCAGCTGATTTATGGAGGTTTAAGCATCACTCACCGTTTCCAGTGATGGTTTCTTGCTGCTCTATCTCTGTGTTCTACGACCCCACTGTCTTATCATTCACTCTCCCTGTCTTAGTGAGTGTGTCTAGTTGACCTTCCTCACAGTGTGTACAGGCCAAAGCCTGAATAATACATGAGTAGCCTGGAAAGAGCCGAGCGTGTGAGTCGTGTATCTCTACTGGAAGTTGACGAAAGGTAACCAGAGAGATCTTGATGTCCGAAGTTGCCTGAGTTGGTGCTTGTACTCAAATCGAGTGGTATGCAGTTTTTGTTTTTTTACCACTTTTTGTCTCTCAGTCTCATCCCTGTGGGAGCAACCATAGCCAGCGAGGTGTATGTCAAATTTCAGCTCGTGTCAGTCGTTAATGAAAAGCATCCCACCATCTCAAGTTTCTTTAGGAGAGAAGAGGGAGAGGAGGAAAGTCAGGGGTTAAAGATAACACTATTAGAATTTGGGATTGCATGCATTATATTGTAACATAGCACTCAAGTTTTCTCTCCATGCCCACAGACTGGATCATCGAGGAGCAGCTAACTACAGTCTCCATACTGTCAACTCTTCCCCTGAAGTCTGATGAGAACGTTCAGCCTAAACATCAAGAAAATAAGACTATCCATGGACCATTTACTGGGAACCTCCTTGGGGTATTTGAACTGAACTGGGACTGGTCTGAATCTTATGGGTCGTTATTAAGCATGCTGGTTCTGTCTGCATAATGCACGTTTTTGTTCATCGCCAGTTGATCCTGAAGTCTCCCCACCCCGGTGAATCCAGATCTTGGACATAATCCGCATCAGTAAAGGAAGAGGAAGAGTCTCGAGCCCACGACCTTTTACCCTTTCTCTCCCCGGATGTATCATTGCAAGATCACCCTCAGCTGAAATGGATAGGACTGAAAGTTTGCAGAAGTTAGCACCTTTTCCTTTAGGTTATAAGTCAACATTCATTTCATTTCATTTTGTTACAATGAAAGTTTCCATATAGAAAACTTTCAAAATAAATGCCAACCTTTGAAATCATGGAAATATTTAAAGAAAAAGCAACTTGAGTTAATTATTTTTCACCAGTTTCTTTGTTTTTTGTTTTTTTGTTCTTTTACATTTTATTTTTGTACAGATAATCTTGTCCTTTTTCATGTTCTGCTAAACGCTGGGATGTAGCTCTTTGACCCGAGAGAAGACGGGAGGGACTAATGTAACGTTTTGAAACTTAAATCACTAAAATAAATTTATCTCAGAGACCAAGTCAGACCAAGATCATTCAATCCTTCTCGGCATGGCAGCGGATCATGGAGAACTGCTAGCCGAGATGGCCACAGTTGGACGCCTGAGCGCCACAGAGCGTCTGAAGCACGCCCAGAAGCGGCGTGCTCAGCAGCTGAAGGCCTGGGCGCAAGCGGAAAAGGACGCAGCCCGAGGATCAAGGGCCAAAGCGGACAAGAAGAAGAAACGGACCGCTAAAGTGAAATTCCCCAACTCCATCACCCTGCTGGAAGCAGCTGCCCGCAACGACGTGGAGGAGGGTGAGATATTAACACAAACTTTGCAAACACTACTTTGTTTCGGTCCATCACATAAAATTCCAGTGACAAAAATTGTCACATTACAGCCACTACAAATAGATCGTCAGGGCATTCTAAAATTTGTCTTTTTGTTTTTCTTTATTTAATGGGCTCTGAATTTTGGTTTAAGGAATTTTGTTGTTTTTTTGCAAGACTAAGGATAATAGTAGTGACAAATCTTTTCACTGGTCTCTATGCAGAAACAAATGTTGTTCCGTTTAGGACTGACATACATCCCTTAAATATCTCAACCCTGATGAAGTATCAGCTTTGTCACTGTAGGGGTATCGTGTATATTTACGTGTGCTTTTGCTTTTTCTAGTGAGAGAGTTGCTCAACAGCGGCGTCAGCCCAGATCTCGTCAATGAGGACGGACTGACAGCCCTGCATCAGGTACACATACGGCTGGTTGTGTCATCTGAAATATGCAGGCAGGTTTTCACATAAAAAAACTAGTCAGCACTTAAACACAAGCTAACACGGAGAGACCAAATAACCTTTAAGTGCATAATTAGTTCAGGTTGTAAAGCAGATTTGGTTGAAGTCAAACATAAATGCTTCCATAAACCACTATAATATGGAATGCCAAAGTGCTCAATTTGATTAAAAAACCCTTATGATATAAATGTCTTCGTGAATAATTGACTAATCTATAATGTGACAATGACATTTTAAAAGTAAAAAATTAATTCATTTGAAATTCTAAGGTCATTCGTATGAAATATTCATTTAAAAATGGATTTATTAAGATAAAACATTATTGAATGGTAAAAAATGTCCTACAAGATTAGATTTTTTGCCACTTTTATTTAATTTTATCAACATCTATTTCATAGTCAGCTTTGTTTCATAATAGGTGTCTTTCCCAGCGGTTTACTTATTTCAAAATGCCACTTTTCAACCGAATGACTTAATCTGCAAATCAGGGGTTTCAGGAATTTCCTCCAGCTCTAGTTTCTCTCTTATTTCATTGAGTGGAATAATCATAATTATGGAATGTTTACAATGAAACAATGTTTTATATTAATAAATGCATTTTTGAAGGGTACAGAATTTTTTTTTATTGTGACATATTTGTTTCTTATCAGAATCAGGTTTTATTATATGTGGGAACAGATTCAGTGCATTAAGAAATTGCTGCGGTACTTTGTACAAACATAAGGCAAACACTTCTAAGCAGGCAATAAATCAAATAAAATGAGATAACCAGATTAATACATACGTGACAGTGCAGGTTATAATCACTGCAAAAACAAATAGGTGAAAAAATACAACACAGGCTCATGTGACTGAGACAGAGCAGGGGGTGTGAACAGCAGAGGGAAAGAAACCGTTCTTAATCACCTTTTCAGCAGAGAGCTCAACACGCTGCAGCTTCTCATTGTCCCTGATTAGTGTGTGATTTACTCATGTAGACATGTATATCCTCAATTTTTATTTAATTTTGAGCATTCTGGCATTCCATACCATATATGGAATGTATGCATACAAACCTAATTTACAGTGTTGCTTCAGGTCTGAAGCGAAAATTAAAGGTTTTCAAATGTTTGTGATCTTCCAGTGTTGTGTCTGTCTCTGATGCTTGCAGCCATCATGCCCTTTTTTGTCTTTGCTATGTCTAAATCTTTAGTTATCTTGGTTTACATTTGGGCACAGATTATTCCTCTCTACTTTTGTTCAAAGGCGTTTTAGAGGTCAGAGAGTTTTTTAAGCTTATATTTGCATTCAAAACGTCAGATTTAGAGGACATTAAGTGATTCCTGTAATTTAACTGGGATAAATCCAGACATCCTGCCTGTGTTTTTAACAGTTGAAATAGTTTCTTTTTAATTTACTCTCCCTATAAGTTGATGTAAAGTTATTCCTCTTCTCACTCATGAAAGAAGTGCTTGTTGGTACAGAGACCTCTTTAGAAAATCTGTCAACAGTCGTCTTTTAGGAAAAACTTTGTATTTGCACAGCAGAAGACGGAGCCATTCATGCAAATTTTTCCCCCCAAGGAAGTTTAGCTTCTGCTTTCCAAATCGAGTAAAGATTTAATCATGCATGTGGTTTCCTTGTTTTTTTACTTCTTTATAGAGCTTTTTGTTTTGAGCCCGTTTCTTGTTCTGCTAGGTGCTAATTTTTTTCTGGTATATCTACCCGTCTGTCCGTGTGTTTTCTCTCCTCAGTGCTGCATTGATGACTTTGTGGAGATAGTGCAGTGTCTGTTGGACGCCGGCGCCTCCGTCAACGCCTGTGACAGTGAGCTGTGGACACCACTGCATGCTGCTGCCACCTGTGGACACACTGGACTAGTGCAGCTCCTTATTCAGGCGTGAGTCTAACACGGCTCATTCTCAATTTCTCTTTTAAAGTATCCTCTTGAAATTTATCAAATTTGTTTTAGCCCTTTACTTCTCTCTTCTTTATTTCTTTTAGAATTTTAAAATGAACTATGTAAAGATATTTTTGAAAACCACACACAGACCCATTGTGACCCTCTTTCTCCTGCATTAGCGTGTTTGTTTTTATATTCAGAGGATAAACCGATTGAACAGCCGAGTGCAGAATCCAAAAACAGTGCAAATATAGCTGCAGTTTGCCTTTGAACACATTGCTTTGGACATGAGGGTGTGTCACAGTAACCCTGGTAAATTTGCATGCCTCTCCACATGTTTATTTTCCTGTAGTGGAGCCGACCTGCTGGCTGTCAACGCAGATGGCAACATGGCCTATGACCTCTGTGAGGATGAGGCTACCCTCGAGCTTCTGGAGATGGTTATGGCTGAACAGGGTCAGTAAGATCAATCAATGCTAGAAATGCATTTTTTCACCTTTGTCGGTCGTAGTCGGATTTGTCTAAACATTAGGTATTTTGAAAAAATGGGGGTGGCTCATCCATTTTTTTCTTTTCTTTTTTTTTTTTTACAATTAAAGTTAGATATAAGCTCTTACTCTGTCAAGCGTACCAATATGTTTGGGTATGTACTCTATCAGGAATTACTCAGGACCGAATAGATGAATGCAGAGGAGCTAGAGAGATGACCATGCTCGCTGACGTTCAGGCTTTGATTCAGACCGAAGCAGATTTGGATGCACAAGACGACAATGGAGCGACACTGGTAAGACAAAAGGAAAGATCCAGATGAAAATAACTGTAACGCATAGAGACGATGCCAGTGTTCTGACGAAAACGCCATGCCCATCAGAATGGCATAAAGGCTAGATGAACAGAACACCAGCATTAGTGAGCCTTTTGGTCATTCCTGAGTGCTCAGGCTGTGGCAGCAGTTTTTCTGCAATCTTACAGCTTTTCAAAAAAGATTACGCCGTCATAAAAGGGGGTTTGGGCGTGATATCTGGGCTGCGACCTGCAGGGTTGTATGTAAATCAGATGCCATACGTGTTTTTTTTTTTTTTTGTCCATCATTTTGACTGGCAGGGTCAGGGTCTCCTGCTCATAATCTATTTTTCCCCATCATTTTTTAAAACCATTGATGCTCAGGGGTGATTAATACAAATCAGCTGAACACAGAACTACATTTAAGAAGTGAAATTAAGCAATTGCACTTAAAATGGGTGCAGGAATGATCACCCATTTGTTCGTAGTGGGATTGCCGCAGAGGTTAATTTCATTAAGTTTTGGGGTTTTGACTTGGACAGATGACTTCTCATTCGCGTCTAGCGCGTTCTAGATGCTGAATCACACTCTGCTGCTGCACTGCAGACGGGAATTTAGTTTAGTTTAATTTATTCGTTTATAATAATGTGGACAACCTCTTTTAATGAAAAGAGCAGCTTTAGCCTCTACGGCTAATTTCCAGCTGTAGTCCCTAGCCAGTTGTTAATAGGCAAAAATCAATAAATACTTTAGCGACAATTCAGCCAATGTTTTAAACTGGGGAAACATTTCCCCAATTAAACCGATCAGAAGTGTAAAAGATTCCCCGAACTATCGGTTTCCTGATCCGTGAACTAAGCTTCAGCACCAGAAAAGCCAGCTCCCGGTCAGCAAGTTGCATTGAATGCAGTTTCTAGGAATCTTTTCTTTATTTGCATGGAATCTGTATAAAGTTGAAAATGCATGTTTGCACTGAGTAGTCAGAGGTGCAAATACTTCTCTGCAGGAATTGCACTAAAATAGCTTTTTGACCAGGTTTTTTTTCCCCAAAAAAAGAAGAAAAATTACATTCATCACATTATTAATTAGGTAAACTCAGACAAAGTGCTTTGCAACATTATTATTCCCTATACATTTTTTTCATATTAATCGTTTTTATTGTATTTTGTTGTTGACCAACACAAAGTCATGCATAGTTCAGACTGAGAGAAAATTGTAACTTTCAAAAAATTGAAATAGTCATAAGCCATGTAAGTTTGGGAGTAGGTTTGAAGGGGGATCTGGCCATGCGGGACTAAAGTGATCCTTTCTACATGCAGGATGTTTTGTGGGGGAAACACTTTGTCACAACAAACACACCATCCCCTCAATGAAGTCAGGTGGTGGCAGCATCATGCTGTTGGGTTCTTTCATTCAGAAGAGAAAAGAAAACTGTTCAGAGTAGATAGATAGATAGAAATCCAAGGCAATCCTGGAAGAGAACCTCAGACTGGATACCAAAAAAAAAAGAGCAGTTGCAGTAATGGGTTGTATACAGACAAACATCCAGTTGTTAGAATGACCTAGTCAAAGTTTAATTTAGAATCTCTGTCAAGACTGGAAAATTGCTGTTCCCAGATGTTCTTATTCCTAGGTAGTGAGAAAAGAATGAAGAACATTTTCAGTCCGTAGACTAAAGCTGTTGGTAACACACCTTTTAAAAGAGATTTTAACAAAGTATTCAAGGGAGTTAAATAGACATGTTTGATACACATTTAAGATTTTTTTATTCTAAGTACTGTGGCGAAGGTTGAATCATTTACCTTTTAATTCATAGTTATTAGTCTGTCACATTAAAATCTGGATGAAATATGCTTAATTTCATGCTTTCTGCTTAATTAAACGTAATAATGAGGAGGATTATACATATCAGAGGTCCCGTTAAAGGAATATTTTCCGGATTTGACCGGTTTATTAAAACGGTTACATAAATATCTGAAAGCTGTCGCTTATTTTTACTGATTAGTATTCAGAATGACTTTGCAGGTGTGCATATACTTTCAACTTTACGCACGTAATTCCAGGCAAATAAATAATAATAAAAAAAGATTATCAGGGACTTTGATCAAGGCATATCACTGAGCGGGAACTGAAAGCTTCTGAGACACACTTCGGTGTGTGACTGCCTTTGCATTTGGTTAGACGCGCTGCACTGTGTGCCAAACACCTGCTGCTTCTTCTGCGATGACTACAACCTCTGCTGCTACACCATTATTTCATTACACACAGACGTGCGTTATGGTTACACGTGGCGCAGGAATTTCAGCAGGTGTATTTTAAGTGAAACTGTTTAATTTCTCTTTAATAAGTAGTTCTCTGTTCAGCTTGTTTGGATATTGGAATATTATTTAAAGTTAATGGAAGCTAAATAATATTGAATACGTATTAAATACTGGGAGTAGAGATGGCGACTAGTCCCACCCACATAGAATAAAAAAAATTTGACAGGTACATGTAAATCCGGGTCCTGATAGGGAGGTAACATATGAGTCTGATTGAGTCTAAAACTACGTGATCGGGGCCGATTTCTGATCACGTGATTGGATTGGGACATCCCAAATAAAATACATTGAAGTATGAAGTTGTACCTTAAAAGGATCTTCCATTCTGAAGTAAAATTTTGTCTGTTGCCATATTCCCCAGAGTTAGATAAGTTAGGAAAAAGCATTTTGTAACCAGCCCAATAATTTTCCTGATCTGGCAGCAGTCACTTTGCCTTAACTTAGCATGAAACCATGTAAGCTAATGGGAGGAACTACCATTTTGTTTGCAAAAGTGATTAGAATTACACAATGATAACCGTAATTATTCCTGGTGAACTCAATTATATTGACAGAAAATGAAACCTCAGAAAGAAGTACAGGAGACGATTTAGACTTGGGACTAAGGATGTGTTTTTGTAAGAATCTGAAGATACGACATGTATCACAATACAGGGTGGACGATAATATATATTGCAATACAATCAGGAAAACTATATTTTCAACACTGAATTCTTCTGTAGAAAACCGGTCAAAGATTTATTAACACTAACCTGTTTCATACACGCTGTGGGCAGTAATCTCACCAGTTCAAGTTGATCCACTGGAACGAAAAAGGTGACAACAGCCACCAACTAGCGGTCATACTTTTAATTTTTCTCCAAAATTATCGTCATCATTAATGGTTCAATTCAAATTCTTAAAAATAGAAAAATCGATACTTTGATTTTGAATACCGATAGAACATTGTGAGAAAAAATATTGTAATATATTGGCATATGGATGTTTTCTTACATCCCTGCTTGGGACTACATAACGACAAAGCACCGCTCTAAGTGGAAGGACATGACGCAGCGCTAAAACGGTCCAAAGCGTATGAAGGCATTGTGTTATGCACAATCTTCTATATTAATCCATCATCTGCAGACTCACAATGGAATAGAATACATTCAGCACTACAAAAACCTTTTTTGTGTGTTATTTGTTCTATTTCAGCTCCACATTGCATCTGCCAATGGCTTTATGTCCGTAGCAGAGCTGCTAGTAGACCACAGGGTTCAGCTGGAGCTGAAAGATTCTGATGGATGGACGCCGCTTCACGCTGCTGCCTGCTGGGGACAGGTTCGTCCTGCAGTCGCCCTTAAATGACTTCCCTCCATCCTGACTGACTGTCCTATGAGTGTCTTTTATTTCCACCTGTTCCATAGATCCAAATAGTGGAACTGCTGGTGGCCCACGGAGCCAATCTCAACTCTAAGTCTCTTTTAGATGAGACGCCGCTCGGTGAGATCAGAGGGTTTTTTCTGGTAGTTTAATAATGCGAAGAGATGTGTGGGCTAATTGACCGACTGGTTCGGCTGCTTCATTTTCAGATGTATGTGTTGATGAGGAGGTCAGAGCCAAACTGATGGACTTGAAGAGCAAACACGACGCCATCATGAAAAGTCAAGACAAGCAGAAGAGCACGCTTCAAAGACGAGTGTCCAGCACTGGGAGTAGAGGGTAAATGAAGGGAAATCTCTTACAGACGTCGGAGCAGTGAAGTGTTTTTGTTTTTTCTTCATGCCCGTCTCCTTGGACCATACAGGAAGGTGGTGCGTCGGGTCAGCGTGAATGAACGTTCCAGTCTGTACCGACGGGAGCATCACAGAGAGGCCATCGTCTGGCAGGAGCCTGGCCCCCAGCCTGAACCGCACGACGACGACGAAGACCGGCAAACCGATAACGAGCTGCTTCAGCATGCTGCTTTGGTGATCAAAATGACTCCTACTACTCCTTTTATATTAGCAAAAGTGTGACTTGATGAACCAGTTAGTCTTGCTTTAGTTGGTCTGAACGTTTCTCTTGTTTCTTAGGTTGCTACTGGTGCGGCAACGGCTCGTTTGGAGGAACTGGAGGTTGCGGACAGGAAGATCGGGTCCTCCAGCGTAGGGAACGGAGAAACGTCCGTGTCTCTGGCTTCGTCTGTGCCTGGAGAGCTGTGGAGCGGTGGCGGCCGTATGGATCGTAGCGGCACCTACGAGCTCAGTCCCGCATCCGGGCATGCAGAGGGCGAGGGTGCAGACAGTATGACTCGGGAGAAATCTCACCACACCCTGGCTGACCTGAAGCGCCAGCGGGCGGCTGCCAAGCTTAATAAATATCCTGCGCCTCCTCCTCCGCTGCCCTCTACTGAAGAGGTGGAGGAGCCTTCTGTTTCAGCGATCCAAACGACTACGGGGCCCCCTCAGGCTCAAGCAGAAATCCAAACCCCCCCGACTGCAGAGCAGCCGCCTTCTCCCAGTCAGGTGTTCTTCACCCCAGCCAGCGGAGATCCTCCACTGCTGAAACTTCGAGCCCCCGAGGAGGAGCAGCCCAACAACAAGGAGCCATGCTGTGGCCTCATGTAGACACTCACTGCTGCCTGCAGGGGGCAGAAGCACTCCAAAGTGACAAACGACGTCAAAAACAGACATGTTTTCAATGCATTACTGAAGACTGTAAGTTAAGGTCACAAGCAATCTGATCTCACAACAGAATGTTTAATGACTACGGTGGCTTAGAAGGGATACTCCAGAAATACTGAACCACATAGATAATGCTTCTGTCTCATGAAGTAATTACAGTCATCTGCACGGAATCATCCCCTTAAACTTTTTCACATTTCATCAAACCACAAACTTGTATTTTATGGGGATTTTATCTAATAGGCCAAAACGAGGTAGTCGAAACTATAGTGGATAGAAAAGAATCTATCTTTCTCAATTTATTTTCTTTATCAGCTTTCCTCATCTGGAAATTAAACCTCTTCCCCTTTTTTTTTTTTTCTTGCTGCATGAATAACATGAATATGCGCTGATGGAAATTACTGCAATATGTTCCAACTTGAATATCTACTTGTTCTCTCAGGTCTTGTGGCCCTTTATAGCTTTTCCCTAAATTGTCCTTTATTTGCTAGTTTTTCTAAATATATCCACCTTCTCCATGCTTTTTTTTTGTCTGCTGGAGCAATTTGTCTTAATTATGCTGTTTTTAACTAATATTCTCTAACAGACCTCTGCGGCCTTCAACTGCTTGATTTACTGAGAATAAATCACACACCAGTAGACTCTGTTTACTCATTAGGTGACTAAAGGTTGCATTGGATTGTATTTAAGTGGGTTTTGGATTAGAAGGAGCCAAGTACAAATTCCAACCACATCTATCATGTTATCTGTTAACACTTTAAAGACATTCATAGTTTTCTTTCTGCTTCTGTTGTGCAATACTTTGGTGAGTCACATAAAATCCCAACAAAATGCAGATGTTTGTGGTTATAACTTGAACAAATGTGAACATGTTTGAGCACCTCGGCAGGGCATTGGACATGCGTTTAAACATGTCAATAGAGGATATTGACAATCAGTACACTTTATTGATTTAATACTGCTGACTTGGCCAAAACTACTATAATATATGATAATAAAAACTCACTAGCTTGCGCTTTCCTGCACAATGTTTTTTTTACATTTTTTTTTTTCATTTTCCTCTGCTTTCTTTTATAGTTCAACCTCAATGACAAATGCAGCAATTGGGAAAGGAGAATAAATGTAGAACCTTGGCGTCAAGATTTGGTTTACACGTTTAAATATTCACATACGTTCCGTTAGGCTTTAAAAACACATTGTTTTTCAAATATTTCACACTGTTCAATTTTATTTTATTTTATTGCTATTCTGTAGTATCGGAGATGTGAATCAACGTTCTCGTTGCACCTTTTTCTGGTGAGACTGGACCGCCCCGTGCCAATGATGGTTTGATGTCGCTGTCCAGTTTTATTTCACCCATGTTTCTGCTTCCTCTCAGCCTACACACTCCAACATTGCCTCCTGCTGCCTCATACATGGCGGCTTTGTTTTCTGTTGAATGTAAAGTTTTCACTTGAGCTCAGGAGAATTAAAGGATCCAGTTTCTTTAGAAGAGTAAAATCATGTTATCTATTGAATCTTATCTTGCTAAGGAAAGAGTGGCTTTCTTTGACTAGTATGAAGTATGCATTTAAATTGAAAGTAATTGCTTTTGTAATGTTTGGATTACTAAATAATTTAAGGATACACAACAGCTTTGTATTTTGAATATAGAAAAGCAAATTCTTGTTCTTTCCTTTCATAAAATTTATATTTCAATAATGTATGGTGCAATTTGTTTATTTTTCTTTAAATGAATGGACGATTTACATTTGTCAAAATGTAAATCCTCTCCACTCTTCTATCAGTATTTTTTTTTCTACCATCAGCATATACTCACATTATTTATTTGTCTTATTCTGAGAAGAAAAATTTGTACACCTTTTAAAGATGATATGAAGAAAAACTAAAATGTTTTTTGCATTCACATAATGATTTAATTATATTGTGATTCCAAAAAATGTTCACATGGTGAATAATCAGTTTGGTGCCTTAATTTGTTGGCAAGTTTAACGTTTGTTTAAACAATGTCCCACATGTAAATGTTGGTGAGCTTTGAGATTAAATAACACAACAGACTTGACCTATGTGCTCCAATTACTATAAAGCATTGCTATTTAGCTATTTTTATTGATTCCTATTTAAAAGATTTGAATATATTTTCACAAATTTTATTTGTATTTTAATTTCACAAATGCACTTAACACATTTGAATAGCGTTCCTTTAGATTAATAAAATGATATTTTGTTGAAACCAGGTATTAAATACACTGTTAAAGAAGACAGCATTTATTTTTCTTACTATTATAGATGCACATACTATTTTAATGTACTCATCTTGGTATCGGTTAGTTAACCGATATTTAAACTGTGGAAACTCCAATAATTTCAGAGAAAATTATTTCTCAATTGAAATTTTAGGTTTTATGCTCATTTTTATAAAAGTTTTTATCCAGTTCGCCATTTGTTGTAACAAGCAGAGAAGAAAGTAAACCCATTTTCCGATTCATAGCATTATTTTTCTGTTTAGATATCTGCATTGGTATTTGGTATCAGCAAGAACTCAGATCTAATTATTAACATAGTATCGGTTTGAAAAGAGTGGTATGTCTCATCCCTACTACTACTTATTATCACTTATCAGTTTCCTCACTCTATAGTTGGCTACAATTTTGGGCTTATTCCCCGTGACAGAGCTGGTCAAGCCGTTTTCTGTGAGTCTGATATTGTGGTCACTCAAAATCACTGACTTTATTATCCTTATTCTACTTTGTATCTTCGTACGTTTGGAAGAACAGCTTTTGCCCATGCTTTAACTTACTAACTTTTTGTAATGCTACTTCAGTATTCCCACATAAAATCTTTTTGTGTGTGAAGTGCACCAGTTCTTCCCCCAGCAAAACACCCACACGTGATACTGCCGCCCCATGCAAGCTTCTCCTCTCTCCCAACTTAACGATGGCCATTATGTTTAAACACTTTAGTTCTAGTTTCATCAAACCACAGGACATCTTTTTTTTTTTTAAATGTTTTTCTAAATATAGAGGTATTTGTTTCTGACTGATCTAACTGCGATCTCCCTTTTTATTTTTTGGAGTTTTGGGTTCTTCCATGCTTAATAGCCTTTCAGGCCCAGGTTGGTACTACACTTGGTTTACTCAGGATTTTGGCTTTTTCTTATCAGCTTCGGACAGCATCTTCCTCAGGTCTTTTTGTTTTGTTCCGGGCTTGATTTGCCCATTTCACACTAAAACGGATTCATCTCTGGGACACAGCCCGTCTCCTGCCTGAGCAGTATAATGGCAGGGCATTCCCATGGAGTCAACACAGTACAAACAGATCAACATGGCACCTTAAAGCAGCGGTCCCCAAAGCTGGGGTCAGGGCCCCATTTGGGGGTCACAAACATTTAAGTGTGGGGTCTTCAGATTCTCTTGAGAAAAAATGGCAATGAGCAAACTTTTGCATTGTATAAACTGAGTAAAAGATAAAAAAAAACGACTTGAATTGATAAAGGCAACATATATTTCTCACTATATTGGCTTCTGATGTTTATGTTCCAATTGTATCACTTTTCTAATTGTCTCAGAAAAAAATGGTTGTATGTTCCATCAAGAGTTGGGCTCATAGGCCTTTTACATTTTTATTTTGTGGATTATAAACTGGGAATTTTGGGAACCACTGCCTTAAATAATCTGGGATTGTACCCAAGAACAAGCAAGATGTGGGGGTTTTTTACGATATTTTTTCCAGATATCCATGTTAATTTCTTTATTTTTTTTCATGATTTCACACGAAGAAGCCATGTGCCTTAAAATACATCCAAAGGTGTGCCTTCATTTAATTTAGGTGTTTTCATTTAGCCTGTCAGAATCAAAGCAATGAAATTATGATCTCAGCTTTCCCATATTATTTAAAGAAATGGTTATTTTAGTGTAAGGAAACCTCTTACTTACCTCTTAGTCTGACATTCAGAAAAATAATTTAATTTAACTTAGTTTAAACAGGTAATACTGAATCTAAGAGAATTTTTTTACGTGTCTTTGAATAAAGATTATGTAAACATCTGGTTTCTACTGTAGTCTAGTTTCACAAAACCCCCGTCAACCCCTCCTTTTTCTCCTTTCACTCTTTCGTCACACTTCACACTGAGTACATCTTGGATGTCACAGTCTGTTCTGATGTGTCTGTCTGCGCAGCAGTTGACAAAAAGGGAATAAGACTGCAAAAATTATTCCATGTCAATGCAGCAACTTTTATTCTATCTTTAAGTTGAATTTTTTTCTTCTTGAACATGCACCAAAATCAAAAACTCAGATCCTAATGCTCCAACCTGGGTTGCAGAACTACTGAACCCAGTTCACTCCTGAACCCCTCTCTATTTTTTTAGCCACAGCTGTTTGAGTTTAGGAGTAAACCAGGGTTTTGTCATTGTTATAAGTCAACTTGGTGCGTGATGGTACAATGCTGACCTAATATAAGTGAATATAGGAGGTGACAGTGTCTGTGAACTCATCCAAGCTGTTAGAAGTAGCCCTCATTGTGTCCCAGACTGTAAAGTCCAAACAAGTGTGAAGCTCCTACACAGTTTCGTTGCTCCAAAGTTTTTTTTTAGTCCTTAGTGATCCAGTGTCCTCTCTCCTCTCTGGTTGAACATTCAATATACACTTTTTATGTTTAGGAAGTTCCTGGATCAGATTGGCTTTGTTAAAGTCCCCAAGAGCATTGATGGGAGAGTCTGGAAATGTCAGCTCCATGCACTGAATCTATACAGCAGCCACTAGAAGCAGACGCCTGCATCTGTGGTCTTACTGGAGAGAGTGGCCTCCCAGTCCGCACTGAGAAGATGAAAGCTCTCCAGGTGAAGAACACAGTCCAGGATGTCCTCACAGAGCCACGACTTCGTAAAACACAAGATACAAGATGAAGACAAGTCTCTGTTCATGCTTCTCATCAGGGCTAGCTTGTTCCACAGTGAGCGTACATTTGAGAGGAAATCCCAGGTAGAGCAGGGCGTAGTCTGTGTCACCTCGGACTCACAAGCACACTGGCTCGCTTTCCTCTTCTTCAGCATCTCACTTTCCTGATCAGAGTCTTTAGTACATCTATAGATGCAACAAAAACTAGAAATAAATCCACAGGTCCTTTAGAAGAGAAGTTCTTCTCTGGTATAAAAATGCCCAGAATAGGGTCTAGACACACCCATTACGAATTAAAAAAAACCCAGAAATAGTGCATCAAAGTAACAGGGCATCCATTGGCAAGGGCATCTTGGAAGCCAGGATTGGTTTGTTCCAGTTTCACATACCTTCTTTCAAAAAATTGGAAGAACAAGCATATCAAAACATTTGAACACATACATGTGAATTATTGTATGACACCTCTAAATAACACTCAAACATGTTTGATTGAAATATCTACTACACTGTGCAGTCAGAGGGCAATGCCCACCCCAAATCCTACAATTTGAGCAAGGGGTTCAGTCATTGCCCCACCATAAAAGAAAAAAACATGTCATCTGGTCAAAAAAAGGAAAAATTTCAATTTCAGTCTCTGACTGTTGTGAAAATCTGAATAGAATAAATACAGAAATACATTAATGCTAATATTTGGGCTTATTAGAAAAAATATATAGTTCATATGGGAGTGTATGGCACAGAAAGATGAGGAAGGAGGTTGTACACTTCTAAATTATGTCAGCATTATATTAAATGCAGTAAGTAAAACATATTTTTTTGTAATTCCCCTAAAAATACACACATTTAGAAAAAAATGTGTAAACTGCATTGGTAAAGCCAAAATTATTAGCTTATAATAGATAAAGTAATAGTAAAAAGTTCAGTTGTTATCCTAGGCTGCACAGTGGCGTGGTTGGTGGCACTGTTACCTTGCAGCCAGACAGTCATGAGTTTGAATCCCAGCCTGGGGTCTTTCTGCATGGAGTTTGCATGTTGTCCCTTTGCATGCATGGGTCCTCTCCACGTTCTACGGTTTTCACCCACAGTCCAAAAATATGACTGTTAGGTTAACTTGGTCTCTCCAAATTGCCTTTATGTGTGTGTGTGTGTGTGCATGATTATTTGTCCTTTCTGTCTCTGTGTTGCCCTGTAATGGATATCCCGCCTCTCGCCCAATGACCGCTGGAGATAGGCACCAGCCCCCTGTGACCCTGCAAAGTAAGGTTATCCTTAACAGCAACAAATGTTTTAATACATGCTGTATTTTTTATTTTACCACTGCAGTGATGCTTCTCTACAGCTTTATGCGCTATTTTTATGTAGCAGAAAGTGCATGGCTAGGTAACAAAAAGAAACAGAACTAACAGAGTGGAAAATTTCACAGAATGTTGGAAGAACCTGAATAGGATCCAATACTGACATGTTTCTACCAGGGAGGTTAATCGAGAACATAAGTTTCAGCGACAGAAGCTATCACCAATGGGTCAGATCCTGCAGATTTTTTGGGAATTAGCATCATATTTACACATTTATAATCCAATAATTTTATGTTACAGTATTTGATACTGAACATGAGCCACACGTGCATTTTCCAAAAAACAAAAACAAAAAAACTATTATATTGTGGGGTTTTTTTCTCCAAATTATACACTTGTATTTTTTTTGATGCAAACATGGCAATATTTTGTAAAATAAGCAGAATAGGATAAAATTACTACTTCAAAAACGTCCAGATAAGGCCCACGTGTAGGTTGAAATTTTCTGTACAAGATTTCTGTTTTCGTTTATACTATTGCAAAGGGTTTTAGTTAATCAACAACTTTGTGTATTCCTTGTGTAATGACAAATACAGAACTTTGGTCTTGCAGTCCTAGTGAATCCTTTACTAAAAAAGTATGCTCTTCAGTATTTTTTTTTAATGAATAAAATGTAATAGACTAAATACACATCCCGAAATTTGCTTAAAAAACTTTGATCAGTGCAAAAATACATCCATTTTACATTTTCCTGCTGATTCTGTTAAAAAAAGTATACAGTCCCAGACACATAATTTAAACTTGTATTTTTTATAGTGTTGAAGGGGGATGGGTGATGTGAGCATAAATGTTTATCAGGGTATTTTGTAGAATTTATTTACAGTCTTAAAAGAGATTATAAAATATTTTCTGAAATATTGCATACCATAAATTTGACTCCTCATTTCTGCAGTTAGAGCCATAGAAACATGAATGCTGCCTTAATCACTGAATAGGTTACTTTGGGTCACTATTTAAATTAAGTAGTGCTATCTGTAAAATGCTCACAATAATTGCTTTTCATTATATTCTTATTTTTTCCCACCATTATTATGCTACTCTCATGGTGCCCAGGGTCAAAAATAAAAGTGTCAATTTCAACGATAGATTCCGTTTTGGGGCTTTGTTAATATCATCATGTAGAGTTTTTCTGATAAATCTATAAATGTCAATTATGTTGATTAAAAAAAGCTACAGTGTTACACAGAAGGATAATTGCTCATCCCTAGTTTTGACATTACTGTATGATTTATGTCTGATTCATAATTAGTTAATAGTTGGTGCAGCTAGTTATCACGTTATTGATGACACAGCATTAGATTACAAAAGCAAGCGACTATAAATAGGTTATTATTAATCCTACTATTTCCATTTCAAGTTTCAGTCATATGTTTGATTACTCAAAAAATATATGCCATTAAAGGACAATATAGTACTTCAGTAAATAACACAGCTGAGTTGGAGTCTTTTAGCTGATGGATTAAGTCTTGTGTAATTCCTCTTTTCTGGTTAGGTCCGAGGTGGTTATCTATCAGAGGCAGGTTGTATCTATTTACTCAGTTAGATTTACTTAAGTAATTTTTCGGTAAAAACAACCATTTTATACATTTACTTTAATAGTTTTAAGACATAGTATAGTTACTCTTGAGTAGTTTCTGGATACTCTATACAGTTGATGGTGGACTTCCACAGGTGCAGACCGACCACACTGACACTGGTGAATATTCAGGGAGTGGACATTGAGATAGTGGGCTCTTATAAGTACCTGGGTGTTCACTTAAACAATAAACTGTACTGGAGCTATAACAGTTATGCTCTTTGCAGGAAGACTCAGACCAGACTTTACCTGCTGAGGAGAATGAAGTCTTTTCTTGTTGCGCTCCTAAAACCTTCTTTGACTCTGGTGGCATCAACCATCTTTTATGGTGTTGTCTGTTTGAGAAGCTGTTTATCTACAGCTGAGAGGAAGAGATTAGTTCAAATAACATTTCTGCTACTGTTACTTGCACATCTCTTTTTTCTATATTTTTCCACTTTTCGTATGTATATACAATAATATGTTGGGTATTAATGCATGAACACAAATGCACATCCAGTCAATATTTTTAAAATAACCTGTTCAGTTGTACATTCCAGAAACCTAATCAATATAATCTAATCAATCTATGCCCATTTCATTTATTTTATAACTACACTGTACTTTCATTTTGTGATATCATCCGTAATGTATATATATTATTCCGAATTCATTTTTTTAATATAGATTTTCTTTTGTGAATCTAAGTGCTTCTATTACCTGTCAATTTTGCTGCAGTTACAGCTGCATTTCACGTCTGCAGGAATATAAATGGAGATTTTAAGCTATTCTTCTATTCTTAATAACATAAATCAGGCTCATTAAATAATTAAACACCACACCCATCAGATGACATGCCTTTTTGTTAATGCGTATGTGCAGCAGTAAAATTCGTACTTTTTCGAGTAAAAATATATTGAGTAAAAATATGTATATTTTAGGTTTAGGAATTTAAAATAATGTATTTTTGTGCTTCTGTGACTTTAGGATTAGAACATAAAACTTGTGGGTTGGTTAAAATTGGTTAGATAACTCAATGCTATATCAACAGAACACCGGGCCATGAGCACCCGTTTCAAAACATTAAAGGGACGCCCCTGCCAAATAGAAAACCAAAAGTAATTTTTATGTTTTCATTATGTCTACATTGCATTATTTATAGTCGCTCATAGGTAATGGTTCTACATAACAGATGAGAGCAACGGCAGCTGTCATGCAAATACATTCAAATTAAGCGCATACACGATGCATTCATCTTGTTATTCAGGATAAATTGTTCCACCCTACATTAAGTAGCCTAAATAGGCTGCCTTCAAAAGTATCACAGCATTCAAGGAGTCTAGGCGGTACAGACAGGATAAGACGGAAAGTCTCCCTCACTGTTCGAGTTACAAAACAACTTGCGGATGTTTATCAGCGGGTGCGGACAAAACAGCTTCTTTTAATTATCTCGATTTTATTTTTTTCCAAAAGACTGTCGAACGTATCATTGGCAGGTTCTGTTCGGATAATAAGTGAAGGGAAGAAAGTCCAACCAACCGGCGGACGGAGGCGTGGCGGCCCGGCTGGGAATATGAGCACCGAGAGGCTCCAAACTCTCTCCAAGAGCCCGAGCTGAACAGACGTGAACTTTGCTTTCCCCACAGAGCAGCTGGTAACCACAGATATACACTATCTGCACTTCTGCTGTGACAAACTTCTGTTTATTATTGATAACTTTCGTCTCTTCTTTAGAAAAGCCTCAGAAAAAGAAAGAAAAAAACGGGGGTGAGCGCAACCTAGCCAGGATGTCCCAGCAGGCAGTGAACGGGGTGTCGTGTCGGGGGAAGGTGCTGACCGTGGAGAACATGAACCCGAACGTGAAGCGGGTGGAGTATGCGGTCCGCGGCCCCATCGTCCAACGGGCGGTGCAGATAGAGAAGGAGCTCCGAGAGGTAAACTGAAAACGACGAGTCTGTCAGGAACAAGTGAACGCACGCCAGAAAAGCTGGTTTCACTGGCATAACACAGAGAATGATTGTTTATCTGCTCAGGCTTTACACCCGGATCCTGCAGTGTGTGTTTTTTTTCTATAAAGGACTTCCTTATGCATGCCTCAAACACCTGTTGGGAATTCCCCATTATATTTAAAGATACTTCCTTGCAGTGCGTTGTTTTAACCAATAATGCTCACTGACAGCAAAATAACATTTTTTTTTTTGGGGTGGGGGGGGGGGGGGGGTGTTGATGATGTCAGGAGAGCTACAAGAATCCAGCTGGTCAACAACAGCTGAGAGATTTCTTACTGATTCCAGTTTACATTCTGTAATGGAGTCCCCCATTGAGTTTTATTAGTGATTGATCCACAATTTGACTCTAATGACCTTCAAGTACACAACGTACAGTTTTCTGGAAGTTTAAGATTTGGATCAGTTATGCTTTATATTATCTTTAGGATTATTACACATTAAAGAGGAAAAAGATGTGCGGCGCGCTTGTTGCTAAAGGTGTTGATTCATGTGTTGGCTCAGTCGGATTTTCTGTTAAACCTTTGAATTACTGCAGTATCTATAAATGAATTTACCTTAATTTCCTGTCTAAAAAGGAGGGAATTAAATGTCTAGCCTAATTGTTGCATTGAAGTATATTTCCCTAACCAGGATTTTAATAAACTCATAAAAGTGCTTCAGCGTGTATGCAGTTGAGTGATGCAATTGATGATTAGTTCGTTTGATGCAAAAACCTGTGGTTTTTGACCTGCTGTTAATGTTGAATTTAACCAAACAGTAATTATAGTGATCGTCTTTGGGACTCTCAATGGTACACATCGACTAATTTATAGATTTCAACTTAATTTTTTTCTATATCGGCTGCTCAAAGATTTGTTTAATCCAACATCTGCTTGTATCCGTTACAGTGGAGCAACATGCAATCTGCACTTATAATAATTCTGTTTATGTAAACAATTTATCTCTTTTTGACCAAGGCAATCTTTTACCTCTTCCCTCTGGTGTTGAATGGAATTATGGTGATGGTGCAGACTGTGTGTATGGAGGATAAATCCAATTAATAGTCTATCATAATATATTTCTACAAGCCATAATAAATATAATAAAATATGATTATATTCAAATAATTAGTAAATACAATCATACAATAATTTTTCAAATGTAAACCTATACCTTATTAATTCTGTACTTAATATTTTACTAAGCTTTAGTCAGAGATCAGAATGAAATCAATATAATTACCACTAATTCTGTCACTATCCCTGTCCTCTTTCCTGTGACATGTGATGAGCTGTAGCGGACAGCCCTGCCTGGCATTGAGTGCATTTAGCTCCCCTTTTGTCTGAGATGCCTGCAGGACTCCCGAGGACGTTTACATTGTGAGGCGTTGTTACATAAGATGAGCGTTCTCTGTCCTCTTTTGTGTCTTTGGGCTTGCCCACTCCGAAGTAAGGGCTTGCTGGGGCCCACTGGGCTCTGGAGGTTCAAAACAAGCCGCTCTGATGAAAGTGCTCTACTTCTCGGCTGTCCGCTTGTTTGTCTACCCTCGTGATCGGGAAGAATCAAGTCCCGCACAGCTGACAAAATAATTATCTTGGAAGCATAGTGGCTGTTGGAAGATTGAGTAATCTGCGGGTTTGCTTCCTGTCAGATCTGCCACTGGAACACTTTTACTGGTGGATCAGCAGATTTAATGCATTTGTGTGTTTGTGCATGTGTGCTGTTGATGACCCTTATAAATCCTTAAGCAGACATCTGGTATGACCTTGCCTGCTCTGGTGAAAGCTAATTCAGGCTTGGATCTCAGCTTCTGGCAAGTCTGCGCTTTTCTGTGACAATAGCCTTCTGACACCAGAGCAGGAGCATGGGAAAAGCATCTTGTCTGGCACACGTAACGGTTCCACATCTGTCTCTCCTTTCATTTCTTTGAGAGACCTGACGACTGTGTTTCATTTTACTCCTACACTGCAAAAACCCCCCTCCTTAATACTAGATAAATACACTTGTCTTTAGTGAAAATTTACAAGAAACAAGTGAGATTATCTGTCCATGCAGTAAGTACATTTTTCTTACTAAGATCTCTTGAAATAAGAATAATTTCTAGACCTAGATAAAGCTAAAAATAAGTGAAAATAAGTGAATGTTTCTTATTTAGAGAAAGATTTTTGTTTTAAATGGCATCTGAAAACTTTTTTTGCTTGAAATGAATGTAAAATAGTTACATTTTAGATATGGGTAGCCTAAGTCACGCCCTTCTACTTCCAGTCCATGGGTCCCCTAATGCAAAAAAATAAATTAAAAAAAATGAATGCGATGGAGCGATAAAAGTTCTTTTCTGATCCAGTTTGAAATGCGCCGTGGATCAAAACATATGATGTCCGTGATTTTTAAAAACTGATTTTGTTGCAGAGAAAATGCTGATCTTCAACCGGAGGCAAAAGTTACTTTAGGTTTTGTGTGAAAACGTTTAGCGGACTACAACTGCAGAAGAAGAAGGAGAGCGAGGGTCATAGCCTCCAGGATGAAGAAAGTAGCATTAAACACGGAGAAAACCTCTATAAATCTGACCATGTGGAAAGTAGCAGCTATGTCGGGGGTAAAACAGTCGGTGGAGTGAGAGCCAGCATGGAGGAGAAGCTCTACAAGCTCTAGGTGAGTGTTTTACGTGCTATAATTAGTGCTAGCTCCAATTAGCCAAATGGCGTCATATATGCGACTTCTGACTTCTGATTTGTAGGCATTTTAAATGCGAATTTTTACAATCAAATAAATACCAAATCATTGGACAAACACATTCGAAATATACATCATTAGTTATCATTTAAATCGAAGTACAACATATGTGTGATTCAGGACGTAAGACAAAGCGGACCAAAAAATAACTTTTATCGCTTCATTGACTTCCATTCATTATTTTTTTGGTTTGGGGAGCCACGGGCCGACCGGAAGGGGAGGAGACTTAGGCTCCCCATACAGACTAAATGAGAAAAAAAACGTAAAATTTACTTGAAACAAGTCTAATCATCTAAAATATGAAACTGGAAGCTAGCTTGTAATGCTAAAAACAAGATGGAGATGATAATTTGGCTAGATTTAAGACAATAATTCTTGTCAAGCTACAAGGAATTTGGAGATCGTTTTGTCCTTATCAATTTTAGACATAGCATCATGTTGTTGTGTGAATGCTTTCTTACTGTTCTGTAACATCTTAGGGGCTGCAAAAAGCTCGAGACGAAGGCCGCGGTCACCTTCCAGCAGCACGACGGCCCTAAGCAACCTTCCAGAGCTCCGACAAAATGTTAAAATGGCCTAGTCAGAGTTCAGACCTACATCCTAACAAACATTCTCTATCCAATCTGATGTAGCTTCAGCTATTTTGCCCAAAATAATTGGGGAAAATAATTAAATAAAAAGAGTGTTTTTACAAAGTTTTCACTCAAGCTGAACTTTTCAAATATATATTTGCGAGGAAAAAAAACTACATAATAAAATTGCAAAATCATTCGTTATTTTTCTTTCCACTTCAAGCAATTCCAAAGAAATCAAAACAAAATATGTTGATGATTCTGGTTGTAACAGGACACAGCGTGAAAAAGCTCAGAGTTTGGGAGCAATTTTCCAAGTTGCTGCAAGAAAAAGCAGGTTTCTATTTGTGGGCTCAGCTCTGTCCTCCGGGTCACTCCGTCTGGCTGTAGTGGTCAGGCCTGTGTAATCAGTGCCTGGTGCTGACTGAACAGGAGAACGCAGGAATTAACTGGCTCAGAAAACAACCAGGCTCTTTGTTGACATAGACTGAAAAGGAAAGAAGTCGCATCCAGTTACTTTGATCTGATTTAAAATAAAATTAGTCTTGCCATCATAATAAAAATAAATAAAATAAAAGAAATCATTTTAGTGAGGACATTTATCTGTGATCATAGAGTCCTTACAAATACCAAAGGAGCCAAAAATCATTATTGTAAAAACAAATGCAGCGCATTTCTGTTGTAGGAATCTGAGAATTCATCTTATTAGGTTACAGATCGAATGATAAAAAATGAATCTGGGACAGAAAGTTGTGTAGACTAAAGTATAGAAATTTTAGAAAAGGCAAATACACAATTGTACATTCCAGCAACAACTTCAATTTTCATTCGGGTGATGAAAATGTTTTAAACATTGAGTTTGTTAAGGTTTGTAGGATGTCCCTGTTGATCCGTAACAACCTGCTTTGTTTTAGATAAATATCAAAATTAACAAGCAAGCATTTTTGTGGTTGTGGTGTGAATTTACAAATTTATTTTCATTGCAAATATTAACTTCTTGTTGCATTTGCTCTTTTTGATCTTGTTATTGCATGCCTTTATTTGGGTGTGATGTTGGTACATGACCTGCACATGAACCGACAGCTTTGCAAGAGTTTATTCTACATCTGCCTTGAGCTTGACCTGCGTCGAAAAAAAACAGATATGGTGATGAAAGTTCCTCTGAATGCATATTTTTTTTTCTTTTTGCCTTCTCAAATATCCCCATGACTATCAAGGTTTCCACTCTGACCTTTTTGTTCTGGTTGCCATAAAATAGCACATGTCGTTTTGCTTGAGGAACAGTAACAGCTGCAGCGAGCTGGAACCAGCGAACACACCGTGAGTTTAGGTGACTCGTTTAACTCACAGAGAGGAAGAAAGCAGAATTGCTGGTGGAGAGAAGATGACCAATTAAGATGATAGAAGCCAGTCATGTAATTAGATTAAGCCAGCATGTCTTGATGAACATGCAGCCCATGAACAGTGGGTGGATTGTGTCCCTGCAAGCCCCAGCCGTCTTAAGACACAACAAACCAGACTCTCACCAAGGGTCTTTGTAACTCATGGGGAAGGTGGGTATGCTATGCCTTTTCATTTGATTTTCCAGTGCACTGCAAAAGAATCAAGACCTCCGAAGCCTACCAATGTAATGCAGCAGAGGAACAGAAAGTATTGCATTATTACAACTGGAACATTAAACTTTTCTATGTGATTTACTAATAAAATCAGACAAGTGTGGTGTGGATTTCTATTCAATCAATATTTTATGCCACCACCTTTCCTTAAATTACAGCAGCAAATCTTTTAGACCAGTAGTTCCCAAAGGGAACTCCCCACTTGGGGAGTAACTCTGGGGTCATGAGGGTTGTCTTCACAAATTAAGCTAGATCCCAAAAAACGATTATGAGAAAGGATTTGCATTGCACAAATGTTGTAAAAGATGAAAAAACAAGGTTTAAAAAATATATTAAAGCTAAATATCGGCCAATGCATTGGCTATTAATGCTGATTATGTTGTCATTGTAACACTTTTCAACCTGAGTTGGGGTGATGATAATGTACATTTTTATACTGGGTCACAAGATGGAAAGTGTGGAAACCATTGTTTTAGTCTAGTGCTTTGCACATCTAGATACTAACTTTTTTTGCCATTTCTTCTTGGCAAAGTTGGTCAAACTCAGTCAGAGTGCATGGAGAGCGTTGGTGAACCTTTTTTTTAAGTCTTTGCATTAATTCCCGTTTGGATTAAGGTGTCGGACTTTGACTGGGACATTTTAACATTAACAAACTTTGATCTAAGCCATGTTGTTGTAATCCTGGCTGTATGTTTAGGGTTGAAGGGGTTGGAAAAGCATTCGCAGTGGTTAAAGGCAGAGTATACGATTGTGGGAGCACTCTTCAACAGGGCGTTATTGCAAAATAAAAAGTCCCATGATTTTGGACGGAGCCTGGAAATTGATTGGATGAGGTTTTCCCAGGGTTTCCCGCTGAAGAAAGAATGAAAATTACTCTGTTAGTTTAAGAACTCATAACTTTTAGGTTGCCACTGGTATATGAAGAGCATTTTTTGCAGTTTTAAACAAAGTGTTTTAAAATGAAATCGTATACCCTGCCTTTAACCTCAGTCTATATGACCTCTCTGTAAGATTTTTCAGCTCTCTGCAGTACGCAAGATCGACCTCTGTTTTAGGAAGGTCGGACAAACGGCTTTATGGTTTTTGTTTGTCACAGAAAGCTCAAATAAAAAAGGTTTGCAAGCTGCTGAGTTGCATTTACATCGACATCATTCTCAGGTCTGCCTGATTTAACAGACTTTTTTTCTTTTGTTATAGGGAGTGAAGAAACCCTTCACAGAAGTCATCAAGGCTAACATAGGCGATGCCCATGCTATGGGTCAGAGACCAATCACATTTTTCAGACAGGTTAGACTCCCCCATTGACTGGATTCTTCCCCTGATACTTTGCTGTGTTTGCATTGCTGCCGATAACGTAGAGCGATCATTGACTGACATTTAGTGCATAAGCCACTGTGTAGCTAAATCACACACCCTCCTCTCTGTCTCTCTCTCAGGTGTTGGCTCTTTGTGCTTACCCAGACCTTTTGCAAGACAACAAATTTCCAAAGGATGCCAAAAAAAGAGCTCAGCGTATTCTCAATGCCTGCGGGGGTCATAGCATAGGTGGGACAACCCCACCCCCACCTTTTTACTCCTTCCAATCAGCCACTGTGTGAAATCTACTGTATGTTAAGTAGTCTCAGATTATCTGTGCGCTACATTCAAAGTCCTCTCCCCTTCCTGTCCTGCAGGAGCCTACAGTGCCAGCCAGGGAATCGAGTGCATTCGCCAGGATGTGGCACGTTACATCGAACGGAGAGACGGCGGCATCCCCTCCGATCCCAACAACATCTACCTCTCCACTGGGGCCAGTGATGCTATTGTGGTATCTATCACGCTTCCATGACCTCCTCCTTCACAAACTGGTGACATGCTGAAGTGCTGACTCATTAGATGTATTTGCACCTTGAATCCAGCGAAAGCAACCCGTATTTCACAGAACTGGCCTATATTGAACTTCTGTTAATTATATACTTACTCAGTTGTACTTTGCACATCTTTGACTCTGATCTCCCTCACACAACCTTTGACATCTCACTTTTATGTAACTTTTTCACACAGCTGAGTAACTTTGAGATACAATGCAGCATAAAGCTATAACAACCATCCCATGTAGTAATAAACAGCGGCATACCTGGCACAGAGACAGAGGTGTCGGATTTTAATTTTTTACTGCCTTTGCTTCTATGGTGGTATAGCAATTAAACAATAAATTAATTGCATGATAAGTTCAAATGAACTAAATTTTTTTTAGCAACAATAATTTCCCTTTGTATGCTTGTTTGTTTTCCTCATGCATTTTCCCCTTTCTACCAAAGAAACATATATGGTTCATGTATCTACAGAGGCAGATTAAAATGTGATGCTTATTTTATTTTATTCAAACAGAGTGTTTTTATTGTTATTTTACACTTTCTGTTTACAAAATTTCTTACTTTTTTCTTTTTTTCTGAGCCAAGTAATTAATATATTTTTTAAAGGGCAATTTTGTTTACAGAGTTCATCCATTTTCTTATTTTATCAGGTGTAGTAGTAATTTACATTGGATATTAAAATGTCTTCCAGTTACAGTAGCAAAAATGTTAATTAGAAATTCACTTTTATTAATCATTCAGAGGGTGTACATGCATTATTATCACATTAGTTCAAAATAATATCAAACAATTTTGTCATTTATTGCAATGAATTGTGGGCAAAAAGTGTTACTGTGCAGGCCTAGCCATAAAGAAGCTCTTCTCTTTTTCTGAATAGTGTTGGTTTTTGATGTGGGCCATATGGCTCACCACCCAGGGCAGCACGAACATGAGAGAAACCAGAATAACATAGATTTAGGTTGATTGAATCTATCGAACAGACAACATTTAATACAAGTTTGAATTTTAGAACAGTTTCATTCTATTTGTGAAGTCTTTGTAAGCTGGTGTGAGTCCAAGCAGCTTCATTTTGACAGAAGCATCTCAAACACAGCATTTATTCATGAGTCAGAATCTACACCGATTCCAGATTCCTTCCTAAACGATCTGTTAATGCTGTTCAAAATCAAGTTGGTAAGACACTTCTCTGAAATCACAGACCATTCTGAAGCTGCTGGTGTGCGGCGAGGGCCGAGACCGCACAGGGGTGATGATCTCAATCCCTCAGTACCCTCTGTACTCGGCCGCCTTGGCAGACCTGGCCGCCGTGCAGATCAACTACTATCTGGACGAAGACAACTGTTGGAGTCTGAACGTGGCGGAGCTCAGGAGAGCCCTAAATGAAGCCAAGCAGCACTGCAGGCCTCGTGTGCTCTGCATCATCAACCCCGGGAACCCCACAGGTAGGCCTCCTACATATACACAACCCTCCTCATCTACTAGAAGACTTAGTAAATACTCTAAAACATGATTTAAATCAATTAACTGAATAATATTAAACGCAAAATAAAATAAAAACCCATTGATTTCAGTATACTCCTCTTGTGAAGAGAACAAAGATGTTAAAAAAAGATCATCACTGCCGCTATTAACTCTTCCTTTCATCTTTGCTCCAATCATAATTTTTTGTTTTTCATTAAAGGTCAAGTCCAGAGCAGGCAGTGTATTGAAGATGTAATCCGATTTGCTAAAGAGGAGCATCTCTTCCTCATGGCTGATGAGGTGAATAAAATGTTTTGTATATGTGAAATAAAAACACACCTTAGATGAAAAAGAATAATTTCTTTTCTGCTTGTGTATCAGTCCTGCACGCACAAAAACAGAAAAGCATAACAAAACACACACACACATTGCCTTCAAAAATGGATTAGCCCATTGATTTAGCTCCGGTGTGAACAGAGTTTGTCCTGAAGCCGTTTTCCACTCGCAGGTCTACCAGGACAACGTTTACGCTGAAGGCTGCAAGTTTCACTCCTTCAAAAAGGTTTTGTTTGAGATGGGACCAGAGTATTCCAGCACCGTGGAGATGGCCTCTTTCCACTCCACCTCTAAGTGCTACATGGGAGAGTAAGCAACCACTTTTACAAATGATTATACTTAAGAATCCACCAGCTCTTTATTCCCTAATAATATATGTATTTGGAAATATCTCTACCGATTCTCACCTTTATGGAGCAAACACTGTTATTTGTTTTTTTTAAACAACTTATGCAGTTAGTCGAGATGCATAAAATTATTTTTGTAGATTATTTTCTATTTTCGATAAAGAACAAAAATTGCTGCCACTTATCTGTCTTGTGTCTGGTTGGTGCTCACTCTGTTGTTCTTCGTGTTAACTGTATTCCTGCTGGTCTACAGGTGGAGGTGATGTGGCACGCTTTAAAACCTCCCGGAAGGGTTTTTTCTCCGTGCACACCTGTGTCGCTTTCCCTACTCTACAATCATCCTTTTGTTTGTTCTCTACCTGTTTGCTTTCACTAGGTGTGGATTCCGTGGCGGCTACATGGAGGTGATCAACATGGACCCAGAGGTGAAAGCCCAGCTCACCAAGCTGGTTTCTGTGCGTCTGTGCCCCCCCGTCCCCGGACAGGCTCTCCTGGACCTGGTGGTGAACCCCCCGCAGCCCGATGAGCCGTCATACGCTTCATTCATGAAGGCGAGAAATGCACACACCTAACCGTGTAGCGCACACCCGGATGCGGCTCTGAACGTTTCAGCAAACAAATTCTAGTCCTGTAAATACACATAAGGGCAGACTCGTATAATCTGTCCACACAAAGCTGCATTGAGTGTACTGAAGTCCTCGCAAGACGGTAATCGGCTTCGCTATGCTGGAGTTTTCTCTTCCTACTGTAGGTTTCAAACAGCGGTCCAGGATTGGCAAAGTGGATTACATACAGCACATTATATAATGCGTGGTGTAGTAATGTTGTTAGCCTGTTTCTGTTGAACTCACACAGGAAGAGGGATTGTTCAAAGTGCTGTATGAGAGGAATCCATTCATTAGACGGTCGTTGCTCAGGCTTCTGGTAACGTGACTGTCAGACTGACAGAGATTTTATACTAGCATGAAAACCCCCCAGATATTTCATTGTTTCCTTTCAAGTGGGAAACAGTTTATTTCTGAAACTTCATTCTAAATCTCTGTATTTTTTTGCTTCCTCTTACAGTGCAGCAAAAACAAAGTATGTTGCACAATTCAGCTGGGTTTATGAGCCTTGGTCAGATCATTGCAGGTCAATAAACTGTGTAGACAGTTTCATGCCTCCTAATGGCTGCGAGGGACAAGGATAAATGTTCGCATTTAAACGAAGAATACTAGCATCATATTCTCCATAGATACATGATTGCTACACGTTAAAGTTACTCTGAGTGTAGTTTTCATTGTGAAGCCTCGAAATGGTTATAGTTACAAGCCGAGATTTGATCTGATGGATCTGAGAGCTGTTCACATACTTTTCCAGAGAGCTGCTGTATGTTGGAGCTTTGCCAATAAATGTTCTCTTTGCATTTTGCCAAATGTTTATTATCATTAACTCAGAATCTGGTTGCTGTGGGTTGATTTGAGCTTCTATGTACTTTTCAATGGTTGAATTGCATATTTCATTTAGGATCTGAATGATTTGGTTTAATTTTACATCAAGAATATGACCAGGGTCATGTGCTTATTTAAATCACATTAGAAACAGCGGCTCAGTCATGTAATTTGTTCCTATAGAAGAGGTCTCCCACTTCTCGCCCAATGATTGCTGAAGATAGGCACCAGCCTAAGAGGCTTAACTTATAACCTGTTCTTCCTTGTAAAGCATCTCAGTCATGTTCAGTTTGGCTAGAGACCATCTGCAAACTTTTATATTTAAGACTTGCCATAGATTCTCACTTTGCCATGTACAGATCATGCATCAACATTTCGGAGAGGTTTAAAGCAGGGTTAGTTTTTAAAACGAAGATTTTAAACATCTAGAGTTTGTGCAAGGAATTGTCTGAAAATGAAAATGAGTATGGATCAACTCTAAAGATACAGATAGGACATGAAAGAATTGACTTCAAGCTAGTGTTAGCTATGTCTTTATCAATTTGGCTTATGTGGAATAGGGACAAGAAAAAAGCCGTTGTTGAAAAAAGATACAACAGGTCACTTGCATTTGGCCACATTCCATTAGGGCACACAACAGACATGTAAAGGCAATGGCTTTGATCAGAAGAGACCAAAACTAAACTTTTTTGTTCAAAACTCTACAGTTGGAGGAAATCTAAGATGGCGTATTCCCCTGAACACAACAATACAACCAGGTAGTGGCAGTATCATGCTGTTGGGAAGGCTTTTCTTCAGCAGGAGTTGGAAACTTGGCTGGAATTCATGAGAAGGTAGATTGAGATAAACTCAGAGTAAAGATCTGGTTGGGCGCTGCATAAGACTCGAGACCCAGGCTGAGGGTTTACCTTCCGGCAGGACAAAGCTAAAGGTTTCAAATCGAAAGTTTCAGATCAAAGCACTGTTGCATGTTAGAATGCTCCAGTGAGTTAATAACATACATGGGCAACACAAAGCAAACTGGAAGAGCAGTGATCTGATAGAAAAACACCCAAGTTCTTCTGACTTTATCCAGCCACGCATTTGTGCATCATTCAGAACAAACAACTCTGATCCACTGACGTTCCACATCACACTTTACAGGATCCATTACTGCCAGCTCAGAATAGTTATTGTTGCAAAAGATGAATTCAGTTTCAGGTCATTATTTAACGCTAATTCCTCTTATCTCCTTCCCTTCCAGGAACGGACAGCTGTGTTGGCCGCATTGGCAGAGAAGGCTAGGCTGACAGAGGAGATCTTCAACACGGTACCTGGGATCACCTCTAACCCGGTTCAGGGCGCCATGTACACCTTCCCCCGCATCACTCTACCACAGAAAGCCATAGACAAGGCCAAGGTCTGCTCTTACACGCACTGATTGGCTTGTAATTGAAAGCAGAGACATAAAGAATCATGCATGTTTACCTGCAGGCGGAAGGCCAAGTTCCAGACATGTTCTACTGTATGAAGCTGTTGGAGGAGGAGGGAATCTGCTTGGTACCAGGAAGTGGCTTTGGTCAGAGAGATGGAACCTTCCATTTCAGGTTTGCATTACTGTACAGTACTTCATAAAAATCACCTGTTGCAACGTCTGTTGAGGGTATCTCTGGATTTAGGACTGTTCTAACATGGAAATGCTTTTATCAGAAGCGTTCCATCAAAGTTTAGCTGGGTTTCATTTAGGATTGCACTGCATTTTACTGTCCCTGCTGAAGTATTTCATTAGCTTGATTCTTCCATCTCCATGTTTCACCATGGGAATGGTGTGTAAGATAGCAGTGGACTTTAGTTGGAGGCATTAGGATAAAAAAAACTAATCTATAAAACCCTATTTGATCATTATTTGTAAGAACCTCTAGAAAACCATGAATGTTCTAGTTTACCAAGAGTACCTCAGTGTTTCAGCTTATTGAAAAAAATAAAAATAAAAAGCCTTTTTCTTCAACATCTGTGTTAAACATGCTTTTATTTCCTCTCCATCCAGGATGACCATCTTACCTCCAACCGAGAAGCTGAAGGTGGTGCTGCAGAAGATCCGTGACTTCCACTTGCGGTTCACCAGAGAGTTCTCCTAGCGGTCCCACGAACCAACGAGTCGAGCGCCAGTATCTCAAGTGCCTTTGTGTGAATGAGGCAGCATCTCGGCAGTACCCAGCCATAACCTCAAGAGCATTCACCATTTCCTCTTTTAAAAAAAGTGAAGTTCATATGTATGAACTGAACGCCATATGAAGATGTTTTAAACATCCGTACATGAAGCACTTTTAATACCACACAGCCAGGACTGACTTGATTCTGTTTGACCTTAAAGTTACTTAGGCATCTCCTATCCTGGGAAAAAAAAACTTTGATGTTGAATGTTAGTCTTAATTTAACATGTTAGAACATGATTGTGTTCTTTTATTAAGATCCAGATTAAAATTGAGGTACTTTCTTAGTGTTTAAGCTATTTCTATGATGCATTTGTATGAATGTCAACTGATTTTTAAAATGTGATTTTTTTTCTTCCACTTCCAGCCTCTCCATTAAAAAAAAGAAAATCCTAGAAAAACATACGGCTGATTCACTGTGACAAGGAGTCTCTTCTGGGTGTTGGTGTGGAAAGCCACCATCATTTTCAGTTTTATTTAAAAACCCATCAGTGCTTACATGCTTTCAGAAACAGAAGCTGAATCTCTTGAAATGAACAAAAAAAAAAAAGATGATTGAAATGAGTCAAAGAAAGTCAGTAACACCTTTTCGAAACCGCTGCGTTCCCTTTTAGCCTCACAGACTCCAACAGAGCCCCCATTATAAAGTTCTTAGCTCCTCGTTGAGAGGAAGTCTCAAAGTTCGTCTCTCTTCTGGAGCTTTGTGGCGTGCTCCTCCACAAACTTACTGAGCCCCTCTACTGTTCTGTCTCCACCCACAAATTTAACTGGGCTCTGCTTGTTGTTGCTGGGGGCTAAGTATATTGTGGGGAAGCCTTCCACTTTGTAGTTTTCATTCGGCACGTCGTTGGCAGTGGCGTCCATCTTGGCGATCACTAGGTTCTTCTCAGATTTGTACTTTTTACCAAGCGCCAAATAGTCGGGCTCTAGCTTTTTACAGTGGCCACACCAGGGAGCGTAGAACTCGATCAGGACGTCCTTTTGGGTATCCATGACGATTTCGTCGAAGGTCTTTCCCACCACAACTTTAACGGGTCCCTTGTTGTTCTTTGGCAGCGGTTGGGATTTTATGATGGGTTTGAGCTTTCCTGTACACAAAATTTGAAACCATATTGACAATTATTTCAAGTCCCCCTAAACAAAGATGTGTTAACATTAACCTTTATTTGAAAGTGAAATGTACCTTTCTTAAAAGCAACAACAAATTCTCTCAGCAGCTCAGAGTCGAACTCATCGGGCTCCATGGCAAACTTCTTCCCTCCATCTGCCAAAATCCCAACGTTCACTTCCTCTCCACTCTCACTTAAGCCCAGGCTCTTCAGCTCCTCGGCGTAATCCTCCTCGTCGGCGATGGCGAACGTGTACTCTGGGAAGTCTTTGGCGACGTCGAGCACCTTGGACCTCCAGAACTGGGTGGCTGAAAGCGAAAGGGAAGATGAAAGGGTTGCAAATGCAGAGACGGTTCTTCACAGGTGGAGTGCAGCTGTCAAACACATTCGCTGATCTACTGTAAGATTAAAACCACAGAAACATGACTGGAAATGCAAATAAAACATGAACAAATAAGGAGTAAAATATAAAGAGGAACACTAGTCTGGATGTTTGTTGTAAAATGATACTAACCTTTGAACTAAGGAAAAAAAAAACTGGCGTTAAAAAAAAGTGTCACTACAATAGCTCTTAAATTTTGGAGCAACCAATTACTTTCAAAAGAGCTGGTTGGATGAGACTGAACTTTCTGGCCTACATGAAAAACCCTTAATGCACATCTGACAAGAAACACCATCTGATCTGGCAGAGCTTGAGCTGTTTTTTTCAGGTAAGACGGGGCATAAAAAAAGGTCTAGATGTATGAAACAGATATAAAAAACAGTGTATAAAACTTGAAACTGACTGTAGAACCTCATTTAGCGGCAAAGCATTCACTCAAGATGGATGAATACATATGCATGCATTTCGTAACTCCACTTTTTAAAATAATGCATTACTTTCCTTTGATTCAACTACAAACTACTTTTTCATCTACCATATGTAATTATTTTACAATTTAAATGAAGATGTGGTTGTAGCATGTCATAATGCGAAGTACAGTAGAATACTTTTAAATGCACTGTATGTTTTAGCTCAGAATTCCCTCAGTAACTCACCTATCCTGTAGTCAAAGCTGAAGTCGACTCCATAATACACCACCACCAGGGGTCTCTTAGCATAGCGTTTGGCATCGTTGCTGGGTTTTCTGTGTCCCACCAGAGGAATGGAATGTTTCCTGAAGTAGTCCTGGACTTCAGACACTGACGTAGACTCCTGCATATTCAAGACACACAGAGTTCAATGCAGATTTTTTTTTCTTTTAAAAATTTTTGCTGCTCAGTGCATTCCCTGCATCTTTGTGTCACAAAACTGAACTGAAATACTTTGTCTTCTAATGAATTTCTAAGCTCATAAAAACCTTCAAATTAAAACTAGGAATAGAAGAGAAAAAAGGGAAACCGACAACCTTACCTTGACTGAAAGCTTGTGAGAACCTGGCTCATATTTTGAGTGGAACTTCTCAGGCTGAACAATGATGATTTGACCAGGAGACGCTCTCAGCAGCTTGGCCACTTCTGAGCTGAAGGAGTGACGGAAGGTGAAGTCCTCCCTGAGAGCGTTGCCTGCCAGATAGAAAACAGTCCACATAACCCCAAAGATCCTTTTAGCACTCCAAGGAGAAATATTGGAACTGGAGTAGCCCATGTTTTACAAAAGCGGCCTGTAAAACATGCGTTTAGCTTCAAACCAATTGCACATAACTACTTACAGGCTTCGATGTAGAGTTCGTAGGCTGCATCCTGTTCGCTGGAGAAGAGACCCACTATGACAGAATCGTCGCCATCTTTGATGAGCTCCTGCACTTGCTTTGCTGCCTGGATCTGCTTAGAGGGGGGTCCTGCCTGCTCACTCATGAAGTCGACGATCCCTGAATTTAAAGAATCAGATTGTTACAGCAGCACACATCAATACAGAGTGTCCGTTTAATCAATCAGCACTGTTTGCATTCAACTGAGGACGATAAGGATGCTTGTGGTCTGCCTACCGTACTTCTCCCTGGGTCCGTTGTATTCAAACGCTTTCCCCTTTCTGAAGATCTTCAGCGTGGGGTAACCGCTGACCCCAAAGCGTGACGCCAGCTCCGTCTCCACTGTGGCATCGACCTTGGCCAGAGGAATAGGAGGTGAGCGCTGGCTCAGCTCCTTCGCAGCCTTTTCGTACTCCGGGGCCAGACGCTTGCAGTGTCCACACCTGAGGAAGACAGAGAGGTTTTCTTTATTTAATCACTGAACCCAGAAAGGAAAGGTGGTCAGCAAAGATTGGAATCCGTATTTCATAAGCGACTCACCATGGAGCGTAGAACTCCACCAGGATGATGTCTGCAATATTGACAGTTTCATCAAAGTTGTCCTTCGTCAGCACCAGCGTGGCCTCAGGAGGCGGCTTCCAGTCGGGCTGAGACACCTCTATCACCCGCTCCACAATGGCTGCAGACACATTCCGCCAGTCAGCACATTATTACTGATACTCTTTTACAGAAATTACAAGAACCCTCTACTGAATTCCCACCCTTTTCCGTTCTCTCCCCATCATAGTCGATAGGCTCCCCGTTTTTCAGGATCTTGATGGTGGGATATCCCGACACGTCGAACCTGCTCGCCACCGTATCGGCTTTTGTGGCGTCCACTTTGGCCACAGGGATGGGAGGGTCGTGCTCCTTCAGAGTCTGAGCAATTTTCTCATACTCGGGGGCAAACTGCTTACAGTGGCCACACCTGACAACATAGAAAGTACACATCTCCATTAAGAAAAATGCTAGATGGCAACAAAGACAATGGGAAAATTCTAAGTGTTATAGTCCCTTCACCGTTCTCTCTCGTGACGTTACAATCCTTAACCTCCATCTATTTGGGGCGTTTTATGTCATGAATCAACAAAACATATGGAGTAATAGTGAAAAGGAAAATTATACACTTTTATGTTTCATAATTATAAACCAAAAAGTTTGTCATACAATTGTATTAAGCCCCCTCTGGCCTGGTGCCCTTAAACAAAAGGCATTGCTATCAAACCCGTTCAGAAGCCTAATTAGTAAATAATGAATACCTTATAGTTCTATCCTTTACCTCATTTAAAAGAGCACAGCTACAAACCTACCAAGGCAAAATTTCTCTCAGGATCATATGCATTTATCCATACAGCATACACAATCATCCGATTTTCAAAACGGATAATAAAATGAGCAGCAAAAACTTCAGTGTTAACTTTTCACAGCTCCTGTTAGTGTTATAAATTATAAGACTATTGCGTGTGTCAGTGACTTTTTTCCACCACTGGCTGGCTGGTTTTCCTTCTGTGTGGAGACGAGGGCTTAACCAGGTAACAGGTTCAGGACAGCAGCAGCCAGAAGACTACAGAAATGGTGCTTAATTGTGTTTTCCATTGTTAAATTTCACAATTGCGTCCACTATTTTCACGTGGCGACCCTTCCTATATTGCTAATGTTAGTTCTGTACAACGGCGCGTCTGTGTAGATTACTTCAACTGGGTCGAACAGGTAGCCTGTTTAGTTTGAGCAGTGCTGCCACCTAGAGACTAGAGGCTTGATTAAAGGCCTATATAAACTAAAAACTCCTACCTCTCAAGCTGCAGAGATCAGAAGAGGAATAATTTCACTACAGGACAACATAGTTGTGCAATCAGGCCTTTTTGGAAAAGCAAGAGAAAAAAAAAAAAAAAAAAAATCACAATGCACACTGAAGCACAGTGGAGGCAGCGTTACACAATGTGTACGCTTTTCATCATCACATACAGGATAGCTGGTCAAACTACTGTGAGGGAAGGATAAATACAGGCAAATCCTGGAAGGAGCTATGTTAGGGGCGTTTCCCCGACCCTGGTTCTCAATGCACACTGCCCCGGATGTTCTAAAGGTTTCCCTGCTCTAGATTCATCCCCTGATTCAAATGACTGCAGTTTGACAAGACTGTTAAACAGCAGTCAATTTAAATTAGGTTTGCTCAAGCATGCAAGGCAGAGAAAAACAATGTGTTAGAGGCTGCAAAATACTTAGAACTGGGGCAAAGGACGATTACATTAAATACATTCAGAGCAGTCATGAATAAGTTAGATCAAATCATATTTTTTGTGTCAGATTTGCTGAGTCAGAGTCCGGATCTAAATCCAACTGAGAATCTGTGGAAAGATTTCAGAAGTGATGTTCATCCAGTCTAACTGAGGGTGAGCTATTTAGAACAGAACAATGGACATTTTTAGTATTTGTATGCAAAGCTAGTAGAGAGACCTCAATAGGGTTGGTGGTGCAAGTGTCCTACGAAGCACCAACTCTGATGAAAGGTCTTATCTGTTAAACATCTTGGACAAAAAGCTTGAATACTTCATAAAACCCAAAAAAACATGCAGGTTTGTGATTGTAACCTGACCCAATATGTAGGTTCATAAGGAAGATTTTACAGTTGAAATCCCTAAATGAGACAAACGTACCATGGAGCATAAAACTCCACCAGGACCGTGTCTTTCCCCTCGATGAAGCTGTCAAAGTTGCTGTTGGTGAGAACCAGGACTCCGTTCTCTTCCTTCACCTCCGTGTCATCCTCGTCGTCCTCCTCCTCCTCTTCTTCCTCATCACTGTCCTCATCAGCTGCCTCCCCTTTGTTTTCTGCAGCATCTTAATAGCAGACAGACTAAAGATGTCAAGACATCAAAGCAGAACGAAGCAGCATGCAGACATAATTTTGAACACTAACTGTTCCCCATCAGGTAAAATTCAGATTTTACAGAGTCCTGCAGCTCTGTTGGTGTTTCAGCCACATGCTAACTAGTAGCCTAATTATGTTCAATTACTTAGCAAGCTGAGTAGGTTAAATGACAATACCCGACAGGAAAAACACGTGTTAACTTAGCAAACGAGGCGCCTATTTCATCTTTTAGGTAAAAACGACACCCCAAAACGCCACACTCACCATCTTCACACCTGCAGACAGACGCAAAGAGTGCAACGCCGAGGAGAACAATTAGCAGCAGAGCAACCTTCTTCATTGTCCCTGCGGTCGACCCGGCAGCTTTAGCCCTTTAATTATCTGAGCTAATAACGCTGATGAATGTCATCAAAAGAGCACCTGTCACACAGACCCGCTGGCCGGATCAATACTGATGGTAAATGCTATGCAAACCTTCGGTTTGTGGTGATTTCATGCAAACTCTCACTACAGAAAACACCGACACCGCCTCCTCAGTCTGTAACTTGTCTGACTTGCCACGCTCTGATTGGCTCTGACCCCTCCGCTGTCCTCCAATCACAAGTCGCCACTCAATAGTTGAAGGTGAAACGTTGAAGGTTGCCATTGGATACTGACGTTGATCCTCTCTGTTCACCGTGACTTCTAGATTAGTGGGCAAAAGTTTTAAACCAAATTCCTTTATCCTTGACTTACAAGAGACCAACTAGTTAACAACTTATTCTTTCGAAACGTCTTGCACAGATTTTGAGTGACCATATCTACATAGTCCCCTATTCATAGCACATGCTAAAAGCCAAAAAATACTTTACACAGGAGTATATTTGTCGTTCTTCTGTTAACATTCTATTGTATGCTACCTATTTGGAAATAACCATCTGATATAGCCTACTTTTTATTTATAGATTTAAATACATGAATGAAACAAATAGGCTTGTGATCCTAATTAAGTCATAGATGTGAAGTTATCCTAAGAGAGAACCAAAATATGTGAACAGAAACCCTACCATCAGCATGATAATGCAGTGCACAAACCACTGCAGCAAATCTAATGTGGATATTTTAGCAATTAACTTTTAGACTCTCAACCCGTTTTAAATGAAAACCTCAAACTTCAATTGATTTTTGTGTAACTATGTGAGACAGCAACACAAAGTAGAGCATAACTAGGGAGCAAAGGGCAAATGATGCATGGAACTAAGTTAATTGTAAAAAAAAAAAAAATAAATAAACACAAAAATGTGGAGGGCATACATAGCTATTTAGTCTTTCTGAGTCAATAACTTGTAGAAATGTTACTGCAGTCACAGCTGCAATTATTTTGTGGTAATTCTACCAGCTTTGCTTATCTAGAGAGTGATGTTTGGCAATTTCTTCCAAAAGGAAATGATGGCACTTGCTTTCATTTAGGTATAATGTGGGATGAATACAAATAAATGTCAAACATTTCAGATTTTTCATTAAAAAAGAAAGAACTATGAATAATAGTCTATATGATTTTTTTTTTCCGAGTGTAAAAGGTTCATTGTGACTCAGAAATCCCAATAGAGCCATATTTGAGAGAAGCTTCAGATATAACTAAAAAGACAGGAACTTTAAGCAAACAGCAGATTCCACAAGCAGGATAACACTGTGTACAATGAGCCTGCTCACACCCAAAATATAGGAGGTCAGAGAAAATATATATATTTTTATGTTTGATTGTGGAAGTGATGACTCAGTTATGTTTTTCTAAATGATAAATGTAAACATATATTTTTTACAGGCTGAAGGTCTTGCTTATGCAGCAAATACACATGAGTGAAAATTCAAAAAGCTTAAACTAAATAACGGCACAGGATAAAAACAACAATAAGTAAATGAACAGTGTTCTATATGGAGAAAAGGTTGTTTCTGTTCCTGCATAATGTGTTCTCTCCTTGCCTTATGGAGAGTTATTAGTGACTGAAAACCCCAGAGAAGAGAACCTTAATTATAATCTTTCAGTATATTCTGATAGGTTTGTTAGTTTAACTCCAACAGGTTGGCTTAACCTTTCAGAGAGGTCACTGTGATCTTGTTTGCACTGTTGTCTCTTGTGAGAGCGACCCTTAATGTTCAGCCTGTGAGAGCTCTCTCAGATTCACATCCAGCCAAATGCAGGGTGTACTCTAGCACTTTATCACCCACCGATAAATAGCAGAAGACCCTCAACCACAGAAGGGAAATAGAGAGGAGAAAGAGCAGGTGATGGTGTGGAAGAAAGTACACAACAATACAAAATTGCCCCACAGTGCATGAGTGTGACTGTACTTTTTTGGAGGGCACCACTGGGGGTCTGCTAAGAGATCAAGGTGGTAAATTGTCAATATAAACTGGGTGCAGATGTGTCTAAGGTGTACTGAACCACAAGGACCACCACCTATTTGCCTGTTCAGCTGATTGAAATCAAGATCTTCCAGTCTTTAATTAAACATCGGAGTCAAAATTACTTTTAATTTCAGTACAGCTAATGCTTCACAAAATCGGCCATGGCCGTCAAATGTGAGCTAAAAGTTCAGTCATGTTTATGTGGCCTAAACCAGCAACCTTGTGAACAGCAACTGGTGTGATCAGTAAGCCTTTGGAGGTGTCAGCAGAGGATCATGGGATATGAGAAACAAAGGCCAGCAGTGGAGCGCCGGTTTGGATGTGTATGCGGCATTTCAGCCTAAGATCTGAGAATTCATACAGAATTTAATAAAAATAAAGACCTCTAGGGCATGACATGCAGAAATGAATTAAAAACTTCCTTGATATAACAATTAGAGCAGCTCAATCAACTCCACCTGTTTTAGTTTTCTACATAAAACATCCATGTTGCTGCTTTAATAGAGCATTTAATGCCGATCACTTATATTGTGTTTGTTCACGATTTATAACATAGAATGTCTTGACGAACCAGATTTTGAACCACAATTACACTTTGTTTAAACAAGACCATGATAGGTAGGCTTAAAAAGCTTAGGGACATATCATAAAAAAGACAAAAGCTGAGGGTCTCTTTTCAAGCCTGCAGCACAGTTTTTTTTTTTAATCTTGATCTGCAACCTCTGTATAGTTTTAGTAAAAATCCAAATCTAAAAACATTTAAAAAAATTACGTTAAACTACATTCACCCATTCATGCACACATTCACACACCGGTATTGGCAACCTACATTGTAGCCACAGCTGCCCTGGGGCGCACCGACAGAGGCGAGACTGCGAGACACTGGCGTCATTGGGTAAAGTGAGTCGCCCTAGGACGTGACAGAAACAGTCGGAGCTGGGGCTCGAACTGCTGCTTCGAACTTCCTTCGAACTGCTGTTTGTGTGCCCCATTTCAAGTGCAACACTGGGTAACTACCCACAGTGCCCACATTTAAAACTGCTTGCGTAACCATGCACACAGACGGGAGGCAGTAATTAAAGCACAAACTGATAACTCTTGCTGTTTTTTTTTTTGTTTTTTTTCCAGGTATCTTCACAGCTCCAGTCAGAGGAGCATATTATTTCAGATTTACCTTGTTTGAGGTCAATAATGCTCATTGGATGGGTATTCATTTGTATCATAACAGCAAGGTGATCATGACTAATTATGACAGAAGTAGCAGCTTCTATGAAAACATGTCTAATGGAGTGATACTACAGTTGGAACATGGGGATGTGGTCTACATGGTTCTTCAGGCACCCCACTCTGTATATGATGAAAAAAGAAATTACAGCACCTTCACTGGATTCCTACTTTTCCCCTTGTGAGAGTAGGCTTCTGTTTTTTTCTTCTAAAAATATAATCTACAAAATCCTAGTTCATAAATATGTCAAAAAAGCACATGATAGTGATTAAGCTAACAGAAGGTTACAACTGAAAAGTATCCCATTCAGCGCATTAACTGCTTTAAATAGTAATTTTGGAGCTCGGATACGTTTTTTTTTTTTATTATACAGGTACTTATCAGTCTTAATAAATGTACGTAAAAGTTAGTTTTCTTAATTCAGTAGCCTACATTATATTTCTGTTTGTGTAATTGACAATTGGTTCTAAATATTAAAGCTAAATGTTATAACACTGCACTTATTGCATCTAGGAAAATTCTTGGAATCAGTCTGTCTGTGAATTTGAATGTTTTTGGTTTTCCCTTGAAATCTTAAAAATAATAAATGTGCACAGTAAGTTAATGTAAACCATGTAAAGATTCAAAATAAATTAACAAAACAATTAAATAAAAAAATCAAAGCAGTTCAGATATGTACCTGAGCTGGTTGACTTCTATTACATGTAGCATTTAATTAATTTTAATAAATATCTGTTCTCTTCAACCCGGATCTTGGTTGGCTAGACAATGTTGACGTCGGGCTAGGTCATTATAGTGAGACGCTCTGATTAGTCCGCGCACTGTGTCCAGAGCGTTAAGAGCGTCAGAAGTTCAGTTTGCTAATTAAAACGCAGGAAAAGCTTGAAAAACACAAAGCGCCGCAGAGACTCTGCTGCCCCTCTGATGGACTCAATGATAGACTTTACATGTACTCTTGCCGCTCTTGACCCTGACGCTTGGGGCGGTGAGAACGCACCGTAAGACGATGCTCACTTGTTAGGTGTGTAAGTCATGAGCTCTGAACGCAGTTTGTTCATATGTGATGTGGATAAATAGCCAAAAATGGCAGCTTTGATCCAAAATGGATGACTTTCCTTGAGGTTTGGATCTGATTTCAAAATAATTTTTGTTGAATGTCATCACAAATTCTACTGAATTTTAAGTTTTTATATAATAGAAATGTTTACTGATGATTTTTTTAAATCCTCCTAGTGGGTGCTGTGCTGGAATCATCCCCCACCCACCGAATATGCATATATATTTGTTAGGGGTTGAACTAATATCAATGTTCTAGAATTTGGCACAGATCAGACAATGTATCTGGAAATTAGAGCCAAATGTATTTCCATGGCATGACGCCAAGCTTTTCCATGCCCCCACACCCTCTTTTGAAAAACTGTCAGCACTTTATAAAACCTTCGCCCTATTTGTTTCAGTCAGTGACCACAGCCAAAGCAAGGAAATAAGGACTGTTGACAGTAACACATTGCACTTCCTGTTGTGAAGAGGCGGGGATTGAGAGACATAACCCAATTAGCCAATGAATATTTTAAGAGTTGGTATGTGATGCCAGCCAAGAAGTTTCATACAGCTGTGACCTTTAATCTAGAAGTAAGTACACTTTGTAAATTTATGACAAGAAGCCTAAATTTGGCCGGCTGTTTAAACACAGAAAAATTATTTTGATAACTTTTAATCCCCAATGCCTTAGGTCGCTCCTCATTGGTTTTGAAGTGTGTAAGTAAAAAGTTCTAGGAGGACTTAGTTCAAATACGGTATGTTTAAATGGCACAAAATGCCGTGTTTGATTAAAAATGGCTGACTTCCTGTTGGGTTTGGACCATGGCTCCAAGAGACTTTATTGTAGGTCCTAAGACACTACATATGTTTGCTGAGCATCATAATCCTCAGATAAAGTACGGCTCGGGGCTGGTGTATTGAAGGCTTCTAGGGGGCGCTGTGGAGTAATTAGGCCACGCTCACCAGATAGTAGCGTACATATCTCTCTGAGGATGGACCAATATGCATCAAATTTAATGTGGTCCAGATCAGATGATTTTTCCGGAAATTAGAGCCAAATATATAGCCACGATGTGACACCTCACTTGGTCTCACCACCATAGCCACACCCTTTTCTGGAAACCCTCAGTGCTTCTCCGACCACAAATTTGCACATGATGCAGACGTATTGACGGAGAGGTTTTTCGTTTATGGTTCTCTATCTTTTTCTCTCTGCTCTTAATAGTTTTTTCAGCGTTGCTCGACCAGGACAGCAGGGGGTGCTTACTTTTTATGGTGGCTCTCCCTACTTTCACAGCACCATTTCAGTTTTTTTCTAGGCTTGTAAATGAATTTCTCTCTCGAGAAGCAACGGACAACAGAAAGTATCTTATTCATAGCTGTAACGCTTTTTACAAGAAGTGCAGCTCAAAGAATACTCAGCGGCCTTTTTTTGTTGTTTTCCTACACCTCCTTGTGTTCAAAATCGGGAAAAGAACAGATTAGATAAATTATAATTTCAATATAAAGAATGTAGTGGCCAAACACTGCATTAACTACTGATCACAGCGACTATAGAGCACCGTTCTGGTTAAATGATCTCTGGCTGTGACTAATCAGATGCATATGCTCTCCGTTGACAGAGATGGGCAGTTAAAAAATGGGGCTCTAATCCACCTACCTTGTGCAGGTGACAGAGAGAACTCGCGTCGACGGATAATGGCCCTGAGTCAATTCATCTGTGTCAAAACAGATGAATTGCTACAGTGAAGCATAAACTAGGCTTTACCCTAAGGTGTTGACAGTTGCTGTTGACCCTTTCATTTTTAAGGATTTAAATTCTAAGCCTTTCAAGGAAAACGCTGCACTTCCTGTTCTGGGGTGGTGGGTCTTGAGCCTAGTTTATGATTCTCCGACCGCAAATTTGCACTCAGACGCAGACGTATTGACGGAGACGTTTTCTGTTTATAGTACTCAGCTCTTCCACTCCATTCTCTATTGTTTTTTCAGTGTTGCTTGACCAGGACAGTAGGGGGTAATACGTTTTCATGGCGTCTCTGTCTACCATCACACAGCGCTGTTTCTGTTTTTTTCCAGGTTTGTGAACATATTTCTTCCTCAAGGAGCATTGAACGCCAGAAAGTAAGTTTTGATTAAGCTGTAAATCTTTTTACTAGAAGTGCAGATTACAGAATACTCTAGAAACGCATGGAAACAAACACAGCAGCCTTTTTTGTTGTTTTCCTACACCTCCTTGTGTTCATAATCGCATAAAATAACAGATTAGATAAATTATCCTTTCAATATAAAGCATGTAGTGGCCAAACACTGCATTAACTACTGATTACAGCGACTATAGAGCCCCGTTCTGGTGAAGCGATCTCTGATTGTTACTGAAACTGACCAATCAGATGCATACGCTCTCCCTTGACGGATAGTTAAAATTTAGGCCTCTACTCCGTGCGTCCTTGCGTTGGCGACAGAGAGATAATGGCGTTGCGTCAATCTGTCTCCGTCAAAACGCAGAAGCATAAACTAGGCTTTAGGTGGCGTCAGCAGGTGATCATCTAGGATCGTCAAGGACCTAATGAACATTCACTACATAAGGTTTCATCCCTCTGTGACTTTCTAAAGTGTTGTTGCAACTGCTTGATATGGGAGAATGCCATAGAGATGGAGATAAGGATAAGGATAAGTCTGTCTCCGATGGAGTTTAAAAAAATTTGATAATGAAATGTTATCATGATCAAACAATAGTAGAGGTGGATAAAACGATTACATGGTGAAGTAGTTATGAATGTTATTCGTCTCAAGTGATGTATTGGCTCTCCTAATACAAGAAGCAGCCTACTATCTAATGCTTTCTTTTTTCTTTTTAATCTAATGCTTTTTTAACTAAAATTCTCTCTCTGCATGTTTGCACATTAACACAGATTATAATCTTATTTTATAATTGGTGCCCTTTAACACTGATGTCACACTGAAGTTCAGAAAAGTTGCTATGAACTTTGGCCAAGGCTACAACCCAACTACAGGCACCAACCAATTTCCCCCATACTAATAAAAACAGCAGGTGGGATGGTGGGAATTTATGCAGTGGCTGCTTATGAAGTATGGGTGAGCATGAAAGTATAATGCTTTTAAAATTCAGCTTGAACTGGTGGATATGTTTTTTTTCATGAATCTTGTGAAGCATCACAGTATTTATGATGATGGAAATAATTACACCTCTTTTAGTGGATTTTTGCTTTTCCCCCTGTGAGGCTGCACAGATGTTCAGTTTAATTCACTGTCAGCAAAAATAAAATCAAAAACATGAGCATTGGTAAATGAGAAGAAAAGCATGTATAAGATAGTACAAGCTAAATAATCTCAATCATTTGGAATGTTGACAAAACTTCAGTGTATGAAAAACTTGTGTAGTTGTTTATTATATTTCATCTAGACCAATGGCCGCTGGCTGCTCTGCTTTGTGACCGCATACCATGGAGGCCGCCATTGCTCCTCCCTTGCTGTAGTACCTCCATTTGGCCGCTAGGCCCCCATTGAAAAGCATTGGACTTTAGACACGTTAAAAACAACTTTAATGCCTGGTGCCCCATTGTTTTAACTTTCCATGGCTACATATTCCTCCTGAGATAACGCTGGGCTCATAAAAAGCCTGGGCACCAAGCTGGTTTTCGTAAGATAATTTTTTGAAATCTTGCATAATTAATGAGGGGTCCGAGCCAAGTTTAGCATCAGAGCTAACGACGCGGGAGCAGAATGGGCGTGATTATGACCGAACTACATGCCCATACACGCCCCGCAAGGGCAGAGGCTACAGTGAAGATCCCGCCCCTATGCCCTTTTTAGGAACATGCTTCGTCAGAGCTGGGGAGGAGGAGTCTGTGAATCCGCCATGAATTCCTCCATGAAAGTGTGTCATTCTGGTAAACGGGGAGGAGTGAGAAGGCGCTGTCTATTCTTTTTTACAGTCTATGATCTAGACTAAGGGTTAATTTTGCATTGCCACTTGAAAGAAAGTATACAATCGTAAACATCTAGTCAGTGCAAAAGAATAAAGAACTTGCTGACAATGATTTAAGACCTTCTTTCCCCAGATTTGCTTAGAAAACAATACAAATATATTATGGTTTTGCTGTTCCTGGTTCCTTATGGATCAGAACCTCCACCACCTTAGTATGGGCTGCAGTAAACCAGCTGCCATTTGTTCCAGCCTGTAGTACAGGTTGATTGTCACAAACATCCTCTTCCTCAAGTTTTTCAATGGTGGTTGACACTGAGGATTCCAGCCAGTTTTCAATTTTTAACGTCTCGTTTGTTCCCTCTGAAATGTTCTGGATTTCCATTTCAACCTTGGACCTGCTAGTAAAAGAAAGGAAGATGCATTTGTTAAGTGCACTTCAATATCTTATTCAGAACAATGTTCCAAATCAAATTATTTTACCTGAAGAGATGAGGTGCAGGTGAGGATGTTCCTTCATGTGACTCAAGGGTTACTTTATTCCTTGCTTTTGGTTTTTTCACCATTATCTGTGACCTCAGACATAAACAAATAAAATAAATAAATTGCTTCAAATTGGTTTTAAAGCAATGTTTTGCGCATCCCATGATAAATAATATAACATGGCTTCTAAAAATGAATTTCTTTACCCCTCTCACATATTGAAGTAGATTTTCTGGACTTTGACTGGGCCATTGCAAAACGTTGATTCTTTTCTTTTTTATACCTCCATACTTGAGCTCTAAACTTAGACATGTGACCTAAAATTTGACTCTATTATTAGTATTTTTACAGAGGAATTCATTAGCTGCAATGCATCCCAATGTTGAGGTTTATAAACTGATTTATGGTTTTTATAATCAAACATTGTGTCGTGTATTACTGTCAAACAACTCTATAGAAGTTAATTTCTTCTAGAAACTCATCCAAGCTAGCTAATTGGTTAATTGGTTTTCCAATCCAGCTTTGAATTTAAACTTTTAACATGCTGACCAAGGCCAGTAATGTGAATGATGGAGCTTTTGGTGGTCTGACCTTGGTGTGACTTTGCTCAGATGGTCAATGCCCAGAAGATTGTCAACCATCTTAAACTGTTTTCCACAAAATAATATGTTTCTCTGATGAAAGACGGACTACAAGTACTTTCTTAATAAAGTAATATTAAATCTCCCTAGGATGAAAGGTAGCAATAATTTCTTGATCAGAAATCTGCTTTCTATCACCTGTGCAAAGTTGATTAAAGTCCGTTATTCAAATGCACTTATTACGAACACTTGCCTACTTGCAATGAAAATACAAAAATGAATTTACTTAATTTTCCCAAACATGTCAGTGAAGCCATGTGAATTTCATTTTCCATGAATGAACCATAGAAACATATCTATAAGTCTGATGTGGTGTCAGCCTCACCTGTGCGTCCATGCTGTAGGACAGTGGCGAGGCTGACAGGACAGAACTGGCCTCCTGTCTGTAGCAGTGGGCTCTTAGAGGGTGATGCATGCTACTGGAAAGGACATCCAGTCTGAACAAGAGTTCATCTATGGAGCTTTCCAACTCCTCAAGAGGATTGATCTGAAAAAAGTAACGGATGTTAACCAATGATGAATAAGTGTAGCAGGAGGATTTTTATGTGAAATGTAAAATGTATCTATATCCAGTAAAACTAAATGATGCTATCTTTTTGCAACAAAATAAAAGCAAAAAGTTTGGACTGTCGAAATTAACGCACCAAGGCGGATCGATTAATTCCTAGAACTCTTTTATCGCATTCCCAGAACAGCGCCCTGCTTATAATTAAGCCCGCAACACATCAACTCTCCTTCTTAACCAGCCAAACTGCAGATTGTTGTGCAGCAGCATGTGTTTGTGATCCTAAATGGCATGTGAGGACATTATTTTTGGCTTTGTGGTGATATATTCCTTTTTTGGTGAACTAGAGAATGTGCTGAGTGTTTACTTTTGGAAAATGGTCAATTGTAACATTAGATTAGTCTATATTACATTTGTTAAGTTTATTGATATATTTTTGATTACTTCTACCTCTATTTTATATTATTTTTCATGAGACCACACAAACATTGTGAATGTGAATGTGACTGTGGAGTTCAAAACAAAAACTTAATTGATTTCTCCTATATTTAAATTCTGAAACAAGTGACTGCATCCAGATTCGTCCTATTATTTACACTGAACACTGTAGTTTTTTTTGGTCATATTTAAAAATGCCGATTAATTTATAGCTATCCTGTGATTAATTAGATTACAATATTTTATTGTTCGAAAACCCTACAAAAAAAGAAAGAGAGGGTTTTTGAATGAAGTTTGTATGTTCTCAATTCTTTAAGCACCGGCACCATTTCAAAAGTACAAGTTTGGCACCGGTATAGGATGAAACCTAAATGATACCCATCCCTTATGAAGAGATTCCGGCTAATCTAAACATGTAAGAATCCTAAAATGACATGAACAGATATTCGTAAATGATACAAGGAGTTTTAGCACAAAGTCAGATTTATATCATAAGGACGCATTGTCGAACGCTAAACCCTTTACTTTTTATCGATTAAAATCATGACCTGAACGTCTATGCATTGTTTTATATAATAGGAATCAAACTCGAATGCAAGTAATTAAATAACATCGATTAACATATTTCTCAATATCAATTGGTCTTGTTTCATAAATCCAGTGCACTATGTGGCTCAGGTAGAGTGGGTGCACCATATATATGAGGACAAAGATGACCAAGGCCTTTCACTGCATTACTTCCATAGCTCTCTCCGCCTTTCTTACTGCATACTACCAATAAATAAAGTCCTCTGGTGGCATAAAACCTTTAATAATTAAGTAAATTATAATAAAACTCAATTCAGTTCATGTAGACTCATCACATTATTTATTTTACATTAATTTCATTTTTATATGTATTTTTATAATGTATAACAATTTGTGTTTTAGCTAAATATTTTCCTTACCCTTTTTTTTTCATAGTCATCCAACCTTGCTTTTCTTTGCCAGCCAGTGAATTCAGACACCTTCAGTCTTACGTAGCATAACAGTTCTCCTGTGGTAAAAGTAACGCTCCTGCTCTGAGATCTTTTAGCAGTTTTCACTGATGAGGATATGACCCCAATTACCTGTAAGAAAGACATGTGACTGTTAGGGCACAACAGTAATTTAAATATCTAAAACCCTCTTTTAAACTCTGAGAATTAAATGTGAAATATTGTAGGCCTACCATTGCCGTCCACACAGCAGTAGTTGTCAGAAACAGAAAATTCCAGTGAGAGAAATCCTGCTGTGAGTGAAGGCGGCTCTTAGCGAACCGGATTCCACGGAAATGACAGAGCAGAGTGAGAAGGGAGCGGGGAACAGAGCTGAAAGCCCAGGAGCTGTCTGCATACAGCAGATTAGCCGAACAGGACAACGCCAGCAGAAGGATCAGACCTGAAACCTTCCAGGTAAAAATGCATTAGTTGTGTCTTAAGAAATGTTCAAATTGATGTGAAAACTCTCTGACATTTTGGAAACAAAATAAAATAAATCACTATTACAGTATAAGGTATTTACCACAGGGTATAAGAGTGTGGAAAAGCTGTGTGAAAAGAGGGCAACTGAGGAACTTAAGGTTCTGTTCTCTCCAAGCACTGTCACACACTTCATGGTCAGGAGGAAGAAGATAATGCCCAACAGTATCCGAATATTCTGCAGGGACAAACGCAACTGATTTTAGAGACATTTAAACACAAACTTTTTTTTTATACTTGCTCTAAAAATATCACCTGGTTGTTTCAGCTTCTCACCTGTTCCCAGTCGGCTGCAGCGCTAACAGTAGCATGTCCTCCGTGTTGCGTCTGCAGCAGACTCACAACTTCCACAATCATGGTGGAGTGATAGATACAACATAAATAACAGGCTAGAATCAGTGGCAGCAGACTGACCTGTAGAGGAGAGACAGCAGAGAAGGGGAGAAACATTTTTCAGGTAGGTCAGCCTTTCAGAAAAGAGTTACTGTGGTCCACTGAAAAAAAAGGAAATTGGCAGGTCTTTGAATTTACAAAAACCAATCTTGTAAATCCTCACAAACTATTCATGTTTCTCTTATTTCCTTGATTTAATTAAGTACAATTTAAGCAATTATCAACAATACTGAATACTGAATTCTTGCGTTGGTTGAAAATGAAGGAATTGTGTTACAGAAATGAGTATAATCATGTTTAGTTAACACTGGAAAGGAAATCATATATCTTATTTGACCAATAAAGTTCTAAGTCATTGTGTAGCAAAGTGGTCAATGCAGATCTCCATGAAAATGAGGCAATGTTCCTTTTCTAAGTTCGATACCCGTCCCCTGCCGTATCTTTTTGTGTCTTCAACTACAATCCACTGTCAAATAAAGGTTATTGTGGCCACAAAACCTTAAAGTAATAGAAGAATTTTTAAGGTTTCACTATTTTCATTTTGGCTATTTCTTCTAGCCACACTGAAAACATTATGAAGCAGCCTATTCCCAACTTTCTGTAAACTTGAAAAAATTAGATTGGAAAACATTGCCTCTTTTTATAGAAGGATTAAAGTAAAAAGTTTTTGCTAAAGCATTAACTGTTATCTGTTAGTTGACTAAACATATTTTTTAAAGTAATATAAAAAAATATTTCTTAATCACAAGTAAAACCTCTGAACCACATGAGGAGAACTATTGAATGTGATTTAAACCAATTGGGTTATGTGTGGCTGCAATGATGTAGTGGGTAATGCTTTGCATTCCAACTAGAAGATCTAAGTTCAAAACACAGCCTGGGAAAAATCTACATGAATTCCCAATACACATTAACATTGAGTATGATTAATGATCCCAAACATGTTGAAATGAAAACATTTGTTTTAATGACTTACAAATAATGTGACTACATTATGTAATAAATTCATGTTACGAACATGTTATGTTAGGAACCGATGTACACAATTTAATCATGCAAACTGAAATAGCTTTTTATTTCAGTGTGTATGCATTAGATTAGAGTGTGGTGTAAACTAAGTGTGTGTATGTATTCCTATTTGCCCAGTCTGTGTGTCGATGTGATGGAGAGTTTGGCTGACTCACATTCAGCCACATGCAGGGTCTCCTCCAGCTTCCCATCAGCCCTTGCTGTGCAACAATGGACACTTGGTTGCGGCATTGGAGTAGAGACAAGAAAAGGAAGAGCAGCTGGTGGTGAAGAAGAGAAGAAATTTCAAACTTCAGTCTGTAGAGTTCTGGTTTCCTCAGATGTGTTTCTGCCTGGTCAGAATGAAGACTTCACCTTGCAGACCACAACAACATAGTCCCATAGATCAGGAGTGTGTAACATTGTCAGTGACTGGATTTTTGCAGAGTGCAGCAGTATGCCATCAGGGCTCTGCTCAGTGATCAGGCTCACACTGCTTAACAGCTGAGACACAGGGCTGTACAAGGTGAACTGAACCTTCAGGGCCACCGTCCATCGGTCGATCCAGTAGCTTGAATGCAGATTCTTCAGCTTTGATGCAGCTTCAGACCTGCAGAAGAGTGAAGCTGACTTCTTAAAGCAACCAAACCAACATTACGGAATCAGCATTAGTAGTTATTATCATGTTTGTTTCTGTGGGTCTTACTTTTTGTGGCCTAAGCTGACTGTAGCAGCTTTCTCTGAACTGGGATGATCACACATCGGGGGATTTTTCAGCATGGGATTCTGGGATATATTGAAAATGAGGGTGAGTGTAGTGAATGGAGAGTTGGTATTTGAATAAAGCATATTCAAGGAAAATGCATTTGAGAAACAAAAAATAAAATTAAACATAGATTAAAACTAAGTTTTATTCCCCCCCAGAAACTGTATCAAATATTTTACTGCAAAGACGATAGGAACCTTTTTTAAATTAATGTATATCTAGAATTTTGACAAAAACTGAATTGACCAAATTGATAAATTATCCCCAAATGTTTCTGCATCTTTTCAAGATAGTGGCAGAAATCTGCATCTCCAACCTTCCCTTTTTGATGTACAGATAACTTACTTGCTTATAAAGTAAAATAAAACCACAAACCGCCCAATTTAAAATTTTTCTGTCCATTTGTGACAGCTTATTTTGTATTTATATGTCATAATATGCCTCTAGTGATTATTATTCAATTTAATTCTATATTTGGAGATTGAATCGTAAAAGTGATGTCCTGATCCAAACTGTAGGAAACCACCGACCTTGCTTCATTATGTTTATTTAATCAACAATTTAAATAATAATTGTTTCATGAAGTTTTCAATTTGCATTTTTCCCATACAATCTTGTCACCATTTGGACTGCATGAGTAAATACATACATTAAGTAACTGATACATTAATTACATTAATTGATTAATTAGATTAAATTATTGTGAAAAATATAATTATCAATACATCAAATATAATTATCAATATATCAAATATAATTATCAATATATCACTTTAAAGTAAAATGTAACTTTTTTATCATAGCATGCTTTAGATCAACACAAAATTTATGACACCCAGCAGCTTAATGATTCCATGACAGACAAGTACACGATTTAGTTGTTTAGACAATATAAATACAATATAAAAACAGTGGAAGGTTCTATTGATTAATCATATGCTAATTTGACCGAACTTTAGGGATGCAACGATACCACTTTTTTCAAATCGATACGATACTTGGATCCGAGTACTTGATGATACGGAGTACCAAAGCCAATATTTCTACCACACAAAAATTAATTGGAAGACAGGTTTTATTTTCTTCTTTACTTGTTGCAACAAATAATGGTGAATCGGATATGAAATGAAATATTAATAAAAATGACCACAAAACTACATTTTCAAATGAAAAAAAAAAATTTCTGCCATCATGCCTATAAACTTTTAGAAAAAATATGTTTTTCTTCATAATTGTAATCTATCTTTCACCTTCACAACAAATTATCTGCATTTCCAGTTGCTACAATATTGCATTTAACTCTTTTAACTTACCTTAAATATGTTGGATCTATCGGTCTTCTGTAGGATAGGCTCTCCAAGTACTATGTGCAACCGCTGAAATATTATTCAGTGTAACATATAAAATGCTTTGTTAAAAAGAATGATCAATCAATTCATTTTATAAAAAATATGAAAAAGACATTATTGACACTCCATGTATATTTTAAACCATTTTAATCTCTCTATATTAATAATATATGAATGTATTGATATTTTAATGTTAAATATGATATATTTTATTGTCAAATTCACATCAGAAGTTTGGAAAGCAACTGGATATTATCCACCTCAGTCGAATTCTGGTACAGGAAATCCAGCAGACTCGATTGTGTCCACTTCCACCATTCCTCGCGTGTTTTTATGGAGGTAAAAGAACTATTGTTCCTGTCAGAAACGTATACAAATGTTTTCACTTTATATTTATGAGTTACATCTTGGATTGCATGTATGTATGTGCCTTACCATATAAAGTGTCTCTTTATGGCTTTGTTAAGATTCTGGTGGTCTTTCACTGAGCTGCCAGAGATTATACACACCATCAGGAGAAGCATGATGGCGCAGAAAATGAAATTCCTGCATGAGAAAGCAAAAACCAGATTTCTTGTTGCAAACCTTTTCAAATGCACTTAAAAACACTGAGACCAACCTGAGCGTTTCATGGATCAGAGACTCTCTCTTTCTCTTTCTGCGTGCTTTCCTCAGTTCTGCTGGGGTCGGTGGGTGTGTGAGACGCAGGTGCCGAGCCCTTTCCCGAGCCTTGAGCAGCTGCTGAAAGGAGGAAACCGAACATTAACGTCTGAGCAGAAAATACCACTGACCAAGCCATGCCAATCCATCAAGAAGCAACAAACAGGCCTAAAATGAGCTTGTCTCTAACTGAGAAGAGCCAATTAATCCACCTGTATAAAAATGTATGATCCTAGCACTTAATAAAATGTTCTCTATAGGAATAAATTAAACAGAGGTTCAGACTTAGCAGCATAGTCCTCACCTTTTCTACAGAAGTCTTCTCACAAACAGCAGATATTGTGAATTGTTCTGGTTCATAAGCATCATACTTGCTCCACAGGTTTGTCTCTATTTGCGACTTCCTCACACCGAACAAACAATGGGAACCTGCTGTCTTGTACCACAAGGAGACAGCCATTGCCATCATAAATATCTGGAGGAGAACAATTAGTAAAATGTTGTTATTGGTGGAATGTAAGGAAATTCTTACAAGTTTAGATAAAGAGCAACTTTCTAGATATTTTTTTGTTATTATTACCAGAGCTGGTTGGATGATGAACATACAACTCGAAAGAGAAACAAAAAGAGAGTGTATCCAAAGCAGAACCTTGCTGCTGCTAAAACTGAAAGAAAAAACACAAAAACATAATTTGTTAGAACGACATATACTCTTATTTTCTTTAAAAAAAACAAAAAGTGAAGCTTTGGTGAATGCACTACCTCATCCCAAATCTTGCTGTAACCACCAAGCATAAGAGAGACAACAGCACACACAGCGTCCAGCCCAGAGAGCGGCACCAAAGCCGCGCTGTTCTTAACTTTTTTCCAACCCATTGATCAGCATTCCCTCCAGCTGTATATGTTTCGTACTGACCCCTCTCAGGTAATTGTTTTTGAGCTTTTCCTTCAGATGTGTGATTACAATTGTGCTCTTGAGAAATCAGTAGCAGTTCATGGAGCGCTAGTCCCTCACTCCCCTCAAATAGCAGAAAATCATCATTCCTTCCGGCTACTCTGATTAGGGTTGCAGACTCTTCATTCATGCCCTTATTTTCATGAAAAGAGGAAACTGAGGGGGTACATCTTTCCTACAACAAGGAAATAGATTTCAGACAGAGTCCTATATTACTGTGAAAGAGGAATGTGGTAAATATTTAAAGCTCAACCTGGTATTTTTTCCTCAAGGCTTCCCGTGCCCACCTCTTACAGCTGCCGCAGGACAGATGATAGTCTAACTGACCGTTGCTTACTGAAAAGACTTCTGCAAGAAGATGTTACAAGTAAAACACACACAAAAGGTGCCAAATTTCAAAAGCAACATAAAAAAAGAAAGCAACAAAACTTGATGGAAACTAAAAAGTCTAATCAAACCTGACCCTGAAAATCACCCTGTGCTGTTTTTATGCAATTTGCATGTCGAACTCTTGATCCCATCAGTTTTTTGCCAGTCAATCGAAACAGGAAAGATATAAGTGTTGCAACAGGTAACACAACCATCACACTTAGAAGTCCAGTTGTAACAGAGACAGCTGATATGTCGGCAATGCCCACTTCGAATGGCAACTGTAAATGAGCAGAGAAAAAAAAACACTGGTGCATGTCATACCATACTTTTTTTCTCAGATTTTTAATTTACATTTTATCAAAAATTGTAAAGAGGAATAACATTTTTGCTTGCTTTTCACATTAAACAGTACTGGGCATTTGTATTTAGCCACCTTTTTCTCTGATACCCATGAATAATATTCAGAGTAACCAATTAGTAAAATCCCCTAATTATTAAATAGTAGCACTGGACAGCACCATGATTCCCTTGCTAAAACATGGTGGTGGCTGCATTAGGCTGTCATGGTTCTTTCAAGGATGCATAAACCCACCTGATCATTTGTACAGGTTATGATGACAGTGTTGGCACATGAATACCCCAACAGGAGGAGCAGGCAAACACTAAGTCTCTGAGTGTGTGTATACGAGCTGGGACTGGGGCAGCTGTACACACAATGCCACATATGGAAATCAGCAAGGTAGTCTGAGCACCTGAGAAACAGCATCTGCAAGAATGCGTACGGACACAGAGAGTCACACTGGGTCTTAAATTAATTCCGGGTTTATGTTTGTATTCAATTGTTGCACCTTAACGAGATGCATTTCTTGAGAGCAGACACGCAGCATCCTCTCCACTTGGCCATCACCTCTGTTCACAGCCAACCAGCATTCGCTAACAAACAGCCATGAGCGGCGCGCCTTCACCTGCTCTCTACTCACCTGGATCACAAGCAGTGAAATTACCCAGCCTGCCGCTCAAACTGAGAGAACAAGCAGACATTGAAAGCAGTGTGCGATGAAAAACAGAGGCTTTACCTCTGACACGACCACTTTTTTGAGGTACCAGTCCGGAGAGGGGCCAGAGTTGTCATGCCAGATGTGAACCCCCCACACTGGACCCAGGCTGTCGGCTGCACTGTGGAGACCAAAGACAAAGCAGAGTCTCTCTATAGTACTATTGGGATATTAATATGGGGAGAAACATTGGTATTTTACTAAAAAACTTGAAGGTGGAGAATATTTTACCTTAGTATGAATGTGTCTTTTGTATTTCTTCTAAACAGAGTGCACCCTGGGACTCCAAGCTCTTTTGTTTCTGAGCATCCATTTTCACCATACAGCACAATGTAAACCTGTCAGACATACAAGCGTCGCAAAACCAGGATTTTGATCTGAAATTTAAATCTATAAAACTCAATATGTTTTATGTTCATTAATATACTTCTTTGTGTGTGTGTGTGTGTGTGTGAGTGTGTGTGGGTGTGCATGTGAGTGGTTGTTCTTTGCTTTACTCATATAATGTTGTGCCCTCTAAAAGCAGGAAAATATTCACACAGGAAATTCTATCTAAAGGGCAGAAAACCCTACAACCAACGCAGGCTTTGTATTTGCAGATTAATGCAAAAAGATCACAAGTGGTTGTGGGCACAAAAGAAATGTTTGAGAATATGGATAGGCTTACTTTTGCTGTCATGCGGGTTGCAGAGCAGAGACCAGTGTGAATGCAAACAGCATAGAGATATGGGTCTGCTGGATTATTGTCAGAAAGGTAGTAGGCCCTTTGATTCTCCTTGGACAAAACATCAGCTCTCCTAGACCAGACCAGCCCCAGGATGTACAGGACAAGAACGATCGCCAGAATACTGAGCACAGCCGTATTACCGGAGCCACTGAGAAATAATGAAGAAAGGATAAAATGGTACAGTAGAGTCAGAGTCCTATGGTAAGCTTTTTATTCATCTCTTCAGAGCAAAATGTGAGGCTTTTTCTATTCCTCTCTAAAACAAAAAAAAAAAAACAAAAAGAAGAATAATCATATTTTTTTATGTGATAATGAGGATCACCTTAGGAAGGGATCCAGATCACCTGTATCCATACTGCTCTGAATTGGCTGCTGAAACACAGTCAGTGGCCTCAGCTGGTAGCAACTAGATTCAAAGAATATGAGCAAAAAACAATATGATTACTGTAAATCAGAAGTTTTACCACTTTTGTTTTTGCACTGTCGATTTATTTGATTTTTTGTCCACACACAGTCCATGTTTTACCTGCAGTTAACTGTAGAAGACGTGTCTGTTTGATGTGTCGTGCAACCGTGGTGTGTCCAGGCCCCCTGCTGTCCATCCCAGGACAAGCACAGACTGCTGTCCACAGTCAGGCTGTAGCTTATCTGTTCATTTTGTATCTTTCGCTTGGCTAATCTTGCATCTAGCAGTGCTATGTGGGCGATGCCTGCAGCTGTAATTTGTTTTGCAGTTTACTTGTAAGTTTATTCCTTTCTTAAGCACCAGAAATTTTTGTGAGGTAAAAGCAATTTTAATTGCACAGATTGAGATGTCTATTCATTATGAATAGTCTTACAACTGCATTTTCCCTTTATTAACAGGAGCCTCTTCTGTATCTATGATCGAAGCTGAAAGCAAACCCCAAAATAAACAAAATCTCTTTCACAGGAAAGTTTCTTGAATAAATTGTGGCTGTCACTGTTGAAATCACAACATCAAAGCAATCTGTCACAAAGAAACATACAAAAGCACAATCTTCTTTTATATAAATTAAGACTTTACTTTTAGACAAACCATTGTTGACTAGTGTATATGATATTTCAAATAATTGAGGAAAAAAAATATTTGGCAGGATAAGACAGCAGATAAAAAAAGGATGCAAGAAAATTGTTCTACCGTTGAGATAGGAAGGGGGCAAAGTTAATCGTACAATGTTTTGCTCCCACTGGTGAATCCTTTTCAGGTGGTGAATGCTGGGAGTTGGCCTTTCAAACATCCTGTCAAAACCAAAAATCATTGTCTAGTTTCGTGTTTTTTCGTGAAAATAATTATCTTTATTTAATGTCCAATGTATTTTATCTGGATTTGATGTGACTAGTGCATAATTATACCATAGAAGGAAAATAATACATGATGTTTTGAATAAAAAAGGTGGCATAAATTCATATTCACCTTCTGTACTCTAATAACAGGACAACTATCAGTTGTACACTATAAAGGTCTGGTTTTAACACAATCTGGTCGGATAATAAGGAATGGTTTAGATCGAAGCATTAGAATGGCTAAATCCAGAGCAAAATTTAACAGAGAATCTATTCGCTTTTTTTACACCGTTGCAAGAATTTTAGTGCTTATATGAGAAAAGCTGGTGGAAACATATCCCCAAAGACCTGCAGCCATAATCCCAAAGAAATGTGGTAATGATCAACGGGATGAATGCAAATCCATGCCACATTTTTCAGATTTTTAGCAGGATAAAAACAGTTAAGTGACAAAACATTAAAGAGAGGTGTAAATACTGCTGCTAGTTGCTGTTTCTATCATCACTGTGTGTACCTAAAGAGAAGCATGATGGGAAAAGGCTTCCTGGACGGTGGAGTGAACCGCACTGTCATCTGGATGGCCCGCTGTAAAATCTCCTGGCTGATGCTGAAGCTGTGGTAGTTGACCTGGTGACGCAGCAGGGTGTACTGATCTGTTGAGCTCTCCTACAGCAGAAAAATGTGGTTAGAATGGATTTCCTTAAGAACTTCACTTGTTTTAGTTTCACATGTAAATCAAGTATGATTCACAGGGATCTAAACAACCCGTTTAATTAAAAAAAACAAACAAAAAAAAAAACAAGTTTTTTGAAAGAGTTCAGAAGAGAAGACATACGTTTCTTTGGGGAAGTTGAACCTCAATGTTTATTGGCTGAAGGAGTGGACCAATATGGATTTTTCTCCTGGTGCTGCACTTAAACAGACTTAGATCCACCACCGGTCCACTCAGCTGGGAAAAAGAGGTGAGAATAAAAGTGCTCCCTGTATCAAGTTGTGGAGGACATGTTTCTCTGGGGCGTTGGTTGTGGCTGAGCTCAGTTAGCACTCTGAAGACACATGGATGCTGCTCTCTCAGTCGAGCCCTTCTATTGTGAAGACCAAGCACGCTCTGGATCAGAGCGGCAGGCATACGGACGGTGGTGAAGCCGCTCCTGAAGATCGTGGAGGTTCGGTTTTGCAATGAGGCGTGCAAAGTGATAAGGCCGGCGCTAACTGTGTGCTGCTTGGCCTCGAGGGCCAAAATGTGACTCTGGAAATTAATTAGATTTTTAAATTTTAATTAAACTACTACTACAACTACTACATTTAATTTTAAAACAGTTCAAGTTTGAAGAAGCATCCCTTTAACACACCAGCATCAAGTCTGCTGCGGTCTGAAGAATCTCCTCCACAAGCTGCGCCAACCGCTTTGTTGGAGCCACTCCTCCATGTTGCAGGTGAGGACCGGTGGATGGGTTTTGTGCGTGCCGATTAGATGCATTTTCAGAATCCTGTATGTTTTGTGCTTTGAGCGATCCTGCCTTTAATACATCTGCATTGTTAGGATTGTCTGGTGCTTCAGGTGTGCAGCTACAACATATGACCACCCGTAGGCAGTATGACAGAGAGTTGATCAGACTGTAAAGCATCTCCTGGTCAGGCCTGATCTCAGGAAGCATCGCTGAAACAGATCGGACATATGAGGCTACATGCCTGACACTCATTAATGTCACCTGAAGGGGAAAAAACTATCAGAAACCATTTTTTATCATTCGGGATCATTTCGTGGATGAAGAACAAATCACTTTAAGCACACATTTTTCCTCTCACCTGATTAGTAACTTGTAGAAGCTCATTCAGAGTGAAGACACTGTCAGCTATTGATATCTAAAATCAGAATCGCGTTGAGGATAACTGTGTATTAACTGCTGCAGATCAAGAATCAAGTAGTGAATCGTCTGTCTGTGTCTCTCTCTACCTGGTCATTGCCCTTAAAATCGCATAAAGCACAAATGAGCACATTGCGAGTGTGCTTCTGTGCATGTGTGTTCGCCTCAGGGTCCTGCCTCAGTCTCTTCAGGACGCCGGTCAGGAGGCTGATGTAGTTCCGGATTTCCACTGTATTCCCGCGCTGGATTAAAGAGGCCAAGTTCTTCAGACTCTCTGACCTGGAGGCGTTAAGAAGTAACATGTTATACTCCTGCTGCAGCAGAGAGACTATTCAGTTACATCAATGATGATGATGGACAGCATAACTGTCCATCATCATCATGAGCTCATGAGTTGAACAGCAAAAAAAGTTATAAAATCATAGAACTGATGCCACTTTCTGAAACATTACAAAGAAAACCATGTTACAGCTATGCCTAAAAAAACATTTTTTCAGAAATTCTGTATTTCCAAATTGAATTTCCAATAATGTCAAGAAATTTATAATTCCACTCTAAGAAAAAAAAATCTCAATACGTAAACAGAACCTGATATTAACCTATTTGCAAAATCTAACATAAACACAACAAAACAGCAGGAAAACCTCTTCCTAAAAAAAAAAACTCCTAAGGAAACGGAAAGAAAGAGTAGCTGACTGTGTCTCTTACAGCTTCAGAGCAGGATCCCATTGAGATGACGAAGAGGAGGATGAGTCTCTGAGGAAGCTTGGTCTGACTCTGACCGTGACAGCACAAGGTTTGGTTCCTGATCCAGAGCTGCTGCTTCTGATTTCAGTGTAGATTCTTACTGAAGAAAAAAAAAAAAAAAGCGGTAAATGAGTTCATTTAATCCAATACGCAGAAGGAAATCTCAGTAGAATGAGGTTGATGAAAGTTAAACCTTATTAATCATTGTCTCTGTGCCTAATTTTCACCTTCATAGTCATCTTTGGGGTCGCCTGATGGGAGGCTGAAGTAGTACTGGAAGTCTCTTCCCTGGTATAATGTCCTGGGGGGTCTGCCTCCTACACTGAAGCTGTACTTGTACTCTAGATCCTTGTATGCACACAGAAACACCAACATAAAAAAAAGAGTTCACACAGGGAGCTTACGAAAAACCCTTAAAGTTGTGAAAAAAAGTTAAAATAAAGCACAAATGCTGTCAGGGTTTATAATTTAAGAACTGAAACCTAAACTGAAAGTGAGGTCAATAACAATGTGTGTGCTTTATAAGAGCAGAAAATCATGTAGTGGTGAAGTGCATTTCATTTATGAAGCATTTGATAAATACAGGATAGGTTTCTCAATGCATGGGGCTCATACCTCACGTCCTGAGGTACAGAAGATGCTGAAGGGAGTGTGTAACTCCATCCCTTCGACAGGCTGAACCTGGCACCGCATGCCTTCTGGGACAGGGTTGGTTTTTAGGAACAGCTGAGTTTTACCAATCGTATTATCTTGAGACTCTGGAAAATAACAGATTAAGTGTTTACTATATTGGGGGGAAAACCCCAGAATGCTTTAGAATCATATAACTCAAACTGTGCACTGTCTGTTTTTCTCTAACAGTGTTAAAACTTACTGGCAGTGACCTGCAACATGTAAATGCTACTTGGCTTCAAACTGAAAGGTCTGAATATGAGCAAATTGGAGGAGATTCCTGAGGAAAACATGGTTGAAAAGATGTAAAAAAAAATAAGCATCAAGAGAGAAACAGTGTTAGGTGATTGTACTTTATGGAATTTCTGAATGTTGTACCTGTGTAAGTGTAGGACTGAAACAAGCCATTTTCTACTGCGTCTCGATGTAAGTCGAGCAAAGTTGGCTCCTGAACCACCAGTCCAGGTTTATGATCAACCAGGTTACTTCCCTCATTGTTGAGTACCGTCCGATCAAACGCTGAGATGTTATATGGATTGAAGCTCTCAGCATCTACACCCAGTAATAATCAAGGATTTATTCTAATCAAGGATTTAATACATAACAATCTTGCACAAAAAGAAAAACAGCAGTGAACAAGCGTGTTTTCTTTAGTGTCTTTTTTTATTTGTTTTTACCATTAGATCTTCCTGCAGGCATCCCTGGATCTCCTTCCTCCACACTTGGAAACGGAACATCATAATCTGAATGAAAAAAAACAATAATCCTTTAAAAGTATTTCATCAGTAGATTTGGTGGGCTTGTAATCCAACATAACGCAACATAAAGTAACATCAGAGCATCTTTCATTATATATTTATATTTTCGCACAGCAAAACCTCACATTACGAATGTAAATAATTCCCAATTAATCTTTTTAATGTTGTCAAAGCAAACAAGTAAAGTTAAACCTACTGTTCTGAATCAGTGATACCCTTTGAAGGTAAAGCATAATTAGAACAAAACTTCTCTACCACATATTTAGAAATATTATGTCAAAACATATTTTCTCTTTGTGTATCAGTCAAATATTTACATGATTATTTTGACTCCCTTTTTAGCTGCTACACATAATAGTACAGTAGAGGTCAGTAAAACAGCTAAATGTATTAAAGGTTTAATTACAAAAGACAAGCTTTTTCAGCTTTAACATTTTAGAAGACAATAAAGAGTGTCTTAGGAAGAGGCTTTAGCGGAGATGTGTTAATATTTTTTTAAACTATAGAGCAAAGACCATGCGGTTTGATTTTAGCAGATAAAGCTTTACAGCAAAAATAAAAATAAAAACTGACATTGGTAATTTCTGCTCTAATAATATTTACCCTGTTGATCAGCTACAAAATCTTTCTCCGTTAAAGGAAAAGCATATCTCCAGTCTGCAGAGGATTCACTTGGGATTTCATCAGATATGCCAGTGAGGCTGATGTGGTCTGAAAGCATTTTGCCATCCTGGTCGAGGACAGAAGTATGGGATCGCTCGGAACTTGACAAGTCTAAAAAGGGGAAGAAACAGGGTAATTAGATTTGGTGTATTTGAGAAACTAATAAGGAAGACACTTTTGGACACAGTATAGGACAGACTTGACCCGCTACAGTCAATCAAAAAGAGGATTTGATGATGCCATGGGAAAACTTTTACATTTAGTTTTAAACATCTGGAGGGCCCGAAGACACTGGCCAGATTACTTTTTATTGATTTCTCCTCTGCTTTTAATTGCATATTTTAGCAATTTAATTGCATATTTTAGCTCATAAATTAAGACATTTTTATAATGGTGACCCTGGTCTCATTTCTTGGCTTGTGAACTTTTTAGCTGAGAGGGTACAACGAGTTAATGTTTGTTTTTTTTAAATCTCTGACTCTTTTATCATCAACTGGATCTCCTCAGAGTTGTGTCCTCTCTCCTCTTTTATTTGTTTTATACACAAATGACTGCCAGAGCTGCCGCACTGGGCCCCATATCATTAAATTCGCAGAAGACTTGGTGATTGTGTCAATACAGAACATGGCCTGGTAGTTCACGATTTTTTAAAATGGTGTGAAGATTCTTTTTTAAATATAAACTTATCTAAGACAAAAGAAATGTGCATTGACATTAGGAATAATCCTCTGATTTATCCTGTAGTAATAAATAATCAGAGTGTCGAGATGGTGTCACAATATAAATATCTGGGAGTACTCATCGATGGTAAGTTTAATTTTGGACCCCAGGTTGAGTCGGTGATCAAGAAAGCACACCAGCGTATGCATTTTTACAGGAAACTTTGTGTTTTTAATGTTTGACCAGTTTTTATGAAAGTGTTTTATTCCTATTTTATCGAATTTATTTGTTGGTATGGTTCACTTTCTTTGAGAAACAGGAATTCCCTGCAGAGCATCACCAGAGAATGCAGTAAAATTGCAGGCATTCCTCCGATCAACCTCAGCGATCTATTTATCTCTATAGATCTCTTAAGAAAGCTACAGTTATCATGACAGATTCCAGGCACCATCTGTGGGCAGAGTTTCAACAAATCAATACTATGTACGACAGAGAGAAGGAAGACATATTTTATTGCTGCTTCTGTCAGAACGTTAAGCTCATGCTTGTGAGGCTTCCTCTTATTTTTGTCTCGGTTGTGTGATGTCATGAATTGTTTTTTAACTGCTGGCTGTGAAACTATTTGCCCCACAGGGACAATAAAGTGAACTGAACTGAACAAAACAGTATTTGTGTGTATTGAGTCTGCTTCAGACTAACGCACCAGATTGATCTGATTCGTCCCACTGGTTCTGTGACACATCTGGAACAGGAGGGTGGAGGGAAGACATCCCAGGAGTCAGGGCGGATGGAGTAGGATTCTCCAGCAGTGCTGCTGGGGCACTAACATCTACTGTGTAACAAAATGGAACTGGAACACAACCAAAATTAGGTCAGTATGGTTTTACAACAATCAAGTTTATTCAAAAGCAATAATAGGATAAAAGAATGCATCTTTGTTTACCCTCTTTGATGGGCTTGGAGGAAGAGTTGACCAGGTATAGGCTCCAAGCGTACTGAATGAGTTCACTGCGAATTTTACAGTCCTCGCAAAGTGCACGCACAGAAAATGCCTGATCCCAGTTCAGATGGTCTCCCTGGCACTGATGGCAGAAAGCCGAGATCCTACTGGATACAACATATTTTGATCAACTGTCCACTTCACCTGTCAGTTCGATATATCACTGCAGATGCGCCGATTTTAATTATAAAACGAGTGAATACCCAGTTAGATGTGATGTCACTGTGAGGAAAGCCTCGGAAGAAGCTGAACGCTCTCCACTGTGGACAGTGAGCGTGAACTGGAACTGGTCGAACTTGGGCTTCAACGTACTGGTCGGGAATGTCAGCACAGGGGATGAAGTGGGAATTTCCTGGTCAAAACAGGAGCTGATGATGGTGGACACTGGTTTACATGTCCAACTGTAACTATGGAGAGAGAAAAAAATAAGAAAATGAGATGCAACCTCTTCAGTTACTCAGAGAGCACGGCAATGATTCAAGATATAAAGGGTAAAGATTTATTTGAAGTCTTGGTGGAGGGTTAGGATATCGTCTTCTTATGCTTACTCCCCCCCAACCAGGGGTAATCTTTAGATCTAAATCATAAAATAAATAAAACAAGAGTAAAATAATAAAAGAAGACACATTAACCATTCTGGAATTACATTATTGATTGTCATTCTTTTCAGAAGCTTTTACATTTTACTTGAACTCTTGAGTAAGGCAGTTAAAGCTACTGTATCTCTCTTTTTCTCTTTTTATTGATCCAAACTGGAGGGACTGATTTGCATTGTGTGGGGGATCATATCTTGTCATATCCTTAAAACACTTGTTTTTAATGCGTACTCACTGTATCCAGTGACCTTTAACTGACTAGGTTGAAGGGTGTAGAATTCACAGTTGCCAAACTTGCTGTGTTTTTATTGTTTTTCATATTCGAGGATCACTTTAGCATCAATCCATTAATCTTTCTGCTTATCCTTGAAAGGTCGTGGGGGGAATTGGTGTCTTTCTTGTAGGGCGAGAGGCATGGTAAACCCTGGACAGTTCATCACAGGGATCATTTAACTATCTGGTTTAAGATAATGAGTGTCTCCAAAGGGCCTAATCACTTTTAGCTGTATTAATTAGAAAAGCGGTCAAGCTGATATCAGTTGGAGCTGCTCCAACATTGAGCTTAGTGAGGGAATCTTCATTGGTGCAGACAGAGCAATTGCTTATCGCAGCCCGAGATAACTGGACATCGTTATAAGTCTTTGCAGCAATGTTTGAGTAACACATAATGTGTTTTGTCTATGAGTTATAACGCTCAGGCCACATAAACATTGGACCTGCTCCAAAAGTCCTTCAGAGCAAGACTTTTTTAGTTAGTAAAATTAAAGCAATGAAGGATCATAATCTGGGATACCAGTCTTTAAAACACTCAGAAGCTGAATATATACAGACTAAACCTACCATCTTTACAGAGTAGGACTTCAACTGGTATTCTTGCTGTAAAGTGATTTTATTAACCCCTACCACTGTGAGATCTGTTTTCAACTGGTCATAATCTAATATTAATATTAAACTTTGACCTATATGTAAGTTATAACGTTCCCTTTATTGCATATTTACTTTCTGTATAGTAAAATGTTTGACACAATTTGACACAAAACAATACTCTTCCATATTATGCTTGAATTAATTCATCCTTGCCTTTATAAAAAGACAACAACAACAAAAATTACCATAAAAACTGAAGTATTCACTTCAAAATTATATATCATTGTGTGTGGTTCCCATAAACCTTTGCCAACTTACATCCCACTGAAGTGTTTAAAACGGAGGAAAGACTTTACCTGAGTGGGTTATTAGGGAAGTCTGGATCATAGGATTTCTGCCCATCCAGGGTGACGACGCTGCTGCTGTTTTTGCCAATGAAGACGTTGGTGCCACCCTGGATGAATGCCACAGGAGGGCTTGGATTCACTTGAAAACTCACAGTGTAGTTACTGTACACCACGCTGCCTATAACTTGAACCTGCAGGGGACAGAAATATCACATGAGCAGAAATCACAGATGCTCAGTTAAAGATCGGATCAGATGTAAAGATCAGGGTAAGACATACATTCAGGTTAAGCCTCCATTAATCAAACAAACTGGAGAAAGAAAACTGAACTGGAACCTTTTGAGTTGGTCTGTTTAAATGTTATTGTCTCTCTTTCATTTTAATTGCATTAAACAGAGTCTATGATAGTGTTCTTACTCTTGCTATGGCCACGTAGGTGTCATACTGTAGAAGATGGCTTTGCAGAATTAGGCTTTGTGTTTGTGTGTCTGTGTGGGGCAAGGAGATAATCCGGCCTCTAGAACCAAATAAAGTCCAGGAGTAGTGAAGACCTTTTGATATGTCACAGTTCACATCTGTCTCAAACGTCACTCCCAGATGGATAACTTCATGTCTCTGAAACTTAGCACAAGAAAGAGGTATGCTTTGTTTGACTTTAATCTATTTAATAATTGTATTGGATGACAGGTTTTATGTAGAGTTTTTATCTTGTACCTGGAGTTTGAGTGGGCCCATGTTTTTGACAGGTGGCGGCTGACAGGGTCGGTCCACAACAAAGACGTGACTGCTCAAAGATGCGGAACTGATTAAATTAGATGCAGTCACTTTAATCATGAACTCTCCTAACCTGTTGACACGTAACACAAAAACTCATGTTATGAAAAAGAGAAACTCAGCAAAATTATCTCTAAATTCAAAGAAATTCTGTGGCTCACCTGTGGAAGACATGGTGTGTTGTGCTCAGTCCAGGTCTGGTTGTTCCATCTCCAAAGCTCCACATAAAAGTGAGGTTGGTCCCCACATTGACTCTGCATGTTATTGTGAGAGCCTGATTTCTTAAGACCAAAGCTTGGTGAACCAGCCTGCTGAGCTTCACCGCTCTCTGGACGTCAATGGGAAACCCATCCGAGGTGATGGACATCTGACCCCAAGATGCAGCTACTACCACATTGTATCTTTGTGATGATAGGATGATTATAATAATATTTAAAAAGCAGGAAACATTTTAATTAGGGATGCACTGATACCGATAACAGTATTGAGTATTGGCCCCGATACTGCCTACTGTACATGTATCGTATCGGTTAAACTTAACCAATACCAGGAACCGATAAACAAATGTGGAAAATCTGCAATAAATTCACAAAACAAGATTAATTTTTCACTTGAAATTTTATTTTTTGGGTAATTTTATATTTTATATCTGTTATTTTGTGTTAGTTATGTTTAGTTAGTAAAGTCTGGTGCCTTTAGTCTCTTCAAGAAAGGTATAAGGTGGAAGTTATATAGTTTATTAATTCAAATAGAGGGCTCTAGTGTTCTGGAAAAAACCCAAGTTGATTTGATTTGTATATGGGTACCCAGAGGTGGCCAAATTTACCTGATGTCACTCGGCAATTTATACAAATGGATACAATACAGTGAACCACAGTTCAAAATGTGATGCAATACAAGTACATGCAGTTGAATATAATACCACTGAGTAAAAATACATCATATAATGTGTTATTCTACAATGTAGTATGAACCAAAGCTTTTTGATATGCTGATATGTGATATGACAGTGTAACACTACATTATGATTTTGTAATGTAATGGTATATGATAGGTTACTATTATATAGTCCGTCCATCTATCCATCCATGGTCAATAGGTGGAGTACAATTTCGAGAGGAGAAATCTAGAGTAATCATTTCACCTAACAGTCATGGTTTTGGACTTCGGGAGGAAGCCAGAGATGGATGAAAAGAACACACAAACTCCATGTGTAAAGACTCCATGGCAGTAATCGAAGCCATGCCCTAATACTATATGATATAATATGATAAGATATGATACAGCACAATATGATGTCATGTGATTCTTTGTAAGACCATACGATACAATATATGTTACTTATTTTTTATCTTCTGCAGTGGCTAGATAGCTGCATTCACCAAACATATGCAAATGTATAAATACTTAGCAGGTTTTAAAAAAAGCAACCATTTTGTAACTCAGATATTTTGACACGTGGCTCGTACCTTCCAGGATTGTGATATCGTTTTGTGATGGTCCTTAATGAGGTTCTGGCTAACTTGGAGTCTCCAAAATCCCAGAGGAACTCTACAGGATCCGGTATGTCAGTGACAGCCAAGAAGATTATGTCTTTGTTTGTGGGATACACTTGCTGCTCTGCATAAATCCTAACAGCTTAGGAGTAAAATCAATATTCTGGGTCAGTGCATTATTAGCCAAAAAGACATACCAATTTAAAAAAAAAATTCTTTAAAATAGTGAACAAATTTCATTCATTTCTAAAAAACAAGATAGACTTATTTAGGTGTTTTTCACTTCTTACCCTTTTCCTCCGTTCTCTTAGCAGATGGTTGCCCTGTTTTAATACCTTTAGCTTGTGACTTCCTCTTCCCCTTGACACACATTCTCACACTTTTGTTCTGCAATGAGACTTGATTCTCAGCTCTCAGCTGAATCACAACAGTCCCGCAGTGAGTGAAAAGCAAAACCACTGTTGCCTCGGCCCCCGTGGTGCAGCTGCTGCTTTTGTACTTTACTGATGCATTCACAAGCAGAGAGACGGTCACAACTGACTCTGCTGAAACGTTAAATGAAACCAGATACGTTTGGTTTGCTGTGACCCCGGTGGTGCTGTCAAGACACAGCTCATGGTTATAGCACTTCTCTGTGCAGATACAGCCTTTGAGATTTTCAGAAATGTGATTGGATTCTGCTTCCAGTGTGAGTTTCAGGAGCTCAGCGTCACCTCCTGTCAGCTTACTATCAGACACATCCAGGCGGAGGTTGGACATAAAAGGACATACAACCACCTGCAAGAGACACAGACACATAAAAATCATCAGAAACTCAATAACATGTAGTTAAAGTTTAGATTGTGAATGCTTGATTCCATTAAACATGGAAAGATTGAATTTACTTTGATCATAACCATTGGGTCACTGACAAAAACAGGAGGGAATTACCTGATTTGACTGAAATGTGATATTTATTTGATCTGCTAGCCATTATTTGAATCAGACCTAAAGAGGATGGTTGTTCTTAATTGGTGCTGCATAAATTAAACTGTGGTGTCTGAAAAAAAGATTATATCCCAAGTCTCAGCAACATATCTAAGCTTAGAGGCTTTATGCTTTTGGTCACTCAGACAGAGAAAGCTGCAGGAAGCCAAATATGGAGGTGTGTGACTGTAGAGACCATAGCTTAGAGATTCAATGTACATAAGTAGTGTTTAAACATAATGATATCAAATATGGCACCTTGTTAGAGTGCTGTAATCTATAAAGAGACATTGTGACTATATAGGTTTTCGGGAAGCTCTCTGTTGGTTTTGTGTTCCCAGGATCCCGTGCATCAGTCAGTTAACATGGATAGAAGCCCATGCAAATAAATACTATTTTTGTTCATCTCAGTATGTGTATCACAGTCTTCTACTATATCTCACAGGGGCAAATTATAGACAGCCAATGAAGACTTCGATATTAAACTTCAAAACAAAATTACCTAAAAAACATCAAACCTTAACTTGTTAAAATTACTCAAACTAACCTGGACTGAATAAAATAGTTGTCTTCTTATCCTGCTTACTGTGAATTAGTAATTACAGATGTGTAACATAACCATTCAGTGTAATACAGAATGGCTGCAACATAAACTGCCTCATCTTCCGTCTACTGTCTGTAAGTGCCGATTTCTTAATCAAGAAAAAATGACATGAAACTGAATTAGGATTTTTGTAGAAAAAGATTCACCATGAAATTACAGATTTTAACAAAACAAAATATCTTTATTTATCTATTTATTTATTTTCTCATTCATTTCTTTATTTATTACTGCACACCACAAACATTTCATTTCAACACAGTTTAGTTGCTTAGTTATTGAAAAAACAACATTTGACCTTTTTTGAGTATTTTCCAAAGATTATTGGGCAAGATGGTTGTAAAATACGTTTTTTTTGTGACCATTGTTTTAGCTTTTTTGTACACAAAAGCATTTGCTTGTGGCAGTGAGACAGAAATATGAAAACATTGTTGACATTTTTGTGGGATTTTCCACAGATTGTCTCTTCAACATACCATCTTTACAACAGTTTAGTAGGATAGTATGTATAAGATTATTCTTTAGAGTTTTCAGAGTTTGCTGCCTACCTTTTAAAATGACATATATGGCTGTATCATGTTCTAAGACTTGAACTTACAGTGATGCTTATTTTTAAAATGTATTTTGTAGCTATATTGTGAAAGTGCCAATTTGACCGACCCTCAAAGTAGTGCACAGCAGCAAAATGAAGTGAAGCAGAATATTGCTATACTAATCTTATCATGTAAGATAAAAAAAGAACGTGAGGGAATACTAAAGTGTAATTGACAAGTTATTTAGATTGTTAAATTATGTTTTTATAAAAAAAACAGTTGTTACTGTTTTGACAACTAATGATTTTAAAAAAAATCCAGAAATGTCTCATTTAAATATTCATAAGGTTGAATTTAACATATTTATTTAGTTAGTTATTTATTTATCTTTAAATGTATCTTTTTATTTTTTATTTATCTTTAAATATGTTCCATTCTTGGTCTTTGGTTTAGACTATATATATTACATGTTTTTCTTTCCCTTTCACAGCTCAAAATATTTTTAGAAACCTGGAAAAGCATATTATGTTTGGATAGATGGACAATCCAGTAACAAAATAAGTTCACACATAAACTGATTTACTTTTGAAAAACTTGAATTTTTGCAATTTAGGAGTGTTGAAAATCGTAAATGCTTTAAAAATATATTTGTCTGTTTCATGTGATTTACTGTGAAATTATCAATATTAAGAGATGTGCTGCTTGTGTTAAAAGAAAAAAAAAAACATAACAAAGTTGTTCATACATCCTTACTTACCAAAATGCTTTTCAGACAGTTTGTACTTGAAGGACAATTTTCCTCCACATCCTCTAGTATTTCCGCTTGGTGTTTATCCATTAACCCCCAGCAGGAAAGCACTTCCACGCCTTTCCTCATATCTGCCTGCAGGCTGACAGTTACGGCCTTAGCAGGGTTTCTGTTGGAGCCTAAATGTGCCACAGGAGGGGTGTCCGGACTACTTCGGAGTAAATAGATCACCAAGCTGCAAGGAGAGAGCTGCGGTACAGACAAATGTAGAGTGGAGAACGAGGTGCCGACATCTAAAAGGAAAGGAATAAACAAGCAGAAGTCAATAAGTATTCAAAGACACTTTAATACTTCAGGATTTTTATATTTCCAAGCATAACCCAGCACGACACAAAAAAGGACCAAGCATCAAACACGTGATGTGAAATTTGACCTTTGGAAGTCATTTCAAAAAAAGGTTTTCGGTGACATAAGAGGATAAAACCGCCTGCCTGGATGTCTTTACTACATAACAGAGGTTTTAGCTTTTAGCTTGTATGTTTTCCTAAAAACTCATTACATTTTAATGAGATATCTTACTACTGATTTTTATTCCTAAGGAAGTAAGGTTTTAAAAAAAAGTGTAACACGGTTCATAGATTTGTATTCTTTAAAATGTGACTTCAAATAAGATGATTTATAAAGCAATTAAACCAACAATTATTGTATTCACTAATGTATGTCTGTATGGTTAAACTGACTGTGCGATCACATTTCTTGAGTTCCTCACATTTTGAAGGACATTTTATTCCACAAGTCTAGTACTTATTATTATTTTTTTAAGAGTTTAGCAGGTTGTAGTGTGACTTACTTACATAGACGTTGAGTTCAGCTTTGACTTTGTGAAGTACTTTGGGTTTCATTTGACTAAAAAGTGTTTTACAAATCAAATCTGCTTGATTAGGTTATGCTATAAAATGTGAATTTTAACCTTTATTAGGGTGTGGATTAAACATGTATATTCTATTTTATTTTATTTTCAGGGAACGAGATTGGTTAGAATTTACTATCAGTCTGAAAAATTTACACCAAACTTAGATAACTTCTGGGCAAACTCAAGAGGCCTTTGATCTTAATGTATATAGTAATAATGATGTGACATAATGGTAGTTAATTTATTATACAATAATTTTCTCAGTTTGATAGAAGTGTTGCACTTTACATTTATTAGACATATAATCAAAAAAATACATTTAACACCAAAGGTTAACTGAAATAAGAAATAGCTGAGAATGTTATTGAAGTACTCAGAGTATTTTTACTAATATAGTCATAATTATTAAATTAAGATAAGATTAAAGGTACCTCCTGAAAATGACAACTTTTGAGCAGGTATTAAAAATACATTTCATTAAATTCACATTTCTGTATTAAGATTTTTTTTTTGTGTCTATTGTAATATGATAATGTTAATAGTTGTGTTTTTATCAGCTGTAAATGGGGGGGGGGGTTAAATGAACTTTTCATAATATTCTGATTCATTGAATTTGAATTTGACTGTATTTTCACATGTACATAAATTAATCCACCTTTTTATCCAAACAAACCTGCTTAAGTCATAATTTATTTTTAGCACAGGAGAGTTTTGTGTGGTTTAGAAACTGAACAGTTACCGCTCTGTAAATTACACTAACAGCTAACCTGCAGTCTGTTTCCAGCATCCAGTCAGCTTTCCAGGGACCCTCACTCCAAACCTCCTCCCTGCCTGCACTCTCTCTAGACACGCTAACACACTCTTATAGAGAAAAAAAGGTTCTTTACTTCTGTTGAGTGACTCAGATTCTTCAAATCCATTTGCAACATATCCAATAAGGAGGTAATAAATGGGACTGGAACGAAAAGAAAGACGGTGTCAACCACAAAAGACTATCTTGCACATCTTGAAACATGTTTAGCCTTGTCAGCTTTGGTGGATCAAAGGATGAAACCGAAGACCTAAAAAGACAGAGCTTTTTCCCACCTTTGTTTTTCACTTCCTTCTTTCACATCTATTGTCTCCTCTCTAAGAGAAGAGTTAAAACAAGTGCTGACCCCCGGAGCGTGCAGCTGGTTTCCACAGTAACAAGTCTCTGTAGACAATGCTGTAAACTGGCACCTTAAAAAAAACAAAAAAACAGCAATGATCAGCACAGACTGCAGCAACAAATATTACAGTAAGTGCGTTTTAAATATATGATAAGGCAAGTAGCTTATGCAGTTCATTTGGGTATATTTTAATTTATGGGTAGCAATACTGTCAATTAAAAAGCTAAAAGATGCCTATACATTTGAATTCCAATCATTTTTATGTACCAAATTGAATTAGTTAAATTTTAGTTGATTAGTTGTTGTTTTTTAATTCTGTCATCTTAAAACAACAAGTAAATTAGTTTGTGATTAAGCCATAAAATGTGACTAAATTAAGAATGTAAATATTTTCTGTGTAGGATGGCAGCATCTGGGTTAAGAACAGCAACTTGCTGGTAGGTTATCTTAAAAAAAGAAATCTGTCAATTAAACAAAAACATTTGAGCTAAATTCTAATCAAAATGTTATAGTATGATTTATTACCAAAATAAATTATTTTATGTTCAGCATTGTACCTACTATAAGCCCTTACACTGGGCGAAATTTTGACTTATTTAACTGACTAATATTTAATTATCTCAAAATATATATTTTTAAAGTAAAGGTTTCCAACAGAAGCATGTTAGTGGTCAGAGAACAGAGGTCACACACTTGCTTATCTAAGATCTTCTGAAGTCTTCTATGAATCTAAAGACAAAATTAAAGCTTCATTACAGATTTCTAGACAGCAAATTAACCATTAAGATCTTGTTTTATTTTTCTTAAGAGAAAACAAATAAGTTATTGAATTCTCTGGTGAATTGAAAAAAACAAACATAAAAGCAACAGAAGATCCTGGCATAATATTGGTCATTTGTGTTTTAAGGAATAACATAAAAACCTTTTTTAATCAAATGTTATGATTGGATTTCACAAAAGCAAAGTTACACTATAAAATGGAATTTTGAATGCCATTAAATATTACCCAATAAAATGATGCACATCTTAATCAAACAGATAAAAATTACAGATGTACAATTTGTTTGTAAATATATGTTTCAACAGTAATTGTGTTATAGCAACATTAGCTATATTAATTTGGTTACATTTTTATTAGCATTTAACTGAGAATTTTTATTCAGTCAACAGTGAGCAATGTTCACTGTTTTCACATGGCATCCAGCAGAGAAGTGGAATATTTTGCTTGTATTATGAATGAATATATATCAAAATAGTAAAAGTTAGGAGCTTTTAGAAGGCTTATGACCCGAAATGCTTCTGCACTGAAACAAGATGTCTAGTTTCTATCCAACTTTAGCCGGTTCAGTGGAAGCGCAAATGCAAAATGTAAGCTTTGCTATAGTAATCCGAGCTTCTTAACTAGCAGCTGTTTAATTTAGGGATTGTCACAGAAACATGTAAATATCACGTTTAGATTACATTAAACGTTGATATTCAGTAGTTTTATTTACTGAGGGTTCTACCCATAAGGTTTGGGCTCTAATCAAACTGTAGTTATTAGTTACTTTTTTAGTGTTGTTTTTTTTTTACATAATGAGTTCAGCTATATAAGTACATGTTAAATACCAGATGGAATTTAATTGACTTAGTCAAGTAATCATTAGCTTTTGCACATTTTTTCTACTCAGATATATAAATTAAAAATAAGCTCACAAAATTAAGAAATAAAAAATGCTACAAATATTTCTTGATTAAATCCAAACAGTTTGTTTTGTCAGTGCATCATGCTCTATAATGCAAATTGCAGTTTCATTATTGTATTTCTTATTTATTTATTTTACATTAATATTTGATATCTTGTTAGACTTTTTCATTTTTCTTTTTCTTTTCTTTTTTTACATTCTGATTCCTGAATGGAAGTTGCAGCTCCAACTCACCCCTCATAGCAGCTCGTCGGGTCAAGGTCACGGACACTGGTGGGTGTAAAGGCCTGGATGGAGCTGGTGTTAACGCACCCGACGAACCACAGCGAAACGTCCTGACCTGAAGGCGTGGTGGATGCAGCGTGAAAGCAGCGCAGAGAGACGATCAGTGTGCGGAGAAAAACGCTAAGCATGTCTGTTCTGGACAGAGGCCCACGGGGAGACCGAACTGCTTGAGTGTCCAGGATCAAATGAGGAGACACTGCATTTATAGCCTCTATAGAAGGTGGAGAGGAGGTGAGAACAAAGCGGATGAGACTGTATGCAAATAATGAAGCTGCGATGATGGGGGGAGATGGGGGAAGGAGACGAGATTTGCTTAACAGCAAAGGGTCAGGTGGGAATATATATTTTTTAAAAGATCGTCAAGAGGAAGGTTTGCTTAGACAAAATGCATGACTTCAACTCAGTTTCATTTCACAAAAAGAGATGGAAATATCGGATAGGGTTTCAGTGGGGCCATAACCGATGTTCGCCTTATTTAGGCTACTCCGCTTCAAAGGGAAAGTGATGACCTTAAAAGATTTCAGTTACAAATCTGGATGAACTACTCCTTTAAATCTGGTTCAAACTAACATTAAACCTTTTAATCATTGGAGAATCAATGCTATACAATAAAAACACCAAACTTGTTTATGCTTAAAGGAGAATCAAACAAGGAGACCTCCACTGCGGACTGAGCTGCCATAATGTTTGTCTCTGACTCTGACTATAATGTGAGCTACTTAGGCAGACAATATTCTGTGAAATTGTTGACCAGCTTAAATAAAATCAGCGTACCATAATAAACTCATTTAGGATCAGTTCAACACGTAGGCATTTGGATTCAGCCTGGTTTCAATAACTTCATGAAAATCGCATTACTTATCTTTACACGAATCAGTAAAACAGCCAATCCATGAAGCCTACATCTGAAATATGACAGACGTTTCTTTCCTCAAAAATGGGTAAGAAATTGCTGAGGCTTCTGAGTAACTCACAAAAAAAGAATCTGGAGTCACATTAGGATTTAAAAACTAGCATTGACAAGAGTTCAATAGAAAACAGTGAAAAACAAGCTAAATATATCATTTTAGTTTCCCCCTAAAAACGTAGGCTATGTATGCTGTTATTTTCGACTCATTCAGTCTCTCGTAATTTAGACGAATTGAAATGTACCATTTGTACATTTGTAACCATTTGTCCCTGATAGGGTGGACATATTTTGTAAGTTGGTCCAAATGTTTTTGCTTATAATTATTTTATTAAAGGTCAATGAGCTGGACCAACCAGCAATTGTTTAAGTTAAAAGTCTTCTTAAAAGAATAAACATGTGGTTAAACGGAAAACTTGAACACTGTCTTTAAGAAATTTTCATCTGTCAAATGCACTCTATGGTGATATTGACCCACCTGCATACTGGCTTTGTATTGTTTAGCTTTATGTCTCCACCTTTTTCTATTTACCTCATTCAAAAATACACCTAATTTAAGAACTGGAGCAAAATCTCACCAGCAGTTTCATTTTACGGCCTAATTTTGTGAAACCATGTGTTAGGAGATATTTTTCTTCTTTGTGCACTTCAAATAAGAGAGCTATTTGATTGGAGGTACATGAAAAATGCACTTGAAAGTGTCTGAGTCCAGCTTGCCCTGTGCGCCCTTCTTGCGAAACAAAATGTGGGGAAAACAGTAAGGAAACTCATCCGGTCCACCTTAAAACTCTCTTCCGGCTTCCTGACATCCCCTTTAAGAGATTGTTCATATGACCCTTACAGACAGCAGGGGGCGCTGACAGACTGCAACATCTCTGCAGCACAAGCTCTTTTCAGGTTGAAAAAGGCACAACGGAGGAATCAAACACACTTTCTTTCCCTTCGTTTTTAAACTGCACCACGTTTCTTTTTATTTCGTTCCGTTTCGTCGTCAATGTGTTGTTGCGCCTTCTCACGCGATAAAAACACCGAGTTGGACTGGGTGTAATCCAGAATTAATCTGATTTGAGCTCTTCAAACTCAGTGGGGACTTTTATTAATCCGATATTTTCACGTGTGTTCATATATATGTCATTAAAGCAGTAACTGGGGGATATTACGCTATAAATCTATCGATTGAACCAGGAAGCATCCAAGTAACAGTTGGTGAATTTTGAGAACAGAATGAAAATGCTGAAGAACCCCCCCTTGGAGTCAATCCAAGGACCCCCGGTGTTCCCCACATCTCACGTTGAGAAGAATTTTCCAACCCACTCGTCAACGTCAATAAAAGCTACGCACGTCCAAATGCGCCCAAATCTCCCTTCAGGCCCACGACACGAGAGACTATGTTCATTCGTTAAACGCTGTTTAACGTTGCGCTGTTTTCGGTTTGAGCAATCAAATCAACGAAATCTTCAGAAAGCAGCTGCCTGCTCTGCGTGGAAACACGACCGTAACGACCGCAAGATCGCGCGCAAGGCAGTTATGTAAGCCTCCCTTGGACTGCGCCTCCGCCGGTGACACTGTGCGGGAAAAATAGGTCGGCTGGGACAGGGAGACTGTGAGGTTGAGCGATGGTGAAAGACATTTATTAATGAATGGTTTATAACGCTGAGAAGCCTCGAATTAAGAGTATCCACCATTTAATTTCAATATCTGGACGAGCAAACGGCAGAAAGTCATATGCCACAAAATCCAGAGAGAACTGTGGCTCAACAAGAGAGTTTGTTCGTATATTTCAAGGCCAGTAAAATGAAATCACTGTGATGTCTACCTTGGAGAGAGACGACAAGTTTCACCAGGTTAAACTGGCATTAAATGTTTTACCAAAAGACATATTCTCCTAAATAACTACAGAAGACACCGTGATTTTATTTTTATTTATTTTTTTTTTCTTTGGAACATGAATATTTTCTCTATTTCAAAAGGATTCTTAACCAAATTTTCAGGAGGAATAATCCTTAATTTTTCTCTATGAAGTTTTTATTCAACACTTTGTAGGGGATTAGTCTTTGAACCATGCTCTGAAAATGAAGAAACCCTGAACAATGTTACATACTATCAGTACAAAGTTGACCTCTAGGGAACAATGAAATATGTCAGTGTATTAGAAGGTAGTGAGAAGAAAAAACCTCCAAAATATAATAAAATAAAAGACGTATCAAAGACGACTTACTTTCACTTTGAGTGGAAATCTTTTTAAAAAAACCTGCCAGTTAATTTAGATTCCTTTTAAACTACCTGACATGAATAAAGCCCTTAAAAACCTTGGCTGTGTGCAGGATAGGAGCAGCTCCTTTTAGCTCAGACTCAATAACTCTGTGATATCCTGAGGTCATTTTATTTTACCAGGTTGTTAAGAGATTACATTTTTTTTATCCTAAAGAAAAAAAGAAAAAAAACTGTCTTTGAAAAAAGGAGAAAAAAAAATCCTAGGAAATCATACATGGAACATGTCACCGAAAGGGAATTGACGTCACAAAACAAATGAATTAAACAAACATGCAGAATTACATCCTTTTGTAATTCCTTCATATTCCCTTTAAGTTATTTTGTTAGTTCTCCAGTTGAGGTAATCTAGAAAAGCATAAAATTGTCAAGATGTTATAGGTGAAAGTTCTTAAACTCAGTGTTATGGAAAATAAGACACATCACTGAAACATGTGTTTTAAAGTGTATAGAAGTTAATGCAATACATTTTGTATGGCTTTACAAACATAATCATGCATTGATTGACCTCTTAACCAATCATTCTGCATTTTGTTCCTCAGATGATATTCAAGCTGCTTTCTGCTTTTGAAAGGAACTGATAAGAATCTGTGGCCCTTTAGAGTCCGACTCTACTCGTTTGGTCTTCAGTTTGGTGTTCTTTGTTTCATTTGCACCATGTTTACCTTTAAATTTCTCAAAGGATGCCTTGAGGTACAGGGACATTTTTGGCGAAAAGCATCTGGTAAGCCTGATCTGTAAATGTAACTCTGAGAGAAGGGAAACGCTTGTGAAATAGTAAATAAGAACCCCTGAACTGTGTTGCCTGTTAATGCTTATAATGTTTTACTTGATTTTATAGGACATGTTGTTAGATAAGATAGTCGTATCTATAGTTTTGAGCTGGCCAATTAAAGTCCCACACTTTATTTAGGTCTTCAGATTATATTTTGTTTGGGAGTGATTTAACCACATTCTTTGTTCTTTGCCATTACAGCTAATAAATGATGATCAAAGATTATGGTGTAACATTTAGATAATAAAAAACACAAAAAAACAGCACTTCATTTTTCTTTTTTCCGCCTTTTTTAAATAAAGGTTTGGTGAGATTTTTGTTTTTTATTGGGATGGGTGGAAGGTGTGTGTGGGGGGGATGGGAGGACCACAAACAGAGTTAAAAAACATATCAATTTCAGCTCTGTGTGTTTGACCTTAAGTGTTACCACAAAAAACTCCTCTGCAAGCAAAATCAAGCTCCTTTTTATTTAGTAAAGTGACATTTTGGATGAATCGTCACATTAAAAGACTATGATTTTAAATTTCAAAATGAGCGACGGCACCACGATTAAATGTATGTTTTGCCCAAAGTTTGGTAAATACCTGTTCTTTTTATCAGAAGAATTTAGATTATTATAACCTTTTTTTTTTTTATGAGACAGGGTTTTTTTATTTAAGATTACCACATTACTCCAGAAATCTAGAACTGCTGGTTGAAATCTTATCTGCCACAGGCCCAGATGACCCAAGAAGAAGGATCATGTTATGTTTCCCTGTGGTTTAGTTTAAGAGGCTCACTTTAAAATCAGATAAACTCAGATTTGCTTCTGACACATTGTATCTCCTGTCTCCCATTGCCCATCAGAGGCTGTGGTTTTCATTCATCTCACTCTTGACAAATAGGCTCCTATAGGTGAGATTATCTGTCAGCTTGGGCGCAGGGCACCCACCCTGATGTACTAATCAGTAAAAAACAAGCTGTGGCTTGAAAGTATGCCTCAATAATTAAAAATTCTAGGTCATTTTCTTTTAGATTTGTTGGGGTGAAATCACAAGTAAGGAAAGGGGTATTTTTCAACTAGTGCTGTTTTTCCAGATTGAAGCTCATCAGCGTATTCAGCCTTCGTGCGTTTGTTTGTGTGTCAGCAGCTTTAATTCAGCCCCGTTAGCCCCGGCTCTTCGTCCTATAACTCCCTGGTATGAGGGGGTCAAAGGTCACTCCTGCTTGTGGCCATGTTCAAATCCCTCCATAGTGTGTACAATTTTCAACAGAGCTTTGGAGGGGGGAAGCCAGTTTCTATATCTTAGCGGCATTTCAGAGAATCTGACATTTTAATCCAAATGTATCATATGAAATTTATGAGTTACCCCAAAAAAGATGTGGGATGCTTGGAATGCATCAGGCACAACATAATTTGTAGCACTATTGTAATACTGAACAAACAGAAAATTGATAATTATGTGAAAGCATGTGGATGACCCAGAGAGTTTCTAGCTTTTAAACATCAAAAATTGTTTTTTTTATATCTATAATTTGTACCTATTAAATACTTAAAAAAATTCTACGTTACACTTTGTGACTGCTGTTTATGTTTATCATTTGATATATCTAGAAAAGGTCCTTTTTGAACATGAGTCTTAGATTATGCTAATTTTAATATAATTTCATATTTCTGATGTCATGTCAGCTGGTTGTGAATACTGTGAAAACTAATTAAGACTTTCATGATATTCTCACATTTGTTTTGTATTGTTAGTTGGTTTGTTTCCTGTTTTTATCTAAATGCTTATTGATATTTTTTCATTACTAAAACAGACATGGTTGGCTTTTAGACTTCTTTAGACTTCTTGATCCAAATCAATTTTATTGGTGGAAAAGATTTTTCACTATTTAACTCTCTCTCTCTCTCTCTCTCTCTCTCTCTCTCTCTCTCTATATATATATATATATATATATATATATATATATAATATATATATATATATATAATATATATTACTATATATATATATGTTTGTGTGTGTGTTTGTGTGTGGTGTGTGTGTGTGAGTGTATTTCTCTGTGTGCAATATTTTAGAGTTTAAATATCTACAGGTTCAGATTCTTTTCTGATCACACCTCTGCATGTCTGCTTGTCGCGAATACAAATATCGTCATGATGACTGATCAGATTGTACTGGGAGAGTCCTCACGCCCTGCTCTGTGTTGGGTTATTCATTTAACTCCCACTTGTCCATAGGAAAGCCTTTACAAATGGAGTTGAGCTCCGTGACCGGGCAGAAGCCCTCTGGCGCTGGTTTGTCCTATTTCAACACGCCTCATTACATTTGTTTGTTGTTGTAGTTTATTTATCTGTATGCGTCTGCGGAGGGGGATTAGATTACCTTTTTGGTTTTTGTATATATATATATATATATATATTCTATTATGGAGGCTTCCAATTTCATTTGACTTATTGTACTGTGATATTTGCAAAACCATTACTTATTTATCTGCTTATTTATTTAGTCTAAAATTCTATACTAAAGTCATTTTCAAAATGCTATTGATATATATATAATTAAAATTTACAATTAAAAACAACAGCCGCTTATTTGTTTTTACGGCGCTTTACATATTACTTTTTTTTCTATTATTTTTTTAAGAAGTAGAGAGCTGGATCCCATCTGGTGTGCAGACATTAGGCAGTACAGCGTCCCTCCTTCTGACCCGACCCCGGGGCTGTAAAGAGGGAAGCCGGGTAGATTTTTTGGGAGCGACACATACTGCCCCTCGTTCCTCTGTCTGTTCCTCGGACTATGTCTTGATATATATATAAATACCAATAATTTCACTTTCATTTGAACAACGTGAAAAGGAGGACTGGAAATGTTGGCTGAACAGGTCCTCTCCAGGCTTAATCAAAGCAAAACCTGGCCGATGAGTGTTCGGAGGGATGTGTAAAATGTGTCTCCTGGTCCTTTTGAGCTTCTTGGAAGATAATTATAAAATGTTCAATTTCTGAATGAGAGCGTTTCAGTGTCATTATTGTGCAACTGTTGACCAAAGTTTGCAGTTCGCGCTGTACGGTTTTAAATCATGCCGAAGTAAAACAAACAAACACACACACACACACACACACACAGTTGTTTCTTCACAATATATTGCAAAAACTATCAAAGAAAATAAAAAATCTAAATTAGTGCACTGGTCAGTCAGTCACCATTGATTTTTTTTTTCTGATAAATTATTTAGTTCAGTAGGCTTATTTTTCAGAGGCAATTTCTACGATGTACATGTGATCGGGTTTATAAATAGAGAACTGGCGAGCAGATGCTTTACAGTGAGATCCCACACAATACCGTTCTGACAGCTTTTATCGGCCCTCATGTATTTAATTGTCTAGTAGATCAATGCAAAGTGCTGACCCTTAACACTAGACCTGTCTGTCAGCATTAAACCTTACTCCCCACCACCACTAAGAAAACACGCATTGAAATAAAATACCCATTTAGGGACATACTGTTTTCCTTCCTCCTTTTTATTTATGAAGCCCAGGAGTGCGTTGACGCTTGTTGTGTCCCTCTTCTCTATATTCTTTCAATTGTTATTGTATAGAAGATACAGTCTGCTGCACCCCAGTCCGCACAGGAATTTAACCCTGAAACGCCAGCAGCAGCATAATGGCTTGTCTTCGCTCTCAGCATGGCCCCTGCACACTCCCGCAGCAAGCAGACGCCTTTTCGGGGGCCAGAAAACCTGCGCCAACACCATCCACCCTCACCAGGCACGGAGTTTTCTTCGCTCTCACTATTTTGAGACACATTGCAGTGTTTTTGAAGAACTGTTTGCAGCTCTGATAGGTGCATTCATCTATAAGGTGTTACCTCTTTTTCCCAACACTGTTATGTTGCTGCGTAAATGTTTTGTGTGTGCTTTAAACATCCCTGCTCAACGGAAGCACTACATCTACGTGTTCATGCTCCTGTCTGTGTGTGCAGGAAGTAGTTTAATATCAGTTTTACTGGGGTTTTCCCTCTGTTTTCTGTAAATGGAGCAGACTTGTATCCAGCTTGTGTACAGACTGGTTGGAGACACTGAATGGGAAGCCTAACTGCAGTGTTATTGTTTGGTCCTCACACACCAAGGCACGGAATCCCGTCAATCTAAGATATACCTGCCAAGGAGACAGAATTTAGCATTTTTAAAGCATTTGATACTGATTATATATTTAAGATAAACATTTTTTTTCTGAAGTTCCCTAAGGACAAAAGTGTTATTTAATTGAGGACTGTCTGTAAACGTCCCTAAAATTTTGCATATTATCATCATTTAAACGGTTTTGCAAATTTTTATAACAAGGTGTTTCAAGACAAAAGGTCAAAGCTATGATATCATATTTAAGAGTAAATAAAATGAGCTGATTTATTCCAAAGAAACTACTAAAAAATAAAACCAAAAGCTCAGAGTAAAGAGACACGCCGACAATCACACTTAGTCCCGTTTAATGAAGGTTCCATAATTAACAAACATAAAAGAATAGAAAGGGAAAGTGCTTCAGAAAACCACAGTTCAAGTTTCCATTTCGAGTGCAGTTGTTCTGTATTCACAACAAAGAAACAATGTACAAGAAAACACCCCCCCATTAAAAAAATCACAAAAATAAATATTCAGTTTCATATATAAAACAGCCAGTGACTTCGAAGAAGAATTTAAAAAAAAATCCGCGTCAAAAAAAACCTGACCTCAAGGATGGTGATATGGCAAACCAGCTGAATAGGTGAGGAGACCATGGATGTAGCTGCTCATACACACACACACACACACACACACACACACACACACTGATGGACTTGTTTACGTCGATTGGGTCACTGCTGGAAAACTCCCCATCCCCAGCAAAAAGGCCGTTTGACTCATCACCTCTGTCCGTCAGCCGTGGTTTGTGCGTGCGAATATAGGCTGAGTATTTGCGCTGCGCCGTGCAGCCTACACGCTTGTAATACAGCTACACCTCCCTCCGTTTTACTGCCATAGTCATGCCCGTGTAGTAGGCCCCTATACAGCCTTTTATATTATGGTGTGTTGTAGGACAGGCCCGTGACACACAGAGTCAAAAAAACAGACTGAGAACATCAACAGATCAAGTGTTAGTTGGTAGGAGCTCCAGCCTCGGATATAAAGCCTGTGGTGAGCTGTGTGTGTCATGTGTGTGTGCGTGTGTGTGGGGGTCACTAACATGTACAATATGCATCCACAAGTCAACGAATTTTTTACACTTCTCTTTCCGTCCCCTTCCTTTTTCTTTTCCTTTTTTGATGTATTATTTTTTTTTTTTTACAATTAATCTACAATCCCTTAATTTGAACCCCTCCCAACATCCCTTCCCTTCTTTCTGCAGTGCTTGTGAGGAAGGCTGACATCATTCACGGGCTTTTGGGGTTTGTTGTGATCTGCCTCGCCATATAAGCTGCTGGGGCCTCTCTTTTGTGGCGGGACAGAAAAGTATGCCAATTAGCAGAGAGTCCTGCAACCGCCACGAACACCGTGGACACATTCACTTATACGAAAACCAATGCTTACATGTCGGTGCAAACTTCTGCCCCTCTCCATTTATGGACACATAATGAGCGGGGCTACATGAAGCATGTCAGAGCGGCCATGTTCCGAAAGGCTACATTCAGGATGCGTTTCACAAATATAGAAAGGAACATTTCACACAACCTAGAACTGTGCTGTTGTTTTGTTTTTCGAGGGGGTGGGGTGGAGGTAAGTTATCAACTTATTTTCTTTTCAGAATTATTACAAACAGGAAATTATGAGTAGAATATAGGCAGGGCAATATCAATATGCAAACATTTATCACATTTTGGTAAAAGAGTCAGGAAACCCTGCAACAAAATTCACACAAATACCTCTTCATCCCATATAAACACGTCAAACTCTGAGGTTTTTTTTATTAGTATTATCATTTAAGAGTTAGTCCTAAATCTCCCAAAGCTAAAACACGACGCTAAACGGTATAAAAGTGCAACACTTTCAAGCCTTTCTCTTGTGCTTCGTCGCATTGTTTCTAGCTGGAGTGGTTACGTGGTGTAACCCACTTTGGACATCCTTCGTTACCCCCCCCCCCCCCCACTTGAACTTAAATCTCGTAGTATCATCTGACCTTTTTGTGGAGGATGGTGTGGGAATCCATAAATAAGCAGTGATCTTATTTTTGATTGTCTGATTATGTAAGGCTTGTTCTGCATATTGGACCTTCTGTCTATGCTGTCGCACGGTTGCAAACTTTGAGAAACAACTGAAAAGCTCAAGCACCCCAAGATAAAGTCCCCAAGAATACACTTGTTTTGAACCAAAAAAAAAAAAAATATGAATCAAGTTTTCTCACAGTTCACATGGGCAATTTTGGCCACCATGGGAAAAAAACACAGCGCTGATTTATTAGAAAAACATACAAAGTGGCACATAATCGGAAACCCTGATACTTTGTCTCTTTTTTATTTACAAAGTGAAACAGTCCCTGCCAAATTAAAGATTGCCTCATCCAATGGAAAGCTGAATTCTTCTTTCTCTTTTTCAAATCACCTTTCCTCTTTTAGATAAAGAGCAAACCCTGCTACCAAACAATCAAACAGGTCGAGAAAACCAGGAAACCTACTAAGAAGGTTGAGCCAACAAAAAGCCCGGGAGCAAAACATATTGCTTAGAATTAATAGCTTATTTTGAAAGGAGGTTTTCAGGCATCAATCCACGAGATGTGTCTCACAGTCCTGTGGAGACTTCAAGTTGGATCTTGTGGCTTTTCCTCATGGGGAATAAAAACGGAATGTATCCAGATGACAAAAAAAGTTTGAAAAATAAAACAAACAAAGGCAAAAGGGTGAGAGATCACCTTAAGACACAGGCTACGTGTTAGGTTGGAAATTGACATAGTTGAGGCTTTTTGTGTGTCTCAGTTCAGTATTTCCTCGTTCTCTGAGTTTGCAGTGGGGGAGGGAGAATCTGGCCGCCTGGCTGCCACCTCCATACGGGGTGGGACGGAGGAGGAGGCCCGGGGCCCCTCAGTGAGCTCAGGGAGTAAGCGGGGCACAAATCCCCGTCACTGTCAACGATGAGCGACGGCGGGGATGGGAAATTTGCCATCAGGCTGAAAGGCGTTTTTGCGTGAGAAGCCGCTGCGTTGCTGGCTTTGCTGCGTTTGCGTCTACTCCGTAAATCCCCTGTGGTTGAGGAGGACGACGAAGATGAGGAGGAGGAAGGAGCATTGTTGACTCCTTGCTCGTTTTGTTTTATATGCGTCCTGGAGATTCGGGGTTTCTTAGCCTCCCGCCCCGGAGCTCTGCAGATTTTGTTTCTCTGCTCCCCCTCCTCCACGCTCGGGGTGTTCAGGCTACTCATGCATTCCTGAGGAGCGCGGGGGGACCTCGGGGCCACGTCGGGGCTTTTTTCCGCGGCTTTAATCCCGCTCCTGGAAAAACCTCCATGTTTGATGGCTCCGTCGAGCTCTGCCTTGTCTCCTTTACATTTGACCACAGCGGCCGGGCTCTGCAGGTATTCATATTCATCACAGCTTTCCTCCAATTTAACTTTCACATTGCTGAGACTGAAGGCTGTCCTGTCGCTTTCGGAGTAGGGGGACGAGGTTGCATGGGGATCCTCGGACTCGGTCTTTATTTTTTTCGGCGGGTTGCTCAGTTTCAGTTTCTCCCGCTTGTCGAAGCATTTTTTAAGCTTGCCGGGGTCTGTCTGTGCACTGAATTCAAGGAACCTGAACGAGGCTGGGTGGGAGGCCTTGCTCAGGTCGAGCCCTGGGGAGTAAGGAACCGGCTCCTCCTCAGTCCTGTTTGGATCAGCTTCAAAACCTTTTTCTTTTGCGGCCGCAGTGGAAATGCTCTCCTCAGCACCCGGGTTTAAGCGTATGGAGTCCCTTCGCGTGTCAGCAAAGTCAAATTTTTGATGTTTGTCCTGCCTGCTGTCGGCATGACTCAGCGTCCTGTGCTGCTGGTTGTTGTAGTGAAAGGTGGGCTGCAGGACCAAAGGTGCTTTACTGGTATGGAGACCCACACGTGCACGTCTGAACCGGATGCTTTGGACCGAAACGCGGCTTGAAACGGAGCTGGAGTCGGATTGAGATGAACTCTCCCCATCTTCATCTGAACTCACGTCTGAACTTTCCGACCGAGTGTCATCTTCATCCACCTCCTCCTCCTCGGAGCTGCTGCTGCTGCTAGAGAACCCGGAGCCGAAGTCAGAGTCCCGGTACTGTGGGTCCGAGTATGTGCTGCAGGATTCGGTGTCGCTGCTGTAGCTATCCGGGAAGCCGGACTCGTTGTTTGTGCTGTTGTGGTGGTGGTGATGATGGTGGTGGTGGTGGTGATGATGATGGTGGTGTGGTCGCGGGTCCAGATAGAAGTTCGGAGTGAGGTCGAAAGCGCCGAAAGAAGCTCCAGAGGATTTGGGCTGGACCAGCAGCACCGGCGGCGCGTGCGGATGCGCGTGTTTGCTCCTGCCGGCCCCCTCGCGCCTCCTCTTCCTTTTGTGGAGCTGGTCGCCGGCTGAGCGCGAGATCCTGCACTGAGCTGCTGCTGCTGCGGACTGAAACAGGACTGGCTGCCGGGTAAACGCGTGCCTTTGGCTCACAGCGAATCTGTTCCCTGTAAATTTATCAGTTTCATAGTTTTTAAAGTGTTTGTGGCTGGATCTATCCGTCCAGCGGTTATCCTGTCCGTGGGCTTTGTGGTAAAATTGAGGTAGTTTGGCGTCGGGAAAGCAAGAAGAAGGACTCGGATCCCTCCTCCTTTCAGTTCTACTGTGCAGCGCGAGGTTCTGTGGGACGCCGTGCAAACTGAACCAAACTTTTTCCTTCCACATCAGCTCCGCGTCTGCGCGCAGGACACTCGAGGGCGCGTGCTCCTCCTCGTCGCCGACCGTGCGAGGGCACGCCGCTTTCGCTTTCCTCTTCTTTGCGGACTTTAACACCCGCTCCGTTTTGCAGGAGACGTATAGAGCCTCCACGTCCTCCCGCGATATAAGTGTGCACTTGGCGGCGTGGAAAGCGACGGAGTTTATTGCCTTGAGCTTCCGGAGCTCCTCCAGGTCGCACTGGTGTTTCTTTACCTTCAGGTGGTCCATGCGCTTGTGCACCGTAGTCCGAGGGATGTTCTTCAGCAGGTCTGTGAAGACCTGAGACAAAGCAAACATTTGTTTCCCTTTGATGAGCAGGTATCCCAGTCTCACTCCTTCCATTTCCTCAAACCCACACTCCAAGTCTCCCATGTTTGGTGCATCAATCCATGCAGTCTCTGGTTGGACTCTGTGGATTCACCAGCAAATGGCAATGGGTCGTGGGCTCAAGGCATCTTGCATACCTTTAATCCATTCACTCTGCTGCTCCTGCGTCATGAAAATGCAAACTTTGACATACGGAGTTTTAATTGGGGCGGTCCCTGTCTAATATCTAGTCGACAGCATCCACTCTGGTCCGGCATGGTGAAAGAATGCGCAGGGATGCGTCCGCCAAGCCGGGGGCCGCCGTTGTTACCTGCCTCCGCCCGGCTCCACTCCCCCCTCTGGTCGGCAGCAGGACGAGGGGTAGGTGTGCACCACTGCCTCAGCCAGAGGGATAAAATAGCGAGAGGAGGAGAGGGAGAGAGGGAGGTATTGCGAGGGTGGGGAGGAGGGAGGGAGGAAAGAGTGAATCGGAGACAGGGGAGAAGCAGAATAAGAGCTAAAAAAGCAGCTGCTTTTCTAGCTGCTGGCTAAGCCACAGATAAAATAAAACAACGACATGGAAAGGGAGGTGGACCAGTCTGGAGACACCTTCATCAATTAATGCTGGCAGAGTGGACGCCAATTGGACGGCGCTGACAGGTGATGCAATAAAAATGGATATTCCATTCCCACCCCCCTCCCACACCCTGCCATTACAGTAGCTTACAATTGTGTTCACAGTCTGCCGTTTGAGCAAATAGCGCTGTTATAGAAGGAGCGGATATTTCCGTACACACAACAACAACAACACACACACACACACACACAGAAAAAAAACATAATATTATTTTTTTATATCAGGAACTCTGGATTTCTGTATAAAATAATTATATCTTAGTTTAGTGTGTGTGTGTACGTGTGTGTGTCGGTGTGTGGTCGCAGAGCATCTAAAAATAAGGATTTTGGTTTTATACTTTACATTAATACGCCTACATAATTCTAGTCTTTAGATGTTTTTATCTAAGCCTGCGCAACATTACCCATCTATCCGTTATGAAAACAGATGGGCGTTATTTTGTTAAAAATATATCGATATTACTGCAACATTTCTTGTAAATAATTAAGCAAATGTTGTGCAAAAAGTAAATACGTGCATCTCATTTTACGGTTACAGTGTAACTAATAAAGTAGTTAAAGGAAACCATATTTGGTTTTATTATTTTCTCTGTACGAACAAGCGGCGAGCAGTGCAGAACAAAAGTCAGAGTTGCTTTTCCCTTTTCACATGTTTTATAATAGACGACTATCCTAAAATCTGACGTGGCCATTGCACAGGGAGACTTTCGCATAATTCAAAAAAAATAAAATAAAAATCAATGAATTATCTTTTTTTTTTTACGAATATGTGCTTCAATAGAAAACTGTTTTGTAAAGCAGATTTTAAAAGAGAACAAAAACACCGTCGCAGCATCTTTGAACCTTCAGACCGGTTTGCACACACTTTGTCTTTGCCTATCAACTTTGTGGTAAATAACGCAGGAACGTGCACGTATCATATCTCGCACGCACAGACTGAGACTCATACACGCTCACGCACACTCACGTCCTGACTCTTAACCTGAAGGGAGCGCGTGCGCATACCTTATCCATCCATGCACACTCGACAGTCTCCTCAAAAAAGAAAAGGAGAGAATGCAGCTGAAGTCACCGCCCTATGTGCACTCACCATAAACTATTGGTATTATCTGTTAATTATTCGGCAGGGGGAAAAAAAGCATTTGTCCCACATTATGCTCTTTCGACCGGCTATTGTCCTATTGCCATAGTTTGTCCAACACTTTCTTGCTTCGACATTGTTTTGAGCGCACTGTGGCCCCGTCCCTCACGGGGTCAGCCTCAAGACTGGGCATGCTCGTCTCCGCAGCGTTAAGCCAGCCAATGTTTATTTACAGTATTGCCAGCATGCACGTTGAATAATATCGAGCTCACCTTGGCGCTACCTCGAAATGTGAGACACATTTGCACAGCTTGGTGAATCACTGAACATCTTCTCCACAATTATTTAGGCTGGAGCGCTTAATCACTACAAAACCATGCACAGCGCAAAGACGTTTTTTACGATGCAAGTTTTGTTTTCAGGCAAATTGGATTTGGGATTATAGAGAATTGTGTGTGTGTGTGTGTGTGTGTGTGTGTGTGTGTGTGCGCGCACCTTTGAACAGCTATCTGCGAGTATGTGAGGCCGAGTCTCTTTAGCTCAGTTAAGTCCCTCTGCAGATCAGTTCGGGGTCATTTAACCCACATTCTCAACGCTTTCCCATACATCCCGAAAATAGACATTTTGTGGCTCTGTTTACAGCATAAAGGAAAGAGAAAACTGCAATGTGGCTTTCAAGTTCTGTTTGTGCATGACAGCAGAAATGCACGCCGAGTTTCACGGGAGCTGCTGTGGGGGTGAAGTCCGAATCGCCCCCGGGGCGGGGGGCAGCTCACAGATCCCCAAGCACAGCCACTGTGCCCACCGTGTCCGTCATGTATGGGGGAGGTTTGGAAAAAAGACAATCAGAGCTTGTTTCATCTTAACGTTTTGCTTCTCGGATAAACTGGATCCCTTCCTTTCGAGACAATAAACTCTTTTTGTTTTATAGCCTCTGATCTTGTTTTTTTTTTTTCTGAGGGATGTTTTGTGCTATTTGGTTGGATTTTTTTGTTTCGAGAGTTAAATCATTTCCGCCTCTCAAACTTATTTGTGTTTTTTTGTTTCATATAAAATAAAGATGTTATAGTTTCCATGTTTTGAGTTTCTTGTTTCAATTAACATTTAGGTTACATGTAATGAACTTTTTCCACTGTTCCTTTTCAGTATGTAGTATTCAGACTAAACCAACACACCTGTCTACGAAAAAAAGGTGCACCCAAGGTCTGAAACCAGTTCTATAAGAAAGTAACAACCCCAAACCACTAATGAGGAGCAAGCAACACCAGGAGTGGCGGAAGCAAAGGACCTCAAGCAGATATTGGAGATATTTAACAAGTTTCCGCTGAGGGGAAGACGTTTTAAGAGTCCAAGCCGTCCCAAACCTTGGGCCTAAATACAGTTTAGCAAACTGAGTTGAGAATGTTTGTAGCAAGATATTAGTGTTAAGAGGAAGCAACAAGGACGTAATTTATTTAATAGTTGTAATTAATGCAACTGGATTTAACCCACAAATCCGGGGAGTTAGCACTAAAAAGTATAGTAAAAGTATAATGTAAATAAATACGTTTTTTGTTGTTGCAATAAATAAACTGTGTTTTTTTATTAATCACAAGAACTGCAAAATTAAAATCAACCGAGATAGATAGATAGATAGATAGATAGATAGATAGATAGATAGATAGATAGATAGATAGATAGATAGATAGATAGATAGATAGATAGATAGATAGATAGATAGATAGATAGATGTTTTAAATCCCCCCACTTTACAGAAGGCATGATAGGAGCGTACGTACACACACACGTTGACAGACGCATTACCCTTATTTCAACCCCCTCAGTTTACATAATCTACAATTCCTATCATTATCAAACTTGTAGAGGTTTGTATGTTTTTCATTTATATGACCGTATATAATCCCTAAACTTGCAGCATTTCGGCTTGTAACCTACTTTGCTTCCTCAGCTATGAGGCTACAGAATAAGTCTTCTGAGCGCCCCCTCCCTTCTCAGATAGTCGTCCAGCCGAACGCGTCGCTCCTCCCGCTCCTCCGCTGCAGCTCTCGTTTGTTTTGCATTGAGTTTTATGGAGACACTTGGTCAAGGAGGCGCTGGCACTTGTAAGAGCATGGACTTTTTATGACACAAACCCACTGCCCCATGCCAAAACAATGAATTCCTCTCCACCCCCCACTGCCACGAGAGAATGTGATTTTTACTTGCAATCTGAGCCTGAAGTATGTGCGGACAGTGGTGGGGGGAGGGCTTTCTTCACCTTTCACCCTGCCGTGTTGGGACTGTTTGTACCCCCCCTCCGGTCCCTTGTGATACTGATGAATGCGCTATATGAATATAAAGCATAATTGGAGATGGATGGCTTCACCTTTCTGTATGCATCTCTGCAGGAGCAGAACAGAAAAAAACAAAACAAGTAATCGTTAATACTATATTGCCAGGACAGAATAGGAATCTTAAAATTATATAAATATGAGATTAACTCCAAAAGACACCAAAATATGTCAAGAAAAATAATTTGCAGCCTGAATTGATATCAGTCACATTTGGTCTTACTGTTGCATTTGTTTGGTCACTGTGTAGAAGTGTGTGGAAGTTGCATTTATGCAACAGCGAGATAGACTGAGTTGCAATCCTTTCGAAATGCATGCAAAAAAAAGCAAGCCACTATCATGCATGGCACATGTTGGCCTCTGGTGCCTGACTCCTACAAACCTGAAAATGTAGACGATGAATGGATGGAAGGATGAATAGATGGACTGACGGACATGTCTCTTGCAGTATTTTTTGACTTTTTGATACATGTGGGGAAACCTTTGGGTGCGTACCATATTTTTTATTAGCAAATTCAGCTGGATATTTTTTTATTATTATTTCCCGCCCAGAGAATTACTTCTGAAAGCTTCAATCTAATGAAAGTGTGGCTTGAAACCGAAAGCAAGATGATTGTTTAAAATTATAAGTCCAAATTTGTTAACATATATTAGTTCAACCTGTGAAAACATTCCTCTCATACTCCCCAGGATGTATTCTGAAATCCCTCTGTGAACCCCTATTTCCCAACACACACAAAACCATTTTAAAATGCATACTCTCTTTTTTCATATGCCACTAGCAAAAAAATATATAACTTTAATATCTAATGCATAGAAAGCATTGCGTCTGCAAGCTGCTTCTTTTTTTGCAATTCGTTCTCCTTGTCTACTCCAGGTTTCCTATTCCACACTTGCGAAACTCTAAAATTTCACCCGTCTTGTACAAACTAAACCACAACCACATTTAAAGGGTTGAGCAAAAACACCGCACAAAGCAGGGCAAACTTTTTGGAGTGTAATTATAATTTTGAATTTTGTTTGTAGCTCAATCATTTATATACTGGTTCAAAACGTTGTTTAAATTCCAAAAATTGGCTCATCGACCAGGCCAACTACTGCGCAAGATTTCTGTGAAAATCTGTATGCAAGAGGATAAACTCACCTTAACTGCTAAACCAGTATTCAAGACTGTAACAAGCCTTTGCTTGTTTTAAATATTTTTTTCCATCCAAGTCTGACGTAATGTTTTTATTTTTTTAAGTTTTTAGTTTAAATGTTGAATAAATTATAGAAGGTATTATCTGCACTTTGACGACTCTAACAGTCACAGGAAGAAGACAACATCAGTGTGGTTTTGTGTCTGCAGAGACAGCTTTTCTTTGACATCCTGAGCAGCATTACATGCTATTTGGGCAGACTCTGACTTAATCAAAAGCAAGTTATAAAATTATTTACCATTTTCAGCATTCTCAGCAGCTATATAGGCCCTTCCACCATTGCTGCGCCCTCCTTTCGCCTCCCTTTGTTCTCTCCAGCTCTAATAGGTTTTCCCCTGCCACACACCATTCACGTTTTTTTTTTCTTCTTCTTTTTCAACCCCCCCAACCCCGAGACCCCCACCCCCCTTTTAGTGCAGGACCCAGTGTCGACTGCAGCATTTGAGCAATTTGAAATTAAAGCAAACAATGGCCAGGCACTCCCAGGGACCTCTCGCTCACCATATTACACGGAGGACGCTCGTGTGCTCCTGCACATTACTGGCAAGTCATTACGTTTCTCTGGAAACCGAGCGCAGGAGCACGCTCCACAGAAGTCAGTGATGCAAGCAGCAGCTGAGTGCTTGGAATAGCGTGTGTGAGTGTGTGTGAGCATCCTTGGCAACAAACAGCATGGAGAACTGTCAAAACAAAGCAGACTACTGAAATATATGAGACTATATATATGATCATTTGAAATATCCTCACTTTATTTAACTTAACAGCTCACCCCAGGATTCCACCAACGAAGCGCAGGTGAATTCAATCCCCACTGATTCAAGCTAGGTTCATGTGTGAATGCTGCATTAATAACGACCTCCCCTTACAATTCTAAATAAGTTAGAATGGAAGGAAAGAGCCATGTTCTTCTGCCATTCTGAGAAAGATTTATTAATGCAGTCTATGAGCGTCACAGGTTACATCATAACCAATAAGGGGATCACCAGCTGCATATAAATGCCTGTCAGGCTGAAATGTGTCATTTTGTAAATTGGGTGATGTTGCTTGCGGACGTTTAGAGTGTGAAACAGGAGTGCTGAGCAGCGCTTATGACTGTAAACGTTTATATTTGTGTTAGTAAATCACATCACCTCCTTGGGTAGGGCAAGTTCATCTGGAGTCTGTTGTGAACGAGTAAAACCACAATATAACACGTGGCAGAAAATACTTGAGGTTAAATTTGTTAGAACACGATTTAAGAAGGGATGTAAAAAAAAAAAAAAATTAGTAAGAACACTTTCAAGTCTTCATAATTTAAAGTTAACTTACTTTTTTTTTAACTTTACATGTGTATTTTTTTTTATATTTTTCTTTTACCAGTTGCAAGGTAGTATAAGCAGAGATGCCCCCAAGTGGTGGCCAGTGCCATCCTAAGAAAAATGCTGGCCACCCCAGCAAACCTTTTTTCCCCCCTCATTTATATCAACATTTGTGTACTATTAAAATTATGCAGCATGTTTTTATTAAATGTGGTTTGATCCCGCTAACCGTTCCCAGACTTGAGAAGCCTGCGTTGTTGATGTGCGGTAGTGGTGGAAGTTGTTGCATTAAACCAGGATTCCTGGCATAATTCCTAACTTCTACCACTCAATACCAACACTTTGGTCATTACTAGTCCTCATATGGTGGTGGATAGAGGTTACAGAGATGTGTTTGCTGAATTTAACTTATAGGTTACTATTGATGTTGATATGTAGGAGTTAGCTGACACTTTTTCTAACCTGCAGTGTTGTCAAAAACAACAAATCGATCAAGTAATTTATTAATATTGCAGAATGTTTTCTGATAATCGCTAATCTCTGAATGGATAGACTCTATTAATCCTTTCAGAAAGCTTTAGATTAAATCAGATTTTCAAGGCCTCTAAAGTTACATTCCAGAAGAATGAAGATCTACATTTTGAGATGTTGCTTTGACTGTGTCAGATTAATGCATTTTAATCTAAAATGTTCAAATTTATTTCCCAAAGTGGCATGCCCCCCAGACACCCCCCAGCTGAATTTGCCCTGAACCAAACAATGTTGTGGTGATGGATACTGTCTATCTCTGCGGTCATGCCTGACTATAAGACTATTTTAGATGGGACTGCATTCTGATTTTATGGCTCAATCTTAGACAAAAAAATCATTTGTTTGTAGGCTAATAATTAATTATGCTTGGTGTCAGGAATGGCATGGGTGGAACAAAAAGTTTCTGGCAGTAAGTAAAAATTAAATACACTAATGTTCTTCAAAATGTTCAAAGTAAAATCTACAACTTCATTTTTAAATATAAAACCAACATTCCATTGCATAATTTAACCACCAAAAAGAAAACACCAGCTGCTGCAACCACATTAATAACTTGGGTGGGTGCATGAGGGGAAGAGCAGCAGCAGAATACCAGCCATGCAGTGTGACATCACATGGATAGTCCAACCATTTGATCAAGCTAAAATAACACATCTAGCCTGCCATGGAGCAGGCTTGTTCAAGAACATAAGTTGCCATGGTGAATGAGGTTAGCCTCGTTGGTGGAACTGAATCTGGGGAAATTGAGGCAGGATTGTCAAAGTAAGTAGGCGTTAGCATGGAGTTAGCTTGCTTCATGTAAATACCCCCCCAGCAACCAACTTTCTCTGGTAAAAAAAATAAATAAAAAATAAAAAAATGCAATGGCTGCTACAAATTCAGTTGGGGACTCACTGCAGGTAAAGAACCATTATCTTTATTTGCTATTTCACTCAGTCCATAGTAGCTCAATCAGCACTAGTGTGGTTTGACAGTGACAGAATTGAAACTAACTGAAAACACTTGTCAGCAAAAAAACAAACAAACAAAAAAACACTGTCAGTCTAACAACTTTGTGCTATTTGGTGTGACTTATTTTATCATAGGCTACTGTTTCAATTAATTAAATTTTTTTAACTTGACGATAGAGGCTTAATTTTGTCACTTTCAATTCGGGATATTTAGCTATTTCACAATAAATCTCACCATTTTCAGTTACAATTATATTTTTAAATGCTAATATTTCTTAATACGCTGTAGTGTGTACAGAACCATCTGAATTACTAATCCATCTTAATGCAAGATTCGTGGTATTCCAATGCAGTTCCTATATTCCTAATATTAAATATTATTCGTTTAAATTAATGTAGCTATATAAGCATATTCCATGTTTCTCCGTAGCTGACAGACTGAATTGAGTGGAGTCTCCTTTCTTCACACGTCCATGTGGTAAAAAAAAAAAAAAGCACTCGTTAGTAGCTTCGCTCCCGTGCGTCATTACGCACTTCCTGTTCCCTACGAAGTCCCCCCCCCCCCCTGCTCCACCATCTAGCCCTGACGGCGATGTTTTGATGAAAACAAAATAGTGCCTCGAACAGGGACGTAAACACGCCTAAAACATGACATTTCGCTGGGGTGGGACCTAGATCGGCGCTGCGGTTAAAACGACGGACGTCTTCGACGAAGTTTTGTTTTTATTTAATTTATTTTAATTTTTTTGCTGCGATCAGTCCTTGTTTTCTCCTCCGCATGTCCGCTTTCCTCGTAGATGGTCTGCGGCGAGCGTTGTCTGACGGCGGACGACAAGCTGTTGACGAGTAACATGAAGGAGATGATCGGCGGCTGCTGTGTGTGCTCGGACGAACGCGGCTGGGCGGAGAACCCGCTGGTGTACTGCGACGGACACGGCTGCAACGTCGCCGTGCATCAAGGTGAGCTACTAGCCGAGCTTAGCGGCTAGCCCTCATGCTAGTTAGCGTTGTCTTGGTTTAAAGGTTATGCAGCCTCCTCCTTCTCCTCCTCTTCCTCTTCCCCGGCCTGCTTGCTTGCCTTTCGCCAAGGCCGAGCCGAGGTCAGGCTCTGATGGTGCTGCTGTGGCTTCCCAGCTAACGCGGCCTGCACGCTGATCAGAGCTGACAGCGGCAGCAAGAACACGTTTCTGGCTGCGAGCTGTTACCATTGTTTCCTTGTCAGAAGCTGTTATGGAAGAGAGAGAGAGAGAGGAAGGGATCTACTCCCGTTGCCAGAACGCAAAACGATCAAATAGAGACTGACAAAAAAAAGGGTCTAAAATGGATCAAATCTAGAAAATACGCACGTCCATGTTAGTTATTCTTGCATGGTATAAATACCAAAACACTCTGCATGCAGTGACCCCCACTACAGCAACTGAGCTGACTCAGATGATGATGTGTAATGTTTACATATGCAGGAGCTAGCCATGTGTACACTTAGTGAACACGGATCTGAACAGCTGATCAGCCTTTTTCTTTTTTTGGGTTGCAGCACAAGTTAGTTGGCAACAAGGTTTCAGTAATTCAATTCAGAAAAAATGAAATGCATAAATGTGTAGAGTCTGCTTGTGCAAAACGGAGACAGACGGGACAAAAATCCATACAGACACATACTCTTATTTGGGGAATTTAGAGAGACCAATTAATCTAAGGGTTGATGTTTGATTCTGAGAGGAAGCTGGAATACCCAGAGGGAACGCACATATGCACAGGGAGAACATGCAAACTCCATGCCGATTGACCCCAGGCCGGGATTCGAAGCCAGATCCTTCTTGCTACAAGGCAACCGTGCTACCAACTATGCCACTTTGCTGATTATTTTTTTTGTTTTGAATATTATGCCTTGCACCAAATGGTAACCCAAAATTCAACCTCTCAAAAAATTAGGGTATTACATAAGCGCGATACAACAAATTATTTTTATGGCATAATGTTATGTTATGGCTCGCATAATCATGGGAAGACTCCTGACTTGTCTGCAGGAGTCCTCCCACCAGAACAGTGCTGTTACAATATGCAAGCATACATAGTAGGGATGCCTTCTCCAAACCCCTGACAGTCTCGGCAAATGGCTGCTTATGCTATGCCAGGTTCTGCTGGAGGTTTCTTTCTGTTAAAAGGGAGTTTTTCCTCTCCACTGTCGCTTCATGCTTGCTCAATGTGAGGGATTGCTGAGAATTACACAACGCAATCTTCTGTGGTTCTCTAATTCCTAAATTGAACATTGTATTGTAATAATTCTTCTTTGAGATGACATCTGTTGTGAAACGGCGCTATATAAATAAACTGAATTGAATTGAATTAAGAAAATATTGTTATGCTGATATATCGTGATATTTTATGTCACAATATTGTATCAATATTCAAAAGCGAAATATTTTTTTTTTTAAAAATAATATGAATTGAATTTTGTCATACAATTTAAAGTTGGTGGCTATTTTCACCTTCTTGGTTCTAGTGGCTCAATTAGATCTAGTAATAAAACTGGATGAATGGTTATGAATTAAACAGGTTGGAGTGTTTAGGATGCTGTGACAGTTTTTTTTCTCCAGCTAAATTCATTTTAGTCTTACTCATAGTAATGTGATACATCACACTATATCGTATCTCCCCCTTTGTGTTGCGATACATATCGTATCGTCCGATTCTTGCCAATACACTTCCCTTATACTTAGAGAGTGACCAAAGTTCACTCCAGAAGTGCTGCATGCTGCAGGTCATCATGCTGAAAACAGGTTTTTAACACCTTATCCTCTTTTTTACAAGATTTAAAGACATGAAGCTGTTTGAAAGTATTACTGGTTGCAAAAATCGACTCGCCTTGTCATAATATGAAAATTAAAGAAACGGCAGTCAAAATAAGAAAATGTATAAGTCATTTACAATGTATTATTGCTGATGTCTTTGTATCTAAAAGCAAAATAATAATACATAAAGGTTATAGGTTGTAAAGATAATACAGTTCATAACACAGTTTGTTGTCAACTAAAACTGGGATTATTACTACGTTGTTTTGGTTTGGTAGGTGAAAGGAGAAAGTAGTTTGGTAAATTTGGATTGAATGCTCAAACATTTTATAAAATATCTCATGCCTTATTCCATTGTTACAATTGATATTTCCCCTAAAGGAGCATGTTCTTTTTCTGCTTTTTCTCAGTTTCCTCACTAGGGGCATAATGCACAAATTAGGTTAAAGGATTAAGTTATCATGGCTCAATTTATCTGTGATTTGGTTGCACAAAAAGGGGATAGGAGGCAGTAAGATATGTTATGGTATAAGTTACCATAGCGATTTATTCAGCGGAGCTAGCCTGCTCCATATCAGGGTAATTTCCAGGATCTATTTAATCTCAGTTAGCAGTCATCACAAATGTAAAAGCTAATAGTTATTCCACTGCCCACTACATACTGATATCACATTATTTAAATATTTATCATCACCAATTTCTATCATCATGGATAAATGCTGATTTTATATTATATTGCAGTTGTATAAAATGACACAATGTGAGAGCCACAGAGAAGTAAAAACACAGACTTTGAGAGTAAAGTCCTAATATTGTAATGCGTGGACTGGTTTTGGTCATACGAGCACTAGAAAAGCAACCAGGGAGCACATGACACGGCACAGCCACAGTGTTCCGAATCGGGTGCATTTGCACCGATTTTCTCTGCCCAACATAAGAAAAGTTTGCAGAGGGTGATCCAATATTTACGATGTTCAAATGAGGGCTGTGTAGCATTTTTTGGAATTGTACTTCGGTTTCACAAACAAGGAGATATTTTATCTCTTGGTATATGAGCATCAGATTGTCAGAAGAATCAGGACTTGAAAAATAATATTTAAGACATTCCATCTTTCCGCAGAAAGAACCCGCCTCATACATTTTGGTTTTTTTCTTTCTTCTGTGTGTGACCCTAATACTTGGGTAAAATACACATTCCATATGAATATAAATATGCATATGATAAAACAAGTAAGCCATCAGTTCCTTTCAAAACATTGACTCCTCCAGATAGAAATAACAGAATCAAAAAATATTATACACTACAAAGATAAATACACATTCAAATCAAACTTTATTTATAAAGCGCTTTTTATACAAAAAATGCAGCACAAAGTGCTTTACAGATTAAAATGACCCCACATAACCTACATTCCCATCCCTTCCCCACAATAGTAAAAACAAAATGACAATTATTCCCCCTTCCCAGACCCCATTTTCCAAACACACACGGGCACATATGCACAAACAAACACACACAGACACCTTCACCAAAACGCGTAAGACCATAGGTAGAGCTCAGATGAGTCAGGTAGGTAAGGTACGCACGCACGGATACACACATACAGTTCAGATGGGTCAGGTGACTTAATGACACGCCGTCAGGGGAGCCATCTGCCTCGACTGAAGTAGATCCATTGCAGCAGCCAAGGCACCGACCAGGGCGCCCAGGTAAGGAGGGCGGAAACCCACAACATCCCAGGCACTACCTGAGGAGTGCCCAGGCTGTCACTGCCTACCCGAGGCAGAGGGCTTCACAGAGGAAACACTGGAAGGATTAAAATATGTAAAATGGCAAAAGCTAATATGGATAATAAAATAACTAACAAAATGTGATAATGGAGAAAGTAAAACTGTAAAACATAAATTGTGTATTAAAACTTAACTATAATTAAAATAAATAAAACAGGCAATGCAGCTAAACAGGCTGAATAAGTAGTAATCATTTAAAAGCTAGACTAAAAAGGTGAGTCTTGAGCCTGTTCTTAAAAACATGAACGTTCTCTGCGGCCCCGAGGTCCTCCGGCAGCCTGTTCCAGAGGTGAGGGCTGTAATAATTGAAAGACGCCTTGCCGTGGGTATGTGTCCTGACTTTTGGAATCACGAGGAGACAGCAGCCAGAGGAGCGCAGAGACCGTGAGGGTTCGTACGGTAAAAGCAGTTCCGAAAGATAAGAAGGCCCCAGACCATTAAGAAAATTAAAAACCACTAGAAGTTTTTTTAAATCGCTCCTGAAGCATACGGGCAGCCAATGCAATGACTCTTAAAACGGAGTGATGTGCTCCCGCTTCCTGGTCTTCATCAGGACACGTGCTGCTGAGTTTTGTAAAAGTTTTAGACCTGAAATCCTCTTTTTGGGAAAACCAGAAAGCAGGGCATTGCAGTGGTCAATTCTACTGGTGATAAAAGCATGCATCAGCGTCTCCGTATTGGCCCGAGAGAGAATGGGGCGGACTCTGGCGATGTTCTTTAGATGATAAAAACCTATTTTGGTTATGTTTTTAATGTGAGGGATAGAAGTCAGCTCAGAATCAAAGATCACAACCAGGTTCTTCACTTGTAAAGAAGGATTAAAATACAATGATTTTAGTTTTGGTAAAAATTTCTCTCTCTGGGCCTCAGGACCGATAACTAAAACCTCAGTTTTGTCCTAGTTGAGCTGAATATAATACACCACGCATGTCTGCACACTGACATATATGTAAGACAAATCCCTACACATCAAATGAATTGACAAGTGAATGGATGCAGTAGCCTACCTGCACGCTTGTATTCACAGTATGCAGTACAAACATTATAAGAGGCCAAATCAATTGGAATTGAATAAAAGATTAGATATTTCCCTTAAAACCTGTATCTATTTCCTTCATCACATTTTGATACTTCAGAAAAATAACACTTATAAAAATGTATTCAAAGCAGACATTTACAACACTGACTGTATTTAGCTGTCACTACATCCAGTATATATCTACACATACAGATACATAAACTCATTTGGATCAAAGGTATATGTGCATATATTTTTTTTAATATTCTAAAAAGCTATTAATTAAACAAAGCATTTTACTCTAGTTTGGTTTGCCTAGCAACATATAAATCTGTCAACCTTTTAAGTGATTGGATCAACCATCCATGTTCTCAGGATTTTGGATTATAGCTTTTCATTCCATTGGATTATAGGCTCTGGAAATGTGTAGTGGCAGGCTATTTAAGGTAGTATTGCAATATTTAGGGCAGGTGGAGCTGTACATTTGCGTGCATTATTGTGTAAAATATGTGGTTTGAAGGCTAAATAGTGTTTCAAAAATTGAGTATATATTTTTATTGTGAATTTTTATTGTGATAAAAAAGAAGGGATTGGGCTAAGAACAGCTGAGTTGGGATACATGTTTGTAACAGTATTTGAAGTTTTCATTCATAGCAACCAAGATGGTAACCAAACTGCTACTCTGCTTGAGATCTGCACAGTTTTTATTTTCCTATGACCTTCAGTATTTAAGAAACATTTACTCTAAAAGTTGTTGTGAGCTTTTCCCTAATTATTCACTGGCTATATGTATAGAAGGAGGTTAAAATAAATCAGTTTATTAAAGTAGAGGGAAAATAAACTCAACAAATTGTGAACTTTTTGTTCACAATTTGTCTACTGACCTGGGATATAACTAATGGTTTGACTGTCTTTGGTAATACTTGTGAATGTTATTCTTGTAACAGTGTCTTATTATCCATGTTTCTTTTTCTTATCGCCTGCGCGGCCTCTCTTCAGCCTGCTATGGAATTGTTCAGGTGCCGACTGGTCCATGGTTCTGCAGAAAGTGTGAATCCCAGGAGAGAGCGGCCCGCGTGGTGAGTCATCTTGGTTCTTTTTCCTCTTTGTCTTTTTATGAGTTGTCTTTGTAGCCTTGACTTAAATGAGACTTTTTGTGCCCTGTTTTGACAAGGTTTGGAAGCACATTTTCTCAAGTTCTTAGAAGAATTTCTGTGCTGTACCTTCTTAGTCATACATTAAGATACAGCGTCAGAGCTCTTGATTGAAACCAGTAGTAGCAGCTCTTTTCATAAGCTGCTGTTAGCCCCTTAACAGACCTACAATTTCCGCCCTACATAAAAAAAAATGCATAACCAAATTAAAACTAAAGCTGCTCTTGAACCATTTTGGGTAGACATGGCTGGGGTCTCTATGGAAAGAAAACACTGAAATTTCTCCCAGAGCTGGGATATGTCTGAGTGCTGTTACCAATCAATATGAATTTTTATACACCGAGAAAGAAAAATTATATATCAGCCTATTTATTTTCTAAGAATACATTCTCTAAAAGCGGCTTCAGAGTGAAGTGGTGACATAAAACACTGTGGGTCTCCATCCATCCATCCATCCATCGATCCATCCATTTTTCCATAAATCGTGAACAAGACTCCCAGATACTTGAACTCTTCCACTTGGGGCAGGACCTTGTAACCAACTTGGAGAAGGCACTATACACCTATTTGGCTCAAGACCATGGTTTAGGATTTGGAGGAGCTGATTCACATCCAAGCTGCTTGACTCTCGGCTGCGAACTGCTTCAGCGAAAGCTGTAGATCGCTTTCCGATGAAGCCAATAGGACTATATCATCCAGCGTGTACTGTAATGGATTCCCCTCAAAGCTTTGGCTGCTGCAAGAATTCATTTCTATAAAATTTATGAACAGAATCGGGGCAGAGTCCAACTCAGGGAGCCCATATCAAGTGCCCTGGTACCCCATAGTCAAGTCAAGTCACTTTTATTTATATAGCACATTTAAAAACAACAGAAGTTGACCCAAAGTGCTTTACAAGGCAAAAAGAAAAATTGGGCAAAACAATTAAAACATAGACAGAGGCCCAGGGATACAGGAGTCTGACAAATAATGTATAAAAAATAATTTCAGTAAGAAAAAACACTATTATCTGAGTAAAATTAAGAAATAGTACAATATCAACAGTAATTAGATCTGTAATAATTCAAAATAAGTGAAAATATGATATAAAATAAGAAAATTAAATGAATTGAGTAAAATGGGTAAAAGAGTAAAGAATATATACGTATATTAAGGGTTGTGAAAAGCAACTGAGAAAAGGTAAGTTTTTATATTAGATTTAAAACTGGCAAGGGTGGTAGAGGATTTAATATAGGGTGGAAGGGAATTCCATAAGGTTGGACCAGCAACAGCGAATGCCCGGTCACCTTTGGTTTTTAGACGTGTGCGAGGGACAGGTAAGAGCTGTTTTGAAGATGACCGGGTCGACATAGGCATGGAGTGTGGGGAAAGTATTTCTGCAATATAGGGGGGTGCTAGGTCATTAAGGGCTTTAAAAACAAAAAGTAGAATTTTAAAATCAATTCTGAATTTAACAGGGAGCCAGTGCAGCTGAGGCAGGACAGGAGTGATGTGCTCTCTGTTTTTAGTACCAGTAAGCAATCTGGCTGCTGCCTTCTGGACCGTTTGTAGTTTATGAATGTTGGATTGGGTCAGACCTGTGTATAAATATCGCAATAATCAGGTTTGGAGGTAATAAAAGACTGTGTAAGAGTTTCAAGGTCATTCAGAGATAAAAAAGGACTTGAGACTGGGTATTACTCTAAATTGATAGGAACCACTTCTGACCACACTATTGATTTGTTTATTAAAATTTAGAGAGTTATCCAGCATGAAACCAAGATTTCTGGACGCGGAGTGAACATTATTTGACAGCAGGCCAAGAGTGCTGTTGAGGCTGGTGACACAGGAGTGGGCCAAATGTGATTACTTAAGTTTTGCTATCGTTCAGTTGTAAGAAATTGAAGGCAACCGCAGATTTGACGTCATTAAGGCAGCTATGCAGTTTGTTTAATAAGCATGGGGTCTGAGGAGCAACTGGGAGATAGATTTGGGTATCATCAGCGTAACAGTGGTATTGGATGCCATATTTATCAAAGATGGAACTAAGGGGCAGCATTTATAGGGCAAAGAGAAAGGGACCAAGGATCAAACCTTGTGGAACCCCGCATTTCATAGTGGCAGATGAAGATGAGTGATTTTCCAGTTTAACTGAGAAAGTCCTGTCTTTGAGATATAAGGTAAACCAGGCTAGTACAGAGCTCTACAGACCAACTCTGTGCTCCGACCTGTGCAGCAAGATACCGTGGTCAATGGTGTCAAATGCAGCACAAAGATCTAATAAAACTAAGATAGCGCAGGAACCAGTGTCAGTGCAGAGCAGAGTGTTGTTGTATACTTTCAGTAGGGCAGATTCAGTGCTGTGGGTACCTCTAAAACCAGATTGGAATTTATCTAATAAATTAAAAGTGTTTATAATAATTAGCAAATTGGTCTGTAGTTTTTAAAGTCACTCTAGTCGAGGGAATACTTTTTCAGGAGAGGTTGCACAGTAGCATTCTTAAAGGGGACAACACCAGTGGCTAATGAGCTGTTTACTATTTCCAAGATGAAAGGACAGATAATTGAAAAGATATCTCTTGGATAGAAGACTCGACTCAAACTCAATCAACCTATGATCTAATTCAGCAATATCTGAGATAGTGAGGTTGGTCACATCAAAACAGGACTAGAGAAAAAGGTCTAAGGTATGGCCCCTTTGATGGTTTGTACCAGACCCTGACTGGGTTAGGTTATAAAGACTCTAAAACATTCATAACATGTCGATTTTCTCAGCTGATAAAAAGGGGTACTATATTGTGAGGCGTAATAATACAAGGAGCACTACGTCCGCGCACTAACTCCTAAAGACTCCTCTCCCGCTCACTTCCGTCAATAGAAGCAGCGTGACTTGTAGGAGTTAGTGCGCGGACGTGTTACATTGTTACATTTCTGTGTTACTATACTTTGTAGTGTAACACTTCACGTAACTGTATTTAAATGGGGAAAACGTGGAAGAGTTTGGTAGCTTCTGACAGGAGCTGATTTGGAGCTATACAGTATGTGGAAGAGGCTGCGTTTGTGCTCCGTTTGCACGACAGAGCGCACAAAGACCAGACAGGTACATATCAACTAGTCTAAGGTAAGGTAAGAACATATGTCAGTATGTAAAAATGGTGAACTATTCCTTTTAATAAATAGGCTGCCAGTAATTTTTGGAGGTCTGTATACCAAAGCAAATATTTATAGGCATATGAACATTAAACAGTAATAATTGCACTTCAAATGAGGAGTAGGCATTTGTAAGCAAAAAATGACTTTTAAATGTGTTTTTGAATATTGTGGCTAGGCAGCCACTACGGCCGGAGGCCCTGGGAGTGTTGAGAAAACAACAGTGAGGAGGACATAGGTCTCCAACTGGAGTGCCTTAATCCATGTTTCTGTTATAAAAAGGAAATAAAATTTCCTACTCATAAAAACGTCCTTTAGGATAAATGCTTTGTTAACTAACGACCGGGCATTAAAAAGGGCAAATTTGACAAGTGCGAGTACCTAGGACGGGGTTGGCGACGTTAGTCCCTCATTCTTCAGTTGACGGAGGAAGGATGTGTCCACTACACGCGTCAGGCGATGCCTAGTTGCGGGGCGCGAAGACCAATGCACCGGGATGAGTGTGTTAGATGTAGCAGATGCAGACATTGGGGTCAGGGAAAGTTGTAGAAGATTCCGGGGCACAGCCTTATCATCCCATCGATGCCTAGTTGGCGAGCGGGAGGGCAACGCCATGGTGGGAATGGTGCCAGGCGATGGGGTTGTTTGCTGGATTTTGTGATGGGAGCTACGATGCAGGTAGCGGGGGCGCAGACGAACGATGCAGAGACTACCGCAAAGTTTTTAAGTCTCAGCAGGGAGGAGCTGCGACGGCAAGGTCAGGTAGACGAGTTTGGATGCAGGTAATTCCATAATCGAAGGTGACGGAGAAAAAAACGCTGTAAAAGTAGATTATCCACTGTGTTCGTAAAAGGACTGGAAGATAAAGGATGGGACACATAGTCAGTCCTCCATGGACCACAGGTTAGCCAACATAACACACACACAGCCAAGGTGGAATCGTGGTAAGCCCACAGCTTCCAGACGTACAGTACAACCCTCTATAATGATGGCAGGCCAACCAACGCGAGCAAGAAGCAAATGGACATGGTCAAACGCCTCCTCCCTGTCCACAAAACACAAGTAGACCGGTTGGGTGAACTCCAGGGGCCCTCTGATGGTGTGGAGCTGGTCCAGTGTTGCACGACCAGGACAAAAGCCGCATTGTTCCTCCTGAAACCGAGGTTGGACAATCCGTTGGACCCTCCTCTCCAGAACCCCTGAATAGACCTTACTTTGAAGGCTCAGAAGTGTGATCCTCGTGTAGTTGGAACACACTCTGTGGTCCCCCTTTTTAAATAGGGGGACCACCACTGCAGTCTGCCAATCCAAGGGAACTGCCCCTGATGTAATTGCAAATACTGCAGAGTTAACCAACACAGCCCTACAACATCCAGAGCCTTAAAGGAGTCATAACATATTACTACTGTGGATATCCACGTCATAGTCTTTCAAGCCATTCAAAAACATTTTGAGGGAAAAAATAATACACATGATGCCTTTCTGAAGGCTTTATTGTCTGACAAGATTCTGTGGAATACTTTGGGTGTACTGGATGGTAATTATAATAATGCACATGACGGGCGTGTTGATTTGTGGCCGGAAGGAGGGGGGTTGACACCGTAGGCTCCGCTTCAGCCTTTCACTCCAAAATAAAAAAATGGCTCAAGTTATGACTGAACCCGACCTGGCTGCGACCTATGGAACTCAATGCATTCAATTCAATGTGGAGTATTTCCAACATGGCATAACCCCATTATCAATTAGCTCCTGTTTGTTACACAAAGTAGAGTAATAAAACCACAGCTTTACTGTTTCAATCGTAGAATATGGTATATCCTCCCGATTTCACGTCAACACTGGGGTGAGATTAAGATCACACATATGAGTGCGTGTGCATGTGGGATGGTTGAAGAAGCCATGGGTAAACAAATGCTCCACTTTTAAATATAGGTTTTCTTGCCAGTGTAAAATCAATAAGAAACTACAATATACATGTTTTCGCATGCAAAAGTGAGAATTTCAGGTCATGACTCCTTTAAGGAACTCCGAGCGGATCTCATCCAGCTCCGGAGCCTTGCCACCGAGGAGCTTTTTGCCAACCTCGGTGACCTTGGTCCCAGAGATTGGAAAGCCCGACCCAAAGTCTCCTGACTGTGCTTCCAAGCTGGAAGGCATACTGTTGGGATTGAGGAAGTCTTCAAAGTATTCCATCAGCTGACCCAAGACGTCCCGTGTTAAGGACAGCAGCACACCATCCCCACGTTGCTGACGGACTGCTCAGATACCCTGATTCTGAATTGCCCCTTTAAGCTGCTCCTTATTTGTTCTCCATTGCCTCACCAAACTCCCAAGGTTTTCCCTCAGCGAACATCTAAACCACACTCCACTTGGCCTGCTGGTACCTATCAGCTGCTTCCAGCGTCCCACAGGCCAAAAAGGCCCGTTAGGACTCCTCCTTCAGCTTGACACATTCCATCACCAGTGGGTTTAAGGCACCGTCCACTTTACGGCCACACCTCCAGTCAGCTACATGGACAATGTGGGTCTAAAGCCTGAATTTGCCTTTATCCACAACAGCAATGAACCAAAAAATTTGTATCATGCACACATTTTTTTTAACTAAAGGTCAATGGTGCCCAAAACTGTGCCATATGCGCCATCTCCAGGGTTAATGTGTTACTGTTTTCTGATTAAAAAACATTGTTAGAATCATTACTGCTTCTCATACAAATCTCCAAAGCTTCCTCAATGTTGTATTTTGACAACAAAGCATGTTAGGACAAGTTGCTGCTCGCCATTTACTATGGCAGTGATAAAGCTACCCCATCATGTGAGATATCTGCAGTGTTTCATTAGCTATTCAATGCGTCAAGCATCAGAATTACGGACTACGATTGGTTCAAATTACACTAGGAAGAAGTACGAATGTTTCCATCAGGAACATTAACAGGTTAGTGGATTGGGCAGGCCACTTTATGCTGTTCTACCACTTTTATCAGTGGCTGTGATACAATTTTCTCTCAATAACCTTAAGTTTTCAAATTAGTTATTTTAAATCTTCAGCTAAATAAAGTTTTATAAATATCCAGCTATTTTCCACTTGTATGTTGTAGAGCACAATGAGAACAGGGAAATGATTACAATTGAGACAGGATATGCCTAATTCAACATCCAACACGGCAAGTTCTGCAGCAAGGTCCTTTGTTCTTTTCCAAACTAAAACATTCCTGAATGCAATATACAGCAGAATGATTGGTAAAACTAATAGAGATGTGCAGTCCCAGACCAGGGCCTGAACAAGCTGCAGCACATTTAAGCAAGCAAAGCTCAGAATACAATTTGGCTAAACTTATTTCAGCATAATAAATCAAGCCTGTTTGGTCTTGTTTAAACAACCAGCTCGTTCTTATTTGGAGTTAACTTTGGTGGAGCCTGTCAGCTGCAATAATTTGCCAGATTAGCTGTAACAGGTCAGCCCAATCTGGCTCCATTGAGAATGGAATAAACTTTTGAGTTTGTATTCATATGGCCATTTTTGCAACACCATCCCAGAAGATGCGTTAATATCTCTTCCATGGTCTCGTGTTTGTCTGAAAATTACCTCAGCGGAGTCACAATCAGCTGACCTGCCAAATCAGTAGGCGAGGAGGACTCGTACAGCATGGGTGTTTGTTTCCACCACCTGCAAAGGTGTTTGTAATATTGTATCAAGTGAACTGGGATCTTTCTTTTACTGCTAGGTGAACTATTATGGATAATACCAGAAAGTCACTTCAAAACATCTTGAGTTCTCCTACCATCTACAAAGAAAAATACACTGATATGCTTTGGGTACATGTTCAGGCTGTACAACATTTTGCACATTGCAAAATCAATGTGTACAATATTCTTTCTGCAAAAGAAAATTTGGAGTGCAGTAATTTAGGGGTGCACCGATCCCCTATTTAACCAACCAATTGCAATGTGAAATGGGGCAAATCTATGGCTGTTCATAAGTATTTGCAATTGATTAATTGATAAAAATTAAATGACCAATGTAAAGGTCCATCTTGCTGCCTGAAACATGATGGCGACAACTAGTGTTTCAGCCATGCAGCTACGTTTAGTCGGTTGGAGGGAGTCTCTTGATCTGAGCCGCTGGGAGCTGACCCAAATGCTAATGATCACAGTGTGTCAAAGGATGGATGAGAAGGAGAAGAAAGAAGAAAATGGGTATAAAGCTTTTACAATGTTAATCAGTATTATCTATATTGTGCAACTCTTGATTTAGGTCACATGTGCTGTTGCCCAGGACGGCATTTGAAATGGGGACATAAAAGTACTAGATTGAAAAATTTAGAATTTAGTTAAATAGTTTTCAGTCTAATACTTGTGTACCGCCCTTTCTAATGGCGCCCCAGGCAACTGCCCATATGACCTAAGTCACTTGAATTAGTTTGCAGTTGTTTTAGTCAATGGGGAGTTAGTGGCCCCTGCTTACTGCAGATACTGAGGACACTATTGTACATGCTTTGTGCAGGACTGTATTGCATTTTGTCCCGACCCAGGAATAAAATACTGTATTTATTCACACACCGTCATCATTGAAAACACACAATGAAATGCATATAATTCAGCTTTTAAGTTAAATGCAATCAATCTGGCCAATGAAGAAGGAAATAGAGCTACCGCATGTAAGTTTTACATCAGTGAATGTGTGGTGAGACCTTGGAGGCGGTAGCGGGAAGAACTGTGTCAGAGTAAAAAGATGACAAAAGCTTTCAGAGGACATAAAGACACTGTAGAAGACAACTTCAATAGCTTAGTGTGCAAGAGGAAGATGAAGATAGTGACCAATGACCTTTCTTGTTGACTAAAGTATGTTTTGTTCTCTTAACAGCAGGGCGTCCTCTGTAAGAATTGATTTTCCTTTTTGTTTTTTAACACAGCCCTACTAACCAGACATGTTACTGTAGTGTTTATGGGATACTGTCTATTTTCAGGCAGAGCTTGAAAAACAGCATGTCTTAAACTAAAACTAAACAAAATCTCATGTTAAAACGTGTGTATGTATGTATACATATGTATACATACAAAATGTATTTTATTTTAAATTTAGCTTGTGCAGCTCATATTTAGATAGTCATAAGATTACGGTATACGGTTTGTTCTTACAGTACTGAGTTAAGAAGAGATAACTATACCATTTTTAATTGCCACCTTCGCTACTTTTAAAAAGCACTGTTTGAAAGGAAGGTCTTTATAAGCTGGGTTAAGCCGAAGCATTAATGCGTTTTTAGAAGATTTAGGAAGCAACCTAAAAGTAGGTTAATGTTACTTTGTGTTAGGGATTTGTGACAAAGCGTAGACCCGCTTTGGCTTCTTGTCTCTTAGTAAGCTGAGAATGAGCTGACTCATCAAAAGCAAAAGAAGCAAACTGATTGGCTGGAGACTCACTTGTGCTGATAGTCCATCTCTTGGATAAGGAACCTCGGCTGACAGATAAAATCAGGGTGTTTTCCTTGAACGTTACGGCCCGTGTGTCCCATAGCGGATTCCTGCCCAGCTCAAATCTTAAAACACTTGCGTACTCTTGGCTGACCTGTTGATCCTGACCTGATTTTCTTTTCTTTTTTTTCCCTCTTTTCCTAACAGAGATGTGAGCTCTGTCCTCACAAAGATGGAGCCCTCAAGAGGACGGACAACGGAGGTAGAGATCCAGTCTCTCACACTCCCTCACATGTGCCCACGTTGTCATTATTTACACGTCACCGGCATGTTGACGGACCGTTAGCAGGCTGAGAGAGTTATGTTGCTGTTTGTTGTGTGTGTGTGCACTGTTTTCGCTGGTCCGTGTTTTATAGGAGTGTGTGTGTGTGTATGTTTATGAGGGGGCGGGCCAGCATTAGTATAGTGCATGGCCTGTGAGGAGTCTCCCCTTGGGGTTCATTGAGAGGTCATCTTGATGGAGACTGTAAATATTCTCTCTGCATGTAAGTGTGTGTGTGGGGCAGTGAGAGAGAGGCACAGCTGTGGGATTGTGTCCAGGCCTGCAGGGAGGCATCGGGACAACACTAACACACACCGTTTTACTACTTTCTCTTTTCTCTTAGCCTTTTCATGACCCCTCTCTGTCTCTTCTCTCCTTTCCCGTCTCTGAACCCTTTCCCTCATTTCTTCCTCCTCTCGTCAGCCCCTCTTCACTTGTTGATCCGTTTATTTTTTTTTTCAGGTGGGACAGTAATGAGGCGAAGTAAAGGAATTTGGCTTCACCGACTCGGGTTGCGTTCATTTGCATGCCGATCAGAGCGGCGCGGCTCCCGAAACGTTACAGCCCCCAGCTATAGGCGCAGACTTGGAGTTGGTCGCGGTCAGACAAGTTTGCAGAACACAACGATAAGAACATGAGGCGGCAGATTTCAGGTTTAAATGATTGACTTCATTACTCACCCAACATCTATACTTGAGTCTGGAAACCAAATTAAAGAGTTGCCATAGCAGATTGATTTAAGGTTAGTCCAAAAATTGATCAACGCCTAAGCTAAGGAACATTGTGCCGCTTTTAAAGTCCCGTTTCATAGGACTCTTCCAGATTCTTGGAGGTTCTTCCAAACAACAACATGACCACATTTCACGCCCGCTCCACCCTACCGTCCCGCCCCCTGGCCTTCTCCCCCAAGTCCCGCTCGGCAGGTCAAAGGCAGGTCACGGGTTCAACTGTAAGTTTAAGCCTGTATTTGTTTCGGCTGTAGATGGGAGGAGGAACAGACACCTCCGGTGTGGTTCCCACCTCCATTTGACCCGCAGCTAACCTCGGCCAACTCCTCCTCAAGTTGTCGTCAATTTTGTTGCCTCTCCGACCGTGCCCTGCTGTCACTCTACAGCCCTGCAGTTTGTCTCTGTCGGCGGGGCAGCTGTGTGCGTGGTTTAGGGATTAACCAACAGATGCTTAAGAACACAGGCAAACAAATGAAAGCTGTGGAGTATTTCAAAGTTATAAAGTTATATTAAAAAAAGTGGAGTATTTCAAAGTTATAAAGTTATATTAAAAAAATATTCGCCTTTTTAATAACACACAAAACAGGAAGTTTTTGTAATAAAATAGATTAACGTGGTCTTTTGCGCCCGTTTTACATATTCACAAGGCGAGGGGTTGCATGAGATTCTCAAGTTATAATAAAAGTTGTCTGTTACCGCTACTAAAATAATAGTTATTGAAAGATCTATCGAAAACATTTTCTGTTAATTGGATGTTGATATGTAGACACTCATACAGAGCGTTAGAAGATACAGTACAGTCACTGTTTAAACGTAAAAATAATTCTCCAGTCCTTTTGTTTAAGCTAAAAATATGGCAAGGATTAAATTCTACTTCACTCCTAAGAAGGGAGATGATATTTAAAGTTGGTTTCCAAGGGATTGTTTTAGCACATGTAGCGTTGGAAAGCTTGAATACAATATAGTAATAAAGAGAATAGTTTAATTTTGTAGCAGTTTATCAGATTGTCAGTAAGCATGCTTAATGCCCAGGATATTATTGGCGATCCACCAGTCAGTCGGTTTGTAAGCAGAACATGTTCCTTGATGCTAACTTTTTTTTTGTAATAAAAAAAAGTTCTAAATGTAAAGGATAGATTGTTGCTTGATGCATAATTGGGGATAATTTGTTACCTTCTGCTCCATTAAACATTTCTACAATCTTTTTCTCTTTTATGCATTATCGTCCTTAAAAAATACATCTGAATAGGTAAAAAAAAAAATCAAAATCAGTAGCTCAGACTTCTAAGAAAACCTAAAATTGTTACTGAGAGCTTGTGTATAAGCTGGGTTATAGGACAATGCTAGCTGCAGTTCCAAAACCGTATTTACCTTAATAATACTGTAGCTTCTAAAGCTTCCATGGCATGTCTTTCAAAAGAGCCAGCAAAATCATTTCTTTAAGCAAGGGATACGTTGGATCTGGAGTAACAGCTGTGGGACGGGGAGCGCTGCTGTTTTTGATTGTAAACTGGTCAGTGTTGCAATTTCTCTGACATGCTATTAAAAGGTACATTTAAAAAAAAAGAAATTCATACTCGTTTTTGTTCTGTCCATTTCTTGCACATTTGTTTCCTCTTACCCTAAATTCATAAGTTGCAGTGAATGAGTGAAACGAATCCAAACATCACAAACATTAGTCCTGTGCAGAATCCCTGCAGTTAGTTCATTTTTAAAAAACTGTTAAATATATTGTGGTTTATATTTATTCTTTATGGATAATTTCAGGCTGGGCCCATGTGGTGTGTGCCCTTTACATACCCGAGGTGGAGTTCGCAAATGTCTCTACAATGGAGCCCATAGTTCTACAGTCTGTTCCCCATGAACGCTACAACAAGGTGAAAAAAAAAACACGAACGAAAACATGCACAACATGCGAAGAGTTGAGTTTAATTTTGATTTTTTTTTTTACCAATGACCTTTGTTCGCTCTATGTGTGCAGACGTGTTACATCTGTGAAGAGCAGGGCAGAGAGAGTAAAGCGGCCACCGGAGCCTGCATGACCTGCAACAAACACGGCTGCAGACAGGCCTTCCATGTCACATGGTGAGGCTTGCGTGGGAGTGCTGTCGGACCACTAATCAGCCACCAGCACTTTTATTCTGAGCTCTATCACTCTCCTCAGCTGTGTGCTAACACCGAGGACTTGTCGGGCTGAGTATACGTCCTGGGAATTTAATTTAAAAATAATTCCAGCAGCTCAGCTGCTTAAAGGCAAAAAGAAAAAAAATAGTTGAAAAATCATTACCGTTTCTGTTCGTTACCACTGACAACATAAGTTATGCACACATTTTCTAATACTGAGAAAGATGCATGTGTTTTAGGTTTTACGTTTTAGGAATATGGTTAAACCGCTGACACAATATCCTATTTCTTTATTTCATCTTCCTCCTTAGTGCCCAGTTTGCAGGGCTATTATGTGAAGAACAAGGCTCTGATGCGGATAATGTCAAGTACTGTGGATACTGCAAATACCATCACAGCAAACTGGTAAGTGTCCTCATGTAATGATTGCATGCCTTTTCAATATACTAACCAAGAATTTCACACCACATTGGATTTAAAAATTCTTATCAACTTAAATGGTTGGTCTTGGTCAGCCTTAACCTGCTGTTGTATACATGTATACATTCAACTATAAACGGATTAAAGCATTCTTCTTCCACAGTATTACCTACAGTAGACTGCCTTCTGACAGATCTCAGTTTTGATCAGCAGAAATAGTTTTTTTTTCTACCTAAAGCTCAAGCTAATTAAGAAGAAAAGTCTGTGTCAAAAAGTTTATCCTCCGTTAAGAAAACACACCCATTAGCTTCTTTTTTCTTCATACAAATGCTATTTTCTCCAACGTATCTCTGCTGGTTACAAGCAAGACAGTTGACTGTGTGAAAGGTCATGGTGTGAAATCTAGCAGACCGCTGCCCATTGTAATTATGGTAATGCTTTCCTGAAGGCACCGTTGGCATGCTAAGGGGCTAGCGCAGCATTCCTGTTCGGCAGCACGCTGCAGGCTAGCTAACGAGACAATAGTCAGCCTAATTAACCTGCTGAAATCACCTCGCAGTGATCCCATTTGAAGGGCCAAATGTCAGGAGGCGATGACATCTTAGCATGTTTGTTTTCAAAACTCTTCTAAATTAATTAGGATTTCACCACTGTGCACATTTGTTTAAAAATATTGTTATTATTAAAAATATTTTAAAATTATATGTTTCAGCTTACCCGGATTTTAAGAATTGCAGAATTGAATCCTTTGATTTTTCTATGTTCAGTTAAAAAAGTCTGTTTGGTAAACCATTGCTGAGTTCATTTTAAATAGAGACTGTCAAAACTCCTACCTGTTCTCTCTCTTTTGTCGTCAAAATTCTGATTTGTCAAAATAAGTTAAAAACATTATAATTCTAATAATAAATATTTCCATAGTAGTAATTTAAATTTTTTTTACTTTAAGCAATTGAAGTCAGTCAGAGGGCTATCCACTGCAGGTAAGATACTGACTGCTAGTAAGCTGTGAAATGAACCCAAACACCCAGCAAACCTGAATTATATTTTTCATTAGTTGTATCAAAATGATCTCAACGTTTTCATGCTTACTGTGAAATAATTCACAGCGAGGTGGTTTGGTTAACAACTATTTGCATTGTGTGTTTGACGGAGCTGCAGTTTTTGTTTAATATTTTGAAAACCGGTTTAATTTCACAAGCCTTCCAATACATTTGCTGTTAGAGAAGGTTGCTATGTAAATATAACCAAAGTTGGTTTTGATCCAAACCCTGCGACCTTCCATTCTCAGTGAGTCCCAGCATAACTTGCTCTTCTTTCATTTTTTTTTTTTGCATCCACTTCTCTTTTGCCGATCCTTTAACCTCGCTCTGTTCCGTCCACATAGCCACAAAATTCAAATTTTCTCCAGTCGTTCTTCTGCTGCCTACCTTTGGTCATTCAGTCCTTTCACAATCCTTCAGAGAATCCATCATGGAACTCATTTTTTCTATCTACCGGATATGGCTTCGACTCATCTGTCCCTCTCCACCTGCCATTGTTCTTCCTGTTCTCCCATTCCTTATATGTTGCACTAGTGGTTTCTGCATTACTCCTCTGAGGAGCAGGATGAGGTTCCCTATCTTTATTATTCCGCAGCATCAAACTCATTTAACTCTCCTTAATTTAGATATGTTGGAAAAATGCTGACTTCAGTTTGAGGTGTCAGAATGAAATTGTCTTTATCGCTGAAGCTTAACAGACTTTTAAATATACAAGCTGCCTCTTATTAGCAACACATTATTACTAATTAGCTTACCTGGCATCAACCTTCAAAATATGCACATTTTACCCCCTTTTTGCATCATCACAGTGCTAGCTAATCTGTATTCTCCCCCAACCTAGTTAGAACATCTTTTCATCATCCGACTGAATGTAGACCCAAAGTAATAAGAATAGGCAAATACACTAACAGAAAAAAGACAACGAAATCCGAAGGCTTGTTTGCAGTTCACACATTGACTGAAAAAAATCAACTGTTGTGTTTGTCTCACTTTCGCCACCCTGGTCACACATGTCTGCTAAGCATCGGTGGGGGGCAGGGAGTCGAGTGTCTCAGACAAGGAAGAGCCTGTACCGTCCTGATTTGTGGAGCGATGGTTGAATAGAGTCGAGGATAGTGTGCATAAACCCATCCATACAGACAGCATTTTCCAGTGTTAACAAATACTGATAGAAATACTCATGCTGGCACATTGATCGTATATGAATTGCTTTGGATGCCTGGGTATAATGTCATTAGGGTTGGACTGTCTGTATGACAGGAACGTACGTGGGGGAATTAATGATGGAAGAAAAAGGAACATTGTCTACAGAATGGTTTTCATAAAATGGCACTTGATGGATATTTACGCCATGTTAGTAACATATAGTGTTTGACTGGATGTGGTCTGTAAACTTAATTTTGAATTCTGATTAATCTGCTTTGCGCTAAATTATTGCGAATTTAATTTTCAGGCATTTCAGTGACCCTTTGGAGGAATTATTTCACTCATGTTTCTTGATATTGTTAACGCACCTATAGGTGCATTTCTTTCATGATCTCCTGGGTTAAATAAAGAGATCTGGCAAAATGTTGGATTTTAGGCGTGCTGGGATCAGCAAGCTTCGTTGCATAACTTCTGAAACTACTAGTAGTCTTTGGGCAAGATCGTCCTAGAAACCTTGGTACTTGTTTCTTGATGTAATCTGTTGCATTAAAAAGTTGGTTTATCCTGAGATCAATGGGTGGCCATACGGGAAAAATCTTCGAGAAGAACTGTACATTCTAGTTTGAGTAGAGATCCCAAAACAGCAATGAAAGTCGTGCAATACTTTTCTTTGACCCTTTTTCTTTTTGAATAAAAAAAAAGAAATCCTGCTTCCTTGTTTTTAATTAGTTTTTATTTTATTTATGTAATTTAAAACCTAATTTTTATTTGAACACCTACTGCCACGGTACTTAATTTTTTCCCCAACAGGAAGCTTTTACCTGACATTTTTTAAAACAAAATATAATTGTTTTTTGGGTTTTTTTTTGACTGATGTTGACATTTTCTTCCATAATTTTAGTCTAATTATTTTAGTTTATTCAAATTATTTCCATTTTGATCTCTTTACTTTTTTCAAATCAACATTTAGACTTTTTTTCTGTGGAGTTCCATTCAGTAACTTGGAGTCCTCTTTACTTTTTAGCGAAGGAGCAGGGGCCGTGGTAGTAGGTCTCAAAGCTTAAGTGACTCTTCCTCACAGTCTATGGATAGACCCTCAGAGCAGGACAAGAAGGTAAGACAGCCCTGTGACCCTATGCCTCCCATCGACTGTGAGTCTTTCAGAAAATCATGCACCGTGCTCACACTTTGGAGGGACAGGAGAAGGCACATTCCCAAGTAGTGAGACACAATCCGTATCTCTTGTTTGGGGGCTTTTTTAAATCAAAATTTTTAATTAAAAATTTTGAATCTGTATCTCGTTAAAGGGAAATCCTACCCCCAAGTGAAATTTACTCTGCTGCCACATTCCCCAGAGTTGGATAAGTGAGAAAAACCAGTCCTGTAATTCTCCTAATCTGGCAGCAGTTTGTTTGCTATAGCTTAGCACAACAATGTAAGTGAATGGTAACAGCTAGCATTTCTTCAGCAAAGTCATGAAAATTACTCAATGATGATCCTAATTATTCCTGGTCACCTCAAGAGTCATATGGTCCGCAAATGAAAATAATAAGTAGCACGAAGTAATTACAGGAGCCGATTCATATTTGGGACTACATTATGACAACGCACTGCTGTAACCCGCCGCTGTAAGGCACAAGGACATGACGCGGTGCCGCAGAAGTCACCTAATTTACCTAATTTCACCTGATTTACTCTACAAAACTCGTCGTTTACAGTCATTTGGGTAAAATGTTGTGCAGTAAATCTGGAGGTGACCATCAGCCAGAGGTCACATTTATAGAAATTCATCATAACCAAGCATCACCCAAGGAATTAGAGTATAAAAAACACTACTTAGAGCCATTAATGATGCGCGTCATTCAGTATTTGTACAATAAATGGATTGAGATGCCATGTTCTTGGGCCGCTGTACCATCTTTCTGGTAGAATATTGTATTTTTTTCTTATTAGTCCTCTTGTGTTAAATTCTCCAAGCAAACCAGATAATGATTTATTTTCCTCACTGTTGTTGGAAGAATTCACAGAGCAAATAGCCCTCGTCTTCTTCGTTCCCCATGAGATGCAATTCTGTGAAACCTCCCGTTGCTGTAGGTCTTCAGCTTGTTTTTTCGCAACCCCTTTGCTATAAAAGCAAGAACCATTTTCTTGCAGTAGACTCATAACTTACTATAAATAACTAACAATCTATTTGTGTTTATGAAAGTAGGTGTCGCTTCTGCGTGCGCTGGGTCATCTCCTTTCGCCTGGAAGCGGCAGATAACAGCGGCGCTTTGTCACAATGTGGTCCCAAGTCTAAATCGGCTCCTGTAATTCATTCGTGTTTTTTATTATTTTCAATTGCAGTCGACATGATTATTGAGGTCACCAGAAATAATTAGGATCATTATTGAAATGTTAGCCGTTCCCCTTCATTTGCATTGTTCATTTTAAGCTTTTTCTCACTTATCTAACTCTTGCGGAATATGGCAAAAGACTAAATTTCACTTAGGGGATGAATATTCCTTTAAGGCCCTCTTTACACCACAATATTGAAAAAAACACCAGAATTTGGATGGGCTTTTGCTTCTTGTGATACATTTACAGCTCAGTGCACTTCGCAATATGAATGGAACTAGAGCGTATTACTATTTTGGGCATACACCAGATTTGTTGTTACTTTCTAATGGTAGAACTACATCTAACAACTACAAGGAGGAGCATGGTTTTAACAGCTGAAGTTTACTTATGCAGTAGCGCCTGCATTCGGCTGTAACAGAAAAGACCTGACCAAGCAGAACCCCCCCCCAAAAAAAAAAAAAAAACAGTAAACTGTAAGCTCAGTTCACTATACTCCCTGTTGACTGGCTCACTTCTCTCTGGGTGAAAGAAGCACACACAACTCCAGATTGCACATGCGTGCCGTATGCTAAGAGAACCGGGGAAGGGGTTTTTCGGGCAGCATTTCAAATAAAACATTTTTTTTTTTTTAAACTGGGAAAGTGAAGGCCTTTCAGTGTGTTTTTCAGTGACAGGACACATGGTGAAAAAATTATGACGTGGCAGCAATACAAAAAAATTTTTTCAATACCTAAAGCCTGATTTTTAAATGGAAACTAAAGTCAAGGCTTCAGAGCCGCAGTGTGGTCAGCTCTTATTGATCCATTCGAAACACATGAATTTTAATATAGAGCTCTACAATGTATTGAACTACTTTTGTCATCGCAACAGCAGCGTTGTAATATTGCAAAGGCCCAACTGGATGCAATATTGCATTCCAGTGGCCATGCATGCTAATTCTGCAGACCTAATCTGTTTGACCAATCAGATAGACTTTTACTTTCCTCGAGGTGTAGGTTCACTGTATATTTGTAGTTGCCGACATTTTCAACTCGTGACGAGTTGTGGGCACATTGTAATTAAAAATAAGATTAATAGAATAAAGGTATTAGATAAAATTATTTTGTTATTTACGAATAGTTTCATATTTCCATGTTGTCTTGCCATCGTGAAGCCCTAATTGTTATGTTTTTGTGCATGATTACTTCCAACTGCACTCAAGAAGAGAGCACTGAGTGAGAACGCTATAATGCGCCGTGTTTTATTTATAAAACTACATCATCTGCCTCCTCCAATGATATGCTTGGGGAAAGTATCCCACCATGCACAGCCAGGCTAAAACTGATGGTGGACATGCAGAAACCTCCCCCATTAATAGGGAAATGCACTGGTGCTCTGAAAGATGACGTTCTTGTGTTGCATAGTGCTTGGATAGGAAAGCAGGTAAAACATGTACTAAGAAAAGAGTAGGTTCAAGGTTTCCTTGTGTACATAGTCGTTGGGGTCCTGGGAATCGTAGGGTGTTCTTCATCAAGACTTAATCAGGCCTAACAGACCAGAGAGAACGCAAACTCAACTGTTTATAGAAACAACACCACTCAGTTTGAACTCTGACTCAAAAGTAAGTTAAGGTAGTTATTGTCTGGATAGTCCATTCTAACTTATTTGAAAAGCAAATCTGCCACAGCTGACCTCATGAATGTAGTTGTGAAGTTTTTCTCAAGATCTCCGATTCTCATCACCAAACTTTCCAAACAACAGGTTCCATTTGAACAATCCATACTCACTCAGTTTATAATAACTACAAGAAAGAGGGTTTAAGACTCAGTTATTAAAGTATATGAATATACATTTTCACTGTGCTTCCTTTGCTCTTCGATTCATCAGCATGAGGACTTAAAAAAAGGATCAAAGGACTGTACTCGCATAAAACACCCAAGGACGAACACTTCACAGACTCAAACACTCAAGGAGGAGCTTATTGTTTAGACGTGTACCAGTGTGAGAGCGTATTTTAGCCAAGGCCATATTGATACAAGCGTTTTGTTTGGTGAAACGGCAGGGATCTAACCTACAATCCATTTCGGTTAGGGACCTTATTTTTTTTACCTCCTGAACTGTTCGATGTAAACCACTGAAGTTGCACACAGATGTAAGAAACTCTGTGCCGTAGAAGTTATGAAAGAATATTGGAAGAATTGATCACTTCATATAAAAAAAGGAGCTTCAAGTTAAAAAATTTTCATTGCATTAATTATCTGACCTGCACCGTATAAGTGTTGGATACATTTTAATCTCTAAATCAAACTTTTCTCTATTTTTCCCCCCTGTAAGTTTTGTTACATTCGTTTATGTCTTGTAATCTTTGAAACTGTTGAGAGTAGTAGTAAACTGATGGTGGGATTCTTTGAGTTCATCTTCACATATTTACTGGTTTGATCGAAAAATATCGACTAATAGTTTATTGAAAATTAGAAGTGGGCTAAACAGGATTTTTTTCTCCTTGGCAAATTTTGTCTGACCGTACCAGCTTCAGGAAGAATGTGTGTTTAGTCCATCTCACTGCTCTTGCTTTTAGGTGTTGTAATTCTCCCTGAGCATTTTGGAAGCATTAAAAGTATCCCCCTCTCATATTGCTCGGACTCATAGCCACACACACGCAAACACACACACAATCCAGTTTCTTGGGTCAGGGATCAGTTGGATTAGATTTGTGCGCTTGTGTGTTAGTCTGTCTGTCTGCACATGCATTTGTAATGCACTTTGGAGCCGCAGATGTATGCCCACCTAATGTCGAAGCCTGCAGTCAACCTACAGCAGGGGCTTACATATCCCCCACACAGGCTGCTCAGAAAGACCCGCAGGAAACACACACATCCATACATACACACATACACACACAATGGCTGGTCAGAAATCCTGCAGGAAACGGCACAGGGGAATTCCTGCCGGACCAGGGCGGATTATTTTCTCCTTTACTTCCTGTCCTGCCCCTCTTCCCTCGCTTCTCCTTCTCTGTCTGACCTCCACCTTCTGCGCCCTCTCGTCCTCCCGAGGCTATTGATTTGAACTGGGAAATCTTTAAAATCTGAGTTTAATCTGAATCAGAAAAATCTTTCCCTCTTTAGCTCTAATAGAACAATGTTTTCATTGCAACATATTTGAGTTTTAATAGTTTTGGTGTCTTTTTTTCCTTTTCTTTTTCACAAACGTTGCATCTTAGAAAATCAGCCTTGATTTAAACACATCAGATTTAAAGGTTTGATTTAATTTAGCTTAAATGCAAACAAAGAACAGTTTAGTATCTGATGGTATGCAGATGCTTTTTTTTTTTACTATTCTTCGCTGTGGTTTGAAGTACTGTTAAAGTAAAATTAAAATACTGGTTTTTTGCTTTTTTTATTTTTATTTTTTTCATATTCTCATAATTTTCTGTATAAATCTGCCCAAACTCTGCTTGTGATTGGTTCCAGCTCTGAACTCTATCGGATTAATCAACCGTTTAACTGGAACCAGAACCAATGATGTTAAACATGAGCCCGTCGTGGGGGCTGGAGTCAGATGGTTCCGTTTGGAAAAAAGTTGGGGGGGTTTCAGAACAGATCTAAATTAAGCATGTTTGTTGTTCGGTTAAACAATCCTGTTTCAAATTTCTTATCGTTTTAGCTAGCTAGTGCTGTTTGTCTTTTTTTTTTTGTTCAACTAATCAGTTCTACAATATATATATATATATATATATATATATATATATATATATATATATATATATATTAAATGCTTTAAAACTAAGAGCCTCCACTATTTTCTGGCCTCAAAAGCATCACCCAACGGCTTGTATGTTTTACTGCACTTTGTGGAGATAAACATAATCCTCCAACTAATCATAATCTTATTAATTTCTCTGTTGAATTCATAACTTTTAATATTTCTCAAATCTTCAGCACATTTTCCCATTTTATGCCTTATAGTCCCTAAGAAAACAGACCGGAGCTGTAAATGGGTTTGTGCCAGGAGCAACCTGATGCATTTCTGGTGATAAGCAGGTTTTTTGCTCATCTCTAATAGGGCTCCAAACGTTTTTAACAAAAGTGCAATGTGAGCTTCCTGTCTCTGAAACCAGCATGTACGATTTGGACAGACAGATGTTTTCTTTAACGCTTTTTTAAAATGAGTACTTTAGAAGTAAACGGATGGAGTAGCCCTTTAAAATTCGCCCTACTCAGATTCAGAGTCAAATGGTCTGACGGGTAATGACCAGTGGAGAACATGCGCTGCCAAAAAGCTTCTTCTCAGTCTGTTTAATCGATTGTCCTGATTGATAAGGCAGTGTCGGAATGACAATGTGTGTGTGTCATGTTTCCCACGGCCGGCGCTGTTGGTTCTCTGAGTGGGTGTGTTACCCGACCCTCTCCACTCAGCCTCTGTCCATCAACACCTACCACTGGAATGTTAATGAAAAACAACAAGGGAATCCTGAAGACTTCAGCTTCCCTCTTTGTTGTCCTAAGATCTTTTTGTTGCACCGGAGAATTTGGATTCATCTGCCGTCTTTGTAAAATCTTCCCCGCGCTTCTGGTTGTTTACCAGCTCCTGTTGCAAAGTCAGGAGGGTAGAAACAGCTCTTTGGTAGACAACTAAAGGAGTGTTTTTATAACTTGGAGGCAATGAAACAAAAGGCATATTAATAACAACATAATTGGATCATATTTTTAACCATACTTTCCTTTTTATAATTTTTTCAAGCAAATCTTTTAATTTTAATGAAAAAAAGAAATCAGCTTATTTTATACAGCAAGGCCTTTCTAAACAATTAAGTCTTTCTTTTGATATGTGAAAATGTTAATGTCCTGTAAATTATTATATTCGGGCGAAGCGATATGGTTTCAAAACTATATTGTGATGTCATGTAAAACATGTCTAGTAACAATATGTATTGCAATGTTTTTTTTTTACTTTTATGTCAAAATGACTGCTTATGAACATTATAACTTTCCTGATTCATTGCAGTAGAACAACTTCAAAAGGTTGAGAATGCCATTGAATGACAATGTATTGTGAAAATTGCATTAAAAAATATTCAAATATTTTTTTCGAAAAAATACAGCACAAAAGATGAAGATATTTATATAAAATCACAGCTAAATGTTATGAAAATAAAGTTACAAATTATCTGCTTTACTGGTTGCTTATGTATGAATTTAACATCGCGCAAGAAACCTACACATAAAGTATTTGACTTAAAAATGCTTCAGGTTCAACAGGTTTCTTTTCCATTATATGGAAAACAAACAAAAATGTTAAACTTGCCATATCTAGTGTAGAGACAAAGACTGAACATCAGTATTTATCCTCCTTGTGTAACTAAAGTATGTAGTCACAGCTTGATGATACCATCAAAATGCATAACCGCGGTTTCAGGTTAGCAAAACATTTTTTGTATTAAACTTTCCAAATATAAGGTAAAAACTGGATTTCTGGCATGTTTGTGGAAAAGAAACTCCATGTTCATTTATTCCCAAAATGTAATTACTGTAAGACGGTGGTGGATATTTATATATGTGCTTTAAAAAAAAAAAACTAATTGGGAAAAAAAAAAAACTGATGTTTCAACAAAAAAGAAACTACCAAGATTAATTTAAAATATTTTGGAATTTATCTTGCAGCTCAGCCTTCAAGACCCACAATCCAGTCCAGGAAAGAAAGAGTAATACTCCCAAAACGTTGCAGAAAGTAATTTCTTTAAACTGTGTCTTAAAGTTAAACACCTCATCAGAATTACACATCCAGATGTGGCTCTTAACCCGCGCCCTCCAACATTATCGGAAGCCAGCATGCAGCGGGAACTCAACGACGAAGCTGCCATCTCCCGATTTGGCTGGGGATGTCTGTTAACTGCCACTCATGAAGGAAGTCTGGCTAAACTGTCACAAGCCTGCATGCCGTCAGCCCCTGTGCAAAAAAAACCTGTGGGGAGAGGGATGGCGGGGGGGTGGGGCATTTTCTGCTGTTTCATATGCATGAAAACATTGCAAACATGCTGAGTCCCTCGCCGTTCCTTGGGATCTCTTGCATATTTCCACAATATCCTCTGGACTAAGCATGACTGCACACGTGCAGGTGTGCAGGCATACTCAGAAAAACGTGTTTCAGCGCGGAGTGGTGCCTGTGAGGTGTAAATGTGCTGGCACCCAGTCGCCACCTTTGGTGCGAGAGCGTGACGGCGTCTGTGCGTGCCGGCAAGGGTGTAAATTGGGCTTTGATGGTCCGAGGGGAAGGATATGATTGGATGAGACGGGAGGACCGTGAGCGGTGCAGCGCAGGCCACTTAGATACTCTCCTCTCTATACGGCAGCATGTTAAACACCCCTTTTTATCTCTCCTCCATCATTCTCTTTGTTTTTGTGGCTGTGTGGGCTTTAATCTCAGATTGAGCCATTAAAATGCAGAAGCGCCTTTCTTTCTCTGCCGCGTACGTTCTCGTCTTCTATGCTTCTGTTCTAAAAAAAAAATAAGTTCCCTCCTAAAATTTTCAGTGACAAGATTTTGCTCTAATGTTCAATATTTCTGAACATTTATCCCTTCGTTGAATGTGAGAAGCTTCACTCAACTGCTTTTTTTATTTTCATTTTTTTCTCCACATGTTAAGAAACACAAGGAGCGAGACCGATACAAACCAAGACACAAGAAAGGCTCCATGGACATGTCCCCGTCACTTGTTCTTCCAAACATCATGGTCCCTGACAAGGTGAGAGCATTGTTCAGCAATCCGTCCATTCCTCCGTTCATCCTCCAGTCGCAAAACTACAATCATAATATTTCGTAGACACTGGGTTTACACAATGTATTTAGCCAGTTAATGGTTATGCTGATATAATTTTGTGCAATGCCTCTGTGGCTCTGTGCCGGTAATATATCTGGGGCCACCTGTTATCTAAAACAGCGTAGGCGTGTTATAGAAGATAAGGAGCTGGGAAGGTTTTTTCAATGTTAAAATGAAGAGACGGCGACCAGCAGCTACTTTTGGGTTAAACTTTGTTGTTGGGATGGAAATAATAAAGATCTCAAGATCGGATCGGGCCAATATTTTCACATTTCTCTGTGATTTGAGATCAACTATATGGGCGATTTTTAGGCAAGTACGACCCAGTTACGTTTGATGGTTATTGTGGAATAATTCGCCTCTGGTGCAGTGGAACGGCGTCAGAAACCTGTGCTGAGTTCAGGAGCATAGGATGTTTCAGCTTATAGAGAAAACACCATTAACAATTCCGCAACTTACAAACTTAGAGCAATGTGGGCTTTCTAGCACAAATTTACTCAAAAGTATAGAGTGAATGCGATCCCATGAATGTGGTGGGCAGCATTGTGCGAACCAGCGTATAGCCTGTCGGAAATGCTTTTCTTTATAATACCGGTACTGTACCAATGAAGTGTTTAGCTTTATACTTTGGTCTGAAATATTAAACTGAAGTTGACATTTAATTCTCTAAGATTTTGATTTCATGGGATTTGCAACAATAATGGTAATGCTTATTGATGAAATTAGTCTTTTCAAAAAGGTAGGTAGAGTTACTTGCTAAAAATATATTTCAATTTTATAAAATTCAACACTAAAGGCAAAATATCCGATCAGGACTCGAAATTGGATTGAGATCGGAGGCCCAAAATGCTGATTGGGACATGTATGTATATCCGGGATCTGTGTTTGCATTGAATCCAAAGCAGAAAGACATCAACCCGTTGTGCTTATTTAGGTCTTATCTTTAATGTGGTTTTATTCAGTGTTATGATTGAGTAGGAATCTTGTGTTTGTCTGCATTTGTTTATTAGCTTTCACCTATTTTTGGGTTTATTATTTATTTTTTTGGTGATCCTCATAGTTTCTGCACTTCTTTTAATTATTTTATTTTTTGCCTCCCCCCCCCCACAGACCTATAACAGCGGCACATCAGGGGGAGCCGTCACCTCTCTGCCTGCGTCCTCTCAGAAGCGGCTAGACGACAACACGGGCCGGTTCACCAACGCCAACTTCCAGGAAGTGTCGTCTTCTCACCCCGGGGGCGCCCCCAAGGACGGCCTGGCCGCAGACTTGGCCAAGGCGGCATCTGAGGGCAAGGGCAAGAAAAACAGCGGGGGCGCCCTCGCGGTTGGACAGAGGGGCGGCCGTAAGTCTCTCACCTCGTCGGGGAAACCGCTGCCCTCGGCGCTGGTCACCATGGCTACCTCCTCCACATCTGCCCCCGCTTCCACGGGGCCTTTCCATCAAGGTGAATTAATAGCAGCAAATGGTTCCGTATGTTAATTTCCCCGCAACTGGGAATTCTCCCTGCAGTTAGAAAAATGGAAATGCAGTGACAAATCATCCGCTGTTAGCACTCTGTCCAACGCAAAAGCAGAACTGGAGGGTAACACTGTGCAGCTGCAGCACGGCTGCAGAGCACAGCAACGTCCCTGAGACCTAAATAAGCAGGTGATCCGTGTGTTTTTGTGGAAGCGCCATGTCATTGAGTGGATTTCGCTCAGGCACCAGACCTTTGTGTATGTGGCTGCGTAATCACAGCTTCCACCGCTTTCGTCTCGACTGGCTCCTGTAATCTGGGGCCCCTGTCTGGGAAAACACACAAACACAGACGCATAAGACAAGCAAGGAGGTCGAGACATGAGAGGAGGCAGCGTTCATACAGGACTCTTTTGTTTTGCTCCGTTTAAACCTTGAAGCTCTTGTCAGCCGAATGTGTGCTTTGTGGTTTAGCTCTTTTTTTTTTTTTTTCTGCATCTGCGTCCTTCAGAGACACTTCCTTCCTCTGATAAATGGGAGGACTATATGATCAGGAAGAGATTATAATTTATTATTTAAGTTATCTCTTTCCTCCCTAAAGAGTTAAGTGGAAACCTCCACAGCTGCAGGGCCTGTTTTCTTAGTCAATTTTTTTTCCACCCCTCTTCTTCAGTTCTGCTCAGTATCCCTTCTTTCCTCTCTGTCCTCACTTCCTCCTCTTTTGTTTCCTCTGTTTGTGATTCTCAATTGTTCCACCTGTCTCCCAGGCCTGCTGCTGACCAGTGCCAGCAAGACGCCTGCTGCCCCTTCCTCCTCCGACTTCCTAAGTTTCACAGACGCCTCGTTGCGTCCCGGCGGTGGAACGTCTTTCTCCTCCCCGCCGTCCTTCGGCAGCCCTCTGATCAAGTCGAGCTCCGAGGGCGGCGGGTCAGAGGGAACCACGACCCTCTTCGGTTCTCTTATGTCTTCGACGACGACTTCCGCAGGTACTGCAGCTCTGTTCCGTCACACAGCGCCTCGCAGAAGTATTTATACTCCGTCACTCCTCGAGAGCAAACTTCAGTGCTCTATGTTGGGAATTTTGGGGATTTGACCGACGCAAAATACTCCATAATTAAACCTCATGAGGCCATTCAACTCTGCATATTAGCTCACCTAATTTATTTATTATTTAATAATGATAAATAGATAAAAAAATAGATCAAATAAAGTTGATTGATTGATAGACCTCAGATAGATTGTTTAGAGAACCGCAATTTTCAAATGTTTATACAGACTCTCAATCAGGAGATGGTCCGGACTTTAAATGGACCTGATCTTAACTTCACACTGCAAAAACTTTCCCTCTAACCAAGTCTAACAATATTGTTTCCAACCCAAAAAATATTTTGATTGTATTTATTTGTTTGAGACTTGTATATTAAGCAAGAAAATAAGGTGTTAGATTATTAATTTTATTTTAAGAATATATGTCTTATTTTGAGAATTCTTAGCAAGTGCAATTGTCTTACTGCACTGGCAGATTAAAATACTAGATTATAGTCTGAAACTTCTTAAATTAAGTGAAATAATCTGCCTGTGCAGTAAGACAATTGCACTTGCTAAGAATTCTCAAAATAAGACATATATTCTTAAAATAAAATTAATAATTTAACATCTTCTGCTCTTGTTTAGAATATATGCCTGAAAACAAGATAAAAAACAACAACTTTTTAGCTGGAAACAAGATTGTTGAAGATTGTTGAGCTTTCTTTTTGCCGCTCCTTCTCACACGGCACATTTGCGGAGTTCAGGTTTAGGCCTATATTTTGTTCTGTCGACACACTCCTCCACATGAATTGTGGTTCTCTGCAGCTCCTCCAGAGTTACCATGGGCATCCTGTCAGTTGACATGATCTCCTTGCCTAACCGGTCTGTTGAGGTTGGCAGCCACGTCTCAGTCAGACTATTTAACATTTGAAATTACAAAAACGTGGACTTCATTTACTAAATCAGTTACTTATAAAGGTAACTGATTGCATTAGATTTTATTGAGGGACGTCAGAATTAGAGGAAATTAATTCACACAACACGTTTTAGATTTTCTTGTTGCAGGAAATTATGAAACTCCTTATACTTTTTCTGTTCTGTGTTTGTCAATCACAGTAAATCCCAACAAAAAAAAACTATTTTTGGTTGTAATGTGAAATAAGTAGAAAACATAAACTGTCTGTCCTCTCCGTAGCAGTCGGTGGAAAGCTGTACGAGAACTCCCACAGTCACGCGGCCAGCGAAACGACGAGCCTCGTCGGATCAACGGCCTACAAACGATCTCAGCCCTCCAGCGGCGGGCTGGGGATGGGCGCCGCGGTCACAGCAGGAGGGGAAGACGGCGTGAAGAAGAAGAAGAAGGGCAACTGGCGAAACCGATTTGGACCTTGCTTTACCACAGACGCAAAGCCCCCCGAGGCAGCTTCATCTCTGGCGCTCCCTAGCTCTTCCTCCATCGCCAGCACCACCTCCTCTTCCACAGCCTCCACCGCTTCCTCCACGTCCTCCGCGCTCCCAGGCCGACCGGGCTTAGTTTCCAGCAGCGGATTAGGAGCGGGAATAGGAGGAGGAGGAGGAGAAAGGGGACTCGGGGTCATGGGCGTCGGTGGCGGCATTCAGAAATCCCCGTCACTCCTCAGGAACGGCAGCCTGCAAAGCAGCGGCAGCTCCACAACAACTGCCTCAGGTGAGGAGCATTCACTAACACAGAACGCGTTCGATTTTAGATCTGGTGTTCGGCCAGCTTAAGCTGATAAATGGTTTAGTTCCGCTTAGCAGCACCTCAGCTGGTTATAAATTAGGAATCCTCATCTTATTATGACTTATTTGTAGAGATGAACCATCAGACTTTTTCTTGATGACAAATTTCCAGGTTTCATGTAGGTCTAGACTCCCATTTCTGTCCAACCCTATCATGACAAAGCTTCCTATTGTTGTACCCAAACAGTTTTTATGGTTTTTATGACCTCTTTTCTCTGACGGCTTCTGCTACAGCTGTCGCCTTCCTCAGAGTTTCCACAGGAAGGCGACAGCCGTTGCCGAAACCGTCAGCGATAAGAGGTAAAAAAAAAAAAACAACTCTCCTGTTTGTGTATAACAATAAGAAAAACATTTTGAGATAATAGAAATCAACTCAAAATGAACATAACACAGATGATTCCAACCCTGTTTTCTAAAAGCTAGAGAACGTAAAAGGGAAAAAATGTTCCGCAGGTTGTTCTCCAGACGTTGGAGTTTCAGATGCAATAGAAAACGAGCGTCCCTAGTTTTTATTATGTTTTCATTTTTATCAACTTTCAACTTAACCAAATTCCTTACTTTTAATGCACCTAACGTTAAAGAAAAAAAACGGTTTCTTGACCTGCCGATGTCCGTTTAAAGCCGATCTGGGAAAATCGTCAGTTTCCAGCTTCAGGCTGAATGATCGGTGCATCTCTGATTATTTTGACTCCTTGTGCTCATCAACGCTTTAATACAATAAAACCACAATAAAAGTCACCTTTAATGTGGCATGTTTTTCACAGTTTCTGTTGTACACCTCCCTGCTTCTCTTTCCTCCCCGAACATTAATGAATAATTCAGAAGGTGCTTGTGGACGGCCACTGAACAGCTCAGTATTAAATTACCAATAGCAAGGATTTGATTCACCTTTGTAATTGCCTTAATATTTGCATTTGTGCTTCTGTGTGTGTGGCATATTGTGCGTCTTGCTCACACACGTGAAAAAAGGCTCTGTATGCCCCCCCCCCCCCCCCCCCCATCATGTTCAGTTGCTTGGCAACTGCCTTTATGCTTTGGAGTTTCCCCGTGCTGATGGAAGTGGCTCCGTCTGCTCCACACTTCCCACACCTCCCCTTCCTTCCAGAATCATCACCTTTTTTGTTTCCTACGTCAAGCCTTCAGCTGCCGTCTCGTACCTGCGCTTGGCTCATTTACGCGGCTCAGGTGTGAGACTGTAGATGGAGTGATGCCAAGCGGTTACTTCAACTAGGCCGTGTAAAACGGCAACAAGGAGCTAGCTTCTTTTTGTGGATCCATCCTGGATTCACAGCTTTTGTCGCTGAACGTTTGATTTCTGAGTATTTTAAATGCACCTTCCCATTTACTGATTCTCACATTCAACCTTAACAGTAACTTAAAAGAAGTCTTGTAACTTCAAAGTGCGCTGCAGTAGTATTTATTCATTTTAAACACGTGAAACAGGCTGTCCCTTATGGGAAAATCGATTATTGGAAGCAACGTCGCAATGTTTGCTGGCCGATTTCCCAGCATTTATTTTCATAGGCTCAATAAAACGTCTCGCAACCTAAAGCAACGTGAAACATTAAGTGATTGTGTGTGATAATGCAGCTTAAGCGTCGTCCTGGTCCGGCTGTTTTATAGACTGCTGTCTGAGCAGGAGCAGCGCCGCCCACACACAGACACACTTCAGTGGGCTTAATTTACCTTAAACCTAAGTGGAAAATCAACAGAATCAAAGCTGCGAAATAAATAATCTGTTAGCTTCTTGGAAAAAGCTGAAATGTTCAAGTTAAGAACAGGTTAATATTTTGCTTATTATTTTTTTTTCATTGCTTTTACATTTAATTGAGTACTTATTTTTTTTCTATTTTTCTATCAGCTTTTAAAACTAATGCAGCTGAATCACCTTTTTAAATGGAAACAATAAATAAAAACTACAAACCTTAAGAAATTATATTTGATCTAAGTATGATAATCAGAATACATTTCAATAAAACAATAAAGCTTTACATGAATTTTGGATTTAAACATGTAAGATCTCACGACTAACTCTTTGTACACAACTTTTTCTTTGCTTTTCTTGCTTCTAAAGTACTTTCTCACGTCTTTTGTCAAGACTTGGAAAAAATGAAAAAAGTTAAGATTAATGACATTTTATATTTCAAAAAGAGAAAATGTAGCTAATAATTAATTTTGATTAAAACATAAGTGCTTAACACTAGAGTTGTAAAAACATTTTGTACAAAGTAATGTTTTAAATCTAAGTTGGCATAAAAATGAAAAGGGTTCCTCCTGCAGTATAATTATGACATATTTTAATTAATATTCTCAGGCTGCTGGATTTTGTTTTTGCTTGATCTTTGAGTTTAGGGTCTCAAAAGGTCTGATCTTCATTTGTTGCAGACTTCTCTCTTTTCTCTTTCCGTCTGGGTATTAAATGAGTGCATTTCCTCTGTGTGTGTGTGTCTTCTTTTTTTTGCGAATGCAAGTGTGTTCTTCAATCTCTTTACTTTCTCCAAGCGTTCCCAAGCCCATACAGATACCTTTTTAGCATACCCAAAAATTGTAATAATCACCAGAAGGAAAGATCACGACGCCATGAATCTCTTTGAGATTGATTTTTCAGCTGCTGTTGTTCTACCGAGTATCTGTGACTCAGCGTCCCTCTCATGTTCTGCGCTTTTGCTTTTCCCTGAAGCAGCGCGACGATTTCCATCCACAGCGACTGTTACCTTTGTCTGTGCTTCATATATATTTGTGTGTGTGCGAGAGAAGGAGAATTGTGTGTCTTGCTTACTGTAAATATTTAGCTAAGGGTTAATACAGGGCAGTAATGGGAAGGATCCTGGCGTTTATCTCCCCCCACTCTCCTGTCTGCTGCCGACTCCACCGCGCTGATGGATAGATAGTTAGACTGATAGATATGTGTTGGTGGATAGGGAAAAGCAGAGGTTAGATTTTGGCTAGGTTAATGTTTGATGGCTGCGGGGTCACCGATGGGACGGACGAGCTCAGTCAGGTCGGGGTGTGTGTGTGTGTGTGTGTGTGCCAGCAAAGACCCTGGATTTATTCAGGCCAGCTGGAGTGTAAATGTGTAAAAAAGGAGGAAAAAAAACAGACAAAAAAATGAAGGTGCTTATTGCTGCGTATTTATGAGCTCATTTAAACGATCGGACGTTTAATCGTAGGTGTTAATCCCAGGGAATTCCCCCGTAATAATCAGCAGCTTTGTCTCACGGCCGCCACGCACACGTGAGGGGTGAGATGTGAAAAGCAGCAAAACTTCCTTCAGGTATTTTTTATTAAAAAATTTTATGCGATAACCTGGAGAACTTTAATAAACTGGGACATTCTAATGCAGAGTTTTTATTTTTATTGACATAGACATAGCTGTGTATTTTTCTGCTTTACATTTTCACTACAGTGTGGAGGAGCAAGTCTGAAAATGAGAAATAAATACTTCTTGTGGCTGAAACAAACACACACAAACATATGCTGAAATGTATTAACAAAATAAAGTCAGTTGAAGCTCTTTTAAAATTTCCAATAAAGTACGTTTTGTTTCCTCATCATTAAAATTTCACCAAAAAAAACAATGCATCATAAAAAATAAAATCGTAAGAAACCAATTTTTGAATGTTTTATTCTCTGTTTCTTTCTGTCTGTGATTACTATAGCTCCTATATTTCTCTTGGCGGTTTTGTGACCGACTGGTTTTTATTAGACTGAGGCAAAACCTACATGCACTTTGTTCCCTGCGCCGATCAAACACACGGCAACATCAGCCGCCCTCGTTCTGGCTCTAAATTAGTTTTAGTTTGTTTTTGTTGGTGGAAAACTCTCAGGAAAACAAATGTCTCCGTGTTGTTGTGGTTACACTTAGCGTGCCTCGTGATCACATCAGCTCTGTCCGACTAAAAGAAGCAGAAAGGCTCCGCTTTTCTGCTTCGTCTCGCTCCCTTCAGATTACCCTCACTATTTACACCCAGTTGTAAAAATACTGATTTATCTTGTTCATGTCTGTTGGGATTTCTTTTGAGGTAACATTTTACTAAAAGTAACAAGGCAAAAGTTTAATTTACTCTTCAAATAAATGAGGTTAGGATTAAAGAAGGTAGATGTTTTTTTAATTATGTAGAAAAACTGAGTAAGAAGGGAAAATTAAAAGGAATTCAATGTGATTCCTATTAGTGGGTTTCTGGAGCTACACAGTATTGATTATACAAGTAGATGTAAAATCTTTTTCTTTTAAGTTTCCACATCCTAAATGTATGTTTTACTTATGTTTTAATTCAGTTATTTTTCTAATTGTATAATATGATATAATATGCACGAATAGCAGTTGACCCTAAAAATCAGTTTTGTTCCACTAAAAGAAAATCCTAACCTTCATTCTTATTTCGTACATTTTGTTCTCTTAACGTTTTCATTTGCAGCAAGAAGTAGATTATTTTTGCAATAAATCAGTGATTTCACATCTATCAAACTTAAACTCAATAAACAATGTATACGTTTTATAACTTTTTAAAGAAAATAGAAAGAAAATATATTTAAATCACAAAATAAATAAAAATCTGAAATGAGATTTTTTTTTTTTACCACAATTTAAATGTTTTTATTTGTATTTTTTATATAGAATATTTTTTAAATGATGGCGAGAAAAGCTTAGGACAGGCGGGATTTAAATGATAAAATCTTGCATGACCCGAGCTTTTCTGACCATCTTTTTTTTTTTTTTTTTTTTGTAGAACCTTATTTTATCCACTACATTAACTGAACTCTAATAAATTGTTGGTTTGCCCTCTAATCCAGCTGCTGAAAACCTTGCAGGAGCACCCCCTCCATCCCCGGAGCCTCGCCCACCCTGCTTTGGGGATAAATTTTTCTCCTGCATACTGCAAAGCGTTATAAATAATATGTCGGCCCATGTAGTGTTCCTATCTATCGCTCCCTCCATCCCTCCAACCCCTTCCCTCCTGGCACAAAGATCTCTTGTTCCCCCAGTGAATGTGTGCTGCCCTGAGCCATTCAGGCTTTTGTGGGGCTGAGGGGCCCTTCACCCCCCCCCCCCCCCCCTCCATCCACCACTCTGCTCCCCTCCTCTGCTGGGGTCAAAGGAAGGCAGGGGCAGGGTTTATCCGTGGATAGTGGGCGAGGGCAGGAGTGTGCGAGGGGAGAAAGGAGAGATACTGCAATGGGACATGTGTCGAGGGTTGAATTATAATTATCACCTAATTCCTGTTCAATTTAATGCCCAGAATTTTATGATAGGTTAAGTGTACGGAACAAAGACTGTTGATAATATTTGTAATTTAAAAAGTTTGGGGTATTAAATATTTCACAAGAAAAATGTATTTGTTTTTATTACAAATGTTTTATAAATTATAAGCTTGAATTTCAATAATTTGTTTACTTTTTTACAACCCAACTTTTGTAACCTAACGATCGGTCTTTTTATTTAATTTTCACTTCGTTTTTGTCGTGCCCTGTAGAAAATCGTGCCTTAGAGCAGCCATTTTACTTTTCTACAGTCTCAGTTTTATTTATAACCTTTGGTATTTTCTTTGCCTTAGGGATTGGTGCAAAGTGTGATTTGGACACGTCAAAATTTTAAACTTTAACTTTGTTTTATTTTTACGTCACCTCAACAGCGTTGCCGCTTTTTTTTTCTTTTCTTTTTTAAAGGCACTTGATTTCAAAGAACATAAAGTTCCTCAATCAGTGTGATGAAATGTTTATTTTTTTAAGCTATTCTATTAGTCTAAGCTAACTTACACAATAGATTTTTTTTCCACATTAAATATACATTAAATTATAATCATAGTTAGCTGTTATGCGTCATCCTGTATAACGTCTCACAGCCTAATAATTTATGTATTTTTTATGGGTGTGTGAGATTGAGGATTAGGATGACGCTGTGAATCTTTTATCTCTCCACAGGTGTCTTCTCTGCGGCCGACGGGTCATCGTCGGGGACAGCAGCCGTCGCCATGGGCGGGGTGAGCGCCGAGTTGTCACAGCAACAGCAGCCCACACCCTCCCTAGCGCCTCCCTCTCCTTTCACCGCCACGGCACCGCTCTGCACCACAACCTCCACGCACGTGAGTTCCAACACGAAAGCTCTCGAACCCCCCCCCCACCACCACACTACCGCCTCACTCTGGCACGCATGAAAAAGCATCAAACCACACGGCGACGCACTCCATTTCTCTCTTTTCTTTCATGCGCGCTCTGCTTCATTCAACAAACCCCTGCATTGCTCCATTCAGCCCACATCTCTCACATCTTCGAGCTGCAGTGTGGATGAACCACACGAGCACAAATGTCGTGCAATTAAATGTATTCTCTGGCAAATCTCTCTGCACCATTATTTAACCCCTGCACGTTAATCATCTGTGAAAATAAATAAATACATCAATCAATCAATAAATAAACGCGTGCGCTTCGACCTTGCGTGGAGTCACTTTTTTTTATTGCGAGACAATCTATCGCCGATAGCGGGGTGCACCTGTAGAGGGTCGTTCCCATGCATTGAAAGCACAAAAATAGACCTTTCTTCTTGTTCTCCAAACACGTGATTAAAATGTGTGTCTTCTCCTAATTCAGTTCCATTAACCCCAGCGAACAAGGTTGTGATGGATTCCTGCTAATTAAAAGGAATTTGTTTGGCAGTGGTGTAAACAGAAAGAAATACTCAACATTGTCGCAAAAATCCTCAGTTTGAATACACCCGGTCCCAGCATAAAGAATCACTGCCAAGGCTGAATGCATGTCCTATTATGTCTCCTATCATTTCCCTTAACATGGAGAGCGGTTCAGAAAACACATCCGGGCCAAGTTCATTCTCCTAGCTTCATACCTTAAAGTGGGTCTTAAATCAAGGCTATGCTTTTAAAGAGTGATGAAATGTTTGGAGCTCTTTTTAAAAAGAAGTTGAAAGTAGAAATCTTAACTATAAAAGCTTTAGTTAATCACCAATTTACCAAAAGCGTTCCTTTCAGAGTGTTTAACGACTTTTGCTGTGTACTGCTAGCTTTTATTTAACCATATATCTAGTTACCAATATAAATATCAAAAGACTTTTCTTCTCAATTGGAGACAAAATAAGAGCCTATCCTCTAGTTATAGGTTGGAACATGTAAAACCATTTTAAAAGGAAATTACCAACAAAGCTTGTTTTCTTACAGTGTTAATTAAGACCTCTAGTTAGATTGAGCATCAAACTGAGCCACCAAAGAGCACCAACCGTTACATTTAGCTGTAATTTTAGGCTTTATATTTAAACAATGGAGGTATTTTTGAAGATGTCCTCAAAAAAAAATAAAAAAAAGAGAATGTGTCTCTAGCGGCTAATAGCAAGTAAGCTAACGTTTAGTCAGGCTTTCTGTTCAGAATTGTTTACTTTATCTGGTTAACTTAGAAATGGCTTGTTAGAATCCTTGGACTTTTTTATTGTTACAGCAGATGAACTGTGCGACAACTTCCTTTAAAACCTCCATAATAAGAGCATAAAAAATGTAAATGCTACACGTTATGCCAGAAGCAATTCAGTTGGCTTCTATTTTGCGAAAAGTGTTGACAGCGCAGATAACTCGAGGTGCTATTTCCTTCAAACCTTCACAATAAGTGCCTTTAATGAAAATATAAGGCGCTCCGGTCAAAGGTGTCGATGCAAAGCTCTTTGCCTCAGGCTGTTCGACAATGCGTCTGTAGTGCAGATGAAGCGACAGACAGCTTCCTTGAAGCCTTCACAACAAGAGTCTTATCCATTTATACATTTATAGCCTGCACCACAAAAACTTATTGTGGTGTAATTACAGCAGCTTTCAGCTCATCTTCTCTGCTTCTAGAAATCCTGGGTGTGTTTTGACCAGAACCTGTCCATGGTGTTACTTCATAACGGGTAGTCTGCAAAAATGTTAACGTTTGTAAAAAGAAAATTAAAGCAATCCTGTGAGGGGTGCATAGTTATTGAGCCACTATCTGGTTATTGGAGATAGTTTTATGGCTATTTGTTGTTCCCTTTTATATGATGATGGTAAATCTGTATTTATTACAGTGGAATTACTGTAATTATCAACAATATATGCCGACCTATGTTCTCTGATTTATTTTCAACCTTTCACCTTTTAGTTATTTAGATATTTTCATTAGACTGAGTTTCATTGGAAGACATTTAAAAACATGAAGCATAAGACGGTCTGGATGAGTTTTTGTGATTAGTTGAATTGTTGTAAATTATAATATATTTATTCTGCAGGAAAACTGATTAATTAAGTGCAATTACTTCTAGGTGGATCAACATGTTTTGCATATTATAAACCTTTTTAAACAAACCTCGATAATATTGTGAAGATTAATTTTAGGCACGACAATGAGATAGAACGATCTAAATCATGGTGTTCAAACTTTACCACGTGAATGCTGGGTTTTTCCCCCCCTGTCTTTTTGACAGTATTTTTTTTTTCCCTCGACCGTCCGCTCCTCCATCCCCTTTCGTTCCTCCTCTTCCTCCTCTGTTGTCCTGTGATGTAATGACATCTGACAAGCTCCTCAGTGGGAATGGACAGATAGATGGAGTGAGGGAGGGGTGATTGTATGGTTAAAGGTGGAGGTGGGGGTGCTGTTCTGCAGCCTGTTCTTCATCTCTCAGTTTAATGTGTGATCCAGGGGACAAGAGAAAATGTTTGTGTAATTCAGACGGGGTTTGTTTTCTCAATTTTGTTTGTTTTTGTGTTATTTTTTAACACAGTACCCTGAGCGAGTGGGCAGACGTGCAGAATTTGAACTGGGTTTGCAGAACTGACCCGACTGCAGACTGAAGCCAACAACAGTGTGTGTGTGTGTGTGTGTTTGTGTGTGTGAGAGAGAGACTGAGGCGGCTTGCTGTTTTCAGTCCACTAACAGACTCTTGGCCTTCTGCTATTGGCCGTTTGCCTAAGACAGGAAAAAAAAGGGTGTGTGAGAGAGACTTAAATGAAAAATGAATGCAAATGAAAAATGAATGTTGATGTGAAAGAGGGCAGGATTATGGAAACGAGGGACGGAGGAGGAGGGTTTTAACAGCAGTGGACAGTGGGAACAGCTTTCTTCATAGATTCTAAGGGAAATTAAACCAGAATGAGATGGGTTTTTTAAACTTGGATATGACAATCCATGAATTTTTAATGACTCATTTAAATTCAATGAAATGTTAAGCATCTACATCCAGAGTGTGTATACCAATATTAAAGTAGCAGATCAACACATTGAGTGTTAACAGAAGCTAAAGTTTTCTGGAGCTCTTCGGTCGCCCTTACTTTAATGAGTTTTCTGCAGCGTCACATGTTTCGCTTTGGTCACAGCGTTTTCCAGTGCATTTAACAGTCAGCCATTTTGTTCTTTTTCTGTGGATTCCCCTTCCCGAAGCTCCACCCTCCCCACTCCCACCCCACCCGTCACACCACGGCCCCTTAGTTGGGAAATGCCTTAATTGGATTAAACTCTATGCATCAGAAGCACTTTGTCAGCATGTCAGAGTACTGCCGGGGCACTCAGAGCCCTGCGCAAATACATGTGTAACAGAATAATACGCTTTCTTTTTTTGCAGCTTTTAATACTTTTGACATAAATTATTTAAATACTCCAAACATGAATTATAATTTCAAAATAAATGTAAAAAATGCAAATGTGATTTCTTTTTTTTTTTAAACAATCATTATTCCTGTTAGTTCCTTTTTGTTAGGGTTGATTCACCAACAAAAATACACACACACACATACACACACATTTTGTCATGAAAATCATCCGTTTGCTTTTTTTCCAGTGTGTGAAATGTATTCAGTGGCCGTTTTGTTTTAATCTAATGAATAAATAATTAATACAAATATTTAGGTTAATTTTAAAAGACGTTTTTCCAAACTGCAGTTATATGTCAGATATTATTTATTTTTACAAAATAAATGTTCCTAGTTATTTATCCATTTTTGGAGAATCTGATCACCAACACACAGACAATCATCTGTTTAAGTGAATACGGTGACTAGTAAAAGAAAAACCCTAATGTTGCTTCTGTGCTGTGTCCCTTCTTAGGCTCTCCCCGGCTCCGTGTTCAACCTGGCCCCCCCCCACATGTTCGGCAACAGGCTGAACCCCAACTCCACCATGGCAGCTCTCATCGCTCAGTCCGAGGCCTCACCAGCAGGTATCATGATACCTAATGTGGGAGTGTGTGAAAGAGAAGAAGATAATGGATAGGTCACGCCCTCTTGATCCCACTGTGAGGTCAAGGGTCAGTGATAGTCCTAAGCTCCTCCCTCCTATCACCAGTGTGGAGTAGGTGGAGCTTTAACAGATTTTTTGCATGTTTTTTTTTCTTCTATTTTTGATGCGTAAGAGGGAATAGAGGATCTCTGTGACATAACAATGCTCCTGCTACATGATAGAAAGTTTGGCTCGTTGCAATCTGTCCGAAATGCAGACGAGCTCGATGTGGGAGTAAGAAATGGTTTTAGCAATTAGGAGTTGCTGCTTCCTGATGCAAGACATCTGGTTGGCCAGAGAGTAGAGAACGAAGAGCAAAGAGAGGAAGAGAGAATAAAGAGCGGAGAGGAGGAAGTGGTTCCTGCTGCCAGTCATCAGAGCCAGATCCACTCTGACCCGCGGGTCAGCTCACTAATCAGGATGAATGTCAGGGGGCTACAGGGCTTTCGTTCTCTGTGTGTGTGTGTGTGTGTCCTGCTTAGAGACTGCGCAGGTTTAGCATAGCAAGCTGTGTGATCAATCTTTATAAAAAGACTGCTTAATGTAAAGAATTCAACTTTGTCTGAGGAAAAATTACATCAGTTCTTCACTTAATTTTAAGATGTTGCGATTGAAATACATACATGCAATGCAGAAAAAAGTTTTCAACTTATTAGCCATTTTTTAAAATTCATGTGATTTGTATTTTTAAAATGATTTATAGCTGATTAAACATTAACTGGGAGGACATTGAGAAAATACAATGTTCTTAAAGTGTCATATCCTACAGTACCTCAAGTACTGAGACATTTAACAAAAGCTAAGCTTCTTATTTTTAAACATGTTTATTGTTTTTCTTTAAAAACTTAAAATAATTATAATAATAATAAGATGTTTTAATTTGTATTCCTTTCTTGATTTGTCATTAACCTAATCACTCAAGGTAAAAGCATAAAAAAGTCACTTTGTCATAATTAGTCATCCCTCTTCACGGTCACTGGAAGCATGCTTTCTTTTTTTCTGCATTTCCCATTTTATCGGCTTGCAGGGGTCAAGCAAGGTTTTCTGTGTGTGCGCGAATGTGCGTGAACATGTATGTTGGCGTGTATGCATGTTGCGTGTTTACTTTGGCACCCGTCTGGCGGGAGCTGCCAGGACGGAAAGGGTTACGACGGAAAGAGATTTGAGAGGGGGGAGCCGGCGACTGGAGTGGTGACCTGGTGGCGGGGGGGAGCTGGGGTTTGACTGTCTTAAGTAGAGGGGAGTTTGCGCGAGTGTATAAATGCAAAAGTGTGTGCGCATGTGTGATTCATTACTCTGACTGAGGAAAATGAAAAAAAGCGTCTGGCCAGGGGCCCAGAGGGAGGAGAGATGGAGAGTCTCAGAGAGAGAGAGAGAGAGAGAGCGAGAGAGAGAGAAGCAGTGTGAATGCAGGCTGGTGTGCTGTAGAGATGCAAAGAAAGGGAGATGGGAGATGGTTGGAGCTCGCAGAGTCTCTAGGGTTGTAGCGCAGGTACACATCCTGACGGAAACGGTCGGATCAAAAAATATCCTCACCCCCCCTTCCCTTGTATCAAAATATATATATTTTTTATAAATAAAAGTACATCATCTAGGAGCAATGGTTGATGTTTTCACTTGTTAAGAGAGGTTGAAAGAGCAGAGTTTTAGCAGGATGTTAAGGTTGGAATTACCCAAAATCCCCCTGAATTCTCCTTTAAACATTTGAAGACCCAGCACACACCCTGTATTGTAGCCAATTAAAAACATGCTTTTTTTATGTTTCAGACAGCTAAACTCAATCTGTGTTCTTGTTTTCTAGAGCTATGGTTCTAGAAGATACTTTGAGGGATAAAAAGGGGTGAAGTCTTGAGATTGTTTTTTTTTAGGAATTAAAATAAATGACAAAAATGATGACACTCAATCTGTGTTCTTGTTTTCTAGAGCTATGGTTCTAGAAGATACTTTGAGGGATAAAAAGGGGTGAAGTCTTGAGATTGTTTTTTTTTAGGAATTAAAATAAATGACAAAAATGATGACGGTAAGAAAAAAACCATCTATATTATAAATAGATAACAAATGTGTTGTATATGTTTGTGTTTATCCATTTGTACGTCTGTTTAATGAACGGGCTAGAAATGCTTTTATAAAACAACCTTTACTTGGGCTCACGAGTCTTTTCCATAGTAGTGTTCTGGATGAGAAGTTAGAATATTATTAATGGGATTTTTTTTTTTTTTTTTCATCTGAAAAGTGTTATTTGCACAAAAATCTAATATATACAGAAAATTCATAAAAAAAAAACAAAATAATTAGATTTTTTTTTTTATCTACAAGTGTACAAACTCTTCAGAATTAATCCAACATTTTGATTGTTATTGGTTCTAATTTTCTTATAAAATGTATTGTAAAATAGCTTTTGTTTGATCAACTTAGGCAGTTATAGAATAAATGCCCAATAAATGTAATAACATCTTCAGAATATTATACCTTCTTGCAGTTCTGCTGCTTATAATGTATAAGTAACACTGGAAGTCTTCATTCAACTAGACTGCTGTCTGTGCGTAGCAACAAGTGCAGTAGGGGCAGCACTGTATGGCAAACACGGGTAATTGGTGCACTTTGCCTGGAGTCTCATGTAAACCACGTAAAGCTGTGGAAGCAGTGGAACATTTTATCAGTTTTATAACCTTTACACGCCTAGTTTCCGCTAATTAATATCATATTTTATAGGTTTATTCGTTTATCCTGCAGCTCAATGGGTATTTCTGTGACTTTAAGAAGGAATAGAATTATAATCAGTCAAACAGTAAATTAATATATATATATATATATTTTGTCCTCTTTGACAGAAATGTGTAAATAACAGAACTGGGAGGTTTCGTTTTAAATGCGGAGAGTGCAGGAGGTTAGAAACAAAAAACATTTCACCAGTCTTTGGTAGATATGAAAAAACTGCCTCCAACTTCACATGCATGTGTTCTTAGATGTTTGATTGATTTTGTGTGTGTGTGTGCAGATCAGGAGGCGGGAGACGGCGGCGGCAGCAGCAACAGCGGATCTCAGGGCTTCTCCATAAGAGCTTCTCCTAAGACCACCCCGCGGTGAGTGCTCCACACACTCACCCTCCTTTCCTCTCTCACCATTTAAATTCCTCACTGACCCCCTCCTCCACCTCCACACACTTCACCCACCCACTCCCCTCCTCATTCTTTTTCTTCTTGCTTTTCCCTTCACTGGCCCCTCGTCTCCTCTCTCTTCCTCTCGGTCCACACTTACACACATTCCCTCTTTCGCTTTTAGCCCTGCAGGCAATTCTCGCTCTAACGATAACTCGTTTTAAAAGGAGCTAACTGTCCTTCAGGTTCACTTAGATTTTTATTTTATTTTCCTTGCTGAAAAATCACCCGTGGACGGACAGTTGGAGGACTTACTGTATCTTCTCCTTTTGGGAATACTTTCACGGATCTTTCAGGATGGGAATATTGATCACAGCGATACATTTCTGGTTGTTTCTTCTACTTTGTGGGATGGGGGATACGTCTGATAAGGTTGGTAACACTTGGATGAGTAACGCTGCACTTTACATCAGCGCTGGCTTTGCCTCAACGACGCAGCGTTTTGGTTCTGGAAATACATTTTCTGTCTGTTTTTCGGGTTTTTTTCCCCCTCCTCTCCACTCAGCACTGACACTAACCTTTTAAAAGCCAAGCGCCTGACTCTTGCCATCACTTTTCCGCCACATCATCGCCCCCTCTCCTCTCCCGCTGTCTCCAGTTTCCCCATTTTCACACTCAACAGATTGTCTCAACAACCAATTTAACCGATTTATCGCATCAAGACATCGCACTTCATCCTCCCTCTCTCCCCACATCTTTCTCCAGCTCTCGCGCGCAGACGGAAAGCCTGGCCCCCTTTTCATTAGAGCCACTGTAACAACAAATTGATGTAGTTTTATAGCCAGCAGTGTCTATGTTTGTCTGACATTTATGTTGGGTCGTTAATCTCCCTATTGACCTCTCCATCTCTCTCCTTTTTTTTTTTTTTTTTTCTATCTGCGTTGCCTCTTCTCCCCCCCCTCCTTTCAGTTCTCCCATTGGCGGCCTGCAGATTCGCTATGACTCCTCGGGGTCGTTGCCGGGGCCAGGGCTGGGGTTGCTAGGGGCCGGGGGAGGCGGCGGGGAGACGCTGCCCCCGGTGGCCACCAGCATCGAGCAGCTCCTGGAGAGGCAGTGGAACGAAGGGCAGAGCTTCCTGCTGCAGCAGGGAGCACAAGGAGACGGTGAGTGGACCATCGGACAACTTTGTTCATCGCTTATCCTAACATCCCTTCAGGGATCAATGAAGTGAAAATGGAAAAAGTGAAGTGACGGCATAGCCGAGTGGTTAGAAATGCCGTCCTTCAGCACAACCTGTCCCGCTTTCTCATCTTGTAGTCAATGAGTTTTGTGCTGAGCCCTAATGCATCTGTGACGTTTGAAACCGAGCTGTTTGGAGCCACTAAACAGCCCATCCGCACATACTGTATTTACTTTGCATTGCAGGAAAACTCCTGCGTTTAGTTAGTTTTACGTTTTACTTTAGCGTCAACGGAGGCCATGACGGGATGTTCTCCCCTCCCTTCTCTCTCCATCAGTGGTGGCCATGTTGAAGTCTCTCCACCAGCTGCAAGAGGAGAACAGGAGACTGGAGGAGCAGATTAAAACCCTGACCATGAAGAAAGAGAGACTCCAGCTTCTCAGCGCGCAGTTATCTGTGCCTTTCACGCCGTCGACGGTTTCCTCGGGTAAATGCAAACACTCATTCACTCACACACACACACACAATTAGAGCTCAAGGTGAATGGATGTGGGGAGATAAGTCTGAAGAAGAGCTGAAAGAAAGGGAAGCTCCTAGCAGAAAGAGTGGCTTTTTCACCTGTTTAAACTTACAGCGCCAGTGTTCATAACTTCTGATTTTGTCATTTTGGTACCACAAACCTTGCATTCATGTACCAAGTTCCTATGCTGTATGGAGACGAATGGAACTTTAAGTATTTAAGTATAAAAACTATGTAAAATACTACTTGGTGAGATTTTATCCTCTATTCCCCATTTTTCCATCCAAAGCCTAACACAAAGTAATACCTAATTGTGAGGTGGAAGGAAAATTATTTTCATCTACGAAGTGTCGATTACGGATCACGCACTCCGTAAACCTGCCTTTTTATATTATGGTATAGTGTTTAGAAGAGTCGTTGCTGAAGGAAAGGCTCTTTAAAGTTGTGTTTTTTTTTCAAGTTATATATATGACGAACAGAAATGTGACTAAACAAGACATGGCACACACAAAAAATCCTAAAGCTTGGCGAGCATTGCTTTAAAACCGCAGGTGCATCACTGTTGCAAAAATCTCATATTGGCGAGGGTATCAACACACATTTTTTGAGAACGAGGCAGATGGCAGGTTATGGGGGTCACGCATCAAATGAGGTTTTGATCCCGCTGTGCTAGAAGGTCCAACAATGACTTCTAGACGTTTTGAAAAAACCTGGGTTTGTTCAACAAGCCTTATCCTTGTCACTGTGATGATGGATGGAGCCGAAATGCGGAGGTTCACTTCGAACAATGAGGCGAAACGCTGTGTAAGTGCTACAATAGAACGGTTTAGAGTAAAGTCTTAGAGCGGCCCAGTCAAAGTAAAGACTGAGATCCGACTGGGAATCTGCGACTTTAAGGATCTGTGTGATCTAGATGTTCTCCGTCCAATCTATTTTTGCACAGAAAAAGAATGTAGATTTTTCCCTACACTCCTTTATGTTGGTCTAAATCCAAATAATATACATTAATGTTTTCTTACATCTGTAGGTGATGTGAAAGGATCCCACCTTGGAGCCACAGACTCGTCTTTACCAGCGACTGCTCAGGTAAGGAGGAACCTGCACTCTGATAACTTCATTAGCAAAGGTTGTCATGGTTTTCCAGGCAAAGCATGACGGCATGTTTAGCTGTGCAATAAAACACGCCATGAGTCCATTAGCGGTCTGTGTGTCTCTCGACCCCAGGACACTGCATCATGCGGAGGTCACAGCAGCAGCGGCTCCACCTCCTCGCTCTCCGCCTCGCCGTCCGTGTCCCAGAGTCCCCCTCAGCCAGCGCTCAACGGCATCGGCAGCACGGCCGGACTGGGCGGCGTTGCTGGGCTCATGGGCGCTCTAGGTGCAGGAAACGCGCTGGGAATAGGCGGGATCGTCGGAGCGTTGAATGGCGTGATCCAAACACCGGCGGGCCCCGGCAGCCCTCACACTACAGGAGCAGCGGCGGGCGTCACGCTCCCCGTCAATAGCAGGTATCTGACAACTGCTGTAACATTCTGAGTGTTTTCCATTTCCACGATGATCTGATCTGTAAAAACAAAAACGTTCAGCAAGCTAGAAACTTTTGGTATCTTTAGGGTAAAATAACAAGTGAAAACTTTACAGCTTCCTCTTTTTCTTCCCTGTTGCCTTCATGTCGGATTTGAAGCAGCTCAACTGGTAGTAAGAACAGGTGAGACAGAAGCCTGCAGAGCATCACAGGAACCTGTGCAGGTGCTTCTCGATATATTAGAATGGTTTCAAAAAGGTAATTCATTTCAGTAATTACGTTGAAAACGTGAGCGCATAGGATTGTGCTTCCAGCTTGTTAAAAAACCCATATGTTTAACAACTGGAATACAATATTAGACCAATTAATAAGCACACGATATGTACTCAATGCTTGGTCAGGGCTCCTTTTCATTTACTGCATCAAAAGCCGCTTTCAGACAGAGAGGTTTTTAGAACCATCCTCTTAGAATTTAGTTCTTAGAACTACCCCTCCCCGCAGAACATTTTCAGATACAATTCGCAGAGGAGTCAAGGTCCCTGATAGAGACTGAGGTGATGTTTTAAAAGTTTTGTTAAATTGTAATTTTGTTCTAGTTCCATTTCTTTCTAAATTTAGTTGTTTTTTTTATGGTGGGGCCATAAGAAGCGGAAATCTAGCAAGGGCCGTAGCTAATGAGTTCACTTAACCCCGAAGATGTAAGTTCCAATGGAACCACGAAAAAGACTCTGCCTCAGAGTAGAAGCTACCAGGGTTCTAGGAACTGAGGGCCGTGGTCCCTTGTTCTTATCTGTCTCAATGCGCGAAAAGATGGCCTGGTTCCTGGAAAAGTTTCAGGAACTACAAAATTTCCGAAAGTGACCAATGTGGCGTTGCATGGAGGCGATCGGCTGATGCCTAATGAAAGCTCAGGTTGCTTTATTACTGACCTTCATCTTGAATGCATAGGTGGGTCTGGTGTATCAGCTTCCTCTTGACAATACCTCATAGATCCTCTAGGGGGTTTGCGTGTGGGGAGTTAGGTGGTCAGTCTAGCACAGTGTTACCATAGTCATTAAAGCAGGTAGTGGTACTATCGGCAGTGTGGGTATCACCCAAGTCCTGCTGGAAACTGAATCCATCATCTCCATAAAGCAGACTTAAGCATCAAGTTCTCAAGCTTCCTGAGAGAAGGTAGCGGTGACTTTGGAATTGTTTAATATAATTCAACTTAAATGAATTTACTAAGCACATTTATTCCAACATAGTTGCCCAAAGTGCTGTACAAGTTAATAAAGCTAATAAAAGCATAAAATAAAGCACAAATGAGAACAGTTGTAGTAATACACAATAAAAATAATGCAATTGCCACCAAAATAGATGAACACCTGCAGAAGAATCAACTCCTCGCTGACCTTTGAAACTTCAGACCACTGATCAAGCAATCCATCCTCAAAACTCTGGGATGTTAATTTGACGATCTGAGGCGAAATTTCCTTTCATGCGTTTAATTTTTCCTGCTGAGACGTTGACGTCGACTCTGCTTCAGGAGTGCTTTAAACACAAAGGAGGCCGCCATTATCCTGGATCTCCTCCAAACTCCTAAATGAGCTTTACATCCACCACACTTTTGCCTTCCACCTAATTTTCTCATGACGAGCTTGGATACGGCACACTTTGAACAACAGTCATCCTTTGCAATCTTCTGAGAAAGTGAATTTCTGTCAAGTCAATATCGTCCTAATTATCTAATATAAATATTTGAAATCCGTCACTCTATGAAATGAATCTAACATTTTTTTTATTTTATTTTTTTTATGGAGTTGATGAAAAAAATCATGATATTCTAAATTTTTGAGAAGCACCTGTATAGGAATAGTATTTGTAGTAAGAGAAATAGTTTTATGTCGTGCTTGATTGTTGTAGCGCCATGTTTCTTGCCGTGTAACATCCTCTCCTGATATTGTAATTTTGTGGCCCCTCAGCGCCGCTCGCCTCGGCCTGCTCTCCGAGCAGCAGAGACTGCTCCAGCATCAGCTCCACCAGCTGCTGTCCTCACAGTCTTCAGCGGTACGTCACAACTTGATAAACTCGATCAGACGGTCCTATTATCTCCGCCTTATTAACGTCCATTCTGTTTTCCCCTCTCGCTGTCCCAGGACCAGCAGCAGCAGCAGCAGCAGCAGGCGTTGCTCCTCCAGCTGATTCAGCAGCAGCAGCACCACCAACAGCAGCAGGACCTCCATCTGCAGTCCCTCTCCTCCACGGCCCAGATCCCCACCATGCCGCTCTCTAGTGCTCAGCTGCCCATCACCAACCTGCTGCCCGGCGGCCAGAGCCAGGGCCAAGGCGCCATCGCCGCCAACCCCTTCCTCGCGCTGCAGCACGCGCACGCCGACACGCACAGCTCGGCGGCCGGAAAGCCCCGGGTTGCAGAGAAAGGCGTGGGCCATGGAGGCCACGAGAAGACATGACACTGTTTTTGTTTGTTTTTTATTATTATTATTTTTATTCCTCCTTATTAAATATGCAGAGTTGTAAGATCAACCTTTTGCTCAACTTCAGAGTTCGTCAGCTGGAGAGAAACTGGTGTTTCTGGAGGGCTATTTAACGTGCTACCGTTCGCCCCTCCCTCACTCAAACTCGGGCAAGCTCCCTTCGGTTCTGCAGCTTTTTCTGGTTGAAAACTTGACCCTTAATTCTGTTTGTGTGTGTGCTATTTATTTCAATCTAACTTATAGTTTAGTTCTTTCACACTGTAGAGCTGCTTCTCTGTTCTTGATGTCTTTAGTTGAGTTTTTATTTAATATTCCTGATACTTTCTCTATAAGTTAGTGTTATCTTGTAGCATCAGAGTAAAATGTTTCTTTTTTTCCACTCATGTTTTATTTCTTTTGAATCATCTAAAAGGTCAGTTCAAAGTTAATATTCATAATTCTGATTCTTGTTTCCTCTTTTTTTGTTGGCTTTTTTTCTCATTTGTCTGGTGACGTTTCACTCTCAGGGGTCTCCTCTAATCAGGGCTGTTTGCTCTACAGCAGAGCTGGCGTACGGAAAACTACAACCCTAAAAAAAAAAGAACGAAAACAAGCAGCAGTACACGAATGAGTATAAAAATACCCTTCCTTGGAATAGCACTGAACAGTAGCAGATGTATGTTTGACATCTGTCTACCAGCGGCCCCGAGGGGAATACTGGGCCAGGGTTGGGGTGGGGGAAAGAAGAAAAAGAAGAACTTGCCCACATGTTCTGGCTGCTGCCTCCCTCCCCACATCTCTTTCACTCTGTGTGCTGCAGATCCGTTAATGTCAGTGAGCCAAGCGTCGCACTGTCACCGCAGAAGCCTTTGCTGTCGACTGTCTCTTCTCTGGGCCAGATACATGGGGGGGCTCAGTCAGGGATGTGGAACACTTAGAGGAGGGGCGAGGATATCAAAAACACTGATTTAAAGGGAAGCTTGATTGTTTAGGGATGCTGTTATCGACGTAGCTTGCAGTCAAAAACAAAGGGGGGGGGGGGGGGGGGGGGTCAGCAAATAAAGCCTTTTTTCCTGCCCCGTCTTCCTGACTGAGCCCGCCGCTTGCACCTACCTCTTTGAGCAGGACCTATAAGGCCGACTGCGGCGGTCGCTTAACACACAGCAGTCAGGACTGGCCGATCAGTCTCCAAACCCAAGTGCCTGAGGCCAAATAGGTGGAGGGCAGGGTTGAGATTTTGTGTTCCTTTTTGCATTGCTAATTTTTTACAGCTCTCCTGGTGATTATGCTGCACTGCTTAAAGGCGCCAGATTTAAGAGACACGCTTTCTCTTAATGAAAAGAGGGAAATTTACTATGTTCTTTATTATGAGAGAAAAAAAACTTATGTTGTGGCTTTTTTTTTTATTTATCCGGAGTGTTTGTGTACTGTGCGTAAAATTCTATATTTTAAAAAAATCTCACTGATTCGTGCGTTTAACATCCTTTTGTACTGCTGTGTCCAGGTTTTTTTGTGTTGTTTTTTTCCTCTGACCTCCAACACACAGTCTGATTTTGCTGTACTCCTCCTAAAGACGTCTGCTCTGTGTCATGTGTTTGAAAGCTAGAAGCTATTTAATAGTTGTTTAATTTTGAGTGGGAGGGGGACAGAGGTGTAAATAGCTGCTTGTAGGGGCGGAGGAAGTGTGTTCAGTGACACAGTCTTTACCTCGTTAAGTGTACATAAACCTTTCTCATTGGCCGTTTGGTGTACATAAGTGATTGTGATTGGCCGCGGCGCCATCAGAGCCTCAAGTTTATGTGTGTGAGAATCTTTTTAGGACCAGAAAAAGTATGATTAACAGTGACTGGACACACAAAAGTATTAATTTATTTTTATACGTGCAGGGACATTGTGGTTATTTCATTTTTAAGGTTTGCACCGTTTATCTCTTTTTTTTTTTTTTTTTTTTTTTTTTACTTGGGGGCACTATGATTTCATTTGTCTTCACAAATGTGTTTCAATCAGTTTTGTAAAAGTGGAAAATAAGGTGGGATTGGGTTAAGGAGTGGGATCTCATGTTGTTTATCAAAATGCATAAAAAAAATAAACTCTGGATTAAGAAAATAGCCCCTCTTTTTTAGTCTTTTGTGTGTAATAAAATTGATTCTATTTGTTTGTTTTTACAATTTTTATTATTCATAATTTTTTTATGTAGATTGGATTTTTTTAAAGATATAAGTCACTGAGCTAGAAAGACCTTTAATACATTATAAATACATGTCCTTATAAAGCTACATTTTAGCAAATTATTAATAGTCTTTTTTTCTTTGCTGATATGAGGCGTTTTCTTATAAAATTGAAAGGGAAAAAAAAGTATAATTTGTGAGATGTATTTATTTCTCTATATAGTGATGTCCCAACTTAGAGGTGTATATATAGCCTTGCATAGGAAGGAATTATTTTTTTTAAGTTTTTCAAAAGCAAACTAAAAAATCGTTAGATAGTTTTAAAATATTTAGATTTTTAATATTAAAAGGTGTATTTTCACTTTTAATAAATGCACCACACACTTGTTGAAACTGATGGATTCTGTTGAGTGAGGAGTGGGATCTGATATTTAAAACTCCTGAAAACCATACCCCAGAAAAGCCTCTGGATTTAAAAAATCAGTTCTTTACTGGGCAGGCCTTGCCTTTTCTGTGCTCTACATATACCAGAACTAGTGATACTTTTTTTTCAAAATATTTAATATATTTTTATCTGTTTTTATTTTGATTTAGTATTCAAATAGGTTTTTTTGTACAGGTTTTAAAAATGAATATTCAATCGCTTACACATCTACAACTTTTAGTTTAGTATTAATAAGTAATTGTTTGGTTCAGATTGAACAAATTGTAAAATGTAATTTTTCCATATAGTGATATAGCTCATTTATCTTATTTATTAAGCTATATATTAGGTGAAGTATGTTTATAGAATGGTGCAGCAACATGATTTTATTTTTTATTTTGGAAAGAAAGTGAAGCCCATCAGGGTGAGAGTTTGTTAAAAAGAAATGTCTACAAAAAAAGGTGTGCTTTTAGTCCTAAAAAGAGGAGAAATACTGAAATGGATAAATTCCAGCTGTGGAGAGGGGGATAAAAAAAAAAAAACATCTGTGTGTTGTTGAGGTGTGGGCACCATTCTGCTACATCTGCCTCTGTCCTGATAATTAAAAGCCCACTTTCCTTCTTCGCCCTCCCTTTAGGAGCAGTTTTTAGTTTCCAGCCACCCTCCACAGCCTACAACACCCCCCACCCCTCTCCTCTGATACCTTTCTCTTCTTTTACCCAAGTGCTTGCTCAGCCCCCACCACCCCACCCCTCTCCCCCGGCCCTGTCAATCAAAGCCGGGCTGTTTAAACAGCAACCCCCTCCCTCCCTGCCTCCCTCCTTCCCCCAGGGCTTCACACACACACACAGCAAAGCCTCTGTGGCCATCATCGATCACTCCCTCACACATCTTTAACAGCTGATGGTGGACCCCTGTGTGCTGCCCCACCGGGTGCCTGATCAGAAAGTCAAACCCTAACTAAGCCCTGGTTTGTTGCTGGGAGAGTTGCTCAGGAGGAGCCAGCCAGCGGGAGGGTTACAGCCTGGATGATTAAACAAATGTAGGGCTGATGAATGTAGCCTATGATGCTTAGTTTCAGAGTTGCCAGGGAATCCCCTGCTGCAACAAAGACGGTCTAATTTTACAGTAGAGTAGGTTAAATGGCATCCTGGTTTAGTTAGAAATCTCCAGGATCTTTAGGTTTTTAAGAAACTTGCAGAAATGTATGTGTGCAATTAGACAAAGTGTAAAAAGTGAGTAAATGTCCACTTGTGCTAGATTTGGCTTTCACAGCATGACACACTTTTTCATATGTAGTTTTTGGTAGGCTGATTTCAAATTAAATCAGGTTCTCAACAATAAATGAGCACAAATAAGGTAAAACCTGAAAAAAAACCCTGGTAATACTTTAAAATGACAGGACCAACGTCCAGCATTGCTCCTCACAATTATTGTAGACTTTAGATTCTCAGGATGTCCTAACCTTGATTACAATTTGAGCTCTTAAGATATTAAAGATGACACAATATGATAATAACTTATGCAAACCCCCCCAAAAACAATTATTATAGAGCCTAGCCTACTGATAAATAAAATTAGAATAATTTTTAAAATGTAGAAGCGAGAAGTAACATGTGGTGGAGAGGTGTTACACTATGCTTTAAATATATACATATATATTTTTAGAATCTGAAGCTACGTTAAAACCTCTGTAAACATTAAAGCCTATAGCCTGCCAATGCCTACTTGGGAAAAATTGCGGAGGATGGGTAATTTATAAGGTTTTGTACATGAGCTACAACTCTCAAATATATTTATTCTTGTTAATCTTCTTACAGTAACCATGTGCATGGACTTTACCCCTAAGGTTGGTCTCAAGCAGCGAAAAAAGCCCTAAATATAACAGAAAGAACCTGAGGGAAAAAATAAGAGCAGAGGGAAATAAATAATTAAAAAGAAACTCAGACCAGAGAACAATAAAGTAATGGGAGAAATGAAGCCAAACTAAGAGAATGAAAATTAGCTAAAGAAAATAAATGAACAAGAATAACGTAAAAGTCAGAACTTCTAAGGATCATAACACTAAGCCTGTAACTATAACATGTTGAAGGTTTTTATTACATACACACACGTAGTGCATTTTTGATGACGTATTCTGCAAATTCATGTGTTCTTAGGGCCATAAACACCCACAAAGTTTGCTATGGTGGCTCAAACTACTTGGTTAACTAACAAATAAGATAAATATGGTTTAACAATATACCAATTAAAAATACAGAGGGAAAAAATATGGGAAGACCTATTACTTACAGTGTTACATCCTGTTGCCACCTGTAATTCCAGCACAGGTTTGGAAGGTAACTTCTTGATTTTGTTAAACTGCTTAATTACACCCCACCCGCTCCCCTCCTCCAAATCCAGCAATAAGCTGCAGAGAGGCTCCAGTCAGTGTAATAAACCATTAGCAGTGGTGAGCATGGCGCTGGTGTGTACAGTAATGCCGTGTAAATCATCTCAGAGTGGCTGCCATTAGGAGGCTTAATCCTGGCCAGGAACTTTGAGTCAGCTGCCAGGGGCCCCGATCCGGTGCCGAGTGGAACCAGATCCGGCCGGTGGAGGTGTTTAGGGCTGTCAGTGCGATGGGAGAGAGAGGGGAAGGGTGCAGGAGAGTGCTGTGGGGGAGAAACAGCTGAGGAGATTCCCAGGACACAAGTCTGTGTGTGTGTGTCTGTGTTTGTGTGCTTGTGTGTGGGTGTATTTGCCCCCCCCCCTCTTTCCAGCACTCTCTCCTGTGGGATAATGGTGGCAAGGAGAAACAGCAGGACTCTGCCTCATCTCTCTTTATTCTCAGTCTGCTTGCATTTGCCTGCATTTTCCTGCTGTAGTGATTCTCCTCTGTCCCCTGCGGCTCACAATCACACATTTGTATAAAAATAAATATAAATATAAACCATCTGGAGTCATTTTTGTGGAACAAACCATGGACACGAGTTAAAATTGACTCGCAGTTAATAATTTGCACTAAGATGTTTGGTGATAGTGTAATTTGTTTGTTTATAGATATAAACCTTTAAAATCTAAGCAATAAATAACCAAATTTGTCCCTGGGCATATCAAGCCCCATTGCTTGAATAAAAAAGATAAAAAAAAACATTTAAAAAACAATACTCGGCCCATAGGAGACCATTTGCTAGTGATTCACGTGAATGTTGAAAAATTACTAAGAAAAATAAACACAAAAAAATTACACAATATATAGGCTATACAATAAATACACTTTATGGGGTAGCTTAAGTTAATATTTACACCTCTGTTGTGGGTAAAATAGCCCCCATTGCCCTGAGCCCCAAAATTAAAATGTAAAGCATTGCATATATACTGGAGCTGAAATATAGCATAAAAGTCAGTGTGTAAAAAGGTGAAAGGGAAACACACTTACAGCCAACTAAATAAACCAAATATATAGCCTACTCCTATTTAGATAGTGACCTAAAGTCTCATTCCACAGCAATAAATAAATACATAAGCAAATAAATAAAACCCTACCATTTAAAGTCCAGCCTAGCTATAGCCTACATTTTATCATATTTTGTACAAATTATATCTGGACAAATGTAGTTTTTTTAAGATAGCACTATTTTTGTCACGTGTGAAAAAATTAGCAATTAGGTGTAGCGGAGGATTTTTCTGAATTTCGGGAAAGAACCGCCCTCTCCACTTTTTGAAAATAATAATAATAATAATAACAAAAAAATATTCGTGCTCATAAATAACTTTGCTAAAAAATGTAAAAATTATATGTTATATTCTGAACATTAGCGCAAATTACTATCATTAGAACCAGCTGTAGGTTGTGTAAAGGGCGAGTTCCCTTCATGGTGTTTCCGTGTGAACAGGAGTCCCGGTGACTCAGCGGTGTCTCGGCAACTCGCCTGCCGCACGGAGTGAAGCGCTGAGCGGCTAAAGAATCGACCGCGCATTGCTATTCGCTGCTCCCACTACCGGCGAGAAGTAAGGAGCTGCGAAAACCACAACAAAAAAAGCAGAGAGTGAAAACATTACAGGGCGCAACCGAGCGCGTAGATTCACCGAAGGGAAAAAGGGAAGGGGATATGAGTTAGAAAGTGTGTTTCTGCGGTCTGCTTTTCCCCTTTGAAAGGGGGAAATGCAGCTCCGCGGCGGGGCTTTCCTCTTCCACAGCGAGCGAGCCTTTTACGGGAGCTGCACCCTCGCAGCTCCCGTACTAAATCGTTTTCTCCAAATTTAAATTTAATACAATTAATCTAATTCGAAATCTTAATTTCAATCGCTCTTTAGAATAATTTGTACCGCGATTTTTGTCTGATATTATGCGCATCCACTGTTATGAAGTAGAACAAATTAGCCAACTAAAGTAGCCTAATTACTAGAATTAATTCCTAAACATATAATTAAAAAAATACTTTCTAATATAATTATATGCAGGAAAAACGCGACTAAACCTATTATATATTTATCCTCGATTAATTTTAAATTCGTGACTTTGATCCTTATCACGATTTATACATATTTATTAATACAATTAATAAATCAGAATATGTTTACCACATTATCCTTCTACTGTCAGGTTATTACTATCTAATTAATGCATGTAATATTCAGATCCTATTTATGATTTCATATAAAAGCGTTGTAGCCTATTTGTTGACCTCTGCTGTTATGAAAACCATCGACTAGAGCAGCCTGCTGCAGGGAAACCACATGACCCAAACAGAAATCTACTGAATTATGTATAAATTCAATTCAGCCCATCCAGAAATCCCTTTCTTCTTCATTGTTTGAATTTTTTTGTAACTTTTTCCAATGTTTTCGCTTTTTTCTTTTCTTTTCCTTTTTTTGTGTTCTTAAGATTTTTTTTTGAGAGAGTATCTGAAATAAACTCTAACGTGCTGGTTTAAACACTGTTGTAGATAAACGCAAAAAGCTAAATAAAAACTGCATGCTCTTCCCTAAAAATCCTTCTGGCCCCGTACTGAGAACAAGAGCCTGCATTGTATTTCCTCTTGTATTTACCTTCACATGTGAACTGGGCTCTGGGTGAGGAATGAAACACCATTAGCAGGACAGGTGGTGTTGGCAGAGATGAATGTAATCTTGTGGGGTTATAATGAATGTCACGGGATATAGATCTGAGATGAGATCTGGTTTGATCATCAGGTAAAAATAGATCAGTCACCAGCAGATCATTACTGATAATTACCTTCAAATGGTCGCCTATGTGAGGGGTCTAAGGTGTTAAATAATTCCTGCCCTAGATGGTGGTGGCAGGTTGAGAGAATTTCATGTGCGTGTGTCTTATATGATAATTAGATAAAAACGATTGAGTAGAACCGAGGTGAATCATTAATTATTCCTCCGCCCCTCCTTTTTTTTTGGACTTGTTGTCAGATGGGAAATTTGATTTTGGTATTCAGCAAGTGCACAAAAAGCATCCAGATGCATGTTAACCAATTATTTACCTCTCTGCAGCTTTATCATTGTATTCTAATGATGAGCTGAAAGACAACAGGGGAGGATGCAGAATTACAAACACACGTCTTCATTGTTGTGGAACAAATGCCTTGCTCAAGGACGTCAGGCTCTCAGTTAAAGAACAGCTCCCAGCGGGGACATAAAGCCAATTTTGCGTCTTGAAATCCGAGCAGTCCAAGTTAAAGAGACAGCCTGCAATCAGGATGAATTAGAGAACAACAGGCGTGTGAAGAGAGAGCTGGGATTTCTCTACCGGCAGCAGCTGTTAAATGGTATAAACCCAAGCTGCAGAATGGTACAGGCCGACGTGGGTGAGCGAGAAAAACCTGCCTCCCACCTATGGGCAAACCTCATCTATTATGCAGACTGGAGACCCTTACTAGTGCTCGTGCTGGAAGGAGGCTTTGTGTGTGTGCACATAAGTGTGTTTTGGAAATAGAGGGGAAGGAAGGGAGGTATGCACACACACACATAGAAACATCCACAAGTGATTCCTGATTCAGCCCTGAATATGTGGCTGAGGCGACGGGATATGAAGGGTATGAAGACTGCAGAATGATGTTGGACATGTTGCTTCAGCTGTGATGAGTGAAATAGGAGGCCAATAAAAGTTGCTAATTCTTCAGATGTGCCTTGTATGGACACTAAAAAACACGAATCAGTAAGCTGGCGCTCATCTGTTTGCTAGCTGGCATTTATGCTTTGAGCCCAGGCTGTGAGTTTCATTTGCTTTAGCCATGAAAGCAGCTGGAAAACTTCCCAAATTAAGGGAAATGAGAAGAAGAACTTTATTGGTTCTTATTGATTTGGCAAATAAAAGGTTTTCACTGCAAAAGGTAATATAATTCAATGAAATCAAACAGCATGATCCAGTTCTTGAGGGTTAAGAACTTCTATCATCATAGTAGATTATGTAAAAAAAAATAGATACAGATATGCTGTTAAGATTTATCTAAGTTTTTTAAAAGCGTATCATCACACGCTGATGATACTTTATTATTATTATCATTAACATATTTTTGTCAGTTCCATAAAAAATAAACTAAATTGTTTAAGTGTGGGATTTTTTCCCCCTTTATCATATGTTAATCATTAGCATCACTTTGGGTTGAGAGTTAAAAATATCCTTTCACCTTATTTTCAAAGTAATTACAGTGTTTAGCATTACTGTCCACATATTTCTTGCAGGTTTCCATTTTTTTCCACATTACAACCAGAAACTGTATTGTTTTTAAAAACAGAATTAAGTAAAACATTAACACAAAGTAGCAAATAACTGTCAAATCTTTTTTTTTTTTACAAATTCCAATCTGACCGTGTGGCATTAGATCAAAATTAAACTTTCTGGGGTAAATTATACACTCCAACATAGCAGATTACCCTGAATACATCACCCCCACTATGAAGCATGAGAGTGGTAGTATTATTCTTGACCAAATCTTAAATTTATGGCCTTACTGTAGCACTTGTTTTGGTCACAGGCAAATAAGTTACTTGTAGCAAATAATTTAGTTACTTAATTCAAATTATTTTTGTGGGAATAAAACACAATATCTCAATCTCAAATGGCATTTACGTAAATATATAATAAAATCTAAAAACATAGATTAAATTTAGTTGCATACATTCTTATCTGATTCTAGTTTTAATCTAACTCTGCTAAATTCAGTTTCTAAGTCCAATCAATCAAATAGCATTTTTTTTAGTTGCTTAGTGATACAATCATGTTGGTCCATTGTAGCACCAAAGACTATAGTTTACCACAGCACATCCTGTTCTCGCTTATCCGTGACTGGACAAAAAATAAACCCATTAGATCACAGTAACTTAGAAACAGGGCTCAATAATCTGCCTTGACACTCTATACATGATTATGCAAGAGACTAACACAACTCCAACTCTCTGCTCCCATCTCTGGGAGGTATTCGTTAATATCAGAAAGTAGTATTTTTCCATTAGTCTCCCTCATTCCAAACTGTTAACACGCATTAGTGGTACAATTATAAAAAGCTGCGGTCTAATCTTTTAAAAGTCCCAGGGTAACGTTGGAAATGGCTAGAGGAGAAGAGGAGAGGGGGATGAAAGAGGGATAAAGGGAGGAAGGGGAGGAGAGAAACTCAATCTAAAGCACCAGGTGCACCTTTTGTCGACATAATCTCCCAGCCCTTGAGACGGCGGCACACACCGGCCAACATATACAGCCTTTCATACGTACACATGCTGCTTTCTCAACTGATGGGGATTTGAGTCCTAGTCGACTCTGGTTATATGTAAAAGGGACTCCAAGGTCAGCGTTCACCAGAGCAAGGTTCCTTTTTTTTTGTGTGCATTGTGTAAGTACATATAATAACACAAAATCAGCAGCATGATACCATTTCCAGACTTGGTGTGCCTTTTTAAATGTTATTTAAAAAGTTATTTAAAAGTCTATATATATTGAATGTGTTTGCTTGAAAGCTGTATATTTATATGACCTTTTTAAACAATGACAGACCAACCAAGACGTTGGAGTACGTGCTGAAGTATGTGTTTATCAATTCTGTCATATGACGAATGAACACAACGTAATGCCTTTTAACTAGACCGATGAACAACCTGAAGGTAGTTTATGCCTCGCTGTCACCCTTAAGTCTGTGTTTCGACAAGCACTGAAAGCTAACATGGTAATAGGTGTAGTCGTTTATCATTAGGCATGTTTACATGTTCTCCGGCAGTCATTAACAGTTGCTTTCAGCTGGAATAGGTTTATTTTGAAGGAGGAGAAAAGACGCAAATAAAGACATTTTGTTCATCAGCAGCTACTCTAAGTGCAACTCTCGGCTCAAGGTGATGAACACTAGCACAGAGCAGCAAACTTCAAATAGATCTAGAGACATTTCAGCCTTATTCATGTAATTAGTTATAAATATTTGCACCATTAAATTACAAACATTTTATAATAAAACAATACATGGTCATTGAAATTAGTGAGACTTTATTTTACATTTATTTTTCCTTAAGTTCCTTTAAAATGTCTTCACAGGACCTCTAGTGAAAATAAAATTATTAAAAATATGAAGGATATGTGACATTGTCAAACATAGAGCTTATAATATTTATGTGAATACCTGTTAAATCCATCCTACTTGATTTTATTTTAAAGACTATAAGCTTTTAAATCATTATACATTCGTTTTAACTTTAAATACTGATACTATTGCAGTGACAGATGGTGGACAATTTTAAAACGTATAGAGGTCTCTCTGTCTAGTTTTGTTTTTAGTTTGTCTCTGATTGGCTGAACACTACCTTGTGTTATCTCCTTCCCAGAAAGCAGTAGTTTTCAAACTAGAAAACTTTGACCAATCAGGTCCAAGGGGATAGTGAACCTTTTCAGATCCAGTTGAAAATAATTATTTTGTTTCCTCCGTATTCTTTGCTGCATTTTAATATTTTTATTAAGGTTCCATCCAGATTTCACTTTGTTTTTTCTCAATACCTTCAATGTGCATATAGTGTCACTTAGTCATTTTTTAAGTGATTCCCTTTATATCCAGTTTTGTTTCGTAAGTAATCCAGATTGGGAAAATTTCCACTGATTAAAAGCCCATTGCCAGAAGAGACCAGTGGCATCTCCCAGTCTTAGTTAATTTTTAGCAGAAAAAACAGCTGTAGGAGACAAAAATTGTCTAAATTCATGTAGATGTAGTGAAGATAAACCATTGTGTGGAAAGTACCTGAAAGAAAAGGTAAACTCATTTTAAAAAAAACATGTCCTTTTCTGACCCAGTAAGGAACTCTTTTCAGTTCTGTTATGGTGTTTCTGATGCTGAAAGGTGAACAATAAAGACTGATTCTGAATCCTGATCATTTGCCTTTTCCTTTCATCTGTCAAAATAAAGTATGCATTAGATCTCAGAATTATGGCATAAAAATCTGTTTCTTTGAGCTTCTGTGTGGCTGACAAACTCTTAATACATTTCTTTAATCATCAAGTATGAGTTTAACATTTATTCTCTCAGATTGAAACATATAGATTATAGCACTGACTGAGATATCAACAATGCTATAATTTAATTTGTACTAATATCACTGTGTTTTTAACAATTACGAGATTTATCATTGCAATTTTGGAGATAGGGAAACTGAAGGATATGAATGAGATTTTAATCAATACTCATATATATATATATTGAAGACTGTTGATCAGCTTCTAACACTGCTCTGCTAGTACAAGGAGAAAACGAATAACCATCTGTGTTGTAGCACATCTACCTTCTGAAATAAATCTTTAAAACCTTGGACTGAATAGAGAATACAAAAAAACATCCTTGAATAACATTACAGGCCGTGATAATCAATAGCTCTCGCCACAGTGGGTTTAAGCCGGGGCGGCGCCCCTTGTCCACAATCCCTCACCCGCCATTCTTCAGACTCGACCCCTAAACTCCTGCGAAGCCTCGAGTGGGGACGGAGCCAAGGACAGCGAGGGCTGCTCATTGTGATTTAATCTCTCCACTGCCAGAACAAACATCAAAAATGGCCTCCTTATCAGGCCAGTCTTACTCTACCTATCACCAATCGATGCCTCCTGCTTTCTGTGGAAGTGCTTGTCCTTATATGTGTGTAACCTTGTCCAGTTATTTTAGTGAAGACTGTGATCTTTAGATGACAAAGTGAATTCCTTCCAGCAAAATTAAAGACTTTTGAGATAGTTTTTAACAGGCTTGTTTTTTAGTAAAAAGTCTGTTTAATTTGAGGATATATATTTGAGAGATAGGTTTAAATGTGCTGGGGGGTGGGGGTGGGGGTGGGGGGGGGATTAGGGAATGCCTGGTGTCAGTGAGCTAGCCGAGAGAGGCAGAATCGCACACATTCGTGTCTATGCTTGTGTGAGTAAAAGAGGGAATGAGTGTGTTAGTGCGAAGCAGGTCTCTGGGGCTGTGGTGACCGAGGTCAAAGATCAGGTATAACCCTCCAGTGTGGAATGACAGATGTTGCCCGAGGAAAACAAAGATAAAAGAAAGCGGACGCCAAAATAAGGCAAGAAAGGAGAGATTTATACCAGTTGTATGCGATGCTAGCAGATCAGAAAAGACAGGAACTGTTTTGATTGCTTTCGTTGTTTCTGCGGCAGAGTGGGTTTTTGCTCCAGGCGTCTAACCTGCTGACTTCGGACAATCTCACCTGAATGAAAAGGCCAAGAGAAGGAGACTTTGTCGGTGTCTGACCACCAGGTCAGGGTTGGTTATAAATTGCACTCCTGCATTTAGATTTATTGATTAAATAACATCTGTTACAGGTTGTCAAATCTGCTGAATAACAATAAAAATTTCTTTAAAAATGAAAATTGAAGATTAAGATCATTAGTATGACTTAGTCTTGGATTACATACACAAAAAGCCCTCTGATTGGTAATTCAAAAAACACATAAAAGCTTCACAATAAGGGACAGCACACCAGGTATTGATAAATTCTCAATACAGAATTGAAGCCAGTTCCCAACTAACGTTTTTACAGGCGACTGTAACCATTTTTTAAAGAAAGTACTGTTTTCTTAAAGGAAATAAACCAAATGTATGTATTCCAATGTAATATTTACAGTATTTTGCATAAAGGTAAAGCAGAAGAAATGTGACAGTTGTTGTGCCCTCCACAAATCTGGCCTTTATGGAAGGATGGTATAAAGAATCCAGAAAGTTCTTTTAAAAGCTTCTCACAAGCAACATAGGGGACACAACAATAATGTCCATGAAGGTTCTCTGGCCACACTTTTTTGGCCTAACTGCAAAAAGTATTCGTCGCTGAAAACTAAACACTGAAACCCCTCTGTTGAAAACCATCCCCATGCTGAAACACGGTGGTGGTAGGATCATGCCGGCAGAATGCTTTTCTTCAGCTTGAAACTAAAAACTGCGTAGAGTTGATAGGAAAATCCGAGGGGAGGAAAACCTGTTAGAAGCTGTAAAGAATTTAAGAGGTTCACATCTTCACAGGAGAACAGCCAAAAACCCAATTCACTGGTTAAAGGTCAAACCATGATGAAAGATTCATCCCTCAGAACAGCCCAGACAAAGCTCCTCCAGCAATCCAAATGAGAATCAGTGGCGAGACACACACAAGCTGTTCACCAACTCTGATGCTGCGTTCAGACCGCAGGCTTTGTCAGCGTCAGCAACGTCAATACATGTTAAGTCTATGGTGGAGGCCGTTGGAGGAGCGTCGCAGTCTCTGCGTCGCTTTGCGAGATTTGGCTCCGTCAACTTTTCAAGTTTTTCCTGCGTTTCAAGCTTCAAAGCTCATAATGCTAGCAACGCAGAAGATCAGGTATTTGAATTTTTGACGGTCCTAAAGCTGTTGACGCAGCACGGAAACCAATCAGAGCGACTCACTGTAGTGACGTTGCCTGACGTCGACGCTGCCTAGCCAACCATGATCCGCGAGTGTTTAAAACATCCAGCAGAGAAAGGCCCGCACACGACTTTTGCGAGCTTCAGCTTAAAAATGTATCTCTGTGTATATGTGTTGAGCTAGTCGCTTTATGAGCGTTGCCTGACGCTGACAAAGCTTGCTGTCTGAACACAGCATGACTGAGTTTGAGCTGTTTAGGTCTCCAGCAAAACATAGTTCTAGAAAGTTTGTTCTTGGCATAGAGCTTAAATGTACTCAACGCCTTTCAGATATTAATTTGCATAAAAATCCCACAATTATATGATACACTCCTACTTCCCAGTTCCATGCTACACTGTGTTGGTCTATCATGTCATTTGCTGGGAGGATCCGCCTCCAGCTAAACGAGCGTTGTCTCGACAATTAATGTGGTTCTCCATTGGGTACTTCCCTCAGTCACAGTGAATAGGGTTGGACATCAAAAGCTGTGGTCCTACTGTCATTCCTGCTCCCTCATGAGCGAGGAGAACGGAATTGTTTGCTGCCTGTAGATATCCTGAGGCCTTTGACCGCCACAAGTCAGGAATATAAACACGTACACAGCATAAAGCTTTTCACACTCTTGGATTGATTTTTTTTTTCTTTTTTCCTTTGGCAAAGGAAGGTATGCATATGCCTTGAAACGCTGTACCTCTTGAGATGATATTAGAATCTCTGGGCTTCTAGGTGCTTCTGTTCTACCATGACACAGCTCCAAAAGCTGCTAAATTCTGCCGTGGCTGGAGATAGATGAAGCTGAGGGAGAGAGAGAGAAGTGAGGGGGGGCAATCCTTTGTTCTGTCAAGGACTTAACACAATCAGAGTGTACAGTGTGTCAGTAGCACACAGGCATATATCAACTTCAATCTCTTTTTAATGAAAAATCCTGCCCTCTCTAATATGTGCAAATTAACCTCTTCTCCTCCCTCCTCCCTTCCTGCCGTTTCCCCACCTCTTTCTCCGCCTCACAAAGGCCCCTCAGCTCCGTCTGTTTCTTTCCTCCATTCTTTTCTGCTCTTTTCCTTACAGATGTGTGGGATGAAGCCAGAGCAAAAGAGTGTAGGACCAAGCCCCCTGCTTTGCATTAGCCTGTTGCTTCGCTCACCCAAACCCCATGCAGCAGGGCAATTATCTAGATCATTTAGTCGTGTGGGATAAAAAAGAAAAAGAAAACCTAAAATGATTAAAAAGGCAAAACAGAAAAACAAGTGGGAGTCAGTGTCCAGCCACATTAAAATCCCCCCCTCTGTCCTTGTCTACCCTTTTTTTGGCGTTTCATCTGGCTCACCCGTGCTTTAACACACGCTACACGCCGGATCATGCCATTACCCTGATTATCCTGATGAGATGGTCAGATCCTCGCCTTCTCATGCTGCCCATGCTGATTGTAATTTAGAAATTACACCTAATGAGGAATTTTTAAAAACATGCGGCCGCCACTCTGTGCCGCCAGCTCTAAACCGTTTCTTGCCCTAATGGATTTCCTGGTATGGAATCCATTTTTCCCCCCTTTCCTCCCTGCAGGGGGTCTGGCTGGCTGGCCAAGCCCTCCCCACCTCCCTGCCTCCCCCGGCTCTTACCCCCCTGCTCCTCCTCCCCTTCTCCAAGCCTCCACCCTACTCCACTAATTGGGGGTGACTGGTTTTAGTGAAAAGGAGTCATAATCATTGTTTCTGCTGCTAATTTAAGTGGTTAAGAGACCAGGATCTGGTCACGGAGCAAGGAAATGAGTGTAATTAAATGTATATATTTAAAATCTTAGCTACTAAAGTACCTATTTCCTATTCTTTTTTTGTTTTTATTTTTCATGGATTGCTGATTTGGAACAGCATACGATTGCAAGACAAATTAACAATCGAAGTAGTGTTTTTGAAGTTTATTTAAACATTTTTGCAAAAACTAACAGCATGAATTGCCTATTTTTTTGCAAAGAATCTCCAGAAGATGCGTGCGGATTATTAGTTGTGACCTGCCAGGGGCACAAGCACCTGTGTGACGCATGTTTCAAGGAGTCTTTCTCAGAAATGGTGGGTGGTGGAAGGGGAACGCAGGCCCGCATGCAAATCAAAGCCATCAACAGCTTGTGATGAAGTGAGATGTCGTGGCATAAACAGTGTGTCGTTACCATGGAAGCCAATTTCAACCTCGCAGGCCGAGAGACGGAAAAGCACAAAGAGCCACCGGAAAAAAAAAAAAAAAAAGTGTGTATATGTGTGTGTCTTTGTGTGCATCGACAGGAGAACAGAAACAGAAGATATGCTGCCGGCTCTCTTTTGGATATTTGTTGTAAGCAGTTGTTCAACCATTTACTAAAGATTTATTTTACCAACAACATCCTCTTTCTCTAACAGGGGTGTCCCCAGAAAGTTTTCAAAGAGGGTGGCCAGATGGAGGTACAACCCCCCCCCCCCCCAAAAAAAAAAAAATACAGAAAGGAATTTCAGCAATTTTATGATGTTAAACTTGTGATCTTGTCAAAGACCTAAATAAAGTGCTCACACCACCACTTATAGCTTTTTCTAGGTTTTGCTTTTCTCACATTTAAATCTTTCAGGTCGTCAAATTAATATTAATATAATATTTTTAACATGACAGCATTATGTACAAATTGTCACTTTTTAATGTGGACTTAATTTATTAAAGGGAAAAGAGTTATCCAAACCAATTTGCTCCTGATGAAAAAAATAATACTGCCCCTCTAGATGAATTATGAGTACACATTTTTGTGAGAGCAGATGTGTAGAGTCTAGAAATCCCTTAAACAGAACATGTCTGTCAACATGAGGCGAGAACAAAAAAGAGTTTAAGAAATCAACGCAACATGATCAGATTTTAAGACAAAGTTAATGACTTATGTCAGTCTCTCAAGGGCTTTGGGACTCCAGCACACCACAGTGAAAATCTTTACCAGCATATTATAAAAACACAGAAGAGTGGCAAACCTTCCAAGAAGTAGCCAGTTAGCCAAAATTAATGCAAGAGCCCATCAACCATTCACCCAGAAGGTCATAAAATAATCCAGAAGAACGTCTACAGCACTGCCTCACTTACCTTAGCTAAGGTCTGTGTTCATGATCCAACACAGGGGAAGATATTCTTCTATGGCAAAATCAACTGGTGACGAAATACAAAATAAGGTTCATCACAGATCTGCAAAATAAAAAATAAAAAAATCTGTTGGATCTAGAAGACTTTTGGGAACTTATTATATTGACAGATGTAGATCAATGGAATGGTCAGCATTTATTTTTGTATATATTTATAGGGGTAATCAATGGCACCCACTTCCTGTCTTGTGGGAAACAAGTATTTCCTTCAAAGAATAAGTGGCTAAGAAAAAGTTTAGGATTGCCTAAATGTTCCTGATCAAACATTTGTTAAAAGTTTTTTTTTTCTTTTTGTTATAAGGAGGTTTTTCAACTTTTTTGGAACAACTATGAAAGGTTCAGTTTTAACGAATGTCACAAAAGGCTACATAACCGTTTACACTCGTGTATGCAAAGGCTGATTAGGATTTAGCAGGTTTTAGTCCAAATATTAGGCCCCATCTAAATCACCTGCCTGCTTTTTAATTTATGCTGCTTAAAACTATCGAGTGACATGACCACCTGTTTGTAGTGAAGCATTAAAGTAACAATTTAGAATAAAAATAAAATAAAATCATGAATAAATCTTACTCTCCTCAAACATCCCAGACATACATTATCTAGTGTTTATAGAATTGAGGTGACAGACACAAATAAAAGCATGAAGACGGTTGTTTTTCAAGACTTGCAAAGCAAAGTAACAATCATCAAAATATTTTTTTTGTAATATCTCCAGCAGGTTGGATGACTGAACATAAATCTGAGGGTAAATACCTCGAACATAAAGCATTTTCTAAGAACTAACCACTCTGATTATCAGAAATTGCTGAGTTCAATCAAACTGCGTAGCTTGACAAGCTCTGCTTTAAACCATATTCCACACATATATTCCACGGGGTTGATGCTGATGCTGATCTGCTATATTAGTTCAAAGCCCGGTTTCGTTGTGTGTCTGAGATCACCTGGCTGTGTCAGAGTTTTCTACATCTAAAAGTTGAACTGAAGACTCATTGTTAAAATTAGAGCTAGTTCTTTTTTCGATTTTGGCACATTCACATCTTTCATGGTCAGTACTTTGTCAGTCAAAGTTGATGTTAAACTCCCTTTACTGTGGACACCTGACTTCCACCTTCTGTCTGTCATCAGGTTTAACACTTTGGGTTGGATGGTTGAAACACGACAATGTTCCTAAACAATCCTTAACATTGGTGTTACAATGGAATAAGTGCGTAGAGCTTCTGGAGCGGCACCAATCCTGCCCTGATATAAAATGTATTTAATATATTTGAAAGCCAGTTCAGAGGTTAAACATGTAACCAGAACTATGGCTGGTTGAATTACGTCAGTTTATGATGTCCACGTGTAAAGAGTGCTCAGTTGTTCATGCTTTTTTTAAAAAGCATGCAAGCTACCACTGAAGCACCTCTTTATTTCTTTACCTACCCAAACCAATTAGGTCATTTCAGAATGTTCCTGTTACTGGGAATTGTTCTATGGCTTTGACAAGAGCATTGATGAGAGCACATTTTGTACCAGCCTTTACAACCAACCGTACACATGGCGTCCCTCCTGATAAAATCCATAAACAAGGTTTTAAAATTCACTTAGCTCAAACTGGGACAAATCACCCGCCTGCAATTTGTGCCCCTGCAGCCAGTGTCCACTTCACTCACCGGATTCAACGTAATCCTGAATGCTGCAGGAAATTGAACAACCTGTTCAGGACCCATCTGAGCTCAGAATCACGGGGGAATCTGGATATTTCTCTTCGTTTTGCAGAGACACTCATTACATATTTCCTCCCTTTATTCTTTAAAAAACGATTCCTCTCAGGACTAATGGAAACCTTTATCCATTTAATACAGCTCATTTTCTCTCAGGGAGACGTAAGAACTGGCTATGTAAGATATAGAAGGGCAGACTGGGGAAGATATTAGCTATGATGTGCCTTTTAAATGTTCCAAAAGTGTCCCCAACTCAAAAATAATAGAAGATATTCTGAAATAAATGCTTTTTTAGTAATATCTAGTGTCTTTTAGGTCAGGCTGCTTGCTTGCTTGCTGCTACCTCATTCATATTGTATGTTGGGATTCTTTTTTTTCCTTCTTAAAGCCTGATTGGGGCTGAAGGAAAGAAGCAACTAGACTCCATACCTTCAATGAAAGGTCGGATGAGCAAGGCCATTCTAGTGATGCCGGCTTTGAAGGTTTGTCAGGGAGGCGACAGGAGGTAATCAGAGGAAAGTATGTCCTCTCCTCCTCTTCCTCTTTTAGACCTCCATTAGACCAGCCTGTCTGTCTGAGAAAATTGATTTTCTCCCTCCTCTCTTGTTTCTCCTCCTCCTTTTTTTTCTTCTTCTCTCTTCTGCAAGAGAGTAGAGAAGGAAGAGAACAGCACAGGGAGAACGACAGGTTGTTCACACATAACAGGAGCCATGAGGGCTGGAGTTTGATCATCTGCAGAGGCCTGCGATGCTTTACACCTTCCTCTTCCCCTCTTCATTCATCCGCCTAATCCTTTCCAGTCTTCACACTTGCACCTCCCTCCCTCCCCATCTCGGAGCCAAGTCTTGGATCAATGCACCATTGATTTTCCTATCAATGAACATTAGTATGGATCAGACTGCTGCTTGGACTGTCCTGCCCTGAAATACTATACACACACGCACACACACACGTGTTCAGATTTAAACATACACAGGACATCTGCACTGCGATTTAGTTGCTGTAAAGAAAGAAAAAATAGCTGGCAGAAATGATGGAGGATGGGGATTGATAAAGAAAGGTTCTAGCTGAAAACACGAGCGCTAATCAATGAGAGGCATGAAAGAAAAAGTAGGAAATGAAATCAGACAGAGAGGAGTTAGTGTTCAGGGTAAAGGAAGCAGTTATTGGTCAACTGGCTGCAAGTCGATTTGCAGCAGAATAATTTAGCTTGACTGGCAAACAGCTGTAGCTACTGCTAATAGCTGCTAATCATGACAATAAAAGTGTGCACTTTGTGTACTTCTGGATATAGTTCTTTCTTTCTCCCACCTCTGACACACATTCTCTTTTTACTATGAGCGAGGACCTTCATCGACTTCCATTCATTTTTAGTGACTACATTATGCTTAAACACAGACACTTTTCCTAACCCTAACCATTATGGATCTATTACTAACCTAAAGCCTCACTAAAACTTAATTTGCACCATAGCTCTAAAGCCAACCAGTAGAGCTCAGTGACATTGTCCAAAACTAAGGACCAGGAGGAATGTCCTCACTTTGTATTAAACTGTCCTCACTTTATAGGTTAAAAACCAGAAATAGTAAAAACTGGCCCTCAGTCTGATTTCTAGACAGGAGCACAAATGGTCATCAGCTACTTCTCCCACCATCAAACTTTTACTACCATTGCATGTGTAAAAAAAACCAAGAAAGTCCACCCACTGTAAAATATTTTCCCTGTAACGTTCCAGTATTTCCAATAGTTCTTCTTCAGTGAAGCAATGTGGAGTAGAATTGTTGAGCTTGACAAAAAAAATTAATGTATATCACTCTAGTGCATTGTGGGAAGATTCCTAGATACTGTGATTGAAATTACAATAATATACTGTAAAGTAGTTGGCAAAAATGAACCAGGCTTTCAACTTAAAACACTATAAATTAATCTTCTTAAGTGGAATACATTGGGTTTTTTGTAAACTTTAGCTCTTGGATTTTTATAATCTATAATATTTCTTTTATTCAAACCATTTTGGGTCCTTTTGCTTCCACAGTGGGACTTCTTTAGGCACCAACATCAAACCTCATTTACCTGGAAATCTTTATGGATCTTTATGTATTCATGCTTATAAAGGCTCCTTTAGCATAAGGTTAATTTTGTGGAATAAATGTTAGTAATTTTATTTATTTCATTCTAGTCACAAATACCACACAGGGTCATGGTAATATATTAGCTAACTAGCATTAGCATAGCACAGTTACTTTGATTGGAGTTTGAAATTAGTCATAATTTAAAACTCGATAAAAAATAAACAGAGGGTGTGCTATATACCATTTGTACAAAAGTCTATTATACTTTCTAAAAATCTAAATATTTTGTCCAAACAAAGATTTATTGGTAATTATTTATATACATTTATGTTTAGCTGTTAACAAAATAATGTATACTCTGACATATTAATTACAACCTTCTCAAATAAAGGTATTTAAATTGTTAAACAATTTTATTAATAGTTTGTTTTGCCAATTTGTACTCTTCATGGATCTTAAAGCTCAATCCACTATTTTTCTTATTTAATAAAATTTATTTTAAATATTGTCAGAATTTATTTATTTATATAGCTACCACCATTAACTCTCACACAAAGACCTTAACACAGAGGTTGATTAGCCCATTTTAATGAGCTCTGATTTTTGTGCTCTTATAATAATTTTGTGTTTTATTTTGCATATTTTAGTAATAATATATGTTCCATAAATTTTCAAACAACTGTAGTGGAGCTTTGTATGATCCCAGCATCCTAGATTCTCTTGTTATTGTTTTCTGCAGCCAGTCACAGTTTCTCCTGACTTGGAAAATACATTTTCCCAGAACCCCCTTTGATACTGATTGCTGTTGCTTGTTATGTAACATTTTACTCTTTTTTTATTTTTATGATTCCTTTTTGCAGCGAACACTGTGCAGCTTCACAATGCAGCATACTGCTAACAACTTTGCAAAGCTTCTATTTCTACTTTGGTTGTAGTGCTGGAAGCCACCACAAACTCTAACAACCATACAGGGCATGTTTCTGAAGGTGGGCTGTTGCTTTATTAATTTAATTTCCTCAAAAGTTCCACTTGTCAAGCTAAAAGAGGCTGAGAAGCTGTGTCAGGCTGGTCTCAATAGAAAGCCCTTCTATGGAGGGAGCTTGTAGGAAAATTTATCCTCTGATAAGACCCCCTGTGTTAGGAAGTTGAAAAGCCCTGGGGTCGTCTTTTGCCCCGTCTGATTGGAGAGCGTTTTAATTTGGCTGTAGAGGACACCCCTTTCCTCTCTCTGTTGGGCAAAACCTTCTGTATTGTGTGTGTGTGTGTGTGTGTGTGTGTGTGTGTAAAAACCTTGATATATCACAGAAACCAATGTCTTTTCTTATTTCTTTCACAATTCTTTGTCAGCAAGCCATTGCATAATATGTCTTCACTGATTTATATAAATTCCATAACAATGCATAGACATCTTGTTAAAATTACCAGGAATGTCCCAGGAGAACGTTGAAACTAAAAGTGAAAAATGTGAAGTGACACAAGTCTGGCCTGAAATTAAAGATAAAAGTATTGGTTCCACAGGTAGTTTTAGAGTTTTTCTGGCCCACATCTGTGCAAACCTACAGGAGAATTGAATGAAAAAGAAGCTAGCGTTTATATTAATTCAGACATGTGACAACAGCGGGGTTAGATCACACTAACTTCCTGGTATGACACTTTTAAATCTATCACTTTTCACTATTCATGACAACGATATAATAAAACTTTAAATAAAAGTCTGTATCATGGTTTTAGTGTCAACCAAAGATTATCAATGGGTCCGATTTTGGTCCCTGATGAAACCCTTACATTTTCTGGGAGGTGCCTAACTTTCAAATACTGTCACTTCAAAAGGAATAACCAATCACTCGAATTTATTTTTAAAACATAATAAAATAAGATCAGAGTGCTTTACAGAACGACAAAAGAACACAAAAGAACAGAAGTGTGGATGTAAAATGTGTCAAACCCACAACAATGGGAAACCTGTGGGAGCCGGGGAGCATATAAAGTGGGGAACCCTCTGACATATTATCTGAGGCTATAACCTTTCTAACCACAAAGTCAAATTACTTACTTAACACGCTTTGATTCACACTCCCTTACTTCGGCATGATGGAAGTTTAATTACCGACAAACGTGAGTGGTTAGGAAAAGCTTTAAATAAACTATTCGGCAGACTCTGCCTCGATTGGTGTTTGAAACATAACTTCTACACCAGCCCCAACTATGTTTAAAAACACCAGGAGGTTGGTAAATCCTGTAGTTTTTACTGTGTGCTGGTCAAGACAGCTTTTAACTTTAATAAGCTAATTGTCACAAAATAAAAATATCTTCAGAAGGCGCAGTTTAGAGATAAATGCAAAACTGCGACTGATCTGACGCAGCCTGCCGTCCTCAGCGACTCTCCGGCGGGCTAAACATGGCGGGTCCACCGGCAATAATGTTTCTCTAATAAAGAAAGAAAAACAGGAAACTGTGCCGTCAGTCCTCCGCAACTAGGCTACAAGGCAATATGTTACACAGCTCTCTTTGCGCAGTTATAACCTACAGCATGCACGTCGTGGAACGCGCCAGCCCCGTGGAGCTGCCGGTGAGCAGAGTGGTACGTGGCCGGGATCCGAACTCCGGAGCGCGGCCGCGGTGACAGCAACAGCCCGCTGGAAGCTGCTTTTCACCGGGAGCCAGGACCAGGAGGAACAGCTTCCCCTGCCGGCATCCATTTCACATCGAAAATGGCAAACCACTGTAACTCATTGAATCCTTTAGAGTTGTATATGCCACATACAATGAATGAATGAATGAATGAATGAATAAATAAATAAATAAAACAGCCGACTTATACCTTGAGTCTTTTTTTATTAATTAATTTCGCGTATATTTTCAATTTTACTTTTTTTCTGTGTGAGGCTGGTCATATGCTTTATTTTTCTGAACCGCAGGAGCTGTTACTGTCAGACACATTGAGCTCCGCACGGTTAACCAATTTTAGCTTTGTGCAGAACCCTGAACAGGGCTACGTTTTCTAAAATAAAATAAAATATAGATAAATAAAGAACACCGATAGCTACTATGTTCTGCATGCTTCTCGGTCATTGGTGGTTGTCTGTTGGAGGTGGTGATGGTGATTCTAGACATGACATGGTGAGTTTAAATGCGCGCTGTCGTAGAGGCGTCCACATATACCCCCCTCCCCAGCCCCTCCCGTCCCCCTTTCCACGCACACACTCCCCCACGCACACACACAAACACACAGCCTCCCCCTTCTCTGTTCCTCCCTTCTTTGTTCCCCTGCGACGGTTCCCTCCATACATGAGCTCCCCATGCAGAGACACCACACCACTGCCACCCAGCGGCGGCGTGGGCGCGGGCGTCCGTGTGCGCGTGCGCTCTTTGTTAATCCAGACTTCTCTTTTTCTATTTGCAGACATTACAATAAAACAAACAAACAAACAAACAAACAAAAAATGTTGGCAACTTTAAATCAACAAGACTTCTCAGACTCATTCAGGATGCACTCATCCACGCACGCAGCTGATGTGTCCTTGAGCAAGACTCTGACCCATTGCTGACCTCAGCGGGAATAAGAGGGGAACTGGTTGAGGTGGAGGGAGGGGGGAGGAGGGTAGTCATACATATATAGTCATATCATCATCATCGAAAGGGAGTATCCGTTCTTATTTCTTTTCTTCGCGGTATGTGACGGATTGCACATCAGGGTGATTCGATAAGGAGAATATACGTAGGCTGCGCAGAGCGGTGATTTAATTAGCTCGGCCAGTTAATGAGGTGCTCAAGAGGGAGACGTTAATTACTGATTCTATATGGTCCTACTCATATCTGCAGGGCATCCTTTACCAATCTTGTATATATGAGCCATTAAAACACTGATACAAAAAGCATTTATTATATTATTATTATTATTATTATTATTATTATTATTATTATTATTATTATTATTATTATTATTATTATTATTATTATTATACCACCGCTTGAATCATTCACCACACAGCCAGAATGGGAGGGGAGAGGTTATTTTTTCCAACAGGGGGCAGAATCACTCTGCGCAAATCTCTCCCTAACTTCCTTCTCCCTTTAAGTGTCACGTTTAAGATGGACACACAATCCCACGCAAGATCACGCAGCACAGGCAAGATAACTTTAATCTGAGATGTCGCAGTCCAGATCAAATACCGTGTTTGTGCGTTTGCTATTTTAACAAATCAACTTTTGACCCATATCCGAGGGCTGCAAAACACACCAAACTAAAAAAAAAAACAACACAAAACAAGTTTTAGCAATTTAAGAAATTATCTTGTATCCTTAAATTTGTATTTGCATAATGTAATGTTTCGGTGCAGTTTGGAGCAAATCGTTAAATTTAGTCTTTCTGGTTCCATCAGGGGCTTCATTGTTACACCCCAGGAGCCTGTTGCTTGGGAGCTGTGGTTTCATTTTTTTCATTGCTTAATTAAGTTTTAATTAAAGGACATTTAGGCTGTTTGGTTATGGCTCATAAATAACCAAATACAAGAAATGTGCATATTTTTTGGCAACTTTGCATTCATCTCTCCCAAAGATGTGCTTATGATTTATTTATGCACTGAAGAAATCATTGATTGTTGGAGGGAGTTGTGACTTGCTGTTTTCAGCTGTGAATTTTCTCTCTGCTCAAATTCTAACCTTAATATTTACATGATACTACAGTACAATGGAAAGAAGAGTCAACATTTATTTAATTTAATTGAAAAGTCTTGCATTTTATAATTGTCACCTTGAAGAATGTGTTTAAAGAGCTGCTAAAATTGAAGAAAAACAGAAGCATCTGACATGCTGAAGGACACCTGAAATATGATTTATATATATTTGTATACTTATTAATTTTATCATTGAAGCATGATTTGAGTTCTACATCAATCTGCACATTCTTTAATTTATATTCTTTTTAAATTTCAGACGTTATTTCTCTTAATTATTGTGACTCGAGTGAACTGATAAAGCAACAGTTTGGAAAACCTTTAACTTAATCTTTTTAGCTATTTTCCCCTTTTTGGCATAACCAATCTTTAAAAAAACAAACAAAACAAAACAACTGATTATTTTTGCTTTGATCAAAAAAATAAAATTATTCTGCTTTGGACAATTGCCTTTTTAAAGTAGAATGAATTCATGTGTTTCTGAATTTCTCAGGTCTCATATAGATTCAATGATATTTAATACATTTGACGAAATAAATATGGTTTTTTTGCACTGATTCTTGGTTTGGAGCAGATAGATAGATAGATAGATAGATAGATAGATAGATAGATAGATAGATAGATAGATAGATAGATAGATAGATAGATAGATAGATGGATGGATGGATGGATGGATGGATGGATGGATGGATGGATGGATGGATAGATAGATAGATAGATAGATAGATAGATAGATAGATAGATATAGATAGATAGATAGATAGATAGATAGATAGATAGATAAAAGGATATAGATAGATAGATAGATAGATAGATAGATAGATAGATAGATAGATAGATAGATAGATAGATAGATAGATAGATAGATAGATAGATAGATAGATAGATATTTTTAAAAAACTTTTATTTAGGAACACTTCAGACCTTGGGCGCTTAAAGGTTTACAACAACAGTTCAGTTCAACCCAATTTCAAGATTTAAGAGTTAATTTTCCTGAGGCTCTCTTATTTATATTTAACAACACATATGTTTCATGTTTGTAATATATAATATGTAGCCTAATATGTAATATGTTTGTAATAGCGTGATTTGGTGGTATTATACAGCTTAGGTTGATCTGTTTGTCTCTTCACAGTCATCTAAAGAAAAACTCACATGAGGTTTAAGTATTTTGGTTTTGGGGGAAAGAGTCTTTCTCACTGTTGTTTCCAGTTGGTGCGCACACGCTCATAAATCTCCTTTTCCTGAGGTTACCCATAAGTGTTTAATTACCGACTGATCAGTGCAGTATTAACCTCAAACTCTGTGTTTGAGCTTTTTGGACTCATTTTGTAAGTCAACCCTGAGTAAGAATAGATGCAAACTTCATGAAGACAAACCCCAGGATGGGATTGGAACGCTGGACCTGCTTGCTCTAAGGCAACTTTAAACTGTGCAGCCCCTGAAATAAAAAATAAAATATTTAAAAAATAATTATAATAAAATTCCAGCAACCCATATTTTCTTCAGAATTAACATTAGCACCCCATAAAAAAATAACGGCTCGTGTTATGGGGAAAAAAATCATCAAAAAATAACTCATCGATCGTTTTTGTTCTGTAGTTCGGTATCGTCATTAAATGTGTCAGGCAAGCTATGAAAAAGCACGTTAATGACTGAAGACGAAAAAACACCCCGTCTGAACCAGGAAGTAGAAGCACATTACTTGTTCTGGGTTCCTTACTAACTAATGCAGCGTGTTCTTAAAGGGAAGTTGTCTACCTCTTATCCAAACAGCCATATCCTTACATTATGGGGACAGAAGATCTCAGATCTTGCAAATGAATAGCCTTTTTTTGCAGAATTTTGCGAGGAAGTCTTATCCCCCAAAAAAAAAAAAAAAACATCAGGAGAGAAGGTGACCTGCACCAATGATCTGTAATGATTGCCTTTCTTTTACCTTACTGGCCAGAGATAACACGCTCCTTTGTCTCTTAATGATTCACCGTGGTGCATGAAGTTGTATGCTCAAAAATTAAAGAAGATGTTCAGATTGATTCATTTGGTTGGTAATTTTACACGTGCAGCACTAAAAACCCTTCCCATAAATGGGACATTTACATTGTACATATTTGATCATGAGACAGCTGACACAGATAACAAAGAGGTTCAGTAATGTGGAGGGATGGATGTGCATATTGCGAAAAGAGAGACACATCCCACACACCAACAAGCAGAGAGAGGCAGAGGAGACTAATCTGTTTCACAACCTGGAGCCAAAATGGACTTTGCACAAAGCGCGGAGTCAGAGGTCACACCGATAGTTGCTGCGGTGTGTGTGGCCGCGCAGGAGGCTGCAGCCCTCATTCCTCCATAATAATCCCGTTCTTTATCTGTCTCTACAACAGCAAATGATGCATATTTAAATGACGGCGTGAGTTTGTTAAAGAAAATAACAGAAAAGAAAGACAGCGATATGCACAATTTGGGAAACAGACGACTTTATTGGACTTTACTGCTGAAAAAAAGAAAAGTACACCTCTTCAAAAGTGAGCATAAAAAGGTTAAAACTGTTGAAAGCGTTTTACAGCCTTTTCCTCTCTTCAATGGCCTGCATATTTCCCATATTAGTTAGACCGATACACTTTGCTCTCTCCGTTTGGATTCCTCAAAATACACCTGGGACGCATGGATCATTCCAGATGTGGATATAAATGGACAATACGGGATGTCATCACGCTCCAGGCTGAGTAAGTTTGCTGCAGATCTAAAATTGAGCTTCAGCTCATGAGTGCCGACTGTGAAAGGGAAGCCCCCCCCAAAGGAAACAACTGCATAGTCACATGTGAGAATGAAACCCCAGCATGAGCAGGATGACTAATATGATCACTGAGGTGTTAGTGCGATCATAACCGAAAACAGACCGACGCATTTACATTTATTTCACCATCAGATGGCTGCTTTCGGTTTGCTAAATGCAGATATCCCATCATGAAGCCAACGGGTTTCAATTTTCATGGTTTGTCTTCAACTTTATTTAATTACAGTCTGACTTGAGTGTTGGTTTTGTTTGCGAGCTCTGTCTTGCTTTCTCGAGAAATACGCCACAGCTGTGTAAAAGATATGTAGCCAAGCAAAACTTCTATCTGAAGATTAAACACATCCATCTCGACTGTTTTGATCAATTAATTCAATATCTACGGGAATCATTTAGATGTCATGCTGATCTTAAATAAAGAAAATGCTCTGTAGGTTCATATTTTTATGTTAGCATGAGCTGTCTTTGGTTCATATAGTTGGAAAACAGCTGTAAGCAACTATACAGTGTTGTAGTAAGTGTAATAGTTCAATAATTCCGTGCTGAAAATGACATACCTTATTTCCCCCCTCAAATACATGATATATATATATATATATATATATATATATCACAACATGGTTTATGAATTTTTGATTTAATTAGACCATTTAATCTGCTGCTTGGAGCACCCATTATATTTTAGGAACATAGAGTATAGCCTATGTTTGTTCAAGCCCATCTGACACAATGTTATTGATAAGCCCTTTTTTCCTTTCAGTTTCACAGTAAAAATGCCACAAAATAAAACTCAGTTCTAGAGGAAATATTTAAGCCCACACACAGGACAGGAGGAGCAGTAAGTCCAAATAAAAGTACTTCTTAAAAAAACGTAAACATACGTATCCAACCTGCTGCTACATTTCGACATCAACAACCTGATATAGGTCAAACATTTCCTCAAGCCACTGCTGGTCTGGATTTCTCACAGAGTTCATGTGAGGAGGTCGCAGGCCTATACCAAGCAACAGGAGCCCCAATGAGTCCAAGATGTGCAGTCCAGATCCTTTCAAATGTGCCGCTGATTTATCAATAAAAGAATTAGAACAGCGGATTTAATCTAGGCTTTTACAATACGTCAGGTAGGGAAGGTTACCCTTTTTAATATGTAGCCTGCGGGCTATTAAAAATACCCGCACTTCCATGAACCGTGTAGTTTATTTTTGATTGAATTATTTCTGGACCCCCCCTTTGGAAACCACCACTTTTGTTCTTCCTCTTTGCCTTTAACACGGTGCTGCATTAGAAAACCACCGACTTAGTCCAGAGTGTTGCTGACAGCCTCTGTGATTTATGGACGCCCCCCTCCATTTCTCTCTCTCTGGTGTGTGCGTGTGTGTGTGTGCGCGGCTGCTCAGCCCCTCTCTGTCTTTGCTCTCCTCTCCACGCGCTGGATCAGCTGATCTGTCACGTGGCTCGCCCTTTGCAAGATGGAGTTGAGCGAGTCTGTGCAGAAGGGGCTGCAGCTCCTGGCCGACCAGTCTGCCGTGAACCACAGCAGCTTTCAGCCGCTGCTGGATGTCTCTTTCCGAGGACTGATCTCCTCTCGGGCCGACCCCACAGTCCTCGGTGAGCCGATGTCTCTCTCCCCGCCGCCGCTTTTGTCTCCTTCTGCTGCTATACCTCTTCCGGTTTCTATCTGTTTAGACTCAAGATTTGCGGGTTTTGACGAAAATACTACCTTATTATTCAGGTTCATGTAAGAAAAATATATATATATATCCAGCTGGGCGAACAGGGAGCACAACAAAGCATTCTTCGGGAGTTTCCTGTTCGCGGATATTGACGCTTTTAGCCTCTTACATAGCCATCAGAGCTGGTTAAAAGATGAGAATGATTATATTAAAACATGCTATTTCAGTCCCTTTTTGGACAGCCTGATCATGCACACTTTTAGCGCGCTATGTTTTTGTTGGCAATCTTTTAGTTACGAATAAAACCATAATAAATGCACCTGAAGTAGGCTAATGACGACCAACTGTTTTTTTTCGCATTTCAGCTCATATTAGTGTGAGAATTGTTTAGAAATTGAAATGTTCAGCAGACAAACAAAGGACTCCCCCCAGCACTCCCAGCTAATGCAGCTGAGGGGTCCATTCACATGCAAATCGTCATTGATTTCCATTCTGCGCGTCAATCTGGGAGAACCCGAGGAGAGGAAATGGATCGCCTTAGCTCCATGTCTGTTCGAGGTGGGAAAAGAGGTACACCCTAACGTACATCATCTTGTGCCTCTGGTTTCAGATCAGCCCGAGCTTAAGCACATCGATAGGATCCAGTTGAAGCAGATCCACGCAGCCGTGACCACCTTCATTCTGGAAGCGGTCAAACACAACGCCGACAAGTCCACAATAAGGTATGGAGACACCAGACACATGAAGGTCTTCTGCAGCCGAAACCGTGAAAATCAGAGGGGATGGTGGATTTGCGTGCTCTATGACTTCTTGAGCCATGAAACTATCCAGGTCTGCAGCAGTGAATGCAGAATCTTATTTTAATTCGCTAGAAATGTTGTCTTTGTAGAAGAAGAAAAAAAACAATGCAAAGGGTTTAGAACAAGTGGAGTTGTCTGCTCACTTTTTCTGGTGTATTTTGTTGAGAGAAACAAACAATTGTAAACAACAGCAGAGGGAAGGAAATGTGCTGTTATAGGTGGATCAATGATGACCCTTTACTTTTTTGTGGTTTATAATTAACAGATCTGTTATGAATCTCTACAATTAATTTATTTGAAACTACCTGTGTCTGTGCGTGTAAGAGACAACATTCACCTGTGAAAACTTAAGAACTGAATTATTTCTTATGGAGATGAACAAATAAATTTTCCAGTTTCCATCATCTGACTTCGATTTGTGAAAGACAGCCAAACAGCTGGAGAAAAATACATTCTCTACCAATGTATTAACCACATCAAAACTAAGAACTCTCATTATTTTCAGTCTACACAAACCAACATCAGATTCTGATGCATTTTTGTAAAAAAAAAAAAAAAAAATCAGGTAAGTGTTCAGGATTGGTGTTGTATTTCCTTCATATTGAGATAGATTAAAATAGCTACATCTATCAAGACACCTGCAGCATTTATTTTATCTTTTACATGTTATGATACAAAAATTAAAATCAGAATCAGTAAAATATTGGAATCAGCCTCAAATACAATCCTAAATCAGTGTTGAAAACCATTGATTGGTGCATGTCTGGTTTACTTGTCTTGTGGTTTTCTCATTCCAGACGTAGGGGTTTAACTGTGGTTCTTCAGTGTCTTAAAGTCACATTTGTATTCTCAAATCCTTAATTCTGTTTGAACTATTGTGTAGAAAATGTAAAAGGCATTTCTGAGCCAAAACTGTGCACATAAAAATCAGCAAGACATATACCTTAGTAGTCTCTGTTTGAATAAAGGTGTGTTAAAGGGTTTTGTCTAAAAAAATAAATCATTGTATCTTAAAAAAATGAAATGGAGAGCAGCCTTTTCAGTGAAGAGAGATTACTGACAAGGTTCTGTCTGCAAGTGCTTTATGAGATGTTTTTGTAAGTCCAGAGCAGATAGCCCACATGTGCTGGAAAAAACGTGGAATACTAAGAATGGTTGGTATTTATTTCTGAGATGTGAAATTCTAGTTTTCCCATCTGATTTGAATCCAAACAAACATGTCTATGGGATGCTTTAAAATCCATCTATAAATACTTTTTCTTCAGGAGGAAAAGGATCACATCAACTGAGAATATAGCGTTCCTGCTTTGCTTAAAATGATGCGGATTGTGTAAATTGTGTACTGCTAAATGGAGGTTTTACTTAAACGGTTAAATGGTTTGCGTGCTTTCATCTATGTACATTTATTTTAGAATGTTTAAGCTTCTCTGATGGACAAGATGAAAGTGATGAAAGTGTTGTTAGCAGATCGTTATGAGGACGTAAATCCTGTTTTTCAGTTCCAGGTTCAAGTTCAGCACATGGTTCCAAATGTTTGCTTCATTTTAAGGGGGGAAAAATCAAGAAGAGAATGATCACTATTGGTTCTTAAAATGTTCTATACAATGTTTTTTTAAAAAGAAATATGTCTGCACAAAAAATAATTTAAAAGGACCTTTCTTCTTTACAGCTCCTGCCTTGAGGAGCTCACATTCAGCACAGAAAGAATTGAAATATTCTTCAGCACATATCAGGTCAGAATATGTTCAGCTTATTAAATAATGATGTTTCTGTGGCTGCTGCTGTGACTGACCTCTATTGATGATAAACTGGGGTTTATTTTTTGGTTTTACAGAAACATAAAAAAGACATAGAGCGTCTTTTAAACAGGTAAGCATAAAAACTGGAGCTTAAGAAATGAAAGGAGGCGTTGGTGCTCCTTGGGCAGTTTTCCCCCCTTCTCCTATCATCTCATTCAAGATAAAATAGTTGGATATTAATTTGATACTGAACCCAACAAAGTTTTTGAAAGATTTTTATGTCACAGAAATATACAATTTCTTTTTTTTCTTGCTGGTTGAGATGAAGGAGAAATGACAGCTTTTTTTGTAGATCAGGGGTGAAAAAATGTCTTCATTTGCAAACTGGACAGGAAGACCACAGGGGATGGCTTAACCTTTTAAATTGCTAAACCCACCATTGCCTCAAATAACAACCTCCACACCATTTAGGCTTTTGCTATATGAATATTATTTGTTACGAATAGTCATTTTGAATATTAGCGGATGAGCCAAGATATTGCTATACTTTTATTTATGTAATCTTGTGTAATGTGATCACTCAAAAAAATAAAAACCTGGAGACTCCCCTGGCAGTTTTGGATTACCTTATGGCTGAATTATTAGGCATCCAATGCCTCAGAGTGTACAGAAGCTGCTTCAGCAACCTTTCTCCTCTATAACCTTTCCCCTTTCTAGCATAGGGAGACGTCCAGCTCACGTTAACGACGCATCATGGCGTCTACAGTACCACATGAAGGTACGGACATATGCGCCAGAACCTGTGATTCAGCAGTTGTAGCTGCACGTTTTGTTGTGTGACTCTAACTGTGTTGTTCCCCAATCAGAACGGGCAGCTGGATAAGATCAATGAGCCTTTCTACCTGATATCACTGAACACAGAGGTAACTGATACGCTGTTCTCCTGCTCTCATGTTGCATGCAGCGTCTGCGTGAGTGTGTAAAAAATAAAAGCTGTATTTTTCAGAACGAAGGATCCTCCGAGGATATCAACTTTACCTGCACGACAGAGCAGCTACAGGTAAAAAAGAAAAGGTGGATAGTGCATGCAGGAAATCTTCCTACGTGCGGCTGGAGAACTAGCCGTAAAACCCAGTTTATCGGAAAAATACAACGAATCAATATGCGCGTTTCTAATGAGAATTTATTTCTTGTGAAATACTTTGGGGGATGTGAGAATCAGAAAATATTTTGATGTTTGTAGAACACAAATAGAATCTGGAATAGGAGCTGGCTTAAATAAAAAAAATATATCTTTATTGGTCTTTTTGGATTTAATACGAATATTTCCCGCTTATCTCTGTTGGTTTGTGTTTGTGCTGGAAGTGACTCGTGTCTGCTCTGTTCCAGGATCTGGTGGCAAAGTTGAAGGATGCTGCCAAGAGTGTGGAAAAAGCCAGTCAGATATGAAGCCCTGCAGCTACAACGTCAATAACTTTTTTTTAAAATTATTATTAGTATATTGGTTTCTTCTTTTTACACGAGTCTAATGCTTACAATATTGGGAATAAAATCTGAAATAAAAAAAAGTGTTTGCTCTTTCAGTGGTTTCAAACGTTGAAATATTCTCAACCTTGCCAGACACCTTCTTTTGACACATCGGCATTGAAGGAGTTCTAATATTTTTTCCCCCTGTAAACACTGAAAAAAACCGAGATATGTTGATTTTTATTATAATAAATTGTAGCTGGATTTCAGAGTGTCGTCCATTCTCTTCCAACTAGACTGTCTGAGCCCAAACTTTCCCGATTAATTGCCTGGAATTTCATCCTCTTTCCCTTCGAGTTTGCATCCATATTAACTGCAGCTTCAAAGCTCCTCAGCTGGAGCCGCACGCCTCGAATTACATAAACATCCCCGATTCCATCATGTTCAACCGGCTGCAAGCAGGATAAAGACTCCAGATTCAAGCATTTTTTTAAATTATTACTTAATCCTGTGGTTAAGGTTCAACGCCATTTGCTAGTTTGTAGGTCTCACATGACAGCGTTAATAAAGCAGCTGCCTTCTGCCACAGCAGTCGACATGAGGACAGACACTTGTGCTTGCGGTTATTTTTAACTTCACAGAGGTGAGGGCGCACCATCAACTATCTGCCCGCTTTTACGCCTTCCTAGTCGTGGCACTATATAAGTGCTCAAACAGTGCGTGAATGTTGATTGGATGTTATCTGGAATTATGCTCCCGAATGAAAAACACCCCGACGGTGAATTTCTGTGCCTTTGAGCGACCGCTTGCTGTCAATTTGGAGGCAAATCGTTGCGTCTTGTATGTTTTGCTTCGGAAAGAAGGAAAACATACACTATCATGTGCACACCTTTGGGTTTTCTGATGTTTCGTGTCGCCACGCAGAAGATTTTGGGTAGACGTTCGTACACCGACAGTAATTCCAAAGCACCCTTAAGCAGAGACCACGTGACCAAAGCGGGGCGGTCGAACTACAAGCCATTTTGGGGACGGTGTCAGTTTCCACGGAGCACACGCACACACACACACGGAGAGATTGTGCAGCGTTTCAGTCCTAGATGCGAAGCGGATATTTTGGAGGCAAACTTATCATTTCTGAAGTGGAGAACTGTCGGAACCGAAACATCAAGGTTTGGATCTGTTGGATCGGGATACGCACGGCGCAGGAGGAAACGCGGAGTTCTGCTTTCCCCCCCTTCTCTTCTTGGCGCATCTGAAATGCGCTGCGCTCCGCCGTGCGCCCTCCGCCACTGACAGCGTCTGCAGCCCTGCTTCAAGATGGCGGCTCGGCTTCTATTCATTTTCTGCTGATGTGCCTCTCAACTTTCATTGTCTCCGCCGCGCTGAGAGCCGCTGATCGCCAGCCGAGCCTCCAGGTTTGTCTCCTTCCGTCTCGCCTCTATCTAACAGCGGTGAAAGGCGACGTTTTGGGCGGTGTGCTTTTGTGTTTTTCCACCTTCTTTCTCTCCCTCCGCGCCGATCCGATCCAGCGGTGGATGTGGAGCTCTATCACCGACGTGGAGCTCAGTCTGTCTCAGCGCACTACTTTTCTTCCCTGTCTTCCTGCAAAAACAGACCCCCTCTCAGATATAAAAGCCAATTATTACCCACGTTGGTTCACGGATGAATTGTACAGAGCTCGGTTAGTTGCCTCTAAAGGCTGATCTCGGTTAGGGTTTGTTTTGCGTCGTTTGGATTTATGTAAAGTGGGAGAGCTGAAGCGAACCAGGCTGGGTCGGCTGAGATGGCAACGGCAGCAAGTGCTTCAAACGCTCCGTGTGGATTCACATTTCCACGCAGGGGCTTGATTTTATAGAGTTGGGAAGGTGGAAGGATTCCGAACCGGATCCTTTTCGACTTTTATTTGAATTTGACTCAGTATTGGATTTTTTAACTTAAACTGGACGGCTCCCGGAAACGTGTCACGGAGGCGAAGCGTTTGATTTGTGTCTTAATTATTTCATTAATGGTGATTGGTAAATGGTTTTTTGTTGGAAAATCATAAAGTACGCTTGTTTCTTTAACTGTTGTGTGGAAGTTTTGTTTGGATTGAATGGTTGGTGTTTTAGTAAATTAAAACAAAACTCAAGCCGAGACGTCGGGGTGGATACAAAGACATGGCTGAGTCTAGTGTCTATAGAGTCAACGCGTTTATCGAATTTACACAAATTGCCAGAACATGTTTGTTTATTTTATTGACATGCATTGCTTTCATTTTTATCCCCTATCCAGGTTCAATGCATGTCCACATCGTGTCTTATAGAGTAGGCTATAGACTAACGTAGATCAGGGTTGCTTCTGTCTCGCGGAGTTAAAATAATCAGTGTTAATTATGGACGCTTTAATGACATAAAACCAGTATTTTCCCCGCTGCCGTTATTGTATTTTTTTCAGGTACCCAGCCTTTGTTATAATTTTGATAATGCTGCTTTATTGCATTGAATTGAAGCTCCAACACGGTTCCCAGATTTTTATATAATTTTTTCCCCTTTGCCGGTGTAGAGACGCTTTGTGTGTACGTCGCCTTTGCGATTTTTTGGGGGGTAAAACCAGATTAACAGTTCCTGGGAAAAAAAAATGTATATATTAGGCTATTATTTCAAGGTACTGCTCAGCTATTTGTAACCAGGGAGACCTTTCAAGAGGCACTGGTGTCGTTTCATGACAGATGACAAGAACCTCTTTGGGTCAATGCGAGGACTTTTGAAAATTGCAATTGTTTAACTTTTTAAGTTGTTGAAAAATATTGCTGTTTAGAGTAAATTAATTAAAGCCGAAACAGTAGATACCGTTGGGGTTTATTCTTCCTATGGTCCCTCTGTGAGTTGGTTATTTAGCCTATATAGGAATAATCTGTTTGGGATCAACGTGAAGTCATGTCATGAACGGGAGAAAATAGCACCGCTCCCACAGGACTGAGAAAGGAGAACAGTTGTCCAAACACCAGGCAATCGATTAATGGCGCAACAGGCTCCCCCTGCATATATGTGGACATTATCCATCATTTTACGGGTCTGCGGCATCCTTTGGAGCCGAGACGCTGTCCAAACTTGCCCTATCGGGGATCTGGTGATCCTCAGAGACTGTTGGGGAGAGTGCATCGTGGTGCTGATGGTGGACAAGACTGGTTTAGTCAAATCCGGCATTTCCTCGGAAAGCTACAACCTCTACTGGCTTTGCACACTCCCAATGACAACATGGTATTTCTCAAGAAAGCGTAACAGGGGATCGATGGACAGTTTACATTTGTAGCTATTGTTATTGACGCAAATCCAGCATAAAGTTTGACTTTATAAAACCTAAACAGACTTAACACAGAACTCGACTGAGGTGTCTTATATGCAAATTAAGCTGCTGGTTAGAGCTCAGGGGGGGCCAAAGAGTCTGAATTCTGACAAGGTTTATATGATAACTTATTTTACTGTTTGCAGTAGATCAAGAATGAGCCAACTTATAAATGCACTGAATTGTTAAATTGATCTAAAATACGAAAAAAATTAATTTGAATTAATGTTACATGACTCACCTATCAGTTTAAGATTTGGTTTATTACGGTTGTGGTGTTATATTTTTGATTTCACTGTAATTTAATGTTTTCTTTGTCCTGGGATCACACTTCATGCCTGCACTGTTTGCAATTAAATTGAAGCAAGTTTTATATATGTATGTGTGCTTGTAAGTAGGCAAGTGATCAAATTTGACATTTCCTTCTCAACACTAAGTCTGTAGCCTACTGAAGCATTTGGGGCTTTCAACCTTATCTCCACACATAATAGCTTTCACCTTCCAAAATACTTTCTTAAATAGTATCTCAAGTGTTTTGTATGGATGAAAAAAAACATTGACTTGTTTGTGAAACTCTCAATTTAGGAGATTCCTTGTTGAATGTAGCCTACTACTTATATGGCAATGAGCAAACAAATGAAAAGGCTGGTACTGTGGTGTCTGTGTTGCCCCCAAATCAAATTCTGCTTAGGGCTGAATTGAACATTGAGTCGGCCCTGTATGCTTAAAAAAAGCGATGGGCTTTACCCACATCGTACTTCTGCAAAGTTACGTGTTTATAAAACAAACATACGCTTGTGGTGACAGCCAGACTGTGGGAGAGGTTGATTCGGACGCAGAACAAATCCAGCATGTGTTCCAGTTTGCGGGTTTAACTTCGGCGCAGCCTCAACTGTCTGGCCATGTTGCTGCCGCACTGTGCTTACTATCGCACTCTACACACGCCATGAAGCACACCACGGCTGCTCAGAGCGAACTCGTTCGCCTGCGCATAGCCTATAGCTCGTTATAGTCCCAATAAAGAAAAACTGCGGGTTTGTCCGGGGCTTCTACGCGCCCCCTCTCTATCGCAGGAAACCCCGCAGCCCCGCTCAACCGATACGAGATTCTCTTCCCCCCGTCTACAAAATGGCAGCCGTGCTGTCGGCAGCCTGGCAGTCCAGCGGCAGAGGGGACGGAGAGAGACTCTCGGTCCCTCCTTCCTCCTCCTTCCCGCTCAGCCCCACCGGTAGCTCGCCGGCTTGGTGTTTTGGTTCAAGAACCTGTCTCGTTTCGGTCACTGGCGAGCCGCTACGCGGGCTCAAAGCAAAGGGAGTTGCCATAGAAACGGTCAGGTTCCCCCTTCATTCGCCGCCTGTGTGTGGCACACCTGACGCAACGTGCGGAAGCCTGGTATCATTTCCCCCCCTGGGTAACCCTCACACGGGGCGCTGGAATCTGCCTTTTTTCTCTGTATATGATGCCCTCGTTCATCTATTTCTGCGTGTAGGCGGCGTTTAAGGTTTAGTTGCTGCATTGGTTCGATTTATTCACGTCGGGAAACGCCGACTACTATACTAATAGTGGCTTAATTAATGTAGCCTACTAATTGATTGACGTCTACAGTTTATCCATTTAAACCAACATTTGGTGCGTCACCCCAAATCCGGAGTTAAAGCTTAACTGGTTGCTGCGGCATCTTCCAAATTGTAAATATGGGCTACCACAACATTTGGATCAAGCTTGCGTTGTTGCTTTCTTGTTTTAGATATGACAGCTTTAGATGAAGGCAGTGATGTCGGTCTCCTCGTGATCTGATTGATTTACGATATTTTACTCCATCCTTACCCGGCTGAATGCAATCTCATTGCCTGTCGATCTGCCAAAGAAAAACCTCTCCTTTTAGTTATTTTTGAATTAGCATAAGAGATTATGTTGATTTAACACAGTCAAGCAAACAACGAGCGTTTCCCATGCAAATGGTCCTGCATGGACCATCATGCCTCTCCAGTATGTGTCTTTCAATTAAGACAAACCTCACTTTGCTGTTTTGCTTTGAGTAGCTATCACAAGTCAATAGTATACTGTAAAGTGACTCTTGAATATTTTTTATAAATAAAAGGTCTTATTTAAAATTATAGTTAATGATTGTCATTGCTGCTCCTCAAATGGTCTTTCTACCCAAAGCCAATCTGCAGCAGTAACATTCCCCTCTTTTCTCCCTTTGCAGGATTCATTTATTTATTTTTTGCTTTGGTAAAGTTCTGCCAGCATGCATCGCACCACCAGGATAAAGATCACAGAGCTCAACCCTCACCTCATATGCGTCCTCTGTGGAGGATACTTCATAGACGCAACCACCATCATCGAATGCCTCCACTCTTGTAAGCATGCACTGAAGCTTTGATGCAGTGTTTGTCCCTTAGCCCATATTTAACACCCAGGAAATCCTTTCTGATGTCATCATTTTTACTGACGGATTTTTCTTTTCCCCTCTGTCGCAGTCTGCAAAATGTGCATCGTGCGTTACCTGGAAACCAGCAAATATTGTCCTATCTGTGATGTACAAGTGCATAAAACAAAACCCCTGCTCAACATTAGGTGAGAATGATGTGTGTTTAAATCAGTTTATTTGACAAGGTGTGCACCTTTTTATATTAATTGTAAATGAAAATTACTTAATTTTTTTGTAGCTCTACATTCATTTGTGGGCATCAATCAGCCTTTCATCTTATGTTCTAAAAAAAGCTATAATTTGCTGATCCAACAAATTCAACCTGCAGTGTCAGTAGAACATAACATGAGTTTGCTATTCTCTCTGCAGATCCGACAAGACTTTACAGGACATTGTGTACAAACTGGTCCCGGGCCTCTTCAAAAGTAAGAACATTCAAGTCTCATCTTTCTCAATACAGATCTTGAAAAAGGAACATGGGAACTGTTTGGAACAGTTAATCATACAGATATCAATATTTAGGAGGTATCCTCCTCTATGGATCTTTTTTGGTAAAGTTCAGAGATTTAAATGTATATTTCATGATGCCCATATCATAGGGAAGCTGTTCCAATTTCAGAGCCGTGGTGAAATGAGAAGTTATCAGGGCATCTTGTTTCTCATGTCTCTGGTATAAGCGAAATAAAATGTCCTAAATCAACCAACTCATGTCCAAATTATTTGAATAGTAGAGTTTTTTTAATTACGCCTTTTTAATTATAAAAAACAAACAAAAAAACTTTAGAGTGAATAATAAATGGGGGAAAAAATAGTAAGAAGTCTTCCATTGAATTGTGACTCAAAAACATTCTATAATCTTGCCAAGCCTCTCAAAAAACTTCAACTAATTCCACTAGCCATCCGATGTTGGTGTCTTTTTATGGTGAAAATAGCATTGATAACGCTCCCTGGTAGCATCAGCCTTCATTCGGTACGAGCGTGTTAGTGAGAAGTACAGCTGTACTGATTTGTCTTTCTGAATTCCTGCAGATGAAATGAAAAGGAGGAGAGACTTTTATGCAGAGCATCCTGTAGATGGTGAGTCAAACATCCAGTCTTTATGTTTATTGTTAATAGTTCTCATTTTTTTTTCTCTCAGTAACATAACCTGTGCCTGTTGTTGTTTTTTCTCCCGAAGCATCCAACGGTTCACACGAGGATCGTGGAGAGGTGGCAGACGAGGATAAGAGAATAATCACGGATGACGAGATCATCAGTCTCTCCATCGAGTTCTTTGATCAAACTAAGTGAGTTTTTTGGTTTGAAAAGGTGTGGGAGTGACTTTTTTTTGTGAGCATAATTAAAAAAAGTTAACATTTAATTAAGTCACAAGTTCTAATTATATTGTTCTTTGTTAAAATACTTCAAAAATATTACTTTTACATTATTTGTTGATTGTTTTGCTGTCTCTGAAAATAAAACATTGTAATTGTTAGATTTTATTGTATTCAAATATTATATATATATATATATATATATATATTTGCATTTATAAAGTGTATACATAGTGTTACTTGTTCAAAGTTTTAACTATTCATTTATTAATATTGCATATATATTAGCCCTGTACCCACCTAAACATCATTCGATAAACCTGTTAAATGTGTCGTTCTTAAAGAGTATTTTAGGGTTATAAAAGAAAATGACATAAAAATGTGTGTAAAATCACAGGGTATGTTTTTTTTATCTGAAATAAAATAAGGAATATCATGTTAAGAATCAAATTGCAAAAAAAAATAAATAATTTTTGTAAAACGTTGCATATTGATCAATTTTAACTTTGACAAAACTGTAACGGAAGTGTGCTTGTGTTTATTTCTAGACTCATAGGTGGAGTGGATGACAAGCAGACAAAAGATCAGGTATGTACAAATGATTCAACCAGATCTCTTCACAGAATCCCCAACAAAAAATAAAAAAATGTGAAAACTTTGCTACCTTTTTAAAAGGAGCAGCCATGTTCCACCTGCAATGCAAATATTGTTCTCCTTTTTCAAGGTGGACCAACCAAATCGCTTCCTTTTTTCAATCTTTTTTTTTTCCAATGCACAAAAAAATATGTTGACAACCAGATGCTGAATAAGTCTTTATCGTTTTATATGGATCTGCAGGTGGCTAACAAGAGGTATCTACAATGTCCAGCCGCCATGACAGTCATGCATCTGAGGAAGTTTTTGCGCAGCAAGATGGATATCCCAAACACATATCAGGTCTTTATTATTGCACTTTTTTCATACTTAGGGAGATACTTATTTATACATACAAATTCCATTGTTGTTCTGATTATATTTAAATTAAGTATGCTTATATATATTTTTTGTGTAATCCAGGTTGAAGTCATGTATGAAGACGAGCCTCTCAAAGATTACTACACATTAATGGATATAGCGTATATCTACACTTGGAGAAGGGTAAGCTGTCTCCTTGGATATGCTCTGGACAAGTGATCATTATTGAACTGTTAGTCCTAAAATCTACAGAAAATTATCTCATACTATCAGTTAAATTCTAATCTATTTAATAATTTCTAAATTAATTTCGACATAATACCTTCCAATGGGATACACTATTTAATTTTAATATATCTAACTAATTGCAAATGATAAACTATTCCCTCTTCATAGCATTTTTTTAGAGGAGAGATTATAAATTATGGGTCTTGAATTTATTGTGCTTGACTAATATTTTATTTAGAATGTATTGTGCTAATGATTAGGCTCAGTCTGGAAAAACTAACCTGATTTAATGCTTTCAAATTCTGGATGAAATATAGAAAAATGTGAAGAAGGAAAAAAAAAGATTTCAGACTATTACTTATCTAAAAGATAGAAAATTTTAAATTTCTGTAAATAAAAGGCTTTTTAATATTGATTTTATTTATTTAGATAAATGATTTAGTTGTATTACAACTTGAGGATTTTTTTTCAACTAATTTATCATTTTGGTTTTAGAGTTACTTTCAGATAAACAAATTCTAATTTAAAACAAAAAGAGCCATTTAACTTTTTTTAATTAGCTACTAGATCTTTTTTTACTTTTTATTTTGAACTGAACCCAATGTTTTTATGAACTGTAGTTTAGATGACATGTAAATCATTACAATTCCTTTTTTTTCTAAGATGTCACTGATCACAAGCTAGTATGCAAATCTGTTTTTAGTAGTTGAGAATCATTTTAGGGGTTTTGCATGGTTTAGATTTTAAATGATTGACATTTGCCAAAATGGTAGAAAAAACGTCAACATTTTGCTGTTTTCTGATAACAAAAATTAACTAGGAAAATATTTTGTAACACAGCTTCAACTTGATGGGAAAAAAATTCTAAAAAGAGAAAAAATCGTGGAAAAATAGCAGAAGTAAAGTAAATGTATTATCTTTATTCTACATGCACATTGAAGCAGATCTTCAATTATTGATTTTACTCTTATTTAGAAAGTCTAACATATTTAGAAATAACTAGTTGAAGGGTTCCAGAACTTAATAAAGTGTTAGGTTATGCGCTATTTTGACATATTTTAGTAAATTAACACCAAGGACGTTGTTCAGTATGTCTCTTTTTGATCGTTGCAATTTTCCGTGTGATGCCTTTAAACAGCCTGAAAAAAATAAAAAATAAAAAAACCGGGGATGAGAGAGGAAAATCTCTTCCATGCAAATAAAATTCAAAATATACCAGAAATGTGTGTAATTATAGCTACAAGTCATGCATTTACACATTTTTAAATAACACGATGTAGGCCAAGTGTCTTTGCGGGAAATCAAAAGTCCCTCAGATTCAGTATTTATATCTGGTTGAAAAAGAAAAGAAGCTAGAATTTTGGAAAATGCTAAATATCCTGCTGAAAAGGTTTTGAACATGCTGTTTGAAGAAGAGTTCAAAATTGTTGTTTTAAAATAATTAAAAATAAGGACAAATAAAGTCTGCAAAGAATTGACTCATTGTTATTTATTTTAAGATTTCATTTTCTCTTCAACCCTCCCTAAAGAACGGACCCTTGCCCCTGAAGTACCGGGTCCGACCCAACTGTAAGAAAATGAAGGTGAACCACGCCCAGCAGGAGGGTCAGAACAACACCAGCAGGTCCGGTCCGGAGAGCGACTCCGCCAGCGAGAAAGCAGGGAGTCCCGTCGGGGCTCCGTCCACCTCCTCGTCGCTGCCCAGCCCCGGAACCCCTGCGCAGTCCCCGCACCCTCAGCTGCAGCACGGTCCCCACAGCGGCAGCACCGTGAACGGGAGTTCGGCTGCTGTCTCAGCCGCGGCAGGAGCTCAGACCCCGAGCCGGTCTTTCACCCAGTTCAGCGGCGGAAACGGGGGCGGCAGCGGCGTCAAACCGCGGAAGGTGTCCCTGAACGGCTCGGTGACTTCGTCCGGATGACGAGGGGTCCGGAACCGACCTGCCAACGCCAGACTCCTGCTCAGCTTCTACAGTTTCCATGCCAACGTAGTTCCACTGTGTAGACAATGTCTTCTCTCTTTCTGTCTCCATTCGTCGTTCTAAATATTATGGCATCATTTGTAAGTTTAAACGTAGTGGAACCAGAGACATTTCAGAAAAAGAAGAAAAAAATAAGAGATGGGACATTTAGTCTGAGAGGTAAAGATGAAGGGTGGCTGGGTTAAAAGTTGGATACACATCTCTCTCCCCATCTTTAAAAGCTACATCTTTATTTTACAGAAGTGACTTAAGGTGACACTTTGGTTTTGTCTCTTCAATTAAAAGGCGTTTCTCATGATTATTTCATGCGTGTTGGGATATTTTGAAGCACAGTTACGCATGCTTTTTGTGACTCCTCGGTTCTGAAAGAGACCTCAGGGTTCGGGCGTGTCCGAGTCCTTAGAGTTTGTTTTTTAAATGTTCCGGGAAGGCTGTAACGCTGGAAGCTTCAATGGGAGAAAAAGGCAAGCATTTCTGCCTTTTACTGGACAAAACACACAACAAACAGAGGCTGGGCTCTTCATCCTTCACGTATTTTAAAGGTTTCTGCGTGTAAATAGAGACATAATAGAGACAAGTGCATATTTAATCAGCCATGGTGTTATTCTCTTACTGCCCTTTGTTCCAAAGGAAGGACTTGGCTTCATTTCATTACAGATGTTTTCATGTCTCTGTTTTCCGTATTTGTATCGCTCAATTGTATGAACAACTTACCATATTGTTACTGTTGCACAGTATAAAACATCTAAATAAAACATTTTACACTTATGCAGAAAACACACTCCTTTATTTGTTTTTCCTCGTTAAATCATGTTATGAGTTTTGCACGAAAATAATCAAATAAAGGAATGGAAATGATAGAAAAGCAACAAAGGAATGGAAATAATAGTGGGGAAATCAGGGACAAATGAACAGACGGCGAAAGGCGCCAGATGTCTGCGTGAGCCGCACAAGGTTTCTGCCGTCATGACGTAAGCATTACTAATGTATTAACGAATGTCTTTGTGACAAAGCATTTTATGTAAAATGTAGCATAGGAAATAAAATTTTGTCAGTTTGTCTTTTTTTCTTATTTTTTACGTCTGCCAATTGTGCGTTTTTTGGCTGTTACACTGTTAAACAATTTTCTGCCCCGTTTTTCCACAGCATATGGGGGGAAAATCAGAAAAGGCGAAGAGGAAGACGATTATAATGACGTAGCCAAATTAATTTGATTTGGAGTTGATTATTTTTGAAGCACAAATGCCCGGGATTAGCCATTATACGGAATACTTGATTAATAGTGCTTAAACAAGCAGTGAAAACCGCCTTCGTGTTAAAACTGAGTAGTTGATTGTGAAAGAAAATACTAAATATAACCACATTTGCTCTAGAATTATACGGCTTCATTTTAATTTCTTGGCTATAAAACGTGCGCACAGACCGATAAAATGATCCATAATAACAAAAATATCAACCGGATATGATACCATCCATCTCCTCTGTCGGAGAATGACCTAATTGTCAATCCCTCAATCAATCTTTATTTATAGGCTATAACGCATTTTCTTTTACCAACCGAGGTTGACCAAAGTGTTTCACATCGTTAAAAACGTCAAGTTAAAAATAGACTTGAAAAACAGGAAACACGTTCAAGATGAAGTAGTTAAATTTTCTCATAGTTATGCATCCATAGACCCTGCATGTCACTTTCCTTTACCTCTACATGTTCCGATTTTTCAGGGCGCAATAAGCGTGGGAACCCTTCACAGTGACCACATTCGGCAGATTATTATTATTTTTTTTAAATACGTCAGTGTGTCTTAAGTCATCCTGCTGTTTTGTTTTTACTTTCAAATCTCCCAAATCTGCGGCATAATTTTAGAGCAAATGTATTAAAATGTTTCTAAGGATACGATTTCCCGAAAATAATTGTAGCCTATCATCAGAGGTTTGGTTTTCAGCTTTAAAAAGTCACAAGCTTACTACTTCATTAATTATTACTAATAAGTAATTATTACTCAACCCCTCAGTTGAAGTAGTGTAGTCTATTATTTTGCTATTGATCTGGAACTTAAATGAAGTCATGAAGTATGTAATTAGAACACATAATCTAGCAATAAAACTGTAATGTTACTGTTTGTTCCTGAAAATTAAAATGTTTGTCCTGAATGAACATTTTATTTAAAGAGTAATAATTATTAATATTATAAGAATTAAGATTTCGTACCTTAAAATGTAGGCTATATTCTCTTGTCTCTGCAAAGCTGATGAAACAACGAGCTGTTTTAAATCAAGACCAAAAACTCTGAGTAATGTTTTAATGTGTCATATATTTTGGGTGTTCTATGCTTTATTGTTTTTACTCTATCCCCTAATCACTCAAAACACCTTCAGTTGCTTTGATTTGAAATTGCGCCATAAATATAAAATTTCATTGGCTTTATGTTTAATTAAATAGATATTTGATAATAAAAACAATAAAAATTATCTGCGGAAAAGTTTACATTTAGGTGTTAAACACGTATATTTAATGCTTGATTTTTTTTTCTCTTCCTTTGAAAATTAGAGGTAATTTGTCAGAATTCAGAGGCAGCTGTGAGAAATGTTTTTTTTTAAGACAAAAAAAAATGTAAAGCAAAATTTAATCTCTGGTTGCGCTACAAAGCGATTAAAATGTCATTTTTTGGGGTGAATGATTATTGCATCCCTCCACCTGCTTCTGCACCTCAAGTGTCTTTTTTCATGTAGAGAGTTTCTGTAGTTACCACAGCCTTCAGCTGGGCTGTTCAGATCTGTAAGCCTATATCTACAGCCAAAAACCGCTGCAGGGACTAGTTTCTGCTCTTTAATTTGGCTTCAGTGATTGATATAGATATTGATATAAAGCGTACTGCACGCGCCCCTGTTCAGGTTTTAGCGGGAACAACGAGATCGCACTGAAAGATGTAACACTCTGACGGGATTTAGTCTATTGAGAAGGTGAGGGGCCGCAGTGAGTGGTTTTTCCGCGCACACACGATCTTTGTCAAGAACATTCCGCTTTCTCTGTGTTGCTATGGCAACTTATAACAGCAACACAACTAAACCCAGTCGCGTCCAAAAACGTTGCTTTAAGACCCGGATTAAAAATAGATCGTCCATCGTTTTCTGCAGCGACTACAAGTTTTCGGAAAGCTTTAAAAATCAGGATTTTAATTTTTTTTATTCTTCTATCACAATGAGCCATCGACAGATTATTCAAGGTGAGATCCCCTGGCGGCATTTACAGTGACGCAGGTTTAGGTGGAAGGTTCACTGATCCTGTGTTTAATCTTTCGCCCTGCAGTTTTTGAGCAGTACCAGAAATCCAGGATGCACTTTGTGCAAACTATTGCTGGCTTGGCGACCAAACCACAAAACACAGAAATACTCCATAATGCAGGTAAGAAGAAGTATTACAGCAATAATACCATATATTACCTACTTTTATATATATATATATATATAGGCCTATCTCAAAACATTTTATTCAGTATCTTAAAGAATAGGCTACAATATGCAAGTTTAACAGCTAAAAGACGTGAGCTAAATCCATCAAATCTTTCTTCTCCACTCTATCATTTAAATCCCAACTTTTGTTAAGGTAGATTTGTTGCTATGAATTAATCTACAAAAACAAAGTTCAGGCATAAGATATGTTATATTAAATATAGGTTACAATCTATTTTACAAGGCGGTATTCAAATCATTTCCCTGACATCCAGAACCCATGGTCTTCTTTGGTTATGTTTTAATGTAGCATCAGCACTGTTGCTAAATTTAAAGCTAGTGACAGTCAAATTCATGCTCCAAAACTTAACCTTCTCAATGACAAGACTTATACACAATATTAGCATTTACTAAGTTCATATACATTCATAAAAAAAAGGAAACAGATCAGTCTTACTGTTTTCTTCTGGACAAAAAGTTAACTAAACCTCAGCTAAATTCCACCTAGCTGGATTCATAATGAAGTAGTCTGTTTTAGCTTTTGGTTCTTGTTGAAAATTTCTATTTACAAACTGCTAAAATTGAATAATATAATTAGGGATGCACAGATACCGATACTGGTATCGGCTAATGTTAATCAATACCATGAACCAATACTTAAGATGTGGAAATGCAGCAATAATTTTACAGAAAATATAAATTTTTTTACATTTAAATTTTAGTTCTGTGGTCATTTTTATTATTATTATTTTTAAATCTAATTCCCCATCATTTCTTGTAACAAGAAGATACAAAAATAAAACCTGACTCCCAATTGATAGCACTTTTTTTGTGTGGTAGAAGTATCGGCATTGGTTCTCGGTATCGGTAAGTACTCTGATTCAAGTATCGGTATGGTATTGGTTTTGAAAAAAGTGGTATCGTTACATCCATAAAATTTATATATATATATATAAATATATATATATATATAAATGTTGAATGCTTTTTATAGTGCGTCCTCTACTGTCCTGCAGGGGTGATGCCCATGCTCCGTTCCCTGATGTTGGACACAGTCCCGAGCATCCAGCAGACGGCAGCTTTGGCTCTGGGTCGCCTGGCGGACCAAAGTGACAGCCTGGCTGAAGCTGTGGTGAAAGAGGACATCTTGCCCCAGCTGGTCCAATCTCTGGCCTCGCAGAACGTTAGCACATCATCTCCTGGATTACTTCCTAGTATTCACAGGTTTTCCTCTAGTAAAATCAGCTTTAGAAGACATAGGAGTGTGAGAATAAAAAGACACCTTGCAGGAGATGTAGGGTTAGCTCTGAATCTCATTGTTTTTGGGCTTGTTTTTGGCATTTCGCCTGGGTGCTACTTGAAAACCCCAGAGCTCTCCACCATGAGAGCAGTAAGGTCTTTGTCTTCTCAAGAAGCTCACTTAGAGACCAGGTTTTCAGTTGCTTTCGAAGGGCAAGTGAATCTCAGCATTTTAAACCTAAAGCATTACATCACAGTGTTTAAGCTTGAACTGATTCAGGGACAGAAAAAAAAAATCACTGAAAGAGGAAACAATTTTCCTTTTTTAAAGTGCCTCATAGTTTTTTTTTTTTTTCACACTCTCAAGCCGTTTGTTCGGTTCTGCTAAGTTTTCTTTTACTGATGGCAATTCTAAACACCTCTCAAATCATCCTGCAAGACAAAATGGTCCAATTGTATTTCAACAGTGTCTGTTTTTGTCCAAATTTAACTCAGATTAGTTCAAATCATTCCCCTCATTTTAGTTTAATCCCATAGTTACAGATCCAATTACAAATAGTCCAATAATTCAGAAAACACATTAAATTTAATATCTTGTTGTCAATGGGTAAAATGCTGCAAGGGTTTGTTTAATGCATTTAGGTATAATGAAAAGAGAAAGTATGAATTAGAAGTGTGATTTAATAAGGGTTGCTATGCAATTATAACAAACTGCTAAAGAAAAAGTAGTTTAAAGGCTAATATGAGTCCCTTTTATGACACATCGATAAGTAATACACAGACCTTTTTAGAGCAGTTTTAAAACACAGTATTTGCTGTTAAAAAAACTCAATATGCTTTGGGTTAAATCATTTCTGTAACAAATCCAGTACCAGAAGCAGTGAAGAAGATTATTTTTTGTCAACTCCATAATCATACACCTTCAGCAGATTTTCAAAAGAGTAACGTTACCACATCAGAGGCCATACTTGAAAATCTTTGCCCAAATAGTTGTTTTTCAGTTTAATTTGAATTCTAACCTTCTTAGCACCAAATCCTAAATACTTTTTTTATTACTGAGATACTCTTTGATGATGCTATAAAATACAAAAACAAATATTCTATGATTATATCTTTATATATATTCTTAGATTGTATCATATCAATTTGACCAATTTTTAAAATGCTAAATACAGTGACCCGCTTTCCTAAAAAAGGAATAAAAATGAATAAAGAAAAGGTACGTAAATAATATAGACAAAGAAAAAAGTTTTATATATATATATATATATATATACAAAAAACCCAAAAGCTTTTAAAAAATTACATTAACAAAGTAAACTAAATAAACTCTAGCTAGCTTCTCTCTTTTTAAAAAAAAAAAAAAAATAGTGATACGTCACACATTTGAGAATCCCATTAAAAGGGGTAAAAGAAGTAAAAGCCATTCGCCTAAATGAGTAAATAAAACAAGTTTTCTATTAAAAAAACTAGAACATGTGGAAATGTGTTCATTTCAAAAAATAAATGAACTTCCTTTTTTTTAAATGACTGATTTGTGCACTTGTGTTTTTGTGTGCAGAGGTTTTATAAGAAGGCAGCAGCGTTTGTTCTGCGCGCGGTGGCCAAACACTCCCCCGAGCTGTCCCAGGCTGTGGTGGGCTGCGGGGGCGTCGACGCCCTGGTTCTCTGCCTGGAGGAGTTTGACCCCGGGGTGAAGGAGGCCGCCGCCTGGGCTCTTGGCTGCATCGCACGTCACAATGCATGTAGGGACTCGGATAGCTGCTCTAATTTACATCCTCTTTGCTTTTGGGACGGTGGATGCAGTGATCTGGCTTATGGTCGATTTTTTCGTTTTGTTTTTGAGGAACTCTTAACAGAAAACAGCGTTAACAATGTCCCTTCTTTGTGTCCACTGCCTATGCATGCCGCTGTGCAGCTTTGGCCCAGTCGGTGGTGGAAGCAGGAGCGACCCCCCTGCTGGTGTTGTGCCTCTTGGAGCCCGAGATGGCCCTCAAACGTATCGCTGCCTCCACACTCAGCGACATCTGCAAACACACCCCAGAGCTAGCCCAGACCGTGGTGGACACCGGCGCCATCGCACACTTGGCACAGATGATCCTCAGCCGGGATGCCAAGCTTAAGGTGAGAATGGGACATGAAATGGGACAGAAGGAAAAAAATCCCTTTGAAACTTTAACAAGATATATGAAAAACATGTATTAAAATTGTCATTGATTAAAATGCTGATTTATCACAAAATGATTTCTTGAAGGACATTATCTGTGCTAAAATATAGCAGCATTTTTGGAAGTTTTAACTGATTATTTTCTAACTATGATAAGAATATTGTCTCTGATTCATATCACCTTCATTTTGATCATTACGTTAACTCTAGCCCTTGAAACAAGGTTTTATTTATTAAAGTGAAGTGACAAATTTGAAATATATCTAATATATTATAATTTAAAACTAAAAGATAATTTGTAGTTGAATATATATATATATATATATATATATATTTACCATCATTCATTTAAAAAAATTTTTTAGAGCGTAATTAAATAAAATAATAAGAAATTGTGTTTTTTGTGCAGCTTTGGACAACCAAAAAAAGCTATAATAATCTAAAAATATTTTAAAGATTTTCATTACATTTTATTTTTATGAAAAACAGAAGAGACAAAATAGATTTTTTTGGGGGGGAATTTTGGACAACCAAAAAAAGCATAAAAGTCTAAAATATACTTACTTAAGGAAAATGATCTATTTAAGGTTCCAATTCGTATTTTTTAATAATTTAAAATGAATTCAGAACAATTTTGGCAACTTAGTAGAAAAAAACCTCAGACAGAAACAAATTCTCTCACAATTCAACAAATGTTTTAAAGTTGATGCTGCAGTTGTACGGAGTGAAACATGATGAAGTGTCAAAACGTCCAGTTTTCTCTGAAGCTATTCTCGGATCTGGTTGTTTCCATCCAGAGGCAGGTGTTCTCCGCCCTCAGCCAGATCAGCAAACACTCGGTCAGCCTGGCCGAGATGGTGGTCGAGGCCGAAGTCTTCCCCTCAGCCTTCGTCTCCCTCAAAGATCCAGACGAGTACGTCAGGAAGAACGTTGCGACCCTCATGAGGGAGGTGGCGAAACAAACGGCAGAGGTACTGCATGCTCACGCTTTGAGGTCACCAAGAAGGTGGAGGCACTGAGGGAAGTGTCTGTATCTGGGTGGGTGTGTGTTTCTGCAGCTTTCCCAGCTCATTGTGAACTACGGCGGGCTGTCGGTGGTGATCGACTACTTGGGAGAGAGCCGTGGGCAGCTGCGGCTGCCGGGGATCATGATGCTGGGATACGTGGCGGCTCACAATGAAAGCCTCGCCATGGCTGTCATTCTCTCTAAGGTGTGATCCTCTTCTCAAGCAAAACTGACATTAAAACCATACATTTGTTATAAAAACACTGTCATGCAAAGGGGTTCCCTTGAAATGTTCATTTTGAACCATAGCAACCGGAAACTTCAATTTGATTTGTTAGGATTTTATGTGACAGACCAAAAAAATACTCCCCCCCCCCCCCCTTCTAAACAAATACAAATCTGAAAAGTGTGGCGTGAATTTGTATTCAACTACCCCTCTCCTGCACGCCTGTTGACAGACTCTCCCAAATGAGCTCTAGATCTCTGCTGCTCTTCCAGAGCATGTAGGAAAGCAGCATGATGCTGCCACCACCACATTTAGTTTGGCTTGGATATTGGATTTTAATTTGTAAATGACTTTTTAAAACCCGGTGCTACCATCTTTACATCTCAAAACGATGCTCTACGTTGGTCAGTCCCATAAAATCCCAATAAAACATAATTACTTATCAAAAATGTGAATGCTTAAAGGGTATAATTACTTTTTTTATGACAGTGCAGGTCATAGTTAACTGGACACTTCCTGCTGTTTACCTTCCTGTCCTGCAGGGGGTGCCCCAGCTGGCCCTGTGCCTTTCAGAGGAGCCTGAGCAGCACATGAAGGCGGCCACAGTGTGGTCAATAGGTCAGATAGGTCATCACACCCCTGAGCATGCCAAGGCGGTGGCCACAGCAAACCTGCTTCCCAAGCTGCTGGAGCTCTACATGGATGCCAGCAGCTCAGAGGACCTGCAGGCCAAGGTAAGAAGATGACAGCGCTTGTTCTGCTCACTAATTCAGTCATTTTATCATTTTCTAATCATAATAACGTTAAATTAAAGAAATAAAAATTAATATTTCAGAGTAAAAAGGCCATGAAGAACATCCTACTGAAGTGCACCTATGTCCCGGCTCTGGAGCCGCTTCTCTACGACGCTCCCAGCAGCATCCTCAAACACGTCGTGTGCCAGTTCAGCAAGGTGAGGAGCAAACCCCCGACTGGTCCAACAACTTTTTGCCTATCCAGAGTTTGGTGACTGACATAAAGTACACGTCACGCGGATTCTCAACAGGTGCTTCCTCATGACAGCAAGGCCCGTCGTTTGTTTGTGACCAGCGGCGGACTGAAGAAAGTCCAAGAGATCGATGCTGAGCCGGGCTCCGCTCTGCAAGAGCACATCAACGCCATCAACAGCTGCTACCCGGAGGAGATAGTCAGGTGCTCCTGCTCTGATAACCCCACAACCATTTTTTCGTTTTTGCAGCTCGGCTGAAACCCAACACCAGCCAAAGCAGGATATTAATAAAGCACAATAAAACGCGGTTTGTTTCTAACTTGTGTACTGTTTTTGCAGGTACTACTCACCAGGCTACTCTGAGGTTCTGTTGCAGCGGTTAGAGAGCTACCAGCCGGCGTGACTTCACCATCCTCCTCCTGTTAGACAATAAACATTTTTGTTCCTTGCAAATCCACGTGGTCTTATGTTTGGTATGCTTCAAATGCAGCTTGCAATAAATAACACAGCACTACATATAATATGCAATAAAAAGAAGATACTCAGATGTCCACTATGTAAAGGTTAAAGGGTCAGACATAGAGGGTCAGATTCAGTGACAGAGCAGCAGGTTAGGGAATCTTATCTTTCCTGTTGAACAATAGAACATATGTTCCAAAGTTTTTATATCAAAAGGAATCTAATAAATAAACGTGATTTTATTCTTTAGAAAGATTCGTTTAAAGTCTTAAAAAATGCAATGATACTCAACCTGAAATAGTCGCTCTGCCCCCTGGTGGGCCTGACTGCTCCCTGCACCTCTATTCGGCTGTGAGCGCGGTCGTGCAGCAGCTGCTGCGCACATGGCGAGCGGCTCTTTGTTTATTGTCTGCTGGGGTGTCTGTTCTCCAGAGTGTACTCGGGTTTTTTTCATGCTCAACCACTCGCTGCACCGGACTGCCCTGCACTTCGCTGCTGCGCAATTCTGCTCTCGATGCAGCTGCCACACGGCACAAACCCTCCCGAATATTACGTTTATACACGTAGAATTGGCTACAGCTCAGATCTAAAGTTACCGGGTGAAAGCAGAGTTCTCAGCAATAATCATGCTGAGTTATAAAAAATAAAAATAAAACCTCAACCTGTCGTTTTTGTGTTTAACCTTCCTGGCTGCTGCTGCACAACCCAGACCTTGTTCTGTGGTTGCGGACATTTTTACCGCGTTGTTTTCAGTTTAGTAAACTGGTTAGAAACACGCAGACCCTTCCTTCAGTGTAAAAAAAAAATAAAAAAATAGAGGCAACTAACAGCGATGAAGGCGGTTTATAAAGTTCTTATTTCAGCCATTTGGCTCAAACCTAAAACAAAAGGCGGAGCTAAAAGCGATTTCAGCTAAATAAAGGATTATTTTAGTAACAAGCGTTTGGTAACGTTGGAAAAAAAAGTCGGAAAAACCTAGGAAACCGATAAATAAATTGGATATATGTAAGCTCTAACGCGTAAAATAGTCTTAACGTAGTTAGGTTTACAATGTAGTTTTTTATGGATCAAATTCATAGAGCCCTTTAAAAATAAATATTTTTTTCCCTTCTAAAATGTATTCATATATTCTGTAATTTCGTGGTTTTAAAAATATGGATATTTACGCAATGAAATTAGGTGACATTATTTCGTATCAAAGCCCAGCTTTCCCCTCATTTTATTCTAAAAATGAACTCGAAAACTATCGGATTTTTGCATTCACAGATTCCACTAATTTGATCATTGTATATTTATGTTTTAAACAATTGCGTTTTATTTTTTTCTGGTTTAAATTGTGATCAGTTTCAAAATGCAATGGATAATAAATTCACATAGCCTAAATAGAGGATTTTAAATAAGTGTTTCCAGTGAGTGAGCCACAATTTCATTCGATTTTTGTTAGATTAAATAAATAAATAGATAAATAAATAGATGAATAGATAAAATTAAAGGTCCCTTTTTTTCTTCAAATTTAAGAATTGTATCATGTCATGTCTAACTAAAACAAGTCTAGGGGAAAAACTGAATCGACCGATTTTGCAAACTTAGCTACAGGAATTTACATCTTTAACACAAAAAGGAAGTGTATAAAAATGCTATTTGTTAAATAAAAGGCAATTCCACTTTTTTTAAACTGAAATTTTTAATTTGTGACTCCCCTCCCATTTATTTTCCCCATAAAAAATATTTACCTTTTTTTACTGCCTTACATTTTTTTTACTATTTTGATGATTGCTGACATTACTTTGTTGAAGGCGTTTTTGCGCACTCAGCTTCAACAGACGGACCCTGACGAAGAAGCCCAGTCACAAATTGTTGGTTAGTTTTAAACGATTGATTGACCTCTGGGGGGAGATGTAATTTTTTTAAAATTCAGATTATAGTGTCCCTGTGCGCATCTTCATGACCATCAGATGCATAACAGAGAGAGAGGGGGAAAAAAGGAAACCATGTGAATCAGAGTTAGGCAGAAGTGCTTTAATTATTTTGAGTGAATGCTTTATGGAATGGAGTGTAACTCTTATTTAATCGTGTATGAACAAACATAAAATTTCATCTTGACCTCTCAGCCATTGAAAGGAAAACACTGCAGACTGGAGAACACAAACATGCATACTCTCACACATACACGTACAGTAATGCGTAAAGCGATGCCGGGCTGAGAGCATCACAGGCTGCAAAGACTGAAGCAGCGCTCTGCAGATCTCAGGGTGGTGCATGCCAATTTAAGAGCTCTCTACGTTTTCAAACATAAAAGCCTAATAAAGCGCTCCCATTATCTGCAGACGATGCCTGGTCCTGAGCCGTTTACATGTCTTTCCCTTAACCCATGGATATATGCGCACTGCACACCTCAGTCCATTTACCACAGAGAAGAAAAAAGAATAATCCCAACAAACAGGCATTTTACTGAACGCATTGTTCATAAGCTCACTGGGAGGGGCGGTGGTTCTGGGTCGCGGTTTCAGCAGCAGCTGGGGGGCCAGTGAAAGTTTGCGCCGCTCGGCTTTCTTCGTTTAAACGAAGGCGTCTTTGGGTGCCATGACGCGTGGGCCTACAATGCTCTACTGCATGTCGGAGATGTGCCAAACGAGCAGGTGGTGTTTTTAGGGGAACATGTAACGCGACTTCATCTGTGGTTGGTGGAGGAAGAGATAAAACACACACTCCACAATAAACTCTTTCCCTCACACACAATCTTTTCAGAAAGGTGGGACCGACATGAAGCAACGTTGGGGTTTTAAAACGTGAGCAGACACCACCGTCAGTCTGAGCAGAAGGGAAACACAGATTTACACGTACACATTTCTAACAAACTCACTAAATTCAAATATTCACAAGATATTATATATATATATTTTTTTACGTTGTAGATTAGAAAACGATCAATTATACTTTTATTACACGGACCGAGTGAAAAGTGTATTATTACCAGGTGCTGAAAGGAGAGGAAGGTTGCGCACACACACACACACACTCACAAAATACATCAAAGTAAACACACGGTTAATAAAATAACCCTTTACAATTGTTTTAAAAAAAGGTTACAAAATATAAAATTAAATAATTTTGGAGTATAAAAGGCACACATCTTGCACAGTGTATACAATGAAAACAGTTATTTAATAAGCAACAGAAGGGGACTACTTAATGTGGTTTAGGCGGAGGGGTACATAGAGAACAGACCGAAAAACACAATTAAGAGAGGAAAGGAAACTCAGTCCTGTGACATGCACTTTTTTTTGTTTTTTATTTTTAACGTACAATTAGAAGTTGTAAAAATTCAGAGTCATTCTTCATTACCGCAGCACCATTACTTATTCCACAGAGTGGTTCCTTTTTCGCTCAAGATAATCGGAGACTAAAATCCAATGTAAAAATAGAAACCTTTAACAAACATTACGTTGGAAGCTTTTTTTGTATGAGCCAAGAAAGGAGCTGACCTGTTTTAGTTGGCGATAACGCGACGGCACACACACTCACACACATAAACAAGTCACTGTAGCTTACACACGAGTATATTGCATTCCCCTTGTTAAGACCGTTTTCCACTAATTGGGGTCATATTTGTAACATTTGGTTCCTTTCCTCTTGTGCAAAATATACAAAGAGCAAAACAATTCATAAAAAAATAAAATCACCAAATTCAAATACAGATAAAAACAAAAAAACATCGATAACAATTAAAAAAAACACCAGAGTCACAGACGAGGTTAGAGAATGTTGCTGTTAGAGAAAAAACAATCCTCAGCTACTCCTCCTGATCTTCCTCCCCCAATTTTTTGAACACTGACAGGATTCTAGAGGTAAAACCGCCTTTTTTTGTGCAGCACCGCTGCGACACCACACAGCGCCTCCTACAGGATCACAGAGGTTAATTTACCGAAAATAAAACAACAACCTCCCCACCCATGTTAAATATTGCAGTAAATTCTTCCAAAGCAGGTGCTGTGGGGGAAGATGGGCTCCAACATCAGGCCTCCGGGTTCCAATTCTGAGACGACTGAGATCACTTTCTCTGCGCGTGTAAGAGAATTAAAAAGATCCTGACGAAGAATGAAAGTGCAAAAGTCTGGGTTTTTACTCATAAGGTGCAGTTGGCAACAGAAAAAAAAGAAAAAGAAATGATACGTTGCTGTTTGCAGTAAGTACATGTTTTTTTCTAACGAGCAGTGACTTGCTCTTAAAGCGGTCACCTGTGACTTCCGGCGAATTTTTCCACAATAGGAACAGAAACTCCCACAACGGCAAACCATTTCCGGAGGACACTGAAAGAAGCTGCACATAGACGTCCCTCTTTCGTTAATTTTTTTGATATATTCAGTCTTCCCTTTTGCATTAAAAATCATTGTGCATCGTAAAGGAGATAAAGAAAACCAACTATCACAGACAGATAGGGCTAACACTCATGCTATTATGTAGCTAATGAGAACTGCTGTGGCCCAGAAGCTCACGAAACGTGTAAACGAAAAGGGGAAGATGGGTGAAGGAGGAGGCAGCTCTGTTTGGCTGGGTGCGTGAACAGCGTTTCAGGAGCAGGTTTGGTTGTTGGCCTCTTGGAAGACTGCTTTCTACGTCCTGGAACGAAGTGACTGCATCAGGCAAGGCTCAACATTCACGGCAAGGGTGGCTTCCCACCAAACGATTGCGAGAATAACAAATACCACACTGAAAAGGACAAAAGCAAGCAGGTGCTGCATGTTGGTTTACGTGTAATAATAATATTAACAACAACAACAACGGTTATTTAAAAACAGAAAAAACGACAGGCCGACATCGATCCCTATAAACAAAAACGCCTGGTGTGGAAAATGTAAGGACTTGGACACTTGCTTTTAAAAAGAACCTCATCATCCAAAGTTACGTGTGAAAACAGAACTCAATAGGAGAGGTTACATGTAAACAAACAAGGTTCCGTTTAGCTGCAGACGAGACGGCGCCCCGCTGAAAGAGAAGATAAGCCAACGGCGAACGGACGGATGGACGGGAAAGGGACACAAAGCCATCCGCACCCTTCCCTCTCTTTCCCGCCTCGGTGCTGGTGTCGCTCTGGGGGGCTATGACAGGATGGTGGTGATGAAATCATAAAATCTCTTGGAGTATTGCTCTGGGTTCACCGTGGAGATCTCTGCTCCGGCCTGCAGAGGTGCACACAGAGATACTTCACTTTCAGCCTTCGTAAACCAACTTTTTTCTTTTTCTTTTTTACACATGGATTGAGGAAAAAACTGTTTTGATATATAAAGAGAAATGTTTAAAGAGACATACGCAACAATGTTTGGAGTGTTCGACAAAAAAAGAAAAGAAAAAAAAAGGCATGTTACTTTGTGTTGTTTTTTTTTACAATTGGAGGGATAACAATGAAAAACAAAAGGTCATATAGTAACAGCAAGAATAACTCAGAATAAGTAGTAAATATTTAAAAAAAACTTATTTGAGTGAAAGGCCACGATGAAGTGTTTCTTTCAGCTCTCCACAATTTCCATACCTTTGCTAATTTAAACATTTTTATGAAAAACTCCAAACTACTAAAAAGAACACTAACAAATAGATTCCCTAAATAAAATTGTGTCATACATTTTTGCACTAATGTTCCAATAAGATTACTCCTGAAATCTGAACTCTTCATACATCTTCCAGCGTATTAATAGTTTTTAACCTTTAACAGTTCTACTAGGTGATGCGCTCATAAACCTACCCCATGTTTGACTGTTTTGGCGGCATGGGCAGCTTTCTTTTTGGCATCGTAATGCTGCAGGATGTCTATGACAGCCATGAAGTAAACCTCTTTTCTGGGAGCGCCTGTCATTGGAAGCAAAAGGTACTTAAAATATTGCATGCAACGTTAAAGCAGAGACGTTCACAAGAAAGTTGCGAACTATCCCCCAGTAGGGGGAGCTCTCAGTTCTATTCATCAGTATGTATGTCTCTTGGTGTTATTTGATTAGACAGGCACTCACTATCGTTGCTCTTGATGGCATAGACGTCAATGGTGGGATCGAATTCTCCGGGTGACAGCGGCTTGGTGCTGTCTAGGGTGTTGCTGGGACTGTCCGGGGGTGTCCCAATGACCCCCCCGTCACTCTCGCCCTCCTCCTCTGCCTCGTTGTCTTCGCTCTCCACCTCTTCCTGCTCGGCTCGCTCGATGTCGTGGATCCCAACGAGCAGGCTGTAGTCCATGAGCTTCAGCTGGGCCAAGAACTGCGGATGACGGCGAGAAGGTTGAACAGCGGGAGACAACGGAAAGGTGGTGGAGATGGAACAAGAGCTGAGGAGAGCCGTTCTTAAAACAACAAGCCTTCATGCCCCCTACCTCCACGTCTTTCCTAAGCTTCTCCAGGAACATTTTCTTGTTCTCCTCGTCAATGTATATCTTCTGCCCATCATTGATGAAGTCATTGTCCTTGTAGGTGGGCAGCTCCTTAGCCTGTTCATTAGTGTCGGAGATTAGCAACCAGCCAAAAGCAGTTCAAACCACAAGACAAACTGGGAACACGCTCCTTAAATCTAAAGGCTGATTTATTCTCAGAATAAACAGAGGAGGAAAAAAGTTGGATTCTTCCTAGGTAGTGGTACCACTAACACATATTAGCTAACTAACAAACCTGAACAGCATCGAGTATGCAAATCCACAAGACCTAATGCTTTGTATGCTCTTGTCCAACACATCCCAAGGTATTTCAAAAGGCCTAATCCTCACTCAACATTCTGTGTCAATGCTTCCGACAGAGAATCCAGCATCTTGAAATACCTTGTGTAAAGATGAAGCTTCGAGTCCGTGGTTTGTGGATTAATGCTTTCAGATTCAGTCAAACATTAGATATATTACCGTTTAACACAGTGCATGCAGCATGCTTATCCATCATGTCACACATTAAAGTTTGAACATTGCTTCAAATGCACCTTGCAGATCCATACGCTCAGTCAGTAAGAACAGGCAGACCTAAAGGGCAAATTTCATTTATATTTTTTACAAGTTGTGTTCAGAGTTGTAGATCCTGAGAGTAATTTTCATTTCCAGGTCCAAATTCAAGCAATACGGGGGGGAAGCAGGAAATAAAGGAACAAGAACACAGCTGAAGGTTCCTGAAAAGTGATGCGATCCTGTTTGGAACATCAAAATCAACATTATGTCCTTAAGAAGAAAGAAATGATAGAGATCTCTGGCTCAAATGCAAATTCTTATTATGAAGTCTTATGTGCAAAGAAGTTTAGGAGGGGAGGAGCTCAGAGACCTAAGATTGTGGTATCCAATGATTTCTGATTAAACGGGTGAGAAGGCTCTGCCGTGGGAGCCATGATATGGACCAAACCAAACAAAACATAAAGATCCAATATCAAAAGTTCCGACTTGTGTTTTTGCTCAGGCTGAAATTCAAATGTTATTACACAAAGGATTTGTTTAGATTTTGATGACCCTAAATTGTAATGAAGTATGCCCTTTAAAGCAGTGTAGCGGTGACTTTACTAGAAAAATCACCCCCTACCAACATCTTACTGTGTGCATATGGATCAGATAAGTTGTGTAAAGTTCTTCTAAGGTGCAAGATAACATATGGTTGGAAAGACAACAATTTCATCCAATGAAGTCAGTGTACATATGGGGTTAATTGATACAAATAAAAGGACTCTCCAGCTCAAATTCCTTTGGACTAGGATTTATTTTCCTTTTATTAAATTGTGCTGCAGTAGTGCCCGCAGCCTGTAGGGGGAAGCATTGTTATGGTGGGGGAAGGAGGGGGGTGGGGGGGAGCCAACTGTTGAGTCACTGAGGAAAAATAAGAGCAGGAAATGAGGTAACAGGGCAACAGCTGCAGTTTAGCTACTACGACGTTTCTATAGCAGCAGAAGAAGAGCGGCAACACATGACTTCATAGCAACTAGACTGTGCACGGACAGGACAACATCGACACACATTCATACACGTACAGACAAATCCATTTCACAAACAAGGACACTGTGAGAGCACATATATACATCCAGGCATAGACCTCCAAATTGCAATAAACATGGGAGGTACGACTCTACTGACTGGGACACTTTATGGGTGACGTGGAATGAGACAGAGCAATGTATCCATGAGGCTGAATCCAGAGAGGACAGAAGCTATAGAATCCAGCAGCTCGACTGATGACTGCTAAACTGACTGAAAATAAGTGCATGCTACTCTATGAAGCGTATGCTGTGTACTGGTGTAGAGAAGAAAGCACAGAAACAGAAATTAATATCAACAAAAGAGGGGAAAAAAAGATTGCTCACAAACTTTTTCCACAGCCTTGAAAAATCTAAATCTACTTTGCTTCTATGACTTAACAATAATACTAATGATTCCCAGTCTCTACACTGAAAACAGCTTTTCTTGTTATGACTAGGCCATTTAAAGTTGATCATAGCCATAGTGCCGGTACAGGAGTCACACAGTAAGATGACAATCATGACGTAGTGATCTAAACTTGCCAACCGTGCCATTAGAACATAATCGGTTTGGGGCTCCTTTACTTTTCACACCACGACTTAAATCATTTCCTATCAGCCAAATACAGCTTTATCACTGGAAGTGAGTAAAAAAGTTCAACACCCTCCTTTCATGTCGCTGGCCAGCAGTGCACAGCATAAGTCGGTGGGGGCTGGTGGGATGGTAAACTCTGTTTTGCTCTTTATAAAGCAAAAGAAAACTCCAGTCTTTCTACCACCATTTTTTCTACATTATAATAATTTAAATCGTGAAATTGACAATGAAACCATTGAGCAATACATTTTTTGAAATAAAAAGTAATCTTGGAAGTACCTTGACAACGGTCAAAAAACTGTGCCTAACCTGTAAGTATAAATTACCTTTATAGTGAAGAAAAAAAAAAGAATAGATGACAAAACTGTCTTGGACAGATTTGACTAGATTTCTGATTTGAGGGAAAACTGCTAAAATAATTTAGCACTCACTAGAGGATATTTATGGAAATTAATTTGGGCTGTAGAGCAACGAGCAGAGTGATTTGGGAGAAAAAAAACTTTTTCTTGCGCTCAGGTGTTTCAGATACATGTAGGTGGAACTGAGTGAAAACAAAGTTGACTTCAGAAGAATGAAATACGTGCATATTATGGGCCTGAAATAACAGTGTGTTGGTGTGGAGAATACGGAAAAAAAAAAAAAAAAAAAAAAACAGTTGCAAAAAAAATAGCTGAGTATGTCTTTCACAGTGACAAAATATTGGTTTAATAGATCATGCCCGATATATGAGGCCTGGTTCTCTTACATCTCTTACGTGTTTCATGGCACAGTAAAAGCGTGTGGCAATCCGCAGTGTTTGCAGCCTTTGCTGAACGTTACCAGATTTTTGCCGCGGGGGCACATCCTCTGGTGGGGGTGGCTGCTAGAGAAGGGGAGGGTGGGGTGAGGGAAGGACGGAAGGGATGGAGGAGAAAGGAGAAGAGAAGAAAGAAAAGAGGAAGGAAGTTGGAAGTAAAGGCAAAGTGTTTCAAATGTAACAGAGCACAATAGTCTTGTTTTTCCTCGTGGTGGAGGGTTGAAAAGGGCATCACATGAACGATCTGCGTGATTTTTCCAGGTATCAACTCCAGCAGGTCTGTTAGTCTCCAAACACGCTCATTCAGGAAATGGGGTAAGATTTTTGCTAATAAAAATTAAAAGAAGATTTTGTTTTTTGTTCTCAACCTTATAGGATAATTTCCAAATGTTGAGGCAATATCCTTTACAAGGTCTTTCTCTGCCTGTTCATATCAATTTTTAAAACCTTTTCCTGCAATAAAGCTTTCACGGAGAAAGGAAGCAACCTGGCACTGCAAAGTCTAAAGAGGAAGGATCTGGGCCAAGGTAGAGCAGGAAAACTACTAACCATACATTTGTTTTCCACAAACCTGAAGTCAGCTAAATTCCTGAAGGAGTGTGCTACTATTTCTAAGGGCTTACGAGTTCTATTTAAAGGGAGACAAATATAAGGCAGCTCACATTAATTTTCTCCACATTAGAGCCGTGTTTCTTCAACGGCGACACCAGCTGGTGCTGCAGTCAGAAGAAGAAAAAAAAGACCTTACAGAAAGAGCGTCTGAGCCGACACCTTAAGGAGAGTCAAGCAGCCATCTAGAGATGTATAAAAGCCCCCTTTACATGGATCAGTGCAATTAAACTAAAAGACGTGCTTACATGTGTGGGGATCACTATAAACAATATGCCAGAGACAGAATTTCTGTGGCTAACCACAGGTAACTGGTAGCTGGCATGTGCTGATAAACCGGTTAAGAATACTTAAATCTAAGTTATGATCTAATAAAGTCATCAAGCCACAAATGCTATACGTACATGTCAGGAAAGCCAGACGCAGTTTTCTTCGACAAACCAAAAAAACCAGAGGCAGCAGCTGCAGGAACCGCGAAATTCATTTGATGGAGGGAATAGCCCAAATGTCACACTGCGTATGGCTTCAACAGAACACGCTGACATCGTGCAAAAAAGGATGACGCGGATGTTTACACACACATCGAAATGTGCTGAGAAATAATACCACTTTATAAAAGGATGCAGAAAATTACCATATACCATGCAGATACATGCATGAGGGGGAGAGGGCCATGCAGTTTGGAGAGAACCGTACCGTGCTTGTTGTTTGTGTGTGTGAGCAGTGATTTCTGTTTGGGGTTTTTTCTCTCAGCATACACACACCGTACTGTCGTAATAAAGCATGTATCAAAGGCCACAATGCAAATTATTCAGGATTTCTTAGCTGTGTGTGTGTGTATGACTTTGAGTTGGATGTTATTTGGAGTGGATGTTCAGTAATGCTCCGAGAGTCCCTAGAATAGTGCAACGGGTAAATGCATATAAAGTAGGGTAGGCACATGCTGCGCTGTGTTTTAACCTTTGTCTAAGATGCCTTGCTACAGAAACCCTCCACAATTATTAACATGGCTAAATATTAACCTTGTTTGAAAGTGGCCTGACTTTGCAAAATCCAAACTTTTTTTTTTTAAAGGTACAAACATGTTCAGTTCTGCCTAGAAGCATTCTGATGGTAGGACATATAAAAAAATAAATAAAATAACCACATCCAAACTACTTAAGTAACAATTTACCCAAAGTAAGTATAAATAAACAAACAATTTTAATTCAGACTTTAAGAAGATCAGAATTTTGTAGAAAGTCTCAATTTGTCAACAATCTGGTATGCATATTGAATAGAAATGTGTATTGCCAAGAATCTGCCGATACGATATGTATCATGATACAAATGGGACGATGCAATATATTGCGATATATCAAGATACCATGAGTAACTCTATATATTTTTATTTTTACAATCTGTCACAACATTCTAAACACTCCAACCTGTTTTTATTACTAGATCTAGTTGATCCACTGGAACAAAGAAGGTGAAAAAAGCCACTAACTACCAGTCATACTTTTAATTTTATGACAAAAATTACTGTAATTTTTAATGTTTTAATTAAAATTCTTAAAAAATAAAAATCGATTCTTTGCTTTTCAATATCGATACAATATAATGACATAAAATATAGCAATATATTGGCATATCAATATTTTCTTACATCCCTAATATCGAATATTAAAACGCACCTCTCTTAGCCACTCTTCAAAATAGAAAATCCAGGAAAATATGCCATTTATGTAAGGCAGATAACCGTTGATCTTAACAGGAGGCAAGGACGTGGCTACTAGGATTTACAATTCTAGCAATACAATGTTGCTTCAGGTGCGTGGGTTATAAAACAAGCGATGAATGTTGTAAAGCGCCTCATGCTCACTGTTAGTTAGGGCACAGGATGTGTGACAAAGTGATCGCGTTCCTCATCCTGGAACGCTGTTAGTGTCCCCAGCATCGTGAACGTTTTGAAATATTAATGCATTTTAAATGAATGTCTGTTGCCCAGCGGCAAAGGCATAAAAATGGTCAGTCTATCGGTGCTTCAGCAGTTTTAACACTTGAAAACATATGGCCACATATAAATGGTTCATCAGAAAGAAAATCTTTTTTAATGTCCAGTCATAAACTCTTCAGAAAAAACACTGGAGTGAATAGACAAGACTGAGGACTCTGGCTGATAATGATGAATTATTCGGATATTGCATTTTTTTCTCCAGAGTAAAAATATGCTACTGCAATGACCAATCTACACATGTTGAGACTTTTCACACACCTTTTGCAGTTATTACTTGCAAATAATTGTGGAGGGCACAGTAAGTATGACCTTAGTCTTGCTTCTTGTGACATTTCTGTGGGTTTATCGGACAAAAAATATGCAAAAACAGAACGAAATACATCTTCTATAATCAGTATACCTGTTTTCACAAAAATGCTTGTTACTTCATCTCTATTGCTAGACAGTGAACTGTATTTCGTAGACAGCTGTGCTGTCAAGAGAAAGGGGTCACACAGTGGACTCACGTGTGTGTTAATTCCCCAGCTGCTCTGGCTTTCCACTCATTCGTTTTAACCCCAGTGAGGTTTTGTTTTCATTCCTCCAGCTGCAGAGAGCTAAATTTAGCTAGGAGATTCCCTGAAGTCGTCTATGCTTTACTGCCTGGTGCCCAACATCTCAGCTCCAGTTAAAAATAAAAGAAGGAAAGTAGAAAGCTCACAGCAATCAGGATGAAACAGTGGCAACTTTACACAACCAATAGGAAATTAAAACCTACAAAGGACGGTCAGTCCCTCAGAATACTCCCTAGCCATACCACCAAGTCACTAAAGTATGAGATGTCTGCAAAGAGCAGATTAAAAAAACACTTTAGTGAATCACCTATGCTAGTTTTCAAAGAATTACGATGAACCACTTAGTTTTTGAAACGCCTGAGAACTCATTTGAGAAAAAAAACAAAAAACGTAATAGTCAAACTTCCTCCTCAGCAGCATCAAGAACAGAAATAGTCCTGCTCGTATATATTCACACAAAGCATTGACCCAGTCAGATACACCATCATTAAACATGACTGTACAGAAAGACTGCTTCATTAAGACACGACATTTGACCGAGTGAAGTTCCTGAGATCAAACAGGAACCCAGACATACACAGTTTCACACAACTCAATCTTTCACACAGACAGCAAGCAGGGAACCTATGTGAGCTGTGGAAGCGAAGTTAGAGGGGATGAATGTAAATTAACGGGACACAAAAGGCATGCAGTGGCTAGAGAGGGGGATGGAGGGATGAGGTGGGTTCTGACTGGAGGAGATGGATATTTTTGCTGCTGTCATTTCCACCCAAAGGAAGCAAAAGCAAACACCAAAGCCGTGTTCGTCCGTTTGGGTGATGACAGCGGGCCTGGAACTGTTTGAAGCTGTGTGGTTTTTTTTTTTTTCGGGGACAACACTGGAAAATGCAGGTTGTTTTCTATCTCATTTTGTAGTTTCCCACAAGGTTTTGAACTGACTTGTAGCAAAATCAGAGCAATTGTATGTTTATTGGTAAATTTCTGTAATTACCCCATAAAAATCTTCTATGAAAGCTTCACTGCTTGATTTGTTGGCATCCGTTTCGAGAAATCTTAGAGCAAGTATGAAAAATTTGTCTCATTAATTTATAAAAAGATGACTTTTTTTATTAAAAGTTTACAAACCGTGAGGAACACCGTTCCGCTTGATTTTCTCTTTGTTGTAACAATACTTCGTGGTTTTTGATAATATACAGCTGAATGGTCTGCATACTCCCCTTTAAAATGAAGTTACATTTGTAAGGACGTTGCAGTTGTGGATTCAATAACAGAATTCAGTATTTGGTTTTCTCCCATAAAAACCTCCCAAATCCTCTCTGCCAAAGAAAACCGCCTTTTGATGAAGGTGGTGTGGTGGTATGGGGCAAGATCTCCCACAGTGTAAAAACACCTGAATGCAGAGATGAGGTTCTATAGCCAGGGGAAATCCCATACTTCCACTGGTAGGCACTGGGATTCTGTTAGGCGTACCAAAGAGACTAAAACAACCACCGGCTGACTTTGAACAGATGCTGGTTCAGGAATGGGATGCGATCCCACAGCAGTTTGTGACCAAGCTGGTAACCAGCACCAGGAGGTGGTGGCAGGCTGTTGCGGGGCTGTACTGTTAAATTAATAAAGTGTCAAACTGGCTGTTTCTTCAATCAAACAATAGACACCAAACAGGAATCAATAGTAGATTAGGCTTTTTGGGAATGTTTGAGAGGATTTGCCAGGAATCTTAATTTATCATTTTTGCATTTCTGGTTGTTTTTGACAGCAACTGGATAGGAAACAAGCAAATATGGCACCGGAAGATACAAAGAGGCCTTCCCAAAAAGCATTGTTGCAACAAAGAAATAGTCCAAACATAAATATGTACAGGTTCTTTTGGTTTTTTTTTGCAAATCACATTCTGTCGGAAGCATATCATGAAGATAAGGCTGCAAAATAGTAAAACTGTATTTGTGCATGTTTAACAGTTGATCCTGGCTCATGGCAGGCGACTGTACCTTCTCCTTGTCACTGGCCTCTCTTGCCACTGTGGAACCCTATAGAAACCAAATGAACCAGTGTGAGAACACAGTACTGACACACATTTGAAAAAAGGAGCAATACAGAAAATACTATTTGCTTTTCTTACAGTTTTTTTTTCTAAGTCCTCTTCTCTTACCTTTAGATCATATTTTTTGTAGACTGAAAGGCGGTGGGAGAAAACATTACGGGTAACAATCATGTAGGTCTCGTCTCCATCCACTGTGAGACGGTACATCCCCAGAAACTGAGGCAGCAGGGTGTTGCCATGGCACTCCACAATAAACTACACAGAGAGAGAGAGAGGATACAAATTTATGGTCTTTTAAGATAACAATGGCTATTTGCAGTCAACACAGGTGGGTAGTAAGAAAAACAAAGAAGAAAACACAGCATGATCCCTTTTTTTTCTCATCAGCTTCGAGGTGATAAATGGTTAGGAGGGCCTTAGGGGCGTTTCCTACAAAGACCCTCATAGGATAACTGTACTCAGCCAAATTATTGGCACTTGACTCCCTTATGAATTAAAGCAGTGAAGGACTCAAAGAAGAAAAGTTGCCATCCTAAATGTTACATGACTGCAGAGTGAAAAAAAGCTCAAAAAGTTTTTATTTATGTTATAAAACAAACAAAAGAAAAAACAAAATTCATGGAACTTTAGACAGCTCTTAAAATCATAGGGAAAAAGTAAAATAAATTTGTTTATCTCACTAAAAAAATACATTTTCACCTGATGGTATTTCTTTAAGATGTTGTGCATCTCAGCCACATCCTCACTGCTGATGGTCTTGATGACGTAGCGCTTATCGTAAGAGGTATGAAAGCGGGCCCCGCTGCGACCCTGGGCCTCGCTGTTCAGGGGAGCGCTGCGTGTCAGAGAGTTCTGCAAACACAGAACACAGGCGACAAGCTCAAACACAAGCTGTACTCTTGGAAAATTCAACAGAAGAACTACGTTTGAGGTGTAGATTTTTACCTAAGCCGGTGGCTTTCAAAAGTGTTGCACTTGACACATTTTGGGACATTATAACCACATTTAAGTGTATTGTATATCAGAAATTTACCCCCCAAAAAATGAAAAGAACTAAAGAGTAAGGACAATTTATACAAATGAAAAGATGAAAAGTGTGGCATACATTTGCCTTCAGTTCAAAACCGATACTTTATGGAACCTATTTTAACTATAGTGCAGCTGCAATCTGTTTCAGTTCTGTCTCTGGCAGCTTTAAATATTTTTTGCCAATCCTCTGCGAAGAATTGCCTGAAGTCAGTCAGAAGGATCATCTGTGGGCATTCTCAAGTCTTGCTAAAGACTTAATTAGATGAAGGTCTTGGACTTTGACCGACTGATTCAAATACATGAATATGCTTTGAACCAAACCATTCCATTGTGGCTCTGCCTGAACGTTTGAAGTTATCCCTCTGGAGAAGGTGACGCTTCACCCAGGTGTCCAGTTTTCTGGAGCCTCTAACTGTTTTTGCTTTCATTTTCCAACGTCACAACGCAGGAACACACGTGTTTCAACGTGTTTTTCACAGTGATGCGCAGTGCTATTTTTATGCAGGCTGGCCATTCTATGCTCATCTACCCAGAGCACCTACTTTGCATAAAATCCTAATAAAATGTACAGCAGGTTGTGGTTGTAACGCGTGTGAGTACTTTTCCTAGACACTGGATAGCGATGCCAGCGCCAAAAAAAGTACCAGAACTCATCCTGACCCATCATAACTAAACATATAAAACGATAACCCTGACAATCCATAATGTACTTCATCTACCTTTATCTCACTACCCCCCAGGCAGCAGTCTACACACAAAAGCTTCTGACCCCTGTCCAAAGCAACACAGAGGAAAACAGCTGCTGGCCAGACTTTGGAGTCAAAGGAAACATGATCCCACATCTCCTGGCTCAATCCTTCATTCACTAGGAATTCCTCAGCTACCAGATCCTTTCCTTCTCTAGAACCTTAGCATCGCCGAAAAGTGAGAACCACATCCTCAAGAAGATATAAAACACTCTTTCTTGGAGGCTTTTTTTGTAGTTCACTATATATCGCCAGCTTGGTTTAGCCTTAAATAGGAAAAAAAAGAGATCATTACATTTGTACTTTAGGTACTTTTCCTAATATTTACTTGACGTTGTTACAAACTAGTTAGCAAAAATGTGCGTAGTATAAAAAAAAAGGTTAAACAGGTATAAAAGAAACTTTAAAATATATGAAAACAAAACAAAAGAAACCCATAAACTTTATACTTTCACCCTAAAGGGAAGAAACTGAGTAAATTCTACTCTTTATTTGGGCTGTAGACCCAGTCCAGCTACCCATTCACGCCAACCAACTGAATCCTAAAGTAAACATTAAGGGAGGACAGCTGCAGTGCGCTGGAACACAATGACCTCCAAATACTGCCAAATCACTGACTGCACTGGGAAATAGGGGTTTACTAGGAAAAAGGGGGAGAGGGGGGTCAAGGAACTGGAATATTGGATTCCAACTAACGTAGAGAAAAAGCGCACAGTCAATTCTTCACTTCAGTCAAGATCTACCATCACTGGAAACCTCCTAACAAATCAGATCCATTAGGTTATATGAGGATTAAAAAGAAGAAAAGTGAATCAGTTTATACCGAGAAATCCTGATCTTCAATACCAAACCTCTCCCTGAGGTTTCGAAACACGAGGGGGCAGTACTCCTTGAATTTGAAATGGCTAGGCATGTTCTCTCTGCAAACACAGAAACGAAGCAAATCAGGAAACGAAGCGCAACGATCATGGGATGGATGCAAGGCTGAAATACGATTCTCCTCAGCCGTGCAACAATTTAGGGGAAAGCAAACATTTTACTACATTGTTTTAAAATGTATTTAAAAAAACAAAAACTTACTTGTTGAAGAGGTGGTTGTCCACTTTAATCTTAGAATAGGCCTTGAAGTCATCTGGCATTAGCATGATGGGAATCTGAACATGGCTCAACTCGTTTATCTGTGAAGAGAAAAAAAGAAGATCATCAGCATATTGTATTTCATCTAAATCAAAACCCTCTGATAAGACTGAGAAAAAAATATAAAGAGCTGGTATTACAGGGAAAAAAGCTTTTGCCAAAACTAGTGGAAGCCTGACAATAACCTGCTGCTTATGACACTTTAAAAATAGCCGACATTGGAAACCTGAAAAACTTTAAAAAAAATGAAAAACGTAACTTATGAAACCTTTTTTATGACAATATTGTGGGGTTCAAAGGTCATTTTAACAGTGGTTAGTGCAAAGGTTGCCATTTTAACATATTCACATGACGACGTATTCATAAATGCTGGTTATTCTAGGAAGATGACAACCTCAGTGTGGTCTGATATTGGTCAGGCTTCACTCACGTCCAATAAAAAAAAAAAAAAAAAAAAACATGCTTTACCAATTTGCCAATCACCCACTAATCAATAAAAATTCCCATCAGGCTGGCCAGACCTCTGAACAGAAACAAGCAGGTAAGGAAAATTAATATAAAATGCCAACACATGCCTTTGTCAGCTATAGCAAATACAGCCATTTTTACAGAAAGATAGATTAATTTTGCAACTCATTGGGCCAGTGCTTTTTCTTTCTTTTATTGTTTAATCAAAGCAGGATGACTTGAAGTTATTATTAGGACTCAGATAAGCACACAGAGTTCAGGCCTGGACCAATCCCCTCGTCTAAGCTCTGGGTATTATGAGAAGTCTATAAATGGTGCCAAAACTGTTGAAGTTTAGAGGTCTTTTAAATAGACAGCTTAAAAAAGGCTGGAGTCTTGTAAATAAAGAAAAAAAAAAGCTTCAGAGACCTGCTGGTGTGTGACGAGCAAGCCATGAGGGTAGAGGGGGCATCATCTGTGCTGCAAGACTGAAAAGTAAATCATAGATTCACAGTTTGTCTTACGTTTTGTGTAATAGGCTGTTATGTGGCACGACGTCTCGTCGGGGATTAGGTGATAACTTCCTCCAGTCTTCTGATTTGTTTCAAAGTGTTAGAATGCGCATCAGGAGTCACAAAGAGGGATTTTTTTTTGTATGTGTAATGGCATATTAACCATTTTGATATAAAAAAAATAAATAAAAAATACACAGAAAAAAAAAAAAAAAAATTCCATAAACAAGAAAATTTTACTTTCTTGTTTATGGAAATTTTTTTCTTAGTTTTAAAATATATTCTCTAATTCCAAGACATATTTTCCATAAATTATACTTTAAATTTTATCTTATAACAAGCAAAAACAATCTTGTAATGATTTAATTTTTTACTTATTTCTAGAGTAGCCTTTTTTTTAGTGTACATTTTAAATAATTTTAGACACAATGACTGGAAGAAACTTTGAAGTTTGTTTGGTGAAAATTAGAGCTGGGCCATCAATCACAGTTCCATTTCCATTTTGATGTTTGGCTCCAGACAATCACATAAAGAATAATCTTTTTTTTTCTTCCAAAAACAGCCATAGTTAAAACAATTTACAAGTACACTGTCGGCCTCCCCTCCTCTGGGCGTCCTGGGTCAGTGCTTGGGTCAGTCTTGACTGTTAATCTGCTGCTGCTGGTGCAGATGGCTCCTTTGATGGCGTTTCCTTACCCAACCTGACTCATCTGTACTCAGCCCATTGTCCTTTTCTTGTCTATTTTTATGTCCTTTTAATGTTGCTACCGAGTGTCTCTGCACAAGAGGGTTGGATTCGGGGCTGGGGGTAATAATTATGCTAAACTAAATCAAATTTATTGGGAGGTGGGGTATATGTGGTGTCATTTTTAATCTGTAAAGCACTTTGAGTTGCAGTTTTTTGTCTGACAAGTGCTTTATAAATAAAGTTTGATTGACTCCTATCCTGTTCTTTAACAGCAATAAATGCTATGTGCTTCCAAACTCAACCACTAATCAATAGTCAGCAAAGTAATAGTGATTAGGATTTTTTTCACCGTCATCAAAAGTCAGAAACTGAAGCCTTGAAAATGACGTACAAATTAAACTAGACACAGACCATCACACAGAGTTAGACTTTACATTCAATGACTGACTATATATTTACAATTATGAGTCGACAGAATGGAACGCAAGGGGACACCTGACATCCTTGCACACTACCAAAGTCAAAGGGTTTCAAACACTTACGGCTCCTTACAGGTATTTCCACTTCTAACGGGACGTGCTCCACATTGCTGAATTACGTAGCTCTGACATTTGTTATGACAGCAGGCACAGCTTGATAAACATATGACGCGTGTGTGCTTGTCTCTGTGCATGTTTCTTTGTGGTGGCCTGCAGGCAAGAATGCTGGCAGGTTGCTCTGTTTGCTCTCTATTAATAACCACGCATTTCAGCGAGACGTTTTTAAATACTGGCGAACCTAAAATGCTAAAACATTCAGGTTTTTACAAACGATAACCTTTATTTACAGATCCCAGCACTCTCATGTAATATGCAGTAATTTAAGACATAAGAACAGTTTTTCCCCCTTTTTTTATTTATGTATTAAAATCATCTTGATGCATTTCTATAACAGATTTCTTTCTTTTATTTTTACATTGTTCAGTTCTTAGCTCATTGACAGAGTCAGCGCTGTAGCTTAGTTTGTCTCTTTTTTCAAGGACAGAGCAAAGAATAAGTAACAATCACGGCACTTTAGACTGAACCATACATTTAAAATTACAAAAAAAGAATAAACTTTCCTGGCCTGGCATTCATATGCACAATGTTATACTGACAGAGAAAAGCCTCAGCGTGACTCTTCACATCTGTCTTTAAAACTTCATCCTGTGTAACTAGATCTGAGTCACTCTCTTTACATGCTCACCGTCTGACACGCTGGATTTAACGCTTGGGTGAGCACCACTGAAAACTCTTAAAACTGCTGCGGAAACATCACACTAGAAATATACCAATCTATTGGCTAATTTCTCCTCAATCAGCTCAGATTAGTAAGAACTCCCAGTATTTCCAGTCTATAAAAGGCATTAACCAATAGTAGGTACTATTTATCACTTTTTCTAATATATTAACTTGTTGTGGCATAATATATAACCCTTCATGATTTTTGCCATCCGACCTAAATCACTAACAGCTGACCTACCGTCTTCCCATCTAGCTATTTGGAGGATCACAGATGCAACTTTTGTTAAAATTAAGAAAATCCATTTCATGAAATTCATATATAATTATGCAGACGAAGCAGTGGTGTCGCCACATTATATAGCCAATTCTATCAGTTCATGTTGAATGGTTGAAGCAGCCTTAGCGGGGAATAGACTACACAAAAATAGGGAAAAAGTGTAGCCTGCAGGTTAACCACAAGCATCATGAGTTCTGACACTGTGCTTTTACTATAAGAAAAAAATGGCTAACTAAATTGTGTCTACAGAATGTAAAACTGCTAAACCAGAGTTCATTCATTCCTGCTAAGTACAGAGACTTTGCTGTATGCATATTAAATGAAAAAGAAACCTCAGAGAATAAAAAGAAGATGAGAAAAAAAGAAGAAAGTAAAAGTGAACAACAGAGAGCCAGGAACAAAAGATATGGAAATGAAGACACTAGTGTGTCAGAGTCAGCAGATGCCATATCCGAGTATGTTTCAGCACCCTCATGTGACAGGCACTGACGTCACGCTGGACGTTATAAAACAGATGCATCCTTGGTACTCGTTATAGGGAGATGTCACCTAATCAGCAGGGCTCTGGTTTACACTTGGGCAGAGATCTTACCTAACAGCACATACAGATTCCTGAGCTGCACAATCCCTGACATAAAGAGGAGCAGACATAAAACTAGAGGGATTTTTTATTTTGAGGGGGGGGGAATAAAAGGAATTACACGATTCTCAGCACTTGGGGAAAAAACAAGCAAAAAGAAACCCATCAAATCTACTGCCTTTACTATTTTTATAGCATTACTGATTTTAGTAACAAATGTCCCAATTTCTTCCTTGGAATTTTTCTACTCCAAATCTTGAAAGTGTAGTTTTAGTGACAATCTTTATCCACATTTAAATTTAGATTACTATGAAAAACCACGGTTTGGATATTAAGCAATTATTCTAGTTGGTAAACACTTTAATATTCCTCTCTAAAAGACGTGGTTAAATCTGTTCAGAAATCTGTACAAAACAGTAACGGGTAAATAGAGTCTATTCGTGTTGCTTTCTATTTTAACAAGCTTTAACATCCTCCTGCAGTTATCAAACTTGCAGAAGAACTTCACACTACCACTTCCTTCTCGTCTACATGGCAACAAAAACTGGTTTTCCGGCCCCCGGGTGAAGCAACTCTGCTATGTTGCCCCATTGAAAAGGAAGTTGGTGAGATAGAGTCAGAACATGGCGTAACCTAGTTTTTCTGAGCACTGACTTCACTAACTTTCGGCAGATGGCACCTCACGGAGAACTGTGCCAATGACTAACCAGGGTTGGAGGGAAACGTTTGAAAAAGGAAGAAGAAACTACTGGCTATTAAATTTATTTTATCTGATTTAAGATAATATGCAACAGATCCAACATCTCCAAGTAGTTTTTCTCTGACACAAAGTGCATTCTGCTTAGATTAAACCTACAAAAGAATTAAGAAGTGATGAAGTAGTATCATAATTTGGTTACATTAACAACAAAAAAAAAGTACATTAAATGCATGACAAGCCACATGGCTCCAACTATAATATGAAAAATAGCAGAAGTTGCTGCATCCGGGCTCATAGGATTTCTCTACTGGTATGCTCTGCAGTGTGACAGTGTTAAAACTGTTTTTGACACATACAGTTCCTAAGTGTCATCGATACTTTTCAAGGAACTGGCATCTGAGAACAAGAAGTGTTTGAAGCATTCACTGTGGAGAGATTTTGCAATGTTGCTCTCACTGGAAAATATCAGGGAAAAAAGAAAAATCTGTGCAAAAGACTTTTTTTTTAAAAACTGTTCCACAATATGGCCACAAAAGCAAAGCCTTGCCAAAAGCCACCTCAGTGGTTCAAAGATGGTTCAATTAAGCTAGCCACATCCTATGTGAATGAAGACTTAAAAAAATAAATCAGTATCTCTTTATGTGGATCACAATACAGGGGAGACGATACGATATATTGTGATACTATGAGTAAAACTATAGTGTGATTTTTTTCAAGCTGAATTCAACTGTAGAAAACTCAGCACTCTAAACACTCCAAGCTGTTTCATACATAAAACATTCAGTTTTTATTACTAGATCGATTTGATCCACTGAAAGGAAGAAGGTGAGACCAGCCACCAACCAACATTCATATTTTTTATTTTACTAAAAAAATTACTCTCGTCATTAATGGTTCCATTCAAATTCAAATTGATACATTGCTTTTGAATATCACTACAAATATTATTACATAAAAATATTGTTTTATATCAGTGTATCAATATTTTCTTACATCCCTAGTATGGCAGAATCTTACACCTACTTGCCAACTCTGTTATAAGTATTCTGGACGGCTCAAAAGCATTAGAACTTCAACCCTCCCTGATGTACATGTAAACATTACCAAGGCTGGAAGAACATGTATAAGGTCTAGCTTCAGAGGTTGTGTAAAATATGTAAACATAAGAGCTATTCTTTACCAACATTTACGTTGAATAGGGCAATCAGGAAAAAAAGTTTTTTTTTGTTTTGTTGTTTTCCTATAATATTTTCTAGCAAGTTAGATGTTGTTTTCCACTTAATTATGATACTGATGAAAACAGAAGAGAACAAATACAGTTATAAATTAGGTTTTGATATATAATTCAAGTTGTGTTCTGGAAATGGACATGACAAATATCCCATCAAGCTATCAGTATTTGAACAAAAAATTCTCAGCTTCTGAAAGTAGCTCACCTCAAGTCTTCTTCACTTAGCAAAAACATCCACTCCAAAGAGTTTTGGTGTGAGACAAATTCTAATTTCTAAATTGGGATTTACCAGAAGCAAGGAAAAACAGAAACACAGAAAACCCTGCTCTTTTTCAGATCTGAACACACTATGGAAGTTACCACCAAGTCACACTGACAACCTTCTCTGGTGTTGATGCTGTTACTGAGTGAAGAAGACTCAAAGTTAACCATTTTTCTTATCAGATGCATTGAGTTGTGAGACGTTTTTAAAAGAAAACTGTTCTTTACAACACCGTGTGACAGTTTGAAGGTTAATTTAAGACTAACAGAGCAATATTTCATACAGATAACAGGAAGGTTAAATATATCACTAAGGTTAGTAACTTAATTCAAAGCTGCCGTTTCACCATTTTGAGCCATCTACCGTTGTCATATGCAGACATGTAGAGACGGGAAATATTCTGGAACCCATTGAAGAAAAGATCTACGTTTTTTGCAGTACACATAGACTCTTGTTTTCCTACAGCTATTAGCACAAACTGTCTTCAAAATGTAATATATGTTAAAGACAGTTTATCAACCATGTAATTTTGTCTATGCTTTTAAAAAATTTGAAAAACCTTTATTTACAACAGCCTTTTCCAAGTATCAGCTGATACAAAAAAACAAAAAGAAGCATAAACAGAAAATAGTAAACCAGGGTGCAGCCTACATATAGAACAGTACCTGAAACTAGAGCTGAAACAACTAATTGATTTAATCGATTAAAATAGATTTTTAAAATGGTTGACGACTAATTAAGTCATCAATTAGTTGCTTAACCCCTTAACGTTCCGAAAGCTAATAGTATTGTTTTTTTTTTACCATATATGGCAATAAAGGACACAATCATAAGTGTGAACACAGCAGTTGTCTTTGTCACCCCCCCATTCCCTCCTAGAAGAATAATTATGACCAACTCAAATTTTTGCAGCCTGCTGTCCCTCACAAATCTGATCTTTGAAATGTTTGAGTTCATTTAACTGAAAGCAGAATATCCAAATTTAAAAAGCCACATTTACTCCAACACCCCACAGACCATGGAAATGCTGTGTTTAGTGAAGGTAGGTTAATTAATTCTGAGAGCCCCAATGTTGCCCCAAAATATTGCCCAACTAAGTCAGCCTCCTTCATTCCCGAAATGAAAATGTCATTTTCATTTCATGGGCTGATATATTTTTGTTAATAATGCTGTACATTAATTTGTATGGAATTCTACCTCATCTTGTATTTTTATGCATAAAAAATTATTCTGGACAAATATCTTGCACTGTTACGCTCATTTTACACTGTTAACTGTGTTCAGGTCAAATAAAATAGATTGCAGTGAACTGCACACACAATTCTCGTGTTTTCACAGTTCTTAATCAAAATTTGTTCATAATAATCTATATAGGTGAAAGTAATAGCCAAATATAATTATTAATAAAAGCAATGAATTAAGTAATCATAAAAGTAATCGACAGATTAATCAATTATGAAAATAATAAGTTAGTTGCAGCCCTAGCTCAAACCTTTCGGCATTCTAGAATATATTACAGATATAAGTCTTTTATGGCTCTAAATATATATAAAATGTAGATAACACATAACTTGATTACTTAAATGTTTTACTTTAAAAAAATCTAAAGTCTTAGACTTAAAGATGGAAGTATTCTACAAGTTGCATAATGCTCAACCCACAATAATCAGCAGGCACACCAACATGCAGGCTTCAATCACAATCCCAGTGATTATGCAGTACACTATTTTAGATCTAAAGCTCATATAACTCATACTCAACCGCCCTTGTATGTCAATTACGTTTGAGTAGGCAGACACCATTTAACACAAGCCTCCAACCACTCATGCAGGTTATTTGTGACTGTGTAAAAACCAAAGTGATGTATGAAAATCAACATTTGGTTCTCACTAGGCTCAGAAATAAATAAAAAATGACAGAAAGCCACGATTTACTTTAACCACAAATATTTTTACTTAACTATAGGGAATTGAAGTTCTTTAGCTAAACCTGATTAAGCTGATTTAATAATAATAATTTATTTATATAGGACGTTTGAAGATATACATCACAAAGTGCTGTACAAGGTTAAAAACATAACATTATAAGAATACAACCGTACATAAACTATTCATAATAAGCCAGTTTAAAAAGATGGGTCTTAAGCTGCTTCCAAAAAGCTCCTCGGATCACATAAAACATAACTGACAGGCCAAAGTGTTGCTAAGTGTTGGTGCTATTACTGCAAACGCTCTGTCTCCTTTGGTCTTCAGTCTGCATTTGCAGATGGATAACAGTCCCTAATCTCAAAGTTCTTGATGTGAGATAGGGGTTTATATTGTCCAAAATGTTTGATGGAGCTGTACCATGTAGAGATTTGTACATTCAAACCAGAACTTTGTACTGGATCCGGTACTTCACAGGACGCCAATGCAGAGAAGTAAGGATTGGTGTAACATGCAAACATTTTGAAGACCTTGTGAGGAGTTTTGCAGTGGCATTGTGAACCAACTGAAGTCAATCTATTGAACCCCCACAGAGTCAGGTAAGAATGGAGTTGCAGTAATCCATCCTGGATGAAATAAAGGCGTGAATAGCCATTTCCATCTGAGCCCTAGATATAACTGATCTAAGCTTCGCAATGCTTCAGAAGGGAAAAAAAAAAGAAAAAAAAAAAAAGAGAATTTTTTTTTTACATGAGGTTCAAAGGAGCAGCTGGCATCGAATGTAAATGTTTTATGGTGGGTTGGATGTAAGTAGCAAGAGATCCTAGGTGCTTGGTAATTGAAGGTAAGGAGTTTTCCTGGGGACAGATCAAAACCTCTTTTCCAAAACGCAACAAACGCCATTTAAAAAAAAAAGAACCCATTCACTGCTCAAACAACGTTTCTTGCCAAATCGCTATAATTCCTTGTTAAAATGTAGGTACAAGATGCCGTTTTTTTACAAACCGCCATAAGTGCCGATCCTATTTTTTGCCCAAACGCGATATATCCTCTCAACTAATTAGAATTCAGTGAACGGTCTACGCTATGTTTCCATAGTGTGTTAAAGCGTGCAGGCGATTGGCTGACCTGAAACCTGAGGAACTTCCAAAGCAGACCTCTGTTAAGGCTGAAAAAAAAAAAAAGATTTGCTGGCTCTACTAGGAGCAACAGGTGTGTCTGATCCTCCCCATTTTCTCAGGAGTCCGAATTTCAGTGACCCTCCCGAAAATCTCACAGAGCCAAAATTCTCCCGAATTTCTCCCGATATTTGACGGCGTCATGTATCATGTACACTCCCCGTTTCTTATGTGAGAGGGATGGAGAATAAAACTTGTTACATTTTTATTTTGCCAAGGAAGGTGCTGTGAGGTACAGTTTCCTCATTTCAGTCATGAAAAGCCATCACCTGTTGGTGAAATTCGCAGTTTTCAATCCAAAATAGATTAACTACGCGATTCACATGTCTGATGAGGGAAACAATCAGCTGTAATTAGTGACGCAAAAGCGAGCCGCAAGTCTTCAGAATGATAAGCTGTAATTTCAGTTACTTTTTACATCTTGTGAGATATTTAGGATTAAAAACTGAAACACGGAGTGATCCATTCAGGTTGATCTCTCTCTCTGGAAATGGATGGATTTATAGCGTTTTGAGGAAAAATTTAATTAACTTTGAATTTATCATCAACAATATTGTTGTTTGATTTAATAATTATTGGTCACAAATTGAATATATTCACAAAATGTGTGGGTCAAGGCAAAAAAACGTATTTTCCTGAAAACTATTGAAATGGATTTATTGCATTTTGGAAGAGAGCGCTTCATTTTCTCCTTGTTTAACTAAAGAGACTTCTGATTTAACCAGGATTTGATTGACTGTATATAGCCCTGTAAGACTGATAGTTTTGAAAAGAGTTTTAAAAGACATTAACAACTGAATGTCATTTGCATACTATTGCAAAATAATCTATTATTCTGACTTTGTCTCATGAAATTGACAACACATTAATAAGGTTTCCTACATATTTAATATTAGTCTCTTCTCTTAAATATTCCCCTCATCTGGCTATTGTGTAAATAATCTAGTGATACAAATAATCAGGAAATGTCCTGACATTGATAGGAACTATTTGCCAACTATCAGGTTCAGTTTCTGATGTTAAAGTATGTTCTTGCCTGTTGGTTACTTGTTTAGTTAACAACGAATAACAGCATCGTAAACCTTTTTCCAACATGGCTATTTTACCGTTTCAGCATTTCGTATCTCCAGTTTCATACAGATCATTTATTGAGTCGTGCCGGTGATAGGACGGAGCAGTAATTGGGATTTAATCAATTATTTAAACAGATTACAATAACTTATCCGTTATGCCATGTTTAACACTTCACTCTTGTCGAACGGGAGCTTTAGAAACCTTTTCAAATTCATTATAAACATCAAACAGATGGCTTACCAAATCTGCAGCTGTACTCAACTTTGTAATTATTGCTCTATTGAGAGTGAGGAGTTGTCGTCACTGTACAGATCCCCTCCCCTCGATATCGCAGTCTCCGCCATGTTGGCATCATTCCAGCGGCAAAAACCGTGATTGTTTAGGGTGTTGTTAACTCGGTAGTAGAGGAGGCTCTCACAATTCCGCACTGTTTTACCATGCCTGGAACTCACTGCTGTTAAAAATATCTCTACTACCTCACACAATGCATAAGGAAAACATAGGAACAAAGGGAATACAGTTTTTAGGGTACCAAAATGGAAACAGCATCAAGGAGAGCAAGTCTCTGACCTGATTGTGAGTCACAAATGACAGTGATACACTTTGGCAACTACTGCTGCCAGTGGGGCAAAAATGGTTAATCTAACCAGGACATTTACATCTTAAAATCACACATTTAACTACCCTAGCCAAACCAGAACCGGTTTGTCAGCCCCCAGCAAAAAAACCTGGTGCCATAGAGTCTATGCCTGGTACAGTATGTGTCTTTATGTTAAGAAAAATTACCTTGCTTGTACAACCCTGTTTTCGCCACCTGGAGGCTTGTAGATGGCCAAGTCCTGCACCCAGCCACAGCAGAAAGCCTCGTAGCTTTCCAAAGGCTTGTGGCTTTTAAACTCCTGTATTGTGTAGTAAATCACACCAAAAAATACCACAGTTTTGCTGTAGGTATAAGCTTGTCCCTGTAAGGTCCATTTTCTTTTGCCTTGACTTTCTCCATTGCTCTACTTTCTTAGTTTCCTTGTATTCACACATCTGTCCCGCCGAAATAATAAACACGCAAAAACTGGCAACCGATACAGTCTCCAACCATCATGGCCGACCAACTCACACCCCGCCCAAGTAGGCATGTGACTCCTCACTCTCAATAGCACAGTAGGCTAAAATGCTTATCCTGCCATTCTGCCTAACAGGTAAAATACAGCCAAATATCACCTTATCTTTCCCTTTTCTGACACCACCATAAAGGCTGGATGAGCTTGCTATGTTATCGGAAATTTAAATTGTCAGCACTGGTCCCTCTTTTGATTTTCGGCCTTAAATATTCCGGGAAGCTGCTGCAAGCAAAGGGAGGGGCTGAGTTGTGTACCTGCTTCGCGACGCTCAAAACATGTATAAGAAAACATCTCAGTTTTTTTCAGGATTTGGACCCAAAAGATGAGGGAACTAATTATGTTTTCTAGTACTGGCTATATCAAAATATTGATCGATTTAGCAAACCCTCTTCTTCTGCTGCAATTTTTGCTCTTCAGTGGTTTTATGAGGGGGAATGTGTGACTAATACACATAAAAACTTCTGTGTTGAAATTGCGTAAAGCGGCTCTATCAAAGTAAGAACATGCCCTGATAGCGTACTAGCTGTCAGTAACCCAAGTGATGCAGAAATCAGCGACACCTAATACCCCACTGTTAAGTACTGCATCGGTCTTTGTCAGAAAGTCTTTTACCATTAAAATATTACAATAATTTGGCAGAGGCAACAGGTAACACTGGAGGAGAAAAAAGAAGCAAAAGCACATCTGACTGGCATCCATCACTCCTTCCAAAAGAGTATTCAGCTGAAAAGTTTACAGCCTGCTGCATCCTCTAGCCAAACCTAATGATTTAATATACTCCTAGATTTATTTCTTAAAAAAGCATCTTCTTTTAGGCATCGTATGGGGAAGTCTTGCATCCTCTCTTTTTCCAAAGGTTTGAAAATAAAAAAACTATGCTTATTAAGAATATAACATTGAATGTGTGAAAGCTATAGCGGAATAAAACGGAACTAGATAAAGATGTAAAAACTTGCAGTGCAGACGTCTGGGGAACCTGATATAAGTCAAGAAAAGCCTGATCTTAAACGGAGTGGAAATACAGCCTAGAGCAATAAAAACACAGGGTGACGGGTGTAAAATATAGTTTCTAAGCTGGATCACGCAACACAAGTAAAAACTTCAATGGCAGTAGCACTCTGTAGAAGATTTTTTATTTATTTATCATTCTATATTTTGACAAACCAATGAATTTGACCGAACAGCATGCTGCACAAAATAGTAGACACAAAAAGGCGCTGGTGCTTTATACACATTCGCTATGAACACTGCTGTGTCAAGCAGCAACTAAAAAACATTTGCTTTCTACCACTAATCAGTTTTTTTATAGACTTTGATCGGTGTATAGGTATGCAATAGTTTCGTGAAGCACAGTACAGAATGGGTGAATTATGTTCTCCTTTTAAACAGAAAGGATGTTCAGTCACCGGTAACATCAGCACTTTTGCAATAAACGTTTTTGCGCTGAGACTGGAACGACATCAGACAATGCCTTTTCAGTGTTCCCCTCAGGGTACCAGCGAGTGAGGTGCCACCTTTTTTTTTGTTTGTTTTCTTTACCCAGAATCATCAGAGATATTAGCTATGAGTCACTGTTGAAAATATTTATAGCAACCACCTTGCAATAAACAGAATGAGACTTAGCTACCTTGAACAGAGCAGAGATATAAAAGGAAGAGGGAGGAGAGTTGTGAATTTAAGTGTGTCATCTAGACGAGAAAGCTGAGACAAATTAAATCTGCTGGTTTTCAGGACAATCATTCAGCTAAAGAAAAATGTGACGAAAACAAAGTGAAAGCAAAGAAGTTATTATTTTATCATCTGCCGGTATAAAGAAAAAGTTGAACCTCAATTTGAACAAAAAAATAAAAGCATGTTTTTGATGGTGTTGGATTTAATTTAAGATCAACGCTATTCTAGATTTTACACGTGGTTTAGTGTAATGGCCAGAACATGTCAATATGGGAAAAAAGAAAATTATCTTAGATCGCTGTACCAACAAAACAGTCACACTGTTTTTTGTTTTTTTAACATCAATCTTACTGGTCTAAAAACGAGGTTTGTGGGATTTTTCCTGACTTGGTTTAGTGACCAATCACACCAAACTCTGGTTTCACAAGAAGAAGTTGGATTTGGGGGGAGGGGGGCTGCATTTGTGGAACTTGTACATCAGCGCATGTTTTTGCATGTTGCTGCAATCAGGTTGCATTCTCAAGCCTCACCCTAAAATTGTTCCATTACAGTGTCCTGTTATTTACAGACTTTGAGGTTTCTTTCGAAATCACTTTAGTGTAGTAAGTAACCCTATAATAACGCCTTCATTAGCCTTCACACCCTACCTCAGTGGCTCAATCCGGTGATTCAATACAGAGTGCCATTTATTAAAGACGGCAAGCAGAACATTCTGGAGTCAAACAGCAGGAGATTTAGCCTAAAGGCATGAGAAGAAAATGTGCCAACCGATTCCCTTCTCCTTCATATGAAATCCAAGAGAACAGTTTTAACATGCACACTCCAACTCTCCTCAGCCTTTTCAGCACATTTCTTAAGTAAAAAAAAAAAGATATATATCGGCCTTTACCGAGACAACTTATTCTTTCTAGGCATGTGTGAGTAATCGCACAAGTGCCGTAAACTGGTGTATTGCTAAAGCTTAAAAATTCAAACTGCACAAACGTTAAACATTTTAAAATGTGTTTAAGTTGGCGGTTTACGTCAAATTCAATAACATGAGTTATAAATCTGCAGCTCTCTCCCGAAAGTGATCTAATAATGCGCACAGCAAAGCTGTACGGAGTCAAACCCGCTTTGAACCTCACTTTGCCCCCAGGCTTAACACCACAGCCAGCTGGACAGTAATCCAACCAGACTACAGCTTAGATAAAGAACTACACCTCTGAATCTTCAGAGCTCTTGGCTTTACATTTGCAAGGCTATTTTCAGGATGTGTAATCCAAACCCAAGTGTAACCCTAACACTGCACCAATAAGCACCTGCTCTCCTGGGTGAGCATCGGTTGGGGTGGAGGGAATAAAATGTCATTTTCTGACGATTTTTATAAACGAGCGATACTCAGCATTGATAAATGAGACGCAACGTGTGGCTAGCTTCTAAACCCCATGACAAGGTAGAGTTTCATTCCTCAAAGTTCAATTTATTTCATCAATTTAGCTTGAAATAATTGTATCTGTCAACTGTCATATTCTATGTAGGGATGTGTATTGGTGAGAATCTGGTGATGAGACGATACGACATATTCTGATATATTGTGATAATATGAGTAAGACTAAATGTATGTTGTGATTTTTGAAACTGAATTTAAGTGCTGCAAAAACTGGCAAAGTATTATAAACACTCCAACCTGTTTCATACATAAAACATTCAGTTTTATTACTTGATCAATTTCATCCACTGGAACGAAGAAGGTGTGCCAACTACCAGTCATACTGGTATTCTTTCAACAAAAACTACCGTCATCATTAATGGTTCCATTCAAATTCTAAATAGTAAAATAAAAATGTATACATTGCTTCTGAATATCGATATAGTGGAACAAAATATCACAATATATCAGCATATTGATATTTTCCTACATCCCTAATTCTTTTTAGACTTCAGTTAACTAAGAAACCTTTGTCCTCTTTAACAGCAGAAATTGCGACTGGCAAGCCATACCAGAAAGGTTTGCACCGAATTGTATCAAATCTTAAATCTATATAAATGGAGATTATATAAAACAAACATTGATGAGAAATGTTGTGGATACTTAAAAAGGTCAAGTGTTTTCTCATTTCTCTAGTGTGCCAAATTTAGAACGAATGAATTAGATGTTTTGTTGGGCACATAGCAACAATACAAGGCATCTATTTACATTTACAGACTCTACAGTACTGGTAAGCTGTACATGCAAAAAAAAAAAAAAAAAAAGGAAACAAAAGAACTAAAATGAGGAATTTGATTAGAAAAACACACAGATCTCTGAATACAGCCCACAGCTTGTTTTAAAGAGGCTCACAGAAATGCCAACATTAGGTGTTTTGCATTTTCACGGACGTGTATGGTAAACTGTAGAATAAGCAAACGAGGCCAGTTGACGAGCAAAACAACACTGCTTGTTTCAGTAGCATGATGAGAGCGCTTGTCCAGTGAAAAAGTTTAATTTAGGCATCAACTCAACATCTGTTGGTAGTACGAATCTATTTAAGATTTCCTCTCCCCTTCACAGAACGACCATTGTAAAACAAATTTTTAAAAAGTGTAATAAAGGCAGTACATTAACAACCATTGCGACCGTCTGATCTTCTTCGTTCTAGGTACACGCAATTAAAAAGTTGGCACCAGAATCCATTACCAGGACTCGTTTTTAGAAAATGTACCTCTTCTTTTGGACCTTTCTAGTGCACCAAAGATAGAAGTCTGACTTTTCTTGACACAATGCTTCCCTTTGCTTTCACAATTGCTGCTGCATCTGTGGCTCCATCTCCATGTTAGAAGTATTTATCACTGAGAATTTACAGAATGGGTTAGCTTAAAAGCCCAATTTATAAAATAGACAACAAACAGCTTACAAAAGTTTCATATGAACTGGGTAGGTTATAACTGATTAGTATCAAAAGAACCTCAGACGTCTACAAATTAGGTCAGGACCTTTTCTATCTTCTTTTTCCCCCCTGCGAGAAAGAAAGCAAGCAAAACAACAGCAAACCTGTTTTAAAAAAGGCCTAAGCTGCATTTAAAATCAGTTGTACGGCTTTTTCGGGTTGTATGTTGTGAAAGCTCTATACGCCACAAAAAGGGGATTTAGTTCTGCTGCAATCAACAGATCGGTTTGGTAGCCATGTGTAATAACATAAACTGTGTTTGTGTTTATGTTTTTAATGTGGGTGAAGTCGGTCACCATGCTGTGCTAATCAAGGGGAACCACAAGCACTCAGTAAAAAAAAAAAAATTCTTTGTCATTTCCGCTAAACTTCTCTTTCTATTGCTTAATTGCAATGTCACTCAGTAGGGATGTAAGAACGTTTTACAGCATAACATTGGTGGCTAGTAAGTGGATGTGTATGGATGTGTGCCTCACTATGAAAGAACCGCCTCTGAATATCGTTAACAATCCCAGTAAACTGAATTAGACTCATTGTTTAAATATTTTTTTTAAATAGGAACAGAAGCTCGGATTACACATCTTATTTGGTTTATCATCCTAGTAGCAGGGCGTAATAACATATTTACATTATGCTGGACGTATTTGAATGAATTTCTGACTGTCAAGTTCTGGTTCAGAGTTGATAGTGAGCAAAGGGAAGACGAGGAAGTGAGTGATAAGGTGCCTTGGATAGGAAGGGAAGATCTGCTCTCTCATGACCCAGAACCATACCAGCTTATTCTATACATGCACAACAGAAAGCCAAAGAGTAGAGAGAACAACCCAAAACAGCACTGGATAATTCCTGCAGCGCCAATCTTTTAATTAGACAGACACACATTTCAGCAGGAGATCTAACCACCCCGACACGTGTCATCGCGTGTAACACAACACATGGTTTTGACAGCAAATGTGGCTTATCGGGAACCGTCAAACAGGCGAAGAGGGGAGAGATGAGTGTGGATCATCATCATCATCATCATGACAACGATCTGACTTACCGAGTGATTGACTCCCCACATGAGCACGCTGAGCAGAGGGTCGCTGGCACGGAAGAGCTTCACTTTCTGGGCCACGAAGTGTTTCTTCTTGGTCTTCGTTTTGCTCGCAATAGATGCGGCGATGCTGGCCGCCGAAGCCATGTCTCAAGCAAACTGGGTGGTTGCTGCAGTCTGTGCGGTGGATGATGTGCAGAGAGAGAGACAGAGATAGATACAGAGAGTCTCCTCTTGAAGCTTGGCACCGTGGCCTCACAATGTAGTAGTGTTGACGCTATTCATTTAGCCAGCTAACAAACCGAATGGCCCCGAGTGTTGATTCACGGTAGAGTCGGTGGGGTTCCGTCTTAAGAAGGGATGAAACCAAGCTAACAATGCTGCTCTTCCTTCCTCGACTCGTCTGGAGCTCTCACTGAGCTGGCGTTAGCATTGCTAGCTAAGATAGGATAGCGAACAACAACGGTTAATTTAGTTAAAAATAATAATAATAAAAAACATACACATACATGAACGCTGACAACTGGATGAAATGTAAATTACCGCGAGAAACTGCGAACAAGCGAGGTTTTATCCCCGAAAGGAACGATTAAAATAACAAATGAATGATGCCGAACGGATAACCAGGATACAGCTATCGTCTCCCCCACCTTCGTTGGCCATATGACGGTGCAAAGCAGAAACAGGCTCCGCCGCTCACCGCTACTTCGCTGCCGTTAGCTCGCAAGCTAACCAGCGCTTCTACTAGCCAGCTTCCAGGGTCCTCCTACGCGTTTGTAGTCAGTCCGTAGAAGATGGCAGGGGCGTATCCTGTCACGTCCGTGCCCCGTTCGACATGAAACACCGAGCAGCAGACAAAACGACGTTAATGTCCACCGGAGGTCAGCTCCAACTCCGCAGCACTGATGTTCATGTGTGCCGCTGTCAAATGACAGCTCGACGGATGGGAGGTGACAGTCCGAGCCGTGCAATGTCTGCTGCTGCGCTGATTCGCCGCACCTCCCTCCCTCCCTACACACTATAAGCCTCTGGCGCTCTTCTGTAGCACAGAGCAGACTTTTTTTATACACACGTAAAGGTTTTTTAACGTCAGGGATTGTGCATGTTCTACATTTCCCATACATGTTCGAGCTTTTGTTGTAATAGTGATGTATTAGCAGAATTCCACCGGACATTCCCAGTGCTGGGTTTGCTTAGGATGAGATTAATCACAGGCTCTCTTTTCAGGAAGCAGCGCGATAATGTCCCTCACTACAAGAGAGGTAATGTCTTTAGAGGTCATTTTGTTTTCTGGCGCATACTAGGCTGTTTCCACTGGCAGATTGCTGTGTCAGTACCTCTGTAAAAGCTGGAAGCCTGAATGTGCTGATTCTGTTTAGACCTCATTTGTTTTATGAGTCACTCTTCATGGCCGCACATTTAAAGACCGGCCGTCCTGTTGCCAACGCAGGTCCGGTCGCCCTTTCAACAAATCAATAAAATAAATGATTTCTCCCTGTTTCTCGTGTTTTACCATACATTGGGATATACTTTCGTCATATAACAACATACAACAGGGTTCCATCGCGTTTTGAAAAATGAATCAGGATTTATCATTTCCCAATTAAGTTCAAATGAATGGCAAAGTATTTGTATGTTCAGACTTCATTGTCTCATTCCCTATTCCTTTATCTTAAAGGTCCATATAATAAAAGCATGTGTAGCAATCCACACATTTGCAGAGCACGGAAGCGGATACCATCCATCTATCTATATTTAAAACGAATAGGCTACCTACTCATCTATTTGCTGTGTTGAAAAGTAAATCGATTCAGAATCGATTCTTATAAACATTTTAAGAAACCAATCGAACCACAAGTTCAAAAATCGGTTTGATTGTTTCACAAAATATAGGAATAATACAAAATCCAGACAGCAGTTTTAAGGCTTGTTCTGAAAGAGTTAAAACAGTTTTTCCTGGTAAACTGTTACTCACCCAGTGTTAAGTCATTTAATTACAGGTATATAATTTAGATAATACCCCCCCCCCCAAAAAAAAAAGTTTTTAATAGTACTGACCCGTATTTATATTGAAAATCGGATCCTGATAATCGATTCTAACTCTTGAGAATCGAATAAAATCTATTTTTGAAATTTTAACCTGCAGCCCTTTATCTTCCTTCCTTCCTTCCTTCCTTCCTTCCTTCCTTCCTTCCTTCCTTCCTTCCTTCCTTCCTTCCTTCCTTCTGTCCGTCAGAGGACCTTACAACACTAAATAAATGGTGCTTATATCCTTATAAAGCCTGATTAAGCATACCAACACTATTTATTGTTTGAGGTAGTTTTTTAACATTTAAACTTCCGTTGACAGACATGTTAAAAGCTAATTTTCCCTCTCTGACATTGGTTGCCTAGCAACTAAACGTCAACTTCCCTTTCTCATAAACCCATCGGACTTCCATCGAAGCGGTTCGTTGCCTATTACAGAAGTTGCTTTTAATTGTGCAGTTGTCAGCTACAGGTTAGTTTAGCAGTTTACCTAACAATACTTAACAATTTACCTAACAATATGGGAAAGAAGTCGAAAAAGGAGAGCGAGACTCCGTGCAAGGAAACGGTACAAAACTCACCTTTTTTTAACAAAGCACAACTATATGAACTTTTATTTAATAAAAACCAGAAGCTGAAAACTATTTTTGGTTACAGGTTGATATCCTATCCATAAAATAAGTGATTCTCAAGAGATGTAGCACAATCTGAACTTTAGAATTTCCCAAAAGAAATCTTACATTTACTTTAAGTATTAATTTTGAAAATAATCCTATGTCAAGAAATTTTCCATTTTTATCAAAAACAGGCAAACTTATTTGTATCCCTAGCTACCCCAGTAAAATAACATTTATTGTAAGCAGTTTCTGAATTATTATTTGCTCTTTGAAAAAGATCAGAGTTTCTATGAATATCCAACTATTCCAGGTTTTTATGTTTCTTTGAGGTGTTAACTGTCAGGCTGTGGCTGTCACAGTATCACATTTCTGCAACCATACAGATTGGCATCTTGGGGTCACCAAGTCTCCAAAACGACCATTATGCATTATCTAAATGCCAACCAGGTTTTCACAACTTATGTTGCATAAAAGTATGTGAGCTTTGTTAAAATGAGACTAAAATTGAGTCTTATAGATTAGAGAATCCCGCTGTTATGCACGGTGGAGGATCTGTGATGATGTGGGCTGCTCTCCCTTCTAAAAGCTCATGAACCTTCTTATTGTGGCATCATGAACTCTAGAAGATTTAAAGCAAAAACTGGTGGGCTCTGCCAGAAACCTGAAAATTGATTATGTTTTAATAGTATAAGATTTAAAACAGCAATGGTTCAACAGGCAGTTACTCAAGTTGTCCATGGATTCAAAACCTATTAAAAATCTTTGTGATCATCTGAAGAGAAACTATAATCTAGAGATTCCATAGAGGAAGGCTCAAAGTGCCTTTTTGAAATATTATAAAAGAAAACTGTCATCACCTCTATTATTGACAGCAGGGGTACCAACGATTTTGATATTTTTTTAAAGGTATGTGTCCTCACTGAATAAATGCACCTAGATTTAAGGTTGGATTAAAAAAAAATAGTTCCAGAGATGTTTGAGAGAAAATATATTATTTCAAAATATGAATTTTGCAGTTTTTCTACAAGTGTGGCAACAAATGTGTCCATCTGCACATTAAGGGTTTTCTTTTTCTTTTAATAGTTCCATCTTTCTCTCTCTGCACTCAGTTTGAACCTCTGTCTCTAGTGAGTAAAGCCCCAGCAACTGTGGTGTTGCTGTTAAACTCCCAAGAGGAAGATATTCTAGAAAAAGCATGTGAAGCAATCCGCACATTTGCAGAGAAAGGTAGGAGACACCACAGACAATAACCAAATATATTTGTTTGTGTATAAATTAATATTTCACTGCTTTGTTCTATTTTAACTCTTTAATTAATTTTCATTCACATTCAGATTTCCTTTTGTATTAAAACGCCTAATTTGCTGCCATGCTGAATCTTTTTTGCTCGCTGTCTCCCCCTGTTGTTAGGAGATGAGAACAAAGTTTCTCTGCTGGGACTAGGAACACTTGAGCCTCTCTGCAGGCTTATTGCGCACAGCAACAAACTGGTCAGACGCAATGCCTTCATGGCCCTGGGTATTATGGCCACCAATGGTGTGTTCTGTCTAATTACCCGTATCATAGCCAGCTATTAAATTAGCTTTAATGTGTTTAAATGAAGGTTTTGCAAGAACCTAACTTTTGCCAATATCAGTCCATTTTCCTTTCCATCTTGCTGCCTTTTGACTAATAAGATTTACATGTTTTAAAACTTTCACTTTGAACAAATGATTTGTGACTTATTCTCCTTTTTTTCATTGAAAGGTGAAGTTAACAAGGCTCTAAAAAAACTGAATGCCATTCCATCAATTATACAAAAGCTCACACCTGATGGTGAGCTATTATGATTTTCAAATGTATTTGCCTGATTTTTGTGTAAATAATCAAAACATTAAGTAGATGTCTTATTTTTTTAGACATTTTATGTGATCTCGCTTTCTCCAGAAGATGTGGTCGTCCACGAGTTTGCAACACTGTGCCTAGCTTCTCTGTCAGTGGATTTCACCTGCAGACTCCAGATCTACACCAACAACGGTATGCCACCTATCATCAAACTCCTAACCAGCCCGGACCCAGATGTCACGAAAAACTCACTGGAGATCATCTTCAACCTAGTTCAGGTGACTCAGAGCCACGAGCCCAGAGAAAATTACAGAACTATGCTGCCGTCAGCGTTTTTAGTTGAAGTTATGTCAGCAATCATCAGCATTTAAAACACAACCAAACACATGACTGTTATGTTTTGTGACCCTCTTCTAACCTTTGTGAATATGAACAAAAAGAACGACTACAAGTGCCACCAGGCGGTGCATGAGTTAGGTGGTATCCCCCCTCTTCTGGAGCTGCTTAAATCGGACTTTCCTGTCATCCAGCATTTGGCTTTAAAGACATTACAGTTTGTCACCACTGATAAAGATGCACAGAAGACTTTCAGGGAGGAGCAGGGATTTGAGAAGCTCATGGATGTCCTTCATAATGTGGTGAGCATGAAGTGCTTTACAAAAGTACTAATACTTCCCCATTTGTTGCCTTTTATCACATTCCAACCACAAGTTTGATTATGTTTTATTGGAATTATACGGGACATGCCAACACAAATTAAAACAGTTGTCAAGTGAAAGGAAAAGGATACACGATTGTCAACAACTACCATTTTAAATCTGAAAAGTGTGGTGTGTAATTGTATTCTCCCTCTTCTGAGTCGATACCTTGTAGAGCTGCTTTTCACTGCTTCTGTAGATGAAGGGTTTTGTTGTATATCACTAGCAGCTTTGCACATTTAGAAATAGAAATTGTTGCCCAGTCGTCTTCCATAAATAGTTCAAGTTCAGTCAGATACAATGGAGAGGGTTTGTGAACAGTAACCTTCAATTAGCAACCCTGACTTCATTATATTACATCAACATGCTTTGACATAAATCGTTCCATCATACCTCTGGCTGTATGTTTATGGTTATAGTCCTGTTTGAAAATAAACCTTGTTCTTAGTCTCACGTCTTTTGCAGCATGTCATAGCTTTTATTCCTGAATATATTTAGTTGCATTTATCTTCACATCAACTTTGACCAGTTTCCTTGTCCCAGCTAAAGTCTATAAACAGGATCCTCCCATCACCACGTCCCACAGGTGATACGGTGTGTTCAGGGTGCTGTACAGTTTTATTTTTCCACAACATAAAGCTCTTTGCATTCAGGCCTGGTTCAGATTTGGTTTTTATTCTTGCATCTTCACCCATTTTTTTTCCATGCTAGAACAGCCGTATTTATGCTTGGATTAAGTTTTAAAGATCTGAACTCCATAATTACTTCTGAAAGCTTTTGGCTAGAATGGATTTTATTTAGGGATAGAACACTAAGGGGATTAAATACAAATGCCTACCTAACTTCTTAGATTTTTATTTTTAAAATGTTTGGAAACCACACATATACATTTTTCTTTCACCTCACAGTTATGCGTCACTTTGTGTTGGTCTGTTACAGGAAATTCTAGTGAAATGCATTAACCTTTGTGGCTGGAAAAGTTCAAAGGGTGTAAATACTTTTAGAAGGCAATGCTTATATGAAAACGGTGCAATTAATAACTTTTTATTCATCTTGTGAGTCTGTGGATATTATTGAAATATGATGAAGTAAGGTGAATTTTAGTAAGAACTACATTTTGTGTGTTGTGACACTGACTGTTTATCCCCTGCCTTTTCTTTGTTTTACATCTCTAAAAGGATCTTACTGACCTACATGCTGAGGCTTTATATACAGCAGCAAACTGTTTGAATGATATTGAGACTCTGCAGCTGATCCACAACAATGGGAGGCTTGAGAGGCTGATGGAGTTTGTCCTCACAGCCAACAATCCTGAAACCCAGTCCATTGCAGTCATATGCCTAACCAGGATCGCTCAGGACTGTAAGAATATAAAAAATATTCATTTTCTTTAGATTTAAGGAAATTTAGCTCACACTTATCGTCACTTCTGATTTTCTTCATGACTTTGATGTTTGCATGGATGGTTCTGAATGTGTGTGGGTAGCTGAGAACTGCAACGTTCTCCACGAGAAAGATATAGAGAAAGCTCTGGTAGAGCTTCTTTCTGCTGATGACGACAACATGAAAGCTTCTGTCTGCCAGGCTGTGGCTGCCATGAGCTTTCTTCCTGGCAGCAAAGACCGCTTCAGAGACTTGGGTATATAAAAATACATACAATCCCTGGATCGCAGCAGCAGTCACATTCTCACTGCAATGACACGTGAATTAGTTGTTTTGTGTGTGTCTCAGGTGGTGTCCCTGTAGTCGTACAGCAGCTGAATAGCGAAAGCTCAATATTAAGAGAGGCAGCAGCCAAGGCTCTCTCATGGCTCAGCCGTAACAACAAGGCCAATGCACTGTGAGTGACAAACACCCTGACCACTTTTCCTCCTACATGTGTTTTTGTAGTGAATTTATAAAACAGGGGTTAGGTTGCATAAAGCAAAGTGCACTCTCACAATAAGCTGCCATGCTTTGTCTTTAAATGAAGAAGTAACAATTCTCAAACAGAAACTTATTATTGAAACCAATTAGATTTTCTTTCCTCTTCTATAACCAAGACAATGAGCAGAAACTGCACTGAAACACCAAACAGCTTTGCAAAAACAAGAAACCTTATGAGTAGTATTAAAACTGAGGTGAAAATAAAGGAGGAAAATATATCGAGGTAAAAATGAACTAGTTGTTCAGTTTTAATGCTCTGACTTTAGAAGGACAGATAGTTGTTAGATTTTAAGCCATTTTTTCCATCTTATCTTTTGTTTTTTATGTTTTTTTATAATGTGTTGTGTGCTCATGTTTCTCTTGCAATATGTCACCTCATCTCTTGTCCTTTACTCTTTCATCACTTCTGTTCTCCAGAAAAATGCTGCATAATCCATCATCTCTGACTCATTTAACAGTTTTGTGCTTTAGTCAGTTTCTCACCATACTACAACATATTCCCACCTGGGATACTTTCTGTTTGTTGCTGTCCTTTTTTCTGTTTCTGTTCAGATTCTTTACATATATGTAAAACCTACCAGAATGAGACATAAGTGCAATGTACATTAGGTAGTCTCTGCTTGTAAGCATACTGCAATGTCCATGACTGTCAAGTAGATGTCATCATGTGCAGTGTATCCCCCATCTACTACCATGGTATCTTCCAGTGCGGTGTATGAGGCAGGGGGCCATAAGGTCCTCATTCAGCAGCTGTGTGGAAGCTGCACAAGTACGCTGGCCAACTCTGCAGCCACACTGTTTAACATGGCAGAACAGGAGATCATCCGGTCCAGCATCCTGTCACATGGAGCCATGCAAGCTTTGGTTGAACCATTGAAGTCCAAAGATCCACAGGTCCTGATTAACTCTGCCATGTGTGTGGCACTGCTGGCCTGTGGCAATGAAGCAAGGGCAAAGGTTTGTTAATGAATTACTCTCATGTCTCCTAGTGATAAAAATACTGAGGTTTTTTTTTTTTATTTAATTACAAGCATCAACTTAAAATTAATTATACTATTTTTGCTGCTTGCAGGTAACAACAAAACACAGTACCTTACAAAACCACTCATACCCAGAGGCCAGTGGTAACTCCAGAGGGAGCGGGAAGGACTCTCAGGTCATGTTGGAGAATCTGCTAAGAGGGCAAATATTTGTGAAAAAAGTCCATAAATGTGTTCCACATATGTGTTCTTCATGGAAGCGTGCCCAGAAGAAAGCAATCAACCTTAATAAATGCCTTTTTTCTGTTTACATCATGCCTTGTTACAGACATACCAAACATGTAGAAGAAAGTGTGTTGGACACATTGGAACAAATTAGAACTTTGCCTACTAACAAAATGCTATCTATGGTAAAAAACTATCACTGTAAATTCCTCTGAACATACCACTTAAATGTTAAAACATAGTGGTGGCAGCATGAAGCTGACGGGACGCTTTTCTTTATCAGGGAAAATAAAGTTGTCCAGAGTTTATACAAAGTTATGCTGGAAGAAAAAACTGTAACAAACTGGGCAACCTTGTACATGCAGCTACCTTTACACAAGCTACAGTAAGGACTGGAACTTGGCAAAACTTTAAACTTGATTTTCACAGACACCATCAGTCTAATATGACATAATTTCATTTCACAGTTATTCACTACTTCATATTGTTCTGATTCAGCAGAATGCATTAGATTTTCGGATTGTTATGTGAAACAGTTAAAATGTGGGACTACATGTGCAAACTAATGGACTGTAAACAACAATAACTAAATCATTACAAAACATATAATTTAGCATACTTTTTTATTCTGTCCCATAAAGCCTAAAGCTATACCTTTTGTTTCAAACAGTTTCAAGCAGCTGGAGGCCTTCAGCCGCTCACCTCTCTCCTGCATTCTAATAACAAGGAGGCGCTGCAAAGTGCATGTTTCGCAGTGAATGTTTGCGCTGGGGATACGGCTTGTGCTGTGGAGATGTGCAAACTTGGGTAAAACCAATATATAGCATATAATATATACAGTCTATGGGTAAAACACAGAAATTAAGTACAGCAATCAAATCCAACCTTAATTGTAGTTTTTCAATTAGCCACCAGATGGTAGCAGAATACAATGTGTTTGAGGTTTTACATGAGAAATAATACTGTGTGTGTGTGTGTACAGTATACTGCATATCATGATTTTATCGTGTTTTTCTCCATCTCAGGGCCCTGGAAATACTTCAGGAAATCAACCAGTCAGTAAACCGGAAAAGCAGTTTCAGCAAGTTGGCCATGAACAGCCTCCTCAACTCCAACTTGCCTGTTAAATACAGCCTGATTGGACATTTGGCTTCCACTGACTTGATTACAAATGGCTTCTATGATGCTGGGAAGGTTAGCTTAGTTGAATGCACAAGTCCAGAGACAATTAAGAGCAATGACTACACAGAGCTGCTTTAAATTGTCTTCTTAATACTTTAACCAAAATACTAATAAGATAGATAATAGATAAGGATCGTAGTTCCACAATTTCTTAGATTTTTACAGTAAATAAGCTGAATGAGTGAAAAGCTAAGAAAGTCTTACATTCTTTGCTCACTATATATCCACCAAGACAGTATCTCCATATAACTCTTTTTTTAGAATGACATTTTCAGATTGTCTTTCCTGTTACATCTGGTGTAAAACTAACAAACAAACATGGTATTGGTAGAGTGATGTTCTTGGGTTGCTTTGCTTCCTTGGGACCTACATGGCTTGCTGTACTTGCTATCCAGCACAAAATACTGGAGGAGAATATCCAGGAATTAGTTTTTAAAGCAAAGCTCAAAGGTATTTTGGACAATCATTTGAATTTAGAGTTTAGAATACTTTTTACCTTTACAAATGAAACTGTCATTTCAAAACATTTTGCATTTACTTGTGTAATCTTTGGTTTTGTTAAAATTAATTTGATCTGAAATATTTAGGTTTGAACAAAAACCCAGAAAAGGTGGAATTACTCTTCTACAGGGACTTTATCTGAAAAATCCAGACCAACTCTCAGTAAACGGAGAAAATGGTTAAACTTAGACTTGGAAATCATAAAATTAGATCTCTTTTTTCACTCACCTTCCTGGAAAACAACAAAAATCACAGATTATTTATTGCTGTCTGTTTTCATCATCTTTAACAAAGAACAAAGCATTACCTGATCAGCCTCTGATGTATTTCTCCCTCTGTTACATACAGGCTCGTTTAGGTCAGAGGGTTCTGACTTTGGAGGAGCTGTCCAAGCAGCCAATCAACCAGCACCGCCCCATTATTGTTGTCAACATCCCATCAGAGTATGGATCTTTAAGGCTTTTGTTTTGCAGCTTTATAGATTACAGTTTTACATTGAAAAATCCTGCTAAAACAGACATGTGCAAAGATGTTTGGATTAAAGATTGTAAGGTGCCAATAACCCAACCATACTACATATTATAACAATCATCTGAAAGTAAACTGAAAACTAGAACTTTTAATAATTTATTTGGGGTTAAATACAGAACTGTTTTTATGTTGGTACAATTTCTGAGGTTACAAAGAACACTATAACCCTCCCCCTGGCTGCTCCAATCCAATGCTCTACTTTAGTTTTTTGTTTCTTCTTTTCCTCTCCCCTCTTGCCTTCAGTGTGCCCCACTATTGTATACTCACTGGGTAAAAGATCCCGCTGTTAAGATGCCAAACACTCAAAGCTGTCGTGTTTAGACCATAGAACATAAAGCCACAATTATGAAGACACGCTGAAGCTGTGATATTCACCTATAAAGCTTTAAATATGCACTGTGGGATGCCAGAAATCATTATTTGTGTGTTGAGAGAAACAGAATAACTTGTATTTTACTCACTGACTAAACGCTCCAAGTGTATATACCAAGTGACAAGGCATGCAACAGAAAGCTGTATACAAACTCAGGGTAAGTCTCCCTACAGCGGGCCTTATGAGGGCCTTTGGCCTGGTCTTGTTTGTAAATTACTGTTGGTTCTAAGACATTTACAGTTTGATTAAAGGTCTAAAATGATACTGTTAGGATACTGATAGTTGAAATTAATTGGTTGTAAGTTAAAACTGTGACTTTATGTATTGAAAAAATATAGGTTATTGGGACAAGGGGCACATTCACTTGTCATTGTAATAATCCTTTTAGGTTGCAGGTATTAGCAATTAGGTCCTTTTCATTATTTCAATCTAAACTTACATCCAAACATGGTTTTTTTTTACTGCAGGTTAAACCCTGAGGCTTCTAGATATACAAGTAGAGTTCACAATATAGAGCAACTGTTTTACGTATTAACCTTTTATGTTTGTCCCTCTGCCACAGAGAGACAGTAGACATGCCAGAAGAAAGACAAGCCAGCCAGTTAGAGTCCGAAGTTAGCAACAAGAGAGGACGGATTACACCAATGTGAGTGGAATCTCAGATACATAAGGTGTAATAAGAAAACATTGTTTGTTAAGGTTTTTAAATTTTTGTTGTGCAATGTGAAGGAGGGGCATTCTTCTCTATTTAATTTGTATTTACCTGACTGTCTTTCTGTACAGGAAGAAAAAAGAGAAAGATAAGCAATATGATGAAGTCAAAGAGCCTCCAACAGAGAAACAACAGAACATTATAGAGGACGTTTCCCTGCAGATGCTAATTAAAAAGGCCAAAGACACAGTCCTTCCACTGAAAGATGAAAAAGAGCAGTATGCTGCCCTGGCCAGGTGTAAAATTTATTATGTTGCTATATGTTGTTAAAAGTGGTAAATGTAGGTTTGTCATTGTTGTTTTTCATGATTTCAAAGTCTTGCAAACAAAAGTCAAATGGGAAGGCAGATTATACGTGTACACCTGAATGATGTAACTCTTAAGCGTCAAGTTTGAATGTTTCAACATTGTTATGAGTTTTTGCTGTTTCTATCAGGTTGGTGAGTGAAGCCATGGGTGGAGCAGTAGCCAAGGAAAAGCTGCACCAATTTCAATGGGTGCTACACCAGAGTGAACTCAAGGTTCAGCTCAAGTCTAACATTATCCCCATTGGATTGATAAATAAGGGAATCTACTGCCATCGAGCACTTCTCTTCAAGGTATGACCTCCCATAGAATATTGCAGGTTCTTAACTTTTTTCGTTGTGTTTATCCACTAATTTGGTGTAACCATCCATCCATTTTCTGTACCGCTTAGTCCTGTAACCACTATCTGTTAATTTGAATAAATTTCTTTCCTCTTGTATTTTTATTTCTGTCTAAATTTATTTTCTGTGTACAAAACATTGTAAAAGTGTTCCTAAGTATTTTAAAATCTTTATAACATTAGAAAAGGTGAAAAAGTCAAATGTGTAGACATTTGACTGTTTAACCTTTTCATGTTTGACAACCACAAACTTTAATGTATTTTATTGGAATTTTATACAAGAGACCAAGATGAAGTAGCAGAAAATTGTTACGTGGAATGAAAAACAATTTGTGGTTTTCAACATTTCTTAAAGATGATGCAAACCTACCCGGAGATGTCTGTTCTTCTAAACTGGCACTGACCAAGGGAGAGCATTAACCAGAAAATAGTAAATAGGCTCATAGTGATTTGGAAAAGGCTTCAGATACAGATGGGAGAATCTGGTTGCCGAACAATTATTATATAAATATTCTACAAATCCGGACTTGAATAAAGACAAACACCATTGTTGAAGGAGAACCACAAGGAGTCCAGTTTGCAGTTTTTCACAAGCTACATAGAGACGCAGCAAGCATGGAATGTGTAAAACACTTTGTTTGGTGGAAAAGTAACTCAACGAAACATGGTGGTGGCAGGATAATGCTGTGGGAATTCTCAGCACATACAGGTTAAAGCATATGTTAATATAGTTAAATGTAAGGTGATCCTGGAAGAAGACCTGTTAGTGGCTGCAGAAGACTTGGGACTGGGGTGGAGGCTTACTTTGCAGCAGGATGGCATCTCTAAACAGCTAAAGCTACAGTGGTATGGTTTAGATCAAAATATTGTGTTACATCAGACTTATCAAAGTCCTAAATCTGATGGGGAATCTGTGGCAAAGTGAGGAGGATAATGTTCACCGATGCTGTCCATCCAGTCTGACTTATCTTGAGCCTATCACCAAAGATTTAGCTTAACCTTCCACCTCTAAGATCCTGGTAGAGACATACCCCAAAAGACTTGTGGTTGTTACTAGGGCGAAAGGTGCTAGTACAAAGTGTAGAAAAACCCATAAAAAATATATATACACTACCGTTCAAAAGTTTGGGGTCACCCAAACAATTTTGTGTTTTCCATGAAAAGTCACACTTATTCACCACCATACGTTGTGAAATGAATAAAAAATAGAGTCAAGACATTGACAAGGTTAGAAATAATGATTTTTATTTGAAATAAGATTGTTTTTACATCAAACTTTGCTTTCATCAAAGAATCCTCCATTTGCAGCAATTACAGCATTGCAGACCTTTGGCATTCTAGCTGTTAATTTGTTGAGGTAATCTGGAGAAATTGCACCCCACGCTTCTAGAAGCAGCTCCCACAATTTGGATTGGTTGGATGGGCACTTCTTGCGTACCATACGGTCAAGCTGCTCCCACAACAGCTCAACGGGGTTCAAATCTGGTGACTGCGCTGGCCACTCCATTACCGATAGAATACCAGCTGCCTGCTTCTTCTCTAAATAGTTCTTGCACAATTTCGAGGTGTGTTTTGGGTCATTGTCCTGTTGTAGGATGAAATTGGCTCCAATCAAGCGCTGTCCACTGGGTATGGCATGGCGTTGCAAAATGGAGTGATAGCCTTCCTTATTCAGAATCCCTTTTACCCTGTACAAATCTCCCACCTTACCAGCACCAAAGCAACCCCAGACCATCACATTACCTCCACCATGCTTAACAGATGGCGTCAGGCATTCTTCCAGCATCTTTTCAGTTGTTCTGCGTCTCACAATCGTTCTTCTTTGTGATCCAAACACCTCAAACTTGGATTCATCCGTCCACAGCACTTTTTTCCAGTCTTCCTCTGTCCAATGTCTGTGTTCTTTTGCCCATCTTAATCTTTTTCTTTTATTGGCCAGTCTCAGATATGGCTTTTTCTTTGCCACTCTGCCCTGAAGCCCAGAATCCCGCAGCCGCCTCTTCACTGTAGATGTTGACACTGGTGTTTTGCGGGTACTATTTAATGAAGATGCCAGTTGGGGACCTGTGAGGCGTCTGTTTCTCAAACTAGAGACTCTAATGTACTTATCTTCTTGCTCAGTTGTGCAACGCGGCCTCCCACTTCTTTTTCTACTCTGGTTAGAGCCTGTTTGTGCTGTCCTCTGAAGGGAGTAGTACACACCGTTGTAGGAAATCTTCAATTTCTTAGCAATTTCTCGCATGGAATAGCCTTCATTTCTAAGAACAAGAATAGACTGTCGAGTTTCTGATGAAAGTTCTCTTTTTCTGGCCATTTTGAGCGTTTAATTGACCCCACAAATGTGATGCTCCAGAAACTCAATCTGCTCAAAGGAAGGTCAGTTTTGTAGCTTCTGTACCGAGCTAAACTGTTTTCAGATGTGTGAACATGATTGCACAAGGGTTTTCTAATCATCAATTAGCCTTCTGAGCCAATGAGCAAACACATTGTACCATTAGAACACTGGAGTGATAGTTGCTGGAAATGGGCCTCTATACACCTATGTAGATATTGCACCAAAAACCAGACATTAGCAGCTAGAATAGTCATTTGCCACATTAGCAATGAATAGCGTGTGTTTCTTTAAAGTTAAGACTAGTTTAAAGTTATGTTCAGTGAAAAGTACAGTGCTTTTCCTTCAAAAATAAGGACATTTCAATGTGACCCCAAACTTTTGAACGGTAGTGTATATTATGACAATTTTCTATGAAAGTGATCATTACAACTATTTCCCATTGGGGTCTAAAAGTCTTAATAAAGTGAATTAAAGTTTGTAGTTGTAGCATTCAAAAGTATGAAAGGGGGTTGTGAACACTTTAGTAAGCATCTGTATTCACATCCTATTCTGTTTTATGCTCATCTTTTCAGTGTCTTGCCGATTGTATTGAAAAAAGCTGCACTCTTGTTCGTGGTGAGTACAACAGGGCCTGGAATGAAGTGCTGCTCTTCGGTGAGGACTCCAATAACAAAAGCAGCTACATAGTGGACCTAATGCATCAGCCTGGAACCTTAATGGCCGTCAATACCCCGGCCGCTCTGCAGTATCAGACTATATAGATTCATTTGAATTCAGTGTATTGTGTTTGCCTTTTACAACGTTCAATATATGTTAACTGAATGAGACAACCTGATCTTAAACCATGTATGGTACGATTTCTTGTTTTGTTTTTTGGCTTTGCCTGCAATATCCAAATGATGTTGTTGTTTTTTAATTAGAGAAACAATATTTTACCCTGATTTATGGATTAAAAATGTAGAGATAAATCTTAATCACCTCTTCAGTGTTCAATGTTAACTGAAAATACATTCAAAAAAGGTCTAAATTTAAGTTTTATTAAATAAATGAATTTCTTCTCACTGAGGGGTGTTCTACACATTTATTTCCTGTAAATGTTTTTTCTTGTCTTTAATTATCCTACTCAGTTGCACATTTTAATGTAATCTTGCGACAACTGACGCTGGCGTTTGGTGCTGTGTGAACACACCATAAGTATTGCCATTTTTGTTTAACTGCCCAGTAGCCAACTTTGATTTTCTAGTTTTTTCTTAATTAATAGATCATTCTTAATTCTGTTGTTATATTGTTCTACTTGTGTTGTTTGATCTAAATGCTTAAATTACCTGCAACTTCACTGTTTCTACATATATAGATTTCCCCTTTGTGGCACAATAAAGGATGATTCTATTCTATTCTATTCTATTCTATAGCAGCAACTGTCTAACGACATATTCCTTTTTTTGCACAACCCTCTGCAATAAAAGCGGGTAATCTGGGTCCAGATTGGCCCATTCAGGTGGAGTTTTGATTTTTGACCTGGAAGACCAGCGTGAACTCGCTGCAGCATGAAAGATCCCGCCGCAGCAGGGGCGCTCGGCTCCACTGATAATCCGCGCTGCACTTGACTCCGGACCGGACACACACTTGACGCAGCAGGAGGAAACATGTCGCGTTTGGTCCCTCGTCTCCTCGTCGCGGTTTCTCATCATCACGCGGCTGTCAGACCAGCGGTGATACCGCGGGGGATACCTCTGTTCATCCGCTGTTTCTCCACTTCTCCGGGTAATATAGAGCAAAGTTGATTTGCCCCGCGTTAGTCTGCCGACCTTTGACGGCTATCCCTCTGCAGCCGAGTCCCGCAGGTCTTCTGTCCCGGATGCAGAAGCTTGATATGCCTTTTATGTTCTTTTCAGGCTTTACATTTTTAATTTTTAAAGTGCCGTATTTAATCAAATACAGTGTGGTCTCCAGTTAAAGTTCGTTCGAAGCTAAATTATAGCTACATACTTTTTTTATTGACTTTATAATTCCCCAGGCATGATAAGGTGTTAATTTTGTTGAGAATCATAGCAAACGTTTTCTCTGCCATCTGCTTCCAAATTTAGAAGCCTATTTATTTCACTTTGTACAAAATATATTAGAAACCACAAATAGACTACTTTGCCTTTTATTTAGATATAAAATGAGTTTTTCTCTATGCAGGCCTCCAGTCTCTTACACGTTACAACAAGACTACAGACTGGCAAAAGAAACTGACACCAGAGCAGTATTTTGTCACAAGAGAGAAAGGAACTGAGGAGGTGAGTCTGTAAGGCTAGAAAAACAGAAAAAAAATGAAGTGAAAAAAAATAAGTACAAATTAGTTAATTCAGAATGTATACATAGAAAAGAACCAGACAAATATGTGCAGCTTGGACCTGATCTTTGACATGAAATGTATCTAATGAAAAACAAGACATGGACTTTGCTCTCAACCACAATGCTGTTTTAGTTTTCGTCACTCAAGCTATACACTTATGACTTATATGGTTCTCAGTCCACCTCAATAAATTCCTGTCACAATTCCAGATTGTTTTTTGATTGTGTTTATCCAGACTCTACTTTCTTCTTTGTTTATTCGTTTGTTGCTTTTTTCCTTAGATTTTTGTCATTTTGGTTTCTGCAGTTCATCTGTCCTGCCCTGTGTGCTTATATGTGTTTCTTTAGGTTTATATTCTTCTCAAGCCCTTTTTGTGTATTTTATTAGCTTATTGTTTTTTTTATATTTTCCTCTGGCTCATCTGTCTCTGTGTCTGCACATCTTCTGCCTTCCCCTCAGACTGCTTGCTTTCTCCCGGCTCTCATTCAAACCTGTAACCTGTTCCAATCAGCTGTCTGTTTCTCATCCACCAATCAGGTCTCCTAGCTTAGGCTCAGTTTACATGCAGACAAAAAGGCTATAGTATCAAAAACAGTCTGTAAAAACGGTACCGCAATGATAACAAATTAAAATTTTGACCAGTTTGTAGGGAAATCTGTGGACAAATTTGTCCACACGTTTCCCTACAAACTGTCTGAAACGGCTGTAGTACCTATGTGGGGCCCATTAGTGGTGTTGTGACACTGTCAGAGAAACAGAAAAGACCACTGAGCATGCACAGTCACTATGGTGGAAAATACGACTAATCTAGCTTCAAATGAGAGCTTTATTCAAAAGCATATGGTGTCTGTGTTTCCCCTGATTAATTTGTTGCTAATGGTGATAGAGAAGGGACAGTAAATTGTATTCTAGGATCCATAAGTTCAGTATTTGGGCTTTATTAGGGCTGCAAAATCGTATGGTGCCATGTTAGCTTACTTTATCAGAGAGCTGCGCATGACAGATTAGCAAAATTACTGAAAGTCGCCATTACTGCGGTGGAAGCTTTCAGTCTGGTAGCAATAGGCAGTGTGCGAGAAGCAGGCATTTGAATATAACAAGTAAGAAAATAATTTTTCTCTTTAGCAAACATGTCTAGGAAGGCTTGGAGGACACATTCAGTCATCAGCTGTTCTAATAACAGCAGTAAACAGCATGTTTAGGAAAATACATTGTGCGAAATTCTCGGCCTTCACTCAACGAGGAAAGTCCATGTTGTAGACCATATGGTTTACATATTACTTAGGTTTCCTGGGCATCCCGAGGACCAAGGGGTTCACCACAAGTGCAGCAATTCCCTACCAGGACAGCAGGGGGTGCAGAACTTTTCTGGCAGGTCTGCCTATGATTGCATTGATGTCTCTGGTCGAACACAGTTTATTCACTTCAGCTTGTAAATGCACATCCACTCAAGGAGCAATGGCTGACAGAGAGCCAATTTTGATTGAGCTGGGAAGCTTTTTACTACAAGTAAAGCTCATAGAATACTCTAAAAACGCTTGTAAATAAACACAGCAGCCTTTTTTGTTTTCCTCTACACCTCCTTGTGTTCAAAATCGCCAAAAGATCATATTAGATAAATTGTCATATCAGTATGAAGCATCTAATCACCAAACACTGCATTGACTACTGATTACGTTGCCTTTAGATCACCGTTCTGGTTAAATGATCTCTGACTGTTGGTGAACTGACCAATCACAGGCATACACTCTCATTTAACGGAGATGGATAGTTAGAAAATGGGGCTTGACTCCATCCATCCTTGAGTAGGTGATGGAGAGCCCTTACATCGATGGATAAGGCGCTGCGTCCGTTCATCAAAACGGAGAAGTAAAAATTTCTTCTACACTGTAAAAAAAGACTTTAAAATTTTACAATAGATTAATGGCAGGAGGGTTGCTAGCCAAATACTGTAATTTTTTCTGTAACCCCACTGTAATTTAATTACAGTTCTATAATTTTCGATCAATCACAAACATATGCTCTTGACGGAGTCAGATAGTTAGAAAATCGGGTGTCGTTGCATAGGTGACGGACAGCCCTTGCGTCAGTGGATAATGGCATTGAGTTTTTATCTGTCATCCACTCACGCATAAGGGCTACCGCTCCGTATTTAAAAGGATAAATCAAAGACAGTCCTGTGGAAAATTTTTTTTTCCTGTAGTGCTAGATGTGTGATAGTTTTAACCCTAGGTGAATGGAACATGGCGTTGAGCCATCTGCTCACTCATTTATTCCTCTTCAGCATATTTCATACTGGAAGTTATTTAGATTTTCTCCACTCCACCTCTGTTTTGAAATATTTTGATGAACAACTGAATACTTTTGCTTAATAACCAATCCTTTTGGGTGCTGGTGCTTAATCGCTTGAAATTAAGGTTAATTCGGTTGAATTTACCTTTTGAATAATATTAGGTTCCTCATAACCCTAATTTTGGACCATAGAAATAGTAAAATGATGTGTATTTGTGTGTTTAGCCCTTTAGTGGAATCTATTTGAACCATTTTGAAGTGGGAATGTACCACTGTGTTTGCTGTGATGTTCCACTGTTCAGGTAAATGTAACCCCCCCGATCAAAATCAAAATCTACCAAAAGGTGCAAAGTAGATACTCAAATTTGATGTTTTTCTTCTTTTTTTGTAGTTCAGAGGCTAAGTATGACTCAGGGACCGGCTGGCCAGCATTCAAAGAGGCTCATGGGACATGGGAGCGAGATGAGAGCCATGCCTCCATTATTCGTCGCCCTGACAACAGCCTGGGTAGTGCTGGGACAGAGATCCTTTGTAAAAATGTGAGGGTTTTTTTCCTGATCTGTATGAAAGCTCATTTTGTGTAGTGCAGCTTAATCAAAGTATATCTTTAGATATATAGTCTGGCTAACGTGTATTTGTCAAACAGTGTGATGCCCACCTTGGCCATGTGTTTGAGGATGGACCAGACCCGACGGGGCAGCGGTTCTGTATAAACAGCGCAGCCCTCAAGTTCAAACCCAGAGAAAATTGTGTATCTGACACAGAAGAGCATAAGTGATGGACCTGACTTTAGAAATTTCCCAAAACAAGAGAGTTACAGAGTACAGAAATAGCCAACACCTACACTCTTATTGAAAAATGTGCTGTATGTCCCCTTGAAGTCATTGCAAATGTGTTTTTATTGATGTTTGCTGAGTGCATTTAGTTTATTCTGGAATGTAATCTGAAGGAAATCACTCTTTTCTCTTTACTGTGCATATTGATGTTGTATTGCCATAAAAGGTATCACAGCTACACCCTGACGTTTTACATTTTCTTTACTAAAATCTGTTTGAAAATGTTGTGGCTGCCCTTTGTGGTTTAGAAAACTCCACAGTACTCAAAAATTGCCTCATCTTTACCACTACCCAAATTAATGATTACCTAGGTGGAGTGTCCTTTTGCACAGTGTTCGTCTCCAACCGTACTGTGTCCATGTCTTTTGAGACTGGTTTGGAAGTTGAGTAAAACAGATAAGGGATAGCAGACAACAGAAACACAGGCGCAAAGAGAGTCCTGTGTATGATAAGAAGAGGATTTTAGAAACAAAGGCAATTAGGACTCAGAGAATCACATTGATCCAACAAGAAGATAGCTTCTAAAGGCTAAAGATTGTTTGTGCCAGGATGACTGGAGGATATCGATGCGTACTGGCAAAGGTGGTGGTGGTGGTGGTGTTGTGCCTTTGTCTCTTTGTTCCGACTGAGGCTGTGGGAGGGGCCAAGAGTCGACCAAAACCTCAAAGACGTCCCCCAAAGACGCCAAAGGTTGTTCCAACTGACTCAACCCCACCTGCTCAGAATATAGACATCCAACAGGTAAGAGACTGCACGTAAAATTCAAAGTACAAACCAAGCCTGGTCCCAGAGAAGTTAACATACTGTGATTACCCAAACAAAAAATCCAATGTACTGATTTTTGTCAGACATTACTAGCTTTTTTCAGAAAAAAATGTCAAAATACTCATGATTACCAATACCATGCCTGAAGTTCTAATATATGCCAGTATTTTTCTCATTTATATAGTTACTATTTGAATGTAGTTTCAGCCTACAAGCTTCCTTATTACAAAACATTTTCTATTCTTTGAGTATGTTCCAAATTACATTTTATTAAATTGGAAGCCATAAACAAACATTTGTTAAATATATACTGTTAGTTTTAATAAACGTATACATCAAATAGGTTTCACATCCCTACTTGGATTTTACACTTTGTTGACATAAATGTCTGAGGTTGGACTTTGTGAGATCGGACAGCAAATAGTTGACATTAGTTGACCTTTGCACACTGATAGTGATTCTTATTCAAACTTGTTTTCAGTTCTTTTACAAAACGAAATCAAAATTGTAGATAACCAAAAATGTAATCAGAGGAGATAATGGGAAATACTCATTTCGTTTCCGCAAAAAGACAATTATATGGCATTTTGTATTTTACATAAAAAATGTTTATAGAATTTTGCATATTAAAAAGATAAAACATCTCAGCTCCATAAAATTGGCAAAAAAAATCTGAAAAGAAAGACCATTTGATCCGCCTAATTTGACTATATCCACCCATCCATTATAATTTCCAATGATTCTAACAATAATTTTATATTAAATGCAATTTAATGATTGATTTTACTGGTATGAATTGAAAGAAACAAACAAAAAAAATGCAAAAATATTTTTGAAAAGAGTTAAGGATGTGCACACATTTTTAAATACAGCTTCTCAAGATGAGTGATTTCAATTTTACTCAGATTTCTGATATGTTTTAGGTTTTCTACAGATGATTCCAAGGGTTGTTTCTTGGGTCATGGTTGTGAAACTCTATCAAGAGTGTTGACGCAATACAGGGATTTTTCAGGTAAACAGAGGCTGAGCATGGACAAAGATGGTAGAACACATTTGAAAATGATGTGTGCTTTTTGTGTAGTGTTGGACACTGGTGGTGCCAGACCTTACATTTAAGATAAAAATGTATTTGAATATGTTGGAGCAAAATTAAGATGAGTTATTGTGATGGGAATGTTTCAAAGTAGTATGAATAAATTAATTACATATTAAATACATGGAGGGAATGTGTCATCTAGATAATCAGAGGGTTTAAAAAGACGTCAGGAGCAGATTTAATTCTGGGACATTGTTTCCTCCTAGCTCTACTGTGTGAAACATATTGTTAACCTTGGGGGTCTAGAATCAAGACGGTGGTAGAGGGAGTGAGGAGGATAATGTTGAATCACTGGATGCCATAAGGTTTGAAGGAATGAGAGGAAGTTTGAGCTTTGCCCAGCTTCGGGGCCCTGTATGCTGATTCTGGACGAGCTGCTTAAAAATACAAAGAAACACCTAAGGTTTGCAGCCTCCTGCTTTTTCAAAACAGTTACTTGATTAGAAAAGAATTTTAAATTATGAAAATCAACTAAACTCACACAAAGAAAAAAAAGCCTCGTGGTGACAGGGCTTCGTGTGGGGGGTATTAAACTGTGGAATACTCTTCCTTGCAATGTTAAGTATGCTAAAACTTTCAAATTATTTTAAAATGTGCCTGAAAACTAATTTAACATAGCATTATGTTATTCTTGGATAAACGTTAGTTAGCTAGTTAGACTATCTAACTAGCATTTTATGTGTCTCAAGGAGCAGTTTTTCTCAAAAAACACATTCCTGAAATATTTGGGTGCAAAATATATTGTCACATATGTTGGTATGGTATTAACTAGTTCACTGACCATCCCTACAGCTGGCATTGTCAGGTTGAACTCTCTGAACCCTTGCTTCTCTTAACTGAAGCTGAGGCCATTTTTCAGCATCGCAACAACAAAAAGACACATCATTCACAACAACCACCCTCACACTGTTCAACCATCTCACTATTTCCCATTTTATCACCAGCTATCTAATAACGGTTAAGGTAACATAAAGTTGCTTTATGTATTATGGCAGTGATGGTGATCCTCAGGGATGTGCTTGCGGTCCACTTTTCTTTTACCCCAACACCAATGATTAGAAAAATCTATGTTGTGGCAAAATAAATGTTCCCTCTTAAAGTGTTTTGCTATAAAAATACTGTACTTCAATCAATCAATCAAATTTTTATTTATATAGCGCCTTACAACAGCCAAAAGGTGCCCAGGGCGCTTTCCAGAATAAAAACACAAATAAAAACAAGAACCACAGTAGACGGCACTAAATAAATAAAAGCACGTAAAAAAAAAAAAAATGTTGTTAAATGTCTATTTCTTTGCCTTGTGTAACTTAACATTTGTGTTACAGATGACAGGAAAATGGTATCTCCTTAATACAGCCTCCAAGTGTTCTTACCTGATGAAACATGGATCCAAAGTGGAGCCTACTGTCATGACACTCACAGGTCCCTCCGACCAAATACTGTCAGTTAGTACTAAAACAAGACAGTAAGTATACATTTATTACTTACAGTTTATATCTATTCATGAAACTTTTCAAAATCCATTTGAACAAGCAAATCTCACTCAGTGGAATTTGTGTGCCCACAAAAACAGGAAGAGGGAGGAAAGACAATAAAGTCCAAAAGCTTTCCTTTTATCGTTTTAAAGCCATTGGTCAAACTGACTCAGCATTTTTTAACTGAGAAAATGTGTTTCTGTGAAATATTTTTGTGTTTTGATGTCAGGGCAATAAATCCCTTTTCTCCCAAGCGAAATGAAATAGTTTTATTTAATATCTTTATGTAATATATAATAGAATAATAAAAATGAATAATCTCTTTTGTTTTATTTTCTACTCTCAGTAACCATCAGTGTTGGGAGATATTGCAGCAGTACCATCTAACATCGACCCCAGGAAAACTAATTCTTAAAGGTCAGCACTTCTCTGCCAGGGTTTCAATAATGTGTAGCAGCTTTACCCACTCTGATCACTGCTGTTCCCATCAGGAGCTCGTCCTGAACTCAACACTGACATTGTGATTGGAGACACAGACTACACCTCATATGCAGTCTTGCACTATCAGAAACTTGGGAAGATCACAGTGAAACTCTACAGTAAGTTCAGCAACTGTGTGGTTCTGACTGCATTTGATAAAACAGCAGAGATGTACCTGTGATTGCTTCTGTGATGGTTTACAGCTAGATCTGTAGATGAGCTATCCGAGCCAGTGTTGACTAAGTTTGAACAGCTTGCTGAAAAGCATGGCATGGGCCTCGCTTACCTCTTCCCTTTCCCTACCTACAGTAAGTACATGTACACAGTGGCAAATAAAAATACATTTTCTAATTGGAACAAAAAATGTACTATATGTGTATTTCCCCTGTTTTAGCTTCTCTTCACTGGCTCCCAGTAAAATCTAGAATATAATTCAAGATCCTCCTTCTGACATATAAAGCCCTTAATAATCTAGCTCCATCATACATAAGAGACCTGATTGTTCCATATGTTCCTAACAGGGCCCTTCGCTCTCAGACTGCAGGTTTACTGGTAGTTCCTAGGATTTCTAAAAGTAGAATGGGTGGCAGATCTTTCAGCTATCAGGCTCCCCTCCTATGGAACCGGCTCCCAGGGTTGGTTCGTGAAGCAGACAATTTGTCTATCTTTAAAACTAGGCTAAAAACTTTCCTCTTTGACAAAGCTTACAGTTAGAGATATGTTTATAGGTAGTTAGAGTCAGGTCAGACAGGTAGATAGGAAGAGACAGGTTAATGTTAGTAGTCAGGCAGAGTGTCAAAAGTTAGGAAGAGATAGGAAGAGGTAGAGTAGCTAGGTAGAGATAGATTAATGTAAGCCAGGTAAAGATCCGGAGCCGGTCGCGGCTTACCGCCGCGGAAGAAATGCGCCCCACAGGGGCCAGCCAGCGCCGGAGAGAGGTCCCTCAAGGGGATCCTCCCGCACAGTGCGGCCGCCCATTACCTGCCGGGTTGAATCCCCCGGGCAGACTGTGCGGACCCCACCCGTTTATCTCTTAAACGTTTCTCGCCCTCTTCAACTCTGTCCTCTCAGTTCTGTCTATTTTTCCTTAAGATAGTTGTCGACTATCGGTCTCGTGCCGGTATTTAGCCTTAGATGGAGTTTACCACCCACTTTGGGCTGCATTCTCAAACAACCCGACTCCGAGAAGACCCCGGCATGACGGGGGCCGTTACCGGCCCTACACCGTCCACGGGTCAGGAGGACTCAGACAGAGTGTTGGTAGCCAGGTCTCCTAGTAGCTAGGAGACAGGTTAATGTTAGTAGCTATGCTGCTTTAGGCTAGGCTGTTGGAGGACATTATTAGGGTCTGTTCCTACTTTCTCTCCTACTTCTCCCCAACTGCATGATGTGCTGTCAATTCAAGCACTAACCTGTTTTCTATTATAGTAGGTGCTCCGGATTAGCCCTGCTTGACGACCCTGACTAAGATGGCATTGCAGTGACGGAAAATTCTCCACGTCCTGCAACAAACTTGTGCATCAGTTCTATTGCTCTTTCTGTGTCTCTGTTATGTATTCTCCAAGCCACAGACGGTCGCGGCAGATAACCGCTTGTGCTGAGCCTGGTTCTGCCGGAGGTTTCTTCCTGTTAAAAGGGAGTTTTTCCTTCCCACTGTCGCTGCATGCTTGCTCAGTATGAGGGATTGCTGAGAATTCCACGACGCAATCTTCTGTGGTTCTGTAATTTCTACACTAAACATTGTATTGTAATAACTCTTTTTGTAAAGTGCCTTGAGATGACATCTGTTGTGAAATGGCGCTATATAAATAAACTGAATTGAATTGAAATTACAATATTAATAGTGCGAATTGTGACAAAAAATATAATGTTTATGAGTATTGTATATTGTATGTCTTATAAAAGTTGTCTTCTTGTTAAGGTCACTGTGGTGATGTGGACCAGGACCATAAAATAAGTAAGATCAGTGTGCTGCAGTAATACTTTAATCACAATTAAATGCAAGTTGCACAATGAATAAGAAGTACTAGTAAGCTTTAGTGAGATTTTATATATAGTGTGCCATGAATTCATATTAAGGTTAAGTGGTGGGGTAATGAAAAATAATTAAAGTAGTGAGGATAATGTAGGATACTCCTAATCAATATACATAATTCACTAAAATTGTGGCACCCTTGTAATAGTGATTAATCCTCCCGCAGTAGGAGTATCACCTCCTTTGCCCTTCTAGGAATCTTAGAACGCTGTTACTTAAACTTTTCCTTCTTACAGGCCTTAACTTGACATCCTCTATTCCTGTTCTCTACTTTTACACAACGGAATGACTTCATGTCACTACATGAGAGGCTAAAAGAACAGTTGCCTGGAAATATTATTTAAATCCTATCATCCTTTAGCAGCTTTTTAATCAATATCAGTTAATTGTCCTTTTAGACTTTACAGTGAATACTTTTAGGAACCTATAGGTTTAAGTATTTCACTCAGTCATAAATCCTTACATGACTATCCTGCTCCAAAGCTAAATTAATTGAGCAAATGTGTGATTAGCAGGGATTTACAAAGCTACTGTATCAGTATGTTCTTTTATGTAAAGCTCTTGCTGAAACTGGCCTAAAAAAAATCTTTGAACTAATTTTCTCACGTATTGAATCTTTTTATTTATTACCTGTGCACAATCCTAAACTTCTGTAAAACTATTAGGCCAGTCAAGCTGCTTCTGCAGGCTCCACATGTGCTCTACAAAACTTATGAAACGATGTCAACAACAAGTTATCCAACATCCCGTGCCTGCTAAGGGGGCGTCTGTGTATCTCCTGTGAAATTTCATGTGTCGGTTCTTGTTTTACAGACTGTGTCCCCACATGCTGAAGAGGTGGAGCTTCGACATCCACAAGTTGATTGAACCCCAAGAGAACTTGTGAATTCCCTTGAAATGTGATCCTTTTACTCAGAAATAAAATCCAAATGAGATTAAATCAACTGAATGTTTTCAGTTTTGTAAAACCTACATCTCAATATTTTTGTACTGTCCCAATGATCATCTGTTTCATCATGGTGTAATCATCGTTCGGGGTGCGTGACTTTAGGGAAGCTTCTGGTGCGTCAGTGCGGTCTGGACATAATAAGATCCAGGTTTGAATCTCCTGAGGGGATCAGAGGGTTTGGTTTAAAACTCTGGTCCAAAATTTCCGTATCCTTGCTCCACCCTGCACCCTCTCCTGTTTTTGTATCTGTGAGAGGAGTTACATAACCAGTGGATTGAGTCGTTTGCTCCTTACAAAAGGGAAAATGATTGAGCACATTTGAACCAATCACAGCTGATCTGCATTTAAAATACAACTGATGCAGTCATGGTTTAGTTAGAATTGTCTTCAAATTAAATTTCAGTCAATTTAGCAATTGATATGGAGTGAACTTTTTTTAAAACGAACACAAAGTAAAAACTATTGTATAAAACTATTATATGCAAACCCTTTAAAGGAATGTATCAGTTAGAAAGAGAAATAATTAAGCTTTCACTGTAAAACCCTACTATGTTCTTCATTTTGTTCAGCTTGATCCCAATAATTGGCACAGAGAACTGCTCTAAGGCCAAAACGTTTGCAGCTCTTATCTGTTGTTTTCTTGGCTTTTGTGCTCTTAATCAAACAGATGCCATAATAAGTCAGTCATCCTTGAGTATCTCTAAAAAACTCTGCCCCCTTCCCCCCTCCTCAGTCCACGTGCCAGTTGTGTAACAGTCGTAATTTGCATTCTTTGGGAAAGATCCAGATAGGGTTTTTTTTTTCTTGAAATACTCAAAGCCAGGGGCAGATGGGAGAGGGCTGAGGGGAGGAGACAGGAGGGGGAGGGAGGATGTTGCAGCAGGATATAACACGACTCACCAGGCTATACCTCACTACTTTATACTCCTGATCCCTTCCTGCCAGAGACACTCTGAGCCAGAGAAACCATGAGGACCACACTGCTACGGATGCTGACCGGCCTAACCTGCGTGCTGGCTGCATGCGCAAACAACATGCCTGTACCAGACTTCAGCCTGGAGAGGGTGAGGAAAAAACAGACAAAAGAAAACAACACCATTTATGCACATTTGTAAACACTTCTTGAAGACTTGCAAAAAAGAATGACCTAATTTTGTGTGTTTTTCTAGATTGCAGGAAAGTGGTACATGGTCGGATTTGCAACCAACGCTCAGTGGTTTGTGAATCGCAAAGACACAATGAAGATGGGTACAGCCATGTTGGTGCCAACCGAGGGAGGAGATCTGGATCTTACTTATGCCACACTGAAGTGAGTGAATGATTTAGTGTTGGTCAGAATGAAGGATTTTTTTTCAACCATTCTGTTCATAGAAGATAACTATATGGTTCTCTGAGTAGTGATGACGGGACCTGCTGGAGAATGACCCACCTGGCAAAGAAAAACGATACTCTAGGACGCTTCACCTTCCACAGCCAGGGTGAGTGGTGACCACACAAACACACCCAAGGGTATAATTACAGCCATCTAATTTTTTCGGCTCTTCTCAGCCTGGAACAACGACAATGACATGCGCTTTGTCGATGTCGTGTACGATGACTACGCTGTGGTCCACACCATCAAGACAAAGGAGGGCGTGTCAGAAGTTCTCAACAAGCTCTATAGTAAGTTTTGCTCACCAACAAGGTCTACGTCTGCTGAAAAGTTTTAAATAAGAATTCTATTGAGACGAAACAACACTGTTACTTGTAGGTCGCAGTTCTGAGATCAGCGACGACCTGAAGCAGAAGTTCACTCAGTTCTCTCTGGACACTGGAATCCTCGCTGAAAACATTGTTTTCTTTCCAAAGCACGGTACGTTATCACCTGAACATCACCTAATGCACACTGAAACTGATTCCATGAGTTGTTTTGCACTGTTTTGTTCATTGTTGTGTTCATATGCAATTTTACAGGTGAATGCACTGAGGCATGAAGAGTCCCTTGCCAACTTTTAGACTTCTTCACCTTGTCTCTGAAATCCAAGGCTTTCATCTCAAAGGCAACCCCCTCCCCCAAACTGTGTCGCCCACTGCGTCACCAAGCTGCACCTCAGACAATGAATGTAGAGCTTTTAACTCTATTCCACGCTGCATACCTAAGAGGGGCTGATCTCAGCTCAGTTGGTATTCTTTTTGTGTTGTGCATTAACAGTAACATCGCAGTGGAACAATAAAGTGTTGACAGTGGCTTACAGATGTCAGAATCCAGATGAAAGGATGGTTTAGTTTTTTTTTTTTGCTTTGTTTTTAATGTGTTTAAATCATATTAAATTGTTCAAACAACTTTTTAAGTATTTGGAGTATTTTGTTTTATCTGAATACTCATTCAGATCTGAAAATATGTTCCGGTCAGTATCGTCTCATACACTACCATTTTCTGTCAGATCAAAAATAAAATTTAAATAAATAATAAAAAAACTAAATTTGCAAATATCCCTGCAGAAATTACTGGTATGTTTACTGGAAGGCTTTCATGCACAGAAACTTAGCAATGAGATGTAGAATAGCAACACATTAAACAAACAGTATGGTACTATACTAACGAGTTGTCACTTCAGCTGTGTTCTGTTATGCAAACAAGTTGCAAAGAGAGGAGTTATAGCATGCTGGTTCAACTCACACAAAATACAGGATGTTCTGTTCATTGAGCTTGTTGATGAAATGACATCTGGATCAAAATTAAGAAAATATATGTTGAAGCGAAATGATTGTAAATTCAAAAGTTGTAACTTGTAAGAGAAATTAAAAACCAAAACAATAGGCTAAAACTGATATTGTTTGTCATCAAACCCTCACATCACCTGTTAAATAATTCTGCTGCCTTTTTAGTTTCCTAAATGTTCTTTTTTCCTTTCCCTTGTAAAAATACACACAGATGCTTCACCGCATATGGTTACTTTTATCATAATTACCATTTGAGTGGCTCTAATTTATACCAATGATTTCCCTAAAAATAGACATTTTTGCTGCCTCATAAAAAATACAAAAACCCAGAAGTGATTTACTGTTTTTTACATAGCACATGTGACAGCTGTTACAAAGCCTGGCCACAAGGTGGAAACCAAGGAACTGTCAGATAGAAAATTCCTGCACTAATTAGCAGAAAGCTCAAGAAAACCAGGCTCATTTATATTCTAGAGTGGGATTCAGTTCCTTGTCAGTAGTGTGGCAATCTCAACAATGGCTGACATTTAATTTGGCAATTCACCAAAAAACTGTAGAGATTCTGTGTACAGATTTCTTGTTGATTGACGGCAACATCTGTTTCCTGGAGCTCTATATTTCACATATCGGCTGACTTGTATCCAGATTATTGATGAAAGGAACTGAAAATAAGTGTGCATGGAAACAACCTCAAGAACATCCAAGATTTAAGGACAGTTTGTGAGGAAGAAGTTGAAGTATATGATGAAAATTAAAGACCTCTCATCTTTTTGGACAGCTTTCTCAATTGGTGGCTGCCAAACACTCTTTTGCCCCACTCTATGTATATATATGTGTATGTGTTCAATTCAGTTATATTCATATAGTGCCGATTCAATAAAGTGTCAGAATCATACTCTACTGTCAAATATACCCAACATATTCATGTTTAGACAGTGGTGAGATCAAGGCTTTCAACAGACAGTGGTGCGTTGAAAAAAAATATTTTATTGATCCAACACTGTTGTACTACTGTACTCAGTAGAGCTGAAAGCTGAACATATGCATGATTTAATCTGTCAGCACTGATAATCATCGATGTTATGTTAAAACCACAATTAGAGGGAGGGCGTGCATTTTATTTGGACTCTGAGTAATACAATTGGAAAAAGGAAAAACCGACAAACAGTAACAATATGTGAAAAGGAGGTGGTGTTGGAACGGGGAAAGCTTGCTTTGAGGCCTCAAAAGGCAGCGAACTGCTCTCTTCAGCTGCCAATATGTCTCTGATAAAGTTAACTCTGATTAGCGTATAGCCCTGAGGCGATGGTGATAATGTGGTATAAAATCATTCACATGAGTAGGAGCTGTTTAACCAAACTAACATGCAAAACAAAATGCTAACTGAAACACAAAAACAGAGTCGGCAGCTGATTTCAACCGTAACACAAATAATAGACAAATATCGCTGATAGAAAAAGAAAAGCAAAGTTAGAAAACAGAACATGTTTTGAAGTTTGTGTGCATCTCAGAGGATGGAGTGGTAGTTTGGAGGCAGCACGTTCATGCAGTTGCTCCTTACAAATAACTCAGCATGGCTTTCTCTAAAGTAGACCGAAAAGTTAAGCACACAGAAGGAATGGTTTTATTTGTACGACTCTTGATGCAAATGCATACTAGGGATTGTTATATCCTGGATTCAAAGGGGATTACTGCCACTGAGACAGCAAACTGTGAATCTTTCAGCCCAAAGCCATTTGGGCTGAGAGACTAACAATCTAAAAAAACTTCAACTGTGGTCTGATTTGCCCCGGGCAAGGACACAAAGGCAGTATCAGTGTCTGATTTGGATAACATGGCTCTTTGCCCAAGGGAGCCACTGTGTCAGGAGGAATAACAGGTTTAAAAAAATCTATAGGTTGCATTTCTATTTTCTATTGCCAATTAATACGTACAGCCGGTCAAATGAGAGTGGGCACAAACCTGTGATGTTAACACTGTATGCCTTGTAAGTAAAGATAGCTGTACACAAAATAAATGTGGATTTAGAGAGCCTTTTAAAGTCCAACTCACCCCATAATCAACTTTTTTTTTTGCTTAAAAACTGTTTAAATGAGCGTCTAATATTGTTGTCTACGTGTTTGGTCATTTTTGTTTTTTGGTATTTTGGTACATTTTAGCAAAAATATTACATTTGAATACCTTCTTCGGGTTAAAACTTTACGCTGCACTTGAATCTGAATCAGGCATTTAGATACCTGTTCAGCCCAGCTTGGATTTCTGAATTCAGCCTTGATTTATGACGACAACCATCCCATCGCTTTGGAGCCCAGTCTCAGCCACACCTCCATGGCAAGTGTGAGTTAGAATAGTAAGTTAAGTGTTGACTGAATGATTCTGCACTGACACAGATTCTTTGAAACCCTGTTTGGGTCTGTGAACATTTCCAAGAAATCAAGTTTTTTTTTAAAGCGCAAACTCTGCTTTGGACCACTGCTTGTATCCAGGCTGAAAGGATTGCCACTCAGATGAGACTAGTATGGTACCAACACCTTTGTCAATTTTTGTATGATATAGTACTCATTGTAATAAAGTCATCATTTCAAAAACCTGCTTTATTTAATTTTCAACACTCCATTTGGGTGCTTAACTTTCATATTGCAACTGACATTTTTGATGAGCTGAGAAAAACTGGCTGGAGTATTTATTTTTAGAGGGATTTGTGGGAAACTAAAGAGCACCATTTTACTAAGAAGCAAAAGAAAACCTGAATAGATTTCATGCAGCATGAGTCAAGTTTTTGTTAAGGGTTTAAGTTAAGTAATATGGGAAAAGGCGACATGGCTCAACACCTTAAAGGCACAGCAGATTCATAAGCCAATTATCATCCTAACCCCATCCCTGGTATTGTTCAGATTTTTCTTTTTCAATTCATACTACTTCAGGCTCCTTATGCTTGGAGCTAAGTGCATTAAGAAAAACTGTGTGAAGCTGCCTCCTCTGGCACTTGTTTAGTATTTGACCTACACACACTGATGCATGCATACATTATAAATGGTTCATTTAACATGTAATGAAATAAAAAGAAAACGTTCAAATCCAAATCATATTCGCAAACTTTGAAAATAAGACTGAAGTGTTTGGCAAAAGAAAAACACACTGACAGCTCATGTCTGAATGAGTAAAGGCTCTTGGTTGCACTCATAAACTCAAAGAAAGCTGCCATGATGATGAGCTAAAGCCAACTGAGGAATGTCATGCTCTTCCACCATGCTCTGAGAAACCCTTCTCTGCGCTGCCACAGGCAGGACCGTCCCATACAATCGAATGTCATGAGACCTAAACATAAAACTCTGTACTTTACACATATGTAATATAATGGACAAATATCACTGTAATATAGATATGACTTTTCTTATTGGCATTTGGACGCTAAATAAATCTTTTTAGGAAAACTGACACAAAATATATTTACATAGAGACTTTTGGCATCCATGATAAACTCTGTTACCATGTTACAGGATGTGCTCCACTGGACGAATGTGAGTGTTGACAGACCAGTGCGACTAAAGCTTGAAAAACAAACAAATAAAACAAAAAATAAATTCATGTTTGGCATGTTGATTTGATCATTTCTTATATAAGATTTCTGTTTAAATATAAAATCAACAACCAAACAAGGACTGGAAATAAATCTTTGCTATTACACCACCCAGTAAGTGTAATTATTTGTCATACACAGTATTCAAAGGACTCCTGAAAACTCCCAAGCACAATACAAAGAAGGATAAGCTGGTTAGTATATACACGTACAGTCTTTTACAGCTGTGCTCCTCAGGATAAGGGTCCTACTCTTCTTTTTCTAATACTCTGGATATAAAAAAAGGAACAGAATTTTCCCCCATCTCTCAACTTTTCAGGGAGTTTTTTTGTCCTTTTGAACAGTCACTCCTCTTCATCGCCAGTAATTGGTCACTTGCTTAAACATCCTCCATCTGATGAACAACGATGGTCTCACATTTTCACCCGCTCTGTCTGAGTCCCATCGTTAACCTGTTAAATGAACCACTCCTTCTTTGATTCATCAATAGTCTCTGGGTTGTCGGTGCCGATGATGGCTGTGTCAGCTGACTCTGTGGCGGATTCCCCGCTGCCCTTGGCCTCGTTGGTGTGGTAGGTGCCTTTGTGACGGAACATGTAGCGGATCAGAAACACCAGAGTGCACAGGATGGTGAAGATCACTACTGCGATGATCCCTGTAGAAAATACAGAGATCATGTTGAATGTGTTTTGTTCAGTTTTTACTCTCTTCTGCTACCTCATTTCAAAGTATCCTTGGCCACCCCTTCTTTTTCAGTCCACCGTTACTGGCACATAGAAAATATCAAATAAATTAAACTTTTACTACCATAACAAAGCTTAACACTAGAAAAAAAATAAATAAATACAACTCAGTTTGTGTAAATTCATTCAATAAAGGAAACAATCCTATTTCAAAAATAATTAACCAGACTTCTGTGTCCACACTTATGAACTCTAAAGGTTATCCCACAGGGTTTATATGGGATTCTCAACAGCTGAGATGCCCATGGACGGAGTTTTATTTCGTATCCTGTGAAGAATAAAGTATTTTGCTGATTTGGTCCATGTTTTGTATTATTATCCTTCTTTAAGAGCAGACAATGAACCTTTTTCAGTTTCTTGCAAACGGTTCCAATTACAGTGCAGACCAAAAGTTTGGACACACCTTCTCATTTAATGAGTTTCCTTTCTTTTCATGACTATTGACATTGTAGATTCACACTGAAGGCATCAAAACTATGAATTAACAGGTATGGAATTATGTAGTTCTTTTACAAAAAAAGTGTGAAATAACCTGGCCTCCAAAGTTACCGGACCTGAACCCAATCGAGATGATTTGGGGTGAGCTGAACCGCAGAGTGAAGGCAAAAGGTCCAACAAGTACTAAGCATCTCTGGGAACTGCTTCAAGACTGTTGGAAAACAATTTCGGGTGACTACCTCTTGAAGCTCCAGAGAACGCACAGCAGTAATCAGAGCAAAGGGTGGCTACTTTGAGGAATCGAAAACATAATAAATGTATTCAGTTATTTAACCCTTTTTGTTTAAGTACATACAGTAATTCCTTATGTTTTCATTCATAGTTTTGGTGTCCTTAATTGAGAATCTACAGTGTAGTCATGAAAATAAAGAAAAACATTGAATGAGACAGTGTGTCCAAACATTTGGTCTGTACTGTATATAGCCATGAAAGTGAATACTCAATACATCTAAAACAGTAAATAAACCTCCCTTTGTTATAACAAAAAGGATCTATTTTGAATAAGTCCCCTTTAAATAGACATTTAAACAAAACACTGAAGAAATAACCATATCATTTTTACTTTGCATAAAATTAAATATTAAATGTTTCCAGGTTACCCTATAATACCACTAGGGGTACACGCACCCATGGTTGGGAATTACTGATCTACATCAGTGTTTCTCAACATTTTTTCCTTGAGTATCCCCTTTCCTGTGAATCCAAGACAAGCCAGGAACCCCCAATCCCAATACATATACATACAAGCATTAAAAGCAATTCATTGCATACTTTTATAAAAAAAAATTAAACATCACTTGTAGATTTTGGTTCTTATTCCTTGTAGGTTAAATATATGATTTTTTTATTATCTTTTGAATTGCATCACTCCCAAAAGCTAATTACGTTTTCCTGGTCATTCTGCAGACATTTGTTGTGGATTTCATAAAAAAAAAATCTGTCTACATTTTTTTTCCAGTTATCTTGCTGATTAGATCAGTTAAAATAAAATATGGATTTCTCTAAATATTTATGTTTTAGACTAGGGTACTGTAATGTAGATATTCTATTTGATAGTGTTACACATCTTTCTTATAATTATTGTCATATGGTCAAATTGAGACCAAAAAAGCAGGCAAAGTAGGGATGTAAGAAAATAACTATACATTGTGACACTTTATGTCACAATGATGTATCAATATTCAAAAGCAAAGGATTCTTTGAAGAATTTGAATGAGACCATTATTGATGACAGTAGTAAAATTAAAAGTATGATGGGTAGCTGGTGGCTGTTTTCACCTTCTTGGTTCCAGTGGATCAACTAAATCCAGTAATAAAAATGGATATGTAATGAATGAAACAGGTTGGATTAGCCTCAGGATATCTTTCAGCACTGGTCATGTACTAAACTTAGGTACACATGTCACACCTCCAATGATAGCTGAGTCCCTGTTAACTCCATCAGGAATGACTCGCTCTTCATTAAGAGGAATCTCTGCATCTGTAAAGAGAAGGAAAGAGGGACAGAACAATGCATCAACAGAAAAAAAGTTGAGTCTAGACTAGTTTGTAAAGTACACTGTGACATTTCTTTTTGGTTTCCTGGCAGCTAATTAAAACTTATCTAACTTAACATACTAAAATATTTAAAGCAAACTGTATCAGTGTAACAATGCTACCATCAACATATTTATACCCAAGAAACCAGAAGTATACTGTATGCCCACTACACTTAGGTTGACTTGACGTTTATTGAACTTACTATAAACCTTCAGAAGATGAACTATGAGCTTGCTAAAGGGAAAAGTACCATTTTATTAGCCTCCAAATGCTTTCTCTCTATAAGCTTATATACATGTACACTGTGAGGAGGACATATTTAGTCAGCCACTAATTGTGCAAGTTCTCGCAGTTAAAAAAAGAGGGAGGCCTGCTTTTTTTATTTTGTCCTCCATTCATTACCTGCATTAATGGCACATGTTTGAACTCATTATCAATATAAAAGACACCTGTCAACAACCTCAAACATTCACACTCCAAAATCCACAATGACCAAGACCAACATGCTGTCAAAGGACACCAAAAACAAAATTTTGGACCTGCACCAGGCTTGGAAGACTGAATCTGCAATAGTTAAGCAGCTTAGTGTGAAGAAAAAACTGTGGTAGCAGTTGTTAGAAAATGGAAGACATACAAGACCCCTGGGGCTCCACACAAGATCTCACCCCAAAGGGTCAAAATGATCACAAGAACGGTGAGAAAAAAAATCCCAGAACCACACAGGAGGAACCAAACTTACAAAGGCTACTATCAGAAACACACTATACCGCCAGGGACTCGAATCCTGCAGTGCCAGAAATGTCCCTCTGCTTAAGCCAGTACATGTCCAGCCCCGTCTGAAGTGTGCTAGAGGGCATTTGGATGATACAGAAGAGTATTGGGAAAATGTCATACATTCAGATAAAACCAAAATGGAACTTTTTGGTTAAAACTCTACTTGTTGTGTTTGGAAGAGAAATAATGATGAGTTGCATCCAAAGACCACCATACCTACTGTGGGGTGGAAACATCATGCTTTCTTCGTAAAAGGAAAAAAAAATGGGGCCATGAATAATGACATTTTGAGTGAAAACCTCCTTCCATCAGCAAGTGCATTGAAGATGAAACTTGGCTGGGTCTCCCAGCATGACAATAATCCTAAACAGACCACCACTGTAACAAAGGACTGGCTTCGTAAGAAACACTTCAAGGTCCTGGAGTGGCCTAGCCAGTCTCCAGATCTCAACCCCATAGAAAATCTTTGGAGGGAGTTGAAAGTCCGTATTGCCCAGCGACAGCACCAAAACATCCCATCTCTAGAGGAGATCTGCATGGAGCAATGGGCCAAAATACCAGCAAGTGTGTGAAAACCTTGTGAAGACGTAAGCCTACTTTTCTGTTTTAATGGAAATGGATTGAAACACTGCCATCATCCATCGATGCAAGGGCTGTTTGTCACCTACGCAAGGACCGACAGAGTCGAGCCACATTTTCTAACTATCCGTCTCCGTCATGGAAAGCGCATGCCTGTGATTGGTCAGTTCAGCAACACCCAGAGATCTTTTCACCAGAACGGCACTCAATAGTTGCTTTAATCAGTAAGTAATGCAGCTTTGGGCAATACATGCTTCAAGGTGATAATTTATCTAATCTGGTCTTTTGGCAATTTTAAACACAAGGAGAGAAACTACAAAAAAGACTGCTGTGTTTGTTTCCGTGCATTTTTAGAGCATTCTATGAGCTGCACTTCTAGTAAAAAGCTTGACAGCTTCATCAAAACTTACTTTCTGTCATCCATTTCCTTGAGGGGGGATTGTGTTCACAAGGTGAAGAAAAAAACAAACCCTAACCAGAAACCACACTGCAACAGTAGGCAGACCCGCCATGAAACGTGAGCACCCCCTGATGTCCTGGTCGGTAATTGCTTTGCAACATAGAAAAATCAACAGAGAACAGAGAGACAGAAACGGGGTACTATAAATAAAAAACGTCTCAGTCGATACGTCCGTGTCTGGGTGCAAAGTTGCTGTGAGAAAAGTATAAACTAGGCTTTACAGAAAACATTTGACCTCTGTCTTTGCCAACAAAGGGCATTTAACAAAGATGAACTTTTGTTATTGAACAAATATTTGTTTTCCACCATAACTTGCTTTAAATTTTGTCCATGTAATTTTCTGGATGTTCTTTTCTTATTTTGTCTCTTATATTTCAGGTATACCTAAAATGAACATTACAGGCTTCTCTCAACTTTTTAAGTTGGATATTTTGCACAATTGGTGGCTGACTAAATACTTCTTTAACCCTCGGTATAAATGACTTAACCTCTGAAGGAAGGAAACGGGATTTTTATCGACAAACTGAAGGGGGCCAAGCACAATACAGTATGTGAGCTTTCTATGTGTAAAAATAATTGACAATCATAAATATTTTTCATTTGATTTAATAATAATAATTTTCATTTCAATCCTTGAGATGTTATTGTGAATTCAAGGAAACACATTAATGTTTAGGGCTGAAACTCATCCAAATGTGAAAAAGTCAACATGTGAATGTAGTAGCAAAGTACTTGGAAAGACTTACCTCTGAGGGAGGTATAAATTGCCTTTCTTTGTTAATCCTATCATTGAAAGCATCTGTCTTGTGGGATAAGTATAATGGCACATTTCTGTAGTTTTTACATGATTAAGTACACAATTTCAGTTCAAACTGTATCCTGATAATGACTTGTATTAGGACTATAGTCTGTAAGAATGCCTTGTTTGATTCAAAATTTGTAACTAATTATAGGATATATTGCTCATGCATACTCTACATTTTTGAATGCCGGTAAAGCTCCTTATATAAAAGGATATTAAGAGGACATTATTTAGAAAGTACCAACCAGTGTTGTCCAGAGGCCAGGGGTTCGGTGCAGCCGACATTGGTGGGATGGTGAGAGGTGAAGCCCCACAGTTGGAATGCACAAGTTTGCCCTGGTAAGACACAGGAGACGCAGATGCAGGATGAGGGTCTGTCTGAGCCTCTGCCGCTTTTCTTAATGCAGACTTAAGAGGAGCGACTCCGTTGAACTGCACCCGAGACAGGCAGCCAATGAAACCTGGGCTGTTGTATCGCTCGATGAGGATAGGGTCTATGGGTCCAGTTTCTGTGAAGAAATAAATGGAATTGAGAAAAGAGCTCATTAAATTTTTTTAATGGACTCATTTCGTTATTGATTGTTTCAACTGTAAAGACACTAAAAGTGTTTGCTCATTTGGAACTGCAAATATACACTTAAAAAATGTAGACATGAAAGGAGGAAAGAAAACAGTAGGTCCTCTGTAGGTCCTCTCACACATTAACTTTAAACTCATCAAAAGGTTGACAAAAATTTAAGTTGAGCGGTAGCCAAGCAAAGACAGCTGATGGATATAAAAATATAATAGAAATGCAAGAACATAGTTATTCTCTAGAAATTCAGACTGTTTAAATCTTTTGTATAACAACAAGCAATACATTGTGGAAACTCAAACATTTTCCTATAGTCCATTTTCTTTTTAATCTAATTCACCCAGAGCTGGAAAATAATAAAAGCAATTTCTTGACATTTCAAGATGACATGGGAACACTTTATTAATTGGCTTTCTGTCCTGTTTTATTTAAAGATGAATACATCTCTGCAGCATGAAAAAGATTGTATTATCTTCTGCAAAATAGGTAAAACATCCAAAAGCACACATAACTGAAAAAATAAATAAATGCAGGCCTCAACACAACAGTAAGATGCTCTGACACATACTGTATTGGAGACATCAAGACATTCAAAAAAATTCTGTTTAATTCTGTTCCAAAGCTGCAAAATACACACATTACTTTTACACACACGCACGCCTAAATGCACACACACCTACATAGACTACCGTTCAAAAGTTTGGGGTCACCCAAACAATTTTGTGTTTTCCATGAAAAGTCACACTTATTCACCACCATACGTTGTGAAATGAATAAAAAATAGAGTCAAGACATTGACAAGGTTAGAAATAATGATTTTTATTTGAAATAAGATTGTTTTTACATCAAACTTTGCTTTCATCAAAGAATCCTCCATTTGCAGCAATTACAGCATTGCAGACCTTTGGCATTCTAGCTTTTAATTTGTTGAGGTAATCTGGAGAAATTGCACCCCACGCTTCTAGAAGCAGCTCCCACAATTTGGATTGGTTGGATGGGCACTTCTTGCGTACCATACGGTCAAGCTGCTCCCACAACAGCTCAACGGGGTTCAAATCTGGTGACTGCGCTGGCCACTCCATTACCGATAGAATACCAGCTGCCTGCTTCTTCTCTAAATAGTTCTTGCACAATTTCGAGGTGTGTTTTGGGTCATTGTCCTGTTGTAGGATGAAATTGGCTCCAATCAAGCGCTGTCCACTGGGTATGGCATGGCGTTGCAAAATGGAGTGATAGCCTTCCTTATTCAGAATCCCTTTTACCCTGTACAAATCTCCCACCTTACCAGCACCAAAGCAACCCCAGACCATCACATTACCTCCACCATGCTTAACAGATGGCGTCAGGCATTCTTCCAGCATCTTTTCAGTTGTTCTGCGTCTCACAAACGTTCTTCTTTGTGATCCAAACACCTCAAACTTGGATTCATCCGTCCACAGCACTTTTTTCCAGTCTTCCTCTGTCCAATGTCTGTGTTCTTTTGCCCATCTTAATCTTTTTCTTTTATTGGCCAGTCTCAGATATGGCTTTTTCTTTGCCACTCTGCCCTGAAGCCCAGAATCCCGCAGCCGCCTCTTCACTGTAGATGTTGACACTGGTGTTTTGCGGGTACTATTTAATGAAGATGCCAGTTGGGGACCTGTGAGGCGTCTGTTTCTCAAACTAGAGACTCTAATGTACTTATCTTCTTGCTCAGTTGTGCAACGCGGCCTCCCACTTCTTTTTCTACTCTGGTTAGAGCCTGTTTGTGCTGTCCTCTGAAGGGAGTAGTACACACCGTTGTAGGAAATCTTCAATTTCTTAGCAATTTCTCGCATGGAATAGCCTTCATTTCTAAGAACAAGAATAGACTGTCGAGTTTCAGATGAAAGTTCTCTTTTTCTGGCCATTTTGAGCGTTTAATTGACCCCACAAATGTGATGCTCCAGAAACTCAATCTGCTCAAAGGAAGGTCAGTTTTGTAGCTTCTGTACCGAGCTAAACTGTTTTCAGATGTGTGAACATGATTGCACAAGGGTTTTCTAATCATCAATTAGCCTTCTGAGCCAATGAGCAAACACATTGTACCATTAGAACACTGGAGTGATAGTTGCTGGAAATGGGCCTCTATACACCTATGTAGATATTGCACCAAAAACCAGACATTTGCAGCTAGAATAGTCATTTACCACATTAGCAATGTATAGCGTGTGTTTCTTTAAAGTTAAGACTAGTTTAAAGTTATCTTCATTGAAAAGTACAGTGCTTTTCCTTCAAAAATAAGGACATTTCAATGTGACCCCAAACTTTTGAACGGTAGTGTATGTACATACAATTTAATTTTTAAATGAAATAATTCCTGCTGCTTCATGACCTCAGACACACCCAGAAGGAAACGTTCGGACAATAACACAAAAATAATTTGACCTCAGGATGACTAACACCATGTGCAGCTGTGCAAACATGTTCATCCTTAATGAATCCTGTTATGCTGGATGATGGGATTCTGAGTATCTGGAAATGGTTTATAATATAATTCTATCTCTTTATTTCATTTTGATGAATCCAATTCGAGCTTTTGTGTGCACTATTGATTGTGCTGCCAGAAACAGAGCCTTTTTGTATTCCCCTTGTGACCAGACCGACAGAGTTTTACCCTGCGTATGTGCCATACATCAATTTGCATAGTTATGCAGTTTCTCTATATTTCATGTGCACATCTGTCTAATATTTTCACTTGATAAAAGTTATGCATCTTGATTCTCATACATCGCATTAATTTGAATAATGGTTAAAATTTTTTCTGTGGTTAGACAAAATTCAAACATTAAGGAACACGAATCACAATCACATACAACCTAAATAAAATACAGTAAAGTGTGACAAAATGTGGAAAACTTGAACATGCCTGAACAGTCTTCCTAAGCTTCAGAAATGTGCATACGCATTGAAGTGCACAACAGGGGTGGACAGGGACACACACAAGAGAAGAGCAGCAAGTACAGATTTACTGATAGTAACAGCAATCTTTTGAGTGCAGAATATTTTTCCCTTCTGTATGCTAGAACATGTGCTGACCACTGTGTGTGAATACTAATTTGGTCTCTGCTGGGATTACAACAGGGCTGTGTCGTACACAATGTCAATTTCAATACGCACAGGAAACTGTCTGCAAACATTCTTCGGAAAGCAAACAAAGGAGGTTGCATATTTTGAAATTCATTGTACACGGAGGGAGGGACAGGGGATTAACTCAAATAGGAGACATTAATAATTGTATAACTTTGAGTTCCAGGAATTGGACTTGCAAAAAAACACAAATTTAAAAAACTCAGACACAGACCTAAAAGTGAATTCGACAGACACCTATAACAAACACTACAGAAGAAGCAATTAAAATATAATGAGGAAAAAAAAGCCTTGTCTGTCACAGTCTAGGAAATGGTAATGCCTTATAAGTGGTTGACCATTAAATGTACATTTTTCTTATCAGTCTGAAATCTATCAAATAAAATTAATCTGAAGGAGCTGATTACTTACCTTAATCAGAAAGCCTAAATTGCCTACACAACAGAGAGGAATGAGTGAGTTTTATGTCTTAAAATATATTTACTTTCAGAGTCATGATTTTGAAAATCATGTCAATATATATGATCTAGTCATTCACAGAATCTGTTTTTATAATTTTATTAGTAATCAGAAAACACCAACATTACGTAGACTGATAAGTTACCTTCAGTCTTGCGTCCGAGTCTCGCTATGCCCCCACTCAGTGAACCAGAATGAGTGCAATACAATTTTTTACTTCAGTGGACATGTCTGCTTGACCTGAAGGTCTCCAGGAAAACACTTGATGTATCTAGCAGATGTGTTGGATGTTAGGAGATTCTGCTCCTTAAAACTCTTAACCAATTTGCAAACAATACCAAAGTGATATTACTAGATGAACCGCTAAACAAAAAAGCAAAAACAAAAGCTTTTTAGAACTGCAGAGACTAGATGATGAGCAAAACAATGCCTCAACTAAATCCAAAAGCAATGGGATCAATGAGTTTGATTCCTTTCATACTCTCTCATTGGTGCTGGTTCTGTGTTTATCTTTGTCCATCTGTACTCTAGTTTTGTCCAGATCGCATCTTATAGCTCAGCATTAAGAAAACTCAGAGAAACTATCCAGTGTTCGAAATGCCTCATTAGATAGTTGTTCAGAAAAAAATTACGATATTCTTTCTGTTTTACAAATCCTGTTGTTTAGCTTTTCAGGATATACATTTTAATCACAACTCTTAAGAATTTCAATAACTGGAGGTAGTGTACTGCTTAGAAGGTTGGATTAGCAGCTTTAAGCTACTGCAGCTGAAGGACACCATCCATTTGAACATTGTTCACAAGCATTTAAATAGCTTCATATGAGCTTCAGCGTTAGAAACCATTATCACGATTTCTGAGATCATTATCGCTACAAAATAAAATTGATAAATATTTCAGCTCAGTCCAATGTTATGAAGACTGAAAGGTATGCATGTCTAGATTCCATGATGCTTCCATGAAGCAAAAATCTACCATGTTAAGATTTCTTGTTGGTTGCATTAATCCTTTGCCTCTTCCTAGTTCTTAACACATTAATGCATGAAAGTCTACAAGTAATGTAACACATTATAAGAGACAGTAACCACACACAGATCTAATGTTTGCTAAGCTTGTTTATAGCAGTGTCTTCGCAGCTTTCTAGACTAATCAATAAAACATAAGGCAAATACACAAAGCAAACAGCTCTTCCCCACACAATCATCATAATTTGAAGACAGAATGGACTGCTTTATTGGCTGGGACAGCATTAATGAAAAGTAGCATAATTTTTGATTGATAGATTCTTTGTTGTGTCTGACCATATGTGACCCTTCGTTAATCCCACCCGATCAAACACACCTTTAACCACGGCAAAAGCAGCATTGAAACGAAACAACTGCACTCTCAGACGGTGAGTCAGTTGCATGAATAATTCAAAAAGGAGGTGCAGAAGGCAGCACAATTGGTTGTTATGGGGTGTTAGTGTGTGTAAGGTGGATGAATAAAATAAGGGAGGGAGGCGCGGCAGGGAGAACTGTCTTAGAGGGTGGGTGTGGCTCCAAGGTTCGCAAGGAACGGGCATTAAGAGGAAAGGTGGGTGGAAAACAAAAAGCAGAGAAAAGAAAAAGACAGAGGAAACTGTCCCTGTTGTATGTGTGTGAAGGACAAAAAAAGAGTTGGACAGAAGAGGTGGGGAAAAAGGGGGGATCAAACACAGTTCCCATGGCAACAGATAGAAGCTGATTGAGGGGGGAAAGAGGCAGAGAAGACATTGTTAATGGTGCGAGCAAATGAAAGCGTGATGTGTTAGAAGTGCATGAAAAGAATATCAATGTGGGTCAATCCACCACACCCTCTAAAAGAAAGGCAAATTTAGATCATGCACAGACATACAGATATTCTATACAAAGGAGGGCCAAAGAAGCAAAATTGCTGCAGTACTTAAATAGATAAAAGGGCAAAATTAATAGCAACAAGTTTAAATTAAGAGTTTTCAATAATTTGTTTACTTCAAAGCAATATTTAGAAGTAAAAGAAAATCATAATTTGGTAAAATTCGATTTTTTTATGCTGTGCAGTTGATGAAATCCTCCATTGCAGCAACTTTTTATTCTAAATATTTACACCATTGAATAAAAACAAAGGAGACTTAGACTGAATTAAGCTAAGGCTATATGACATGAGGATATTGTTTAAAAAAGCATTGTATGACGACTTAAGAAGAACAGCTTTAAAACCTAGCAAATACACCTGCAGTTGCCACGCTTGCCCACACTGAACCCATGCATTCACATACAGTACAGGTGTACTCTTCAGCACCAACTCCAGATTCCTTCTTGACCAGGATGTGAATCTTGTAAACATTCCAAGCTAATTAAAGAAAACCAACACAGACACGTTGACAGACACTGTCCCACTGTCGGCAATGGCTCTTCTAGGCTCTCGCACACACACCTACATGACTGATTTCAGGTATGAATTGCCCGCTACTGTTAATTTAGCAACTAAAACCAGCTCACCCACAGGGAAAAAAACTGCGGCAAAACAGTATTGGATCAAGCTCTCTGCTTCAGCCACAGATTCAAGGTGCAGTTTCCACTGATATGACTCACTGATGACCTGCTGCAACCTTGGTGCACACATGCAAACGTACCAACAGAAATATAGGACACAGGCACACATTAACAGCATTTACCTAGATGCACTTTTATCTGTGAGAAGTTTGTGCTCCAAATCTTCTCCTCTTCTTCTTCTCTTACACGTTCTTTCTCTCTGTTATGTAGATCATTTGGAGACAGCAATACACTGACAAGCATCACTTCACACTGTTCTTTTTTTTTCTACCAACCCCTATCCCTCCCTTTTCTCTGCAGTGCAGTCCCACCCCCACTCCCAGACAGAAGCTGAAGAAAACATGGATCCAGGATCCACTGTGGCCCGGATCAGGATTCCCTAATCTGAGGTCCAACTCATAGCTTTATCAATTGTCATTCTTTTTGGACACATAGAAACTTACACACGAAACAAACATCAGATAAGTCCATTTGAGCTCAAAGGACAGACTGATATTACAGAGCTAATCAAGCTGCCAGGTCAGTCCAATTTTATGAAGACGGAAAGGTTTGCAATGTTTGGAGAGAGATAACAAGAAAACCAGTTTGTGTTATCAACCTGATCTAACAACAGACCGTATCACAGTTTTAATCAGAGCCAGGATGTTGTGTGGCCGTCAATGCAAAGGTCAAAGCACAAAACTTGCCGATACCCAGTACCAATGCCAATACTTCTACCATAAAAAAATATAATGAAATGGAAGACAAGTTTTATTTTCTTCTCTACTTGTTACAACAAATGATGGTGAATTATATGAAAATAATAAACTATTAATAACAATGAAAAATGACAACACTTTGTGTGAAATTATTGTAGAGTTTCCATATGTTAAGTTTCTGTTCATGGTAACGGTTAACTAACCGATACCAGTACATTATAATAATGTTGGCCCAGATACCAGTATCGGTATTGTTTCATCGCTAGTCTATGGAATTAGCAATTTTCTTTCTTTGGGTTGTTATATGGTAATAATTTGTTGTTATCTATCCAGAAACTGGAAACATCTTCAAACATCCCAGTTAAAACCTGACTCGGTTTTTTGCTTTGTACCACCTGTGTCATCGCAGGAATCATCTCCGAATTCCAATCAAGACTATTTGAAGTACATTCTTTCAGAATGTGGACAAAATTCAACTTCTGAAACCTGTTGTTGGTCGACTGTGTGGCTGCTGCAGATAATTGTCTGTGTCAGGCATTGGTTTGATAAGACAAGTTAAACGAACTAAAATTATGATCATGGTGGCTCAGGTGGTAGGAGTTTGTTCTATAGCTGGTGGGTTGCCAGTTCGAACCGCTGCTCCATCCATCTCAGTTGCTGTCTTTTTGGAAGACACTTCACCCATCTGATGGTGGTCAGAGAGCTCCTGGCAGCTTTGTATCTGTCAGCCTTCCCCCAGGGTAGCTGTGGGTAAAATGTAGGTTACTACCATCAGTTCGTGAACTATTGAATGACTGAAAGTAATGTGAACACCTTAGGGATCTTTTGGACTAGATTGAGTGCTATACACATATAGGTCATTTACTATTATTTTATGTTTCCAATTTTAGGTCAGGGGCTGCACTGTGACACAGCTGGTAGTACTATTGGCTTGCAGCAAGAAGGTCCTGGGTTTGAATCTTGACCTGCGTTTTTCTGCATGGACTTTGCATGTTCTCCCTTTGCATGGGTGGGCTTCCTCCCAGTCAAAAAGATGACTGTAATTTTAATTTGTCTCTCCCTTTGCCCTTATGTGTGAGTGTTTGCATGCTTGGTTGTTTGTCCTGTCTGTATCTATGTTGCCCTGCGATGGACTGACTACTTGTCCGAGCTGTACCCCTCCTCTCACCCGATGACTGCTTGAGATAGGCACCAGTTCCCCCGTGACCGTTTAAAGATAAGCAGCATAGATGATGGATTTTAGGCAAGTTAGACTTGACAAGGTTTTTTCTATTTAAAATAATTAGAGATCTTTGTTTTTACATTCTTCAAATTCTTAAGTGTACATATACAAATATTCCCATGACTTTAAACAATTTGGTGAAGTCAAGATTATGATGTCAAAATGATAGATAACTTTACAATATTTTAATTTAATTTGAGGCACACATATGGATATTGTAAAATTGAAGCACCTTAACTACTTTGTATCCCAGTGTTACATTACTGACATAATGAAAACATCCCAAGAAATCAGGCATGATAACTGGGGACCTCCAAATGTCTGTTTTTTTCTTGTGTTCAATTTCCAGATACCTGAGGAGGCAACACTTTTGTGTTTAAACCATAGACTGTAAATATGGTTAAACAGTTGCCTGCAAATATACACAATGTGTACTGATCAGAAATGAATGAGGAATTATTTAAAATAAATTTCCAGAAATTATTATATATTGGTACGAGCGAAACGTGAGTATCAACCCAAGAACAAAGCAAAAGACCTGGGGTGTAATTTATAAAGCTTGCTAACGCACAAAACGGTGTCTGAAAACTACGTACGCAACTTTATACGCAAAGTTAGGGATTGATAGAAAAAAAAGTGGCGTAAAAATGTGCGCAACCTTAAGCACACGAAGGAGCTAGCTTGCGCACTTTTTGGACACGGAAGGCACTGACAGTGCAGCAGGGGAGATACCAAAATTGTGAATTTAAGCTACAGAGCATTGCACACACAAACGAACACAACCAACACACAAACTTCTCTCCTGTCCCGTCTATAGGAACTGAGAATAAAAATGAGAATTTGATTGTTGCATTTAAGAATTATGTTCATATGTATGTCTTCAGCTTGTATAGCAATTGCATGTATTGGTGCATGTGCAAAGAACAAATATGCTGCAGCTTTCCAGCATAATTCTGTACAATGGATGCGCTGGCACTCATTCAATATTCTTTTTTTATGTCAGGCATGCTGCTGTATCAACGCCGTCTCACCTGCAGCTCTTCTGTGTATTTTTATGACCCCAAATCAATATTTCGAATGAATGATACTTTTTAAAAGTAGTTTTGAAGCGCACCTTTTTGCCAGGCTTTAAATATCTAGGAGTGTCGCTAAAAGAGATAATCATAGCCTATAATTGAAACTATATTTAACGTTCTTATTTGTTTCATCTCTTGTGCTGCTGCTTTTATTTTTATTTATTTTTAAGTTTTTATTCTTTACTCTTGTCTTCTGACACATTTTTTGTCAATATATTTTTGTCTGTTTATGTTATACCTTTGGCTGAGTAAAGCTCCATATGGATCAACATTAATTGATTGATTGAAATAAAATAGTCTTCTCTGCCTCCGCATGCCCGCACCTGTGTCTTTCTCTGCCTCTCGGTTGCCATGATTACCAGTGAAATTCCCCATATTAGCCATCTTAAGTGGATGCAGAATATTTACGACATACGTTGCTTGACCGTTTATGGCAGAAAGTGGGTGTGTAGGAGGCGGGATATGATCCAAAAACAGCTGAACACATTTCTACGAAGAGTCTGATTTATAAAAAGGAAATTTGTCAAAATCCTTTTGACAAAAGGAAACGTACTAGGTGTAATTAAGAAAAAGTTGCTGAGGATTCTAAAGAATTCTATGCAAAGTTTTATAAATGAGACCCCTGGTGAAGATGCTGGCTGAAACATTATCCACAAACGAGTCCTGTAAATACATGGGTTCAAAGGCCACTCTTAGAGGAAAAATATATTAAATTGCTACAAAAGAAACATAAAAGTTTATCTGAAAATACACCCAGAGAAAGTTACTTCAAACTGAGGAGATATGTCATGTGGTTTGAAGTATTTGGCCATAATGACTGTCTTTTCATTTGGAGGAAAAATAAATGTTGGAAACAATGATTCAACCATTCAAGGCATAAGCCAAGAAGTTAAAGCTTGACCAAAAATGTGTTTTCCAAATTAATAACAACCGTAATCTTATGGAGAAGTTACTTACAAGAAGTGTTGGGCAAGTAACAAAGAAATGTATTATATTCTATATTACAAGTTACAGCCTCAAAAATGTAAAATGTTTGCATTACATATTACTGTCCCAAAAATGTTACTGAGTTACACTCCTGTAAGTCACTTATGTCAAAATATCTCAAATATCTAACATGACTTACAACCATAACTTGTCAATTTACATTTTACACAAGTTTAACCCCACAATACTGCATTTTTAACACTATTTTATTAAACCTAAGTCTCTAGTTCCTTCACATAATGTTTTTTAAATTGAATCAAAACAAGGCGTTGAAAGCGCTCATCACAAAGGTGGTTGACAAAGATAAGACTCCGGAGACTGAGGTCTTTCAACAGGTGATTAAGAAGATTGCAAATAATTCCACCGTGTAAATCTACAGTTGATCTTTTCCTCAGCTTTCTTGATTCTCTGATGTTTTGATTGTGAGCAACAGGAAGTGGATGGTGGATCTTATTCTACAGTATCCAATTTGATTTGGTTGCATTAGTTGCCAAAGAAAAACTATTTAAAATGTGATTGTAACCTGAGTTACTGAAATTGTAACTATTAATATATTGCTATATATTTAGTAAGTAATGCGTTACATTACTCAATTACTGGAAAAAGTAACATATTCCTGTTATATTACAAAAGTAATGAGTTACTCCCAACACTGCTTACAAAGGAACCTAAAGACAACACAGTCAATGTCTTAAAGTGTCCATCACAAAGACATGATCTCTATCTCAAATGTGCTGAAAAATTGAGTGTGAACACAGCACCCTCAATATGTAACCCATTTACATCAGTTTTGTTAGGAGAAATTGACCAAAATTCCAGCAAGCTGTCTATTAAGCTATATCTCAGCTCACTAATGAGCTGAAATAAAATAAAGCAAAGAGTATCAAAAAAATATAAAATATTAGAAAATTTCAGCCCCTAAATAAAAGCATATGATGGCATTTCCAAACATTACTCATAGTGATGTGCTTCAGCCTTAAACTAACAGATTTGCTTACAGGCATTCATTTTCCTTTAGTGGTATCCATAGAAAGGGAAAACTGTTTAGGAATGAAATAGAGAAATTAAAGTTTTAGTGTAGTACGGATGTACAGTCTATGTCATTTACCCCGTGGGCTATAGTTGTCTGTCTCTAGGAGTGGTTTCACTGTGTTAAGCTTCTTACCAGGCTTTTTCTGCTTTAAATTTATTCCTCCCATCAAACACACACACCCACACATAAGGAGAGAGACTCAACAGATTTATAGCACAGAGGACAGGATTGGGATTCCATTGCTCTGGCTGCAGCATGACTCATCTCCCTCATCTACTCCAGGTGGGTGCAGAGATCTGTGCTGGACCAATACCAATCCACAGACTGATATCTACTGCAGTTAGGTCTTTCAAAATTACTCATACCTCTTACACTTGTTCTCATTTAGTCTCATTACAGCCACCATATTCAATACATTTTAGTGATTAGTGAATTATTCTAAAGCATTAAAGGAAGATTTTTTGTTTCAAATATTCTTTGACGACAACAGAAAATCTGTAAATTGTGGTACACATTTAAACTCTTTAACCCGATACCCTTAAATAAAATCCCGAACAACCAATGGTCATCTACAGCCTAAAAAACAGGTATGTTACCTTGAAAAATAGTGATGAAACAGCATCATGAAGATCCAGGAACACAGTAGGGATAAAGTTGCTGGAAGGTTTATAGTCATCGATTAACCAGTAGGTCAATAACATCGGTGCCAATAGCATAAACATCTAATTAGTTACTATTGGCCTAAAAAGTATGTCCTCAGGATTACTAAAATGGGAGAGCAATTTGTGACAGCTGGTTTGCTAAAAGGTGAACCCAACACAAGGTAACTGTTTAATCTCTTATGTTATTAAACAAAATGTTGACTTTATGTATCAGTGTAACATTGATTTAATTCATAAAACAGATTCAATTTAAGGAAATAATTTATGTTTTGACTGATTATTCTGACGTTTAAATTGATGTGAGGGTGATGAACGAATCTACTGCTTTTGGTAAAGCTAGCCAACATTAGAGGCACCTTTGTCCAGTAGGTGTTTATTTTCACCAACATTGCATACCTTCTAAAAATAGAGTAATCTTTTCTAACTTTAGTTAGTTAGTTAGTTAGTTAAATATACAAGATATGGATGAGATTATGAGGAAATATGATGACAGTGAATCAGCCTCTCCTTTTTTATTATAATACATATTTTATGTACTTAATTATTTAATTTGGATATTTATTGTTGACTTGTAAAAAAGTACACTTTAGACAGTAATTAATAATTTATTTAGTTTAATAATTACCTTCCAATCTGTTGTGTTCCTTAGCCTACTCGCTCTTTTACAGTATGATTATTGGCCAGTTAATCAGCAACTGTTTAAACTATTGGATCCTCTTTTTCACTATCGGCCAAGTAATCAATTATCAGCTATTGGCCAAACGCACCATTGGTCGTTTAAAGCAGGATTCGGTATAAAAACAAAATTCTAAACTTTAGGTGGTTCATACTTCATCAGTAACATTACTTAGTTACACAACCAGAGGTGAACTTGAGTAATTAAATGAGGGTTGTCCAATTTTAGCCCTCAAGAGCTGTTGTCTTCACCTCTGAAGAATCGAGTTTTCGCTTGCAAGACTTAGAAATAACAATGCTCTCCATTCAGTTTGCTTGAGTTTAAGGTATTTTGCAAGAAAAGAATCAGCAAAAATTTCTGTCATCCTCGGTATTGATGGTAAAGATTTTTCTTACTTTTCTTACACTTTATAGATATTTGCTCATTAGTGTTCGTCAATCACATAAAAATTCCAGTAAAAATACATTTAATTGTTGTTTTGGGACTGTGACAAATGTGAAAAACTTTTCACAAAGTCCTGTAAATCAGCTGTAGAAATGGTTGTTGCTGGGCTAAACACACACAATATATAACATACATATACATATATATATATATAATAATATATAATTTTTTTAACGTTCATGGACTCAATATATTTTTTCTTCATGTAATTTAACAGATACAGCTGCTTTCACAGCATGGAGTCTAACGTATCCTTTATATAAAGGTTCATGTTCATGTCACTCTTCATGTTGCAGGGACCTGCTTTCACTGCCATTGATCAAGGTTAGTTGGATGATTTGAATTATGAATTAACTTTGTAGAAACAGATCAAGACAGATGAGAACTCTGGAGTATAGACTTCCTCCCTGACACTACAGGCTTAAATATAAAAAAGATGGAAGGATAAGATTACCTAAATGTGCAGATAAACTCTATGAGTTTAATGTTACAGGATATTCATTATGATAAAGTTACAAAAAGCAAATCATGAATCGTGATCGTTACAAGTTTTGCAGAGCAATTATTATTGGAAAACACAATTTTTAGATTAAGACATGACATTAAGCTTCATCTTAATTATTGGGCACATACTTTAACAATTTATCCATTTATTTCTTTTTATTGTAAATTTATTTTAAATACTTCCTCATTCATTTTGTATAGCATTGCACACTGCATTGTAACTCGAGCATAAAATATTTAAAATAGTGAAATGGATATGGATATAACGAGTGGATAAATGGCCACCAATTCTTAGCAAAGAAAAGAACAAAGTAAGCACTCTTGCTTTCCCCCAAAGTCCTCTAAAAAGGTAAATGGGTCTTGATTTGTTAAAGTAATTTGGTAAAAAGGGCAGATTTCTCTTCACCCACCGAGAACAGTTTCTTTGTTTGAACTAAAATTATTAAAGTATTGTAACTAAAAAGAATTTAAAATTTAGTCCACCAAGATTTTAGTCTAATCCACTGTGGGAACAAACACAACTTTCTGCAGGAGTATATATTGCATACTGTTGAAGTGCACTCAAACTCTTTGAAGTAAATTAGGCTGATTATGTGCATAAAAGGAAAACCTTCAGCTTTTTACATTTATTGATAATATGGTTTACAAAACCATGCAATGAGTGGAAGGAAAATAGGGTGCTGATACCCATATGTCTCAAAACCAGTGTTTGTCAGAACTGGAGCATGACTTTTGTCTCACTGAATACAGAAATTATATGTTTTTGGCAAATTTTTTTCTGCCAGTTTAGAAATTACATGAATTGGCTTACCACATAGAACTAAATTACCAAGATACTGATGTTGTATTTAAATCTGTGCTTCATGAACTCATATGTAAGATGGAGACTTTCATCTTGTGTGGCTATTGTTTTAATGCACTGATGCCTGAAATTGATGACATGAACATAAAATCACTGTTCTACAATTTTCAGTTACATGCTAAGCTACTTTGTGTTCAGTTTCTTCATTTTAGGCTGTTTAACTCCACCAAGGAGGTTACGTTGTTGCTAGAGTTTGCCTGAAACATAACTTGAGCTGTCTTGGCGAAGGTCTGTGCTCTCTGAATGCCTTTCTAGTTTAACATATTTATCAGCCTCAGACATGGAAATATATACTATTGTGGAGTAAAAGCTCAAATCCAACTTTAAGTGGTTAAGAAATAATTGAGAGTAAATAAAAATGTCAGTGTTTTAATGTTGAATTGGAACTACTATAGCAGCACACACGAGAAAAGTAATTATGAATAGAAATTTGAACTCAAAGTGCTACTTTATGAAAACTTAGACTAAGAAGAGTATGGATTTGCCTTGAAAAAAGGAGAATTTAATAGTTGATCAGCATGAATGTTTACAATGCTCCTTTCATGATATTTCAACAGTGAATAAATAAGTAGCGATTAAACACAGAGCTTTGTTTACACCACAGCAAATCAATAAACTATAATTCATAGGAGTTCAGTAGGTTTAGATTGGTAATTACTATTGGATGGAAAATTACTTTGCAGAACAGTGCATGAAGTGAGAAAGGTGATAATGATAATGAACACTGAGGTATTCCTGCACACTTCTGACTCTGACTAGCCTTCTTATGTGAGATGTTCCATTTTTACAACCTAGCTAATCCCATTCTGCAATCACTCTGCACAGAGGAGGAGGAGATGGCGCAGTGATCAAAGTGTGTATGTGTGTGTGTGTGTGTGTGTGTGTGCGTGTGTGCGTGCGCGCGCATGTAAGAGCATGGTACCAAGCACAGGATCTCACTCTCTCTCAGAAACAGAGAACATGATAGCTGAACTGTCTGACATCCTCTCTTGTCTTTGTGGTTCAGACACAGAAATGGAACAGATACGATGAGAAAGAGAAATACGAGCTTTTGTCCTTGTGGGTCTCCTCTTTTGTCTTTCTGATCAAATTTGCCTTCCTCCCTCTAATCCTTAATGTTATCTTTTTTATTATCTCTCTATTTTGGGGGTTACTTTCCAGTATGCTGATTGCAATGATGACTCAACTTGTATCTGAAATAATATGAATATCTTCCTGCTACTTTATTATAGGAGTCAATATAGGAGCATATGCAATGCATCTGAGGTGCATTTAGCTGACAACAGCTCTGTCAGACAACTACGTTTAGCCACTGCTACAACCAAACGTCTTCTTTCATTGAAGAAAAAATAAAGAGGCAATGAAATATAATAGAGAAGAAGAAAGGAGGATGAAATAAAGCACTTAAGAGTAATTTAAGAATCTACCACAGCTTGTAAATTAAGCAATAGCTTTTACAAAGAAAATCTGATTAGCTACTTGAAATTAAAAAAGCTGCCTTAAAAATTTCTCATAGTTTTGTCTTTTGAAAGAATATTAGTTAACATGCAAAGCATCACAATTAATTTATTTGATCAAATGAAAATCTTTACTGTGGTTTTCATGATTAATTACTACAGTTAAGTAAGTGACTTCTCTCAAGAGTAATACTACTCCTCTAGCTTCTGGGTAATCTAATATAAAACATGTCCCCTGTGACAAGCTTTACAAACAAAACACACAGTATCAGCTTTCTGTTTCTTTAAATGGATTTAATTTAGGCCACAGAACAGCAACAGGTGATTAATTTCAAAGGAGCTATATACAATTAATATTAAAACCTGATGAAGTATTGGCTAAAAACAACTTCTATGAATAAAACAAGCCTTCATGTTTGAGTCATGTGAGTGTGAAGCTATAGTTAGGTAAAAGTCCATCTCAATAAATGAAAATCCCAAAAAGGTGGATTTATTTCCATGAATCAATTTGTAATTTTAAATTAAAAAAATATGAGCAGTCAAGAATGAAAGACTAGAATACCAATACTGTTGACTGAGTATGTTTACTGTACAATTCATTGACATACAGCAACATCCTTTCTGTATTTAAACTCCTCTTTTGACATGAACGTTAATTTTTTATCTAACTTGGACATCATGGTCTTAGAGTTCAGAGGAAGAGTAGAAAACTACAAAAAAACAAGAAAATACTGGTCCAATGTAAAGCTTCCTCAGTCTGTGAGGATTTGGTACTCCATGTCATCTGTTTGCTGTGTTTTACTGATTGCAGAATAAGAGAAGACATTTAGCCATAATTTTTAGACCACTTCATGCTTTTCTCTGTTGACAAGCTTTATAGGGATGTTGATTTCTGTTTCCAACTAAACATGGCAACTGCTCACACTGTAAAATGTACCAAAAGCTGCTTTACTGAACACTGCATCACCGCAGGACTGAACAGAAAACTTGCTTGACCAAAAACCCATGGTATAGTCAAGAAAAAGATGAGAGAAACCAGATCCATCAATTCAGATTAGCTGAAGACTGCTTTCAAAGCAACCTGGGCTTTCATTACACTTCAGCACTCCCACAAGCCGATCACTTCCATGCCACTCCACATAAATGCAGTAATTCATGCAATAGGAGGCATAACTAAGATGGACTTCTATATTGGGGCGACTGTGGCTCAGTAAGTAAAGTAGTTTCTTGCAATCGGAGGGTTATAGATTCAATACCTGCTTTCTGGTGTCCTGTGCATGTGTCCCTGGGCAAGGCACTTAAACCCAGTTTGCCTAACGAGCTCTGTATCCATTTGTAAATGTGTGTTCATTTGTGAGTACAAATGGGTGAATATGGCTCGAGTGTAAAGTCCTTTGAGTTGTCACTATAACTAGAAAAGCACTATATACAGACGTGGACAAAATTGTTGGTACCCTTCATTAAATAAAAGAAAAACTCATAATGGTCACAGAAATACCTTTAATCTGACAAAAGTAATAATAAATAAAAATTATATAAATGTTGACCAATGAAAGTCAGACATTGCTTTTCATCCATGCTTCAACAGAATTATTTAAAAAATAAATGCATGAAACAGGCCTGGACAAAAATGATGGTACCCACAACTTAACAGCGAAGGATGTTCCGATCTGACACTGATGTTCCTTGAGCATAAAGTTCAGCTTGGATCTATTTTGAAGTCTTTCTAGGCTCTTTTGTTACCATTTGGATTATCCGTCTCTTTGATCTGTCATCAATTTTCCTCCTGCAGCCACGTCCAGGGAGGTTGGCTACAGTCCCATGGATCGTACATTACTGAATGACATGTGCAGCTGTAGTCACAGAAACATCTAGCTGCTTGGAGATGGTCTTATAGCCTTTACAGTTAACATGCTTGTCTATGATTTTCTTTCTCATCTCCTGAGACAACTCTTTCCTTTGCTTCCTCTGGTTTATATTGAGTGTGGTACACACCACGTCACCAAACAACACAGTGACTACCTGGAGTCCTATATATAGGCCCACTGAGTGATTACAGGATTGTAGACACCTAGGATGCTGATTAGTGGACATACCTTGGATTAACATGTCCCTTTGGTCACATTATTTTCATTCTTTTCTAGGGGTACCATCATTTTTGTCCAGGCCTGTTTCATGCATTTATTTTTTAAATAATTCTGTTGAAGCATGGATGAAAAGCAATGTCTGACTTTCATTGGTCAACATTTATATAATTTTTATTTATTATTACTTTTGTCAGATTAAAGTTATTTCTGTGACCATTATGAGTTTTTCTTTTATTTAATGAAGGGTACCAACAATTTTGTCCACGTCTGTAAGTTCAGTCCATTTAGTGTCTTACAAGTCAAAGTCGAAAAATTAGAAAAACATGCAAAAGTTAATTAATTCCAGTAATTCAAATTAAAAGGTGAAACTAATATATGATATAGACTCCTTATATGCAAAGTGAAATATTTCAACCATTTATGTGTTATAATTTTAATTATTATGGCTTACAGCTCATGAAAACCCCAAATTACAAAAATCTCAGAACATTAGAATATTACTGCAAAGTTCTCCATAGTGTCCTGGTAGATGGCGGTGTTGATTTTGGACTTAATGAAGAAAAGTAGACCAACACCAGCAAATTACATGGTTCCCCAAATCATTGTGGAAATTTCACGCTGGACTTCAAGCATCTTGGACTTTGTTTTCTCCATTCTCCCTCCAGACTCTGGGACCTTGGTTTCCACATGAGATGATAAATTTGTTCTCATCTTTAGCCCAGTTAAGATGCTTCTGACATTTTTTGTTGTTCAGCAGTGGCTTAACAGTAGGCATATGAGATTTAAAGCCCAGGTCCAGGGCTTCAAGCCCATGTCCAGTGCATCAAGAGCCACCGCACACAGACAGATGTCTATGGCCCTGTCCACACATAGCTGGGTATCTCACAAAACAGAGATATTTTTCTACGGTTTGGCCTGTTATCCACACCTAGCCGGAGGTTTTCGGCACCAAAAATGAAGCTTTTTAAAAACTCCAGCCAAAGTGGAGATTTGCGTTTCTCCGTTTTCAGTATCTGCGTGTGGATGGTTGAAAACGGAGTTTTAAGAGCCGTAACGTCACTATCCGCAACAAAAAATGCTCCAACACCACATGTGTGACATGTGTTTACTCTCGAAAACAGCATTTATTTCCTCAGTGCTGTGTTGGTATCATCCATTGTTAAAGCGCGTCTTGTTTGTTTGCTTTTATAAGCTGTATGACTGCTGCGTGCTGAAGATAGAGGATATAAAGTTTCTCTTGGCGGATAGGACTGGGGAGAACTACTGCGCCCTACAGGTTTACTGTGTCTTTGAATGTGCTGAAAAACGCATTTATCCGGTTACGTGTGGATGGAGATTTTTTTTTCAAGGAGTAGAGGAAAATCTTCGTTAAAAAAAAAACCCCGGCTACGTGTGGACATACGTGTGGACATGGCCTATGTGCGGTGGCTCTTGATGCGCTAACTCCAGCCTCATTCCACTCCTTGTGAAGGTCTTCAACACTTTTGAATGGACATATCTGACTATTCTTTTCAGGTTGCAGTCATCCCTGCTGATGTGCACCTTTTTCTTCCACACTTTTCCTTTAGACAAAATGTTCTATTAACTGGGTTTGATACAGCACTTTGGGAACATCCATCTTCGTTTGCAATTACCTTTTGAGGATTTACCTCATTATGAAGGATGTCAATGGTAATTTTCTGCACAACTGCCAGGTCAGCAGTCTTGATTCCTGCTGAACCAGACTGATAGACCATTTAAAGGCACCCTTTCAGAACTCTTTGCAGTAGTTTTAGATTAATAAGCTGGTGGGAGAATTAGTTATAGGACACAACTATATTTATCCATACACAACTATATTTGTTGATAAATCCTACTGAATCCAATCAGTTAAGTAGATTGTAGACATGTCTTGAAGACATAAAAACCTAAATGACTAAACTTTTTCCTTCTAAATTCAGACAAGACAAAAGTTGTTGTCTTTGGACCAAAAGCTTTAAAAAAGAAACTTCTAAGTCAATAACTTCATCTGTATGACATTGAATTTGCCTCTGGTAATAATATAAAGAACCTCAGTGTAATATTTGACCATGACATGACCTTCAAATCCCATATTAAACAGGTTTCCAAGAGTTCTTTCTTTCACCTCCAGAATAATGCTAAAATTATAAACATCCTTTCAAGAAAGGATACTGAGAAACTAGTCCATGCATTTGTTACTTCAAGGCTGGACTACTGTAATTATTTTAATTCTTGTATTCTGTAATACTATCAAGAGGCCTAAAAAATTAAATATAAAAACATTTATTTGACAGGAATTTTAGCCAAAATATTGAACCTTTTTACAGAACTCAAACTTTCAGAAAAATTGAATCGTGGGTTTTCATAAGTTGTAAGCCGTAATCATCAAAATTATAATAAATGAAGGCTTGAAATATCAAACTATGCCATATATATGATTCACCTTTTAAGCTGAATTACTTAAATAGATTAACTTTTGCAGGTAAAAATAGATGAACTTTTTCAAGTTTGACCTGTATTCCTCTTCTAATTTTCTGAGGAATTTTTTTTAATACATTTTCTACAAATTATAATCAACCAAATAAACAGAAATACAAATATGAAAATCGTCACTCCGTGAGAAAGGAATCTATTCAATCTTTTTAATTGTGACTTTGTATGTTAAGTCACTGAAATTGGTAAACTACCTAATCCTTTTTTTTTAAGCACTGGTAAATATGAGACAGCAATAAGACGTTAAAATTGACAAACCACTCACCATAGACTTTGCCTAAGAATAGTGTCTTGACCAGGTCGAATTGTATATCTGAGGCATCTGGAAGTTTGTAGTTCACTGAAGGGTAATGATCCATCTGGAATGAGACAGAGACACAAAGACCAGCATATAATAAATTAGAATCAGAAATATATTTAAGAAAGTCTACTCAAAAAGTGCAAAAGTACTTGGTACAACACTCTGAAAGGACCCCCACTAAGACTTGCATCAGCATATAAAGGAGAGCACATGATTAAATGATGGTAAATATGGGAACTGGAAACTTCCCATCCTGGAACCAGGATGATACATAGCTCAACAGCTCCCTCTTGTGGTTTCCAGGTGTCCATACAAATAGTCAACGTTGGGTAAAAAAAAAAAAAAAAAGATTTTTTAGGATTTTAATCAACAATTGGTCTATCAAATAATTGCAAATATCATTCACAGAGTCATTTTCTTTAAAGAGGTGTACCCAAGCGGTAGGCAAAGGAAAGGCAATGCTGCGTCATCCAACTATCAAATCATGGCCAAGAATATAAAAAATAGACCCGTTTGCAAAGGAAAATATAGTCTTTGAGGTTACATGAAACAGTATATTCTATATGCTTGCAGTTGTGGTTTCAGATCTACTGAAAACTGAATTCGTATAAAATTCTCAGCTTATAAGTATGACATATTTTTAATTTCGACAATTCAACTGTACATTTTTTACCTAATATGTATGATTTTTAGCCCTTTTAATGTATTTCTACTAGCTTTTATTTCAAAACATCTTTTTTACAAAGTTTTTTTATTTTATTTAACGTGTTCTGTGTAGCAGTTTGCTACTCAGAATTGGCGTCTGAGTACCAAGTACAAGCCCAACAGATTTACTTTCCCAAGCAGAGCATTACAGCTTTGCAATAGTACTCCACTTGATATATATGTATGAAAAATCTTTATTTGTGATTACTGTGTGTTTAATTTCTTGAAGTTATGGAAATGAAATTGATATAACAAGAAGGAAGAAAAGAAGAAGATGAAGAAGAGAAACAGGACAGGTAGGAGTGTGAACTGACAATACAAGATAGGGAGGCAAAGAAAGTACACAAGAAAACATCCCAGTCTTCCACCTCTGTTGGACAGGAGAAATATGGGAAAACCAAAACAAAAACAACCAATAGAACAACATTAACAAAACGGATTCAGTAATATGAACTAAGAACTACATATTCACTACACACAAAAATGGATTAATGAATACAATGCTAATGTTGTTGGAAAGCTCCTGGTACCAAACTATCTATTGATGAAAACCTCAGCTCAAGATTATGTGCGAACACACCAATGTCCCCACACCTATGTGTGTGTGAGCATGCAAGTGTAAATAAGGTTTGCCCCATGCAAGTAATTGATAGCTGGTGTAAAGAGCCATCAATCCGTCCTACAGGAGTTGACACAGACATGAAGGAGGTCGTAGATGTATACTTCCAAAGTCCCCCAGAGCGCAGGAGCCACAAGCAGACCAACGCAGGGCCAACCAGCCACCAAGAGAGGAACAGAAAAAAGCACCCGGGGAACACCCAGCAGCCGCAATGCTGGGGCCCTGGAAGTCGCAGGGACGAGTCCACAGGCTCCGCCGGAAACTGGCTACGCCAGGGCGGGCCTGGCCCAGGACCCCGACCAGGCGACAAGGGTTCCCCGCCACAAGGCAGGAGGCATCCGCAGCCAGCCAACAGACGACACATGCAAATGCCAACAACACAGCCCCCTGACATGCCAGGGAGCCACTTAAAAAGCCAAAGCGGATGTACGCCCTCCCCAGGCCATGCCCAGCCAGCACGTGGACATCCAGATCTACCAGCTCCCGGGGCCAGATCCCTCCGCACGCAGAGCACCGAGACAAGGGAGTGGAGCCCACAGAACTGGCAGCAGGCCCAGGGGCCAGATACGACTCCCGCCGCCCAACCGAACGATACCAACCTACTGTTCAACACTGGCACCCCCATAAGACCCCCATAACACTCATTCATATGCCCCATACATACTCTATAATCCCAGGCTCAGGCACAGAGGCCCCGAGAGAGCAAGCTGCCCCTGCACCCGGGAGACAAACCCCCTGCCCACCAGGATGGGGACAAGCAGACCACCAAAGCCCCCACCATGGTAAGCGTAGCCTACCAGACGAGACGGCCTGAAATACCCCCCAGACCCCAACCCCTGATGGTCAAACAAACAGGGGTGTGGGAAGACACCAAGCCTCTCTCCCCCTGCTCGAATGTGGTGTTGTCGGTGTTGATCTAATGTGCACTTAAAACAGAGGGGTGGAAGATGGGAATACTGCCTGGTACCCCCATCTCCTACCCCGGGCCCTCCGTGTCGAGATGCAGTTAAGCAGTGGGCACTGGCCCCAGAGGCGAGGCTCCCTCCAGAGCTGAGGTGTATCCACCGCCAGGTCCCTACGTGTGTGTCTGATGTAAATGTTGTGAGTGAAAGTGTCTAAAGTCTAGTTTATGCTTCTCCAACCGCAAATATGCAAAAGACGTATTGACAGAGACTTTTTTTGTTTATAGTAGTCCGTTTTCTCCTCTCTACTCTCTATTGTTTTTTCAGCGTTGCTCGACCAGGACAGCAGGGGGTGCTAACTTTTCATGACGTCTCTTCCTACTATCACAGCGCCGTTTCAGTTTTTTTCTAGCCTTGTGAATCCATTTCTTCCTCAAGGAGGGCCCAAGGGCCCTTGCGCTGTGTTAGGAACCCAGTGCACCATTGACTTGGATACCCCAGCCACACCGTACCGTGAGCAGACCGAAACCCCAGGCAGCCGACCCACCAGGCCGACATCCACCTACCAATACATCCAATATTTCTTAACAGGTGGGCAGAACCAAAGCACATGAATATAATTCTCTGGTATGTTGCCTGTACATTGTAAACAGGCATTAGATGACGTAAAACCCATCTTGAACATCCGCTGGCCTGTATAAGGTACTCTATGAAAGACTTTATATTGTATTAATTGTAGATTAGGATTTTTAAGAAATTTAAAGGTTCTTAAAGAAATCTGATACCAGATGTTTTTGCCAAATGAGATGGAAAAGTCCATCTTCCATTTTGAAATAGGAAGGGCTATTGATTCGTCTAATGTATTTAATGTTTTGTATATTTTAGATAGCAATTTGGGGGGGTTAAGACTAAGGAAGACTAAAACTTTCACTAGAATTTGCAATTCAACTGTATTGAACCTAAATGTATCTTTTATAATCGATTTAATTTGTTGATATTCTAAGAATTTATTCTTGTTAATTCCATATATTTTAACCAATATATTAAATGGGATAAAGTCTATTCCATCAAATATGTGATCCTGGTATTCAATTCCTTTACAACTCCAGTTTGGAAAATTGATCATACATTTTTTTTGTAAGATGTCCGGGTTATTACAGATGGGTGTACGTCTGCATGGGACTAGTAAGGACTCTGTCATTTTAAGAAATTCCCAGCAAGCTGTCAGAGAGGAGCTGATACTGATACTTTTAAAGCATTCATTTTGTTTAATATTTGAACTAATAAATGGTAGGTCTGAAAGTTTTCTGTTATTGCATAGTGTCTGTTCAACATCTATCCAGGACTCATCAAGAGAGCTGTGTTTTAACCATCTTGATATGTTTTGGAGCCTGTTGGCTAAGAAATAATGACAAAAGTTTGGTAGGTCTAGACCTCCTTTATCTTTGGACTTTTGCAGTGTTTTTAAGCTGATACGTGAGGGTTTATCTTTCCAAAGAAATGTAAAAACAGAGGAGTCCAGAGATCTAAACCAATCAGGTGATGGTTTGCTTGGAATAATTGAGAATAAATAATTGATTTTAGGCAAAAATCATCATTTTTATTGTAGCTACTCTTCCAATAAGTGACATGGAAAGGTATTTCCATCTAGCCAGATCATCTTCCACTTTTTTTTAAACTGGGACATAGTTTAGCTTTGATAAGTATGCCAGTCTTCGTGAGATATGGATACCTAAATATGTAATATTTCCTGACTGGAGTTTCACAGTATCAGGACTCTGGAAAGATCAAATGATTGGAAGGACTGTAGATTTCAACCAATTTATGGAATAGTCTGAAACTCTTAAATAAGATTGTATCAACTCGATTACCTGAGAGAGAGAGAGAGGTTTGTGAATGCTCTAGAAAAAGTAGTACATCATCTGCATACAGACTAATTTTATGTTCTATTTTATTGCATTGTATAACTTTAACATTGTTACTTTGCCTGATTGCTGCTGCAAATGGCTCGATAAAAATAACAAAGAGGGAGGGAGAAAGTGAACATCCCTGCCTGGTATCTCTCAGAAGGAAAACCTTAATGATGTTTGATTATTAGTCCTAACACATGCCATTGTGGAGCTGTATAGTATTTTTAACCAGTTTATAAATGATTTTTTTCCTGTACCATTTTGTAGAATGTTAGTGCCAGAATAATCCAGAATTCTTTATAGAACTCTACAGAAATCCATCTGGGCCTGGAGCTTTATTATTGGACATGCTTTCGAGGGCCTTCTGGAGTTCAGCCGCTGTTGCGGTGAATACAGGGACATTGCTTGACTGTCTGATAGTTTAGGAAGAATTATTTTATCCAGAAATTGTTTGATTTCATTATTCGATGGGTTTATAAAGAAGTATAAAAACTCATAAAATTCTTTGAAAGTGTTGCTTATTCTTTCAGGATCATATACTATATTCCGAATTTGGTGTTTGATTGCAGATATGGTTGTTTTTTCTTTATTTATTTTTAGTTGGTTAGGTAAGAAGCTACCTGATTTATTTTTATCTTCAAAGTTTTCTATTCAAAGTCTTTTCATTAAAAACTGGGTCCATTTATTAATAATTTCATTTAATTCTAATTTTGCTTTACATGTTTTGCTTAAGCTCTCCTCATCCAGGCAAGCTAAAAGTTAGCATTTATTTCACAACTTAACAACTCAAAGAATCCAGCTAAAGCTACCCAGAAATGGATTAATGAAATAAAGGTAGATGTTCTGGAATGGCCTAGTCAAAGTATAGACACAAATCCAATCGAGAATTTGTGGTAGTGCTTGAAAAGGGTGCTTGAAAAGCTTTGCAAGGAAGAATGGAAGAAAACTACAGTTACCAGATGTGCAAGCCTCACTGAGACCTGTCCTGGGATTGGAACCTAAGGTGCATCTACTAAATACTGTCTTAAAAGGTAAATACTTACTTTTTTTTCTTTTCATTTTTTTATAGAAATCATTGTTCACTTACACAGTAAAGGAATTTTTAATTTTCTTTTTGTCAATATTCAAATTTTGTTGATTATATGAATTATTATTATCAAAAATGCCAAGTGTTAGCTAAATGGTCAGCTATGTTACATAAAAGAGAATAACAAAAACATTTCTTTAAGAGATTTTATGCTTAGATGCTTTGGTTTTTTCTAAGGTTTCCTACAGATGCTCAGTTAGTTTAAAATCAAAGGACTTCAGACTCTGGAACAAATGACATTCACAGCATTTTCACAATTAAACATTTAGGAGATCGCTTGTTCTCCCCCAAGACACTGATATTATGCAAGTGTCAGTTCTCATCAGGACAAAAGATTCACGATAGAATAAAGATAATTATCTACATTGATTTTTAGTCAACCATGCCAGGAAGGGAATATATACAATCAGAATGTACCAGAAAGTTGCCTTGGTCTTATTCCAAAGGCTGTCAAATACTGCTGTTTCATCAATACTGGTGTCATGCACAAAGAGCTTTTTTACTGCCTACATTAACATAGGATATCATTTAAGAATGGAAAGGCTCAAAGTTTCCTTCAATGAGATCTTGATGGTCCTCGCCAAGGAACAACCTGAAAAATGTGCTGGGATGACAAATCTAATCTTGTGTGCCCATTAAAGGGTTCAAAGATTGAAAAAAACAAAAACAACCATAAACAATGTCTGAATAAAAATGCTTCTTGATTAGGTTTAACTGCATGCCATGTTTTGCTTCTGTTCACAACTGAATCAAGAGAAACAGGGTTCTTCATAATGATGCACAGGTGTTCCTGCAGCAATATGCATTAAATCACTTTTCTAATTATTTCTTCTTTTTAGTAGTGTTCTCCCTAATACTTTCAATCTAAGAGATGAAGAAAAACACTCGTCATTATAAAATTAACAGATGAAAAAAATCTGCCTTTTTTGTAGCAATTCGGATTTTTGTGCAAAGTAGTTAAAAAGTTGTGAAAATATTTCCAAATAACTAGCAAAAAAAAATCATACATAAATAATAATTCACAGCATCAATCTGATATCACATATACCTTTTTTTTACATATTCAGACATCCTAACATTCATAATAATATTTTCTCTTTCTCTGAACAGCTTTTACTGATCTCACTGAAGATTTCATTCAGGTGGATGGCTGTGTTCTTTCAGCTAATCCTCATGCCTTTGGTCTTTCGCAAAATACATTGAATACATTTTCCTTCTTTTCAAAAACTGTCAGTATTTTGATCTTACAGACAGTGAACCTAAGATCATTACTCAGCTGAGGTGTACCTCAAGGATCAATTTTAGAATTCCTGTATATGAAATATCTGTATTTTGCCTGTTAAAAGTCCTATATAATGCAAAATCAACTTTTGGAGCTTTCAACCATGTTGTGGTGTAATTTTCTCATAAAAAAAATCCTGTCAGAGTGGTTCTGGGTTTAATTCATGCATTTCTCAGTTCTAATTCATCCTCCTGAATCCTGCACTCTGAGTAACTGCAACACTCTCTCCTGGAAAACGACTGACTCATGACATGGTGACATATTTTACATAATGCTGTCAAACTAGAAAGGACCATACCTGTCTTTGTCGCCCCCGCAGAGTAACACACACGACCCTTTTTCACAGATGCGAGCTGTTTCGGACTCTCACAGCTTGTACCGCCATTTTTTTAGTATTTTACTTTCTAAAATGTCCTGGCGAAAATGCCCGTTTCGCTGCGAGAATTAAAGGAATTTATTCAACATTCCTAAAGAGCAGCCAAATCAACAGAAATGCCTGAAATTTCTCACCGGAATCCTGCATCTAACCAGCTACAACATGTTCGTATGTGACCATCAATCCGCTGATGTCTGCTTTCCTTGGTTAGAACCAAAGTGGACTGCTGAAGAGATTAACTCTTGCAGCTGGATCAATCCCGACAATAAAGACGCCCAATAAAGTACCCAGAGCAGTAAGTAAACTCTATCTACATGCTAATACTAATGTGTGTTCATAACACTGCTAATCCATTCAGGCACAACAAACCCAGGCCACTCTGAAAACAACAGACACGACTTATAAAATATCCACCCGGTTCTTAACCTCATTCTCAGAAGTGAGAACATTTTAAAATACAAACGGGGCTGGAAAGATCTGCTGGCTTCAGCACTCAGTCACTGGACTCGGTTCCAATGGTTTGGGCTCCGTCTACACACTGCTATCGATAAGAAGCTGGTAGCTTTCGCTGCTGAAATCAGCTTTATTGAACCGGTGTTTACACAAAAGATAAACCAGAGGTTTGAGCCATTAATATAATAAAGTTTTATAAAATGTTACGAGTATAAAGATCATCACAATAAGCCTTTAATTTAAATTACTGAAATATTTTTTTAAAAATATCGCTATAATGTAGTTTATAACATTACTTGTTGCCATGACAATCAAAGAGTGATCAAAAAACGCAATTTAGGACTTAAAGGCAGATCTGAATATTAGAGTTTTTGTTAAAAAGTGCTTTGAGATGACATTTATTGTGAATTGGCTCTGTATACATAAAATTGAATTGAATTGAATAGAGTTTAAATATTTGATTTAAAAGAGCCAAACAATACAGCATTTTTGCATTCGTCTGGAAGTTTGTTCCAGATTTGTGGAGCATAGAAGCTGAAAGCTGCTTCTCAGTGTTTAGTCCTAATTGTAGGAATGTTTCGTAAGCTAGAGTTGGAGGACCTGAGTGGTCTGCTGGGTTGGTATAGTGACAACATATCTCTAATAAACTTTGGTCCTAAACCGTTTAGTGATTTATAAACTAGCAGGAGTATTTTAAAGTCTATTCTCTGAGCTACATGGAGCCAGTGTAAAGACTAGAACTGGGGGGATGTGCTCTACTTTCCTGGTTCTAATGAGAACACGGGAAGCAGCGTTCTGGATCAGCAGCTGTCTGATTAACTTTTTAGGTAGGCCTGTGAGAATGCTGTTGCAGTAATCAATCCGACTAAAGATGAATGCATTAACCCGTTTTTGAAGGTCCTTCTGTAACATTAGTCCTTTAATCCTAGAAATGTTCTTCAGGTGAAAGAAGGCTGACCTTGTTATTGCCTTTATTTGACCCTGGAGGTTCAAGTCTGAGTCCATTATTACACCTAGATTACGGGCCTGATGAGTAGTTTTTAGTTTTATTAGCTGAAGCTGTGTGCTAACTCTAGATCATTCCTCCTTAGGTCCAACAATAATAATATATTATTATAGAGAAACCGAGCTTCTTACTTCCGGGATGAAGAATAACTCCAGGATATAAGTTATACTTCAGGGCAAATTCATACTATATAACGTCAACTGTAACATTTTATCATACATGTAACTATCCTAAATGTTGAAAGCTTTAGAATAACATGACATAGGAACTTTAAATTATCTTGTCTTCTACAGTCGTTCATCTCCTGATTAGATTAAATTTTAACTTTTATTAAACGGAATAGTGAACAGTGATGATTGATAAACAATCTTGCACACTTCACAATGCCTTGTCTGTCTGTCTGTCTGTCTGTCTGTCTTTGTCTATCTAACACCACTCTGTCTGCTAGAAAGTGGAAAAGTGTTTTAAATACATTGTTTTCTATGTGTAAAATACTTACATACTACAGACCTTAGCAGCCTTAGCGTAGCAACAAATTTCAGCAACACATTGCTTACTTTGGAGAGAGACTGTATTTGTTTTATTTATTCACTTTACATATTGAAATATTCGGTGCCATGTTAATATATTTTTATATAAGCTAACCACTGCTTATTTTCACCAGCTGTTTTTCTTTGTTTTCTTTCATACTGCAAGACTGATTTTGTATTCTGTTTGAAAACTTTATAGATTTTTTTGGGCTTATTGCCAGAACTATAACTTGAAGAGAAATCGTTGCATTCAGAGAGGTTTATGCATTAATATAAAATTTTAAGTAACCATAGTGTTACATACATTTTCAAACTTCTGGTTATTCAAACGTTGCAGGTGATCACGCATAAGTGAAAACATATGGGAGTTTATGGTGAACTGAAAGCTTTTCTCTAAACAGGGTAGAAAGCGGCCTGTTTAGAATGGACTCCATCTATGAAAATGTGAGAGTAGCAAGGGGGATGGAGGCTGGGAATACACAACTTTAATATCCCTGCAACACAATTAACTTGTTATTGCTGTACCAATGAAGTTTCTAATTAGCTTGAAGGCTGCAGCTGGTGCTATTGATGAGAATAATTTCAGCCCTTCAAATTGGTTTCTCTGCATCCCAGAAAATAAAAGATCATCCTATTTACCCTCTTTCTGCTCACAGGAGGACTGTATCTGAGCTTACACAGAGAGCAAAGCAACAGGCAAAGCCAGCGGAGAACAATGAGTTTTGTTATAGTATGTTTTACTGAAAATGACTTCTTTTAAAGTACTGAATAGCTTTGACGTCCTGCTGGACAGGAGCTGGACTGTCACTAAAGGACTAGGATTCATGCTACTGTGCAGCAGCCTGTGTTTACGGGTTTGAATCAGTGGCGTTCTCCCACAGAGAGAATCCTCCTCACCCGCAGCTCCTCACACTATTTTCATCCGCTCACAAAAATTAAAATAAAACCTAACCACACACACACACTCACATAGACGCAAAAATGCCATATCCTAATTTGATTCCTTCCAAAAGCCTGGTCTCCATGGAGGACTGTGTGGGTTTTGTTTTCCACTGTGACTGGAGGGTGGGATAATGGGGCACAATTAAATTGCGCTCAGCTTATTTACTTTTATCTGAGAAAACAAATTGGCTGCACAAGCTGGGAGGGCGTTTTGAATCTTGAAACCTCACAGAAAGGTCCACAGAGGAAGGCAGCCTGAAGAAACCCCATGTTAGTGAACTCTGTCTATTACAGCCTCAATTACTGGGATCCCTTCCCTTCGCTGCACCATTTAGAGAACGCACTTCCCTCCTTTAATGCCTCTTCAGTTGTATTGAGCTTTCGTAAGCAAACTAATAAGGTGTTAGACAAAGTGAAAATTACAAGGGGGGTGAAATCTATTTCACTATGTGTTTAAAAATGTAATTGAGCCTGTGTGCTCAATATATTAAAACTAATACATTTAAAGCAGTCTACTTTTCTGACACCTCGTATTTCACCAGCTTTATCTGAGGGATAAACATAATCCCATTATGTATTTCATGCCTAACAAATAAGTGAAAAGAAATGCAAAACATCCCCTTTAACTTTGAATAAATAGTTCAGCATCATTATCAGTTAAACTGCTGCGTTACTGTCTTGCTCTATTGCTGTTACAGTCATTCACTCTGCTGATCTATCGATAGTTACTGGAGATGAGATGAGAGAACTCTCGGATGAGATGTCTGTTGCCTGAAGGGGTTTCTCACTTTCATCTCAGATATGGGAAGATGGGAGCTCATTTTAATCTCATCTTGGTGGGCCTTTGATATTGAACTAACTCAACGAGGCCTACAAGGCTGCTTAAAAACCAAAGACTGCCTTTTTTGGCTTCACTCTGTGGGAATATTTCAGCAGGTACTCATACTCATACATCACATTTCCTGATATACTGTAAATATTAGACTTGACAAAAGCTTAAATGGCTTATATATTTACAATAATTAAAATTTTCTACATAACAGATTATGTTTACTTAAAGGCACAATTCAGACCTTTCTGCAAAACCAACAACACTATGTGATATATAATTTATCACATAAAAAAACATGTTATGATCAGATTTTCTGTTTGTTTTAATACTTTGTTTTATCTATTTAAGATAAAAAATGCTGTGCTAAAATCAAGCTTGCTCTTACCAATGTCCCTGATGACATCACATAAGGCATAACTTTGCCTTTAATTTGTATGAGATGTTAGAGCCTGTAATTGCTGCAAATAAAAAAAATAGGTGGAATTTTGTGTTAAGTTGTTTACCATCAGCAATGAATTCAAACAATAATCCATCCATCCATCCATCCATCCATCCATCCATCGTCTAATCCTTGTAGCTAATACATGTCTCCAGCCGTCATCGGGCCACTCTATCGCAGGGCCACAAACGAAACAATACATGTATCTTAATGTTACATGTTTAAACACCATAATAGAAAATGCACTAAAGTTGGTTTATTGAGATAAAAACGGTAAAAAGTGCTAAGTTTACACTCACAACTTTTACTGCGTTTCTTATTTTTATGTACTGGATACTGTTTAACTCAGGAGTTGCTCTGAGAGTTCTGTACTGTGAAGATAATTAACCATAAGACAAAATTATTTTGAGGACATCCTGCAGTATTTTTCATGTTTTATATTTCTAGCAAATCTCTTCTTCAAATATGTTCAATTTTCAGCCATACTTGAGAGTTTCAGGAAACTCTGGTGGAAATAACACGACAGGAGTTTGTTGATATATAATGGGCATCACACACCACTGTCGTGGAAAGTAATTGCCGGGTAGTGCTGTCATTACTGTCAAAAACAGGGTGAAGATGAAGAATTTTTTTTTCAAAGTTTCCTTTTTGAATCAGAAAAAGAGAGACTGTTTTGGGTATGCTGAAGTAGTGTAAGTTAAGACTCACCAGTGCAAAGACACCGCAGTGGCAAGTCAACTTGTTAAGGTATAACATTTTGATTGTAGTGTTTACTGATATTAGGAATGGTAGATAGGCACAAAAGAAAAACAATCAGAGGGAAAAATACATTAATATAAATAGACGTTTACAGTGAACATTCAGAAGATCATAGTTGCTTCAGTTTCAACATTGGTCAATGAATCCATTAAGTCACAGTGCTGATCGAATTCAAACTCTGGGTCAGACACACGGCTAAATCTTTAGCAACTTAAATGCTCTAGACTGGCAATGTGAGACTCCTGTAGCTATTGTGATGCCATAGACTCAAATATTTCGAGAGCAAAATCACTTTTTTCTCTGTGTGCTTTAAAAAATGCTTATTTTATGAAATTCTGTGGTGGAGATCCCCAATACCATACCCAGCTTTGTTTTAAATGTCAGGTCTTATCCTTAAATAGTAACTTTACATTAAGTTGTCATTCATGATTCTGTTAATTTTTTTGATTGTCTTTTATGTTTCTGTCTGACTCTATTATATTCAAAGAAGCATGTGTTTACTTTTTTTTCCCCCTCTGGTGTTATGAACCTCCATACTCACATTTTTAGATGAAAAAAATTGTCTTCTCAACTGCAAAGATGTAAAACCCAGCAACCTAAAGGTAACAACCTTTTGTTTTTTATTTAAAAAATATATTTATTCACGAGACCCTCTACAGCACCTGCTCCATGATTTATTTTACTCACATCTCCAACTTTCACTGATCTCACATAAAAGCAAATCGGAGTTATAGTGCAGTAAACGGCAAATATATATTGTTAAACATTCCAATTCAGCTGCTAAATGCCTCAGGATTGATGCTCAGTTCTGTACACTTCATATATTTTAAAGATGGCATGTGACATCTAGAGTTTCTTAAAAGATCAAAGCTTAAAATAATCATACAAAGTTCAAATTAAAACTAAGAGAATATACAGAAAGGAAAATAGTGTCAAGAACAACTCAAACTTCATATAATGATGTGGTATACATAGGGTATATAGTTAACGTTTATATTGCTACCCGTGGGGTCGCATAGCTCTTACAACAAATACTGAGACTGAAGTTGAATTTTAACAAAAAATGAAGGCAATTTTAAATCAAAGCATAATCACTTTGTTGACTGAGAGTGGAAGAGTCTTTTGCTGAGATACAGGTGAAACATAAAAAATCTGAATAAAATAAAAACGTTCATTTTATTCAGTAATTTATTGGTGAAACTAATATATGAGATAGACTCATCACATGCAAAGTGAGACATTTCAAGCTTTTGTTATAATTTGATGATTATGGCTTACAGCTTATGAAAACCCCAAATTGAAAACACAAAACATAAGAATATGAATAAGAATATTACATGAAATTAATAAAAACATAAATGGAGAAATGTTGGACCTCTGAAAAGTATAATCATGCATATGTACTCAGTACTTGGTTTGGGCCTCTTTTGCATCATTTACTGGCTCAATGCGGCATTGCATGGACTCTATTAATATGTGGAAATGCTGAGGTGTTGTGGAAGACCAGGATGCTTTAATAGCGGCCTTCAGCTCTTCTGCATTGTTCCGTCTCATATCTTTCATCTTTCTCTTGCTAATTCCTCATCGATTCTCAATGGGGTTCAGGTCAGGCAAGTCTGCTGGCCAAACAAGTACAGTAATTTCATGGTCACTGAACCAGGCTGTGGTACTTCTACCAGTGTGGGCAGGTGCCAAGTCCTGCTGGAAAATGAAATCAATGTCTCCATAAAGCTTGTCTTCAGCAGGAGGCAGGAAGTGTCAAAATGTCCTGGTTGATGGCTGCGTAGACTCTGGACTTAATAAAGCATAGTGGACCAACACCAGCAGATGATATGGCTCCCCAAATCAACACAGACAGTGGAAACTTCACACTGGACTTCAAGCAACTTGAAATGTGTGCTTCTCCCTTCTTGCTCTGGAACCTGGGACCTTGGTTTCCAAATGAAATGCAACATTTGCTCTCATTAGAAACGAGGAATTTTGACCACTGAGTAACAGAGCAGTTATTTTTATTTAGCCCAGGTACGATGCTTCTGATGCTGTTTGTTGTTCAGCAGTGGCTTGATAAGAGGAATACAACACTTGAAGACCATGTCCAGGATCCGTCGGTGTGGTGGCTCTTGATGCAATAACTGCAGCCTCAGTCCACTCCTTGTGAAAGTCCCCAACACTTTTGCATCGCCTTTGTCTTACAACCATTTTCAGGCAGCAGTCATGCCTGCTGATGTGTACAATTTTCTTCCACACTTTTCCCTTCCATATAACATTCTTCGATATAACATTTATCTTCCAAATAATGTACTTTGATAGAGCACTTTGGGAACTTCCAACTTCTTTTGCAATTAACTTTTGAGAGTTTCCTTCCTTATAGAGGGTGTCTATGAAGGTTTTCTGCACAACTGTCAGGTCAGCAATCTTCCCCCTGATTGTGATTCCTACTGAAGAAGGCTGAGAGACCATTTAAAAGCTCAGCTCAACCCTTTGCAGTAGTGCTTAAAATATCTTGCTTTGCATACAATTAGTCTTTATCATTTATTGTGTTCACTTTTTAAGTTGAATTACTGAAACAAATGAACTTTTCCACGATATTTAAAATTTTCGAGTTTCACCTGTATTGTACAGAAACAGCTCTGGTAAAGCTTCATTTCTTTCAGGAGTTTCACCTACATACATGGCAATGGTTTACCACAATACATTGATGTTTTAACACAATCATTTTGAGTGAGGCCACAAACAGCAGCACAGCACATACCCATCCTGATATACAGTAAAAAAAAAAAGGCATAATTATGCTGCGTTCAGACTGCAGGCTTTTTCAGCGTCAGCAACATCAATACATGTTAATTCTCTTGTTGAGGCCGTTGGAGATCCGTCGCATTCTCTGCGGCGCTTTGTGAGCATTGGCTCTGTCACCTTTTCAAGCTTTTCCTGCATTTCAGGCTTCAAAGCTCATAACACTAACAATGCAGAAGTTCAGCTAGTTGAATTTTGACGGTCCTAAATCTCTTGACGCAGGACGGCAACCAATCAGAGCATCTCACTGTAGTGACGTTGCCCGACGTTGACGCTGCGTAGCCAACCAAGATCCACGAATGTTTAAAACATCCAGCAGACAAAGGCCCACCTATGAGCTTTGCAAGCTTCAGCTTAAAAATGTATCTCTGCATTTATGCGTTGAACTAGTCGCTTTATGAGCGTTACTTGATGCTGACAAAGCTTGGAGTTTGAACGCAACATTATACTTGATAACGGCTCCAAAAAAAGGCAGTAATATTCCAAACAATTTGGACCAGTTCTGCTCACACACACAAACACACACAGACAGCAGGTCACCAAGCGCCTGCCTTTAAGGAGAGAGTTGCAACGCGTATATATGCATAAAAAAGTAAAGGTTTGCCTTAAAACAGACCATTGAAGTGGAAAACTGAATTTCTTTTTAGCCTTTAACATCTTAAATTACCTGCAGCAAATTCCTTAATTTTAAATTACTGTACGAACTTCAAATTTGTTATATTGTTAAACAAGAAACACAGTTTTTCACAGTACACCAGGACAAGGCTAAAAGAAAGTGCTCTGCTCCATAAGAAGTTACTTGAGTTGTTGTGTTTATCTGAAAAAAATAAATAAATGAAGTCCTGTCCCTTACATTTCTTACACTGGATTAGTAAGGGTGTGGGTCACAGTCAGAGCTTTGTAGATCAAACAGGATCTCCCTGTAGCAGAAATAGCCGTTGTTGTCTGTTTACACATTGAGTAGAGCCCTGAAGCAGCAAAACAAGAAAAAAGTTTTTCCCATCAAAGAGATCACTGTTAGTGGACCTCCCGGCTTTACTTTTAACACCATATCTATTTATTTAATCTATTTTTTTCTCCATGTCTCTTCCCCTACAGTTCCTTTGCTAATCACTTTGTTTTTTTTTCTCAAAACTAAATTAGCAGATCAAGCCCTCCAGTGTTCATTGTAATTATTAATACTCTGCAAAACTAGAACAGGGAACAAAAAAAATACTGGAATATTTAATGGAGTTGAATTGATATTCAAACAACAGCTCAAGTCCTAAAACTATGATAATTATTAATAATTAGGAGTTTATCCAATCTGGACACATCTAAATCGCTTAAATAATAATACACATCAGGAAAAAAAATGCTTATTTTTTATTTCATTTTCCTTAGTTTTTTTTTCTCCTGCTGCAACATAAGAATATCAGCAGTGAATGTTAGGAAAGGTTTGGTAAATTGTAACAATCATTGTCATTTATTTTTTTTTTAAATTTAAGATCAGAAAAATAGGACCTGTCAAAATGCGACAGTATTTTTCCATTGCATTCATAAGGACAAAAAAGATTAATATCACCTATTAAAAAACAACTCTTAAAAGTGCCACTTTTCTTCATAGCAAAAAAGCAGACCAGCTTAAGAAGCTTAAGAAGTAATACTATTTCTACTAATATGCTTTATGAAAATATGTAGCTGGAGTTCAGATTTGCAATTAATTGGAAATCAGATTGTTACAAGAATTTTGTCTGTGCAAGTGTGTTTAAAGGGAAAGATGTCTGCAGTAGCAACTTCTGTCTAGCTGACCGCCGTAGTGCTCAGAATGAAAGACCTGCTTAAAACTGGGATGGAGCATGGCAGTGATATAATGGAAATCGCGTGCTAGTGTAGTTGGACAATAAGTCTCTAAAACACCCCGGAACAGAACAAATATGTACCTCTGATACGTTCTTAACTTGGAGTGGAGTAGTGCTAATAATTAATAACAAAATATTGGTTAAAAGAAGGAGTTTTGGGGCAGATATAATACCTTATTAAAGGCGACAAATCTCCTGCCGCCACGACTCCCATTATATGGAGATGTTGATTGCGTCTGGATTTAAGGTTCTTCTGAAGTAGTCCAAGTGCCTAAAATCTTGTCTGGGGGAGTAAATGAATGTAATAAATGCTAAAAATCAGGTCCAGGTTGAAAATAAGAACAAAAACTACTTTTTCCTTTAACAGCAGTTATTCAATGTTTATGTTTCTTGTCATTCTATGTCATATTTTTTTAGGGGATCAACTTAAATAAACACGGTTAATCGAGACAAGTTTGGACTAATTTTCTGGTCTAATTGGCAACTTCAGTCTGGAGCAACATTTTTAATATTAACCACGTTAGTTACCATTTTTTTAAATTCTGAACAGAAAAGTATTGGCTTCACCTTTTTGTAACAAATGAAGCCATCTTCTGCTGGAGATGGAAGAACTCAGACCAATGTAGCACCCCAATAGGACTGGTTAATGTTAGCTTATGCTGTCCAGCATGTTTATTTCTTACCTTTTGCAGGTACATGAGCTTTCCCTACTTTTTAAAATCCATTTTAAACTTAAATGTTTAACTTCGAGAAGGAGATCTCTCTTTTGATTAGCAGTCTTGGAATTTCAGGTGGGTCTCTATAAGGGAGGGGATGGGCTGTATCTGCAGTGGTGCTGTGTGAGGTTGTGTGTCAATTTAAGTGCATGAAAAGGGCTCTGTTTGTATCAGCTTTGATGCAAGAGAATATCTTTAAAAAATTAAGTAATATATTCATTATTTTGATAACCCTAATTAAGAGTACACATTTAAAATGATAAGAAGATAAGTTAATATTCTATACCACAAAAGGAGAAAATATTCTTCTATGAAACTGGATATTACTTATTTTCTTCTTTCACACAAATGCAAAATTGAGCTTCAGCAGTTTCCCTTCTACAACAACAAACCAAAGGTAAATATTTCAAGCTAAACATACTAAAAATTTAAATTACTCTGTACTCATAAATATTGCAGACTAGAGCAAAAAAGATTAAAGGTATCTCAGTGCTAACAGCTTCTCAGAGAGATCCCTAAGGTGTTTTTTCAATTAATGTCAACTTAATGTAGCTTAGGCTGGAGAACATTTTCATAAAATCACATTATGTCCACTTGTTGAGAAAGCTCATTTACAAAATAATCATCCTTAAGAGCAATATGTCAGTCACGGGATCTTTCATAGGAGCTTTAAAAGAAGCAGTATGGAAATACGCACAGCTGGGGATCACTAAAAAAGTTTGTCTGAAGAAATCACAATGAGACTACTTTGCAAGGTGTCTCTGTCTCTATAAGTCAGGCATCCTGCAAAGATCACAACAAGGCCACACCATAGAATCCAGAAATTGGTGGTCAGACACCCAAAGGAGTAGCAATAGATCACCTATAGAAAAATCTGCAGTTTGTCAAAGGATTAGTTTGTGTCAGAAGCCTACAGAGCAGTTCCCAGGACAAAGATCTAGTGAGAGTACAATCTCCAGTAGTGATCCTGTGCTGCTGTCCACCCACTCAGCCACACGTCTTCAGTTAGCTGACTGATGTCTGGGGTTAGACAACAGAGAAGCTAAAGTAAGAAATACTGTAGAATTCACCTGTCCACTCAGAGCTATGTCCTTTTGTTCAGATGAGATTGCATCATGTTTGCATCATGTTTTTGGAGGAATACCTCCCGGTTGCTCATGCACCCATGTAACAGATCAAGAAAACAGCTGAACAAACATGCAAAGATGATGCAAGTTTCAACTTGTGGCCAAGGCAGCGTTAAGGGATAGGATGTGTTTACTCACAACCTGAACACCAGCGGTGGCACAAAGTCAAGTCTCACGTATCTCCACCCAAGTCTTTAGGTAAGTCATAATTAAGTAAAAGTAACATCTTTAACATTATGTTAGAGAGTAATGCTTCATAATAGCCTCTTTCATTGCAGTGGATGCCAGCCCATCACCTGCAAACTATTGAAGTCTATGCTGTCAAAGTAAGATGCATAAGAAAGGCAGTAATGGTATCAGCTTGGTAGATGCAGCATGCATGTTCCAGGAACATTTTCTAGGGGACAGTTCGGATGAAACTTTTAAACAAATCTATTCTCCTACCACACCCCCCTCATTCCCCAATTCCACTTCTGCAAAAAAGCTGGTGGAATTCTTCCAAGTAAAATCCTCAGACATTATCAATACCATTGCTCCAACTAAAGTTAAAGTAGTTTTGCGTAAAAAGAAGTCTCCACAAGGACGAGGGATCCAATGGTACGTAGTGAAAAAACGGATTGTCAATGAGTTTAAAGAGAATGATGAAAACTCCAGGTTCACTATGAGATTTACAAAAACAGACTGAACAGATACCATTTAAGTTTGAACAATGCAAGGGAATTGTTATTTTCTGAAATCATTAACAGGAATATTTATATGTGGACTGTGTTAACAGCAGTTGAGAGACTAACTAATCCTCCAATGACAGTAGCCCCCGAACTAAACTCCACCAGGGCCTGCAATGAATTTGCAATGAATTTGCTGGTTCTGTTGGACCTCAGTGCAGCGTTTGACACTGTTGATCATAAAATATTGTTGGAACGTCTGGAGAGCTGGGTCGGACTCTCTGGTACAGTACCTGGCTGGTTTGAGTCCTACCTGATAAACAGGGATTTCTTTGTTTTCAATAAGAAACTTTTCATCAAAAAGAACAAAAATCACATGTGGGGTTCCCTAAGGCTCCATCCTGAGTCCTCTTCTATTTAATATCTACATGCTCCCACTAGCCCAGATTATAGCAACCAATAAGATAATTACCATAACTATGCAGATTATACTCAGCTCTACATTAGAATGTTACCAGGTGACTATGTACAGATCCAAGCACTAAAGAAATGCATTGAGCAAATCAATAGCTGGATGTCCGATAACTTTCTCCAGCTAAATAGAAACAAAACAGAATCCGTTATTTTTGGACCTGAAGTGGAACAATCAAGAGTAAGCACAAAGCTTCTGTTAATACAACTAGAAACTAATGATCAGGCGTGTGATTTAGGTGTAATAATGGACTCAGACCTGAAGCTCCAGGGTCACATAAAGGCTATAAGAAGGTCAGCCTTCTATCACCTGAAGAACATTTTTAGGATTAAAGGAATAATGTCACAACAGGACCTGGAAAAATTAATCCATGCATTCATCTTTAGTAGGATTGATTACTGCAACAGCGTCCTCACAGGTCTACCTAAAAAAATCGATAGAACAGCTGCAGCTGATCAAGAACGTTGCTGCTTGTGTCCTCACTAGAACTAGGAATGTAGAGCTCACCACCCCAGTTCTAAAGTCTTTACACTAGCTCCCTGTAGCTCAAAGAATAAACTTTAAAATACTCATACTAGTTTATAAATTGATAATTTGGTTTAGCAACAAAGCATGTCAAAGACCTGTTGTCACTATACCAACCCAGGAGACCAAATACTCTTTAATGTCTCTTTCTGTTTGAAATTAGGTCAGACTAAATAAGATGGATTGATAGGCAGTGAGGAAAAGCATCTTTATATATGCAAAAATGAATGAATGAATAAAGAATCAGTGGATCAATCCTTTATAGAGTGCTTCACTGATAGTTGTTTCAACGGACATGAACTGTGAATTTCTGCAGCTCCTGCAGAGTAACCAATGATCTCTTGGATGCTTTCTGATTTATGTTTTACCTGCCAGGGCAATCCATTTAGGTAAATGGTCATGTCTTAGTCTGCAGTTATGCCATGTGCTTTATATTTTTCATATCATGTATCGAACAGTGCTCTGTAAAAAGGTTTTACTGGGGTATTATTTTCTAACTTAACTCTGCTTCAAACCACTCCATTATCTGGAACAAACATTTTATAGACCTTCACCTTATCTAGAACAAACTTCCTGACGACGGCAAAACTGCAGAAACACTGAGCTGCTTTAAATAAAAACTTAGAACATCTGTTTAGAGCTGCCTTTGAGTAAATTATTATGATGCTTTACTGTTTTTACATTTTTTTGTACTTTTCCTATTCTTAATTTCTGTTTTTACTTTCCATGTTTTTATATGTTGTTTGTTTCTGTTTTATATATGATCATGATGCTTAATTGATGTTTGTTCCTGTGTGTTTTTTACTCTGCATAAGGTTGATTTCTTTCTTATGCTTTTCATGCTTTATTCTGACTCTTTTTATTCTGACCACTTTTGTGGGAGAAAAAATAAGCAATTTTAATTCAGCAATCCATGTAGTTGGTCAGCAAAGAAAGAGTCAATTTGGGCTTAAATGAATGCCCCCCATCCATTCCCATCCATCCATTTTAGTAAAATTATCTATTAAACCTTCAAAGAGCTACTGGATTAACACCAACACTTATGCTCAATATAGATGAAATATTTACCAATTAAGAAACCTCAGAAAGCATTGAGTTGCACAGAATTTTTGTAGGGGTATCAGAGTTGTGTTTTAACATTTATTTGAAAATAAAAGCATGGAAGTCATGGATCTGTGATGGTCTGGCAACTGGTCCAGGGTCTACCCCGCCTCTTGCCCAATGACCACTGAAGATAGGCAGCAGCCATCCTGCAACCCTTTTAGGAGAAGCAGAATACATAATAGATGGATGGATAGATGGATCGATGGAAACCATGGATCAGATTCATTTCACTCTATAATTATGCATCACTTTGCTTTAATATATCAAATAAAATGTCAATAAAAATACAGGGAAATTAGTGCCGCGGCATGTGTAACAGTTAAAGAGGTAGAAATATTTTTGCGATACACTAAAACACACATATTTCAAAAGTATTCAGCATCTCCTAATGTGTCTCACATCAGTACACACGATTGTGTATTTCGCATAAAAGGGGTGATGGCTGTTAAAAATGGCTAGTTAAAAACCATACAACAATGTGCCCTCATGTGAACACACACAGGTCGATACTTTCTCTGTTGCTATGTTTAGGTTGCTTCTGAAAGTAGATCAAAAGTGGAAGTGGACACTGATGCAATGCACATAATCGATTAAACTCTTGCTGGGGTTGAGAAATTGCATGGGGGAATTTATTTTTATATGTGTGTGGAGTGGCTGACTGAAAGTCTGTGCACTCTTCGATTGTATGGATTTCAAAGTAAATCTTCCTTCTTGCCCTGAGTATGGATTAAAGTGCAGGAGAGTGTTCAGATGTATGTGTATTTTGGGACTGTACCTGGATGGAGATGCTTCTGTTCTGACGGGACATGTTAATGTTGTGTGGCTGTCCATTGGCTAGATTACGTTGGTCCACTTCTATTGCAAATGGCTCCCTCAAACCGCCAAGGTTATACCGAACCTGGAGTGAACCTGAAGGACCCAGAGCCACAGGTGTAGTTTGCTGGTTGAAGTAAAATCCACAATTTGAATGTGCATGTCGATCTTACCATTGTGTCTCAACACCAGAGCCAGGTAGTCCGGCGTCTTGGAGCTCACATACATGAGAATTGCTGGAGCACTGGATGTGGTAAAGCTTAGGGTCACCTCCTCCTTTGTTAAGTTCAAGTCATTTGGCATCAGCTGTTGCGTCAAGGCTTTTGTGTCTTTGCTGGACCCCGGAACGGTTTCAGGCATGAAGTTGTATTTGACCAGCGTCCCTGCTTCAAAGAAACCCCCAACATCTGGGTGAGAGGAAGGAAAAAAAACAAATCAAATGAAATATTCAATTGGCACAGGCACACACATAAGAAATACATTGCTGGTGCATCTACATGTGTGGCAGGAGAGTCAGCCAGAGAGAGAAAAAGAACATATTAAGCAAGTTAGAAAAAGGACCTTGCTTCATAACCAAACCACAGGGAGCCACTCACTGACTCATACATGCAAAGACACAAGCTGGTAAACATAATATTTAGCCACAGGGGAATAAAAACACACATGAATATGGTAGTGTTCAGCAAGTGTAGTAAAGTGGGTGTTAAATTGCTGCTCTCCAGCACCTGAAACCAAACAATACACCATTTACCAGTACATTAACAAACCTAACGACGTACTTTAACCATTCCAGGGGGCTTATTGATTCTCATAATCAAATGTTCTTCCTATAACCTATATCAGTTATGCTCTTTGTTTGGAGGGCATGTGTTAACATCCACCTTGGGTCTGTTAAAAAAAAGATATGAAGATCATCAATTTTAAGAGAAGGCTTGCAGCAAATGTAAAAATTAACAGTTTGTTTTCCCTTTTTTCAATTTACAACATGTTTGCCTTATCCCTCCTGAGCTCACAATTGTAACTGAACAAATGTATATAACTTTTGTAAAGCTTCACTGCACTCATATCTCCCACCAGACTCAGACTCATAAATTTTTCATGCTACATTACTTAAATTTAACAGAAGCTTATTAATAGCAAATGGGCAAGTTCTCTGGTGGTACATTCTTAGGCCCTGTTGACAAACAAACAAAAACAAAACGGCATAGTTTCAAAAACGGAGTCTGTAAAAAATTGGACCACACAGATTCATAAACTGCCAAAACACTTTCGCCCATTGTTGGTGCTGTGACGCTGTGAAACACAGAAAGGACGACTGAGCATGCTCAGTCAACCCAGTTACAAACAACAAATCTAGCTTCAAATTAGAGATTTATTTAAAAGCATATGGTTTCTGTGGTTCTATGGATCCATTTTTTGCTGCTGGCAATACAAGATAAGTAAAGAAGTAAATTGTATTCTAGGATCCATAATAAGGTTAGTATTTGCTTTACTAGGACAAAGATAGTATGTCGTCATGTTTGTTTTCATCAAAGAGTTACGCATGTGCGTTAGATATAGGAATAAGGCGTTAACGTCATCCACTCAGAAAAAAATGCCAAGGAGTTCATAATCACGGTGACAAGTGGGCTGCGTTTTGAGATTCCTTCACTTTGTGAGTCCATTCGTACATAAACATTTATGGTGTCCTGAAACGACGGCTCCTTGTGGATGACAAACATATTCAATTAAATATCTTTTTTGGTACACCTGGTTTTCACTTCCATGTAAACCGGTCCTTAAAGTGGGAGAGCTCTTCTGCGTTTGAGGGACCCGTTTAACAAATTGCTTTATGTTTATGACATTTTAAGTTACTGTTGCTGTACTTTTTAGGCTGACCTTTAAAAAAGTTTACAAAAACTGCTCAAAGTGAGATCTATGAAATTCCCACAATATACAGGGCCTTGCAAAAGAGTTTGTAAAAGTTTTCACATATAATCTCCTTGCAGCCTCTCACTTCAATATATTTTCTTGGGATTTTATGTGATACGCTAAAACAGAGAAGCACATAAATGTCAAAAGGAATGAACTCAGAAATCAAGAATTTATGTATTTTCACAAGACTCTAAAAATTGTGTTTCACAGCTTTATCCAGCACTCTTAACTCTATTACCCTTTCAAATTGTAGAGGTGCTGAGAGAATTAAAGCATGGTTATGTTACAAAGCATTAAACATTTCATAGAACACTATTCGGAGTAGGGATACACCGATCCAATATTTTTCATTTCCGATACCGATACCGATTTCTGAGGTTCATTAGCTGCTGATAACAATCCAATCCTGATCCAAACTTTACTGAATTACATAAACTGTGTGAGGAAAAGTATAAGTCATCTGTAAACCTAGACCCAAGAAATGATCATCCATGTAACTGACTAACCAGGCAAGACAAGCATAAATTAGCCAAGCAGCCAAGAGGCCGAGGGTCAGAGATGGAGTACTTAAGTCCTGGACTCGTACTCAAGAGCTGACTTGAGTCACTTTTCAGAGACTTGTGACTTGACTCAATCAGCACGCCGATGACTTGCACTTGGACTTTCAACATCAGAACTTGGACTCCGACATGATAAATTGCTATTAGGAATTAGCATGTAGCCAATGCTAATGTTGGCTTGTCATATTAGATCAGATTACTGTACAAATTTAATAACTTCTCAAAACCTTTTTAAGTGTAGAGATGAAATGTTGATTATTTGTTGTTTTATAATTTATTTAAAGCAAATTCTACTGTTTTGTAAATGCAACTATTTTAGATTGGCGCTAGCACAGGTGCATTGCATACAATTTATTTTTAAATAAAGTAAAAAACGTATGGATGCCATTGTTTTAGTCTCAAAATCTACACCCGGACTTGGACTAATCCTATGGGACCTAGACTTGCGCTTGGACTCAAAGACTTTTGATACCACGATACCATGAATGACTCGAGTGTAACTTGGACTTGAGAGGTGGTTACTTGATTACAACACTGCCTATGGAAACTCTGGCTGAGCTGCAGAGATCCACAGCTCATGTGGTGAATTAAGGTAATATGACAACCATTTGTTGTTTTTTGGCTTTTTCTAAATAATGACAAAAGTAAAATCTTTGTTGAAAGAAAACCCTAAGAGGTTCAGTTTAAAGCTTCCCACTTGCCGTCTCTGTGACACAGCAAACTTGTGGAAGCAGCTGTTTTTCAGCAGGGAAGCTGCTTTAGAGTTTATGAGTAGATGGATAACGGTGGGCGGTGATGGTCCTCTTAGAAGTTGCAAATGACTTGACACTTGCATTAGGCAGGTTCATTTTCAACAACCCACCCAGAACGAAAGACTGGAATGGAAATGTTATAAAAAAAAATTTAAATGCATGATTGCAAGAAAACTTCTTTAATTCTATCAAAAAAGAAATAAAAAATATATATAAAAAATTGGCATTTGGGTGGAGTTTGACAAAATGTGAAGACGTTACAGTGGTATAAAGACATTATAAAGCCACTCTATGTTATCTATGCTATCCACACACATTCTGTTAACCTCTGTTAAAAGCTGAGGGTTATGATATTCAGCATCTTTTAAATCAAAATGTTGATCACCTTTGTATGTACTTGAACTCAGTTTCTTCCTAGCTGAAAAAGAAAAAAACAACAACAACAAAACAAAAAAACAAAAAACAAAACGTGACTCACTCAAAGCCCAAAGCTTCAGAGGCAACACATAATTTTCTGGCAAAATGAATGGGAAAACTGAACCAGAGCGACAGCATGCTCTGTGTGACTGTGTGCGCGCACAGGTGATACAGATGTGTGATGCTTGTGCATGGGTATTCATTTGTGTATGTGCCTTTGCATGCTGATATCCAACCGCCCTCAAGGGCAGAAAAGCAAAAGAATGGGAGTGTATAATAATAACACCGGAGGGTCCCCTAAGCGGTGCGTAAATATGGATACAATAGAAATTCACTGTGCAATTATAGCTGACTTCATGCATTTTTCACTCACTGGGAGGATGGGGGTGGAGATGGTGGTGATACATTTAAGAAGGAAGGATGGAAAAATTTTGAAATAATGAAAGGGGGAAATTTGAAAGAAATTATAAAATATGCAGAAAATGTGAAACATTTAAAAATCAAATTAGGGAAGAGATGATGGAGAAGTTAAAATGTGCAAAACAACAAACAGGCACAAGGGTGTGCTCTCTCACTTTCCTCTGCCTCTCTGATGTGCAAGCAGCCACCCCCACCCCCACTCCCACTCCCACTCCAAGGCCTCACACATCCACACAACCCCCTCCCTCTTACCCAGACAGTGGGCTAATCTTTATTCTTTAAATCTTGAAATACATCATTGCTTATGACAGAATTCAAAGGAGGTCTTTTCATGTCTTATGCTAGCACTATCACTACACACTGTCATCTCTTTCATGGCACATGAGGAAAAACACACACACACACACACAAAGAAAGACATACACAAGCACAAGCTCCCACAAAAAGATGCACACTGCTTTTGTGTCATCTTGTCACCCCCCTGCCAAGAGCGCAGGGGAAAAACACCATTCAACTTTAGGAAACAAATTAATTCACGTGTCGGAGATCAACTCTCTGACTGGGAGCAAGCAGAACGCCTCTGACAACAGAGCTGTTTTTCTCCCCGGAGTACTTTATAAAAACTTGTTCTGGGAAGTAGAACTTTAATAGACTACCTAATGAATCCCTAAGAAACAAACATGATGATTTAGCAATATGCAACAGAGCTGATGCAGAGCTAGTGTGACATTTTCTATCTGTGATCTTCCAAAACCCAAACACACCCCACATTTTATGCATTTCTTCAGGTTAATCTCTTAGGTTTGCCTTTCTAGATTCTCGGTATTAAGCAAGCGCACCATTAAGTCAGCGTGAATTGGTAGGTAAGCAAAATATCACTGCCAATCGATGGCTTTTATCATAACTCCAAACACTTTTGACACAGACGGCTGCAAACTCAATAGGAAGTGAGGACAATCACAAAGCGCAACAAAAATCACAGTGGGGTGTCGGCCAATATAGCTCAATAAAGCAACAGTACTATAGCAGTAATTCTGGTGCTATTTGACTCTGGCTTTGTGGACTAAAGAGGGACACCAAATGATAACATTCTTCTACAAATGGGTTTGTAGAAGTGTGTAAGCGGAGGGTTTAGGACTTTGTGTTTCATTTTCAAATAAACAAATATGTAAAATTTTGAATGACTCGAAGTGAAAATCCTGCAAATGCGCTCTGCAAAAATTGTCAGAGCTAATGTTGCAACATAACAACAAAAAACTTTTGTGTATTTCAGAGTGATTGAGTCAACTATCTGCACCCTCCACCATCAACTCTGCAACTCCGTGCCCCTGTAGCCTATCACTGAGATCAGTAAGAAAGATGTAAGGAGGGGTTTTCAGGTTCATAACAGCAGGAAATTTAATATAAATGAAAAAGACCACAAGAATAATATTTCAAGTGAACAATAAGATTTTCTGTGAAATCATGGCAAGTTTCCACATTAGAACAGTACATTAGAACGGTATTGGCCCCAATACCAGCATCTGTATCAGTGCATCCCTAGAAAAACACGAGAAAATGTTCAAGTGGTGCGAATACATTGGCAAAGGCATTTTGAGACTGAAAGTGATACATTTACAAATGTTCTTACCTTTGGTGCAGAACGGTCCGTTGAAGGCAGTGGTGGTGCAGTCACAGAGATAGCCGTTATACCTCTCTACACACTTCCCTCCATTCCTACAGTACATGCCAAAGCTCGTACAGTGGCCCTGGCAACCAGGCATAACCCCAGGTGTGACTTTGGCTCTCTCCTCCAGATTGAGGGTGACGCCGTTCATCCGTAAGGCTCGGATACAGCCCAGAAACCCCCTCTGGCCCCCCGCAGCACCTGAGAAGCAACAGAGAGAGGGATTAGAAAAAGAAATGAAGAGCAGGGATAGTTGACAATGGGATTCAGGGTTACGGGAGTCATTCTGAATGCAAGAGGCTCTGTTTTAATCAGTTTTAGAAGTGTTAATATGCTAGAGCCTGGAGGAAGCCACTGATGTTATGCTAATGTTTCAAACTGCGACACTGTTCTTGAAACAACCTTCAACTCATTTGATTTCTTCACTAATTAGAAAAGCCTAATGAACACAGCTTCTTAATGAACATCTTGGAAGCACGCACATGCTAATGGGTGCATGAATGTATGTAAAACTGCATACTTCAGACAAACACATTAAAAACATGCCACACACAGGATACCTGCCTTCAGTGAGTCAATACAAACATTAATGGGTTGCCTAGGGGTGTCAATAGCCATTTTTCTAAAATGCTTCTATTGTCATTCTGGCCTAGCACCATTACAGTCTAACTACCCATTAACATGGACAAGGTAAGGGAGTTAAATAGATGAATTTGGAGCTAAATGACTAAAGCAATAAACACACCCATAAACATACACCTACAGGTATTGATTCAGAATACAAGCACCCTGACGAAGGAAAGATATGCAAGTAAGCGCACGCATGCATGAACACTATCATCAATAAGAGCCATGGGACATTTTAGGTACTTAAATATCCAAAGAGGATCCTTTTGCTCAGGGAAAAATAACCATTTTAAATAAACACATAAGGAAACTTGAATGTGCAAATTGTTTCCTTCCTAATTAGTATTTTCCCACAGAAGGAGGAAGAAAAACTTAACTATGAACAAGGAACATAGTGTAGAAATACAAAGACTACTAAAGCGTGCACTGGTTCTCTTCAGCCATTGCATTGTTCAGAAATTAGGTTGCAGGTGGGTTTTCACCTGCTTTCTCTACTTCCACTCTCATAAAGAATTACACTCTTAGTAGACCTCTTAATTAATCTATTTTGTAGCACTGATTGGCTGGAGGTTTCTGCCACCTGTTTACCCAGGGCTAAATCAGCCTCTGATTAAACGGACAGCAGGCTCTGAAGCCTGCAGAGACTGAGGTAGACACGTACCCACTGACACATGCTGAAGCACAGGTGCATCCTGCTTTTTTATGGCTCCTAAATACTATCTAATAGAGCTTGATGGAGAGTGACTGCAGTCTGTAACTCAAAAGTGTACACATAATGCATCAGTTGCAAATTATTTAGATAAAACTGTTAATTTAAAAACAAAACATTCAATATACTTTTAAAAATGCTTAGAAGTAGAGGCAGAATAGCAAAAAAAACCTCCCAAAACAATCCAGGAATGAATAAAGAAAAGCCAATTATCATATCAGTATAAACTCTTAATAGAACTTTGCTACTGTATTGAAGGCTAACAAAAGTTTCAAAACAGCTAAAAAATATATATTTTACAAAAAATGATTAACTACATGAGGGGTCTCAAGAGGACTAACATATTAAATCAATCAGCAAAGCATCTGATGCAAAAAATAAAATAAAAAATAAAATGAAAAAAAAACACTCCAAATTTTCTGCTTGCTTTGCTTTCCAAAGAATATTAAGAATAGCTAAATGAACAGAAATAGAACAGGCCCTTGTGAGAAGAGGCTCTGGACAGATTAATCAAGGAGTTGTGGAAAAATAGAAGACAAGAGTGCAAATTATAATCTTTGGGGTTTCTTGGTTTGAAGCAAAATGTCTGACATTCTTAATGAGGCATTAAGCAAACTTTATAATAACGTACAAATCTCAGGCTTGAAAAAAAGGGAAAGGAGTGAGTTTTTTTGTATTTCTAAAAGTTAAAGTATATCACCCTTTAACTTTTAACCACTGCTTTAAAGAAGTTTAAATGTCCTAATTATATCAAGGCACTTTGTGCATCTTCCAACAACTGAGTCATTGAACTTGTAGAAAAAAAGGGGCTGGAGCAAATTGAACAGTTACCAATTTATTATGCAAACTTGACTACTGTTTCGACACTGTGTCTTCATCAGAATTAAAATTCTTCACTAAATACATGCTTAGCTAAACCTAATTGTAATTAATAGTATAATATTATTATATAATTATTGTATAATTTTTTACAGTCAGTTTTAATCACTAATCTTTTTCCTGCTTCTACTTCAGCACCATACATTCACATATCTGTAGGAAATATATTTTGTTTTACAGGTAAAATGTTACCTACTGTCTTGACAGGTGAGTGCAGCTGGTTTTCCTGTGATGGGTGGCACACACATGCAGTGAGTGGTAACAAGCAAGAATCCAGTCCATGCAGACAAACCGCAAAAAAAAGACAGACAGCACAAATCATGCATAAGAGAACTTAGAAAAAAAAACATGTGAAAGTGAGAGTTAATCATAACAGAAATCAAAACACAGATGGTGGCATAAAACTAATAAAACGTGGCAGGCCTTTTAGTTATGTTCATGTATGAAGTGAAATGAGAAGCTAAAAGTTAACAGTGTGAAGTAAATGGCAGCAAGCTGATGGTGTAACATTTACTTTCAAAGCCATTACAGTAAATGAGCCACAGTGCGGTAAACAGTAAAGCAATCAAACGCTAGACAAGGAGTGTATCGATTAAGAGGGAGTGAAAGAGGTGATACAAACATGAGACCAAGGTAAGCAAATTTAAGCCTCATTTTGCCTTTGTGTGTATGAAAGAAACACAAAGATCAATCAAACTGATTTTATTTGTACAAAATATATTTTAATCCAAGATCAGTGCAGCAGAAATCAATTGTATTCAGGAGCTGCTCGCTACTATTCTTTTTAATATTCACACCAATAAAAAGCAGTGTCAGCTATGAAGTGGTACAAAGTGTTCCTTAACTAACACGATCAAGTCAGGACAGTATCTTGTTGCCTGCTGCTCTGTTCCTGCGCTTTCCACTTCTCTTCATCAGACACAAAAAAAATATTTTTATCCAAGGACCAAACCCAGGCCCCTTCCCCTGACTGGTCGGGCCACTTCCTGAGACTTCTCAAGGTGATGCCCTTTTTTTTATATTAGATATTAGAGACTTGATATGAGACTACTCTGTCACCCTAATGGCTGTAGCTATACAAAGTCCTTTCCTTGCTGGTTCTACAGTATGTATCCATTTAAAGCTGCAGAAAGGTTAAGATTGCTCACATAGGAAGGACTTCCGAAGAGGAGAAGATGGAGTATGAGAAGGATTACATAACAATTGCCAACCTCAATATATTTATTGGGAATTTTATGTAATACAAGTAAAACACAAAGCAACATACAAATGTAAAGTGGAAAGAAAGTGATACTGTACATATATTTCCAGATAAAAGTCTAAATCAGGTGTGTTTTGTGTTCAGACTTCTAGTTTCCTTAAGAAGTCACATAACTGGTGAATAAAGTCGACCTGTAGGTAATCTAATCTCAGTATAAAAACAGTTCTGTGAAGCCCTAAGAATGGTATTACTGAACATAAGTGAACAAACATGATCATAAAGAACTAGGAATGCAGTCGAAGGGGCCAGTGAAAAAATTTGGTGTAGTTTAGCAAAACAATAGGTTATAAAACATTATCTATATGTTTGAACATATAACAGAAAATCTATCAATCAATCTAAAATGGAAAGAGTATGCCAGAACTTCAAAGCAATTAAGACATAACTGGCCGCCAAGAAGAATGGTTGGCCGTGAAGAGCATTAATCCAAGTAGCAGCCAAGAAACCTAAATGAACTTTGGATGAAATACAAAGATCGATAGCTCGGATGGGAGAATTTCCTAATGGTGCACTCTAGAAATATGACCTGTATGGAAGCATGAAAAGAAGTAAGACCTTTTTGCAAGAAGTACTGTTTGCCTAGTAAATATATGTAGAGGACAGAGATAACATGTGGAACAATGTGCTCAGCTAAGATTACACCAAAAGTGAATATTTTGGACAATACACAAACGGCTACAAGCCAAACTAACTTTGACCTGACCCATTGTGAGACATGGTGACAGCAGCATCATGGGACACAGGAAGTTTTCTGCAGAATGAACCGATGTATACAGAAAAATCTAGGAAGATACCTGTTAGGGACTGCAAAATATTTTAAAATGAGGCAAATAAGCAAACAACCAAACTTTCAATGGAGGGTTTAGATCCAAGCATTTGCAATGGTCCAGTCAAAATCTAGACCTAAATCCACTTAACAATTTATGATAATTTAGTTTGAAAACAAGTTCCTTATAGATCTAGCTACTGGTAACACGTACAAGAAGGACTGTAGCTGTAGCCATAGCTTCGAGTGCTTATATGTTACTAAGCTGGGCGGAATATATTTAGGTGTAAAATCATGTCTTCATACGTTGTGCCATGCTTTTTTAATTTTCTGTGGATAAATAAAACGGTGCTTCAAATATTGTCTAACAATCTTTCTCCTCATCCCTAACCTTTCTGCTGTGTTCTTCAGTCTTTGTGTTGCTATATGTTCACTAATGTTCTCTAACATATGTCTGAGTTATTTTGACAACCTACAGTATATATATCAGTATTGAAAAAAAAATTACACACAGGTGACTTATCTAATAATTAGGTGATTTTAGACAGCTGTTGGTTAGTTTGACATATTTTTGATTTATCAGATTAAAAGGTACTGAATACATATTTAATATGAATTTCAGACTTGTAATTGTGGCAAAATAAAGAAACCTTGAAAGTCATGTAGCCCTTTCATTTCACATTATGAGCTACTTGTGTTGGTCTATCACAGACAGAGACTAAAAAAAGAGATTGAAGTTCATGGTTATAACATAAAATGAAAAACGGTTCAAGGGCAGGCATACTTTTACAAGCCAGTGTATGTACAAATTGCACAAAGACAAACCCTTCCACACTTCTTTCCATTTCAATAAATGACACTGTGAGCAGAATGGGTTCCTGATAAGAAGACGATGTTCCAATCAGAGAAAAAAATGATGAGAGGATGGAATTATACTACAAACGGGGATCAGGGATTGTTAAGGCTATCACATCAGGATATCTGATTGGAATTTTCAACAATCTCAATTGAGCAGAACTTTTTCCACGAGATAGTAGGACGTCTCAGACATGCCTCAGCACTTTTTCTTCAATCCACAAATCCCTAAAACTCTCTCAGCCCTGAAGTTTGATGTGTAGTGCAGTGAAACCTCAGCACAAAAGACAAACTGAAGCAGAAGAAAAATCATAAAACAAAAATAGGACATTTTATTTTCTGTACTTATAGTGGACTTAAAGATTAGAATACAGAACCATGAGGAGCAACGTAACTTTTTCGCCCAACATCAAGGAATACGTTTCTCTGTCTTATAATCAAAGAGTACAGATATTCTCTCTTTGCCATGCTAATCCATAGCAATATAAATGTGTATTTAAGGTATTAAAGTATTAATGAACTGACCTTTGTAGAGTCATTTTTGCATCTATTAAAACTCGGATCACTGAAATGGATGACTTTCCAAGGATGAGTGTGTGTCCACATATGTGCAAATAATTAAGTAAAACACATCGTTGTGTTTTTGAGTCTGTCCTGGAGACGTTTAATTAGTAGCGGCTGTGGCTAAGCTGAACGGAAGCCTCTTAAAGGGCAGTAAAGCTGGCGCATCTTTAATTTATGAATCATTCAGATGTTCTAACAACGGCTATCTCTTTTGGAGGGCAGCATAAGTGGAAATAAATTCCACATATAAACCTTTTTTTAATAACAATGGAAGACAAAAATTTTAAATTTTTTTTTAAGTTTTAGGCTATATGTCCTTTACAAAGGCAACACTGAGTGTTTAAACAGGAATAAAATGTGTGCACACAAGTCAGTCCTCTAAATGATGACTGCTAATTGTGTACGTGCTGTGTGTGTCGTACCGACGTAGAGCTGGCTGAACAGCTCTAGCCGAGTGTGTCCCTGTGCAGGTGCAAGCCGGGATGTTCGGTACATTTGGTCCACCTGGAGGACCGCCTCCTTGATGTTACGCTCAGCCATCACGCGATGCCACTGGTCGTCATTGAGGGGTGTTGTCGAGTGTACGGTTAGCTCCACGGGTCCGTTTCCAACATCAAAGGAAAAGGAGACCATTGTAGGAGCTAAAGAACAACAAAGAGATATCTTATTTTAGTAAGACATGACAAAGCACTGCAAAAAGTTCAAATCCAAACCTAACTGTTCAGATATAGTCCAGTTGTCAGGTATAGACATCCAGTCCGTAATCGAATGCTTCATTTAGTTCAGGTCCTTTTATCTGGCAGATATAGATTTCAGTTTTGCAGAACAAGACTGCCCACAGCTCTGGACAGGGCTAATACCACAGGATGTCGATTGGTGTCAAGACCTGTTGAATTTGCATATTACGATGTTGTGTTGCAGCATTCACTAGTCCTGTTAGGGATGGCAAAGCCAGAGATTGAGAAGAGAAAAAGAAAATGGAAAAAGATGCAGGAAAAAAAAGGAAAAGATGGCCTTTTCAGAATTGTTATTATATTAGTAAGAACTGACTTGAGAGAAGTATTAGGTAAGCTTGAGCTATGTTACAGTTTTGAGGCTGTCATTAATTTACTGATATTGTAATTGTTAAATGCTCAAAGCACGCCAAAAGGGGGCAGTGTTCTTCCTTGATGGGGCCTAATCACTCATTGATATTTCTGATTCTCTGCGTTTGAGTGATTGACCTTTCAACCTGCCCACTCCAGATGTTGCCAATCCATCAGTGGAAAGGTTACTGTAGTATGACTATTTAGCTGGGACTTTATGGGTATCCACACATCGTGTTTAACAGCAAACAAAATAACATCTTGTGTATTCCCAACACTACATGAACCTAATGAATTCATATAAATAGTTTTACAAAAACTTTTTTCTATACTCAGCGCCTTGCAAAAGTATTAATATCGGTTGAACTTTCTAATATATTAGCATTTTACAATTAGAGATGCACTAATACTACATTTGAGCACTTGCCATAACTAAGTACTGATATGAGTACTAATTGAAGCCATTACACTTATTGCAATTAATTTGTTAATATTCTATTTTCAGTTATTTTGCACCTAGACATTTGTTGAATTAAAAAATAATCATAGTATTACACTTTCAACAAATTGTTCTTAATCTTTTATCAGTTACTGCATCTTCTGTTTTTGAACAGTCTTGCCACACCTGTAATTAAATCTGTTTAACATGCCGTTCCAAATGACAGTGGTGAAGTCAAGGGCAAAACTGCTTTGCAAAACTGAAAGTGACAAAAGTGCTGGAGTTTGGTTCCCCTTTTGATAACTTTTCTGAGCATAATCTGTAATCCACTTTACTTCTGTTAACTTTGCTCACTTGTAAATACCTCAACACAGTTGACATTGGACTTTCTCTACCATCCGACTCGTAAGTTAGGGAAGAAAGTCACGCTGCATTTCAGTGGCGTTGCTTCTCGTTCTAGCCTCAACTTTGTGCTGTTCTACCACTGCTTTCTCAACTGGAGCATGTGTATGCAGAGGGATGCTGTCATGTTGGTGTCCGGTCCTGTAGTGTCAGAACATTTTTATGAATAGTAATGAGTATGGGTAGACGCATATGGTATTGGACAGACACCATATGCTGGCACCAATATCAGTGCATCCCTAGTTACAAGCACAGCTTCTAATATATTTTATTGGAATTCCATGCGATGAAGCAACCCACTTTAATGTAATTAATTGCTATAAGGATATAAATCACTCTATTGTATGTCTGATTGTGATTTATAGTCATTGTCCTGCTGAATGAAGAACCTCTAAGGTCTTCCCTGAACTGCTGAACTAATTAAATTATGCACAAGTGGTCTCAGCAATGAAATAGCTGAATTATAAATATATATATATATATATATATATATGCAAACTAAAAACAAGTTAATATATAGGCAATACCTTATAGATTGTGGCTGTAATGACACAAAATGTTCAAGGCTTATAAAAACAATTAGGTAATTTTCAGATACATGCCACAATGAATCAGATAAAAATATTTTGTATTAAAAGTTTATTATAAGTTCACCTTTATTTTGGCAATAAGATATTTGACTTGGTAACTCGCCGAATGCTTGCCGCAGCAAAAATATTTAGACTTTTTGTTGTTTATTTGGAGCAAAAACAAAAGAAAGGTAAACACACTATTCCTGCTGCAGAGCCAATTTTCCTTCTGCAAATTAAAATTGACTTGAAATCTTTCCAAATTTTAGAAATACTCTGAGACTTATGCATACTTGGTGCCATATTGTTGCTCTTGGCAGTGGTGTGCTGTACTATACTGATGATTAATCGCTCTGTGTTGTAATGGCTCATTTTTGCTCTATTTGCCTCTGTATTTCAGAGCATAATTTTGTGTATTAATCAATAGGGAAATGAACTTTCTTCTTCTGTTTTGCCCAATCAATATGCCTGGCCTTTTCTTCCTTTTCATATCGCTCTCATCTAATTATATCTTTTATCATACAGCAATTTCTTCCAGAGTTTGGCCTTGCATCATTTTCATAACAAACTTAGTCTCTCATGAGTTTTACGTTATTTCAGTGCACCAGAACCCATTTTTCTCTCACTTTGCTTTTTTGTGCTTATTGCTCTTACAGCTCCACTCCATTTACCCATGCCTTGACCCTTTCTCTGCTTTGCCTGCATGCCGCTTAACTCTTACTTAAAATTCTTAACAGTTTGTTAATTTGCAGGCAAGATTAGTAAAACAGACAACGTAGCACCTTGTTGCAATTCCTTAGGAACATCTCCAGTTCTTTTTGCACGGTCAGAAAAAAACAATGATTTAACAGTGCCTGCATTATCAAATAAGTTCAATCATAACCCAAGCACTCATAAATGAGCATTATAAATTAGTATAGAGCAGAAAACAACCAGGTGACTTGTTAATCCATCTTCAATCTACCAGCTTTTACTGCAGCAGGTATTCCATGATTAGATTTTTAAAAAGGATTCAAGCAACGCCTAGCAGATTTGGTGCAGCATAGGCAGCAAAAACCCCAGCTTAGGTGCACACATTAAAACATGATTTCCAACAGGGTAAAACAATATAAGTGGCAGTCACTTGAACAACACAAAGCTTCATAAATCACTAAATTACACATTCTTTTCCCAAAGTTATATGCCCTGGAATGGATACAGTATTAAACAATATTTAAGACATTCAGAGATGATCATCTTTCTTTATCTTATTAGCAACCTTTCCAGAAATGCTAATCATGAAACATTTTGCCCCCCAATGTCTACACCAATATCTACAGAGTTTATCTATAATTAAACAGAATATAATTTCCAATTTAGTCAAATAAAAAAGTGCATTGTTCTCAACCAGTTTATCTTTTTAGTTTTTTAGTACATCAACTTGTATTTAAATGCATAAAAGCCTTGACATTGATGTGCTTGTTTCCTTTCAGAGCTAAAGCTATGCTTAGTCTCTGTGGAGTTTTTGCTACTATTATGTGACAAGTGCTGAGTTGAACTGTGACAAACCGTGTTAACTGCGTGCCTCATCTCTCTGTCTGATACCCCACTCTGCTTTACCTCCCTAGCTCCTTTGGTGTCTCATCTGTGCGTTGTGTCTGTTACACTCCTTATCTTTTGTGCTCCTGCTTTTAAAAAGAGTCTCTTAAAATGACAGTCCTTGCTTGATTTTCTTTGATTTGTCACACAAAGCTCTCATCTGGTGCATTACGCACACATAAACCTGAGCAACTAATGCAAGTCACAAAAATGTGGGGACAAAGAGAGATGGTCATAATTAACAAATCTGGGCAGTTCGGGTATTTTCTTTCAGTTTTTTGTGTTGATTGTTAATTGTTCTGCTGTTTCAGATAAATTTAATCTAGCTCAGATCTATAATTTGTGATTAAAGCATCTGTGAACCTAGAACAAGACAAGCTTATAAGAAAAGAACCTTCTCCTTTCAACCAATATAAGCTCAAGACAGAGGCAGTAATAGTAACCATTTGACTCATCTGCTGCCACAGCAACAGGACACATCCCTTCCTACTCCTCCTCCAGCTTGACGTGCGCCTGCTTCCAAGTTGTTGTTGTTTTTTTCTTAAATTACAAACCAAGCTTCTAATACTCACAGCCTACCTACTGGTATATGGCAAGAACGGAAAGCATATAACTTGGGTGCGCTCTCTCTTTTTCTTGCACAATCTCAGTGATTGTGTGTGTGTGTATATACCATGTACTGTGAAGAGCATTTGTTATTTCAATGTCACACCCACACACACAAATACACACAGATATAGTTCAGCATCATTTCACAGTATTGTTGGAGCTTTGTTTCCACTGGGGTCTTTGTAATTTGGGGTGGCTTTTTCTTTCTGTTTAGTGGATTGCACCTCTCTACCTCGCAGGCTGGTTTCAAGATGCAGACATAATTAATTTAGTGAACTAAAGGCTGTCAGATGCGGTATATTATAAATGTTTAATGAATAGGCTTTGATTTTAAACAACAATCACCACTTTGTATCATGAAGATAAATCCCTGACAATCATAATTAAGGTTTTGTTTGTGTGTGTCTTTGTGTGTGTGTGTGTGTGTGGGTGACAGAGAGTGTGTGTAGTCCTGTTTAGTATTCAAACAGAGGACCATTTATTACACCGTTTCAGGTTTTTCACCTATAAAGTGAGGACTATTTAATACAAAGTGAGGACAATTTGCTTGGACCTCACTCTTAGACAATGTCACTGAGCTCTAATTGTTGGTTTTAGAGGTATACTGTGAATTAAGTTTCACTCAAAGAAGCACTCTGCAATGTTTATACCTTAAGAACATGGGTTTTCAAAAGGTTTTGGCAGCACATTGGCATTTATTATGTTAATTTTCGGAGCTGTCAATGCCCGAGAGGGTCCTGCTGCTGAAAACCGCACTATAATACTTTTCTCTCCTGGGACTAGTCCCGGAAGTACAGACTGAGCTTCACTTTAGGCCATTATGTCATACACTACCCGCAGTTTTGAGACATAGCAGATCCACCAAAGAAATCAAAGAAGACTCTATATAAGGAAGCGAGGAAAAGAAAAAGAGATAGAGTGAGAGACAATCCAAGAGTCATCATTGGTCCGGCTTCTCCTCACTGGAAAGCTCTTATGGCTTGTTCGCACTGGGTGCGGTACATGTGCGGTCAAGTTTTCGTACAGCTGCCACGCGAACGAAAAAACATTGAGTCCACTCAGAGCATTCACACTGGCTGTGGTGCGGGTGCGATGGGGATGTTGATGGGGGGTTATAGAAAAAGATTGAAGCACATAACTTAGCTCCTAACATGTTTTGGGTTAGACTTTTAAAAGACAAAAGTATAACATAAGACTTTATTAAACATGATAAAAGTAATCTACATTAAAACGGAGTGTACTTGCTGATTGTAGAACAACCCAAGTGAATAAATAATGTTCAACCAGTTGTACGAGAAGCCGAGTGTAACTTTTGTTGACCATCTTCTCTCTATATATGTAGTTGTTATCTCCTGAACTTGCTTGAACCACTAAGATTTAGTGCTCTGGCTGAAGGACATTTCTGGAGATGTTCCGCACAGAAACCGCAGTCGGTGTAAATGGCAGTATACAGCTGCGTTTACATGTGCAAAATGTGTTTAATCCGAACGTTGATCAGAACAATATTTGATGTGTACATGGCCCTGAAAACTTCTATCCGATTATGACAAGCGTTCACATCTGCCACACGTTCAATCGGATTAAATCATTTTGACATGCGCAGAACTAGCTGAAATACCAGAAACAGCCGTATAAGAAGAATCAGCAGACTTCTGTTGTAAACAAACATGGCTGCGTTCATTTAAAATGGAGCGGTACAATCTTTTTCTTAGCATGCTTTTATTTTTTCTGGATACAATTTTACATTTACAAACCAAACAGTATAACCTTTGTCAATTTTGTTTCATGCCCGCCATGCTTTCATCCAGCTTCCGTCAACACCAACTTAAGCTACGTCAATACATGACGTAAAAGGGATGCGCAGTAATGACCTACATTCGGAATAAGAGTTTACATGCCCCGGGATCGAATTAACTATTGGCATAACCCACCCATCTCAATCGGACTGAAATTTTTATCCGAATAGGTCAGAGTAATCCAAAGGGCAGGTTTACATGAAGCATTTTTGTTCTGATCAGGCTTTTAATCCAATTACTTGTGTCCATGTAAACGCAGTTTATGTGGCAGCCGTATGGACACCTGACCTTTTGCGTACCCACCTGGTGTGAATGAGGCAGGGCGAGCCGAAGTCACGCCATTCTAATTCTGGACCATTGGTTCTCTGCTTCCCAAAAAAAATTAATGAGAATCAATGGGGCGATAAAAGTTATTTTCTGATATTGTTTGAAATGCACCAAGTAGCGAACATACTGATGTCCGGGAATTTTAAAGACACATTTTAATACAAAGGAAACTAGGGCTGTCAACTTTAGTCGTTTAGTTGACTAATCGGTTGATTAACATACTCAGTGGTGAACCAGTTGCATAATTTTTTTTCCACCAATAAAAAAATGTTCATTAATCTTCTCCTTGATATTTATTCCTTTATGAGCATATATATATTATTGTATTCTAAATATATGTAGGCTATGTTTTATTTCCAACTTTAAATGCTTTAATTTAAGTTATTTTGTAACAGCTTCACAGTTAAGCTCACCAAGTAGAACATTTGGGAACCGCCCCTGTGGCTGGCTGCACTGCTGCTTTGCACTCAGTAAAGTATAGTTTTACTGTATTCGTTCAGCTAGAACGCTACTTGTTTTGGCTGTAGTCGACAAAGTGTCCAAGAAATCTAAATCTTTTGTCTGGCTGCATTTCACAAAAAAAAAGAAGAAGACAAAACTGTGGAGATAATGTAACAAGACGAAAATAAACCTATAGGCCTTCCTACTATGCAGCTTTTTACTATTAGGGTTGTTTTTTTAGACTATTTGGGTCTTTTGTGTGTTTCTTTTAAAACGCCTAGATCGACTGGACTAAAGTTAACACATTGCTTTGAAAGTACAAAAATATACAACCTGAGCTTTTGTTAGTATTTTTCATTATATGGCAGTTTTAGAAGTTATATGTCTTGTAGCATGTGCAGTGAAGGTTACTGCCACTATAGACCTAGGACAGAGGCCCTCACTCTGTAAAAAAACCACAGCTTAATTTTAAAAGAATTGTATTATTACTATAGTTGTATGTATTATTGATGTTTTTTGTTGTTTTATAAATGCTCTATGACAAATGTTTAATACATGTGCATTTTTTTTATTGCTCCATTGACTTAACTTCATTATTTTTTCGGCCAGGGGACCCATAGGCTGTGTTTTGTTGCTTTGGGCTGGCGATCTTGTAAAACCATCAGTACACTGGCCTCTTCAGATGCACTGATCAGAGGTTAGAATTTATGACAGTAGCGTTTTATGACAAGCCTTGAGAGGGTGACAGAGGGCAAATATCTGCACAGTTACGGGGTACGTCTTTAAGGTTAGGGGTAGGAGTGGACTGATAATTGTAAGGGTTAGGAAGAGTCTGAGTTAGGCAAAATACAGTCACTTATATGAATGGAAGTCAATGAATGTCCTCAGTACTAATAGTAAGACAAAAATGTTTGTGTCTGGAAAGCAAAGTCTATGCAGTATGAGTTTTATTTAAATGTGAATAAAAACAAAAATCTCCTCATAGTAGAATGTGTCTCATCTATTTTCACAGATGAGAGAGATGTCAGATGGTAATTGTTATTTTCCATTGCTGCGTGTTTTTATATGTGGTTGTTGTCTTAGGCAATTTTTTTGTTTGTTTTCTAGAGATTTATGTTTGTATTTATCTTTTCAAACAAAGGCTAAAAGAGCAAGTTTTAAATTATGCAGCAACCTGGCACAATCGATGGATGATAAATCGCGTAAAAGGCCATGGATTACTATGAGTAAAAACAGCACTGCTTGTGTGGGAGTATGCGCTTGTGCGTTTGTCTAATGTAAAGCTCAGTTTAGCTGTTCCTCTTTTTTCAGCCGGCTGGCTGCGTATCATCTCTTTGATCTCTTTTCTGTTGCACTTTTTATTAAGTCTTAGCTTTTGTCTTATTTGATTTGTTATACTTTCATTTTTTCATAACTCAGGTCCCTGCAAAAACAATGAACCATAAAAAGCATGGACAGCACGCTCTGTCACAAGCTTAATTCAAAGTGCAACAACAGACGTGCTACAGCTGTGACTGAAGTAACATTTAACTTTGAGTATGATAATTTATCGAATGAAATCAAATGGAATCTATGCAGAGACTTGATTACAATTCTTCATCCAATTTTATGGAACTTGAGCTTTTTCTTTTAAATTAGCTTCTTAGTATTCAGAACAAAAGATGAGGAGAAACGTGAATCCATCTTCTGAAAGTATTAACACTTCTTACAATCCTTAAGAAAGAACTCTTCATGTCGTTTATTATTAAATAATATATATTTATGTGTAAAATAAACTTTTTATAAATATAGCTTTTCTTTGATCTGTACTGTGTGCCTCTGAGGATTGTTGAAGAGCATAATTGAACATACAGTATGACGAAGACCAAGGGATACACAAGGTCAATGTTATGGTTGTGGTGAATCTTAAAGCAGATTTACACTCAATATCTCACGTGTATTGTTAAATAAATCATCATCACCAAAAGAAAAAAAAAATCACAACTGTCAAAAATCCACCAAGACATGGCTGGCTACAAAACTGACATGTCAGCCAAGAAGATGATGAATCAGAGAAGCACACAAAGGGCACAGAGTACCTTTAGAGCAAGCCACTGAGATCCACAACTCTGGTTGGAGAATTTCCTGATAGTACAGTTAGCAATTGTACACTCCAGAAATCTAACAGGTGTGGAAAAGTGGCAGGAAAAAAGTTTACAAGTCACAAGTCATATTTGCAGTCTATAGCAAGCCATGTAAGAGACACAGCAGACATGAAAGAAGATGGTCAGATAAGACCAAAATCAAAACTTCTGATCTTCCAGCAAAACATTGTACGTGGAAACTGTTACGCCTGATTTATACTTCTCCGTCAGCAAGTTTACACCCAGACGCAGGCGTATTGACTGAGCCATTTTTCATTCATTGTTCTTTTTTCTGTGTCTCTGTTGGTTTGTCAGCATTGTAAAGCTATTCCCCACCAGGACAGCTAGGGGTGCTAACTTTTCATGGCGGGTCTGTCTACCATTGCAGTGTCATTTCTGGTTAACTAGAATGTATCTTCTTCAACTTGTGAACTCATTCCCCACTCAAGGAGCAACGAACGAGAGAAAGTAAGTTTGTATCAAGCTGTAAAGCTTTTTACTAGGAGGTGATAACTTTTTCATGTAGGCTTCTGCCTACCATTGCAGCGTAGTTTCTGTATTTTCCTTCAGCCTGTCAACCCATTTCCCCTCAAGGAGCAATGGATGACAAAAAGTAAGTAAGTTTAAGCTGTAAAGCTTTTTACAGCTTTTAGTGCAGCTCATAGAATACTCTAAACAAACACAGCATTCTGTTTTGTTGTTTGTCTGCTTCTGCATCAGTTCTGTTGCTCGTTCTGTGTCTCTGCTGCCTTCTCCAAACCCCAGACGGTCTCGGCAGATGACCGCTTATGCTGAGCCAGGTTCTGCTGGAGGTTTCTTCCTGTTAAAAGGGAGTTTTTCCTCTCCACTGTCACTTCATGCTTGTTCAGTGTGAGGGATTGCTGAGAAGTCACAACGCAATCTTCTGTGGTTCTCTAATTCCTAAATTAAACAATGTATTGTGATAACTCTCCTTGTAAAGCCCCTTGAGATGGCATCTGCTGTGAAATGGCGCTATATAAATAAACTGAATTGAAATTGAAATTCGTCTATTCCTCCCTGTGTTCAAAATTGTCAAAAGACCAGATTAGATCAACTTTCTTTCAATATCAAATGCTGCATTGACTACTGATTACACTGACTATAGAGCACAGTTCTGGTGAAATGATCTCTGGCTGTTGTTGAGCTGACCAATCACAGGCATACGCCTCTGCTGACTGAGACAGATAGTAAAAAAATTGGGCTCTACTCCGTCCGTCCTTGCGTAGGTGATGGAGAGGCTTTCCATGGACAGATAATGGCACTGTGTCAATCCATATAAAGTAGGCTTTACCTCATTTCACCATGAACACATCATCTTCGCTTTAAAACATGGAGGTTACAGCATCATCCTGTGGGTATACTTTTCTAGAGTATAGGCAGACAAACTGGTCAGAAAGAGAGGTTAAAAAAAACTATAAGAGGATATCAAAGACTTGTGCTCTGGGAAGAGGTTCTGGCAGAACAATGACTCTACATATGCATATTCATGTCTTAAAATGGCCCAGTCAAAGCCCAGGCCTTAATCTTAAACATAATCTAGGGAGACAATTGATTACAATTGGTCTTCATCCAGTCTAGGTGGCTAAATACAGAAATGCAGCACTTTTTACAGTATATTTTTTATTTCAAAAAATTCACACCAGTCTCCTTTTCTTTTATCTTCACAATTATATGCTAATCCAAGAAGCTCATATTACATCCCTTAAAAATGTAATCCCTTAAAAACATTTTGGGGACTTAACATGGTAATATGTTAAACAGTAAAAAGGCTATGGCTGATTTTGAAAGGCATGCTAAGGAAACTAATTCACAGGTTTATTTTCTTCTCAGCAGAATGTTACTGATTGTTTCAGAGAAAGCTACATAACCTGACTCCAAACGTACAGTATTTGGTCTTCAATTGAGAAAAGCTGTGACACAGTTTGCAACACTGAGGTCAACAGTAGGAAAGGACTTTTCTCTACTGGATACTAGACTTAAATATAACCTCTGGGTAACACAGACCATGAGGCCTCTTGAGAACTGAAAAAAAAATAGCATATAAAGCATACTTTCCCTCAAGAAACAGATAATTCAAAAAGTGAAGCACTAGTGTGTTTGGAGACCTTCCTATTTGTTCTCGGTTCTGACACAAGTTCATCTCTGAGTAAGTCTTCAGCATTTCCTTGCAAAAATGATTATGTATCCCCCTACAGTATAAAGATTAAAAGACAAATATGACTTTGAGCCTGCTGAGGTAAAACTAATGTGTATTTTCTTTTAGAAAAAAGATTTTGTGAGTGCATCAGTAAATGTGTGTCTCAGTGCTTTGAGCCCCTGCAATGGCAAAGTCGTGCTAGTCTAGTTTAATGCCGCCATTTCATGCCCTCTCTGGATTGCAGCAGATAGAGTTTGCACCAGCAAGAGGGCAGAGATGATGTGTGTGTGTGCGCGCGCGAGTGTGCATATGAGCTGCTTTGTGACTGTGTGTCTAAACGTGTGCTGCGGGGCAAAATGCAAGATGATAGCAACGGAGGGGAGAGAAAAAAAATCAATGTGGGGGCATTTTGAAAGCCTTGAGAGTTATATGTACACACACACACACACATGCTTACACACACTGCAGCTGTGACGGGCTAAATACTTAGTGTCATTGCGTTTTATGTACAGGGTGGAAAGACATACACCAAACCACTGTAACAATGTCTCACACACATATTGCATTTATACAACAAAAAATGGCCATGAGACAAGTGTTTGACTTATGTGGGATTAGGTAAATAAAAAGCTTTTCATCCACGCTTGCTAAAAGCTCACCAGCTTACGTAACATCACTTGGTGAAAAGGGTTCAGGCTAACTTTTAACAGATAAGTTTAAAAAATTAGTATCTGTTACAACAAGAGAAATGCATAAATTGCCCACACTGTCTGGAAATGGTCGGCAAGCAACTCTGACCTAAATGTTCAAATCCTCCTAAATCACACACACACATGCAAAAAAAAAAAAACTGCAATTAACCACTAATCGACTGTCCTGCTGTGCCAGGACACAGCTTCATAGTGCAGCTCTGTGATTAATTTGAAAAGGTTTTAAAATGCCTGATGAGAACGGTTCCACTGTGGGAGCACGGAATTTAATCTAAGCCACTGAAACAGATCATAGATGCCCAGTACGTGACATGTCAACCATAGGTCTGACGGAAGACTTGATGGGTGAGAAATGTGTCCCTCTTTTTGTCGCTTCAAAATGCCTCTCCTCTCTTTTCACATTGTCATTTATTTTTAATTATTGTTTGAAAGATTTCAGTTTCAAAGTGCAGTCAAATAATGGTACAGTGTTATTACATGAAAAACAAAAATCAGTCAAAACATAGAAGCTATTGACAGGTATGTGAAATATTTGGATATTTGGGATGTACTTCATTTTCAACAAATTTTTTTTCTTTTTTTCTTGCCAACTTTAAATAAATGCCAGATTTGTGAACCTCAGGACCACACGCAGCCTTTCTATCCTCTTTATAATTATTTTTTAATTTTCTCTATATTTGTGTTTAACACATAAAATTATAAAATAAATAAGTACATTGAAGTGTGTGGTTGTAATGAGACAAAATGTGATAAAAAGTTGAGTATGAATATATTCGCAAGGCACTGTGCATTTTTGTTCCGATTCCCCAATTCATCTTTGAACCTAGGGATCACGTTAGGTTTCAGGTAGATAAAATAGTTTCACCTGTCTAATTTGTGATACACAGTGTCACCATTGTTAGGAATATTCCCTTACAGCAAGAAGGCCCTGTGTTTAAATCCCAGCCCGGGGCCTTTCTGCATAATTTTGGAATGGTCTCTCTGTGTACTCTGGCTACCTCTAACTTTACTGGTTGTTCTAGCTTGCCTTTAGGAGTAAATTTGTGCATGCCTTGTTGCTTGTTCCGTTTTTCTCTGTGTTGCCTTGTGAAGAAATGGTGACCAGCTCAATGGATGCCCCACTTGCTGTCTATTGACTGCTGAAGATAGGTGCAAGGACTTTGCAAAGACAAGTTGGTATGACCAATAAATACATGGATGTCTAATTGCGTTTTTTGTTTAAATATATTTTTTTATTTTAGATTTTTGTTTATCTCTCTGCTGCACCTAAACTCTCAAATTACTCTTTTCTTTTTATTTTGTGTTTGACTTAAGCATGCACTCGCACAGTTTCTGACACCTGCTTTTTGGCTCTTCAGTCCAGGCTTTAGTCTAAGAATGCAGATATATCTTTAGTTAAACTTTAGATTTTTGTGCAACTTCTGCTTTTCTTTATCATGCAAGAGCTTTGGAACTGCAATAGAAAGCTAAATCATTATGTCCTTGATGCGTTTTTCAAAAAGTAAGGTTTCTGTATCTTTAGGCATTTTCAAAAGACACACTGTGGCGGCATATTGGAGTCATATTCCCAGCATGGTGTGTCATATGAAAATGGAATGGCAGAATGGCAATGTGGGAATATTGCGGCATTCGTGCCTGCATGCTTGATAGTAATGTTACCACAATATTCCCACAACGCTGGACTTATGAATGACGATTACGGCCTGGCTCAACAGAGGGTGATGTCATGATGATGTGTTGAATGTGCCTACATCTAGCTGGCCATAGTATTTAAAATGCAAATAAATATTGTGAAAAACACCTAAATGCGCTTCATTGCTGCCACAGGCAATGTCCCATGAATGGCCAAAAGGCTCATTGTCTTTTGAAACAGGCTTGTGAGAGTTAATTCACAGCACTGACTGGGAAAATCTGCAGCCACTTTTATCATGTTAGGTGTAGGAAGCAGAAGTTTTCAGATAATATACTTGCAGATTAATTCCTTTAGCCACTGTATCTGGTTGTATTAAACACAACTGAATCCCAATGTTTGAGTTTTCATTTCACTAAGATTGAGAGAATGTCTGGTTTGTAATTGTAAACATCGTAAACACTGAAGATGCTCTCTGTTTGGAAATACCTTGGTCTCCTTAAAGTGTGATGCACCCAGTGAAGATGAAGACACAGAGAATTAACTCCACTCTCTGTCAACTCTAAATCAATCATAGTGTTTGACTGTGGTGTATATGGATGTCTGCATGTGTACTGTGAATATTTTTCCTGAAGATTAAAAGGCTCCTATTCACACACAAAAAAATGTGTTTCAGAAAATGAAAAATGAAAAGAAGATAGACAGAAGGGGGTGTGAATGTATGAACAAGGGCTAGTGTTATGTCATCCCTGAAAATGGGTGATTTGGTTAAACAGCGGTTTATAATGGACATAATTATTGTGCACACCAATTACCTTAAATAAATGATTGCTCTCACCCGCAATCACACAAAGCATGTGCTATAATCAGCAAGGCAAATGGCTGTTCCTGGTGTACGTGTGTGTGCGGTTGCATAAAACCTTTGTGATATTGAGCGTGTGTGTGTAAGATGGGGTACACCAAACACTGTCAGTCCACCACACTTGGTTGGATAAAGATTGGACTTAAGGATAAAGAAAGAAAGAAAGACAAACACAAAGAAATGACTCTTCTGCACTCGTGGTGCATCTCAAAAGCTTCTTACACTTGAGCTCCAGGCGGATGAAGTCAGTGTTGCCCAGATTTTCCAGGAAGACGCCGTAGGGAGCACTCGTCTTGAAATAGAAGGAGATGTCAGCGCTGGTCTCTCCCTGAAAGGTGGCGAAATGCAGGTAGGATGATGGGGTGGTGAATGATGCTGCATTCCAGTAGTTGTCTGTAGGGAAAAAGAAGACAAGTTTGAGAGAGAATTCTCTAACAACTGTTTTAAGCTTGATAAAAACAGAGAAAAGAAAATAATGACATTCTGATTTAATAAGCTGAAGAGCAATTTCAATGTAGAATAAAGATATTTTTTTCAGTAGTTAAAATAATTTCAATTTGAGAAAATGTCTTTCTTTTTTTTATCTAAACCTATTAAAATGTTACTTGATAGTTCCTTCTCATTATTGTTTTGCACCCTAAAGTATTATTCCTATTCAGAGATTTTGAAACAGCCTTTAATTTTCTGCAACTTCAATCAAATCTAAAAAGAAAGTTGGTAATATAAAAATGTTTTCAGTCCAAATCAGGTCCTAAAAAGATAAAATAGAGCACTCAGAGAAGAGATTTCAGAATGTTCAATAGGTTTTCTAATAACTTTTGAATAACAAGAAATCAAGGGAACTAATGAAGACAAAGTAGCAGCACGTTGAACAGCTGCTGATGAACTATAAGACTGTGGTTGATGAAGTGACTCCTCTGATGTCTGCTCTTCCCCCTGTCTTGTCCCCATCACTCAAGGAAGATGAAGAGTATTGGGAAAACAGTAGGGGCAGAGGAGAGCACACGCTGAGGAGAGACGACATGAGAAGTGGTACTGTAAGAGGGTCTGGCATGTGTGAGAGGATCGAATATTGAAGACTGGATGGAAAATAGGAGAGGAAAGTCATGGAGAGGGCAGATTATGTTAGAAAAAGAAAAGCTTAGGGGGTTGTGAAGGGCAAGAAGAGGAAAAAGTGAAGCGTGTTGCATTATCAGCTAACTGAAAGCTCTGGGATAACTGAGTTCTTTTGACCCACGTCTGCAAAATAGCTGTGTGCATGACTGTAAGAGAAGAATATCTCCTTATATCACTGCAACTAACAATATATTTGACCTTCCACAAGTCTTCATTTGTACTAAAACTTTCAACATGTAAATGCCTTAAGGTACTTAATCAAATCCATGTCAAACCTGCTACCACATCAGGACAAATTCTAAGCTGACAGGCTGACCATTAAACAGAAACACAGTCTAAAGACTCATGTCAGCTTTAGCAAAGATCCACTGCTCATATTAGAATATCTATCCACATGATGGCTATTAGCCTTGTACTCCACAAATCTGTCTTTAATGAAGAAGTGCCAAAGTGCAATCTGTGCCAAAGAAAGCTTATTTTGCACATTGCCACAACTCATGTAGGGAAGACGGCAAACAAAAGACATTGCTCTGGTCACATAAGACAAAAAAGTCATCTTTGGTCAATATGCAAAATGCTATGTGTGGTGAAAAAACTAACACTGGGCATCACCCTGAATACATCATCCGCTTGGTGAAATATGTCAGTGGCAACATCTGTCTAAGGGATGCTTTTCCACAGCAGGGACATGAAAGTTGTTCAAAACTGATAGGAAGATATATGAAAATGAATATGGGGCAACCCTTGAATAAAATCTGTTAGAGGCTAAAAAAGACTCAAGATTAGGGCAAGAAAAGAAACGTGAATAAGTAAAAATATTAGTCTCTGAATTTATAAGCCCGGTGGAGAAATATAGTACAGGCATCAAAAATGTGCAGCTATACTTACAGTGAAATGTCATTCAACAGAGTACTGACCAGGAAAACAAACAGACAAAACACTTTTTTGTATCAATAACTGTAAAAAATTGGGTTAATGTTGGTTTATAAGGTGAAATCACAAAAAAAAAATCATTAAAGTTTAAGGTTGTGACCTCCTAAAAATCGAAGGACAATCAATCCTCTCGCGAGACACTATATTCTATACAGACCGTTCAGATATATTGCATACGTATTTGTATACTTGTGAGTGCAGATATCCAACAGTGGTTCTGTGTCTCCTGCTTCTGTGTGATAAACATTTCCCTAGTGACAGACCTGCTCTCCACCCCTCTCCTTCGTGCTGCAAATTCTTTTCACCAAAGGCAAGGACGGATAGCAGCCAAACTCCCACTTACACACACAGGAATGTGCAAAGACACGCTGTCTTTGTGATGTGTTTGAAGTTGAATTATTGTTCTTTTTTTTTTATTGAAGGCACAGCCAATTAATAAACAGATCTAGTTCAGGACCTAACCTGAGGGTGCCTGTAGGGGGTCAAAGAAGCAAAAAAAAATAAAATGTATATACTATGCTATTCTGTTACTAAGGTGATCAAAAATTTAGGAATCGGAATAGTTTGCACAAAAAACATTAATCCGTAAGAACTTGTCGGTAACTGAAGTATGTACAACTTGGAATGATGACAAATCTTTAGGAAATAACCAGTAACAAAGTAAAACTGTTCCAATAAATGCCCTCACACAACATTTTTTCACACTTGTGCCAACTTCAGGGCTAAAATGACATTGTCATGTCTACTTTGATTATCAATTGTGTGTACTGAATGGGAGCTTCAAGAGAGAAAAAGAAGGCTGACAAAGAGGCGGAATCCAGAAGGACACTTTAATACAGAACCACAAATGGGAGGCAAAATTTGTTTTTGAAGGAGGGAAGAAAACAGGACGAAAGAAGAGAAGTTGTAGGGGAGCGAAACTGCTCAAAAGCAATTCACAGGGACCAAAGGAGAACAAAAGAATTAAAGGGCTGACAGAGAACCAGAGTTGGAAAGAAACCAGCAGTGCAGGAATAAACATGGAAGCCCAATGATGAACCTCTGACTGCTCTTGTGCCAGAATCACAGATGTAACTGTTTGGCCAGGCACTGCGGCGCATTAATCACTCCCATATTGAAATGTTTACCAAACATTTTGTCTCAAACATTTTATAAAAAATATAAATATCAGCTTGTTAAACGTGATTTTTGTTACCAATCGTACAAAGTAAACTTTTAACAAAAGTTGGCCTTTATTAAAGTTACTGAAGAAAAGGTTATTAAAAATGATTATAATCTGATAATATAATCTTGAAGCCATTTATGGCATTTTTGAGTTTTTAGATGTATTGCAACAACATACAAACATAAAATCCTTCTGAAAAGGAATACAATGATGGCAAAGAGCTCAATTTCTAATAAACCAATCCTAAGTAATTGTTTCCCAAGGTAACGCAAAGCATATTATTTCCTTTTATAAAATGTTGTCCTGCATCCCCTTATTTCCTTGGTCTTGTTCATTTTTTCGGTTTCACCCTCAGTTCATGTGTGACCTTTGCTGCCCCACTGATCAATTGTTAAAAACAGTGCTTATTATCGGTACAAATTACTGCAAATGAGATTTCATTTTAATTCACAAGAATGTGTGTGGATATTTCCAGGACCTGAACTTTTTTTTTTCCTGAAAGTGTGCAATCTAATACAATTTATTTCAAAATTACCTAACATTAAACTGTGTAAAGCCATTCTAAGTAACTGGAAGAACAGAATATGTTGCTTTTCAAATCCAGGCTAATTTACCTACATTTACAAAGTGCTGTGTCTGTGTTCAGCTGCTTGACTGGGATTTTGTTCTTTCAGTCACAAATCATGAGCTTAGATGATGGAGGCTTGAGAAGTCCCCCCACTAAAAAAAAACAAAAACAAACTCCTAATCTATCCTTTGCTTCATCTTTCTATCGCTCATGAACAAAACAGCAAGATTCTTTAACTAATTAACTTGAGAAGGACGCTGACAATAATTAACTTGGCCCTTGTAAGTTTTATATGCACCATGGTGCCATTTTTCTTAAAGCAAAAATACACCAAATAATGTAATGTAATGTAATTTAAGTAAGTTTTACTGTGAGTGAGGAAAAGTGCAAGGCAGACATATACTCTTGTGAAAAGATTATATGTATAGCCATTGGAATTCAGCCCATCAGTACTTAATATTGTAAAGACTGCTTAACAAGGTAAGATAACCTGTACATGAAATATTACATATAAATTATACATATACATATAAACCATATTCTGACCTAGAAAATGTTAACTGTACCAAAAAGCAAAGCAGCAATATCCCATACAGCCTACCAGCCAAAGAACACCACAATTCCATGTTGTATTCTTTGATCCCCGGAGTCATTAAGTGAAGCACTGTGTTACACAAACACCGAAAACAGCAGCTGACCTCGAGCAGAATGGGACCTGTTTCAAAAGACAAAAACCCAACCCAGTGAACTGTGAAGAATGACACCATGTGAAATACAGTTCGAGGTGAAGTCAGGGTCTGAAAGCCAAGTGGATGATTCATCTGTTTGCGCTTGACCAGATGGGTCACATGCCAGCGCCAACAGATGGTAAGGATGACTGACTGCACTGCCGCAGGTCATTAACACGGACACTTTAAAGCAGACAAACTATGACAGGTAAAATTAAGTACATGAGCTATCACATTAGAGATACAAATAATGTACTTGGCTAGAGCATGTATGGCAACATGGAAAATAATTTGCCTCTAAAAGATTTCTTCTGGTACAGATTTTCTGTCACACAAAACAGCTCTTTCAGATTATAAAACAAAGATAACTGAAAAAAGACAAAGAGCTGAATTAAAACGACAGTTTCATAAATTATTGGAAACAAAATGATCCAAACCGACTTTATTAAATTGTAATTTGTAATTGCTTTGTAAATCTAAAATTGGTTGTGCCACCCTTAGTGGGAACAACTTGCATCAAGCATTTGCCATAAATGCTAATTACTGGATAAATTAGTCTATTGTTTGTTTAATTCAGCTACATTGGGGGGTTTTGAACATTTGCTGACCAAATAAAAGCCGTTGGATTTAAGCTTGGCTTTGACTTGGCCACTTGAAAACTTTCTTTTGTTTGAGCGATTCAGAGGTGGACTTGTTGGTGTGCTGCAGCTCATTGTCCTCCTACATAACTGCAGTGCAGTTGATCTTAAGGTCACAAACTGTTGTTAGGACACTCTTGGAGTTATTTTGCTAGGTCGATCACTCCTGGGAAGGTTCACTGCTGCTTCATATCTTCTGTATTTGTGGATAATGGGCCTCTTTGTGGTTTGCTGGAGTCCTAAAGCCTTAGACATTTTCTTTGTAACATTTTTTTTCTGAATGAAAGGATTATTTTCCAACTTTATTTTGATTGGGGCATGTTATATTGCATGAAAGAGCTTTCAGCCTACTTCTGTGTCTGTTGTGTGGAATGAGTGTGTTGGTGGGGGGTAGGATGGGGGTGTCATCCATTGTCATTGCCTAAAACCTGCTTTTTCATGTTGCAACTTGTTAGATAATTAGGAACATTTAGGTGTGAACAACAAAAGCAGGAACAGAAGAAATATGTAAGGCGGCAAATTATAGCACGGTACGTTTTAAGAAACCTCCTTCTGCATGAGATTCACTTCAAGTCTTTGGTGTGTTGTTGAAAATGTATTTATCTTTTTAGGACGAAAAAAATGAAACAATCATTATAGCATCTAATCTAACTTTTTCAATTACCTCTTACATTTTCACACCACATACTTTAAGTTGTTTCAGGAAGTTCTCATCAAAGCACCAAGAATAGTCTCATCTATACGAGGTGCCCCTAAGGGCATGGCTCAGATAGGGCTGTTGAAAACACTCGAGCTTACGTACAGTTCTGCAAAGGGCTCAATGCTGGCAAGTCAAGCATTCTTCCTCAATCATTTTTTAATTTCCACAGAGACCTGTTTTTCATCTCATTTGTATAATTGAGCCATCTGTGGCCTGTCATTATATGGTCTAGGTATAGTATGTGCAGAGTAAATGTAGCATTTGAATATTCAGGTAATTAGTTTGTGCCTGTCATTCGAGACTCTTATCCATCTTTCTGTGTAATTAAGTTGCTTGTCATACATTTTTAGCACTAAACCCTCGGAGCTCAAAGTTGCACAAATGGAGAAATAACATAATAGAATAAGCCCTGACGCATCTTAGTCACAACTTTTTTTGTAATTTGTAAATAAGACAATACCTGTAGTTTTCATAATTATACATATATACGACTAAATAAGTTTGACATAGATATGTAATCAGTGCTTCATTCACATTAAATTAAGCCTTTTTTATAGAAGAAGTGGGAGTAAGCTAACTTTCTTGAAACATGTAGCTGCAAAACAAGTAAAATATATGAGAGACAATTTAACATTAAAATCAACTAAAATAAGATAGTTTTGTCATGAGTGATGAATAAACACAGTTGGAAGGCAATTTGCTGCTCTTTCAGGTAAGAGTAGTACTTGAGCAAAGTTATCCCAAGATTTTGATGGGCAAATAGGATTTTCCAGAGTAGGTAATGACTGCAGTTACAAGATTTACACAAGTTTGTCTGCATGGGAGCTTTGACGGTAAAACATTTTCAGTCTGTGCCACAGCCTGATCATTGCTTCTTGTCATATATTGTGGATTTGATTAGTAGGCTTCAATGCTTATAATATGTGATGCAACATAAAGAACGGGCTTCAGGTGTACAGTAATGATGATAGATGACAGAGCAGAATAGCTGAGATCAGGTGCTAATATTAAAGTTGTAAAGCAATTCTTTTCTTGTGAAAGAAAGACAGACAGCGTATAACTCATTACAGGTTAATAATCTAGAATTGAGAAGTTGTACATGAATCATGAATGTCAGTCTCTTGTTAAAGCATACACCAAAATGGTAGCTTAAGGCTGAAAAGTGGAATAAAGATGAGATAGATGGTGGATTAGAGGAGAGCTAAGTGTGTATATAGTTATGCTTCCATATGTACAGGTGAAACTTGAAAGATTAGAATATCATGCAAAAGTTAATTTATTTCTGTAATTCAACTTACAATGTGACAATAATGTATATCAAAGACTCATTATATGCAAAACGAGATAATTCAAGCCTGTATTTGCGATCATTTTTCATGATTATGGCTTAGAAAATTAGAATATTACATGAAATCAATAAAACAAGGATTTTAAATAGAGAAATGTCAGACCTCTGAAAAGTAAATAAGCATTTAAGCACAGTAATACCATGGTCATTGAACCAGGTTTTGATACTTTATGAAGTGGGGGCAGGTGTCATATCCATAAAATTATCTGCAAAAGGAAGCATAAAGTGATCCAAAATGTCCTGATAGATGGCTGCGTTGACACTGGAGTTAAAGCCCAGAGGACCAACACCTGCAGAACATGGCTCTCCAAATCAACACATGCTGGGTAAACTTCACTCTGGACTTCAAGCGTCTTGGATTGTGTGCGGCTCCATTCTTTCCTGCAGACTCTGGGACCTTGGTTCCCAAATGAGATGCAACATTTGCTCTCATCAGAAAAGTTGACTTGGACCACTTAACTGAGTTGTTCAGGAGTGGCTTGATAAGAGGAATTCAAAATTTGAAGTCCATGTCCAGAATCTGTCTGTGTCGTGGCCCTTGAACTGCAGCCCCACTCCACTCCTTGTGAAGTTTCCCAACATTTCTTTTTTTTGTGAAAAAAAAGAAAAAAAAAGAAAACCTTTAAATAGGAAGCAAATGTGTCTAATGTTTCCAACAACTTCTTCCAACCATAGTTGGCATAAGAGTCCCCTCCCCCAATAAAGCATGTGTTTTTTGGTATAAAAAGATTTAATATACACATTAAAAAACACTTAGAGTTGTTTATGTCTTGGAAAAATAAAACTAGGCAGTTTTATGCTTTTAAAGTTTGTAAAAAAATACTGAATAGCAACTTTAGGATCAAGCCTTATAATCACAGACTGAAAAAGGAGAAAATAAAATGCATTTTAGATGCAGTTTTATGGGTAGAATCGAGGTAGAAAAAAAATCATGCATGAATCCTCTTAATTTCTCTTACACCAGAACCAGAACACAAATCTGACTGAACATATGTTTTCTCTTCCTCTCTCTCTCTCTCTCTATATATATATATATATATATATATATATATATTAACAGTTTTAGCATTTTTCATGTGATCCAGAAACGTTATAGGCCAAAGATAAATTATATTCCTCTTTTTAAGGAACGGAATTAGTTCCACTGTCATAGTCTCCAAACAAATTCAGATCAAATTTTAGATTCATTCAAGAATTCATTCAAATGAACCTTAATCTACTAATTTTTATAGACTTTAATACTTCTATAAAGTGAAGCCTTGTTTTTTCCTTCCTTTTCTTGGTAGAGACATTCAGGTCACTGCATAAGATAAAGCCTGAAAGCTGATCTGACACATTTTTAATCTACAATCAGTGTCGATCCTGTAAAATATGGAGTGATTCTAGAAACAATTGAAAATGTTGTAAAGGTTTTGTTTTTCAAATACGAAACATTTTGTGCCGGCAGAGGCACATAAATTATCTTCCTGACATGAACAATTAGATCTGATTTCCCCTAAAATACAGCTCCTGATTTTTGGTCAAACTCAAAGTTGAGCCTGATTGCGTTATTGTGATTCAAATGGCCCCATTTGCATAAACCCTCTGAGGCTTAGACGCTGCCATCACTGCGGTCCACCGTCATTGGCCCTCTCTTCTCCAGCGTCTCCTCAGCCGTCTTCATGAGGATGGACAGGCGGCTGTCAGACATGTGTCCCTTCTTCACGGCACTCATCAGCTGCAGGAACTCGTCGATTTCAACCTGTCCGTTCTTATTGAGATCCATCTCATTAAGGATTTCGTGAAGCGCATTCTCGTCAATGTCGATGCTCTCTAAAACTTGCTGGACATCAACGGTGGTGATGAAGCCTTTGGATTCTTTGCCAAACTTGTGGAAACGGTTTATGTACCTGACTACTTCCTGGTAATCCAGGTTTATTTCTGAGGTCTTTGTGAGCTGCTCCAATCGAGATCTGCAGCCCATCTTTTGGTACAGAAACTTCTTTGCTGCTTCAGGCTCCTCCGTCCTCTTCTCCTGACCCCAGTTGAGCTCTTTGCCCACGATGTGGACAATTGTTGGGAGAGCCTCGTCCGCCGCCAGGACGTTTAGGAAGCCCAGCAAGGTCTGCCCTGTGATGACGTCGATGACAGGACCTCTGCTTCGATGTAGGGGAATTCAGACACCAGACGTTTCCCAACAATGGGCCACCTTTGGCCTGTAACCATTGCCATTTTGGCAACTTCAAACGCTTTCCGCCCATACATTGAAGCAAGATGCTGAGCAACCTCCTTCTCCGCCATAGTCCTGTACCAGGCGAATGTAGATTGGGGTCCAGTCCTCTGCACCCTCCAGCATCAGACCCACCATTCTGCAGGGTCCAGCTGAGAGGCTGTGGTATTTGTTGCTGCATCTATCATCTACTCATCCATGGAGCAGTAGGTCATCCACTTCCCACCTGCAATGGTGACCAGCCTGCTTTCACTGATGCGGACAACGTGGGTCCTGCAGATGGACTGGGTGTCTTTGGATTTGGGATCGGTCACCAGGGGACGGATGTTGCTCCAAGTTGCCAGCATGTCTCCTCTCCGCATTTCCACGTCTGGGCTGAGATAGTTACGGACCTCCCTCAGGATGAAGTTGACATCATCCTCCCCCGGTTTGGGTTGGGTTGTCACATTGGTGGGGGTGTTGGTTGTCCAAGCGATGGTCATGTTCTCCCAGACCAGGAAGAAGATGACAAGACAGTCACTGGCGGCCGGATCCAAGAGGCCCATGTTGTCTGGGCTGTAGTATACTGGGATGACGATGTGGACGCCTGCACTCGGCCGGCACTGTTGGAGATCTCCTGCTTGCCTCAGAGAGTTGGTAAAGGGTCCAGTGGCGTTGATTACACATTTGACCCTCACGTCAAACTCCTGCCCTGTAATGGCGTCTCTGCAGCGGGCGCCACACACCTACTCCTTGCCAGTCTGCTGGTATTTGGTCTTCAGGAGGCGCCGTGGCAGGCAGCAACCAACACGATGGCCAGGGCATCGTTGTGTTGTCCATTATAGTAGACGATGGCTCCTACCAGCTTGTCCTTCTTCAGTGCTCCAAAGCTTTGGATTTACACTACTGAATGAACTTTTCCTGAAAATCCTCTCCATGATTCCCTATGATTTTGATTCCTAGACTGACTGACCATTTAAAGGCTCAGAACCTTTTACAGGTGTCTTGGTTTAATTAGCTGATTAGAGTGTGACACCTTGAGCCAAACATATGGAACCTGTTCACAATATTCATATTTTCTGAGATTTTGAATTTGGCGTTTTCATAACCTATAAGCTATAATCATCACAAATATAAAGAAACAAAGGCTTGAAATAACTTGCTTTGCATTAAATAAGTCTATATCATATTAGTTTCACATTTTAAGTTGAATTACTACTCGAGTCACACCTCTAAATGCACTAGGTTGCATTTAGAGGGCTTTATTAGGCTTTATTAATGAAACCAGAAAAGTGGCAACATACAAAAACCCTTTGCAGTGACCTCTACGGAACCCCGACTCTTCACATGTTTTTAGTCATAAAGGGATAGTTTAGAGTATTTGAAGTGGTGTTCTGTGAAATTGGTCAAATAGGGTAAATGGCCTGCATTCATTTGACACTTTTCAATCACAGAACTGCAAAAAGCTTTACACAACAATCAGTCATTCACCCATTCAAGTGCGTATAAACATACTGACAGTGGTAATGTAGATTGTTGTCACAGCTGCCCTAAGGCACATTTACGATATTATTTCATACACGGGCATCACTGGGCCCCCTGACCACCACCAGTAGGTAAGGTGGGTGAAGTGTCCAAAGACACAACAAGTGAGACGAATGGACTTTGTGGTTTAAACCAGTACCCCACCAGTGGCTGGACAAACTCCCATCTGCTAAGTAATGAGTTATTATAACCAAAAGTTCCTTTACCAATAAAAGTAAGATATGATATATACATAAGTTTGTAGAAGACTGAGGACAGACTGCTCCCTATTTTACATAAATACGTACGTAAATTAAACACACATAAAAAAAAATCTATATCAAAGGATATCGCATTTCGACATTTTGCAAAGAGTCCCTTGCTAACTTTGTTGCTTTTATTCCCACCCATCCATGTCAGTCTGCAGAAGAAATTAAATACATGTAGCCATCATAGCAAAGATGAATTTGTGGCTCACGGAGGTAAATTCATTTTGAGCCCAGGATTTCCCACATTACAGAGCTGGCTCACTTCTTACTGGGGTCTATCACCTGGAAACCTGACCAGCTCTGATAAATCAATGCCACGAAATCAATTGCCTCTAATGCCATGAGAACACAATTTTTTTTTTAAAGAAAACCCCATTTAAAAAAAAAGCTGTTTTTTTTTGTGCTCAGAAAGTTGAACCATAACATATTACTTTCACCAAGAAATATTTGTGAGAAATATCATAGCCAAAATTGTACTTATGCACCTAAAGCAGAGATAAGTTTCAGGTTTTTGCTTGTTATAGATTATGATTAGAAACTAATATTGTGTTTCATATTTCATAATATTGTGTTTCCAACATGTCTCCCACTAACAGATCATAATCATTTTCAAGAGTCTGAGCACAGAGGACTTAATCCTTTGCAAACAGCTATTTTATATTTATTCCAGGGGTTATGTTCTTAAAATAACCTGCAATAGGCAAAATATGTAAGTCATCTTTATTTTTTACAATTATTACATATGTTTTAAGTTGGAGCCAGGCCTGGAGGTGGGGCACGTTGGCGAGCGCCTGGTGGCCGGGCCTTTTTCCATGGGGCCCGGCCGGGCTTAGCCCGAAGAGGAAACATGGGCCCCCCTTCCCATGAGCTCACCACCTGTGGGAGGGGCCATAGGGGTCGGGTGCCGTGCAAGACGGGCGGTGGCCGAAGGCGGGGACCTTGGCGGTCCGATCCTCGGCTGCAGAAGCTGGCTCTTGGGACGTGGAACGTCACCTCTCTGGTGGGGAAGGAGCCGGAGCTGGTGTGCGAGGCTGAGAGGTTCCGACTGGACATCGTCGGCCTTGCCTCGACGCATGGCTCTGGCTCTGGAACCCGTCTCCTCGAGAGGGGTTGGACTCTCTTCCACTCTGGAGTTGCTCCCGGTGAGAGGCGCCGAGCTGGGGTGGGCATACTTGTTGCCCCCCATCTCGGCGCCTGTACGTTGGGGTTTACCCCGGTGAGTGAGAGGGTAGCCTCCCTCCGCCTACGGGTGGGGGGACGGGTGCTGACTATTGTTTGTGCTTATGCACCGAACAGTAGATCAGACTACCCACCCTTCTTGGAGTCCTTGGAGGGGGTGCTGGAGAGTGCTCCTTCTGGAGACTCCCTCATTCTCCTGGGAGACTTCAACGCTCACGTTGGCAATGACAGTGAGACCTGGAGAGGCGTGGTTGGGCGGTATGGCCCCCCCGATCTGAACCCGAGCGGTGTTTTGTTGTTGGACTTCTGTGCTCGTCATGGATTGTCCATAACGAACACCATGTTCAAGCATAAGGGTGTTCATGTGTGCACTTGGCACCAGGACACCCTAGGCCGCGGCTCGATGATCGACCTGGTTGTCGTTTCATCTGACCTGCGGCCGCATGTTTTGGACACTCGGGTGAAGAGAGGGGCGGAGCTATCCACCGACCACTACCTGGTGGTGAGTAGGCTCCGGTGGTGGGGGAAGACGCCGGACAGACCTGGTAGGCCCAAACGTGTTGTGAGGGTCTGCTGGGAACGTCTGGCGGAGTCTCCTGTCAGAAGGGGTTTCAACTCTCACCTCCGACAGGACTTCAAACACGTCCCGGGGGAGGCGGGGGACATTGAGTCCGAATGGGCCATGTTCCGTGCCTCCATTGTCGAAGCGGCTGACCGTAGTTGTGGCCGCAAGGTAGTTGGTGCCTGTCGTGGCGGCAACCCTCGAACCCGCTGGTGGACACCGGCGGTGAGGGATGCTGTCAAGCTGAAGAAGGAGTCCTATCGGGCCTTCTTGGCCTGTGGGACTCCGGAAGCAGCTGATAGGTACCGGCAGGCCAAGCGGAGTGCGGCTCGGATGGTCGCTGAGGCAAAAACTCGGGCGTGGGAGGAGTTTGGAGAGACCATGGAGAACGACTTCCGTATGGCTTCGAAGCGATTCTGGTCCACCATCCGGCGTCTCAGGGGGGGGAAGCGGTCTGCCGCCAACACTGTTTACAGTGGGGGCGGTGTGCTGCTGACCTCAACGCGGGACGTTTTGGGTCGGTGGATGGAATACTTCGAAGACCTCCTCAATCCCACCGACACGCCTTCCTGTTTGGAAGCAGAGTCTGGGGACTCTGGGACGGACTCTCCAATCTCTGGGGCTGAAGTCGCCGAGGTTGTTAAAAAGCTCCTCGGTGGTAAGGCTCCGGGGGTGGATGAGATTCGGCCGGAGTTCCTCAAGGCTCTGGATGTTGTAGGGCTGTGTTGGTTGACGCGGCTCTGCAATATTGCGTGGACATCGGGGGCAGTTCCCTTGGATTGGCAGACCGGGGTGGTGGTCCCCCTCTTTAAAAAGGGGGACCACAGAGTGTGTTCCAACTACAGGGGGATCACACTTCTGAGCCTCCCTGGTAAGGTCTATTCAGGGGTTCTGGAGAGGAGGGTACGACGGATAGTCGAACCTCGGATCCAGGAGGAACAATGCGGTTTTCGTCCTGGCCGTGGAACACTGGACCAGCTCTACACCCTCGGCAGGGTCCTGGAGGGTGCGTGGGAGTTCGCCCAACCAGTCTACATGTGCTTTGTGGACTTGGAGAAGGCGTTCGACCGTGTCCCTCGGGGTGTCCTGTGGGGGGTACTCCGGGAGTATGGGGTACCAGGCCCTCTGATACGGGCTGTTAGGTCCCTATATGACCGGTGTCAGAGTCTGGTTCGCATTGCCGGCAGTAAGTCGGACTCGTTTCCAGTGAGAGTTGGACTCCGCCAAGGTTGCCCTTTATCACCGATCCTGTTCATAACGTTTATGGACAGGATTTCTAGGTGCAGCCAAGGTGTTGAGGGGATCCGTTTTGGTGACCTCAGGATCGGGTCTCTGCTTTTCGCAGATGATGTGGTCTTGTTGGCTTCGTCTGAACGTGATCTACAGCTCTCGTTGGAGCGGTTCGCAGCCGAGTGTGAAGCGGCTGGGATGAGGATCAGCACCTCCAAATCCGAGACCATGGTCTTGAGTCGGAAAAGGGTAGGGTGCTCTCTTCGGGTTGGGGATGAGGTCCTTCCTCAAGTGGAGGAGTTTAGGTATCTGGGGGTCTTGTTCACGAATGAGGGAAAAATGGAGCGGGAGATCGATGGACGGATTGGTAGGGCGTCTGCAGTCATGCGGGCGCTGTACCGGTCTGTCGTGGTGAAGAGAGAGCTGAGTCGAAAGGCGAAGCTCTCGATTTACCGGTCGATCTACGTTCCTACCCTCATCTATGGTCACGAACGCTGGGTGGTGACCGAAAGAACGAGATCGCGGATACAGGCGGCTGAAATGAGTTTCCTCCGTAGGGTGGCTGGGCTCTCCCTTAGAGATAGGGTGAGAAGCTCGGTCATCCGGAGGGAGCTCAGAGTAGAGCCGCTGCTCCTCCACATCGAGAGGAGCCAGTTGAGGTGGCTCGGGCATCTAGTCAGGATGCCTCCTGGACGCCTCCCTGGTGAGGTGTTCCGGGCATGTCCCACCGGGAGGAGACCCAGGGGAAGACCCAGGACCCGTTGGAGAGATTATGTCTCCCAGCTGGCCTGGGAACGCCTCGGGATTCCTCCCGAGGAGCTGGCCCAAGTGGCCGGGGAGAGGCAAGTCTGGGTCTCCTTGCTTAGGCTACTGCCCCCGCGACCCGACCCCGGATAAGCGGAGGAAGATGGATGGATGGATGGATGGATGGATGTTTTAAGTCTGAAAAATCCCTCACCATGCACGTACATTAACATTTACTCATATATCTCTCTAGTTTAAACACTTTTAATGTTCAAACCTTTATAAATTCTAAAACATAACAGTTCTGATATGTGGCAGTCTCTTCACCTGCGTGCCGCTCGGGTGAGTCTTTTTCCACTGAAAGCCTCGGTACGGGGTGTCTCTTTCCGAGTTAGGAACATAGGAATGGGTTATTGTTCTGCTGTTATTTTTTTCTGGACAAGAATATTCTTATAAGCAGACATGATAAATTTGGCAAGCACAGTAGACACGACACTTCCTTACGTTACAAATATGCCAGTTTTACATAAATACAGATATAACCAGAGTATTACCAACTAAATAACCAGATTTATTGTACCGCTGTACCCTGACTTTCAATGCTAAGAAGAATTGTTTTTGACCTATCAAAGACAACTCATAGGTGTTGTTTCTGATGCATAGGGTAGGACACTGGTGGAGCACAGGAAATGTACCATATTCATTTAGTCTACACAACTTAATCCCAGTTTGCTCTTGGCAGACAGAGAGCAGACTGATAAGTCACTGCTGTTGAACCGGACTGATAAATTCCACCATTTTAAAGCAGAAAGCAACTCAACACCTGCCACCAAAATAGCTTGATTTATAAAATTTTGCTTTTCATCTCATTTGTTCTCACTGTCCCAAAATCACTCTTTTAATACCTTTCTTTGAGAATAAATACCATTCAGATATCCAAATGTATAGATAAAGGTTGAAAAAGGTTTTATTAAAAAAAGGGAGCTTGCTATTTTTTTCTACTTGGTAGCTTCTCATAAAATAGCTATGGTAGTCAAGTGAAAGTGTTTTTTTTTCTTCTTACAGATTTCTTAAAGCAGACATGTTTTGTTCTGAGTTGAACACTGCCTCTTGAATACCTGAACAGGTAATAAGGTTTAGACATGCAGCATATGGCCTGCTATGTAACTGTTAGAACTGCAAGATGTTGTGTCACCTCAAAATGACAGGTTCTTAATTATCAGCAGGTCTGCTTGGATGCAACACTGCACAAATGTGGCCATCCCCGGTGCACTGTCTCCATCTGATCTTATTGAGAGAGTATAATATATATATATAATATTCCTGAAGCTAAGCTTTGCTTTTTGTTTATAACAGGCCAATTCTCCCCAGACAGTTCATCTACCCCACAGTTTAGTTTTTTTCAAGATATCCAGAAAAATTACAGCACAGTAGGTTTTGTCACAATTCAGGAGGTAGCAGTTCTCGTCATTTTTTCCTCTTGTCTAGTTTTTCAAAGCGAAATTTGGCTTTTTAGTGCATAATTTAGGACTTTAGGTTTGGTTTAATGTTTTGCTTTGCAGTCATCAAATGAATTGCTGAAATTAAGTTATGAATACAAGGACCATTTCTTTGAAAATAACAAAAAGATCTAATAGACTGTATGCATCCACATGCATATATCACAGGTGATTACATATGACAAGTAGCCTTATATGTATGTAATTTTTTTTGACATATTTAGATACCATTAACAAAGGCAATTAGAACACAATAAATAATGCCTCTCTGGTTGAAAGCAGTTCTCTTTTGCTATGAGGTACAATATCTATTTTTACTGCTATAGTTTTTCTGCTTTTGGCCAAATTATTTACCGGTAACTCAAGATTTATTAGTGTACACAACAGACTCATCTTTACTTAATTCGTGACAGATTAATTCCTTTGTTTTACTAATTTTATTATTATAACTCTTTATTCATTAACATTGTAGAGTGATTGATCTTCATTAAACCAATTTGTAAAAAAAATCAAAAACTATTGGAACACAGTATTGAATGAGTATAAATTCCAATACAACTTATAACTTCTGACCAATTATAAATAACACCAAAGTATGCTTTCGTTTGTGGTCAGTAAAAGCTGGGAATGTATTAAAGCAAGTTCATGACATCATAAGGGTAGAATATGGAAATGCTGCTTTGCTCCATTTGATACCTTTTCATTAATGAATTTATTTTACATTTCTATCAATCAAAATATCAATGCCCTTTCAACATCAATAAAGTAAACTAATTTTTCTTCGTCTGCCTGTGACTTCCATTGATGCAGCCATGAAGATGGGCTTTGTTGATGCTGTAGCATGTATAGGCAAACAGACGCACACATAAACCACAAAAAATTAGGTTTTTCTTAAGGCAACAACATACAAAAAGAAGAGTCTGCAGACACACACACAGACCACCTTACTAAAATGTTCCGTGTCTGCTCAAGACATTTGTCATTTACATATGAAAACCCATTATAACAGCAGCCAATCGTCATTGCTCTCATTGAGACAGAGCTCCATACACAGTATGAAAAGCATCAATCATTGAAGAAGTACCCATTCACGTGTATAATTTTTAATATATATTTAATACGCCTTAATGGGCCGATGTATAATATATGCCTTATGTCCTAGTACCATTCCCAGTTCCACGTTGAAAAAAAAAAAAGTCATCTTCATTTTAAACTTTGTTAATTCGGTCAGTCAGTATGAAAGAGGATGACTCTGTTCATCTGTCACACGCAGAGAGCCATACGGGGATAACTAAGTAAGACAAAGAGAACAGGGCTCCCTCTGAGGGACAGAAAGCTTCATCTTTTGTAATTGTGTTTGCCACATTACTATATGATAGAGTCCTACACACACAAACAGATGTGATATCATGGGTCATTAAATCATTGTTTGTTGGATTGTTGGCACTTCTGTGATGAAGGGACATTAGTGAGAGTGGCACCAGGTTGTGATGAAGGGACCGTAATCAGTGTGACACCAGGGAGGAGGAGCGGCAGGTGGTCTGTCATGTTGGGCAACCTTGACAGAACCAGGCCACTTCCTATTTGCTGAATGAATGGGCAAAGTGACTGATCAAGACAGAAATGGGTGAAAAATTAAAAGGAAAAAGAAAACTCGTATCTAGAGAAGGCTGCATTCTTTTAAACCAAAAACCTTCCCTTTATAGGCATAGCTCTATTCTATTATCCCTAGTAATGTGAAAAATGAGAAAACACTAGACTTCTTTATGAAGGATTATTCCATCGAACATGATGGTCCTAAATATTCATCACCCCTTTTTTCTGTAAAGGTACAGTGTGTAACATTATATGACTCTTGAAGGCCACCAAGTTCAGACTAGGTATGGCAGCCACGGTAGCCTACACTCAAGAAAAAGGCAATATCCCTCAATCCACCAATTAAATCTGTTATTTTAAAGTTTATTGTTTTCAAAATGTTATCTAAATATTTTTTGAGTATTAAAATTTTCTTTTTTATATAATGCTACCTATTTGATTATTTGTTATTTTTGAAAGTAAGGTAGTGGAGTCTGTAGTGTTTTCACCTCAATAAACAGACCAAAGATATCATATGATAATTCAGTGACAGGCAGAGGACACAGATGAGCGAGAGGACAGCGAGGCTGAGTCGTGTCACCAGGCAAGGTACCCAAGAGGAAGGAGCAGAATTTCCCTAAACCAGTCAGGCTGCCCAGGAGAGAACTGGAGCCAACCCAATCTTTACAGGGAGAAGGATAATCTCTGTAACTTCTAGAAGATCAGTGTTTTCGAGACAGGTTGAGAAAATAGTCGAGGAGGGAGCTTATAAGGAAGAGAAGAAATTTAGGTTTTATAATTAGTAAAAGTATGTAAAAAAAAAAAGGCTAAATATCTGTGATATCACTAAATGCATTCCTGCCCTTACTCTCACATTGGATACAAGCACACATGCGAAATTTTGAGCAATATATCCTTTATTTCCCTAAACAGCTATCGTATTTCAAGATGCCGCATAACTATGGAGGGTCGACCGTAGTCTATGTATGTAGAAATGTAACATTTCAAGCCAGTAGGATTACTCCAAATATATGTTGGTGAGAAAAATTATTTAAAAAAGTACAAGTTTGTGAACAGGAGATCCAAAATTTGAAAGTATACAAGTAACAATATTACACACTGTACCTTTGAAGAATTTTGTTCCCCCTTGCAATATGCTAAATTGCAGATGTAGACTTATCTTGCTCTCTGTTTTTTTCTTCTGTATGTGAATAAAAACCCTCAACAGAGTGGACTGAAAAAGGCAAAAATGTGCCACTTGCTTAGGCATTTAAATGTCGCTTTTGTATGCTTTAGGTTGAGGTTTAAATCCAGAAGGATAAACAAAAAAGAAAACATAAAAACATTCACACTCAGCACATTAAATGCTGAGCAAAATATGTAACTTTTAAGCTCTTGCCAGCTTCAGCGTGCCTTCACAAAAAGACAAAATTTTTTTTAATTTGATGGTAGATGCTTCGAACAGGAAGATGTTTTTGTGAGGATATAGTGACATTTTTGCCAGCATGTCTTTTTAGAAGCTTACATACATTACTTTCTTTAAACTCCACATTAACTTGACACTAATGGTGTTGCTCACATAAAAAAAAAACAATTACTGCAAATAAACATTCCCTTTGTGATAAAAGCTACAGCGATAGTTTCACAATTTCCAAGACAACACCTGAAAATGCTTTTTTCTTGGCCTGATCACTGCCACTTGTTTCTGGATTCTGGAATCTCTGACCGCAGTCACCTTGCATCAACAATCTCTAGCTCCACTGGGACCTCCAAAGGCTGTGTGTTTTCACAGAGATTGTCTATTTAAGTATTTACAAAACCTGATCAATAAACTTACACATGACTGGCAATCATTAATAGAACGTATACATTCAATTTATATAGAGGAAGTTACATGGCTTGGAAGTAAAAATCTGGTGATGAAGAAAATGATCATTTCTTGAGAAAGCAATCTGAGCACAGATCCCAAAGCGTTTACAACCATGAAGCAGAGAGAGTTGATAGTGCAGGTTTAATAGGAGGAAGAGGTGGCAAGGTCGAACATTGGTTCTGTGATCAGGTAATGGACTAAGCAGAGACTGCACTTCCTGAGGAAACTAAAACGAACATTACTTCCCACCAGTTTCTTCAGATCCTTTTATGGAGCTGTAGTGTCATGCCACAACTTTGCCTAGGATTTAGACAGCAAGACTGCCGATAAGAAGTTCGTACCGAAGACAGTAAGGGCAGCTAAAATGGTCATTGAAGTGTTTAGAACTCTGTTCAGAATCTGTTTCAAATCAGTTACAGGAACAGGGCTACGCAGTGCTAAAATGATGAACAGCTGTCAAGGTTACGCAGTTCATATTATTGGATTGATTTTATATGTTGTTTTTTGTCGTGTTTTAAAAAATCTATTTGTGTTTTAATATTCTTTTACACTAAATTGTTGAATGATTTCAGAAAAAAACCTGTCAATTTTATGTTAAATATTATGTTTTACAATGAGATTACATTAAATTAAACAAATTAATTTGATATTTCTTTTGTAGCTAACATTATTGCAATACAATAATATGATCCCCACCACCAGCCATCAAATTTTTATAGGTACAGTATGGGTTAATAAGAAGATCAAAACTTTTCAGTTCACTGCTACCGAAAAGACTTTGAAACACCATAAAAACTCTAAAAATCTTGAAGATACAGTGTAGCAGCCTATGTTTTGTGAGGAAACTGATCAATATCAAAGCTCTGCAGGAACTGAGTGTCTTCAAGCTGACCCAAAGTCTAACAGTGAGGAGAGTGCCAACGCTGATTACAAGGAGGGAGAAACAAAAGTGTTTCATCTATGTCTCAGTCAGTGTGGGGATTCTGCAGTATCAAAATCCGAACAGGAGAAAAAGGGCTAGTACAGGGACTTGAGCAGACTATAATGATGTGGCAGATGAAGGCTTAGTTAGGAGGTAATGGAAAATATTCAGAGAGCCTAATTATCTACTTGCGATCATTATCTTGCCACACATACATATAATGAAATACTTCTCAGCAAATAAAGAAAAAAGACGAATTACTTGGAATAATTTACACTGAGTGTGACCAGTGTTATTTTCACACTGAGGTGCAATTTTTGGATAAACAATCTTTGGGATGTTGGTTGTCTTTCCTTATATTTTATTAAATAAATTGTCAAACCGTCAGCAGGATAGTCAACAAAGCTTTAGACTTCACACTCCAGGAAACTAGGAAATCGATGCGTCAATGCAATCTAAGATCTCTCCAAAGTTAATAAAATCTGTACCACAACATAAATAATAAGGCAAATATGGATGCTCTATGGATGCTCTCAGCAGGTTCTTTGAAATATATTTTGTGTGGCTCAAGTATGAAATATGTTCTCCATTACACATACACAAGACGTCCGTCTTAGCTAACATCAGACAAATTACTAATCAGAAATTGTCAAAAGCATAAATAATGTGCTCTCAGAAAAAAAGAAAAAAAAGAAAACGCCTTTTCAGTATTCAAATTAATTGCACTTAACCTGTTTTCTTTGTCCATAATGTTGGAGCTGCTAAATATGAAGCAGCTACCTACAGTATGCTAAAATATGTAATCAAATGGGTTTTTTTTTTCAGTTCATCTCCCAATATTTGAGAGATAAAGGTGCAGCTAGAATTAAATTATTTTATTTAAAGTTGGTGTTGCCACATTTTCTTGTCTGTATTTGGTGTGATAGGGTTTTTAATTTTATGTAAGAATGGTTTTCTTAAAGACATGAACCAACTTCAAACAAAATATCATGGGTTATAGCAATAAAATTAATCTCCCTACAGAAATCAGAATGGACTCTGCTCATGGTGGATTAAGCTGCAACAGGTTAAAATTCCTGAGCACGTGGCACACTCAGCAGTGCACAAGCCTATGCACAGACACTCACTCAGTTGCATACCCTTATGTTACTGATAAGCTGGTTAAAATGCTGAATGAAAATCGTGCTTTATGCATCACAGTAAGACTGAAACTGAAGGGGAGGTGCAGATATGTCCTTCATAAATACAGAAGTTGTTATGAAGCACCATATTCTTGGCTTTCATGTTGCTGTAGGATAACCCAGGAAAAGTACTTAGCTCATGTAGAGAGTTTGCATGTTTTCCCCAAGCATGCCCAGATTCTTTCGAGGTACTCTGATTTTATCTGAGGCCAAAAATATGCCCAAACACTTTTTTTTCTTTGCAGGTTTGCAAATCCTTTAAAGCAATCAAATCAGACAGTACCTCAGAGCACACCCTGACTGTTTCTTAGCCATTTTTCAATTTGTCAAGACAAACCTTTTAGTTTTTCTGTATGAGATACTTGATATCATCAGCACTGACAATTGAGAGCTATTTAATTTTACCTGTAAAGTAGTTTTGAAATGACCTGAAGGCTAAAACCATGTAGTAGGCATCCACTGAGTTAAAGTACAGTTATTTTCATCTCCTGCTGATTGTCCTGTAAAGACAATATATATATATTTTTTTACATTTTTTAGAATTTTACATCACATGCAAAGCTCAGATGTAGAACAATGAGACAATGCAATGCTAGGCTCAACATGACTTCTTTTAACCAACATATTATTTTACTTTGTAAAATTGCACATGCAGGACTCTGCTTTGATGGACAGCTATTTCAAAGAACTGCTGGAGTACCATTAATGATTTCCGTCAGCTCCAAACAACAAAAGTGGCTAGTGCTCTCTGACTGTTTAAAAGCTGCACACAATGTATAAAACAGTGATTTTTAATAAGACCCATATCACAGTGAATGGATGTGCTCTCTTCATTCAACCTTTGATGCTAACTTTACAAAGGTTATGCAGTCTCTCCAACCAGCTGAGAAATGACTTGAAAATGAAACTGCTCCTCTCTACAGTTGTCTTGGAGAAACTCATTAACACACATATTGCTTCTCAATTAGGTCAATGTGACTGCAGTTCTTCAGCCTTGTTCAAAGGTCGCCTTCTTCCCCAGAAGCTAATCTATATGTGTTCACACTGGCTTTGAAAGTTTCTTAAAGTTCATTCTAAGATCTTACTGATACCAATATGCACAGCATGTTTTAGCTCTGGGTTACTGTTCGAAAACTTTTCAAGGATTCTGAACCAAGGTACATCTGATCCCTTCACTCCCCTCCATATCTTTTAATAAAAGCTCTCCTGAAAAAAAAATGCAACTGAACTAAAAATTGCTAATATTTTCTTTAAAGTTTGACCTAAAATAATTTAATTTGCCTTCACTCACTTGACACAATAAAGAAGTTTATCTTAAATACGCGGAATAGATAAACTCAGCAGTTTCAGAATCGTTACCTATTGATAATTATCCTATACCTTGTAACTCCAGTGCTTGTTGTAACATCAGCTGAGCATTTTGAAAGCCCTTGTTTCTGCACCCTGTATAGTTTTGAACAATACATTATTTTTATTTTTCTTCCTTGATTTGTTTTCATATCACAGTGACTGATATGAAAGACCTTAAAAAAAGCAAAAACCCTGTTCTAAAGTAAAGTGGTCCATAATAAGTGTTGGTTTCAATAATCAAAAGAGTAGATTTTAAACAACAGGTTTTCAAATGCATTCTAGTTTCCCTAAAAAAAAGTGCAACAGCCCTGTTGCACTTTTGTCCCGCTGGGAGTTAGATCATCTTTTAGCATCATTAACCAGTCTTGCTGTCTGGTCATATTATAAAAACATAATGGTCAGGCACTTCCTACACTTCCTATTTAGTGGACATGCAAATAGGCAATAAGAAACTCATATTTTCTTTTTTTTCTTTCTATTTTTTATCTGAACGATCACAGCACCCCTAGGATGTGTTTTACCCAGGGAGGGGAGTATATTGTTCAAATCAAAAATATCCACCATACAGACTTCTTAGGAAACATTACAATTACACATTTTTGCAAGACAATTGGCAAGACAAAATTTTCACAGTTCAATTGTAGATAAATGCTAAATTATTGTCTTCTTTCCAATATTTCACATTGATTCTTTTTTTCCAAATTGCAAATAAGTTTCTACATAAATTTAACATTCAAGACTTTGATTGGAAATGCTTGGACCTGAACAAAAATTTAAATAATAACATAAAAAAAAGGAAAAACACAAGGACTAAAACTTCTCATTAAACAAATAAAACTTTTTTTATTAAATTCATCACACTTTTCTACTGTGTTATATTGTAAAACACTGTTGCTATTAGGCGAAGATATCTTGATAATCTAGCTTTATTTTTGATCCGAGTAGCTGTTTATCTATTATAAGAGCAGCCCAGAACCTCTCAGCCAAGTACGTGCACTTAAATGACAAAATACTTACTATCTCCATGGCAGCGGAGTGGTCCAACAGTGAGTTTGGCCTCAGAGCCCGGTCTGTTTGTGTCACCAACAGCAACCTGGCTAACTGGCAGATGCTCTTTATATGTCAAGAGACCAGAATCTTCCCTCCTAAGAGAAAGAAAAGGGGGAAAAACAAGATTTCTCACATGCCAATTCATTTTTTTCTTTCAGGCAACTTTTTTTAATGTGCAACCTCTTAACTGTTTGTTCAGCTGTGCTAAATTTAAGGAAATGAAAAAAAAAAGAATAATGCAAAATAACATGATTCCTGTGAACACCACTTATGAGCGAGTCAGTAATACATTTCATTAACACCTTTCTGCCTCTCACTTTTCTGATGTTTTTTAATGTATAGGGTGACACAGAATAAATTGTAAATAACTTATGTTAGCCTTGCATTCATATATTAATCGTTCATAGAACAGAGCATCTTTTTAGCCACATTACAGAAATTCACATTAATACAGAATGTTTTTAGCATATAGTGCTTAAAATGCAGGTACAAGTTAATTAGCACCACCAGTAAGGATGTGTGAAAAGGTCATGAAATATGTTAATCTCTTATTGCAGCAGCATAATGTCTCATTAAGTAACAATAAGAAACCAACAAAATCCTTTAGTTATGAAAAAAAAAGTCTAAATAAATTGTTTGAACAAATTAGTGCAACCACAAGTATTAACCACCTTCACAAAACACTTCAAAGTGGGATTAAGATGCAATTTTGCAACTTTATGTGTTCCGTGAAAGTGTGAAAGGGAGGTGGGGGGTGGGTTGAAGTCAACCTGCTGATGTTACACCCCAGACTCATCAAGTGAGATAGTCACTCTCAGCGCTGTATCAACATACTTTGGCACAAGCAAACTTGCGCTGCATCTCGAGCGGCAGATATATCAGTTACAGACGTGTGCTGCCAGCTGGGTGGGGATTTCAAGGAAAAACAACACATAAACCACCTCCGTGGCGTGAACATTTCACTCACGACATTTCTTGCCAAAAACACACAAGGTGTGCTGAATAATTGTGCATTGTGAACAAATCACTAGGCCTTGGCCAAGTAAAGTGACTTCAGTAGCTGTTATGCTTAAAAATTTAACACTGCCATCAAGGCTTTACTTGCTACTGAGATTTAAAATACTTTTTTGTCACATACTTGATTTGTATTGCTCCTTAGCAACCCTACTGAGCTTGATGCAATTTTTGATAGGTTAATAGTCAGAGGCAGGTCAGACAGTTTTTAATCTTTGTGGGTTAACAGTGAGACTGTTTTGTGAAACAGGCTTTTGTTACCCTTGATGATCACTTCAAAAATATAGAAAAAATACAATCGAATCACTTCATTTGGTTGAAGCTGCCAAGCATTTCTTCATAAATAATACACAACTTTCTGTTTCTGTCACATCTCCTGGTGGTTCTGTGGTCTTTTTTTTTCTTCAGCAGTTGAATGAGAGTGGGCGTTCCTGATGTGCTTATGTACCTGCCAGCAATTACCTGGAGTATAGAGGAGGCTGTAGGATGACTGCTCCTCGCCTGATGGTCCAACATGACTGGTAGCACACAGCCAGATCAAGTTCATCCCGAGTAACTGTTGGCATCAAGCCCCTAAACTGTGACACAGTAATTTTCTGTACAATTCATCCCAGGTCAAAGAAACGATCTAGAGTGCCAGCCTTCCTGCTCAGCCTCTCCAACCTGCCCGCTCTCGGATATCCGAACCCACTCGAGCCGCCCTACCGAAGCCATTCCAGGAGGACAGCCTTCTCCCCCACACTAACTATCACTGGACCGAAGTAAGACTTCAACCCTGCCTTGTTTCTTTCAAGTTTCAAAGAGTTACCCTCACAACTCTAACGCTCCTCTCTCCATCCCAAACAGAGCCCAGCGCGCTCCCATCACCCTTAACCAAGCAGACTAACAGATTAAATAAACTTTCTTTTTCTTCTTACCTGTCTGTGAAGTTGGTTCTGCATTTGGGTCCAGAGATGACCTTCGAACATGACAGTTTCTAGAGGTATCATTATGATATGCAGTATAGAAAAACAAAAAATAAGCCACTGGCCACTAAGCTGAATAAAGGCTGATATTTTCACTGCCAGCATACATAGAAAGAAGCATGATATGAGAGGTAGATGACAGATGTCGTTGTCATTGAATAAAGAAAAAACAGTTCTACAAGTAACATACATTTATATAGGATGACATTTTAAAACATAGGGTTGATTCAGTTTAGGAATATTGATCATATTGAGAGTTTGTGCAGATAGTTCAAAGTGGTCATTTATATCTTTCCCTCTGTTTGTAATCCAACTATGTTAAATCTTATAAGAAAACGTTCTTCCTTTTGTCAAAACACGTCTGTACAAAGTACCGACGGCATGAGTACCAATGCATATGCCAGCTGAGATTTTGTAATATAAAACAAGAAAAAGCACAATAACAGCATCTTTCATATGATTATTCAGAAATGCATTAAACGTTTTATTTAATTTCAAAGCACATCTTTACAACAATTTCCAATAAATATTGACAATAGTGGTTATTGTGTTCCCCACAGACAGTTTACACCATGCACAGAATGGTTACATTAGCTATCTTTGTAGAAGGAAATACTGAATGTTTATATGCACAGTCATGCATACTAATTTATCACCACTTTTTTTTTTTTTTGGGGGGGGGGGGGGGCTGGTTGCCTATAAAACTGTATACTGTATAATAACTGACTCTAACATCAAGTGGGAGCCAAAACCCCCTGTGCATAATAAAATAACAAGTTTAGTGTTATGAGATGACTACTATATTATGCAGTGATTCTTACCACTACTGCAAAAATTAGAAAGGCAACAACTATAGAAGCCTTTTATGTTTTCAAATTAGTGACCAATAGTTTTACAAGTCACTTTTGGTGCAATTTTGTTGATCGGTGAAAAGTTGAGCGCTCTTAGCCCTGTCCAACAGAGTTTTTGCTTTTCATGTTATTTCTTTAAATCACATTGCTACACATAGATTGTTGGAGTATAAAAAAAGATACAGAAAGGGTAAGCCTACACTATTAAAACATTTTTACATAATGTTCTCCATGTAGCTGTTTTTGGAGTGGTCTCCAGGATGTTGACAACAGCTCACTGGTCAACTGGTTATCTTGTAGTTTGTTTTGGATATATATGAAGGATTATTTTCTTGTATAATAATACCTTGGTGGCCATTAAATCTTGTTGTATTTGACTGAATCCCTGGTCACAGAATGCCTCTGTATACTTCTGACCCATCTGATTCAGTCAACAGTGAAATTATCAGTAAATGTCAGTATGCTAATATCACTGATGGCATGAGTGTTTAGACAAGTCCCATATTTTACAGATGACATGTCTCCTACCATTATTTTGATAACAGTTGATGTTTAAACCACAGTTTCAGGAAAATAAAGTTTCTTTTAGCATGTTTTAGTTGAAATGCAATCCTGCCTTCCTGCTGTGTGTATCTTGTAAAAAAAACTCATTTGAGATTTGGATTCTCCTCTTTATATCTGTAGAGGAAACATACAAGCCTACAGAAACTGTTTGATTTGTTGTGCTTGTCCTTGACAAAGAAAACCTGTTATTCTGAGCAGCAGAGAGTTTCCTGCTCCATCAGCTCATTTACTGTCATCTGGGTTTTCCATGTGTGCCTGCTGTTTTAGAAAACACAATATGGCGAGTTTTCTAGACTTTCCACTTTATAATCTTCCTTCCTAACATCTCTCTGCTAGGGTTTTATATTTTATACTATTGTATTGACTTCACTCCAGTAGGTCTCTTTCTATGTAAACATGAAGGGCAATATTACTACTCCCTGTCTGATCTGTACAGTACTGTTGTGTTAATAGTTAGGTTATTAACAGCATAATCACATTAACATATGCATATTTTATTTACTCAAAGTGATTTATTTTAATTAGTGCAATCATTATGACAAATAGTAATTTCAGAAAGAAACTGCTCATGTGTAGGTATTGCAAATTCTGATGAATGTGTACTGCACACTGACTGTACCAATACCAGTTATGAAATGCAGTATATCACTGCTTCCACTGTGCAAATTAAAAATAATATTAGCATTATAAATAATAATTAAAATGTTAGCATACATAAACACATTTAGTATTTAATCACAACCCAGTAAACTAATCATTCTGAATAAATTCAAACAGTATTTAGATATGTGGATATATATGTTTGAAATAATCTTTTAATTTGACCAAAACATGCTTACGACTGCTTATGCTTAGGAATGCTTATGCCTTTTTATTCTTCATTGATTCTCCTGTTCTTAATTCACTTCTTTTAACCGATTCTTGTGTTTTAACTTCTTTTAATTTACATTCTTTAAATGTTCTCTGTTTTTAATTGTAAGTTATAACTTTAGACATATTTTATTTTATTAATTTTCTTTGATGCTTCATTTGCTCAATGTTTCCTTTTTACTTTGATTACCGTTATTGCTAAATGTTTTCATTAATTGATTCCAATGTTGTATCTGTTTTTAATGTTCATAATTTTACATAATTTTTCCTTTAATAAATATTTATACTTCAAGCACTGAATGTTTTCTTTTAGTGGTTCTCTGGTTTATCTTTAACACTTTTGTCATGTATTTGGTTTCTTCACCACTGGTGTTGAACATGTGCTATATAAATAAAACTGCCTTGCCCAATATTACATTTTTGGAGTAGTACAGTCAGAGCCCTGATTTATATATGGGAAGCTAAAAATTAAGGTAATGACAAACAGGACTCCAACTTCAGAGACATTTCAATGACTAAAAAAATGCTAAATCATTCTTTTTTCAACATTGATAAGGATTTTATAATTTTTTGTTATTTTTTGTTCCATTCAGTCAGAAACAAAGTTCTTTGTTAAATGGAAATAATCTTAAATCATAATTTACTAGCTGCAATGCCTGCCAGTAGCATTAAATATTTTGGGATTAACAACATCTACCTGATGAAGGTCATTTTTATTTCTTCAGGTTTACTAAAAAGATTATATACTATTTCATCAGAGTCAACTAAGCGGGAGTGAGAACCAAAAACACTGAAAATAGGTGTTTAATATAAACTTTTACATAATTTATAGTACATTTTTATCATTACTTTGATTATTCATTTTTCTGTTTAATAGTTATTTAAATTGATACACAGTAGTGCAAAACATGTTTACAAAGCTAAAGTAAATAAACTGAAATAGTGATGCATAGCTATGACAACCATTGCATACTTTTCCAGTTTCAGTCTTTTATTGTTTAGCCAATCCTTCCACTATATTTCTTCGAATACTCTCTCTGTTTTGGATTTCATTTGCTGCCAAACAAAAGACAAGAAGATAAAATACAAATGTATGAAACACAAAAAATCTTGAAAACAGGGTACAAAAAGACAAACTACATACATTGTACATGTCAAATGAAAATTTTGCCACTTAGATTTACTCCCATTCGAATTTGTAAATTTGTCACAAACAACTGTCAAACAACATGGTAAAGGGTGTAACAGGGGCTGTTTGGCAAGCAAGTCCTTAATTTTCTGTTCATACCGTTTACCACCATCCATTCCAGCATAAACCTGTGTTTTTATTGCAATACAGTACATCTCCGCACCTTTTCAACAGCCTCTCATTGTGATACACTTTTACTTAGACCGTGACATTCGAGCCAGCGTTTCAGTTCTGGTAATCAGTAATTAGCATCAAGAAAAGCCCCTGGTAGCCTATGTCTTTCTCCATCAAAACATATTTTTCCATTTTGTAATTATTTATCTGTTAGATGCATTTAAACTTTCCATAAAATTTTTGGCTTTGACATCCAGGCATTGTATGTTGCCCGATTAAATTGTGATCTCAACTGTAAAGAGACTATCGAAGCACTTTTAATTCAAATTTGCTTTGATCTAAAACTCTTTTGAAAATTTTACAAACTTCAAGATAATACAACTTCACAAAACCTACTAAATGATAAACTAGTTCAAAGAATATCAGACTACAAAACATAATTTCCTTTTTCAAAATGTTATATGGGGAAACAGGAGTAAATTTAATCTTCTGTGAAAAAATGATGACTCCCAATTTTATAAGATGCACATTTGTATTGTTTTCACAGCCAATGAAATAAAAGTAAGTTGAAATACATATTCTTGGTTTTGGATAGAAATAGATATATAGTTGCAGAGTTGTTAGCGCTGTCGCTTAGTGCAAGAGTTTCCTGTTGTCCATCCAGGACTGTCGACTTCATAAATTTTAGACCTAAAACCATTGGTTCCTCCTTATCTAAAACTCTTGAGAAAATAGTTGATAATAAAGTGTGTTAGCATCTAAACAGTAATGACCTGTTTGAAGAGTTTTAGTCAGTTTTTAGAGCTCATCATAGCACTGAAACAGCACTGGTGAAAGTTACTAATGATATTCTCATGGCCTCATTGGACTGGTGACTGTTCTTGTTTTGTTAGATCTCAGTGCTACTTTTGACATAGTTGATCTCAATATTCTTTTAGAAAGGCTTTTACTTTCTTTAACATAGAAATTACTCTTAAGCTGCATTCACACTGCACGCTTTGTTGCCATCAAAAAAACCTCACAAAGTAACTAGTTTGAAGCCTATACATTTTTATGGCTGAAGCTTGAAAAGGGAGGGCTTTCTCTGCTCAATTAACATCAAGTGGTAAAACACAATGGCAGATCATGGCTGGATAGACAAAGGTGACATCGCCCAACGTCACTACAATGAAGCACTCTGATTGGTTGACGCTGAGGAGACGGCACTGAAAGTTCAGGGATCTTAACTTTTGTGTTGCTGGCTTTTAATGCTTTCAATCTTAGAAAACAGCAAAAGTTTTGAAATTCGCCACGGCCAAAGCACACAGGGCATGGAGACTCTGACACCATCAATTATAGAGTTAAAATGTAATCCTGCTGTTGACGTTTTGGGCTCTGTCTTCTCAAACCCCCAGTCGATTGTGGCAAATGGCTGCTTGTACTGAGCCATGTTCTGGTTCTGCTGGAGGTCTCTTCCTGTTAAAGTTTTTCCTCTCCACTGTCACCGCGTGCTTGTATGAGAGGTTGCTGTGGTTGGAGTCTGCACAACTGCAAGTCAATGACTTGATGCAATGTGCTGGGATTCCTTAAATAGAAAACTTTTTGAACGTATGTATGATTGAATTTAAATTATGTTTATTAAAAAGTGCCTTAAGATGACACCCGTTATGTATTGGTGTTATATGTATAAACTGAATGGAATTGAATTGTCCAAGCTGAGCCATTGAGTTGGCCCGTTCTTCTAGTGAATTAGAATTTTATTTCCAAAATACTCCACTTCTCCCGTGCAGTCAAAAAACTCAAAACAAATAAAACATTCATATTAAACTAGCTCAATATTCTAAATTACTCTTAGATTTAAGTTTTCACAACATTGTCATGTTTGTCATATTTATCGGATCTGTGATGGACTGGCAATCTGTCCGCTGTGCCTCCTACCCATTTTCTGCTGGACATGGCAAAGGCAACCTACGACCCTGAGCAGGAACAAGCAGGTAGAGTCGGGAGATGTAAGGAATAAAACATTGCTATAAAAAAATCTAATTATTTTATTCATTCTCGCGTACATTCGACTGTAGGGAAGTGAAACTATCCAGCCTTATCAAATTTAGATCTACAGATGTAAAATAATATTAGTGGTAATTTAATCTTAAATAGTAAAACACTGTTTTTAGTCAGACAGGAAACATTTGGAGATAAACTATGTGACAGAATACAAAAAAATGCAACAGGTATTTTGCAGACACATTCTCTCGCCTTCACTTCAAAGTGGCCTTTTTTAGCAAGACCTGAAACTCTGAAGCTCTATCAAATTGAACACTCTGTAGTATTATAGAGTAAAATACTTTGCAAGTTCAGTCTGTTCATCTAAAAAGAAAATCTGTGGGTGGGCTAAACTAAATAACAAATTCTCCTCTGTCCCTGAACAACTATTGTATTTAACAAATTACATAACTGTCCCTGGAACGCTGCCTTGTTACCAAGAGAAGTACGGTTTACAAGAGTCAATATTGCGCAGAGTCCACCAGTCAAATGATTGCTTAGAATATTTTTAGTACAGGCAAGTAAGAGCTTAATTTCTTAATTGTACCACATTTCACATAAAAGAAAAGTCTGAAGAGAATATTAGATTTACGGATCAGATTTACAGAAAGGAAATTATTTTAACGGTTTGATTATCTTTCAAACCTTGAGTATGAGACAAGTCTAATACATCCATATGATGTTGTGCAACATAAAAACATAATATAATCAGTCTTCCTAACTTTGAGGTTGTAGAATTATTCCCTTTAATATATTACATATATTTTTAATAGAAAATACAAATTAAAGGTCAACCAGACAAGCAAGCACATGGGCTTGGTAGCTGTAAAGAAAGGGTATTTTCTAAACCATTGTATGACTAATTCAAGACTTTCTCTTCTAGCTAGGGATGTAGGACTATAGCAATTAAGCACCACATTTAACCACTAGTACAAAAACTGTGCCTCTGATGTGTAGAGGATTAAGATGCTATCAACAAATTGCTTCGTATAACAGGGCAGAAAAATATGATTAAATAATATAAGAAAATTGTGCACAATATATGTTCATTGACTAATGTAGGGTGATTTACTTTATACTTGATGTGTTGCATGCCAGTAGCTTTCACTTTAATTATTCTTTCCCAAAATATTTAATAGTTTTTTGGGTTTACTTTTCTGTTTTTTCTTCTGTCCTTGTGCTTTTCTTGTAACATGTGTGTGTAATTCTTTGAATTGTTCTTGAAATAGGTCCCTCTTGGTAATGAGACTTGATATCGCAAAGAGTTTTTCACCTGTTTAAATAAAGGAAAAATAAAACAAACACTGGCTACTCTATGAGAGGAACTTGATTCTGATTAGGACTTCGATACTTTTATTTTTTTATTCTTTATTTCATTTGTTTAAAAAAAAAAAACTAAAATGAAAGAAAATGGATAGAATTTCCATAAAAAAAGTGCTGGATCCTGAGCATTATGTGTTATTCTGCTAAAACAACTACACTCATAAAAAGCCTATCCAGGAGACAAGGGGAGTTTAATGGAAACATTATGACACATTCTGGAAGATGTACAAAAGAAAAAGAAAAGCTTCATTGTAGAAGAAGTATTGGCCATACACAACAAACACACAAATGCACAAAAAACTACTTTTAAGATGATAATTTATAAATTTATAAAGACTAATTTAACTGTTTCACTAAAACAGTACTTAACTACACGTTTACACACTTAGGAGCTGATTTATCAAGTTCCTGATTAAGACCGCAAAATTGTGTGCGGTGCTATAAATTTGCGTGAGTGGGTTGTCCTTAGTTTGCGTGAGCAATTCTCAATAGGTGCAAGCAGCAGTATTCAAATGAGGAGTTTGTGGCCGCTAATGCGAGCTGCACCACGGCTAGAGAGAAGAGTAATAATGCACATGGATCCATGTTGCGTCTTTGGTGCAAAAATTAGGCTAAAATGCCGGGAATTCTGTTTTTCGTTTGTCAGTAATAAATGTAATTCAAGCAGTCTACGTGCTCTGCTCACTGCTGCATGCACACAACGTGTTGCAGGGTTAAACTCCAGGAAGGTTAATCATTACGTGAGAAAGTAATGAGGATCCATTAGGATCATGTGCGCTCAGCCCTTCACCAGGTGGAGATGTGATGAGCACGCAGTGCGTTATGATGCATCTTTGGGGGGGGAAATGGGGAAATATTTACATAACTCTCAGGTTTATGGCCATTAGAGTGTTAATTACTCTTATGTTATATTGTGTGTGAACTACATTTTTTATTTGTCAATAATAAACTCATGTTGAATCTGGTAGCGCAAAATTAAGATGAGCTTTTCAGAAGTGCTAAAAATAGACGCTAAAATAGCCAGCGCGAACATTTTTATGTTTCGTAAATCGCACTGTGCCGGGAACGCCTACTTCTTTGCCTATTTTCCTATTTGGCTATTTTCATCCCAGATTGCATATTCATCAATGGCAAAAGCGCTAAATGGATAGTGTGCGTGTTGCTGCGGGTTTAATAGGCGTAATACGCTCTGCGCCGTGTTGATAGATCAGCCAGAGCCTGTTTTTGTGATGCTGTGTGGTTTGCGCATGTTTTAACAAGAGCAAACCGCTGTTAAATCCCTTCCTAATGTTTAGTGAGCATGTACACGCGACAGAACATTCTTAATTTGAAAACCTCTTTGTTTGCTTGGACAATTTCTTACTCAGCATTTCCTCTTTTTTGTTGATTGACTAAAATACAATGTGTTAAAGACTAACAAAAACGTCATAATAACATTTCAGGCTTTATTTTGTGTAGATAAAATGCTTTGTTGGCATCAAAGGTTAGAGGAAAATGGGCAGAGTGGTTCGACAAGAAAGAGAGGAAACAGTAGCTTAAAAAAAACTTTTTATAACTAAAGTATGCAGTATACCATTAAAAAATCCACATATCAACTTTGATATTGATAGCAGATTGGCTACAGTAGACAAAGACCACACCAGATGCCTGAGTGGTCAGCTAAAAAAAAAAACAACTGAGGCGACAATTTACAGAGGCTCAATAAAATCGCACAGTAAGAGATTGGAAATATTGAATAATAATGATCTGGTCCAATAAGTCTGAATTTTAGCTTTCAGATTTAGATGGTGGTGTAATGGTGTAGTGGGATATTTCACACACTTCTGGTCCCGAGTCCTACCTGAGCACTGACTCATTGCAACAGTGTACTTAAGGGTTGTTGCTGACCATGTCCATCCCTTTATGAAAACAATGTACCCCTCTTAGGGTGACTACAACCAGCAGGATGATGCTTTATGTCAAAAAGCCAAAAATATTCTCAGACTGGTTTCGTGAACATGGCAATGAGTTCACGTGAAGGTGAAGGAGCCTTGCGGGTTGTCTTGAGATCACAAACTGGATGACTCTTTGCCAGCCAGCGACCCCCCCCCACCCAGCCTTATGACTTAGACCTGTATGCCTTGTAATGTACCTGATATGGCATTTGTTGCGGAACAGTGTTATACAAATAAACTAAACTGAGCTAAATAGATGCACCCAGTACCACCAGATATGATCACTGATCACTTTTTTTCTTAAGAAAACAACAAACAAAAAAAAAACATGGGCATTGTCTCCCTTTATACCCATCAAAGCTGAACTTGTGCTGAACTTAGAATGCTTCCTTTATGTCTAATATTTTTTTTTTCTTTGCCAAACAGTACTTTTTGGCCTTCGCCGTTTTTCACATATTTTTTTCAGACTTCATTACATAAATTAAATACGGCTATTGAAAGACTTAAGCTTTTCATGTTTATCAGTGATTAATTGTCAGAGCCTGGAACCAAGAAGTGAGTCACGATCTCTCCTTTATTTTCTGCAGACCCTACTAGAGGCAATTGGTTAAATTCTTCCACATGATGTCATTCTCTAATTTTTACTTTTTTTTTCTCTTTGTGTGTATTTATTAAAGACTATAGTAGTGTATGAACTGTATGTAGAGAAAATGACATGAACCAGTGAAGCTGGTGGCAGGAAAAAGTTTTAAAAAGCCCAAACTTATGGTTCATTTTCATCATTTCATTTTCTTCTTTAAAATCTTAAAAAATTAAATTAGCACATTTAGGTGTTTTCGGGATGTGTCTTTATTCAGATTCAGATATTTCTCACTTTTCTTATTGTATCGCCAAAACATTCACAAGCAGTTAAAATCTTGTACCAAGAGAATTGCTGTTCAAGGAAGCAAGAAAATATTTTAACAGAATGGTAAATTGCAAATGATAAATGGCCTGTATTTGTATAGCGCTTTACTTAGTCCCTACAGACCCCAACGCGCTTTACAGTACAGAAAGGCATTGTAATTTTATCATTGTCATATTTGAAAAAAAAATATTTTTAGAGTATAAAAACTATAAACATTTTAATGTAGTTTGTTTTATAAATAAAAATGGACTTGCACCTTCTCTAAGTAAGATTCAAGTAATATGGAATAGCATGCCCACCTGATTTGATCCACGGAGGGATACTCTCACAGCTGCTCAAACCACCCCGCTGATCTTACCTTTTCCCCCCTGGAATCGGAAGCCAGTGCGATCCGTGAGCAATGATATCATCAAGAGATCTACCCCCCCCCCCCCCCCCAAGACTGCTGCAAACCACTCTGCTCTTCCCTTTCCAGATGATAAGCTTGATAATATTTTTTTTGAAATTATGTGTGGTATATAAAATTGCAAAAAAACCTGCTATAGCAGATCAAAACACCCTGATAATAGCATATTTCCATTTTTTAAATGGGTGAACAGTATTCCGGTTTATGCTAAACCAAATATTAAGCCCTTTCAAAAATACAAAGTTATAATAACTTACCATTGTTTGGCATCTGCATCACAGTTGCAGTCATATTTTGGGTCAATGCAGGTTTTGTCCATGCCACAAGCGCACTTTTGGATTCCAGGCCCCGATCCGCCCCAATAAAAATGCTTCTCGCTACCTCGGCCCACCCACCATGTGTAGGGGGTTCCATCTGTGAATGAAACACACAGAATATAATCGGAAAGCTGTCAGTCTTTTTTTATCCTCAGTGTGTCTTCATATTGCTCATTTGGCACCTTAAAGTAAACTAAAACAACAGACAAAAAATGGTCAGGAGGTAAAATTGTTTGTTGAACCTTTTAGATTTAAAATGTCAATAACTACCAACAATGTTGTTGAGGTTCTATTCTATATGAATATGCTGACTGCTGATAGGTGCCTGCTGACTGTAATTCATTTGCTCATGCCTAAACACAAATACCTCTGAGACTAGCTGGCATACCTAGTCACAGATCACTCCTGGGATATTACAATGCAAACACAGGTTCAGTGATGCATTTTTATTCATTTATCCACTTTGTATAGTGTATACAAATTTCAGAGTTGATATAAGCTTTTTTGAGCACATCTGTTCATGTTGGTGTGCTACCTTAGTGCTTGTGTGTATGTTTCCATTGTTAGATAAAAGGTCAAGAACTGCTGACCTTCAATAAGAAATGCAATATTGTTTTCCTTTGCCTTGGATAATATAGTCTGGCGTGTGACAGTAACTATGCTGACAGATCAGTGTAAATATGCAGGTAGCAGGCAATATATCATGGCAAAATAAAATAACAAAAAGACAATATGAGGTTTAAAACAATATTAGGTTTATAACTTTCTTCCTGTTAAAAATAAACTGAATGGTCGATATCAGCTTTTAAAATGTCATCAAAGCTGATGAAATCTCTTGAGTCACCTTTTCACAGAAAGTGAATCTTGATGAAGCAAAACTGCATTGAGAGGCTTGATAAATTGTATTATCTCCGTGTGTGAGGCTAAACTCCAAAAGGAAACTAAAAATGTTTCTATGTGTCTTTTTGCTTTAGACTGTGTGGATATGTGTCTGCATGCTCGGCCCCAGTGACCCATGGTTTTATTACTCTTGTGAAGAGAATTAGCTTCATCTCTCTTCAGGCAACTGCTCAGACAAGCCATCATCAGTAGGATTAACAGTGCTGCCTCAAGAGACTTCATTGGGCTCCTACTTTATGTGTTCATATTACTGTGTTCTTGCTGTTGTACTTCTATAAAAGCGAGAATAAGACCAGCAATCCCGTAGCACAGCCAACCTGGCTGAGTCCAGAATATCCAGAAGAGCCACTCATTTTGTTAAGTCATTGACCCTGAAAGGGATCTGCAACCACTTTGAACATTTTCAAAGTGGAAGACAAGTGAAAGTAAGTATGCTCTTCTCACATGAGTAGATCTATGGTGAAGAAACTGATTGAAGTACAAGAACTAAAATGATATAAATCAGAGTCTGTGTGTCAAACACTTTCATATTCACAACTCCCCTTTAAAAGGAAAATAAAACAAACCAAAACTCTTAAGCATAATACAGACAATGGCAATTTATATGCAAGTTTTCTATAAACATGTCAGCTATGAATCAGTGTTGATTTTTTACCCTATTTGAAAGTTGTAAAATGATTTAGTAGTTAGTACTGTGATTTTTAATTAAGTCTAATAAAGGTGTGATTAACTTCCAAAGCAAGACTCAAATTTCTCAATGTCTCTCCTATCACTACTTTCCATGGATCTTCCTATATTCTTTTGATACCTGTTTAAGTGATACTTTCAATTAGTTCTTCAGCAGCTCGGTGCAATAGAGGCTGTAGAGACTCTATATGTGTTTTCACTCGGTCTGGACAGACAGAGCACGTTTTGGGGCAAAGACACGCAGACGTTATAACAAATTCCTTAACGGGCCAATTTTGTCTGAAGAAATGACGGCTGGGAGGAGTAGGCCAACAGATTTACCCCAAGAGAGGAAAATCCAGTAAAATGACTCTGTAGACAAATATCATGAAAGAACAACTAAAAAATAGAGCTGGTGTTCAATTCAGCATCTGTTTGGCTATCTGATATTATGAACTGATTTTGCATTAGCAGGATGTTGGTAAATACTGTTCAGGAAACAGCATGGGCATGAATCCCTCCTATGGTACCAAAATGTCGGATGCAAAACACTTGTGCTACATAGGAATTAACTTTTAAGCTGGATCTGCTGGAGGTTCCTTACCATTTAAAGGAGTTATTTATTTCAATTGTTGCCAGATATTTACTCAGAATGTGGGATTACTGCAAAGTGAATGATATAATGCAGTTAGCTGGGTTTCCGTGAAAAGAAAACTAAAATACTATAGGTTTAGAAAATGAATTTGAATGCTCAGTGAAATATCTACAATTGAATTAGAATGCATGTCAATGAATTTGAATCTATCTATATGATTGGAAAGATTTGATATATTATTGTATTTAAACTGGATTTATTTGTCATAACAGGAGGAGTTTTTTTTACCTCTTTGACAAACAATGGCATAAAGTCATTCTGTACGATCTATGTATACTCGGCTGGAAAGAAATGGGATGATGTGAGTCCACTAAAATAACATTTTCAAGGAGAAGGCTTATTAGTGCAATTCCATCAGAATATAAATATTTTTAAAGTGTCAACTGGCCTGAATGGGTATCGCAGCCAAAAATAAATAGAAATAGCTGCATCAGTTAAAAAAGGAAGGAGCACAAAATTAAATTACAATCCGTGAGAAAAAGAAGCTTCATACACACATGAATGGGTGAACGGAATTAATAGCATGAGAGGAATATCCACAAGATGGGAAAGTGAAAGGAAATGTGCCTTGCATCTGGAAATTTGCCTACCGATACATTATAAAGACAAACAGAAAGGATCATTTTTGGTTAGAAAATGCAAATATCCAGGGACATGCATTGCTGATGAAATAGATCTAAGATAATTAAACTACACATCTATCATATATCAAGGACTTGGTGATTTTGTTTGGCTCTTTTGTGTCGGTTGAAGTTCAGTTTAAATTTCTAACCGTTGTTTTCTCTTTATGGACCTTACTTCTTATTTGACAATCATTCTTATGTTTTCTGCATTCTCTCTTTTTCCTGTTTAACTTTATACTTGTGATTTAGAGTTGTATTGTTACGTTGGTGGTTGTAGTGTTGTATTGATGCTTTTACTGTGTTATGTTCTGATTAGTGTTTTTCTTTTTTAGTTTCTTCATTCATCCCATTAGATTCCATCAGATTTCTCAGTTTTCTAGTTTCCCATTAAGCTTCGTTAACTCTTAATCAATACAACTGTTTCTTTTTCCAGTGATCACCTCTCTCCGTATATACGTGTCTTTCCTCTGTATTTCACCCCAGCTGAAATTTTGTTTTCCCCCTGGTCTTTGAAAGCTAAACTTGTTGTTTTCCTTCTTATTAAAACCGTTTTATTTAATGCATCAACTCTCCCTCCACTAAGCCTGTCATCCTCTATTTTGGTCCTTCATTTATCCCACATTACATAAACCTTCCCATATTAGGTGGTGTAAACTTTTACATTTCTAAATTATATCACACTGAAGCTAATTACATGTCAAAATGCAGCTAGTACTATTAAACCATTGCTATTTTAAAGTGAGAAACCTTTTTGCTTTTGTTAAAGAAATGACCTTAGCCTTGGCAGGTGCTGTTGATTTGCATCACCTTTTCAACAACTCTGAAGTTTCATCTCCAACATCAGAAAATTCTTTGTGAAAGGACCATGAAAAACAACAGAACCACCAGCATGACTGCGAAAGCGAATATAGAAAAAAAAGCTGTGGATGATAAATAGGAGGAGGACAGGACATGGCAAGGTTATGATGTGTAAAGCTGCTTGTTTTGTCTACTTAAAAAAAAAATTGGAGCCCAGTACACAGTCATACGAAAGTTGACTAGGAGTAGGTGACACACTTGGCTAAAACATTAATTCCTTTTTTTCATATCTTTAATTATGGTATACTTCTTAGACAAGGGAGATTTGTTGACAACAAATTGTTTTCAAAACGTCAAACTTAGCATTTGCATTTCTCTGATTCTTTTACTTTGTCACAGACAGATTACAAAGCTTCATTGACTGGGGGCTGATCCTTATGCTTGTTAGGTTACAGCAAATCTGGACAGTGTTATACTCCACAGGAACTGTTTAGCAGAACATATGCAGCAGGTGATTGTCATGCAAGGTTAAAAAACGGTTCTGAGTCTTTGCCCAAACTTCTAAAATTCAAGAGAAAAATACATGTAAGGCAGTTGTAGGAAAAAGTGGGGTAAGATCGGATTCATATGAAGGCTACAGAACTATGCTTTAGATCTGGTCGACTAAAGCAAATATTGCTCAATGGTGGTGTCTATCAGGAAAGCCCTATGTGGGGCTCTCTGCTTTACACTCTGAAATCCTCTCTTACTCCTGTCTAGTCCTCTAATGTGTAAAATTGAAGGCCAGGTCTGTATTGTCCCAGAAGGTCAAGGTAATCTACTGCTTTGTTTCACACATCAACTGGAAACTGTCCAAACAAAAGCTCCATACAAAGCCGCGCCAAAAGGAGAGTGCTTGGACGTTGAAGTGGCTGGATGTAGTTGATTCTCAGCTGAAAAGGAAGAGGTTTATTAGTGTGGATCAGGGACAAATGCCAGGTAGAACTGATTGGTACAACTGTGGAGCCGTACTAATCAGTCTCCCTCTCTCATTATAGGGAGTGCTGTGGCCAAAAACTAAGAAACATCAGCTGCACAAAGAGCTGCCACCATATGGTGGCCACACTCCATGAACTGTTCTAAGTTCCCTCTTGTAAATACATTTATTTTTTTGCAGAGAGGAAAACACGTGTACTGAGAAACTTTGTTTGAAGAAACAAAGAAGTAGTGAACAAACATAGTTTTTTAAGATTAATTCACAATAAAGTGGAGTCTATTACTAATAACATGAATCCTGAAGGCAGCTGGTTGTAATGAATTTTATTAAGTTGCATCAGAGCAAGAGGGTTAAATACAAAATCAATCAACACTCAGATATTCATTTGTAAAATAAATACATTGGATCATGACTGAAAAAAATACAAATAAAATGGATTTAGGCTTGTGGTTTTAAAGTAAATGAATTTGAAAATATTTAATGCATAAACATTTTTAAGATAATGCTCCTCTGTGTAAATTCAACAATTCCGAGGGCTGCAGTGCTTGAGTAAAACATTTAGGCTGACATAATTATTAGCTTTTTTATGTCTTATAGAAATGTGCTATTCTTGTGGAGAAAACAGCAAAATGGAGTATTCCTGTTCAAAAAAGAGACACTTGACCGTTTTCATAGTCTTGGTTTCTTTGATGGGAGGGAAGATGAGAGAATTCGGGAGAAGAGGAACAGGGGGGCTTCAGGTGGAATGGGAGCCACGTATTGTGCCAGTTTAAGTCACCTGTGCGGTTTTTGTTTGGTCTTCCAACACAAACAACTAACGAGTAGAGAAAGAGAGAGGAAAATAGTGGAAGGACATATGAGAGCACAGCAGCACTGATGGGTGAAGATGTGAGGGAAGATAGATGGAATCAGCCTGGCACAGAGTTAAGAAAGGGATCCACAGAGAAAAGGCACTGCCAAGATGACTCTGAGTGGCTTGTTTCGGTGTGTAGGTGTGTGGTTGTGTGAGCCAGATAATGATGAGTGTATATATTGTGGCACAACATACGCATATTTTTGTGAGTCTATCCAGTGCAATGAAATTCTATCTATCTATCTATCTATCTATCTATCTATCTATCTATCTATATCTATCTATCTATATCTATCTATGGTTAGACGCAGTATGTTCACCTGTTCCTTATAAGGGTAACTCTCTGCATCTATCCTAATCCCTTTCTGCTTCAACCACAAAATACCCCAACAAACATGATAATGTTCATAGGAGAGGAGAAAGCAGCCATGACAGATTGATACGGCCTGAGGCAGTGTTCCTCCTCTGTCCTTAGGGACAGCCACACAGCAGTACTTGTTGTGATCTATTTGTTACTTAAGCGATATACAAAAACATGCACATACGCCCACCCACAGACACACTCAGCTATCTATCTCTTCTCTTATCCAGCAGGTTAATGTCCACATCTTCATCATGTCTGCTCTGCTTTGTTGAGACTCCCACAACTAAAGACAGATTGAGTCGCAGAGAGAAGCGACAAAGGGGAACAGATGCAGTATGACAGAGATAGGGAGTTAAGAGATAGGAATAATGACAGTCAGAAAAACTGACACAGAAATGCAAGAAAACAAGAGATTTTGCTGTGTAAATGAAAAGGGGCCTTATTTTTTCATCATGTCATAAACATTTATCTTTAGTGAGCAATCAGATGCAAAACAGTAGGCAGAAAAAACTCTTATTTGAGTTTTTTCCTGATAACAAACTGAAATATGGGCTTGTCATTTTTTTTATTTTTTTTTGCCTGATACTGTCTCCATTCTATCCCACTTTGGTGACTGAGGGGATCAAATTTCCTGTATTAAGCATTTGAGAGTCAAAAACAGTTTGAGAACAACATGAGTTAGGCTGAGTGGGAAGTGGTTTGTCCTCTTTTTGCATTTAATTTATTTTGTGGCAATCCACCATTCATGTCAGGGGACATTATAAGTTCCTTGGCCATGATGAAGAATCCTAACAATGTCCTCCGAGGACCCACTTTATGACAGTAGGCAGAAAAATAAAATGTCTTTTTAAATTCAAGGTACTGGACATTGTAAGAGTCATAACAGAGAGTTGTTCTCTGTGGAAAAAAATACTGCTGAAACAAAGGGTAGTGTTTGTGGGTATTGGAACTCTAATTATGATATCATTAATAGTCATTACGTAAAAAATACCAACCCAACAAATCATAATTAGGCTACTTCATTTGAAGGGCTAAAACATTCAGTTTTTTCTAATTGAGTTGGAGCCCTAAAAGTAATTGCTGTAAACACTAAATGATAAATATATATAGCAAAACAAATGCTGTGTTTGTGGCAGTAATACCTATAATATGTCCTGTAGGTGTTTTTATCCGACACAAAAATCACACCAACCTTATGTCAAACAAAGTCGAAATATAATGCCTATGCATCTAAAAGTCAAGAGTTCTAAGACTGCAAATTAAAAGCTCAGTCAAGGCTGAGAAGTCTTTAAGGCCACAAACTAAAGACTCAAGAACCACAGCAACTGTTACACAATTCCTTGATGGCCACTTGTGTTTAGCCATGTTCTGTCAAGATACTGTTAACTGTTATCATCCTCTCTCAGTTGCCCCAGTTTATGTGCCGTCCCGGCTGTCACACATCTGTATAATCCGTCCACTAAACACCCCTCCTCAGTATTTTTACTCCTCAGCCCTGACTTTAATGGTCCAATTCTTCTACCATGCTCTCAGAAAATACGTTTACATGCAGCAAGAGAAAGTGGAGTTATTACCTCAGTCCAACTGAAATCAGACTTTTGAAATGCATGTATACACCTTAGTCCGGCTTGAATCGAATCGAACTGGAGTTTTAGAAGCTCGACAAAGCTACCCAGATAATGCGATTGAGAATCTGACTACTCTGCAACCAGACCCCCGCCTGTACCTGCGCACCCCATCGGGAAGTTATAAGACACGGAACTAAAACTCAGCAACGTGTAATAGTATTTTAAGAAGAATATGGCAGCTAAGACAAACATAAGCGACTGATCAGTGCATGTTTGGACTGATGAATAATTGTAATTGTGAATATCCTGCTTTATCTGGATCTGAAAAGAGGCCGCTTCACTCCCAGCAGCCTCTTTTTACTGCCTGAGTGCAGCTCAAAGCTAACCACTATAAGGCTAAGACGTGGGGGCGCATATCTCCATCTTTCATTGGGGAGTGGATCGTATGTCATTTAATAACTCAATTTTCTGAGTTATATGAAAACTGGCACTCTGCTTTCAACAGGGGGCAAGCTCTTAGTCCGATTACTCCAGAATGCTAGATTTAGATGGGCATGTAAACGTACTGAGAGGGAAGTTGGCTGTTTTTTATCCTGGGTTGTCTTAAGTTATTTTCATCAAACCTTGTGATATACTCACTTTTAATATTAAATCATCCTTATCATGATCATGACTCCCATGTCCGTGCGAATCCCCCACTTCAATTAGTTAGGACAAGTGCAAATGGATTTGTAAGAGACTGTAAGTTGAAAAGATGCCGGCAGTCTCAGCTATTATACTGCTTGAGTATAGATATTTACAGGTGTTGAATGTGAATCAATGAGCACAGTTCAATGTATGAAAATGCACTGTTAAAAAAATGCAAACATATACCTTATGGATTCTGGCTTTTATTTTGATGGTCACCCACCATCAGGAAAAGTAAACAGACCTTAGCTTTGTCACACAGATGCCCCCTTTGGACAAGATGACACTTACACACACACACACACACATATTTTTTCTATCTTGGCATGGTTTCACATAAAGCCGTGGATCAATTTGTCTATATTTTCAGTGTCACAGGTTTTTGTTCTTTGTTGCCTTCCTTTGTCTGCATTTCTATTTATTGTGTATCTACTCTCCAAAGTCTGGTTCCTGCTAGCTTCCTATCCTCACAACAGCTCTGGTTTTATGGAGAGGCAGCAGGGAGGCACATTAGCTATGCCCTAGGATGTCTCCCGAGAGCTATAGATAATGCAGTGAGTGTTTGTGTTGGAGAGAATCTGAAAGCAATTGTATACCCCTTTCTTTCTCCCCCTTCATTTCTTTATCTTGAAAACTGCATGCGCTTCTGTTTATTCTCCACCCTTCCTCTTTTAATACAGCTTGGTGACTTTGACTGGATCCCTTGTCACTTTCTTTTGTCTAAATCGTTCTCTTCTCTCCATCCACCTATCCATCAAATTAGTTTGAGAACCAATGCTCATTGCTAGCCCAGCCGTAACTTCCCCCATCTCTATGCCTCCAACATATTTAGGTCCCTCTTCTGATTCTCTCTCTATTTTGTGCTCCCCACTTTCACTCTCTTATATCTCTAAGTCTCAGGGGCCTCATCTTTATCTCTCTACCTAATATGTCTATCTGCTTTCCTTTTGCACGGCTGGATCTCTTGATTTACCAGACTGCTCTTTTCCTCCCTCTCTCCTATCTGCCTTGCACACATTTTTCTTGCATTCTTCTATCACTTGGTCTCAGTGGCCTTTCTCTCCCTTTTACATCATATCAGAGCATCTAGCTCATGTCTCCATGACTCTTTCCTGGCATCTAATCTCTTTATGTTCTCATTAGTCCAAACTATAATCTGCCCTTTCATGTATGTTAAATGTAAACTCCCCCGCTGTGATCTCTATCTGAGGTTATACTTAAAATACACTGCCTTTCCAACCCTCTATTTTGGTTTGATCTGACAGATGATGTTTTGCATACCAAAATGTTAAATGGTTGTGATTGCTGAGATTTTGTAATTTACTTTATCCATCCATTTTTTTCCCGCTTATCTGGAGTCTGGTTGTGAATAAACTTAAGAAAAGAGACGCAGAGTTCCCTCTCCCCAGACACTTGGGACAGTTCCTCATGGGGAATCCCAAGACGTTCCCAGTATACCCTGGGTCTTCTGAGACTCCTCCCAACGGGACATGCCCTGAACACCTCACCAGGGAGCATCCTGACCAGATTCCCAAACCACTTCAACTGATTCCTCTCGATGTGGAGGAGCAACGGCTGTACTCTGAGCCCCTCCAAGAAAACTGAGCTTCTCACCCTATATCTAAGGGACAGCCCAGACACCCTGTGGAGGAAACGCATTTCAACCACTTGTATCCGTGATCTCATTGTTTCGTTCCAGAGCTTGTTAATATAGATGAGGAACGAAGATCAACTAGTAGATTGTGCCTGAGTAGATTGTGACTTTGCCTTTCTTTAGCCCAGTAGGTCAGAGAATACACTTCAAAATACTTCTACTGGTTTATAAATATTTGAATGGCTTAGTGCCAACATTGTGAAGACCTGCTGTCTTTATACTGACCCCTCAGATAACTCAGATCCTCCAACTCTAATGTATTAATAATCCCTAGAATAAGAAACAAACATGGAGAAGCAGCTATCGATTCCTATTCTCCCCTTATATGGACCAAACTTCCTGATGACTGCAAAGCTCCAAAAACAATGAGCTGCTTTAAAACAAAACTTAAAACTCATCTGTTTAGAGTTTCCATTGAGTAAATGATTTTAATTGCTCTTTAAAGTAATTCTTGATGATTTTCATGTTTTATGCTTAATTGCTGTTTTTACTTTTCATGCACATTGAATTACCTTCTTGTTGAAATTCTGCTATACAAATAAAATTGCCTTGCCTTGCCTTTCTGCTGAATCCTCTCTTCACCACAACAGACTAATACAGCTCCATTACGGCAGATTCCACACCAGTCCGGCTATCAAACTCCCGCTACATTTTTCCCTCCTTCGTGAAGAAGATCCCTAGAAACTTAAACTCTGGGACCTCGTCCATGACCTGGAGAAGGCAATTTACCATTTTCTGGCTCAAGATCGTGATGTCAGATTTGGAGCTGCTGATTTTCATCCCAGCTGCTTAACACTCGGCTGCAAACTGCTCCTGCGAAAGCTGTAGATCACATTCTGATGAAGCAGACAGGACCACATCATCTGCAGAAAGTAGAGAAGCAATCCTGAGGCCATCAAAATTGATCCCCTCAACACCTTGTCTACACCTAGAAATCCTCTCCATGAAGGTTATGAACAGAATCGGTGAAAAATGGCAACCCTGGCAGAGTCCAACTCTCACCTGAAACAAGCCAGACATATTGCTTGCAATGAGAACAAAGCTCAAAACAGCGACCTAACAGCCTGTATTAAAGGGTCTGGCACCCCACACTCCCGGAGTTAACCCACCATACACACACACAGGACTCCCCGAGGGACATGGTTAAACACCTTATCCATGTCGACCAAACATATCTAAACCGGTTGGGTGAACTCCCACACACCTTGTGTACAGCTGGTACAGTGTTCCATGACTAGGACCAAAACTAGATTGTTTATTCTGGATCCGAAGTTATTTACAATCAGTGGTTACATAAAATTATTTGAACATGAAGAGTGGACACATAAGAAATACTTTTTTGGTCCAAATGGATTGAGAATAATAAGAGCGTAACTTTTTAAAAATTTAGTAGTTTACTTACACTCCATTAATAATTTGTGCAATTACCCTTTAAACTGTATGAACAGGTTTAAGAGTTTTGGGTATCCTTCCAAAAGTTTCTCATAATAGTTTTTTAGATTTTTGGCTCATTCCTCCTGACAGAACTGGTGTCAATCAGGTTAATACTCCACTTTGCTCAAACACACCTCTGCTTTGTCTCTAAACTTTCTAAGAAACTGAAATCAGTATATGGTTTGTGTAGGCTAGAGGCTGACTGATATGGGTTCTTCAAGGCTGATACCAATAAAAAAAAGAAACAAAAGTTGGTTGCCGATGGCTGATGTCTAAAGCCAATTATTAAGACTGATATCCAAGGCCAATATACATACATTTTAGCAGCACAGTGATTGTGAAAGACACTCGTTGGGTGTAATACAATTTAAGAAGTCAAATAGTAAAATATGAGTGGGCTAGCTCACGGTATTTCTGAGTCAAGTCAGTCAAGTAGTTGCTTCAGCTCGCCTCAGAGGACCCTAATCTTTTCTTTTTTTTCTAATATTTGCTTTTTTCTTAAAATTCCGGTCGATGGCCGATACAAAAAAGATTAAATATGTATTGGTCTGTCTTATTTTTTTAATTTGGATAATGCAACTCTTTAGTAAGCTTCAGCCAGGACATTCACAATGTGCATTCTTTAATTCTGGGTTTGATTTGCCCATTGGACACCAAAGCACAAGTATTCCTTGGACAACAGTTCAATGGCTGGATTATCTGGCTGTTTATCTTGCCTTTTTTTTTTTCTTTCTCGATTTTCCATGATTTCTAAACAAGAGAAGTGTGTTTGAGATTATTTCTTAAAATATTTCCACATGTTTGCCTCAATTAACCTCAAATATTGTAAATTAATATGCTTACAAAGTGATAAAACTACCACCAAGTCTGTATAAAAATGTTCAAAGGCAATGGAAAATATGAAGAAAGAAATACCAACAAATTTGAAAATCTCTATTTTTAGCATTAGGCAAATAGACATAATTTTTTTAACCCTACCAAACCTAGAATTGAAAGGTTTTGTGTTTAACAGTGAAGGGAAATTAGTTGTCTTTTTATACTATGTACTGTATATCATTTTCTGTATTTAACTGCAGATAAACAAACTTTGATTACATGGATTTTTGTAAATCTCTCATCTTTACCGTTGGGTTGGTGCCGATACTAAATAAACCATATCTTTAAATGCTGTAAAACTAGGAATATATGTATGTAGGAAACATCTCTCAACATCTATTTTCCTATTTCAGAAGAAGCAAAAGTATTCTACAATTACTACTTTTTTGAACACTGATATACTGGCAAAGGAAACATTTGGGACAAGCTTACAGGCATACATTTTGACAACCAGTCAACCAAGATGAAAGCAGGTAGTGGGTTTCCATAAAGTTGCTCCCAAAAACTGAGAAACGTGACTCTTGGTTGCTAAAGGCATTGAATAGGTGATTGAAGCAGAAATAAATTGCATCAAGCAAGCAGAGGCACTGGTTTAGTACTGTATTTGTTTTAAATTGAGCTTTAGAAAGTTAGAAATTCTTGTCAATATGTTTCTTTGAAACATATATTGGTTCTTAATGTTACACAAAGTTTTAAACTGAATTTGCCACTCTCTGTTTTCTACATTTGAACACACCAAAAATAGAGTGGAGCAGGGTAATTAGTTATTTTAACAGCTTCCACTAAATCCTAATATCTACTTCCCTCACAGTTCAGAGGAAGGCCTCCTTTGCTCGCTTCTACATACCTCCTGTAAAAATCTCTCTACAGGTCATCAGTGAGAGTATCATCATTAAATGAAAAACACAACCGATAGAGAAGAGGAGGAAGGCTAAGTTCATATCAATAGTTTTGACTTTAATTGGCTTGTCTTCGTGATAAAGAGCAACATAACTAGCTAACCCCAATGAGAAACCCACACACTCCTAGTAGCCACTGTAGCTGACAAAAGTGTAGGTTGAAGACTATAAACAACCATAATAATCATTACGGCAGGGAAATCTCAATCAGTATAAGTGTGTGTCTGTGCATTTGTGACTATAAGTCACATTTAGTGCCACATTGCCCCAGGTCAGGGCTGATGGACAGATGCGCCAGGAAGAAAATGGCCTCTTTCGAAATATAGTCGTTTTTCATTCTGCTTTTTAACTCACACTATCCATCTCCCTGCATATCTGTCAAGCTCGTCACATAGATTGGGATACAGTGAACAACACTCATAATTACAGAGGAGGATGAACGGGTCATAAACAACTCCTCAGAGGCAAGGGCAGAGAGCAATATGGAGAAGCAGAGAAATAGAATGTCAGTGAGAAGTCGGTTTGAAGAGAGTTTAGAAAATAGGAAGCTATGAGTAAGACAGAGCAGTCAGAAAATGAAGTGCAAAAAGAAGGAAAGACTCTTGTTATGAGGACTTGTCAGATGAGAAGGAAGAAGTGAGGGTTTGGTTGTGACAAAGATGCTATGTTGGATTATGGGTGAGAGTGCAAAAACAGCAGAGGCTTCAAAGACCCTGAGGGATATATTGTTATATTTGAAACTGTGGGTGAAGTGGGAAAACGAATAGCTAAGGTGTGAAGATTCAATAGAAGAAATAGTTCAAGGCAAATTGTCATTTTAATACTTAACTTCACCTCTTTAAACAGATACTGCCTAGTGAAGCAAGCAGGGCAAAGATAGCATCGACTCTAATTTTAATTCAGTACCGCCTCAACACTTCATGAGGAAAAAAATATAAAGTGTGAATCTGATAATTATTCAACTTAATGTGCAATTGACATTTTCATCTTTGCTCCTTCAAGCAAAGGGTTACATCGTTTCTGACAACGCGCAGAGAAATAAAAGAATGAAGGAAAAACCTGAAGGAGCTTTGAAATTTACAGTTAGTGACAGTCTGCCAAAGCAGGTGCTCTCAGGAATAACTTCCACTGAAGAGGTAATAGGAAAATAATTTTTTTTTTTAAATATCCCTCTAGCCCCTCGACAATAGGAACAGTTAGCTGACGTGTTTGCCTTGCAAACAAACACTAAAGAGGATAACGATTTTGTAAAGCACAAAAATGAAATGGAATTTGTTCTTATTCAGTAAAAATAAAACAAGACATGATGAGCTGCTCCCTGTTTTTCAGATGCGGTCTTCTTTTTATTTTCAGCTAACCTGTCAGAGTTTTACCAAATTTAGATAGCGGAATAAATTCTAATAAGGGTCACATGTGGTTAGAAAAAAAAATTAAAAAGGAACTAATCCTTACAAACACCACTAAGTATGGAGGTAAAATGCTTGGTGAACGTACTCACACCAGCTGATTTTTTCCACATTTTACAACCACAAGCTTCTATGTTATTTATTGGATGTTATTTCCAGAGCAAAGCATAACAATCATTAAAATGTGTAAGTAAAGGGATATGCAGCTTTAATTTTCTTACAAAAAGAAACATGAACATTGTAATGTGAATTTGTATCTGATACCCCCAAATAAAACCCTGTGCAATAAATTGTCTTTAGAAGTAACATAATTAATAAATATGGTCCTCCAAGTGTAATTTAGTCTCAGTGTAAATACAGCTGTTCTGTGAAGGGCTAAAAGGTGTGTTGATGTAAATTAGTAAACAAACAGCATGATGAAGACCAATACACAGCGGACAGGCCAGAGGTAAAGATGTGGAGCAGCTTAAAGCATGGCTAAAACGTTCTTAAGCTATGAAGATATCAAAGTGTATAGTCCGGTGCATCTTTCTTAAATGACAAAAGTTTGGCACAACAGAAAATCTACCTGACATGGCGGTTCACCTAAACTGGTACACCAATCAAAGAGATCGTTAAACAGAGAAGCTAAGAAGCCTAACTCCCAACAATCTACAGCACTTCACAGCTGAACTCTATCAACAAAAACTAATAATAGCACACTCTACTTATGTGGCTTTTATGAAGGTGTGTCAAGAATAAAGGCACTGCTAAAGTACTGTTTAAAGTTTGCCATGATCCAGGTAATAGGCAGTGTTGGGCATCTTACATAAAAAAAGTAATTCGTTATAGCTAAAAACTCTAGTATTTGAGTTAGTAACTCAGTTACTACACTGTAATGGTAATTAGTTACTCAGCAAAGTAACTATGACGTTATTTCTATAACACAGTTACTTTCTATCATATGTATGTGGTGAAATATTTTTATAACTGAACGACGAATCATAAAACACTATTTAGGCAGTATTTTAGAACATTTGGTATTTTAACTTGTCTCAAGTTGTATACAGAAAAAAAATAGAAATACATAATCACAAAATTTTCATTAAAGTGCAAAAATAAAAAAGAGAGCTGTTGGTAAAATGAAAAGAAGGAAAATCTGTCCATTAAGTTGTGCAAATATATATATATATATATATATAATATTGTACAGTAGACAGCACACTATCCAACTGGTTGTAGAAAGACATTTTAGATTGATTTCTAATCACTTTGTCACAATACGTGGAAGCTATTGAAGGAAAACCTTAAATATTATATTGGTGTCATCTGCGGTCACATGAACTGGAAGCTATAATGAAGAAAAACCTCACATATTATACAGTAACATATTAATAAGAAATATTGTTTGTCATGTTCCTTGGGTGTCGAGCAACAATGTATTAATATTTTGGGGTTACTTTTTTGGTAGATCTCACAGGTATTTTCGGTGCCACTGCGATCCATCAGCCTTGGATACAAACAGGAAAAGGTTCGGATGGTATTGGAGCTGAGGGAAACTGCTGACTAGCTTGTGAAAGCAGTTTGCTCCCAAAAACGAACAGGGAGGAAGTGGAAAGCCTAAGAAGAGGTTGATATGGCAATCAGCAGGCTAAAACATCAAGAGTTAGTTGGAAGAGTCCAGGAGGGTCGAGCAGGCCTTGGGAGCAGCTAGCCCTCCATGTTTTGGTCAAAGGCCTCTAAAGAAGAACGGAAGGTCATGTTGGTAGCAGAGGTGACAAGGTCCGATTTGGGTCGCCTTGCAATCAAAGCCGTGTCCTAGATACAACAGAGAGGATGGACAACATGGGAAGGAATCACGGACAGACCTCTGTCATGGTCTGATCTGTGGAAGATCCCCCAAGCAAGGCTGAGTTTCATAATCACAGCCACCTATGATACCTTACCTTGTCCCAGAAACCTTCCTCATTGGCTTGGTGCTGAGGAGACCTGTCCACTTTACGGTGCCACCAATGCAAGCATCCAGCACATCCTGTCAGGCTGCAAGATAGCTTTGTCCCAAAGCCGTTATTGGTGGTGACATAACCTGGTGCTAGGCCAACAGTAGACCTCCCGCTCCACAGGAACATACTGTTCTGTTCACTAGGGCCGGAGAAAGTTTAATTCCCCCTTGCCAGGAAACAACGAGCATTCTCTTACCACAGTACTGTGGGAGGAGGGTATAGAGGCTGCGAACTAACAAAAGCATTTTAAGTACATCGAACTGTTAGAGCGTTATAAGGAGGCTGACTGGGAAAATCATCATGTGCCCCACTGAGGTTGGATGCAGGGGCTTCATTGGGTCCTCAGAGACATAGGATGCACAGGTGCAGGGCGTCAGAATACCATTAAACAGCTAGCAGAAGAAGCTGAGAGAGGCAGTTTCTGGCTGTGGTTGAGGAGAAAGATTTTGGGGGGGGCAGTTAACACCTAGGGCATCAGCAAGGGGTGTCTGGAAGGAATCCCAGTCATTACTCAGCCATTAAGAGATGTACTAGGGTCAAAGGAGCGAAACATCGATGATAGGTGGTCCCCAGCTGATGACCCGTATATGCCCAATGAGGTGGTTAAAAAGGTACACCTATTAAAAGGCACTGGTGGATGTGAGACAAGCAGTAATGCTTTGCAGGTAAATCTTCGACCCGTATCTGTATCAATGTTCTGGGATGTATGGAGATTTATCGAAAACAAAACCTATTGCCGTCAGGAGCGAGCGGCGATGCAGCTGCTTTATTAGCGCTGTTCTGGGTGAGACATTGGAGGGAGTGTCCACTTTAAAGAGGCTATATGGAGTTTCCTGAAATTTCAACTCGCGACTGACATGTGTGGCCCAAAACGGAACTGTTCTTCCTTTCTGCTCGCTCCCGCAGCGTGCGCTCGTGCGTGCACACGTCACCAGTCATCCGTTGCAAAGAAGTCAACATTATGTTTACAGAGGTAAGAACAGTGCTCGGCGCCGGTCACTTCCAATCTTCGATCTTTTCCGGGCACTTGTCAGGAAAAAATGAAGTTTTATGTGGAGTTCCTGTTGGTGTCAGAGTTGTCCTGGGTCTCTTCTGTGTATTTGTCCAATCCATTGCACCGGTTGCGAGTGTAGGCTAATCGCTGATTAGCGGTGGTGATCTGAAGCGTTTAACATGAACGCGCATACGTCACATCCACAGACACAGCGCGCGAAAAATCCGACCCGACAGATACAAGGAAAAATTGGATTCATGATTATAGGTGCACCCACGGTGAGCTGACAAGGTGTCAGTATGCTCATCAAAAGATGTTTGAGTCATAAATGGTCAAAGCAAAAGGCTAATGATACGTTTATTTTTGGGGAAAAGTTCCATATAGCCTCTTTAATTAAACGAATGTCTACCTAATATCCAACTTTAAACAAAGTTCACAGCTAAGTTTCTTACAGCATGCAGACTGCGAGAGCACTCAAAATATCTGCCCACTCACCAAATCATCATCATATTTTGCGCTCTCTCCCTGCAGCTGAAGTGTGACTGTCAGAAACCGTGGTGCTGCTGCACTTCATTTAACCACATTCTAGTAACGTGCCACTTTTCATCCCCAGTAATGGCGTTGTAGCGATAGGAAAAGTAATTAATTAGATTACTCCTTACCTAAACATTAACACTGTTAGTAACACCCTTATACTTAAACACCCAAACACTGGTAATGGGTGCAGCAAAGATGTAGAAGAAGCTGCTGTGGTCAGCTGAGATATTACAGTTGACTGACGGTACCAGGAGAGAATGCTCTAGGTGCATGTAATAATGCATAGCAGATGTTGACAGATGTCTGGTTCTGCAGTCTGCAAAAGACAGTGACTTAAAGGTAACAAAATAACTCCCATAACTACCCAAGCCTTGATTTAACATTTTTAACTGAATGTTGACTCTGTCAATAAGCTATAGTCTAACTTACCGACCTAACATAACTAGGTAATGAGAGCATGGAGCAGACAAGAGAGCACCCAACTGCAGACGTTAATATTAGTGCTGCGTAATGGAATAATCTTCCAAACAAACTCTGATTCCTGAGAATAATGAACTGCCTCCGGAGCTCAGTTAAGTTACAAAAATCTGTTCAATAAAATAATCATGCAGTTAAGTCTTTTTTTTCGATCAGCAGAGCCATTCTGTTGCTGTGCGGAGCAGCTGTGACAGAGACCTACCTCCACCTCCTTCCCCGATTTCTAAGGGTCAATCCCTTCTGATCTGGGGCACTGCTGTCTCATGAGGAAACATATCTGTTTAATATAAAGTTTTTGTTGTTCCCGTATAAAAATAGTTTTTAAAGTATTTGTTAAAAAAAAATATTTGTAAAAACTATGTTATTTGTGCCTTTACGAAAACTGTTTTTGGGTTCAGCTCCACTCCTACTGGAAAAGCAGCAAGACCTGACCCCGGACATACAGTGAGACTTCAGTTATGTTCACACTGCAGGCAAAAGCATCAAAAGGCATATTTCCACTATCAGAATGTCAGGGTAATTTGACAGGAACTTTCCTAAATGTACATCTCCATTTCATCGGGCCTTGCCGACAGGGCCTTTTGAGGGCCATCTTTAGTACCAATGGAATTCCTGTATGGGGTTATGTACTTGGAAAGTCCCAATCGAGTTACTCAGCTATGGTTAGATTGTACTGATTGGTTGTAATTCAGAGGGAAATTAGCAGACTTTGCCAAACAACTGGCTTTGTTGCTGGTAAAGTAGTTTCAAACTTTTACAGAATTCAGCAGTTCGTGTCCTGATGAAGAACAGGGGGCGGGAGCACATTACACCGGTCTTAAAATCACTGCATTGGCTCCCCGTATGTTTTAGAATCGATTTTAAGGTTGTTTTAAGTGTCTTAATGGTCATGGGCCTTCTCATCTGTCAGAAATGCTTGTAACATATGAACCCTCGTGGTCTCTGCGCTCCTCCAGCCAACAGCTCCAGCCATCTCCTTATCATTCCCAAAGTCATGACACAAACTCACGGTGAGGCGTCTTTCAATTATTATGGACCTCACCTCTGGAACAGGCTGCAGGAGAATCTCAGGCCCGCAGAGAACGTTCATGTTTTGAAGAGCAGGCTCAAGACTCACCTTTTTAACCTAGCTTTTAACTAATTATTATTTATTAATATATGTTTAAATGGTCAGCATATTTTACCTGATTTAATTTTTAGTTTAGCGTTTATCTGTTTATTTATTAATCTGCTTTATATTTTTAACTTGATTTTATCTTATCATTGTTTTACACTTATCATTGTTTTACACTTTATACACTTTATATTTTATACACTTTATATCTTAACTTATTTTAACCTTCCTCCCAGTGTTTCCTCTCTGGGGGTTCCCTGCATTGGGAGCAGGGGTCGGCTGTTGCTGCCTGGGTGCCCCCCAGGTAGTGCTTGGGTGGAGGTGGTGGTACCAGCCCTCTCTCCTCTGGGCGCCCTGGGATCTGGTGCTACCGATGCAAATGGCTACCATGATGGTATTTCCTGGCTCATCTGTGCACAGCCCGCTGTTTTTGTAGCTTTTAAGTGTGTGTGTGTGTGTGTAAATCTGACGGGTTGGGAGGGGGGTGTAGTTGTGATGATGATTTTATTTTTGGTTTTTGAAGGGGGGGTTGGGGTTGATTCCTTTCAGCGTTTGTGTCTCCTACACATTGTCTCTGTGAATACAGAGTGTGGAATTTCAGCCTTGCGTGTGGTTTATCTTTGGTGATATACGGATGTCCCTGTCACAGAAAATCACTGACAGCACAACATGAAAATATTCTGGCCTTGTAAATCTCAAACACAGCTACAAGCCCTGCTTCCTCCATGTCAGTCTCTTGTTATTTCTGCTTCTCTGGGTCCCTTTTTGTGCAGATCAATGACACTACTCACTGCTAAAACAGTCCTTAAATGCAGATGTCTTAGGTAGATATGTAATACTAAATCCAATTAATATCTGATGTTTTTGAAGTGACTTCAGTATGAATGGTTATTTTGCAATTAATCTGTTTTAAATGTCACATGATAAAGAGGCAACTAATCTGTACCAGAGGAAGCAAATGCTTTAATACGCATGGAGGATACCAGAGACAGAGACAGTCAAGTGAGATGAGTGGACCTGATAAGTACTTTCTTTAGGGCCATAAACCATTCAGACTCGGGTTTGTTTGTGTCGCATTTCAGTGACAGTGGGAACATACATACAGCCACATAAAAAAAATAAAAACATAATCGATTTGATTTAATCCAAAAATTGGAATTGAGCATTCAGACATACATTGTTAACTTATACCTAGAGTGGAATGGTTTAGAGCAAAGTATGCGCAAGAGTGGCTCAATAAAAGACCATACTTGCTGTGTTGTTTTTTTGAGAGCTAAATGTATAGAACAAAAGAAACCAAACATTTTTAACTCAGACAAAGAATATCTTAGTCAATAGAAAATTATTTATATTTACTAATGAAAAAAACAAAAAAACATTCAAAACCAACCTGGATCTATTTGAAATAAAATGCTACCTGTTTTAACAACTTCCATCAAGCATTTCTGAAAACTCACAAAAAGTATTTTACATTGAGAAATGTAGCTCTCTGTTTAATGCAGATTTTCTTCTTTTTTTTACTTTGGCCACATGGGATGATTTTCAAACATTATTAGTCTGTTTAAAATAATGCCATGGTATTGTTATTGGAATAAAGTCCAGATTTTAGCAAGGACTCTCAAACACCTTCATTTTGTTGCTTAATCCAAATAAATCACATAACACATGCGCATTTAAGGTTAAGTTCACAAACTTCTTTAATGTTGTTGCAGGGGCAGGGTCAAACCAGTTCATTTTAACTGATTCTAGGGGTCTAGCAGTAATCAAGTCTAGTTCTAGCAAGTGAAACTGAAAAAAAAATGTGATGATCATTGATTATCTTTTCTTAAATGACAGAGGAAGTGTTAAATATCTTATCAAGGGCCAAGTTAGAATGGATAGATGTTTTGCTTCCATAATGAAATTATCATTTGAAACATCCAATTAAATAGCAAGATTAGAGAACTGCTGTTCCCAGATGCTCAGACAGACTGTATGTGTAAAGCTGGGAGAGACACCCAAAAAGACATGCAACTATGATGCTGCATAAGGTTGTTGTGCAATATGTTGACTCTGGTAGGCTTAATACAAATGCACACTGCACTTTTCTGTCATGGAAGGCAATGCACCAAGCAGTAACAGCAGAAACACTTGTGTATCTTTTGATCAACATCTGGTATGCCCACACCTACTATATTGTTCTAAAAGTTTTTTATGCTGGTGCAACACAAGACAACAGAGACATTCTCTTGCATGTCTATCAATTGTCAAGGAAGCTCTTTCTAGATTTTGGCTTTGTGTTACGTATAAAGGGGACATGTATACTGCTGACAACTGGTTGCTGTGCTCATCATTGCAACATTTCATTGTCAGGATCATGATGGATTTACAGCTTTTATCCCATAAGTCATATTTTTTTCTTCAACTTTGACTTGTTTCCCTTTCTTCTTTATGGTCAAGTTGTGCTTTAACAAAAACAACTGGTGCTTCTTTTACATTTTCACAGCTTGTCTCGTCTAAAACAGTACCTTCAAATTACATTCAGGGTTACAAATATTCCTTTCAGCGTTTGTGTCTCCTACACATTGTCTCTGTGAATACAGAGTGTGGAAATTCAGCCTTGCGTGTGGTTTATCTTTGGTGCTATATGGATGTCACTGTCAGGGAAAATCACTGACAGCACAACATGAAAATATTCTGGCCTTGCAAATCTCAAACATACGTTGTCATTCTAATGTTGGGGTTGATGCATATTATATTTTGAAGATTTCGTCATGGCATCAGCCATAAGAAAGTCTTACAAACATTTATTACAAAACACGACACTGAAAGCAACAGTTTTGAGAAAAGTAGGTTGGGCAAGTTTTTGACAGCTAAGATATTTCTGAGGAATAAAAGATGTCTTTCAAGGGAGAACACATAATAACCCCTGACACTCCTTTCACTTTGTGCCAACTACATATTTATTCCTCACTTTTCTTTTTCGTCATGCTCTTTGTTTGCAGTTGATTCGCAGGTGAAGGGGTTGACCTCAGCACACCAGCCACTAACCCATCGGGCTTTTGCCAAAGTGCACAAAAAACTGGCAACCTTCTTTATCTTATTCTACTGCTCTTACACACTCAATCTCCATTGTCAACTTTGTCTGATTTCAGCCTCCTTCCCTTTCCTCCCCTTTAATATTCCCCATTCCCCATACCTCCATTCACTCTTCTCTTCCCTGCCCTGCTGTCTGGAGCTATATATTTCTATAAAGGTTGGCTGCAGCTGCCTTGAGTTTACAACTTTTTTAGCTTTCACTTTCTCTTTATATCAGAGATATATCTTTCCTGCTCCATATCGTCAATTTCTATTATATACAAAATGTACAATGGAGAACACATATTTTAAAACTTTGTAACTCCGCGGCCCGAATGGCTTCCTCTGGCCGGACGACAGACTGGCAGACGTCCCCTGGCGGGATGTGGGACCGACGGACGGCCTGAAAATCCTCTCCCGAGGACCCAGAGGTCCAGCGGATGACTGAACGGACATCCCTTTGCAGGACGTGAGACTGACAAACGTCCCCTCTCGGGATGCGGGACGGGGGCGGACTGCCCGGATATCCTCTCTTGGGGACCTGAAAACGAGGACTAGGTCTGGGAACCTGGAGACGAGGAGCAGGTCTGGGAACCTGCAGACGACGCCTCAGCGTCGGGTCCTGAACACTCAAGAGGGGTGCAGGCACAGGGGCCCGGAGGCGGGGAGCAGGTTTGGGAACCTGGAGACGAGGAGCAGGTTTGGGAACCTGGAGACGACGCTGAGGCGTTGGTGCCGAACAGGCTGATGCAGACGCCAACTTCGGTTCCGAACAGGCTGATGCAGATGGCATGGGCGGAGCCAGAGCACAGCTCGGTGTGTAGAACCAGCGATGAGCTGACTGCTGCGGGAAGGGCTGGTGATGGGCAGATTGGAGAGAGAACAGCTGTTAGCGTGCTGTCGACAGGCTCCTCCACCCTGGAAGCACGCTTGCCTCGACAGCGCCGACCTCTGCGGCGGGATGGTGGAGAAGGGTCGTTCCTCCATGACCCGACGTCAGCGTACCGCTGACTGGGTCTCACAGAGGCCGATCTGCTGCTACGGGAAGTGATCCGAGGGGCAGTTCATCTCCCACACCTCCTGGTAGACCTGCTCAGCCTCACTCCGCAGCGCGGCAAGGTCCTGGGCGCGGAACACCCTCCGAAAATGAGGAAGCACCTTTATGATCTTCTCAGATATGGAGAGTAGCATAGGCGCGTGAGGAGAGGCGGAGATCCTGGATAGATTAGCCCAGACGTCCTTCTTCAGGGCAGTGATCTCCTGGGCGACAGCTTCCGCTGGGTCCATTTTTTCGGGCTGGATCATTCTGTCAGGCTGATGTTGCATGGAGGACAAAGGACCCAGGTGCAGAAGCAGAGTTCACATAGGGTTTAATTGACTGCAGCAACATAAGGTGAGACGACACACAACAGGTACGACATGCGACAATGATCCAGCCAGGAATGAAGCGCTCGCTGGATCTTAAATAGGCGGAGACAAGGAGGAACAGGTGAAAACAATAGGAAGTGAACACAGGTGCAAACGATAGGAGGTGAGGAGGTTCAGACAGGACAACACAGGTGGAGGTGATGATGAGGGAGTGACAGGAGCTGAGTCTAATCATGACAGAAACTGCTAAGTCAATCCCTTCATCTGGATGGCATTAAATTGGCCTCTGGTAATAGTGTAAAGAACCTTGGTGTAATTTTTGACCAAGACATGACATTTAAATCCCATATCAAACAATTTCCAATATTTCTTTCTATCACCACTGGAATATTACTAAAATCAGAAACATGCTGTCCAGGATTGATGCTGAGAAATTAGCTCATGCATTTTTTACTTCAGTGCTGGGCTACTGTAATTCCTTATTATCAGGAAGTCCACAAAATGCAATTAATTAAAAGCCTTTAATTGATTATTATTATTATTATTATTATTATTATTATTATTATTATTATTATTATATTATTCCGATAATTATTAAAGAGCAAGATTACATTTCTCCTGTTTTAGCTTCATTGGCTCCCTGTTAAGTCCAAAATACAGTTTAAGATCCTCCTTACAATGAGTCTCCATCACACATCAGATATCTGATAGTTCCAAATGTTCTCAACAGAGCACTTCGCTCACAGACTGCAGGTTTACTGGTAGTTCCAAGGATTTTAAAAATTTGAAGGGGATGCAAATCTTTTAGTATCAGGATCCTCTCCTGGGGAACCAGCTCCCGGTTTTATTCTGTAAGGCAGACGGAGCATGTCTATTGTTAATCCATCCATCCATCCATTTTCTGAACCATTTAATCTTCAAGGGGTTGCCTGGTGCGTCCTCGCTGAGAGCCGGAGAGAAGCTTATTCTCCATCTCTGATACACCCGACAATAGCAGAGCCATCTGAGTATTTCTGCAGATGACAGGTCTCCGTCTTATACTGGAAGTCTGAGGTGTACAGCGTGAAAAGGAATGGTGAGAGTACAGTCCCTTGTGGTGCTCCTGTGCTGCTGACCTGCTGGTTTGACACACATTCTTTCAGTCTCACAAACTGTGGTCTGTTTGTCAGGTAGTCATGATCCAGACCTCAACTACTAGAGGGACGTTTTTTGAAAAAGAGTGGACTGCCATGCCTTAGCAAAAACTCAACTTGCCAACAGCATGAGTTATTGTCAAGCCGTAGATGATGCTAATAGACACACAAGAAGTTAATAAGACATTGACATTCTATTTTATTTTATACCAGTTTTATACTGTTTTTAGTTTTGCTCAAATAAATTACATATGTAATTGAGAAATTTCTATTTCATCCATCTAAATAAATGCCCAACTTTCAAGACATAGTACTATAGACTTAATTTTTAACTACACCAATTAAAATGAATTGAAACTTCACTCATTTTCTTGAAAAAAAAATGAAATTGCATTGTTTTATTATACTGTGTTGTTGTTCTATACTCCAGCAGTTTAATAAGCACTGCCCACCTGCCCATCATTCTCAAATAATGTGTCTATTACATGCTGGAAAGATGTTGACTATCTTAGTAATTAGGACATGGCTGACAGGTGAGGCTGCACCTGGCTTTAGAAAGCTCATTACAGGTTATTAATGAGGTGCCATATTACAAAATTAGAGAATTTTTCAGCCCTGTGAACAATATATCCTCATCTGTTGTGCTGGTTGAGGGAGCAAGTAAGCTTGACCTGACAGGTTGAATTCAATGAGTATCTGAAGGATCAGAAGTTAACTAATAAACTCTGCTTTAAGAATCCCCTTCTAGATTGCCCCCCCTCTATCTATCTATCTATCTATCTATCTATCTATCTATCTATCTATCTATCTATCTATTAGGGGTGTGCAAAGCAGGCGGAATTTGTAATTGTATCTGCATTCGAGTAAAATTCCAAATAGGTGCAAAAATCTTTTTTTTTTCACATTACACTTTTAATTTATGTTATATTTAATAATCCATTATAATAACCATGGATATGCAGTCTTTGTTGATGTTTTTCACATCCAGCAATCAACATGTAACAAGGGATCTCATTGAAAAGAACAATCAGCACAAAAGCACATATGTCATCCAACAGGGGCAGAACATCGGTCTGATGAGGATTTAGTGCTTGTAGAGGGATTGATTCTTGTTGGGGGCAGACAGTTCCAGGAGAGGATGCTATAGGTGCACGTCATTATGCATTGCAGATGCTGACAGACATTTGATATCTCTGAACAGTGACTCAGTGAAGACAAAGTAAGTGAAACGTTCTAAAATAACTCTCACAACAACACAAGCCTTGTTTGAACCTTTTAACTGAACGTTAACTCTCTCAACAGCCTATTGTCTAAATTACTGACCTAACAGAAATAAATAAAGTGCATGGAGCGAACATGAACCCGACTGCAGACGTTAATACTAATGCAGCATAAAGGAATGATTTCCCAATCAAACTGCACCTCCCAGTTGAGGTACAAAAATCTATTCAACAAAAGTAGATGCAGTTAAGTATTTTTTTCGCTCAGCCAAGCCTTTGTGTAGCTGTGTGGAACAGCTGTTGTGACAGACACCTACCTCTCCCTCCATCCCCCTCTACGACTTGTAAAAGTCTCTCACTTCTCCTCCGGGGCACATGCACTGCAGACTCATGAGGAAACGCACCATTTTGATAAAAATATGTTTGATATGTTTTAAAGTATTAATTCAAAATAAGTATTTGTAAAAAACGCATTATTTGTGCCTTTCCAAATACTGTATTGGGTTCGGCTCCACCCCTAGAATATTTATATATATATATATATATTAGTGATGCGTGGGTCGTCTCGTAACCCACGGACCCCGCGGGTAACCCGCGGGTCGGGTTGGGGCGGGTAAATAAATTGTCACTTTATTTGCGGGGCGGGTTGGGGCGGGTCATTAAAAACAAAATTAAATAAAAAATCCATGTATGTTGCGTGTAATTCCCTATAGCCCATATTAAATATTTGGGAATATCTATTTTTATATTTTATTAAGTTCGTTGATAAGGTTACGTCACGTGACAAGTCACGAAAGCGCCAAGCAGCTTCCGCTGCCAGTCACAACAAAAATAGCTAATAATATCTTACGTTTTAGCTACTGTGGTCTAATGTATGTGTAAAAGGTTAAATATTGTTATATTTTATTTTTAGTTGACGAAGCTCAGCGAGTCAAAAGAAAAAGAGATGAGTTTAGTGAGTGGGAGGATGATAGTGAAGACGTTGCCGAGAGAGACGAGGTTCAGCGCTACATTGAGGGCCAGTTCTTCTGGGACGGAGAGGACATTCTCAGCTTCTGGGAGTCGCAGTCAATCGCCTTTCCTGTGCTTGCCAAGGTGTCAAAAATGATTCTCTGTATCCCAGCCACAAGCGCATCAAGCGAGCGCACATTCAGCTCTGCTGGCCGGGTGCTGGAGTCCAGGCGAAATAGATTAAACCCCGGTACAGTGGATGCCATTCTTTTTTTCCACAAGGAACGTAAAAACGCTAAATGAACATTTCCGTGTGATAAAAAAGAAAAATAAATAAATGACAGTGATTCTTTAGCGTAGGCGCAGTACGCCTGCCCTATACACATCTAAAATAAAAAAATGTTTAGCCTAGATTACAAACGCTGCTTTGTAAATGTTTAAAATGTGTATCATTCTTGTTATTAATGTGACCTGATTTATCGTTCATATTCATAATCATATGTTGTTGCCAGTTTACACGGCGATGTTTCCAAATACTTTCAGGCTGAAATAAAGGTTGTTTACATTTGAATTACAGTGCCTAGTATGTCTATTAAATGGTTGCGGGTGCAGGGCGGGGCGGGTTGTAAAAATAGATACAGTGGTCGGGGCCGACTGGGGCGGGCCGAATAATTTCATAAAAGCGGGACCCGCGGGTTGGAAAAATATCCGACCCGTGCATCTCTAATATATATATATCTCCATGGTGTATCCTGCCTTTTGCCTAAGATGCCTCTGACACCAGTCTCACCATGAGTAGGTACAGATAATGGATGGAAGGAAGGAATAATCTGACCTTCTTTAGGATAACATCCACACATAACCTGAGACAGCAGTGAAAAGTTGTTCTTTTAGCATGTTCAACAAAATAAGCTGAAAGTGATTTAAAAAGAAATACATTATACTGTAGGTTCAGGGTTTAAGTGATTGTACAAAAAATAGCCTTATAAACCTTCAAAGATTGCAGACTAATGTCTGATATCTAAGGCTGGAAGGATGGTCAGAACTGCTGCACTTGATAACAAGGATTTGATTTGTGGAGTTGGTCTCTAACTTAGCTTTAGGGACAGAGCTGTGGATTATCAGCAAGGGCCACAGTCGAGTAAAAAGCAGGAAACAGGAAGATGAGACACAGTAGAGTGAAATCAAAATGGAGGAACACAACAAACGAGCATATAACAAGCATGACAGCAAACATGGTGATAAGAGTATGGTGTGCTGGGATCCAGGAAACCATTTGCTGGATGCAATATTCTCCCAGACTCGAGGGAGAACACATGGGGAGAAATGGCATGTCCCTTTATAGAACTACGAGAGTAAAGCAGCATGATTTACAAGGACCGACCTGTATCATGGCATGGTATGCCTTACTTAGCAGCTGCTAATGATTATTAAAAATCTGTGTGAAAAGTAGGAGTTAAATTTTTGTGTAAAAATTGTGTAGTCTTGAAATATAAAAACAAGGCCTTTAAATCCTCTGATACCAAAGTAAATGTATGACACAGTCTGGAGGTAATGGAAAATAATAGCCATAAACTTTTAGGAATTTCAGGTATTTTTAGCCAACATTTACACTCGTATATCATTCTAAACATGATTGAATAGCATATACAGAAAACAAACCTAAGTGACAGAGACCCAGCCCCATAACCCACAGGGTTAAAGAGCTTTGGCCTAAGTTTTTCTCTAGTTGTTATTTGTCCTCACATTTCTTGTTCCCTGAAGTAACAATTTGTAACTATAAGTAGGTGGCCATAATGTGATGCTGGGCATTTTAATTTGTTAATCAAGGTCAGAAAGCTGCAACCTTCTGTTTTTAACAGGCTAGATCAGCATAACTCAAATAGAACTTTTAGACATACCCATGTGAGAGGCATCATTTGTTCTGCAGATAATTTATGGTTTAGCACTTTTTACAAGACTTACTGTGAGAAATATGAAATATAAAACAGCTGATTAATTAGATCCACAGAATAATTTACTGATGTGTTTACAATAAAAGCAGACTCTAGTGTATGAGCTGATGCGTTTTGCTGAGTTTATATTACATCAGACAACCTTTGAGCTGTTTTATGATTTTTTGTGATTTTCATCTAGAGATGGACAGTATTAAATATAAACTATAGTGGTTCAAAGTCTTAGTATGAGCGGAATTTAACTTGATATGTTAATGTCAATTTTTATAGATGTATGAGTGCTTTTTGGGAAATTAACTTCAATTTTTAAACACCTTTCAAAGTAAGAGGTACTTATTGCAGTATGCAAAGGCTTCAGCATGAGCTCTGATTGTGTTTGTGAGAGAGACAGGTGTTATGGAAGTTAATGAAGGCCGGAATGAATGTGTTAAAGTTCGAGTATCCTGTCTCAAACCGGAGCACAGCAGATGATGAATGCGCTTCAATCATTTTAAGACAAGCCTTCATCATTTATGGGAGCTGTCGGACAGTTATCAGGGCTCAGAAAAGGCATTTGGAGAGAAGGGCCTCATCTATAATTGAATATTGAGTTCAAAAGTGTCACCTAAATCTGCCCGTCTAAATTTCAAGGGGGGATATCCCCACCGGCACAAAACATGGAGGCTACTGACAGCACTCATCAATCTAAAGTTCAACGTCTGTGTCAATAGACACGATCAACAGTAGGAAGTTGTTCATTTTTAACAAGGGGAGCTCCTTTATAAGCCAGCACTGCAGGTGTCTTACAAAACCTTGCCTTCTGAAAGTATGCTTTTTTTGTATTTCTGCTCTACTAATTTGGAACCGACTTCAAGAAAAATGAATGTGCACATGCTCCTTTTGATCACACAATACTTTTAAGTTGCTGCAGAATCTCTTAGACACTGTTGGCATTCTTTCATAGCTACTTTTGAAAGCAGAAACAAAGGCTTTAACCTTTGGGTTTGCCAACTGGGCAACCTTTATATTTGCTGGAGGACAAGATTGCCAATTTTACAAAAAAACACCAAGCCTCATCAAAAAAGAAAGACATCAAAATGTAACAACAGATAAGGCTAATCCTTTAACTTTGTCACACATGCTTGTTGTCCTTTTTCAAAATCCACAGTGGATTCTCTATCTTATAAATGTCTTCACCTTAAACTATGTACATCAAGGTCTAAGTCCTCGCCAGTGGTTTATAAGGGAGGAAAGAAAGAGCTCTAATCTATTCTGGCGTAATCACGCTTTGACCTGGTTAATGGAGGCAGCATACCCCAGGGCAAGATGTAATCAGAAAGACAGTTAATAAAATGAACAAGTCTGCTTTACTGATCTTACTAATGTCCCTGACCCTCCCCAAGGAACAAGATCTACACACACAGAAGCTAACACTTTCACACGTATGTGTCCTCACATTGCTCATGCATCACACAAAGTTTGCTATATCACAAAACAAGGGAGCCATTTAGTGTTAACACAAACATAAACAAACATAACAGTAACAAGGAACATCGCAAACAATTATAGAGTATTAAATTAATCAGTGCCCTTTAGAAAATGTCTCATCTATAAGCTCTAAACCTCATTGACTCTTAGCATTTCAAAGCAACATCTGTCTGTTTGTGTACACATTGCTTACAACTGGAGGGGGACTGTCTTTGCCTGGGGTCATGCATATCATCTCCATAGAGCTGTCTCATGACTCCATAACCAGCTGTCAGTCACATGCTACAATAACTGACAGAGCAAATAGGAATGTCAGTAAATATGGGGCTAAATTTACAATAATTGAATTAAGCACACAGATGTAAAATGTAGATTTGTGTGTGTGTGTGACTAAATGCAAGCACATATTATTAAGGGATTATTTGTAGCAAAAAAAAAACTATGTTAGGCCTGAACACAAAATAAACAAAATAAATCATTCTAAAAAAAATGCAAGGTTTTATGAAAGTTTCTACTTTGAGTAACTCTTCAAAAACTTTTTTTCTCAATAACCCACCGTGTTTTTTTTACCATTATATGTCCTTTTAACATTCAAATACATGATGCTTAAATTTTTCTGTATTGTTTTGGTGCATTTCTGATTCCTTCCAAAAAACTGCAAATCCCGTTGGACACAAATAAATTGCCTCTTTTCCATTTACTGCTGTTTGTAACATTATCATTATCAACACCGTATGGTTGCTCCACATTCACCGACAATTCCATCTATAACTTTTTGAATTATGTTGCTAGTTAACAAGAAAAGAAACTAGAAAAGCACTCCAAGATTGGTGGTACACTGCTGGGTGATATGGTAAACTGTCAACTCAATATAATTGTGTGTGGATTTAAGTTTATTCATGAATTTTTGACATGGAGAACACCTTAATTACTGGTATTAACTATTTGCAGTGCGCTATTTGCATGGCCATTTGAAATATATATTTAAGTTACACACTCAATTTAAATTCAAAAATACTTTGTTGACATACTTTATTGATCCAAAAAGAAAAATAAGTGTTGTTTTAGCTCATACTATTTTATTATTCAAAAACCCTGCACATTTACAGATGAGGTAGATGCTGAGCTAGTTCCAGAACTGAACCCGCTGAAGAATGAGTTCAAGTTATTGGCTCTGTCCAGGTATCTATCTATCCTATCCTACCTGTGCTAAAAGCCTGTGATCTTTTTCATTCTTGACCAGAAATCTCTGATATTGTTCTTCTTTAGTTCACTCTCTAACTTCTTCCGGTGTGCCTTGTTGCTGTCTCTGATCTTGACCTCAAGTTACTTCTGTATACTCCCCAATAATTCCCTGTCCCCCCCCCCCCCGAAGGCTCTTTTTTCCTGTTAAACAGTTCCTTCAGCTCACTAGTGATCCAGGGTTTGTTATTAAGGAAGCATTTCACTGTTCTGGTGGATATGATGTTGTCCACACAGAAGTTTATATAGTCACTCACACTCAGTACTGACATTGATGTCTTCTTTACGGGCTTTGCAAAGAGTTGTCCAGTTTGTGTTCTCCAAAAAACTCTGCAGGACTTCTTCAGCTTCATGTGGCTATTTTTTCACAGTTTTCTTTGTCACAGGTTGCCTTTGAACAAGTGGTTTATGTACTGAGCAGAGAAAAATGAGACTTAGAGCCGATTGCTCCAGAGGAAGTCTTGCTTTAGATCATATATGCATCCTTTAAATTAGCATAAAACAAATTCAAGGTCTTGTTTTCTCTTTTGGACCAGCTGACAGACTGTTGAAAATTTGAATGTGTAGAAGAGAGTGAGGCATGATTAAATTCACCAGATATTGCCACTGATGCATTGGGTTACTTGGTCTGTTGTTTAACGACACCAGAAGTGATGACATCACATGTATTGTCAACAATGGCTGATGTGAAACGTAAAAAACCTCCAAAATAAGACTGGTAAACTCTCATTGGTAAATAATATGCACAAAAAGCGTTCAATATCTGGTGTGCAGAGACAACACTTCATAGTAATTTTATTTCACTGCTCCTCTTATCTGTCTGCTCAAATAGTTAGAAAGCCTGGCAAAGAGATGGAGTTGGGGATGTGATCCTGCAACCACGTATCAGTGAAAGACATAACACTGCATGCCCAATACCTTGACTGAGTCCTTGTAAGGGCTTGGAGTTCATCCATCGTGTTAGCCCGTGATCTCACATTGCCCATAATGATGGATGGAAGAGATGTTTTTAACTTCCTCTTTCTTTGTCTCCTTTTTGCTCCTGCTCTGCATCCACGCCTCCTCCCTCTCAAATCAACACAGATTAGAGGCTTCAGTTTAGGTATTATTTCAACATTTGCAATAGTAATCAACTACTCCCAAACAGGAAGACTCCTTGCTGCCATGGTTACACATCTTAACAAGTTACCAAAAGTGAGAAATTAACAGCAAAGTTTATTCCAGCTTTGCTGCAACAAAAACTAGAAAGAATACTAGCTTAAAAAAGGCAATCTTTCCTCAAGAAAACATAACCAATGTCAGAAAAAAATATGAAGCCAATAGAACCACTCCAGCATGCAGTCACCCAGAGCAGTGCAATTGTAGAACAATTAAGACAATTGTTCTAGAATTAATAATTAACAGATTTAGAATTTTACTAAGAAAAGCTGTGTTTCAGTAAGCTGAATTACAGATCTGTAAAGCTTTTGGCAACAGCATTTTTTTTGCAAAACAAAGGTATATAAACTTTTGGAAAAAAAATATTTATAAAAATCTGCATATTAAGAAAAATTATGATATTAACAATACACAATTGTCCTCATCTTGTTCCTTATATGGGAAATACTTCACCCATTTGGTGGATTACAGTGATGCATCAAGGTGATTGGTAGGGAGTGACCTCAAACTGGACCACAATAGTCGGGTGCTTAACTGAAGTTCTGTTGTGTCCGGAAGCTCTGACATTCCCAAATGCCAAAGCTTCTGTCATAATTCCCAAAGGTCCTTCCTGAGACATCATTTCAATGTAAATGATGGTGTGAGATCGTGTTCAGTGTGCAGAACTCTCCCTGGATTGTGAAGCAGAGTTACTAAATGAAATATCACTGCTTAACATCTTTCAATCAACTGCATGAATGCATGCTAGCACAACAAAATGAATACAGTCATAAGGGTGGAATTAGGGCACACAATGTTAACAGTGATGGAGTTAAACACTATTGGCACTGCAAATTATTAATGACATGAGATTATTTAGTTGAAGTGAAGATGGAGCTTGTTAAAAATAATTATTTTCAACAAACAAATAACACATCATCTTAAGACACAAATAAGACATAAATAAAATATGTTTCATCAGTAGAGAGTATAGTTAATTGTCTAACATAACAGTTTTTTAAAATATTTAATGTGTATTCTGAGAGAAAATTCTTGTCAAATGGAAAGGTTCTTATGCAGTATTTAGAGCTTTTAAGGGAAAGTTCTTTTTTTTTTATCCTATTTTTAGCAATTATTACAGTCGTTTGAGAGAAGTTTTTTCCAGTCTTGTTCAACGTATATCTATATAATGGGAGTCGGTGGGGGTAGGAGATTTCCTACCTGAAATAAGACATTATCTGCCTATAATAAGGCATTATCTGGCCCAAAACTTCTATTTATAACCAACGTTTCTTTTCAGACCATAAGAATAATCCTAAAATTCCTTTTTCCACTATAGATTGAATCTTTGGCCGTACTACTAATACATTTAAAAAAAAACGCTAAAACTATCTGTCTGATGAGTTTGCAGACCAATTCAGAGGGAAGGTACTGGACTTTCTACTGGATAAACTGCCTTTGACACAGTAGACCACATTATTCTTTTAACTCGTTTAAAACATATTGGCCTCTCAGGTGCATTTCATGAATGGTTTACATCATATCTCACAGACAGGACTTTTATGGTAAGTTGAGATACTTGCTCGTCTAAGGTTCACAAGATCACATGTGGTGTTCCCCAGGGTTAAATTTTAGGCCCAGTGCTTTTTATTCTGTAGATGCTCCCTCTTGACAGTGTTATCAGAAGACATGGAGTTAACTTTCACAGTTACACTGATGATACACAGTTATAGATCTCCATGTCTCCTGATGAAACGTCCAATGGATGCCCTTTTTAACTGCATTTTAGACATCAAATACTGGATGGCAGAAAACTTTTTCCAGCTCAATGAGGACAAAACTGAAGTTTTAGTTATCAACCCTAAGGCTCAGAGAGAGAAACTTTTACCAAAACTATGATCACTGTCTTTTAATCCATCTTTACAAGTGCAGAACCTGGGCATTGTTTTTTGACTCTGAGCTGACTTATATGTGGGGTTAATTTTTATTCTGTAAAGCGTTTTGAACTGAATTTCCTTTGTTTGAAAGGCTCTTTATAAATTAAGTTTGATTTGAATGTTTGTTATTAATCGTTAGCACTACTCCCCTCGGAGTCTAGAGCATCTCGGAAGTGCTCCTTTGTTCTCTTTTGGGGTGATTTAGAGGCTTATAATACAACTACACCAACACGCAATTTCAGTTACGTCACCGCCATGCCCCATCCTAGTTGCACTCTGAGCAGGACTTTCACTGTGTGCTCTACAGGGGTCGGCTAGACAAAACTTGCAACTGCAGACATTGACATGGTTTGTGTGAGTTTGTTTCCAAATTGCAGTAATCGAATGACCAATTGGACTGATTTCAGCGTTCAAAGTCTGCAGTAAGATTTAAAGTCTGAAAAACTGAAATACCCATGCAGGTTTTCTACAAACTGATATTTTAATTTAAAGACTGTCGGACCACATTTTGCTTGGGACTGAAAATGTCCTAGATTCCAGTCTGCTGGAAAACCCCTTAATGTATACATGTATACTCTCACAATTCCCACTACTTAGTTTTCAAATTTTTTTTTCACCTTCATGGCACTATATTCACAATCCCTCCCTCTGTCCAAAGTTTTTTATTTTTTATTTCATACTGTATTATTCCTTCTTTTTTACCTTTTCTAGAGTTAAACTTGCTGATATTGTAGGTAAGGTTCATGTTCCTCTCTCAGTACATTGATTTATTATTTGGCCAGGCAACCAACATACATTTCAGATTTGTGCTTAAACACACACAAACACACATACTCACTCTACAGTATGCAGAATAATAACAGGGAAATTTAATGACATGCACCAGCGTGCTTTGCAATATACTGAACGGTGGCATGAAAAGGTGATGGACTGTCACGACCTTCAGGGTGGTTAGCAGTAAACAGTGAACAGGAATCAGACAACAGGGAGATAGTGACAGAAAGATCTACAGTAATTGGACTGAGGGCTGAAAGAATGAAAGAAAACATTGACATTAAATCACTGTTGAGGGGTCAGGGAGCTGAATACAGCAGATTTGTTACTAACGAGGCACAGCAACAAACAATTGATGTTCTGAACCGATGTTTAGATATATCCACACCAATAAGGTGCTGTGATACCAGTTGGCAACTGAGCTGAAAGTTTAGATAATAAAAACAAGGAACATAGAAAAACTTCAAAGACTTTATGCCAGTCTGTGAAGTATTTGTCCATTCCTCCTGTATTCATCTCCTTCATCTGCCTCTTCTTATTTCTTCTCTGCTGTGTTGCTACATAACAGATGGACAGCACTGAAGAACAAGGCTAATACAGCATAATGGGAAACACTAACCAAACTGCTTCACATTTAATTTCCACCTTCTGAGACTGTCTTTGTTCTCTTTTAGCGTCCTTATCTGTTAGCCTTTTTTCTGTCTTGCTCTTTACTTGTAAAACTTTTCTTCAAGACTCCATTCATCTTTTGATTCCTTCTCAATTATACCCTTATATTTTTTTTCCAAAACGGACCATTTGATAGCGTTAAATATAACCTCTCACTTTCCCTGAAATTGTTGTTTTTTGAGAATGATAAAAACACACATAAAGGTGCTCGAATAGGCAATCTCCTCACAAATTAATGCATACTCAAATTTCAGCCTAATTCCAAAAACTATTTCCAACACTTCTACAGTGGGAGTAATACAGACTTATTGAGATGAAGCATAGCACCTGAGGTTTAGAAAGAGGGCATGATTGTCTGCTCTGCTGGCACCCTGTTTTTTTTTTTACTTTTCAGAGACCAAAGCCCAAAAGCAACAGCAGCTAACCACCATGGGAGACAGAAGGAGGGAAAGATAGTTCAAGTCAACGGCTCTTGCAATTCATCATAGCCCTCTAAAGGCAGACTCTGCAGTTAGGCAATCACGCCCTAGAAGAAAAATAGGTATCTGGAGTCAAGTTGTGCGAAAAAGGGAGTTGCTGGTCAGCTTAACTTAAATCATTCCTGAAAAAGAACTTAAAATTCATCTGATGACACAGAACTACACTTTTGCATTCTTGTTTCAAACAAATTCATTAAAAGCAGTCTTTATAAATGAATGAAGTGTGTGTCGATAAATAACATTTATCGACACATAGTCATAATATGCAATTATGCAGTTTATGAGAGTTAAATTTTGATGACTGATGGGCTGAAACAGCAAATACTTACTACTGGATTCACTTAAGTACTTCTAAAATGGGAACAAATCATCAAAATGTATTTTATATGTGACTTATTTAAATTACTTAAATAGGAGGTAAATATGAAGTTACAGGGATTACAGTTACTCTAAATAAAAAGTAGCATCACAACAGAGCAAGACTGGATGGTACACATATGTAGGTAGCCTGTACCCTGCTACTAATGTTTGTGTTAGCCTGTCCTAATGAGCATTTTATTGTTTTATTTTTTTAAGTAAAAATACAGTTATGTTTCAAATAAAAGCAAACCAGCAAAATTCACAACAGATCATCGACAGTTGTTTGGGATTTTATATTTTACATGGTAAATAATTTACAAGAAATAGTCAACTATGTAGAATAGCAAAAAATAAACCAAGTCCAACCGTCATGATGCATGTTCTACTGTTTCTGGTAGCTGAATCAACGATTGTAAAGGACACGTTCAAGCAAACAAATCGGTAATAAAGCCACTGCTGAGAAAAATACATTTAGAATCTGAAGAGGTTACAAATTCAAATAACACACTAACTGGCCATAAGAGAAATGTCAAAACAATCTTTCGACTAATAAAAGCAAGACTGCTCATTTTATGTCAGCACAATTTGTTAGATACTCAAATTCTCCACGAAGAAGGTTATCTCTAATTAATATGTTCTTAAACATACATATTTACACTGAAATGTGAAACCCCTGCATTGTTTATTGGATTTTGTGTTTTAGTTATATTCATATCTGTTTGTTGGGGCCATTTTCTCTTTTAGTTTACCAATTTTCCTTATTATTTTGATTTTGACTTAGCAGTTTAGTTGAATGTTACTAGCCTAGTTCGAGTTTCTTGACTAAGGCATTTTAACTGGAAGTTGAAGTGTTTTGTTATTTAAGTCGTATTTTGGAGAGAGGTTGTTTAAGTGCACTCTATATTTGTGAATGGGCTTGCTGTTTGCAAAGACCAGAGGGCAAATTCACTCATTAAACAATTTCTCTACAACACCACACCTCACAAGGCAGGTATTCTTTCAATAATACTAACTGACAGGGCCCGAGGGCTTCAGGGCTAATAATTTCTGATAATCAGAGGGTGCCCTGACTTTGATTAAATGCAAACTTATTTATAATAGCCTTTGGTACGTATTAATAGTTATACATAGCCAAACCAAACCTCATGTTTAGTTTGGCTATATTAAAACAGAATTTTGGGGCCTAACACTATGGAGATGGGGTTTGTTTTATTTTTCTGTTTAACACAATGGTGTCAAGCCTATTAATTTTCATTTAGGCTACTTGACGAGGTCATGTTGCCCTGAAATGGGAGTTTCAGCAATACTACATTAAACACAACAGTAAGTAACCTGTGTCTTGTTTCCTTGCCAACAAGAATAATGCCAAATGTTTAATTTGTGGTGTAACATAAAACTTTTAGCAAATACAAAGGGTTTGTGGGGTGTTTTCTAATTGGGGTAGACTGTAATACCTGTCAACCTGTATACCAGAAATCTGTCAACTCCATGAAAGAGGACATTTAGCAGGTCTTAGAAACAATGTTTACACAACTAAATATTAGGTTAGTGGCTTTCAGAAAAGCTCTCTTTTTTTCCTGTTCTTGATATGTTATGAAAAGTCCAACACCACAATTTCTCAGTTTTTTGCAGAATGATAACAAATCTATACATTTTTTTTACGTGCAATTGAAAGGGCAGTATTGTCAATGTGTTTAAGTGTATATACATAAAAGTTTTTATATGGATTTTAAGGTTAACTTAGTTAACTTACTTTTTATAAACACTATGTTAACAAAACTGTAATTTAGACTAAGTGCTTACCCACTTTAGAATGGAAATAAACACTAAATTCTCATCTAAATTATATATAGATGTCTACCTTTATACTTGGGCAAATTTGGTCAAAAAGATGACAGTTGTTTTAGACTTTTAAAATGGACATGCACACAATATCTACATCTAAGTTTGGGTTTAGTTTGTCCTCAGCACTGATTCTGATTTACATGTACCCTTATGTTAAAACTATGTCTTTTGGTAGATGTCTTTGAGGTAAGACTTTCTGTGGAGTGGGTAATTATCATTGCAAACAAAGATTTGCTTTTTGATGGAGTGAAACAGCTGTTGTTTGTGCTCATGTTTTCAAATCTTATTCTTTTTTCTGATGAAGAGCGTTGTCTTTTGCCCCTTTTTACTGCAGCTCAAGGTACCTTCAAACAGACTACATCCTATTCATGGCATCATCTCCTAAGCAGATGATACATTTGCTTTATTGAGGAAATAGATGCAAGTCTGTTTTGTAGGTGGCTTACTAACAAGACTTCATTTTGATGCAAATGAAAGGAAGGGTATTATGTTAAGCATCTATGGGTATTGAGGAACTGTGACGATATGCTTAAAATAAACTGAATTGGAAGCATATCACTGGGAATATTTTATTTTAATAAAATCAGGATATTTGTATAAAATCTGATAATTTGTCCATTTGGTTACATCACAAAAATAAATAAATGCATAAATAAATAAATAAATATGCCTAAAGTACAAAGAATGGACAACAAGAATAGAGGGACAAAGATAAAAGCTTTTGAATTGAATGAGAGAAGGAAACAAGCATGGTGAGTTTACAATGCTTATAAGCTCTGAAAAAATAAGGGTGTACAATGCCGGCACCGGTAGTCTTGCTTGCAGTTGTCATGCTGTATTATGTGATCCTGTTAGCTTGCCTGGTTTATTGTACTGCAAACATTGCGGTGCGCCAAGCACTGAGGAGGCAGCAGGCCTTTCAGAGCCACAGGGATAGAAGGCTAAACGACAGATGATACACAGATTTAAACACCACAGGCTGGCCCAAGGCAAGCTGGGAACCACAGGCAAGTTCTCCTTTACAGTAAGACAGACACTGTGAGGACATCCTTAAACAGATATCTCTGAAGAAACCCCATATTAGGTATTCACACATCATGGTGATGTACACACACTCACTTGATCTTACTTGGTGTTTCTCATTTCAGGTGCAGCTTCCCTTAGAATGTGCATTTTAAACATAAATGCATCACAGTTGGCTGTTAAAGCGGTAATGTCAGAGAACCTAATGCTTCTCTTTAAATGTAGTTTCTGACATATCTTGTGGATTTATGCTGTTCAGATAAATTAAGACTCCAATAGATAAAAGGTACATGTTTTTCCTATAATGTGAAGTCTGTTTAAGGCTATATCATAAAATGTTCTGTTCTTTGAAGGTCCAGAAAGTGGAACTGGGCTAAAGTCTTCTCTACATTTGCATTTGCAGAGATGCCTTTAAATCATGCTGTGAATCTAATCTCAGTTTACAGCCCACCACATGGAATGGCTCTTCCAGTGCACCCTGAAAATGGATTATGATAATTTCATAACTGCCTTGTAAGAGGGAGTCAGGAGAAACTGTGTGGAAACATCGACAGTCTCCTGGTTACCTGCAGTAGAGCACAGCAGGAAGTATCATTAGAGAGTTCTACCTTTCATCCTTTTTCGTCTCTTGTTTCTGTTTTGTGCTTCATTAAGTATTCGTTTTTTTCTTCAACTCTATCCATTCCTCTCCTCTGGTATTTGGACTTTTCCCAATGCTTCAGCTCTTTGTTGTTTATGAAAAGTTACAATCCTATACGTAGACCACGTCAGCTTTAAAGAAGAATAGAAGCATTTTTCGCTATCAAGTCATGTTTTGTATTCCATGCTAAGTGTGATATGTTGAAGACAACAAATGACAATGAAATGTACAGCTTCAGAGTGAGGCAGAATGGATAGAACGCTATGACATCCCCGAGCCTTCAGCTGTAATATATTTCTCATTGTCGCAATGGCGTGCTATTTTCCACTCTAAACGTCCCCAAAAGCTTCTTGTACCAAATGCACTCACTCAGTGAGTTGAAAGTCCCAGCACACATTATACGAAACATCTGAAAGTAAGAGTTTTAAAGAAAATGACCTCGACTCCATTTCTGCACTGCAGCTGTGAGGCACAAATGGAGAGCAAAAGGTTTTAGTGTTTCCACAGGAAAACATAAACAGCAAGAGCTTTCATTGGAAAACATTTACCTTTTCAGTTCCTTTTTTTGCAATTACTGAGAATAATTAACATATTATATTTAATAAGTCAATATATGGGGGATAGTCATTATTTATTGTTTAACACATTAACCACAACCAGGAGTGTCTCCAGCCGTTAGGGAGTACCTGGGCTTAGCCTAGACAATATGAGATATTTTTGTTTTCAATGAATGCATGTCAAAACATTGTAATGTGTCATCTAATATACAATGGCTTATACTTTTACTTGTAATGTTCAATTTAAGTTGGAACGTTATGTGTTTTGGAAAATCGCTTCTGAAAACTTAGTAGAGAAGTAGTGTTTGATTGATTGTGTGTATCTTTGACTTGGTTGGGAGTCACGAACCGGTGCGCTGCCGAGCAACTTGGAGAGCCGAACATAGCGGTTAACCCTTTCTATTACAATCCGTAGCCATTTAAGTCAGAGCTCTTTGTTAGCCAAGCTAGTTTCAGTGATAGGTACCTCACCCAGGTAATAAAATAATGATACTCCCCCTGTTCAACACCCTGCGCGTTTGCACCGTAGCCGTTTCCACGCGTGCACGCGTGTTACGATGTTTGGATCTACAGGAAGCCCCCCGAGTGACGTGGCTGTCAGATCTTCCAGCCTGTGGCCATTTTTGTAGTTTGTTTATGTACCAAGTAGCTGTAGCCACCTAGCTCAGCAATTGGCCAAACCGAATTAGCTGGTAGTTGAACTTCAGTTGTTGTTTGTTTGGTGGAATTAGTTAATACATTTTTTAATTGAATAAAAGCTGGTTTCTTTTATTTTGAGTGACTGTTTGAATCATCGGAAAAGGGCTTACCCCTTCAGATCAAAAGGTCACTGGTAAATCATTGATCATTAATTTATAAATAGCTATTTGATAGTTAATTTCGATATATATAACATCTTGTTTCCAGGTTAAACTGGATGGTGCCCCGTTTTAAATGATATGAAGGAATAATTAAATTTATAATTTATGAATTATTAATTTAATATTCCTAATATAACCAGATAGACCATAACTCTTATTTTACTTGGTAACATTACAGAACAACGGCCCAACTCCCTCTCTTAGTTTACAGTAACATATTAATAAGAAACATCGGTGTGTCAAATTCCTTCGGGTGTCGAACAACTACTAATATTTTTGGGTCAATTTGTTGGTAGATCTCATAGGTATTTTCTGGGATGTAGGGAGATTTATTGAAAACCAAACCCAGCACCTTCAGGAGCGAGAGGCGATGCAACCATTTTATTAACACATTTCTGGGTGAAACATTGGAGGAAGTGTCCACTTTAATGAATACTCTTACGGCAAGAGCACTGAGAGTATCAGCCCACTCACCAAATCCTCATCATATTTGCAGCGGCGCCATCATCACAGACACCTGCGCTCTCCCTGCAGCTGAACTGTGACTGTCAGAAAACCTTACAGCACTGCGCTATGCTTCATTCAACAGCATTGTATTAACCCAAATTTACATCCCCAGTAACCGTAACGGCGTTGTAACGCTAGTCGTGTTTGACCATTCGTTTGTCAGACGTAGCGACGGTAACTTAGGGAGGCGGGGCTCGGCGTAAGGTCAATTGAAAAATAAAAGTACCCGAGCCCGGCCCATTCCCGGTCGTCGGCCTGAAGCCCAGCCCTCGGGCTCTCAGGCTGTCAGGACCCTCAGGCCTAGGGCTCCAGTGCAGGGCTCTACTCCTATCGGCGCCGTCTAGGACATCCGTCATCTCTACTCAATGGCGCTGACTCTTACCCAGCAGCCGTAGCCACTGAATGGCCTGGAGTTGTTTGTTTCAGAGTAAGTTGTAGTTTAAAGTTTTAAATAAGCAGCACACTACAATTACCTGCAAGCAGCCAATGTACTATTTCTTATATTTATTTTTGTGTCAAAATATGATTCCCGTGGCTAACATTATTAAACATGGGCCAAACTCCTCTCACTTTACAGGATTATATGATCAGAATATAGGGTGAATATTTACAGACACATTTGTAGGTAGAGATAGGTGATTTGGATCAATAATTAAATCTAAGATTATTTTTTATTTCAAATCCAATTTCCAATTCCAGATTTTAATAATTTTTTTCATTTTTTTTTCCATAAAAAAATGCCAGTGATAAAACATATTTTCAAAAACCTACTTTTATTGCAAACACCTTGTCCTGGAACTGACTAGAATTTAATGTCCAATTAAAAACAAGCTGCAAAAGTATCCTTGTAAAACAAGATGGCTAGACTGACATCATTCTGAGCTATGGAAGTTTAAGTAGTACATCGGTAAAAAAAAAAATTCTTCGTTTTCCAAAAATTAAATCTTCATAAACAGAAGAGAGATGCTTTTTGCGGAGCTTTTGTTGTGATTGCATTTTGCTGGAGCTTTTGTTAAGCTAAAGCTTGGTTTATGCTTGACGCATCCACAGGACTCCACATGGTGGACTGGCAAGAGCTCCTATTTGCGGAGGTTCCTAAATACAGACATCTTAATAATTCGGCCCATAGAGATCACTGTGATTAACTGTGTTTTAATAGAACAGTGGATCAACTCCTTTTTCGTATTTTTTCCTAACAGTAGTAAAAGTTCTGCTTTGTTTAAGCTCATGGCTCTCAGTAGGTACAAGCCGCAAAAAGCATAAACGCTTCTAGAAGGCGTCTCGGCTGGTTCCGCACATGCGTCAAGCAAAAACCAAGCTTAAGCTTGCCCATGTCCTCGCCCACTACAGTGCTTTTGAGATGTTAATGAAAACACAACCTACCCGTTCCAAGCCGTACTGACCCGTTCAATTCTGTACTGTACTGGCCCTAGTGGAAATGGGGCATATGTTGTTAACTGACAGACACCCACACAAACCCTGGAAAAAACATAACCTTCTTGACAAAGTAATAAATATCCTTATGCAAAAAAATCAAGTCATGATGCATCAAGAGTATCACAATAGTGTTTACTTGGTTAGCAATCTCTAGCACAAAGAAAAATCTACTTGAATGGAACAGGAAAGGGTATTTGAATGGAACAGCTCTGCTGCTGGCTCTCTCTCTCTCTACACAGTACAAAAAGTGTGAAACAAAACAACAGAAAACAGTTTGCACATATAGTAATACATTAATCTAATACAAACAAGGGGAGAACAAAAACAAATCAACATGTTGAATAGCACTTGAAGCATTCAGCCTTCCTGTCTAAAGCAGCACTTCTCAAATGAGGCACACTGGAGATACTTAAGTTACACAAATTATCAGAGCTATTGAATATACACTGACTTTAACTCATAAAAATGTTTGTACAATTTTATTGAAGTGGTTTTTCTTGTAAAGTGCCTTAAGATGACATCTATTTTGAATTGCCACTATATAAATAAACTGAATTGAATTAAATTTATTTTAAATTCACAGAAATTAACAAAATCAATTCAATGTTATAGTCAACATTGCTATTTTCGTGTTTCTCACATCAAGTTTGCAATAAATGTTTTTTTTTTTTTTTTGGACTATTGTCTGAAATTAGAAAATATTGCTTTTGTATTCATGAATTTCCTTACTTCAGGAGCTTACTAAGGATAACTAGTTTCTATAGTTTTCCAACAGGGAAACTATAGAAAATTATGCATAAGTCAGCGTTTGCTTTTGTGAATCTTTCCATTTGGACAGGTTGTACTGTAAACTTAATTTCATTGCTCCTCGGGTTCAATGACAATAAAGTTCATTCATCCATTCAATAAAGTTAATACATTTTACAAACATGCTTTTTTACCCTTGACCTCTCTCTAGAAAAAGATAAGAACTGCAGCATTTTTTAAATATGTTTTGTATGATCCATTGACGTCTGTTAGTCTTTGAAATGTTGCTAACCATAATATATGGTCCTGTTTGCGCTTTGCCATTTATTTATTTTTTTCATGTGTTTGTACAAAGTGGCCTTGATAAGAGAGGGGAGCGACTATGTGCCCATGGTAGGGACATACTGCCTGTAGCAATTCATATTATGGCAAGGCATTAATATACATGATGAGGGTTAATGAGTTAATGAGAGATTAATATACACCTTATTTTTGATACTGATGGCTTGCTATAACTGACTATACTGATTTGACACCAAGCCAAATCAACAACAGCGCTGACCAAATCAATAACTAAGGTTTTAAGAATTTTCAGCGGTAGAGAGGATTACATGCAAATGTTCAGTTTCATACAAGTTTGAAATCATCCATACTTCCTTTATAGTATTTTTAAGGAACCAGACTTTAAAAAATGATCTTGATCAATATTTTATTATGAGCCTTTCTTAACTTTGCCTGACTTTTCTCCCTAGTCATTTTACCTCAAAGTGCATAAGGAGTCAAAACTAGCATTTAAATGATTTTTTAATACAAATCCTTAGGACTCACAATAGCAATATATTTTATGACAATATTTCATGGTAAATGCTTTTTTATTTGTTTGGCAAATATGTTTCTTTCAGCCATGACCTATTTTGGGAGGGATATTCTTTAGTTATGACACATTTCTGTACTAGTAGCTTTAGCAAGCTGACCGAAGTAAAAACTTTATTTTCTGTTTGTGCTCTTCGAGATCAGATGGTGGAAATGTTTCAGGAGACTGTCATGTATCATATTTACAGATCTGCTCAACAGCATCTCTTTGCTGCTTAAAAAGCAGCACATTTTGGTATTTGCCAAATATGCTTAAGCAAGGCTGATGCTAACATTTAAAAACACTCTAACTGTTTATAGAGCATTACACTTTCATCCATAGACTGTTAGGTGATCAATAAATAAGAAAATAAACCTAACTCTGAGCAAAAAGAGTAAAAACTGTGATGCTATGGCAACAAAAAGTATTCTGATGCAGTGGCAGATTGTAGATTTTACACTTTCATCCCAATACACAAAGACTATATAAAGCAAGAATGCATAATACATGACAACTATTCATAGAAGGGACAAGACAAAATGTTTCTAAAAAATAATCTGTATTTCTTCATATCTAGATCAATTTAAAACTATTTATGGAAATGGCCGCATAATTGACAAGATAAAAAACCGTTTGACTGCAGCTGTGTGAATCACTTTGTCTATATGAAAAAAAAAGTTTAGATTTTTCATTTCATTATATATATTTTTTTGTATAACAATGCTTTTGTAAGACACTGATGTAACAAAGATTCATTTCAAAATGGGCTGTTTTATCTTTTTGTTTATGTAGTTTGAGACATACATAAAATGACACATTTTGCAAAGTAATGCATACATCCAGATGCAAGTAGCACCTTGCTACAGGTGATAGTTGTAGGATATAAACACTTAAGCATAAACAAGTCAATGATTTTTTTAAGCACACATTATTTTTAAACATTAAGTATTTCATGGTCTGCTTTATGAAAATGCATCAATAATCTCATAAAAAATAGATGGGATAGACATTTTGTACAACCCCCCCCCAAAAAAACAAAACAAACAAACAACATTTTAGATAGACAGGATTAATAACTGTGATGGTTTTTGAATTTTTTTTTGTCACTTTAAATTCAAGGTCTGCATTAACTTAGCATCCAATGTTTTAAGATAAATGAAGTCTTGGAACTCTAGGGCTGTGAAACTTCTGGACGTGCTTTACATAAAGAGTTCAGGCGACAGTAGGGGGTCTTTAAGTTGTGAGTCTGAAAAAATTTGATTGGATAAAACTCCAGAATTATTCATTTTGTTTTGTGTTAAATTTGCTTGTTAAACACATTCATTGCCATGAGTTCAGTAGTCTGTAGTTTGCCTTGGGTTTTCCTTTGAAGTCATTTGAACATCAGACACTAATCAGTCAACTGGACTCGATTAGAACTGAACTGTTGCTTTTGGTTGACTTGCACCTGCACGAGTGAAGACGTGCTTACAAATATATCAAACTGTTTGCCTCTGTAATTAGATAGGATTAGTCTGAGCTGAGGAAAGGAGCCCTGAACACTGAGACAAAAGCACAATTTACGTAATTCAAATCTCAACAGGTTTGCAACAAGTAAGCTTGACAGAAAATAATGAGACTTATAAAGCTAAGAAGACATTTTATTTTAAACAACAGACTAAAAAAGAAAAAGAAAATAATTGACATACTGTAATAGTTCAAAACACTCAACCATTAATTTCTTAATTTAAAGCAGGAGGCTTGGTTAACACAGCTACATGTTAGACAAACTTTTTGTCTTTCAAGTCTAATATGAGGCATATGCTATGTTTGACATGTTCACTCACCATTTTCCTCTTTGTTTATTATATTAGAATTTACAGCGTTCTATGGACATGTTTACTATTTAATCTTGGCAACAATTACAAAACACATTCCAACAAATCTGTCAAATTCCCCAGCTTCCTGAAGTAAACACCGACTAAAAGCTATATGGTGTACTACATAGCGAAAGAGTGATGAATTCAAAAAGTATATATCAAACAGTATACACTTTTTCATACGTTTTCAATTATTTTTTGAGGTCCTAAACTATTTTTAACAATTACTTACTCCCTAAACAGCATTTGGGAATGGAAGGTGAAATGAGGTTCTTCCCAAGGTTCTGCTGCAAGTTTCTGTCTTGTCATTTAAAATTCCTGTCTCCTGAATCATTATCACACATTGGTCCTCTTTTTTTATTTCTTTTTAAAGAAATAAAGACATTACGTAGTTTTCAAACTATGTTCCAAATATCCCTTTTTGAAAGACCATGTGCTTGTTCCAAATGTTGAACTAGGCTGAAAAAATGTGACAAGCTCAACAGTGCATTACTGAGAAAGATGCTTTGAACGCAGGAGAGGCTATCCATGACTGATTGCTGGCTTGACTTACTGAGGCTGTAAGAAAGCTTTCTAAATCTTGAGGATTCAATCTAAAAAATAAAATCTGTCCACTGAACTTTTTTTTCCTCAGTTTTATCTGAATTTTATAAAAATCAACAGCTAGCATTTCCTTATACAACAATGTTTAACATTCATACTATAAAGGGGAAGCTCGGGGGACACTGAGGAGCCTCAGTTGAGTTCTGTGCTATCCTAGTGCTTTTTTAATTACTTTATGTTTTCATTATGTGAAGCACTTTCAATAGTCTTGTTGCTGAAATGTGCTACACAAATAAACTTGCCTGCCTTTTTTTGACTCTCATATATATATATATATATATATATATATATATATATATATAGTTGTTGGATACATGTGGATACATGGATACATGTCGTGTTAAGATATATGTTGATGAAGTTTCAAAATAAATAATTTTTGGCATATTTATTCCACCACAGCAGACTGGCAGGAGTGTGTAAGCTTTTAAGAGTCACAATGTTTTACCCCAAAAATTCTCAGTAGGTCTTACCAGCTTAATCCCATTTATACTCACAGGTCTAGGGTAGAGGATTTGTAGCCTATACTAGCAGTCAAAGGGCACAAGCTATGGGACATCTTCAACAGCTCAGTAGTGACTTTTGCTGGGTCAGCACAGTGAGGAACAGGCGTGCACATATCACGCCTTGAGACAATTTAAAGTTGACAGCTAACCACATAGACATGTTTTGATGTTAGGGAGAATCTTGAGTTTCTAAAACTATTTTTTTGTAAACTGGTCTTAAATAAGGTACACTTGACTAAAAATAACTGAAACCAGACAAAAAAAAGAAATTAGCAGGAAATTAGGTAGTTAACTAAAGGTCCAATTAGTTAAACAAAGAAAGCAACGATTTTGATAGACATAGGCTTAGGAGTTAATTAATTAAACACAATGAAATAAGATGGTTTCTAGATTGCACAAAACTGACTAACGTATCAAATTATTCATAGGTTTTGACAGGTGCACTGACTGCATTGCAATGGACAAACAAAATGAAATCTTATGCCATATTTCCACTAGGGCCAGTATGGTACAAGATGGAACGGGTCAGTATGGTTTGGAACGGGTAGGTTGTGTTTCCAATACTGTCTCAATAGAACTGTAGTGGGGGAGGACGTGGGCGGGCTTAGCTTAATAAAAGCTCCAGCAAATTCAATCACAGCAAAAGCTCCAGCAAAAAGCATCTCTTTTCTGTTGTTGAAGATTTAATTTTTGAAAAACAATTATTATTTTTTTAACCCATGTACTACTTAAACTTCCATAGCTCAGAGTGATGTCAATCTAGCCATCTTGTTTTACAAGGATAGTTATGCAGCTTGTTTTTAGTTGGACATTAAATCCAAGTCAGCTCCATGACAGGGTGATTGCAATAAAATCAGGTTTTAAAAAATATTTTTTATCACTTGCAATTTCTTCTTACGAAAAAAAAAATCCGGTAGGAAAAAAATTATTAAAATCTGAAATCAGATTTGGTATAAAAAAAAAATCAGAGATTTAATTTTTGAGCCATATCACCCAGCCCTACCTCCAAGTGTTTCTGTAAATATTCATCCTCTATTCTGAACCTTTAACCCTGTAAAATAAGAGGGGTTTGGCTCTTGTTTAATAATGTTAGTCAGGGGAATCATATTTTGACACAAAAATAAATGGAAGAAATAGAGCATTGAAAAATCTCAAATTAAAAGTACTGCTCTGCCTTTAAAATTGTGATTTTGGTTTCATTTATTGAACTAGAAAACCTGAAACAAATCAAAAGCAATATAAAAATAAAATATTAAATAAATAAAAAAATGTCCAATATTTTTTCAAAAATCTAGAGAAAGTTCTTTTTCCGAAACCAGGAAGAATGTCTGTAAACCTGAACCTACCGTGAAAAATATTTTCAGCACCACAGTAGCGGGACACGAACCTGGACCTACAGAACAGGAGTCACCAACACTAACAATTCAACCAACATGACAACATGACAAAACACATGGATCCAATAATATACAGTATATACTTACAAAACCCCCACGTTGTTTAAAACTTCTATACTTTGCGACTCACACTGATTTCTTTTTAATTTTAGGCTTGTTACAGTTAACTGCAGTGTGCTGCTTATTTGAAACTTTAAATTATAGCCCACTCTGAGACAAACAAACAACTCCAGACCAATCAGCAGCTACTGCTGCTGCTTAGGAGTGAGAGGGATATCATATTACCGGACCAATCAGTCCACAGGTTGGCGTTTCGGCACGCTTGGAACCGAGGCAGAGGTAGTCCGAAAGAAGGGGTCGGCTGGGAACGGACGCAGGTAACGGAAACACGCCAAAGCGTCTCGTTCCGTACCGTACTGGCACTAGTGGAAATGGGGCATTAATGTAAAAGTTGCTCCCACCTTGATTGGGTCAGTGATCGGTGTATTTACAGTACACATAGAGAGACAGAGAAAAAGAAATACAACTAGTACAACTGAATATGTAGAACTAAACACAGATTTTTTTCTTGAATGACTACATTAAAAACAGTTTGAAGGCTTGGAATCCTTTCATTATTTAATACATACAAATTGCTAAGCACAGTGACACATAATGTCTTCCCTCTCTCTCTTTCTCCTGTCTCTCTTCTTCATGTACAGCTCTTCTCCCAGTGTGACTATTTGTGTGCGTGTGCCTGTTTGTAGCTTCCTGACAAAAGCTGCTTTTGACAAGCCAAGCATGCCCCCTCTCAACAGCCGTCTTATCCGCTAACATCGTGATCCATCATGCTGTGGTTCACAAGCTTCCCCCAACACCTCGATCCCCTGCTTTCATCCTCACCTACACCGCTTATGCTACCAGCCTGACCTGGCTCTATCCTTCTGCTCCACCTGCTATTCCCTTACTCCATCTGATCACTAGGTCTCATTTCCCCACTCTTTGTGTTACCTTCCCTCGGTTCCACCCATCTCCTCTTCATTTCCTCCTCCTTCCCACTCTCCCTTCTCCCTCTGCTCCCCCTCTTAAAGTGTTTATTTCGGTGAATGCACAGAAGTCATCTGAGCTGTCGGTGCAAGGAAAGCGAGCTTTCTCCCCTAGGTTGGTGACCCTTGTCGGGGGGACAAACTGCCCACTGCCACTTGCTTACAGTGCTGGATAATTAAGAAGTCATGGGGGCAATAGGGTTCACAGTGTTTGTGTGTGTGTGTGGCAGAAAGAGAGGTCCTGGTAGATCCATGGGAATGTGAGCTGCATATGACACGAGCGGGCCTGAATGCCAGAAGATTTATAAGATCGGTTAAGCAGCTAAGTTTAGAGAGCAGAGATGCTGCAGATGGTGGAGGGTGTCCAGCTCTTACTAAAATAATTTCACAAGTATCACTGCATTCATCCAAATAACTGTCTCCTGGTTGAATATTATCACAAATCTGTCTTATATAACCCTGACCCACAACAAGAATACAATAGCAAACTACAAAATCCCTCCCCCCATTTCAGTATTTTCTTGTCCTTGGATGTATACACTGAACAAAAATACAAATACAACACCATATATATAAAGATCTCTGTCTTCTGTTCTGAGTGTAAACTACAAAAGAAATGCACCACTGACTATATATTGAATTGCCTTGGATTCTGAATTATATCAAAGGGGAAATTGACAAAATGTCTCCCTAGATGTGAATGAATTAGACTCCACTGTGCACACCCCCCCCCCAAAAAAAGAAACAAACTCCTGACAATAAAATCCTGTTTCAAAACAACAAGGATGAAATATTAAGCATTTTAAAAGAAGTTTCTGAGGATATTTTCAGTTTGCATAGCTTAAGAAAGAAAACTTTATTTTACTGAAATTATCCATACCATCTGTAATCAATCTGTCTCTGAGTCTTTACACAATAATCTAGCACATTTTTGAAAGACAAAAGTAAACAAAAGATTTGGATGCAGGATTAAATTTTTGTTTTGATGGCAACCGGGAAAGGATAAATGGCGGATAAAGTGCACAACTAAGATATCAGTTAATTAGATCACATTGTCCTGTAAAGAGGCTACATAAAAAAAATTAAAAAATTAAAAACTGGTGGCATTATAGCAGACTATCAACTAGAGGGTCATAGAGGCCAGCTTTGAGATGATTTATTGCTTATTTGACTCATTTAGGAAAAGCAGCAAAAACTAACACAAATTATTGGCCATTACAGCAGTTATTTATAGTGGAGATTGAATTGTTGCCTTGTGGTTCAACATTGATGACCAATATATTATACATCAAGAGCGATATACCAAAGGTCACTTTGAATTTAACTTTCAGTTTGGCTGAGCTTGTTAAACACCAGTGTCTGTCATTACTGACAGTCTCATCGGTCATTGGTTTAAATTTAAGATCCATATGTTGTGTAAATGTATTTGTCTTTCGGTTTATAGATACAGAAAAAAAAAATATTATTTTGCTTGATATATTTTAAACCTAGACTTCAAACATAGTTGCAACTCTGTGTTGGATTGAGAAAATTGTGTACTGGAAGCACCAAAATATAGAATAGTTCCAAAAGAAAAACAAATTATTAGTTTTTACTGCTAACACAGGCCAGCACTGTAACTCAGGTTGAATATTTTATAATTTCTTCATTTTGCCACAAACAAAATTAACAGAAAAAATAGGCAAATCTAAACTAATATTATATTCTACTGGCTTTAAATCATAAACCTTTTTGAATAAGCACATTAATTTTCAGACTTCATATTTGTTATGCAGTAAAGAAAAACACACAAATATACAAATCCAGTAATGGGCGGAGGGGGTTAATTTATCAACCGCCCAGGTTGATAATACTCACATTTGATGGTCAGCCAGCTTCTTATCCTTTAATGCAATTTGTAAAATTGTCCTTTTGGGATATAAACTAGTAGTTTGAATTGTATTTTATTATATAGTAAAAGAGTTAACAATGTACTTTTATACAAGTACACTGGTAATATAGTAAGTAAGTAAATCTGAAGATTAAATGTTTGATATTTTTAAACAGAGCAGGATACATCTATCTGCTATTTGAGGAGAATAATGCAATAGTGTTCTAAAAAGGGATGCATGTTGGATAATTACATTTAAAGAAAAAAACTACAACTAGGTTTGATATTTCCTTTGATCATCTAATTCCTGAAAGAGCTGGACTGAGATTTTATTTTTTAGAGTAATAATAGTGCCATAGAGGAAGTATTGCAACCAAAAGGACAATAACTGTCTTCTATATTTTATGTTTTCAGTTCTGACATTTTTTTATGGATTCTCCCCAGTAATTAAGGAGCGTAACAGGTGTTTTCAAACACTGTCTTGTAAACCTGCAATAGAGGGTTAAAACATCAGTATTTCTTCTTGTCTCCTCTTGTGAATGAAAATAGCTTGAAAATTGATTAGAATAATAAACAAAGATTCATTAGAATGTATGTACAATAGAATTGAAATTACTTTTCTGGTGAAGTACGTTGATATGATATGTGTTGTGAATTAATGTCATATAAATAAAATGAATTGAAATGCAGTGACAATTCATTAGGGAACCACATATTTTCCTCAAATATAGGGAAACATGTAAACTGATCACTACCAGTATTTTTGGACTGATAGCCGGGAGTCAAACGTGAGCACTTAGGAATCAAATGATGAAAGTAAAAGCATGAGGCAGACACCCACACCCACACACACACACACACACACACATACAGACAAACACATGCAACTGGAGCTGGGTAATTACAAGCGAATGTCACATGGTATGTCAACATTTGATAAGACAAACATCGTGAATATTCATTAGTTTGTTTAGTCTAGCTATTTGAAAGACGGGACACAAATTGCTGTACAGAGCTATGTCTTTTACACACTTCTTTGTCACAATCAAATGATGAAAGACAATCTTTACAATAGGATTGGCTTTTTTGCAAACAGCTGAAAATTGACTAACTGACAAGCACTATGCAAAACCTTACAAACTGTTCTATGAAACTTTATCTGGGTTCATTTCAAATCGCCTCAAGGTCAAATTAGATAATCAACCTTCCTCCCTGTGTTGCTTCATTAGCAGCACTGAATGATATTTCCCCTCTTTTTTTCTCCTGTTGTTTTTCCAGTTGGTCTAATCCCCCTATGCCCCAATATCCCGCTGTAATCCAAGAGCTGAGCAAAACTGCCTCCAGTGATTGTTTCTAATTTCATCCCAAAAACCAGTAAACTATGCCCTTCCAATTGCAAACATGCATGCTTGACAAACAAATGATCATGGAAATATTTATTGGTTCATAATATAAATGACTGCAAAACAGGATAAAAAAAAGTAGAGTGTTGTTAGCAAACCTATGGAAGTGCAAGGATGAAGGGCTTGTAAAGTTAGAAAAGTCCTGTTGCTTGTGCTATATTTCTTTTAAAATTTAATGGGTAATGATCTGTTTTTGGTCACACATTCCATCTCCTAGACATTATGCTAGGCAATTTTGTACAGGAAAATTCGAGTACAGTGGATTGCTTCTTGAGACTAACCTGTTAACCCGGCTCAAATTAGAAAACATTATTATAAACACACCAAATGAGTTGATTCAAAGTTTCATCACTTCATCAGTTCTTAAAATGGTGTATTGCACATATTGACATTTTTATTTGCAAACAAAAAGGAACAGGTATTTCAAAGAGATACTCTGGTAGCAGATTTGAACTTGGTGAGAAACCCAAAGGGTAACTCTTTACTTAGTAACTAAGTTTGGCTTCTACAGGCTACCTTTCTGCAACTTACGCAGACTACAACTGGTAGACGGCCATGACGTCATTGAATTCGCAGGTCAGTGTAAAGTAGAAACGTTTGGATTAAAAGCTTGTAAACACCCCTGCAGACAACAATGCAGCACTTCCAAGATGCTCTGAACAAAAACTGTTGTTTAAAATTATATTCCCCCTGCTAGAGCATCCATTAGAATAACTGGCGCACGATTACAGGATATTGAAGGGGGGTGGTAGAGCTGGCCAAGGAAGAAAAGAAGCCATAGCCCCATCTAGAGAAAAAAAAAAGTTGATGGGGTAATTATTGTCCGTATCAACTGCTCAATATATCATGATATTCATTTGAGGCCATATCGTCCAACCTTACTACTTGATATACTAGAAACTTCCAGTACATTAAGGTGTATATGTGTCTTATATTTTTGTGGGATACCTTCTTCATACATGGCATGCCCATGGCCCTTTCACAGTCCATTTCAAAAAGAAGATTAATCTTAGTGGCCGATGAAATAGGGAAGATGACAAAGAAAACAAATAGCAAGATGAAATCCAGAACCTGAACACAATAAAAATCTAATGATAAACTTTATCCAGAGGTATAGGTTAATAAATGTACATACAAAATCCTCCTCATTAAGTTCTAGTATTTATTTTGTGTACATGTCTTTATATTTTAAGACTAACCACATTTTTCCCCCCACATTTTTGTGTTCAAAGTGTATGTTTCTATAAAGGAGATATTTATCTCAATTTTTATGTGTGAAGACATTTCTTTTTGTTGCTGTTAGTCAGTCTGCTGTTTTATGCTGCTGTTATATTATAACGCTGAAGCAAAAAATAACACATAAAAGGACCATGCCTACTTTTTTGACTTATCTAAAAGTGAAAGCGTATATTGAGTCTGAGACAAGTATTAACAAGTTCATTGTCTCAGACAGAATTGTAATGCAAACAATGGCAATAACAAACATATTGGAAAAGTGCTCACAATGCACTGAGTGCTTCCTATTGTGTGTGGATAATGGGCTCCCTTGTAAGCAGGTTGTATCGACTGATGTTTAATTTTGGCTTGGGTGAGCAAAGGTACCAAATAATTGTCTGAAAGTATGGACCTTCTCAGCCATATGCTGTGAAAAAGCCAGAGTAGTGCTAAACATTTAAAACAAAACAATTTTTATCATGACAGTGACATGACAGCGGTCGCTCATTTATCATGGGGGTTGAGTTCTAAAAATAACCCACAACAGGCAAAATCCAAGAAGTAGTCACCTTTTTTTTTTACAAATATATATGTTTTAAGGCTGTAAAAAACTTTGCCACACGCTTTATACACTTTTCTCAGACATACATTAATATTTATTCAAATTTCTCACTAGTTTAATTGCTCTCAAAGCTCAAACCTTCCTAGATTTCAAAACAAAAGTATTAATATGACAACGTATCTTTCAACCCACTCTGGTGCGTCTTTTTCCACAGAAGGTCTCAGGGCAGATGCCTTTTTCCGAGTGAGGAACATAGTTATGGGTGGTTGTTTGTGCATTTTTATCCTTTGGACGAGAAGATTCTTATAACCAGACATCATAAATTTGTCAAGCCCAGGAGACACGACAGGGAGGAGATTGACAATTGTCTCCAATCAATCAATACACAGAGCACAATGTGTGTTAGTACAGTGTAAAGAAAGGATGTAAAAGTGTACTGTTCTATAAAAAAATCAGCAAAACAGCGAGGACGTGAAAGGTGAACCGTGTTATAGCAAGGGACCACCGTATAGGGACCACAGCATATCTTAGTTGTAAAGGGCTGAAGATAATTAACCAATGTAAGTACTTTACTGTAGTTTGGCTTTTAAACAACAGCAAAAAAAAAAAAAAAGGGAACTTAAATGACGGAACAATGCAAATGGCTGCTTACAAAAACACACAAGGCTTTTATTCCCTGTTTTCTTTCAGTGTATTCAACAATTCACACCACACATTTACACTAAGAAAGGCCACCAATTTCAATTAATCACCTAATCACAAACACACCATGTGAACCTGTCTAATTAACTGCCCAGTAACAAGCAATTTGGAAAAATGAAGAGAAGGCAGTGTGGGGTCTAAAAAGCCCTCTGTCATGCAGTTGCTTTCTAAAGCCTCTCCTTTTAGTGAAACTCACAGGAGTTAAATCACACCAAAAGGTACAGACTTGCTTTTGTTATTTGCTGGGTGATGTCTTAGAATGGAAATAAAGCTAACAAATACAAAACAGGAGGGTCTATTGCACTTAAAACATCCTCACTATTTCTCAATCATAAAATCCTGCTAAACAGGGGTGTGCAAAGCAGCCGGTACTTGTATCTTTATTTCTATTTGTTCAGGATGGAAAAGTATGTGTATTTGCATTTGGGTAAAATTCAAAATAGGCCTACAAATCTTTTTTTTATGTTACATTTCTAATTTACATTATCAATTTTAATAATCATGGATATGCAATATTAGTTGATCTTTTCCATAAATCCAGCAAAGAACATGTATCGGGAACGCCATTGAAAAGAGACCAAAATAAAGGCCACTGTGGCCACAAAACCGTAAAAAAAACAAAAAACTAAACAGTTTGGCGACGGTTGTACGCCTGAAAAAAAAATGTGTTTGTGTTAGTTGTAGAAGTTCTCTGTTGCACGTTATAGTTTGTGCTCCAAATGTAGCCATGCTCCATATATTGTCGTTACTTTGGTGGTTATTGTCTGCGCATCATAAAGATGCCAGTGCACGGGGGTTAGGTGTCAGCCTTGACTCTTGAGATCCTGCGGCCCAAGACCGTGAGAAGTGCAGGCAAACTCATCGCTCCACTGACTCATTTTATGCGAGGTGTCATGCTAGAAAAACTTTCTTGCTGCCAATTACAAATATTTCAAGAAGTATGAAAAAAGATAATATGCATGATGTGGTAAACCACTTTAATTTTTGTGTGTGTAAATGTTGGACCAAAATTAGCAGAAAAAATTCTGTATTTCCCATCCGGAGATGGGGATGATTATCTCATAGAGAGAAATCCCTGCTCAATGTTTCTAAGGCCGTTTTCACATGTGTGGCCGTACCAGAAAACGGCCAGAGAAAATGCTAATTTTTTCTGTTCACATGTCACGGATCTCTGCCCGTATTTGAATCCAGTGTTTTACTACAAATAAACAGCAGGTGGCGGTATACAAATAAGTCTGTAGTTCTCCAACAAACAAGGGAGTGAGAAGTACCGACGTCATAAAACGAGCGACAGCCTAGAATGTAAACAAACTGGTCTACTGGTCAGCTGCTACCTGAAGCCATCTACAGGGTGAGTGTTGTAGTAAACCCGCCGTTTTGTAATCTGCTGTGTTGCTGTGGGATGCTTGAATCGCGTTGTTTTGGTATTTGTATGGTCGCGAGGTGATTCTGTAATTTCGGCCGGCGGTGTCGTCATTTCCGCGTGGAGCGCGTCTATTGTCTTGAGTGCGGCCAGAGTACGGGTTGTGTTCACATGATACGTGGCCGCCCGTACCTGGACTCGGATACTACCTCCAAGGCAGGTCTCTCTGGCCGTATCCTGGCACGGTACAGTCTGTGTTCACATGGTACGAAATAAGTGGATTTTGACCAAATACCATGTGAAAGCGCCCTAATAGTAGTTGATGAAAACGAAATAACAAATATTTTAAATAACTGTAAAGGTAAAACATCAATCGACTTTAATCCAATTGATATTAAAATTGGTAAAAAAGGTAATTGATGGGATATCAAAAACAATGACATAAATCTGTAATTTTTCACTCCAAAGCGGGACATTTCCTACAAAAATGAAAATAGCAAAAGTTGCACCACTGTATAAAACTGGGGATAGACACCACTTCACAAAATACAGGCCTGTTTCTTTACTTCCACAATTTTCAAATATTCTAGAAAAATTATTTAATAACCGACTAGATAATTTTATTTAAAATTTTAAATTACTTGCTGACAGTCAGTATGGTTTTAGACCAAATAACTGAACATCATTTGCACTAACAGAATCAAATGAGGAGATATTGGATGCTATAGACCAAAAACTGCATTCAGTTGGAATATTCGTATAAAAAACCATTTGATACAGTCAATCATAAAATATTAATCAATAAATTGGAACGATATGGGATGAAGGGGTTAATATTTCAATGGGTAAAAATTTGTGAAGTTGGGGGAATATTCATCGTTATGCTTGAACATTGCTTGTGGCGTCCCCCAGGGATCAGTATTGGGTCCAAAACTGTGTATATCAACGACAGATGCAACATTTCAAAAGTATTAAAACTAGTATTATTTGCAGATGAAACAGAATAAATTGAAAGTAGCAAATAAAAGATGTATACAGAAAACTGTCAAGAAGTATTTTTGTTCTTAGTAAAGCAAGACACATTCTGAACCATCAATCACTCCACATTCTCTACTGTTCATTGATCTCACCATATTTGCATTACTGTGTAGAGGTCTGGGGCAATACTTATAAATGTTCAGTACAATCACTATTTATACTACAGAAAAGAGCCATAATAATTATTTATACTACTGGTTACAGAGAGCATACAACTGTACTTTTCTTAAAATCAAAAATATTAAAACTCCCTGACCTTGTTCATTGACCTTGTTCATTTTCAAACAGCACAAATCATGTCCAAAGCGACACATAATAAACTTCCTGGAAACATACAAAAAATGTTTTTTAACAGAGGTGGGGGTTATAATCTGAGAGGGGAGTATAACTTAAAACATCAGAGTACCATATTAAAAGGTTTTTGCGTTTCTGTGTGAGGAGTGAGATTGTGGAACAGCTTAGGTGTGGAGCTCAAGTGGTGTCCAAGCATGACCCAGTTTAAGAAGCTTTACAAACATATGGTTTTCACAAGGTACAGTGAGGAAGAAGGGTTTAGCAATTGGGTGTCGGCGTGAATAATGTATATACTTGTCTTCTTAATTTATTTATTTTATTTTTCATCATTTTTCTGTTGTGTTCTAATAGGTCTTATGTAAATAGGTATATTAGGGGAGACTAGTTTTCAACAGAGTATTGGAGAAGGGGTAGGGTTAGGCTAAATCCTACTGCTTTTCGGAAACTTTTTCTTAATATCGTTTAGAGTATTTTTAATAGTTAGTTGTTGTTTTTCTTTTGTCTTTGTGTTTTTTTTCTTTTTCTCAAACTTACTTTTGTTACTTGTTCATGTTTGAAAAAAACTAAACTATAAAGTATTTGTTAGGAACAAAAATTTGTAAAGAACATGTTATTTGTACCTTTTCCCAAATTCCATATTCAGGTTCGGCTCCATCCCTAGTATGTACTATGTAAGAAATATGTTAAACAACTGAAAAAAAGTGATGGACTTATAATCTGATGGTGCACAAATGCTGTCTGGATCTCTAGGTATACCTCATTAATAACCTAACCAAACACATGGAGCAGTAACATGCTATGTATGACTTCGATATGACTATTTTAGAATTAAAGGCATTGTTGGCAGATATATCGCCTGTCTAGCTTACATTAACATATTTTTACCAGAGCGACAAGTAGCCAGGAATCAGAATGTGCATACAGTATGTCTGGAGCTTGATGAGAATCACTCATGGGCTCCACTGTGAAAGGGCTTGATGGGATAAAAAACTGGTGTCAGAAAAAAATTCTGTGCTCAAAATTAAATTCAGATCACCCTCCCATTCTTAGCTACACCTTCAACCATGTGTTAAAATTTGTGTGTAAATGGGTTACATTTAAACATTAACCATACATGTTAAGACATTACACATTAACTATTACACTTACTTGAATAAATCCAAAACAACATTATATACTTTGTTTCTGGATATATTTTTTTTCTCCAAAACTGGGAACTGTGGTATATTTGATGCTGGACCCTAATGAGTCACAGGGAATACCATAATCATATATCTCTAAACAAGGAAGGCACAACAGGGGACAAAATTGCTCAGTGTAAAAGCTAAAAGATTTAATGGGAGCTAGTGTTGTCTTACTACTACAGCCTTCATCCATGTATGTGAAATAAATAAGAAATAATAAAATGTGTAACAATCTGAATCACTTTATTGTATTTTTGAGATAGGAAAAAACTTTAAGTGGTATGAGGAAGAAAAAAAAAAAAAAAAAAAAAAGTGGTATGAGGGAAGACAAAAAGAACGAAAGTTTCCAAGAAAATGAAAGCCAGACGAAATAGATGGTGTTCTTGCAAACGACTGTAATACTCCAGGTTAATGTAGTGTAAAGTGTTATACTACTTCTTTTTGACACTGGCACCTGTGTGACTGCAAACTCTAAGTGCTGCACACAGATAGACAGACACAGAGTTGGATAAGAAGCATGCCTCTGTCAATACAACATATGATAGCATTATCCCAGTCAATGATGCATTAAGGAGGCAATAGGAACCAAAGGGAGGATTTTATGTAATGTAAATGAACTGGGCATTTCTGTGAGGGATTGTGTTGTGTGTTTCCTTGTGTCTTATACAATGTGTTCTGCTGTGTATGACTTTAACAGACAAAATACTGACTAACTTCCAGGGTAACTCACATATGCCTGTTTTTCTGTTCTACTGTCAGAGCCTAGAATACCTCGTTTCTACAGAGCGGTCCGGAGCGGCACGGTGCGGATCGCTAATGCGCAATGCTCACTTTTAATGTCTGCGTTCCCACTGCAGACAGGACTCTGCCGAAATGTGCGGAGACGCTGTTGTGGTGTTATAGGGCAGGGACGAGGAAGTGTAAAAGTAAAAAAAAAATAAAAAAAGCGCGGGTGTCCGGAGCACCTCCATTGACTACACTCGGTTGCTGCTTGCTGCCTGCTGCCATCTTTACCTGTACCTACAAACTGAAGTTAATGGCTGGAACAGAGAATTAGTTGTTTTTGTACTTGTTGTTGCAGAGGTGACGTTATGACTTCAGCCAATGAAAGTACTAATGCTGCGTTCAGACCGCAGGCGTTGTCAGCGTTAGGCAACGCTCATAAAGCGACTATACACAGAAGATACATTTTTAAGCTGAAGCTCGCAAAACTCGTAGGAGGGCCTTTCTCTGCTGGATGTTTTAAACACTCACGGATTGTGGTTAGCTAGGCAGCGTCGACGTCAGGCAACGTCACTACAGTGAGTCGCTCTGATTGGTTGCTGTTCTGCGTCAACAGCTTTAGGGCCGTCAAAAGTTAAACTAGCTGAACTTCTGCGTTTCTAGCGTTATGCGCTTTGAAGCTTGAAACACAGGAAAAGCTTGAAAAGTTGACGGAGCCAAAGCTCACAAGGTGCCACAAAGACCGTGACGCTCCTCCAAAGGCCTCCACCATAGACTTAACATGTAATATTGATGTTACTGACGCTGACAAAGCCTGGGGTCTGAATGCAGCATTAGCTGTGGGACGCCAGTGTCAAGGCCCCAACCATACCCGGACCACCCTGCCCTGGTCCGGAAGCTGAAAGCGGACCACCTCCAGCCCGGTATGGTCCTGCTCCGTGGCCGTTTTGATGGTGGGAACGGCCTAAATTGCGGAACCGACCGCTCTGTAGAAACGGGGCATAAATGTCTTCTATGAAAATAATTGTTTCCAAATTATGTCATGTCATGTACATTTGAGATTTTATGGGACTGATCAAAGCAAACTGGAACATATTTCCTATGAGGAAGGGAAAGGATACATGTTTTTCAAAATGTATGTTTACGAATAAAAATCTAAAAAGTATCGCCTCCATTTGTTTTCAACCTAGCAAGTCAATACTTTTATGTAAATACTTTGCTTTATTTAGCTTTATTCATCTTCAACTTTGACCAGCTTCACTTTTCCTGCTAAAAACCTTCTCAGGGGTATGATACTTCCACTGTGTTACACCGTGAAAATGATATGCAAGTTTATTTTATTGTTTTTTCTTTGTTTTTTTCACAAGATATGGTGATTTGCTTTTTCTCTAAAAGGGGCCATTTTTAGCAGAACATTTTTTTCCATGTTTGTTGTCTCCTCTATCTAGCTTTAGACAAAAAAACAAACAGGAGTTCCGATATTTATTTGTTAACAATTGCTTTCTTCCCACTACTATTCCATAAAGGCCAGCATTGGACATAGCATGACTATTAGCTGTCCTGTCGACTGATTCTCCCTGCAGAACTGTGGATTTCTGAACCTTTTCCAGAGTTACCATGGGTCTCTCGATTGCTTTTCCAATTAATGCCTTCCTTGGCTGGCATGTTGGTTTAGGATAACAAATGACACAGGGAGTTTGGAGTTTGGCTCTACATTTTCCAATCTAAATCATGAATTGTACACTTAGTTTAGCAATTTTAAAAATCTGAGGTATTGTTTATAATCTTCATGATACTGTTGGTCTTCAATATATTCTTTTTCAATAATGTTCTTTCAAACCTCCAACACAGAAAAGCTCTATATAGACTTTGATTAAACAGACCACAAGTAAACCCCCTTCACAAATTGAGTGACTTCTGAGCATTTTAAATATTCAATAAATATAATTCAGAGTAAAGAGGGTGGCACACAAATGCACTCCACCCTTTTTAAATTTTAATTTGTACAAATAAATAAATAATAAATAAATTAAATAAATAAATAACTTGTATTATTTCCATTCCATTCAACACATTTACACTGCTTTTTGATGGTGCATCCATGTGGTGATAATGTTTGATAACTGCTGTGCTGTCACATGTATGAATCAGCACAGAGATAGGATTAATCCAAGCTTTAAAAGAATTCCAATGGAAAAAGAAAGGCCAAAGAGAACACTATTGGTTTTAGTTGTCCTTCGGTACTTGAGCAGGGCTCAGGAGGACAACCATCAAATTTATTAAATAAGACCACGTAAAATCTTACTTGATCATGTGATTAAGTAAGAATTTGTATCAAAATGTTTGAGGAGTTGTATTGGTATAGTGCGGGGATCGGCAACCTCTACCATAAAAAGAGCCATTTTGAGCTCAATCTAGCAAAACAAAACTTATTTAGAGACGCAAATGTTACATGAATTTAAAAAAAACCTTGAAGGTTTTATAACTAAAACATGTTGTCATTCATAAAGAGCCACCCTTTTATTTCTGTTTTTAGATTAAATAAAAGAAAAGAAAAACATCAAACTTTTGCAAAAAATGAATGGATTTATTTTCTTCTTTGAGTTTTTGATATTTGTGGCAAAGTATTTAAACATGCACATAGTTTCAAATCTAGTAGCCAGAAAAATGTATCTAATTTTTTTTATTACTTTTATTAGTGTCATTCTGTCATTGAAATTTAAAGCAAATATTCAATAGAAAATACAAAACACCTGCTAAAATCTAAATTTGTAATAAAAAATATTTGGTTCATTTGTCTTTTTAATCAAATTACCTGACATTGTGCAATTGTGGAAGGTCTAAAGGGCCATTTGCGGCTCCAGAGCCACAGGTTGCAGACCCCCATTTTAGTGTTATGCTATAAATCCTGATTATGATATGAAGAAAAACCTTGGACAAAATCATAGTAATTCTAAAGCTGCTTTCTTCACAGCAACCCAGGCTATCAGTGGTGGCCCAAAATAATACTATTTTCAAATGAATAATACTACAATTGTACGAGTACAAAAAAGCCTAGCTTACCTTTGTTTATTTAAGCAAGCTACAATCGATGTTTTGTTACCATGTACTGTATATATGTTTGTAATATTCATTGAATATTCATTCAATATTCCTTTTAACAATATATGTAGCTGTCTGAACCTTTGACAACTTTCATTATGGATGCAGCGCAAGGTAAAGGATTCTCTACAAGTTACACTTCACCAAGCTGGAGCTCCTAGAGAGATGTTGCCACTTTCAGAAATAAAGGTCATGGGCTGGGAAAAAATAAATAAATATTTTGTTCCACTTTAGATAGGTGATCAAAGTAGTCTAATAGCTTTATTAAAAATAAATAAATAACCCACTTCTCCTGCTGTGAAACTGTCTACACTTAGTGACCAAAATTATGCATTTGCTTTGGTTGCTATGGTAGCGAGTCACTCAAATGACTAAAATCTACAAATAAAATGTGAAAAATTTTAGCTGGTCTGAATATTTTTGCAAGACGAGGTTAATTTGCTGTGCTATATAAAGGACAAAATAACATGTGCACATCTGACTTTGTCTCTATTTACAGCTTGGGCAAATAGTTTAGACAACCAGAACATAATGAAAATAGGTGTGAGCCGGAACGCTGCAGCAACCTTGAAGGAAGGGTGATTCCCATCACTACATGTAAAGTAGAGCAAGTGTGAGACAATAATTTAATGTTAATTAGGAGCTTGTCTATAGGGGGTAAGAAAACGAAAAGAGCGAGCAAGATGGAAGAAGAGGATATCATTAGAGATGCCTGAGGATCTGAGTAATAGCTTTCCTCTCTCTTGTCTATCAGTATATTAGTTCATGTTCCATCTCACCCCATTCTCGCTTCTGGCTCTAGGTTCTTTCTAAAATTAATGACACTGTAACCAGAATATTAGTTGAGTAATAAAAGAAATAGCTCTGCATGGGGCACAACAGACTAACAAGAAATAATAGCATAACATACAGACTCTAAAAAGATGATAACAGTGATATAATCTCAAACAAATGTAGAGAAAGTACTGGGTCACAGTTGAATATTTTAATATTCTTACAAAGCAGGAAAAACGATCACACAAATATTCTCTCAAACTTAAAGACCACACCAGGGAAGAGTCAGCAGCATTCACTGAGCAGTATAGCAGTGGGAGATTGCATATTTTTCAACATAATGAGTGACAAAACGTTTTGTTTTGCAGCTGACTACAAGCTAGCCTTGTTCCTAATTCACAGCAGTGCACCATTATCAGGACTTGTTGCATTTGAAAAAAAACAAGAACTCCCGACTAAAAGCTAGAGGAAAAGGAGAGAAAAGCTATTGCATTCTGCTGCTGCATTTGCAAAGGTTAATGATGAACATCAGAATCCACAGATGAGGAAAAAAAACATAAACAGATGGTTAACCAGTGCTGAAGAAGTGAAGTCATTAGGGTTGAATGCAAGACATGCGAGCATTTGAATGAATATGTGTGCAGAATATAGCACTGGTGGACTTGACTATTACTTGTGAGCCAATAATTGAGACCCAAGGTACCAAAGGAATGGACTGGAACAAATCCACGCATACACACAGCCTCATTATCCTGAACCACACTCATCTTTTATTTCATGTCACCCTTGCTTCTTTTCCATCTCCTCCGGTGTTCGCCTTGTTTGTGTCTTATACACCCAGGGCAAATTTTCAACCTTTCCTATTCAGTGCATAGTTGGTTCAAGGAAGGCTTTACATCAGAATTCATAAGCTGTGGCTTGCCCAGGTCAACTTGTTTTCAAACCCTCTAGTTGACACATGAGTTGGAAAGTGTATGTTTAATTCATTGGCAAGTATAAAAATATTAAATCAAAACCAAAATCTATTCCTTGAATAAACCATACCCCAGTTAATGCTGTAAAATAATGGATTTATTAAACAAAAAATAATATTAGGATCAACAGTCTGTTGATGGTATAAAGACAAAACAGGAGTAACAAGACCTTATACTGTAACTTTTCTTTATTTTCTGCATTGTAAAAACCTTAAATTTTTGTATGCTCTGTATATATGTATAATCTGCTGTATATTCCTGATATATCCGGAACTTCTTTCTCTGTCGGCCCCTCAAGTATTCACAACCATTAAAGACACTAATAATTCAGGATTATGTAATGCAAAAAATAAAAAATAAAAGTATAACAATGGCATTCTTTTCCTGTCAGTTTTATGAGACATGTGCTTTGTTGTAGAAGTGGAAAATGCCAGCATATTAGCGCTGACTGTGAGCTGTGTATTTTTTCAGTCAATGAACCACAGTTCAGCAAATAATGAAGCTCCTTAACTTGATGGAAATACTTTTTCCCTATTAGCCTGTATGTATCTATCATTCACTCTGGGGAAAGGCTGAGTAATAAAGAAACAGCATGCACTTTGTAAAGATAAAACCTCTAAAAGGCTTGGTGTGCATTTGTATATAAAACTCCTATAATTACAATTGGCTCTGCACGTGTTTTTTTTTTTTGTTTGAGTGTTTGGTCATTCTACATTTTTACTACTTTTTTATTTCTGTACATTAATCTTCATTGCATTTCTACACTTCAGTAGAAGTCTGTTTTAGTTTCCAAGTATTCCAGTTTCCATAAAGTCACCTGGTTGATCTTCAGAGGACAACAGAACGAAGGAAGAAGTAAAATCTTCTTTTCTGAAAATACATATTAAAATAACAAAAAATAAATGTCTAACAATTCTTTTATAAATTGTTATTGGAGCATTTTTTTCATTTTTGGCTTTTTTTCTGTTGGTTGGAGTGTGTAACAACTTTTGATATCTAATTCACAACTTCCTGTTTCTCCAATGTATAAATATATTGTATATAAACATGGATAAGTTGTTTTTTTCTCAGTCATGTTTCTAAATTAATAACGCATGAGGGATCTTGTAAATAAGGAAGATAAAATCTGTGTTAATCTTCACAAGTGGAGAAATGGCTAACAAAATAGGTTCTCACCTGAAAACATACTGATACTATTTATATGTACAACCAGATACTTAAACAATATATAGATGCATATATAATGTTTTTCTCCACTCAATTTATAAAAAGTAATGGCTTTTTTACATTTTTCAGTGTGAGATAATGTCAGTGCAATAAAATATTCATTATTGTTACACTTTTTCCATGTTTTCTGCTGTGCCAATGATTTAGATATGTAAAATGTATGTCATGCATAAAGAGCCCCAATATTGCAATATGGCTCTTTTGACAAAATATGGCGACTTCTACCAAGAATCATTTGAGGTGAGCATGGCAATGACATTTTTAAAACCTAAAAATATCTTTATTAGCTGGATAATTTCTGTCGGGGTAAAACAAGCAACAAACTGTATTTTGCTACTCCTTTTATCTGATTATAATAGCAGTAATAGAAAAAGTGTTCCAAATAAAGTTAAGAAGACAAGAACGAGTTGATGGTATAGAATGTTTATAATTTACACCAAAAAAAAAATGAAATTGGAATTGAGGAAAGGGAGGAAGGATACTTGAGATGGGTAATGGGATGGGGGAAAGTACAAAGAAGAGGTACAGAAGATAAGTGTGAAGCAAGAAGAGAGAACAGATGGACGGAAATTGATAAATGTGGATTCTGTAGAATATATGAAACAGAGGAGAGAAGAAGAGATTACATGGAAGAAAGAAGAAAGAGGATGGACAGAAAAATGAAATATTACTGTGTCCAAGTTGCATCTTTTTATGTGTATGTCTGTGCACATATCAGCAGGGAGCACTCTGATAGTTTAGCTTCCCATCTTGTGAATCAGTGAATACTGAACAAAATGTGCCTGCTGACGGTGTGTGTGTTTACGTGAGGGAGGTGATAAAATAATTCTAAAATGACAAAATAGGTGACAGAGGTGAGACAGGGGTCAAACATTCAGAACAATTACTGTCCAGGTTTTTAAATTAGGTTTGCTACTGGTTGCACAGTATAATTCTTATTTAATGGTTCGTTTAACTTCAAAATGCCATTCTTGGGCTAATAGATGGGATCTGGATGGAAAGCAACTGGAAGTAGCAGAGAAGTCGGTGTGTATCTGCCTTGCGTAAATCTGTGCTTGTAGTTCACAGTGGAAGTGCTGTTGACAGTGTAATTTGATGAAAGCTGGCAGGTAATTTATGAAGCATATTTTTGGGCAAATGATTTTTCTTGCTTCTACTTTCTCTGTCATTCTGACTAGTAATTGGATTTCCCTAACTTTCCATGAAGTGAATTAGGAGTAAACTAGTTAATGAATGTCTGCCCGGCTATATTCTTAAGTGTGGTGGCGTGAGTGTGTTTCCATGTTGTTACTTCAGATTTAGAAAAAAAAAGAACGTTAAGAGTGTCTGGTTTTTTTATGTGTATGTGTCTGTATGCACACTCTTTGTGAGTAGATGAAAGGACCATCTTTCATTGCTGTGGAAGTTAATTGCAAAGTTTTGGTCTGCTGCACTAAGACCCAGCTATTACGAACCACCTTTGCTTTATTTCTTTCAGTCAATCAAGAACCATGGACACAATCGCATAGACAAGCACGAAATGCAATTACTATGTTTGTATGGACTCTATTAAAATAACACAGTCACTACCCTGTTTTCTTATGATTCCCCAGAGCAATCCTATTCCTTTCCTAAACATTTAAAAACCATTCAATTTTCTGGATATTTTACCTTCAAAAAACTGGAAGAACCTTCCTTGTGGCCTCCCTGCATTTCCTAACTCACAAACATTTTAAACAAGCCTATTTGCAAACATCACACTCACAAAATAACTCCATATTTTCATCTCTTGCACCCTCTGTCTGCTTTTGCTCTCTTTAATTGCTAGGAGTGATTTTCTTTATATTCTCAAAGGTGGGTCATTGTGGTCATGCTCTATCTAGAGTGTATGTTGGTGTGCATAGAATGCTTTATGCCTTTGCCAAAAGAAAACAGATTGTTATTCATATATTGAAAAAAGAGTGTTTATCAGTGCAGAAACATGTATGGTACAGTCAAAAGTGTTTCATCAAAGCCAAACCTTTTAGGATAGGACAAGTGAACACGCGTTTTAACAAATCCAAAATAAACTGACATGAAAACTTCACTAGGCCAAGCACATCATATCAAGCACATTAGAGGCAAAGTGATTCCAGAGAAACCTAATGCAAATAAAAGTAAGCCAAATTAATCCAGTTTGAGTAAGAATTCTGGACTAATCTCTTTTGTAGTGGCCTGTTTCAGTTCTGAAAGTAGTTTCAAAAGAACGGTATAAAAACAAAGGTGGGAAAACAGAAGCAGATGGTTTTATACATATGCTGGACATCAACAAGATGCTGTTGGATCTCTTAAGCTCCTTGGCAAAGATTATATCTGAGGGAGAGTGCTTTTTTTTAAAAGAGATGTTTGCAAGAGTTTGTTTGACTTTCTTGGCACCATAATAAACAATCTAGTAAACAAAAAAACACTTTTTAATGTTTTTTTGTTTAATCTTTACTTACAATTTAATTTATGTATAATTAATTCTCCTTGACTCTACATGTAATAAAATAATATACTTTCTTCATGCATGCCATCTTACCGGCTAGTTCTGTCTGGAGTCTGCAATGAATTAAAATCGCATCATCATCCCTTACCTGGAGTGTTGAGCAGTCGAGACATGCGACAGCTGTAGATGATTTGTTGCTCGCAGTGTTCTGCACTGGTGGTGATGGCTGTCACCTGGAAAAACAGGCAAGGATCTGTACTTTCACTTCATGTTTTACATTCAGACATCAATTTCAGCTCATTTCACAATATGAAAGAAAATTAAGAAAAAAAATTGCTTTATTGTCCTTGTTTTTACATCAAAAAGCCTGGAAATAAATTCAGCCATATTTTTTTTTTTAAATACTCACACTGTGTAATTGGTTAGTTGTTTTAAAAAATATATTATTTAATAAAAAATGCTGTCACTTCTCATGGGGCATTGGATCATGCGAAATTCACCCACAGTTGACTTTTGACCGAGAGTGACAACTCCAATCTATAACCACTCAGCAGAAAGATTAAGGTATCGACTCCTGAATGCAAGAGAGCAGATACAGGCAACCTGAGCTGTAGAAGAACCCCAGCAGACAAGTCATACAGGGATGAGGTTAAATACTTGTTAGGTTAGTTTATCACAGGGCATTTGCAGGACGGGAGGCTCAAAGATTGAAAGTACAGCTAATTTAGTTTGTGTTGCATTTCAGTGAGAAACATAGTGAATGATGAGGCTGTTTTTGTGGGATTTTGGGACACACCTAACAGATTTTTAGCGAATTTAGTAATAAGGTTATAGTCTTCATTCTTTATAAAGCTGCTGACATACTGTTTCTTAACTTGCCACATCTGCAGGCATTCAGAACCACATTTTATGTGAATAACCATCAAGTCTTGTGATAACATCACAGTCATTTTTGTGTGTCGTTTTTGTATGTGATATGAATAAGCAAGTGATTCTAAAATTAATACCTGAATAAATCAGAAAATAATTTACAGTCTCTTCAGCTCATCATTGGTTTGGGTTATTATTTACATGAATGTAATGGCACAGCCGCTAACAGTGGAGAAAATAAGTATTTAATAAGCCGCCAATTTTTCAAGTTTACCCTTTTACAAAGAGACAGGAGATAATTTTTTTTCGTAGGTATACATCAAATGTAAGAGACACAATCTAGAAAAATAATATGAGTTTTAGATAATCATTTGCATTTTATTGCATGAAATAAGTATTTGATTTATCAAATAAATAAATGAATAAATGAATGAATAAATAAATAAATAAATATTTGGTAAAGAAAACTTGTTTGCAATTTCATAGCTCGGGGTGATTAGCCACAATGTTTATCAGTATTTCCTCTGTAAAGCTGATGCTGTGATTCATCAGTCACTGACATTAAAGTAAGCTCACTGTAGTATCTGTATGCACCAGACTTTTTTTTCCAAGAAGGCATTGCGCAATTGGGAAAACTAACTAGGTATATACTAATTTCCACCGTTGGTAGCTGATTGCTGTTGAAGACGTTCTGCTTTTTTGCTCGGGGAGCGAGGGAGGGCTGTGGAGAGACGGGGGCGGTAATCAAAATGTAGGGGCGTTGCTGAGAGGTGAGGGCGTACCTAGGATGACCCGGGCGTTCAGAGCTACACATGGCGGCTGCGAGAGTTTTAAAAGATTACTCAAACAGACATAAGGTAACCTAAGAAAGATTTTAGGCATGATTTTAAGGCGCAAATGAGATAAAAATGTGATTGAAAGCTGTAAAAAGTGGATTTTACATGCCACCCCTCCTTTAACCCCTTTATAGGCCCCTCATTGAAATTGTTTAAAATTTAAAATGTAAACCCCAGAATGTTATTTTGGCATATGTCAAAACTTTTTCTTCTGTTCTTAGAGTTTTATTTTTTCATGTATAAAAGAGATAGATCAAAGTGACCAAATGATATCAATTGCCCTGTTCTGCTAAAAAAAAAAAAATACCAAAAGTGCCTCAAACCCTAACCCAACAACTATCTTACTTGATGCCCTGGGCTTCTGTCTAAAAATACACTCCGCAATTGCCAGTTTGTTGTTACATATTTTGGGCATATGATCTACTATGGTGCCTCCAATTTTTGTGGTATAATTTCACCTATTTCATGAAGTTATATACATATACAGGACATATATCCTTATTAAGCAAGGCTAGTCAACGATGTAATGTGAGAGTATTCATAAATTTAACATTGTTAGTTTTAGAGATCTGACATAAACATGAGACAACAGCGAGCAACTTTATCTGACTTTTTGGGTTTAGGAAGAAGACTAAGAAGTTTGGTGCGTCACAGACCCGCTCTGAATGGTCATGCACCGCAATGGCGTGAGCTGTGAAGAGCTTGATTCCTGCTGATTGGTTGGGTGAAATAATGTCATTGTAAAAGTCTGCAAAAAGCCAGAGGGACATCTTTTATAACGTACGTGGAAGTTACCAAATACGATCACTTGCCCTATAAAGGGTTGGGAACGTTTTTTGTTTTTTTTAACCTGGACAATCTTCTGTATCCTTTTATTTTAGAAAAATATTCCATTCATTTACTCACCCCAACACATTCGGAGCCACATGGAGCCCACCAGGTGGAGTTTTTATCCAGTCGCTATAAGCGTATATGCATATAATGGGAGTCAATCACGGCAGGAGATTTGAAGCATCTAAATAAGGCATCATCAACCCCCAAAATTTAACCATGTTTTGTTATGAATAGTTGGTGGTATTCCCCTATGAAGTCAGAACTTCTCAGAAGTGTTAAGGAATTTTGCTTCTGGTGTTTTTACAGGCTCCTAATGCAACCGATTCCAACTTACACTGACCTGGAATTTCAGCGACGTCGCAGCCACCTGCCATTGCAGCTATTGTCTGCGTATGTTGTGGAAAGGGAGCCTATGGAACCTGAACTTAGTCTAAATTGTCATTTGGTTTGTGCAATTTGGAAACACACAAACATGAACAATGTTTGATATCTACAGTGGCAAGTTCTGTCTAGCTGACCGCCATACAGCACAGACTGAAACAACTACTCAGACTACGACCGGGATGGAGCACGGCAGTGACGTAATTGTGATTGCATGGATAGTGTAGTTGTATTATTTCCTCTAAATCAACTGGAACTGAATAAATAAGCACTTCCGAGACATCTGAACTTGGAGGGAAGTCCTGCTAATGTTTAATAAAAAATTTTTGGTTAAATGAAGGAGTTTCGGGGGAGAAAATGCCTTATTACAGGTAGCAAATCTCCTGCCCTGATTGACTTACATCATATGCATATACGCTGATCATGACTGGATATGGGTGAGTAAATTAACATAATATTTGCTAAAAATAAGGTCCAGGTTGAAAAAAAGAACTTCCCTTTTAAGTAAGGGGCCTCAAGAGAAAAAAGTTTGGGAATGCCTGGCATGGTGAATGAATAACTGGTTATTCAAATAACCAAGGGATATTTCAATAGAGCGCACGATAATATCTTAATATTCCATAGCTGCATTGGCAACTCAACAGTTTATGGGTCTTCTTCTGTGTGTCTGTCTTACCTGATCCATAGAAGAACTGTAGTTGACTTGGAGGACAGTTCGTCTCTCTCTGCTCGAGCCAGTGATTGATACTCTGGGTGGCAAGTTGTTCATAACTGTTGTCCACACTTTGTCTTCTGCTTGTACACAAATGCATAGACACAAAACTAAGTAATAAATCAGAGCATGTGGAAATTATGTTCATTTTTTAAAACTTGAACAGGGTAAATGCAGACTGATTCAATTAAGTGCACTAAAAACCAAACATGACTGAACTTAAATTTGATTAATTTACAGTATATTCTGTAATGCTTTTATTATGTCATAGTCTGAATCACTCATTCCAGTATTTTCCTGTTCATTTACGCTGCTATTCAGAAAATGTACCAGTATAAGCTTTTGGTCCCTAAGGAGTATAAATTTGTGTGAGAAAAAATACTCTTAACGTTTCAACTTTTCTGGGGTGTGTGAGTGGTGGTATCAGCGTGACTAAGGGGCCAACCAGTTGGGTGCAGTGACATTTCATCAAAAGTCTTGCCTTTGCTCTGCCTACATGCTTCGCTGTTCCACAGCATCTTTGTATTCAGCCGTGCATGTGCTCATGAAAGTGTGCACATGGGTGGCAGTGTGCCAAAAGTGTCACCTGGAAGGTTTGAGCCCGCTTAGATTTGCTCAAAAGCTTTGTTTCATGTATGTTTGTGGTGTCTGTGTTGATGTACCTGTTTTTATGAGCATCTATGGTTTCATGCTACTTAAATACCAGAATCTGTGTGTGCGTGTTTATGTGTGCGTTTGGGTGTGTGTGTTGGTGTGCATGCATGTGTTGCCATGGAAACCCCACGTCAAGCAGGTTAAACCTGTCATTGTCTGAAGTTAAGAATAAGTAGGGCTACAGTTTTTGTCTTTCTCAGGTCAGCGTGGCTAGGAAGAAATAGGGAGAAAGGGGGAAAAAAGCACTTAAATGTATGGTATTAGTTAAAACTATTAACATACCCACCTGTCATGTTGCACCTGACTTTGAAGGGGCCAAGAGGTCCGCTACCATCTGGGTCAATCCAGTATGTGTCAGATGATCTACCCAAGTGCTTATAAGCCTCACAAGAAGGCTCATGGATGGCTGCAGAGGCATTAAACAGACAACAAAAAGGGAAGTGAGAGCCCTAGTAATGAAAAAAAAAATGATTGTAATAAAAACAAAAGCCCACAATGAGCTTGAATACACTACAACATATTTCTTGTTATATATTGGAACATTAAAATTCTTCCATTAAAGTCATTTTGAGATATGCTGACTTTGGACAGCATAAACATGTTGCAATAATGGCTCAAAATGCACAGCGGCAGATAACAAAAGATAAAGAGACAGCTTTGACAATAATTTAGTGCCCCAATATGTGAGCAGATCTACAAGTAATGAGAAACATTTTTTGCTTTCAGCATTCCATTATTGCTCAACTACCATTAAAACTTGGTACCTGTCAATTATTTTAGTTCTACGTTGGTTGAAAGAAGAATAAATGTATCTCAAGTAGAATAACCTTGCTGTTTTTATTGTCTACTCCCGGTCTGCAGGTAATTTATATTGTGTCTTCTGTAACTACCATTTCTTTTCAGTGCCTGTCAAGAACTAGTGTCTTGTCCCTCTTACTAACAAGATAGTTGACAACATACTGATGCAAGGTTTATGTTGATCTTCACTGCGGAAGGTTTTGGTTGTATGGAGAGAAAATAGATCACATAAAGACTGAAACCTTTTTTCATTCATATTAATTGCTGAGGAACTTAATGAGAAAGTTTTTCTAAAGAGTTGCCTTCTGTTAGCTTGACATTTCTTTTTTTATTGGGTCTTCTCATGTGCACTGACTGCCTTTCCTTTCATTCCTTTTCCCAATTTATTTTGTTTTTTGACAACTGGATTTTACTACTACTGTTTTTGTCTGCGATATTCCGTTTTGTCCCAGGCATTTAGAAAAGTAGATTCTTGTTTGGATGACCAGAGTTTATCCTGCTGGGCTTTTTCAATAAGGCCAAAAATCTCTTTGATGATTTTGTTCTAGGCTGGCACATGTGTTTTGTAAAATATTTTTAAAGGATCGCTGTGAGTTGGCACACACAATATTTAAAAAAAGAACAACAAAGACGCTGATCTATGCTAGAATAACGTGTCACTTTTATTCCCCACAAAATATACAGTATCAGCAGCAAAAGCAAAACAATGCTTCATCAAACAGGCATTAAGTTTTCATCATAGCATCTCACTTTTGACACTTGAAATTGGAGAGCCAGTCACCTCTCGGTCAGACCTGTTAACGTAACGCGAGCCGGGCAATCGTGCACCAAAATCCCACAGCAGACTCTCAAAAAGCTGGCAGCTCCCACTCCAAAATACCCAGAGGAGCGCGTGAAGAATGATGCGGGCCGGGCCTCACCTTCCGGCCCCCCCTCGCTTATCAGTTTGCCTGGTTTCGGAAAAACATGTTTTTCGAAACCAGGCAGACCGAAGTTTCATGAGAGCTTCCTCCTAAAGATACCAACCCCCCCCCCACCGCCTTCATTGTGAATGTTCATATTTTGAAGCAAGCAGAGTATCAGCATTATAACATTCTCATAACACATCATATACACAGGTGACTCGAGGACACCAAAAAGGTTTTATCCATCACATATCTAGTAAAAAAAGAAATAAATACATTTTCTACATTTTTCTACGGTGTTTTCGTCCTTCTGTTTGCACACTTTATCCTTTGATTTTAAATTCTGTGAAACACTTTGTGTTACATTTTACTGCTTAAGGATTGTGACGTGAATTCGTGCCCACCAATGACTGATTAAGGTGGAATAGGTACAGCCAGAAAAGCAATTAATATGAATCTACATGCAACGCAATTTTTAAGGTCTGCATTAAAACAAACATGATCTTGAAGAGAAACGCAATAAAAAAAAAAACATTTTATTGTTGCTTTTGAAGTTTAATATGGAAGATTACAAATCATAGCCAAGATTTAAAATGTATCCGGTACTAACAATGTAAGGCAAATCACATAATAGGTAATGCTGTTAATACTAACGGATTTGAAATCATTTCCATTATGAGCATTTTCATCAATAACTTAATTGGCCTGTATTCTATGAATCTAATTACTTCATAACTTAGGGGAAAATAATTAACAAATGAATAAAAAAAAAGAAAGCTGAAGATAATATGAGACCTGTTGCAATTTCCAGAAACCAAATGCTGAACAGTACCTAAAACTGAACACTATGGGGCTCAGCTGTCATTCCTGGGTATAACTCTTTCTCGCTTCAGGACAGCATTGACATTTCAAAGCAATGTGTTGTTTCACAATAACAAATGAAACACCTTCAACCATCTCAACCAATAACCAGCTCCATCGAGGCAAATGTTTGGCGTCCCGTGCCTAAGTGGTTGCTTTGAGGAAAACTAGGAAAATAACTCATTCTTTGCTTCTGTCCAAATCTTACTGGCTGAACCTCAAGATTTAACCTAGAGCTCTATAATTGTACACAGACATTCAAATCTGTTTTGCTTCTGACTTTTATTTGAAAATGGTTACAGTATACATTTATTACACGATAAGTGTAAGTTAATTTTAATATGAACTAAGTATAGATTATGATTTGTATCACAAAGGCTAGCCTTTAGTTTTTCAGTTCAATTCAAAAATACTTCATGGATCCCAAGTTAGTACTTACATCATGAAAGAGACACACTGCTTATCATGGTGCAATATATTGCAATTCCACTCAGTAAAATGAGCTGCTGAACAGCCTAAGAGGACTACAATGTTTGCCAACATCTATCTTTTTAATAGACTTCAGTATTTTAATTATATTTTGATAATGTGTTATCTAATTTGATTCTAACTTCTAACTTAAATCCTAGAACAATCTAACATTCCACTTTATTTACCTGAACAGTATTCTGAAGGTTTGTTCTATCTGTTTTTTTTTTGGTCCAATTGATGCTCAAATTTTCTATCTTGCCCTTTAAAAGGGAACAACATCCGTGGCTTATGGGAGGAAGAATGACATTTTCAAAATTTAAAGCCTCTGAAATGCTCTTTCTGATTCTGCTTGCTTTGTGCGCTGCTGCTCTGTAAGTCGGATTCATTTTTCTCTGATGAGAACAAAACACAGTGCAGTTTAACAAGCTTGGCATCTGAACACTTCAAAAGTTCATCTGTCTCTATGCTGAAAAATGGGAGACAGTTTAATCACTCAAACACAAATGAAGGAACAAAACAGTCAAATGCATACATTTAAACATGGAAAAGGAGAAAAGGAAAGTCAAAAGGACAAAAAGACAAATATGTAACTTTACATTACTTACATGTGTGGCACGTTGCTCCATTGTACCCTGTTCCATCACAGTTACAACTAAAACTGTCCCATGTCTGTTTACACCGGCCTCCATGCTCACAGTGATTAGGCATACACCTAGAGAGTTGTGGTAAGAGTTTATAAATATTTACAGGACATGCTGGCATATAAATGTTGTTTATATAAGTTAGAAAAAAAATATTTTCACAACCTATTGCATAATGCTGATATGAGTGACTGAGTGCATGTGAACAAGCTGTACAGTATTTAGCTCTGTATTTAGCGCCACTCATCTTCCAATACACTCCCAACTAGTTTTCTTGTCCCTGCTCAAGAAAAGCATTCTCACAACATGATGCTACCACCACCACATTCCAGAGTGGTAATGGTGTTTTCAGGGTTACGTGAAGTGTAACTTTCAACCACCCACCATTTTGTTACACAGACCGAAAAGTTACAGTTTGGTTTTATCTGACTAGAGCACTTTCTTCCATGTGCTTGTGGTGTCCCCTACATGGCTTTTCACACACTGCAAAGTGCAAGTTCTCATGGCTGTCTTTCAATAATGGCTTTTTTATTACTACTCTTTGAAAAAGGTCACATTTTACCTACATAGCGAAAAGACGTACTGTTCGGTAACACACTTTTCCCACAGTTTTGAGACTTTTATTTGGAAAGAAAAAGTCAAGTCATGTGTCATTTTCCTTGCATGTCACAATTATATGCAACTTTTTATTGGTCTGTCACCAAAAAATCCCCCAAATACTTTGAACTTCTACTACTTTTGCAAAGAGCAATTCATTTGCATCCTGGTAAGATAACAGCTTCAGGAGCTCAAAGTTAATTAATTTAGCAGTGAAAAAAGGTAAGTAATAGTTTATTCATATTAAACATTTTCACAGGCAGAGGTCACAAAGTCCTTCACAAGAAAGATAATTTTCTCTGGTATTTAGGTTAGAATCAAAAGGATTCTTGTATTCAATATGAACAAAATCTGCATTTTGTCTCATATGTGTCATGGAAAAATATCTTCTGTCATTAAAAAAGGATGAGACTGAAGTCCAAAATGCCGTTTTTAGCCAATAGATATAAGTGTTGTAGGATATTAAATATTGTATCTTTTTCTTGCTGTGATATTGCTAAATTGTATAGAATTGATTTAAAGCAAGACACATTTATAAAATAACAAATATTCCAAATGAGGTAAAAACTAAAACAGAAGCTTATTCTTCTTATTCTTATTTGGATTTAATATCTCCAATTTCAGAGGAGTCAGTCTGTGCCTCACTAGTCATGAACCTCATTGCATTACACTGCTGGATACATAGTGTAATCAATCAATTAATTCCCAATACCTTGAAATATTACCATTACATATGTAATTTTCTCCCCGTTTATAATTTTTTTTTGCTAAGCTTTCACTACACCAGAGTTTCAAAAATTTACAAGAGCAAATACAATTGTGTAAATGTGAGACACATCGGATAAAAACACTGAAATTTAGAATTAGTTATTGAGGCTCTATGTACAACAAGACTGTATTTTAGATATTGTCATGGTATGACATGAACTCCAATTCCTCAGTCTGACTAACCTCTGAAACTATCTGACTATTTATGAAAGGAAGTCAAAACTATGGAAAAGTTACTTTAGGCAGTGATTCCCTTGGAATCCAAAATGTTTATTACAGGACAGAGACAGATAGGTAAGTAGATACGTGTCAACTGACTTTTTACACAGCTAACAGTCTTAATGTATTCTCTCCTCGAGCAAGGTATACGCCCCATGTGGGCCAAATATAGCATTCTTTTATTGTGCCAGTATTATGTGTAAGAATGTATTAGCTACCCCCACAAATATCCTCTTGGGGTCTTAGAACAATATACCACAATTTGGAAATTTGCTTGCTTTGATAAACTCCACAGACTCACATATTAGGGCAGGACGATAATTTGATGGCAATATATATCTATAGATAGACGTGTGGTGCGATAGAAAAAAAGGGGTCGATAAAAAAGTTTGATAAAAAAAGAAAGTTTCTCCTAATTTTTTTCATTATAGCCTATCATTTGGCTTAATACAAAAATCAATACTTACTCCAAACAAATCCTTAACGCTGACCCATGCAGCTCTGTCAAACACTCCTCTCTTTCTTTTCAAACCACAAAATGGATTAAATGAATTGAGCTGAAACATAATTTTTTGATAGGGAACCATCGCTGTAACTTCGCCGTGGTTAGAGGTCACAGCGAGAGAACAGTGGAAGAAGTTGTTCTGGATAAATATTTCAGTGGCTCAGGTAAAGGCTGCGTCCCATTTTGAACCAATCCTCAACGCACTAAAACACTAAACATAGCAATAATAAATGTATGATCAGCTGTCTTAAGCAGGATTCCCCTCTCCCGGCTTGCTGCAAATCTGAGAGACAGGGCGACAGAGAGACACAGGAAACTTACCCAGGTGCTAACAACACCCGTGGGTCGCGCTGCTAACAACACCTATGGGTCGCACTTCTAACAACACTTGTGGCTTTTAAAATGTCCCCTCGGTTCTGCTCCCGGTCCGCAGAAGCAAACAACGCTTTAAAAAACACTACAGGGTTGGATAGACCTGCTGACTTCAGCTCTCAGTGACTGGATTGGGTTTCAGTGTTCTGGGCTCCCTCTACACTCAGGTGAGTAGCTGGTTAGCTTTAGCTAACAGCTGAACCAGAGCTGAACTGAATTAGAATAAGCTTTATTGACAAACTAAACCAAAGGAATGAGCCATTAATATCATAAATGGTCATAAAATGTTCGAAAGATTAAAAAGCATCAAGATAAGCCTTTAATTTAAATTTCTAACATAATATATATATACATATATGTATACGGTTGTGCACTGCAAAGACTTATGGGTAATCTGTTCATTGTAGAAGTTCTCTTTTGTATGTTAAAGTTTGTGTTCCAAATGTAGCCGTACTCCTTAGCTATCTCTTGAGTTGTGCAATAGTCAGTGTTTGGTAAAGACGCCAGGGTACGGGAGTCGGGTGACTACCTTGATGTGGGGGGCTGTGAGGGTCTTGAGGTAGGAGATTTATATAGGAACACAATTACAAACACTTGCTACGAACACGTTTGTAATTGGGTCTTCATCTTCTTTAAATGAATCAAAGTAATCAAAGTGTGCTCAAGCACAGCAACACTGACTCACAAGAGCAGCAGGGTTCCTTTGAAAAAGCCTTAGCACATCAGCATTTGGTCTTTGTGGCTAAAAAGGATAAAAACTGTAGCGATACTACCTGTAATGCTGAAGCTGAAATACAAGCTAGATTTAGTTTTTCACATGGCTATATACAATAAACCTTTAGGAGCTTTTAGGCTGTAGAAAACAACAACAGTGGTCCTGCTTTACACAACTCAGTACAGCTTCAGCAGGCAGAGATGGTGAGATAAAATGTCATTGTGCTTGCACAATGGGTTGCAATTGACAAGTCCTGACAATTTCAAAAGACATTATTCTTAGCGGGCTGAGAGCACCGAACCATACCAACTACTCTGGGCTTTATGTAAGAGGAAAGAAAATCTATGGGGAGATTGAAGCTGATGTAGGATTTGTGTTCAGTTTTTTGTCCTACTGCTTGTGTTGTTGTGTCACCCTTTAGAATAACATTGATATTGTGTGTGCATTGCTTTGTGTCTCTGCAGGATGCAGAATTTGGTTGTTCTGTGTCTGGTTTTTTTTTAAGCTTCTCAGCGTAAACAGAATCTCACAGTGGAACGGCATTGATCAAAAGGAGGTCAGACAGGCCCATTGAACTACCTTCAAAGACATTCTGATTAGTTAGATGGTAACATAGCATCCATTCATCTTCTATGGCAGAACAAGGCCCACATGAGGTACTGCAGTACTGCTACACATTTTAAGTAATAGAGGTTGGCTATAAAGCAAGTTGTAATGACAGGATCTTGGCTATTTTCAGATTATTACAAGGGTTTTTCTTTGGAAAACTAAGTCAGTCTGTTTAGAGCAACTAGTAGCAGCACAACAGGACAACTGCCTGAAAAACCCCCACACCATTTAATACCTCATTATGTCATAACAGCAATGAGGAGGCAAATTAATTGCAGAAATCTCTCATTAATTTTGATTTAAAAATAAGACGCAATAAAAATTGATCACAGTGATCACAGTTACTACATAATTCCATATTTGTTCATTTATAGTTTTGATGCCTTCAGTGTTAATCTACAATGTCCATTGTCATGAAATCAAAGGAAACTCATTGAATGAGAAGGTGTGTCCAAACTTTTGGTCTGTACTGTTTATATATATATATATATATATATATATATATATATATATATATATTATATATATATATATATATATATATATATATATATATATATATAAACTACCAATGGCAAAACAATAAACAAATAAGAACAATGGGGCATTACCCTGGAAATCCAGAGGACTCCTGAGAGCATAATAAAAAAAATTTCTACAAGACACTCTGGCATCGAGCAATGGTGCACGTTATTGCATTATGTGAGCAGCCCGGGGAACCAATCAAAAAGTGTATCTAATGTAGGCGGGTCTATTATGTAGTTATCAAGTTACAATCTTCAGTTATATGGAAACTTTCTGACTTTTTTTTTTTTTTGGATGATTGATAAAGATCGCACGTTTTTTTAAAAATGAAAGCGTTTAGCATTTGCTCTCACTCACCTACAACGTGAAGCTGCCCTATAAATTATATCCATTTATCAGTGCATTTGAATAAGACACACAAACATAATTCATGTGAAGTCACACAGACAACAAAGACAGTCCTCATTAATTTGTCTCAAGATCAAATTCAAATGTTTTACATTAAAATATTATTTATTTTGTGACTTTCATTCAAAACCAAATGTTTTTTTGTGCTCTTTTTTATTTAAATTTGCTTTCTTGAATTATAAGGTGTGTGTGTGTGTGTGTGTTTGTGTGTGTTTGCGTGCACTGGACGCAGTGATTGTTCCTACCTGTCTATGATTGCACACATGTCCAGGCTGATATTCTCAAATGCACCCACTGTGCCTTCCTCCACTGCATGCAAATCAGCAGGTTGGTCATCCACCAGGATTGCTTGCATGCATCCCTGAAAGGATCGCTGGGATGGTGGGAACAGTGTTTGTAAAAAGTACCCTGAAACCAACACAAGAAAGAAGCAAAATTAGCATATTATGCAATATAGTAAAGATATTTATAATGGGTGCCAAATATAAGAAACATGAACATAGGAAAAAAAAAAGAAACCTAAAAAACATATCAGAAATAACAGAAACAAAAAAGTGAATGGCTTCTTTGTACAAAAAAAAGTGAGTGTGGAAAGAACAGCATTTTTATTTGATCCACTACTTCAAAGAGTTCATGAAAAGAGGACCTTCAGCAGAGCTAGACATAAAACATACCAATAACATCATCCTTGAGGAGGAACAACAGACCAGATCAGTGACCAGTTAATGTATTTTTTTTTACAACCATGAACTTTTATCAGGATTCCTTTTTTAGACATTACATACAAGGTCTAGTAGGTGTCAATGGCCCATCCAGAAGAACCACTGGGCCTTGACTGAATTGAGAACAAGCCTAGGACAAGCTTGTGTGCTTATCCTTTTTATGTGTGCTGTAATCATTTACATGCACAGATGTAAAAAAAAAAAAAAAAAATGAAACATCATATCTAGCATGACTCCAACATATTTGAGTAAACTTCCATACAGAATAACGAAGTGACTCTGCAGAGCACAGGGAGAGTGTTAAATTGGAGATGAGAACCTAAAACTAAATCTCTGCTACAAGCACAAAGGTAAGTCATAAAACACAGCAGCTCAATGACATCTCCATCATAGTGATGTTAAATGCTGTCATACTCTCCAGCATGGCCATCAGCCTCAAGGCCAAAGCATCAAAAAGGCTTACCGTTAGAGACATATGTACACTCTTTGTGTGTGCCTGTGTGTGCACGAATGCAGACGATATTGAAGCTCATTTGGCTGACTTAAATGATTTTGTACCTGTGTGCATGTTTTTCGTAGATTCAATCCTTTCTTTACATCTTCGTAGTTTTCATTTCATGCCTAAAAAGTTTCTTCTGACATTCTAGCCGTCTGTCTGTTCTTGCCACACCTGCCTGCTGTCTTTTCAGAGGAGTGGGAGTCAAGCAATCAGATAAAAAGAGACAGAATGACACATGGGGGGAGAGAGAGAGAGAGAGAAAGAGAGAGTGTGTGTGTGTGTGGGGGGGGGGGGGGGTGAAGGTGTGGAACAGAGCATCTGGTTGGCAGCACTTTGAGTCCTTTAGATACCTTATGAATGGAAAGGATACATTTCTGAATATGTGAAAGAATAAAAGATGCAATGCATGAACCTGTGGGTGGATGGATGTGCATTGTTATAGCGAACAAAGACAACATGGATTTGTTGCTTTGATGCTCTATTTGAGGCACCACATAAATGATTCTACAGCATATTCACACTAGCCCTACAAGTAAAAAAGAAAACCTGCTAATAAAAACATACTAATGTTATCTGTGCTGTATATCAAATGGAAAGGTTTCCATTCTCAGAAGTTCCATTGGATTTACCCTGTGTTTATTTCCAAACATTTAACAAATTACACCAGAATTGTATTTTAAAAAAGAAGTACCTTTTTTTCCAAACTGGACCTTAGTTTTAGCATGAATTACTTTCATTTACTCAACCAGACAAGTTTGGAGCCACTTGGAGTCCCTCATCGACTTATATCCATATAATGGTTGTTAATGGGGAAGCCATAGTGCACCCTCTAAATAAGGTATTATCTGCCACAAAACTACTTCATTTCACCAATGTTTTGTTATGAATCACTAGCGCTATTCCTCTGTGGGTTTGGAGCGTCTTGGAGGTACTTTGTTGCTATCATCTGGGGTGTTTTGAAAGCTTTTAATCCAACCGATCTCAACCTACACTAACCGGTCCGCCATTGCAGCTGTAGTCTGCGCAGATTTTGGGAAGGGAGCCCGTGAAAGCTGAATTAGACCACTTGTAATCTTGTTTTTTGCAATTGAAAACACGAACACGAATGATTTCTGTCTGAAGCCTAGTGTATACTTTTCCGTCAGCAACTTTGCACCCAGAGGCAGATGTATTGATGGAGACAATTTTAATTTATAGTTATCCATTGGTGCATCAGTGTTGCAAAGCAATTCCTCACCAGGACAGCAGGTGCTGACTTATTATGACGGGTTTACCTATCATTGCAGTGTCATTTCTGGTCATCTGGAGTTTATTTTCTTCAGCTTGTTAAGGCAAAGAGCAATGACCAATAGAAAGTAAATTTTGATTGAGCTGAAAAGCTTTTTACTAGAAATGCAGCTCATAGAATACTGTAAAAATGCATGAAAACAAGCGCAGCAGTTTAATTTGTTGTTCTCTAAACCTCTTTTTGTTCAAAATCACCAAAAGACCATATTAGATCATCTGTCCTTTCAATATAAAGGATGTAGTGTCCAAACACTGCATTGACTATTGATTACATCGACTATAGAGCAAAGTACTGACAAAATGATCTCTGGCTAATACTATGCTGACCAGTCACTGGTTTATGATCTCTGTTGACGGAGACAGATATTTAGAAAATTGGGCTTTATTCCGTCCGTCTTTGAATAGGTGACTGTCGTCGTAGAGCACCATGTCATAGTCCTGCACAGACTGCAACTGGGATCCTGCATAGCAGTGAAGTTATTTAAACTTTTCTGGGTGAGTAATGAACATAATGCATATTAGAAATAAGGTGTAGGTTACAAAAAATGGCACGTCCCCTTTAAAGTTTTATTAATGATGAAACAAACTTCTCTTAGATGCACTAAACCAGGCGGTCTCAAACTTGAGTCTCTTTAAGATGTGTCTCTGCTTCATCAGCACCAATAGTCAAGTCAAGTTTATTTGACTTGTTTAACAAACAGCATGAAGGCTGACCAAAGTGTTGGACAGTAAATCGAAAAAGAAAAGAAAATAGTAAAATACTTAGGTCATTATGAGGATTTCCGGTAGAACTTTATTGGATGATAAAGAAGAAATTATCTCATTTGATTCAGAAGTGTTGGACCAATGACGCCAATTATCAAAAAAGGTGCTGGATTCTACTCCTTGGGGACTTCAGTTTGAGACCACAGCAATTAACTGATACAAAAGCTATAACCTTTACTATTTTTCTATGCCAAAACAGCTCTATCAATAAAAGAGTCCTACTTGAATACAGTACGTAGAGATGTAGTCTTACATTTATACAAAGAGCAACCTTTAGATACATAAAGTTAAAAATAGTCTCTAACTGAGCTGATCATATTATTAACCTTATTTTTTTAATCTGTGTCATTCTGTGGTTTTAATTTGTAGCATACACAGACCAAAACTCCGTTCAGTATCTGGAACAACACCAATAATCCCCTGCAGTCCTCCTGGCGCTTTTTCACAGTCTTCCTGTTGTGCTCAGAGAGCGTCTTTTACTATACACAGAGAAAGGAAAAAGAGCTCTTATTTTCCAGGCCACAGCCTATGCACATTCAGAAGCATAATTTTAGAGGATGCACTCTGGAAATCTGCCAGAATGCTCTGATGAGAAAAATGTAATGAATTTTTTAAGGGAACTCATATCCAAAATAGACAAAAACACTCCTTCCAAAAATTATATGAAGTGTCTCTTGCAATTGTACAATATGCTACAGGATGAAATGGAACAGTTAGTCACAAACTATAATATCAAAACCTTTTTAGTGATTGTAATGATAATCATAAATAAAATTAAAATAAGCATGCATGACTATTATAACTGCTCAAGTATGGCGTCACACAAGGATTGTAACCAATCATCACAAATGAATAAAGCAAAAACTGTTCATAAAAATGGTAGAAAAGTACACATGTAAAATGTGACAACACATTTAAACACATGAATTAAGAAGTTGTGCTGCTCCCGAGTGGGTCTGGGGTGAGATTGGGGGCTTGGGGATCTCTGGGGTGGTGCGCCCCCCTAGCTGTGGTCCTGACTGGGGCTTGGCCGGTGTGGGGTTTCTGCCGCCGCTGGCGGGGGTCGCAGTCGGGGACCGCAGGCGGCTGTTGGCCGGCAGGTACTGCTGCCTTTTTTTTATCTCCCTGGGTTATTTCTCGTCGTGGGCTCCTGGATGGCCCCTTGCCATATTTGCACGTTGGAGTATTGACTGGTGGCTCAGGCGGGTGGGTGGAGTTTCTGGGCCCGGTCAGTCTTTTTGGCACTGGACATAGCTCCTGTATCTTTGTCTTTGTGCCCTTGCTAGGGTTGGGCATTTACCTTGGTGAGACAATTGGTCAGTGTCAGTCGAGTTCCACAGGGGACTTGTCAAGTTGTGGAGGTGCATGACTGGTAGGTGGGCGCCCTGAGTTCGGTTGCTTGCTGGGCCAGTAGCCAGGGCTTGGTGGATGTCGGGCTGGTGGGTCAGCCGCCAGTGTTTCGGTCCGCTCCCGGTCTCGGTGGGTATGTGGCCAGGGTATTTGTGTTTGGAAGGGGGAGTGCGAGGGTAGGGGGCGCTGAACTCAACCTGAGTGTCTAGTGTCTTGTGTTATTATGGTAGTCCGATTCTCAGGTTGAATTTAGGTCTTCATTTGGGATTGGGACGGGGGGGCGGCTTTGGGCTCCATGGGGCTTGGTGGTGTTGTGGCCATGGGCCCTGAATTAGACGTGCCATGGCCTCCTGACCCTAGCGGATTGTGCTGAACATGGGCACATCACTGGGGTGTGGGGTGGGGTTTCCATCTTGACTACCCTGTGGTGGCCTGGTCCCAATTTTATTGTACAACCTAGACACTCTCACTTATATTATTTTCATGAAACACACATATGTTGGGACCTTGCAATGGGCACACTTTTCGTCTCCAGAGGCAGAGACCTTAAATGAGCCTCACCTCTAGTGCTGGTGCCTACTGCTTAACTGTATCTAGACACCGATGGCCCGGGATGGGAGATGGGGGTGATACCCCAAGATGGGTATGGCAGCATTCCCATGTCCCACCCCTCAGTTTTAAATGCACATTATAACAACACACACCAACACCATATTTGAGCAGGAGGAGAGAGATTAGGGGTCTTTCTACACCCCTGTTCACTACCAACCATCAGGGGTTGGGGTCCGGTAGGTATATTTGTCCGTCTGCATGGGGACCTGGGCTGGTGGGCTACTCTTGCCCTAATGGGGGCATTTGCGGCTTTTCCCCATCCTAGTGGGCAAACGTTTTTTTTGGTGTTTTTTGTGTACTAAGGCCATGTACACATTTAGACAGGGTTTTTGTAAGACCGGATATATTCAACCCCCAATGCAACAGAATTGCACTGTAAAGCAAATTCATAGGAATCCCAAACATGTAGAGGGAAGTAGTTCCCCCGATTCATGTCAGAATAAGCTTTTACTTTCTAATCTCTACATAGAGAAGTAACTGAGCTTGTAACAAGTAAGCAAAAAACACTTTTACAATTGATAATGACAACAAATTTTTGAGGGCATCCATGATGTTTCTGAATGAAAGCACAAGTCACATATGTGATGTTGGAGCACTTTACTCACAGACAACGATGTTCTGAAAATGAAACCCCATGTTATTTCTGTCCACAAGCAAACGTTTTAAAGGTTAAATTCGTAAATCTTTATTTTGGTCAGAGTTTTTAGAGATAATCATTTTTGAAGCTGTAAATTTTTATTTTTATGTGGATGACAGCCCAAATCGAAGAGAAATATCTTTGTTTTGTGAGATACCCAGCTACACGTAGACAAGGTTTATTGTTAAAATTTGGTTTCCTAAAATCTGCTTCAATAATCCAGCAGTGTGTGAATGTCAGTAGTGTCACTGAAGAACAAAGGGCAGTTCTGTAATGGAGTTTAATCAACTATTTTCATGAAACTATATGATGGGCCACCCATCTATACTGAACAATATATATATATATATATATATATATATATATGACTGGTGAGTGGGAGACCGGTGTTCGATTCACGCCTGGGGCAAAGGAGCTATGTACACCATTCAGTGTGGGTCCTTGGGCAAGACCCTTCATGCTACCTGCCTACCTTATACCATGATTAGAGACAATGAAATAGATGAGATGCCGGCTCAGACGTCGCCCGGACAAACAAGGTCTGCGTCAGGTCACCTTGATGAAAAATGGGCTACTAGAACAAAAACCAGGAACCAGGAGCAATTAGATGCAAGAAAATGGCTCTGTTGGAATGCTACTACTCAAGTAACCCTAAGCAGAGAGGGTACACAAGGAAAATTTGGGCTGAATGGTTACTTCGATACCGGCAACCACAGTTGACGGCAAAACACCTAGTAGCTCAGTGTTCCAACATCCACAAACAGCAACTGCTTTCACAACTTGAGATTGATGAGATACAACACAAATGCTATGGCAAAGAGGAGTCAGGACGCCAGGTCAGAAGGGAGGTCATACCAACTCCCCAACCAGAGATGGGGAACAGACCCCAAATGAGTGAAACCATAGCCCTGAGCAAAGAAGTGACTGACCTGAAAGATGAGATCATGGCGAGAATGAGCCCCCCTGACGCCGATTGCAACGGCTAAGTGAAGTACCCTCGGAAAGTCTCCTGGAAACACTACCACATCAATCATTGAAACCAATGAGCTGATATACACCGCAGGAGCAGTGACCCTAGAGATGCTTGGCTATAAGAGCAACCATGAGAAACAATATCCATCATGGAAAAGACGGTTGGAAGCTAACATCATCCGGAGAGAAGTAAGTCAGTTGACGGAAGCCCAGAGAGGTGCAATGAAACGACCAATACCAAAGAGGTACACATAGATGTCCATACCTGAAGCACTCGAAACTGCCAAATAAAAACCTTGACCTATCGCCTAAAGAGGTACGCGAAAGACAATAAAGCCAGACAAATAAACAGGCTGTTTGCAACACAACCAGCAAAGGTGTACACTCAGTGGCAGGGCAATAGCGGCAGAGTAGATCCACCAAGGCTGAAACTGAAAGATACTGGAAGAGCATATGGGAGAAGGAGGCAGCACATAACAGCAGTGCTCAATGGCAGGCCTCTTCCAGGTATCATCACAGTGGCAGACATCCAAGAAAGAGTCTGAGGTATGAAAATGATCCATGTCTACTGGCAAAAGAAACAGGAATGTGAGAGCATTCATTGGGAACTCGATGAGGCTGTAGAGAACCACCCTTGAGACCAATGGCAAGCCACTTGCACAAGGGTCCATCAAATGTGGCATATACTAAGGTGATGCTCTGTCCCCACTGTTGTTCTGCATAGGTCTGAACCCCCTAGGCCAAATACTTAACAAGACTGCCTATGGAGCTACGATCAGCCACTTCCTCTACATGGACAACATCGAGCTGTATGCTAAGAGGGAACAGGATATTGATTCCCTGATCCACACCACAACGATCTACAGCGATGATATTGAGATGTCATTCGGGCATGAAAAATGTAGTAGGATGGTCACCAAGTGAGTCAAGGTAGTAAACACTGAAGGGGTCTCACTCCCAGAGGGAACAATAGCAGACATTGAGGACAGTTACAAGTACTCGGGAATACTGCAGGCAAATGGCAACCTTGAACAGGTGACAAGGGAAGCAGCAACAACCAAATACCTAAAACGAGTGAGGCAAGTCCTAAGAAGCCAGCTCAATGGAAAGAACAAGTCCAAGGCAATAAACAGCTACGCCCTGCCAGTGATCAGATACCCTGCGGGAATAATAAGATGTCCAAAGGATGAGATACAGACCACAGATGTTAAGACACGAATGCTCCTCACCATGCATGGCAGGTTCCATCCCAAATCCAGCACCCTGAGACTGTACGCACGCCGTAAGGAAGGAGGCAGAGAACTGATGAGCGTGAGAGCCACCATCCAGGATGAAACATCGAAGCTACATAGGTACATCAAGGACAAGGCCTCAACAGATACCTCAAGTGAATGCCTGAGACAATGGCAAGATGAGGAGGAGGTGCTGTAGGACGAACCATCATAGGAGGACAAGCCCCTACATGGGATGTACCACTGGAATATAACTTTAGTGGCTGATCTCAAAAATCCTACTAATGGCTAGAGATGGCTGGCCTACAGGACACCACAGAGGCACTCGTCCTGGCAGCACAGGAGCAGCCTCTAAGCACAAGATTGATAGAGGCCCAGAACTACCACACCAGACAAGACCCAAGGTGTAGGCTGTGCAAAGAGTCATCTGAAACAATCCAGCACATAACAGCAGGGTGTAAAATGCTGGCAGGGAAAGCATACATGGAACATAACATACATGGTCATAACCAAGTGGCTGGCATAGTATACAGAAAAATCTGTGCGGAGTATCGGCTGGAAACCCCAAGGTCAAAGCGGGAAACACATCCAAAGGTGGTGGAGAATGACTGAGCAAAGATCCTGTGGGATCCAGACAGACAGAATGGTAATGGCGAACCAACCAGACATTGTGGTGGTTGATAATGAGCAGAGGAAAGCTGTTGTGGTGGATGTAGCAATACAAATTGATGGTAACATCAAAAAGAAGGAACACGAGAAACTTGAGAAATACCAAGGGCTCAGAGAGGAGCTAGAGAAGGCTTGGAAGATGAAGGTGACAGTGGTACCCGTGGTAATCAGAGCACTTGGGGCAGTGACCCCCAAACTGGAGGAATGGGTCCAGCAGATCTCTGGGACAACATCAGACATCTCAGTCCAGAAAAGTGCAGTACTTGGAAGAGCAAAGATACTGCGCAGGACCCTCAAGCTCCAAGGCCTCTGGTAGAGACCCAAGCTTGGAACGGGAAAACACCGCCCATGGTGGGTGAGAGGGGAATCTATATTATATATATATATATATATATATATATATATATATATCCTGGATCAGTCCAAAGGAAAAGTGAAATGGCGAGGCTGTGGAATCGACTCATTAACATGCCTAGAGTAAATAGAGTAACAAAAAAAAGTTTTTCTATGGAGTAAAAATAAGTGTCCTTGGGCTGCAGAGCTCCGAACTGTCTTTGTCCTGTAGTGTTAAAACCATCAGATCAATTTTAATGACAAATTTTGAACATCCATTATTATTATTATTATTATTATTATTATTATTATTATTATTGAGAGTGTCCTAGTCAGAGTGTTCATTGAAATCCACATGAATATGGAATGTGAAAGTACCACAGTCCACTGCACTGGTACTATTAGAACCTCAGTGCAGCATTTGATATTGATGAACATGGCATTTTATTGAGGCAAGAGGAAAATTGGGTCTAACTCTGTGACACAGTACGGATTCGAGTCTTTCCTAAGGAACAGGACTTCTTTCAGTCAAAAGTAAATTTTCACTGTAGTGGACAACGATAAATTGTGGGGTAGTCTACCTGACTCCCGTGAGCTCTGATTTTAACAACTAATGAGATTAGTTTCCAAAACTATGTAGATTACATACAGCTCTACATTACAATGTCATCGAATGATTGTGATCCCATTCAAGGCCTGAGCAGATGCAGAGAACAAATCAATGTGTGGATGTGGAATAATTTTTCTTTAGTGGAACAAATACATTTCAAGTAATTCATTTTTAAGCTTTAGAGAAACATTCAAGACTCAGCATACAGCTTCAGCTATGACAGCTAAAAACTTTTGAACCAGCCCAAAATTTGGGTGTACCAATAGACTGGGGCTGAACGATTTTGGAAAATACTCTAATTGCGATTTTTTTCTTCAATATTGCGATTGCAATTTAATGTGCAATAATTTTTGTGAGGCTTTTTTCATGCATTTTTAAATTAATGCAATCAAAAATATTGTGTATTATAAACAGATTTTTATACATAATTTATTCTATTCCATAAGATTGTTTACTTATTTTAAGACAAAGGCAAATATTAACAACTTTATCTACTTTTAATCATCACACTCGATGGTCATCGGCGTCATTCTGCAATCAAGGTTTTCTTCCTTTTGATCCCAGCTAGTAATTCCCTACGGCTGCAATGTTTTCTTCCGTTTGGTTATCCAGGAAGTAGGATGCTTTTTTTAAATTCTCCATCGATCTAATGCACTTACAGACTCTGGTATGGCTCCATAAGCGGTTCGATCTCAGGTCAGTTGTTACAAAATACTCCGCTGTTTTCGGTGCGGCTTTACCTTTCTGTCGGCATTTTTTATACAGCGCAGGTAAAATGTGGCTAAAATGTGTGTGTAAGATTGAATCCTAGCTTATTCATCATACTTTTGGCTATACAACCCATTATAGCACTAATTATTTCATTGTGCCATTTTTTTATGTTCGTAAGGAGTGATTCTATCAAACAGCTCGGTCAACGATCCCTGTCGCCTCGAAGTTTGTTTACTGGATATTTAAACACTGGTGGCGGTCAGTTTAGCCGTGCAACTCTCATATATGGTGGTGTGATGTTTTTATGTGTTGATAAAGGTTCGTTCGGTAGCCTACCTTGTGAGGCAGCAACAATACCAAGACGGGTTGTGCATAATACCTGGCGTTGCGCAGCATCAACGTTTTCATAGCAGATATAATTTCTCACAACTGATGTACTGTTCCTCTTTGGTACCAAATATTGTGCGGTGTTGGATTCTGTTAAGCTTTTGGTCATTTTATAATGGGTTAAAGTGCAGCGTTTCCTTCTCTCCTGCATTGCTTGCAAGTCACGTGACTTTACCGGATATGTTTACATCAAGTCAAATCGCAGCCTTTGCGATTAGGAAATCGCATTTTACCAAATCGCGATTTAATTGCATAGGCAATTAATTGTTCAGCCCTACAATAGACTCAGACCTGAAACTACAGAGACACAAAAAGCAAATTACAAAGTCTGCCTTCTATCAGTGGAAGAACATCTCAAGGATTAAAGGTCTAATGTTCAATTCATTCGTGCATTTATGTTCAGTCAAATCGCTTACTGCAGCACTGTCTTAAATGGGTTTGTCTAAAAAGTCAGAGCTGCAGCTGATTGCTGCTGTTTGCGTTCTCACTAAGACGGTGAAAATTGAATATGTCACCCCAGTTCTAAAGTCCTTACAGTGGCCCCCTGTACCTCAGAGAAGACTTTAAGACACTTTTCTTAATTTATAAACCACTGAACGGCTTACCACAGTGTCAGAACAAAACATAGAGAAGCAGCATTCAGTTTCTTTGCTCCTCTAATCTGCAACACACTTGCAGACTGAATTCCTTTAAATCAAAGATACAACCCACTTGTTTGGAGTTGCCCAAACCATCATTAGTTTACTATGAACTGCAACTTTTCATAATTTCTCTTTATTCAGCTTTCATTGCAGAAGACATTGCAATAAAAATACCTGGGGTGCACTGCAAACTCATAATTTATTATTTTTATTTTTTTGTAACTTCTTTTTACTTGAGGTAATGCAGGTGAAAACATACATGTCAGTCTCCAAGGAATGGCATATAATGTCTCCATTAAAATAAAACAAACAAGCTGCAAAAAATAGGGTTTCATTCTCTAAAAGGCTTTGTTGCAGGCTATATTGAAATTATTCCAAACCTCAGACATGAAACCTCAAATAAATATGAATACAACGAGACCAGGTGCAAAGAGTTTTGTGCCAACACCAATCAGGCTGTAATTTAAAACTGTGCTTGGAAAATAAGTGCAAACAGCTTTAAAATTACACAACAACAGACTTTTCTTGGTCCTGCTGTTTTTTTTTTTTTCAATGGTCTCTCATCATAAGAGGTTCCAATGAAAGCAAATGAATGCCTTAAATCCTTGTGATTTGAAGCAGATGGCTACATGGATGACTGGACCTACATAAATTACTGAGAGCAATTATCTCAGGTCTTGTCATGTATAAAAAAGAATACAGTCTCTTCATGCCACAAAGGGGTCTCTGCTAATTGTAGAAATGTGAATGTAATGTCTCACTTACAGGAACTGCTGATGAAAGACTGTTTGAGAGCTTAGGACAGCTTAATTTGCCTGGCCTGTTTGACTCATCAAGTTGAGTGATCGGAAATAATAATTGAGGGCAAGCTAAAGGCTAAACTATCTTTTATACACTCAATATATTATTCTGTTTCTTTTGTTCTAGGATGAAAAATGGCCTCTGATGGGTTGGAGCATTTGAAATAAATGTTCCAGATATTCTATCTGAGGTCTAAATGCATGTTCATCTGTGTGCTGTGGAGTTTATGGCATTTGGTCAAACACCCACACATTCTGTTCAGGCATGTTAAAAGAAAAAACTGTCTACATTAACCCACACAGACAGGGTGGGTTATCAGCACTATTTTTTGTGAAGCTAGTGTAACTGAATTTTGATAGTTTAACAGTTGCCCACTGATAAGTACATAAAATATACTCTTTAAATAGAAGTACACAATAGTTTTGGTATATATTTCTTTAAACGCTAAAATGAGCAAATACTTGAGAATCCCTTTAAATCTCTTGTAACTGCCGATTTAAAATTTTTTAAGCATTAAAGACAATTTAATATACATTAATATCTACAGTGGAAACTCTTATGGAAGCTAATATCTTAAGTTTTTCTTATCTCCAACCTCGGGATACAGCCAATCAGCAAGAAGTAAAATAAATTGTGTTCTTGGAATCAGCCGCTTTGCAAATACTAACCAATAGTATGTCAAATGACTTAATCATATGATTCAGATGTTTTGACAGAGAGCTACATCAGAAAGTGTGAAGGCACTGGCCCTTGAGACATGAGCTTGATACGTAAAAGTTATGTTGATAAATCATGATTTAAAAAAATCTGATGAACCACAGAACAATGGTAGCAATAGAGTTTTGTAGCAGAGTTTTCACCTGCTTTTGACCCATGTGGCATTGGTAAAGTTTACTCACACCAGTTAATGGGTGCTACTTTCTTGAATGGAATCAAACTGTAAGTTTACAACTTCACCTGCAAACTATTTCACCAAACAATAACAACACAGGATAATATTCATTTTTGCAGGAAAGTTTTAGCAAAGACGTATGTCCCATCTACACTATAATATCATAAAAAATGATAAACTAAGTTCTGTCTGTTGTAACTCCTATCCATACTGCTTGTGTACTCTTGCTGAGTAATTCTATGTATGTGGGACATCCACTTCTGCAAATGAGTTCCAGTCTGTAGTTGTTGTACTTAATGTTGTTTTCAGCTGATACTGGCTAAACTGCCTGCTCTGCCCTATCCTGATACTTTTGAGGACAACATAGTCTTCAATAGTCCATGCACGTGCCTGGTCAAGTTGCAGGATGCAATTCCAACTTCTAGAATTACAGTAACATCCATGGAATTAGAAATAAGACCATAAAGCAATAATTGCACAATCTAGATAAGTGTTTTGTTTGTTTGTTTGTTTTTACAGCAGTCATTTATCAGCTTCCAGTGATGACTAATTTTTCTTATTCTAATGATTAACTGAGATTAACATGAACCATTCAAGACTAAACAAGTTAATGTTTTCACACACCTTGAGCATTGGAAAATGGATCTGTTCGTCACAGTGCATGTTTTTTTTCCTAGTTTGTTTCACAAGTAACATATTTTGCAGAGTTAAAATGGTAAATATTTTGTTTAGTTCCAATTCTACTAAAATCCACTTTAATCTCAGATGAAAAATAAAAATCAAAATAAACAAAAAAGTGTTACTGCAAATGAATGGTTCGGAAGCAGTAAGGCCCTGTCCACACGTATCCGGGTATCTCACAAAATGAAGATATTTTTCTACGGTTTGGCCTGTCATCCACACGTAACTGGAGATTTTTGGCACCAAAAACAAATCTTTTTTAAAACGCCAGCCAAAGTGGATATTTGCATTTTCTCCATTTCCAATATCAGCGTGTGGACGGTTGGAAACTGAGTTTTAAGAGCCGTAAAGTCACTATACGCGACAAAATTTTTTCCAACATCACTTGTGCGACCTGTGTTTACTCTCAAAAAAAGCATTTATGCCCTCAGAGCTGAGTTGGCATGATCCATTGTTAAAGCGCGTTTTGTTTGTTTGCTTTTATAAGTTATATAAATGCTGCATGCTGAAGATAGAGGATAGAAAGTTGCTCTGAGCGGATAGGATTTGGGAGAACTACTGCCCCCCACAGGTTTGCCACATCTATGAATTTGCTGAAAAACACATTTATCCAGTTACATGTGGATGGAGATCTTTTTTTTTCAAGCAGCAGAGGAAAATCTTTGTTGTTTTTTTTAAACCCGGCTATGTGTGGACATGGCCTGAATCTTTCAGATTTTATCCAGCATTTCGAGAACACTCTCCTTCAAATTTCCTCCCAAGTTTAAAAATTGGTGTCCTAAGAATTGGTTTGTAGTAATAGTCAACATTTTTGTATTCCCAGCAGCATTCAAACTTGTGTTTACCACCAGACTCCCAGCTCTTCAGCATTCATTATGTTATGTAAAATTAAGAAGTAAAGCCCCATTCCCAGCTGCTACTATTTCAGCATCCATACTACCTCTGCCAGTAGGGAAAACCCAGAAACAAATACTTTTTTCTCTCTGAATTGTAGCAATACATTGTGTATGAATAGATGTTTCCTAAAATACTTACCATATATATTTTATAAATCATTGTCATCCTCTTGTTTTTGTCATAGCCCATTTAAGATATACAAAACACTTTTACAATGTATAAATCAATCAGGAAGAGAATAATCCTTATTCTGTTTATCTTCTATTTTATTTTTGCTCAAACTTGTTAACATCTGTTTCTATTGAAATATTTTAATCTCTTCATGTGTTTGTGAGAAGATTTCTCCTGTGGTATTTCTATATTTGTCTTTTGAACCTCAGTCTTCTTTTATCCATCATTCTGGTATGCCCTCTTCAGAGTAAATACATTACAGAGATCCTCTCATCAGCCTGTATTGATTCACAGCTCTGCTTACTAAAATCAATCAATCAGCAATTCAATCAAAATAGAGACTAGAGATAAGAAGAAAAGAGGAGAGGAAAAACCAGAGAAGACAGACATGAAGTAAAACGAGAAACTAGACTGAAGCATAATAATGAAGTACTTTTATAGTATTAAATTAAAGCCTTTATATTGAACTTTGATTAAAAAAACAACCAAAAAGTAAAAAGAAATTAAGAAAAAGATGAAACTAGAGCTTCATTCATGAAAAGAAAGCTGTTCAACGAAAAAAAAAAACTTAAAGTAGATCAACATTGATATGAGGAATTTAACCTAACTTTAGTGAGTAGAAAATTAAAACAGACAACAATGTAAAAGAGTGTTGATATGTGTGCGTGTGTGTGTGTGTGTATAAAGTGCCCTGATGCTTATCGACTAGTCTGAGGAAAAGGTTTTTCTTGATTGAGGAGATGGAACTGTGCCAGAGAGAAGAGACCAAGGCATGATGGAGCAATCAGAGCCACACTATCTCTCTCAGTTACTGTAATTTCATACGGAGCCCCCTTGCACACACATCGTTTAACAGACAGATAACGGTGTCTGGCGTCATTAACTTGGCATACTTCTAATTCAGACAGATTAAAGATGCTGCCCATGCTATCTCTGGGTGGATACAGTATGTGGTGATTGTAGTTTCTGAGCTGTTTCCACTAGAAAAGATATCCACTTGCAGAAAAATGCCAACAAAGCTGGAAATGTAAACATTTAAGTAGAGGTTATGGCATTTCTGTCTTTTTAATAAAATAGTCAAGGGCTTTAGGGATAATACAATATATAAGAAATACAAAGCTAAGAAAATTATTTAAATCCCTAAAAAAATTATTTGTAAAGTCAAATGACAACCACAAACATTAATTATATTATTTGGGAATTTTATGTGACTTAAAAAAGGATTCAAAGCTGTAGACATCTCACAGAGCAATGGTCAATCCTGTTCAATATGAGAAAAAGATCTATCATAACCTGGCTGCCCATCTAAACTGGCCAGTTGGGCAAGAAAAGATCCATAGCTCAAGTGATGAATCTATTGGTAGGACGTCTTTTTCCTGGAAAAATATTGCCTTCATGTAAGTGGTGCAAGTAAAGATAAATTTTCAAAGAGACCCATAAGAAGCCCTATTTGCAGTTTGCAACAAACCACAATGTACACTCAGCAAACATGTAGAAGGTTGTGTTTGTCAGATCAAACCAGAAATAAACTTTTTGATATACTTACAAATTGCAATGGGTGTGTGAAAACTGACACAACACACCCAATGAATACATCACCCCCATCTTGAAACATGGTGGTAGAAGCACAATGAAATACTTTTAAAATAGGTATGAGGAAGTTGTAAATAAAGGGAACATAAATTTAGCTAAATAAAATAAAAATAAATATAAAATAAAATCTGGCAAGATCAAGTTGCACTGCATTTGCATCAGTGTCAAATTGTGCAGTATGCAGGCAAACTCCAGTGATTGCAGCAGCAATAATTCAGCATCAATGAATAAAGTGGTATCTTCGTATGACCACCTAGAAGGGTTTTTATTTTTATTTTTAAAGATTAGTGATGATCCAGGCGGGGAAAATATTACATTTTTGTGTAAACCTGACCCGCAAGAAGAAGCTCTCTAGATATCAACACGTCAACAGCGAATTTGAAACGGCACACTGAAATAAAGCACCCAGCTACCCCTTCGAGGTATGTGCAAGTAACAAAAAAAATCAAAAGATACAGTGACGGCGTACCAAAACAGATTCTCTACCACTCACAACCAGATAATGGGGTACAGTTGCAGAAACTCTGTTGTCCTCAACTCCAAGCTGCAGATTGACAACCTGACAATGCAGTATATTGCCAGACACCTGCAGCTTTAAAAAAGATGAAAGCCCAGCTTTCATAAACTTTATTAAGGAGTTGAAACCTTACTTATTCATTCAGACTCATTGTTGCACTTTATAAGTCAAGTTCTATATGTTTTCTTTGGGGTAAAATTCAGAAAATACATTCACCTGACCTGATGGAAAGTTAATTCATTTTTTAATTTTTTGCACTTTGAATATTGCATTTTGAGGTACAGCCTTAGTTTCCTAATCCTTCATGGTTCCTTCCCACTCAGATTGCTTAATTATTTCTCAAAAACAACAATAAAAAACTTTTTTCCAAGTATACTGTATGGGGTAAAAGCTGTTGCCGAGTACGTGTTTCTGAATGGGTGGCAACAATTGGAAAATGCCAGTATTCTAAGGGTAATGGCTCACTCTAACATTTTGGTGAAAAAATAAGTTTGAAATAGTTTTTGAAACTTCGAACTTAGTTTAAAAAAGTGAATTATGATATATGAACTGAACTAGTTCATTTCAAAATGTGTGAACAGAATTTTGAAATAGTTAATAGTGAACTTTCCCAACACTGCAGGGATTATTGTCCTTTCAGTTCATAATTATGGTCCCCACATAACAATCTAATAAAATACATTGTAGTTTGTAATTATAATGTGGCAAAAAGTAAATACAATTTAAGGGGAATACATATCTTTACAATGAACTGGATGTAGTGAAGATGCACAATAATAAAGAGTGATACCCAAATATTTACATAGATTTAAGTTTTTCCTTCTGCTTATTTAGTTTGGAACAAATTCAAAGCTTTCTGTAACTTATCATAAAAAAAAAACTTGTTTAAAGTAGAACATACTTTGATACTAATTTTTTGAAAGCTGAACGCCTGAAAAAAAGTGTATAAAACTAAGAATAAGATTGCAGTCCCAACATCTTAGGGGAATTAGTGTATTTCTGCCAGCTGCTGAGGGGTAATGTGGCAGTGAATATGGCCTGAAAGGACGTAGTGCACTGTGCATGTCAATCCTGCTGTTATGGTGTTTGGGTCACCCTTACCTCCTAGGTGATAGGTTCCTCCCGTGGTGATGCTGAGAGGTGAGGTGGAACGAACGGCAGACGCTTCTTCGCCATCTACTGTCAACATTGCAAAGTTCTCTTTGGCGACCAGACGTACAGCATGCCACTGGCCATCATTGAGACTTGAGCCTGGAGAGTTGGACAAATATGTTTTTAGTAAAAAACAAAGTTCTAGTTTTATTTTTGCAAAATAAATATTTTGAAGAGTAAAAGCCATATTTAAACACTGAAGAAAGAAGTAAACCTAATGTAATTTCAGATAAATATCTAATGCAAGACAAGTATCAAGATTGGCACCAAGCTCAAAAGTCTGATGAATCACTATGAATTAAGCAAATGGATCGTCAGCATCCGATAAATGTTCTTTTGGTCACATTTGGCTGTGTCTTTGTCCAAATCTACTTTATACAGCACTCATTTTTCCTCATATTAAAGGGACTTTTGTATGTTTGGTCATTATGAATCCAAAAGCACTTCCCTTATTCCAAAGAAAGAGTTAAACATGAGTGCCCCTCAAGTCCTTTTCCTCCTTTCAATCCCATATCTTTCAACAGGCACCTTTTAGTGTTGGGGCCTCGTTGTCATTAATGTGTGTCATTCTCTGTGTACATCAGGGTAGTGTGCATGTGGATGTTGAATGAATACGAGGCATGTGTTCTCCTTTTCCTCCTTTCCCTTGTAGCTGTCCATTAAATATGAGTGATGTTTTAGAAAGGGGTATTACTAGTGGAGCTGAAGTGAAGCCCGCTCACTTTCCCCTCCCTTCCGTCTATACATCACATTTAGTGACACCAAGCCCAATCCATTCTTCCATCCTTGCCTGCAACTTTGCACCTTTGTCTTTATTTCCCTTTCTGTCTCTGCATTTAACTTTTTCCTTAATCGTTTTCAAGCATCATTATACCTATATCCTCTGTCCATTGCGTGCAGTACAATTATATTTTTTTCAATTGTATTTAGTTGAGTGCTCCTCTGGCTGTAATATTTCAAAATTGAGGACACTGCAGCAAAAGTTCAAGGTACGGTCATCTGCAAATCATCCACAGGAGTGGATGCCTGTTAATCAATACACATAATTTGACAACCTACTTATGTCAATACATTTGAACCATATGTGTGAGAGTATGTGCTAGCTTTTGTTAGCTCATTTTCTTGTGCTTGGCAGCATCGGTGTGAGTCTTCGGTGGTTCCAAGACACACATTTCCCTTGTTTATTTCTTCCCAGAATGCACTTGACGACCCTCACTTTCATATCAGCAGGGAGTCCACACTAATCAACCCTTCTCAGCAGGGTGACCAAGTGTGTCAGTGTATGTGTTGATACGTATATGGTCAGACGGTATCCAAAGAAATTAAGTGCCAAAATGCCCGCCTGCTGCGAGTGTGATCACAGTGGGCATGTTCAGGCCACTGCAGGTTGTATATTCAACGAAACAAGAATATACACATCACAAAGTTTCTTCCCACTTTGAAAAATAATGAACGGTGATGGTGATAATGTTGTTCTGCTGATTTCTGAAGGTTATGAACCCAAGAATAATTGCAGACAAAGAAATAGCTTTGCTTTGTGTAACTGGTAACAAATACATAAATGAGTTCTGATAGAAAGCAACATTATAACATTCTGTCTGCCTGTGTATTGGTTTTGATGAAATCTCCTCAATCACTGGGTTCCATCACGTCTCCCTTTATATCCACCTTAAGGCAATGGAAAATAGGCACTATAAAATCTACTGTCCCTCGATCGGTTCACCTGCATTAGCTTTGAATATGGAGCTTATCAGTTTTAGCTGAAGTACAGAGCTTCCAGATTTACTCCAACAAACTCACAAAAGCCATTTTGAACTCCAAATCTGTTATTTTGAAATATGAGGTACATGTGTTAGGGTGTTAGGGGTGTATATGTATCATACTGCCTTTTTTGGCTATTCAAAAAATAATAATTTCTTTGGCAATACCAGTTTAACCAGTATTTTTATAACCTGTCACCAAAACAAAAATCACAGCAGTTGCCTTAAATTGAATAAAACAATTTTAGATGCTACAGCTGAAAGTGATAGTGCTTGACCATGCAAAATGTGACATACAAGCCATAAAGCTTAATTCCTGATAAGCATAACATTTTGTGGAAATATTGCTTATTGTTTCTGTTTATGCAGCGGGAGTCCGTTCTTCACTGTATGACTGAAAGTCTGAGCTGCCAACTGCTGTGCAGACAGGTGAAATTGATCCGTTGTATCTCTCTTTACCTCCGGGTTGGTGCCCCTGTCAGTTTCAATGCCTTCATGTGAGACATTGTGATAGGAAGATGTGCCTTAAGCTCATTTTAGGGTTGCACTGGCTCTCACAGCCCTGTCAGCAACACACTCAGCAGAAATTAGCATTTTTACCTGGTGTTAAGTTTATAGAACTGCTGATCAGAAAAAAAAATAAAGAAAATCCATAACTACTGAAGAATACCATGGCAGACTTTCATTTAGGAAAAAGAAAATCGGATCTTTAATGTTTTGCATCCACTGTGAAAGAAACAGAAAAAAGTCACTTTTAGTAAGAATATCATCCCAAAATATATTTAACAAAATGAAAAAAAATAGATTTGTAATCAGAATTAAGAAAATTATTTAATTAAAAGAATAATTATAAATAATTTTAGTTGAATACTTCTGATGTAATTTTTATTGTCACGATAAAAATGCTGGATATCCATTACATTTAACATAAAAAAAACAATCAACAGAAAGAAAATACCCACTGCCAACACATCTGTCATTATACAGGTAATGCAATTCCAGTTTAAGAATGAAAAACATTTAATCATTTTCAAAAGAAAATATTTAACTAGTCCTTTAAACGGGAACTTGAAATTGTACACTGTAAATGTGGTGCCACAAATAGCCAGTGGCAATTTGAAATGATATGTTTATAGAAAATACCCAATTTTCTTTCCAACCTTTGTTCAGAAAAGAAGTCTAAAAATGAGGAGCACTCTACTGCTGATGTTTTGCCCCCACTGACTGGAACATGTGCTGAATGAGAGGAGGGAGACACCGAACAAAGTTTACAGATGGACAGACAGACTGGGAATGATATCAGGGATGAGCTTAGAGCTGTGAGACACATGATGGTGGAACAGAGGATGAAGCCAAGGAATAATAAGAATGGACTGAAAACCCAGAGAGGGAGAAAGAGAGAGTGGTTGTTCATGAGATGGAAAACATATAAAGGAAATACATATCCTCTGAATACATCCACAATGAATACAAATGACAAATATTTACCTACTGTATATATATTTTTTTTCATTTTCAGCAAGTGATTTACCTAATCAATCTATCAAATAAATAATCTTATCAGTCAAGTATAGTGCAAAACCTTGTTCACAAAATACTTTTTATGTTGTGTGATAACGGAGTGATAACATCTAAGTAAAAAAATGGATATTTATGTGTCATTTTAAAGTTTAATATTAAAGTTTCCATCTTGTTTTTTTATAGAAACGGCAAAGCTTACTATCTAAAAACACTCCATAGCCTTCCCTGCCTATCTGAGACCATTTAATTCTGAAAGCTCACTTGTCACTGACAAGGTCTGCATTACTGCAAGAACTGTAGCATTATGTAAGATTTACATTATTTTGCTGTTACATCCTCTTTAGGGAACCTGCTTTGAATACCTCTACTGCATTTCCGATAAAAACAATGTAGCAATGTAAGAAGCGCTATAAGGATACCGGGATAAGTAAACAAGTGGGCCAGATTAACACATTTAATAATTTGACTTTACAAAGTCTCTTTACCTGAAAGCTGCACTTTCCTGTTTCTGCAACGTGATGGGATTTTCTCATCTACTATTGGGGTGTTTGCAGGAGAGAGAAATACAAAATGTATTAATTTCCTCTAAGTACGTACACAAGTTTGTATCTAAGTATCCAAACGAAAATTTGCAAACTTTTACTTTCCCTCTATTGGCTGTCTCCAACATTAGTAAGGCAAGCCACACAACCAACTGTTATGCGCTAGAAAAACACACATTTTCAAAAACTAATTTATATATCGGCTAGATAGAACTCAATACTACCTTCTGTGATAAGTTTAAATTCATTGTTATTGGGTTCAATTAGCATAGCAGCTGTCCAGCTTCTGCAGACTTGTTTCCTCTGTTTTGCTATGATCTCTTCAAATAAAGTAAAATTAACTGCTTTCAAAATGTACCATCCTTGGTTAAAACAGAACATCAAGAACTGAAGTTTGTATTGGACAATGCAGAAATTTATTTTGGACTTGCTTTCAGCTTTTGTTGGGCATAGGAAATTTTTCTTGTAGGTATAAGCACAAGGTTGAAAGATGTGCTTTTTGTGACTTATTAGAACATTGAAATAAATTGAATAATAAATAAGTAAAGCATAATAGATGAAAACCAAATTTCAATCATGATCATGTTAGCGGTGGAGACAATTTCTATGAATTTAATCACCTGGCGTCTCATTTATAAATGTTGCGTATGCACAAAACGGGGCCTGAAACTGGCATATGCAAATTTCAAAGCAAAAGTTGTGATTTATAAAAAACAGACTTGACGGGAAAATGTGCGCACCTGTACGCAAACTCTGACCCGGTCGTACGGACATTTTGGAAACGAGGGAATCGACAACGCAGTTGGTGAGGTGGTGAACTGCAGCCAGACTGCATATTACTCCTCTCACACATATCATTTCACTTCACACCAAACATTAATTATGGATTCATGTTATTATAAACATCCAAACCACCAATGATATCTATATTTTACATTTGCAATGAGCTATAGGTCTTCTAAAAACATTTGTCAATATTAAAATAAATACATAAAATTTATCTTAAAACCTTAAACTCAGTTGACTGTATGCCAATTAATAAATTTAATCATCTGTACCATATATCCTTGATTGGCACGTAAATTGTACCAAGGAAGGAAGCAGTCAGTCTTATTGCTGCCAATATAAATACCCTGATGACTTTCAAACGTAATATTTGAGATGGATGCACTGGCGTTGCTAGAAGATTTTGCAAATGGAAGGATTGGGAGAGAACGCGTGTTCAGGGATCATGCGGAACTCCTTGCCCATGATGATGACTGGCTAATAAGCAGATTCAGATTCCCTAGAGCTGTGCTCTTGGATCTCTGTGCTGAATTGGGCCTGGTTTTGGAGAGACCGTCCAGGCGGAACCGTGACATTCCGGTCTGGCTGCAGGTGCTCACCACTCTGGGGTTTCATGGTTGTTACCAGCTGGAATTAGCCGACAGGTATGTGTCTGAGTGACATGATTCTTACAATTCTGCCCAAAGCCCCTTTTTGGAAATAATGCCTTCAAATATGTTATATTTATTTACTAGGTCTGGGATATCACAGCCGTCCCTGAGCGCAATAATGCCTGCAGTCTTGGTTGGGATCATTAAAATGAGCAGGCGATACATCACGTTTCCATATGCTGTGGGGGAGCAGGCTGAAATTAAGATGCAATTTGCAGCAATGTCAGGTTTCCCAAACATAATCGGAGCAATTGACTGCACCCATATTGCTAAGGGCCCCGTCCGAGGATTAATTTGTTTTCGTCAATCGGAAACATGTACACAGTATTAATGTGCAAATCATATGTGATTCACAAATGATCACTAATATGGTGGCACGATGGCCTGGGTCAACACACGACTCCTTTATCTTGACACACAGCAGTGTAGGGAACAAACTGCAGGCATGCGCTGTGCGTGATGGCTGGCTGCTCGGTAAGTCCTCACAGTCATTAGAAATGCTGGTTGTCGACGCCTGAATTAAACGTGTTATCATTTGCAGGTGATAGTGGCTACCCTCTCAGGAGCTGGCTTCTGACCTCGTTCCCCGACACACAGACAGCAGAGGAAATACGCTACAACTCCTGTCACACGCGTGCGTGCTCAGTCATGGAGCGTACCATAGGCCTGTTAAAATGTAGGTGGCGGTCATTGGATGCCTCGGGTGGCAGACTATTATACAACCCAGCATTGGTCTGCAAGATTATGAGAGCATGTGGAATTCTTCATAACATGGCACTGAGAAATGGAATTCTCTTCCCTCCTGGCCTACCCCATCCCCAGCATGAGAACCCCGACCCACAGCCGCCTCCTCCTCGACAGGAAGCCTTCACCCAGGGAGCAAGGATCTGCCAGGATGTAATGCGGCGTTTGAGATAACAACAACAAGGTTCATTTATTAACATTTTTTATCGAATCATTTAAGGTACCAATGGCTGTCACTATGTCGCATAGCACACTCTTTATTTCCTTTAACTCGTTTGTCACAGAATTGACGGGGCTGATTGTGTCACTCTGTGTCTGCATCACAGCTTCAGTCAGAGCCCGACCACTGCTGGATGCACCACGGGCACCAGCTGCTGGGGGAAGCCGGACGCTGGGCAACCTCTCCTTCCTCAGCCTCCTCATCCTCGCCACTCACCGACTGTGGAAGAGCTGAAAATATACGGCATATTAGTCTGTCTCATTAAAATATGCTCAAATTTTTTAACGTAGCCACGTAATAAAACATATACAAAAGGTGCTTTACCGGGTTCATCTGTCGATTCTGCCAGGTCGGTGTCACCCTCCTTCTCTGACAGAAGACCGTACACGCTTGATGTTCCTCCACTTCACCCATTAGCACTTCAATATCCATCTCCGTAAAGTTTCTATTCTTGTTTTTGTTTTTTTTTGTCGTTGCCATATTTCCCCTCTTCTTCATATGCATCAATATTCATGTCCTGCTTTGCATTGACCTTTTATAGCCGGATTTGGGCATGTTCAGGGCGGGATATGAGCCAAATTTATGTGCGCAAACTTCCAAGAAGACTGTGATTTATAATGGGGAAATTGCTTACGCCTGTGCGTAGGCATGTTTTTATAAATCAGAAATCTTTTTGGCCTACGCAAACTTTTTGTTTTGGTCGTACGCACACTTTCAGTAGGGATTCTATGCAATGTTTTATAAATGAGACCCAGGGTCCTTGTGTTTTATTAACTTTGTTCGTGTTTACTTTCAGTTTGCATGTAGCGGTGCTTACACACCGAACTCTCTGGTCGCGTCTATCGCGTTGGGTGTGTAAGCACCAAAACTCTGTCTGCTTCCACTGCAGACTGCTCTTCCTCCCTCCTTGCGTCCCTGATCAAGACCAGGTGTGGCTCTTCAGGAAGGCTGGAGCTCCTGATTGGTCTCCTGCCTTTTTAAAAGACCATTACCCTCACTTGCAGTTGGGGAGCAGCTTGACACAGTGCTGTTTTCTCCCATAGCATGCCACCATGGTTCTGCTTTTTGTGCTTAGATTTTGTTAGAACTTTGGTTTAGTGTTGTTCTTTGTTTTTGCATTATCTTTGTGGAGTTTGTTTTAGATAATACATTTAGTCATTTAGTTAAAAAGACAGCACGTTAAGTTCTTTTTTGTGTGCCCTATTTTATTTAAGGCCTCCCTTAGCATGTGTTTTTGGGCAATTTTTGTTTTACAGAAACCTTAAGCACTTCAGTTGTCAGTTTGTTTATGACCATTTTTGTTACTGTACATTTATTTTGCTCCTATTCTGATTAAACTCTTTTGTTCCTCAATTTTAATACATGTCCACAGGGTCTTTTTGTTACACCCCCTGACCCCTGGCCAGGTGGGATGTAACAAGCTCTGATCGCTGTGGCTCTTTTCTTTTCACTTTTTCTTCATCTCTTTCTGGTCTATTACATTTTGATCCGTATACATGCTAAATATCAATTGGTATAGTATAAATTTATTGGGCCCTCTGAGGTAATTTAAACAGCTTTGCACAACTTCACAGCCAACCTCATAAATCCTCTAAATATGTCATGTTAAGCTTTGCCTACGCACTCACATATACTCATATAAATGAAATCTGCATAAAAACACAGTGATACAGACACACACCCAAGAGGAAAAAAAAACAATCTAGCATTGTAATTGGGGGTGGCTGTTGTGTTGCTCCCCCCTTAATCTGTGCCCCAGGCATTTCCATTATTGTAATGCAGTATGCTTCCTCTTTGGACGGTGCAGTTCATCTCATGTGTGACTGATAGAAATCCAGCATTTCAAGCTGATCCTATTACTTCCAGCTGACATGATGGTTGTGAAGACAAGCATGCAAAAAAGCCCCCGTGCATGCACAGTTTTTAACATAGGAAAAGAGTTAGACTTTAGATGAGGAAGAGCAGTATGTAAGGCCAGTCACTTCTACTTTACAATAAACACATATCTTATCATTACAAAATATAGAAACAGTGGGATGACACCAAAACAGAAATTGCTGAAATAATTAAGATCTAAACACTTTTTACACAATGAGAAAGGTAAGTAGATTGTGGTTTCCATAGCACATTCAATATAAATCTGAAATGGTGGGTTAATTATTCTGAAGTCTGAGACTATTTCTTGAAACAATAACTTCAATTTGCCTATAACTGCATCTATCATGATATCATTATTTGGTCATAGGGATTTTATTGAGTAAATAACATAGGTGATAGAGTTGTTATAAAGCTTGTTTTGTTTTTGTTTTTATATACTTAACCACAACTTTTATTATTTTTAAAATAGTTTGAATTGTGTATCATTTTGCAGACTAGAAGCACACACAAAAATCCACTGACCTTGTAATGGAATACATTCACACTCATACTTCCAGCTGTATCACTCATTGATGTTCAGTGACCAAAGGAAACTGTGTGGAATGGTTATTATGAACGAAAACATTCCTGGTTACCCTGCTCCTTTTTCTGTACAGAAACCTGCTTCTGGCTCTGTTGCTTCATCATTTATTGACATTTATGGAAGGTTTGCTCAACATGAACATGGGGGTGACAATAATCCTGACAATAAATAAAAAACATGCAATCATAGTGACAATTTTTTATTTTAATGACTACATTGGACATGGTATCTTTTGAACATTATCAGAACATTCTTACTTTTTTAGAAGGTTTTTTAATCTCTTGTTTAAACCTAAAATGTTTATTTTAGCGTGTCCCTGACTGAATAATTTAAAGTGGTCACCATGTTGAAAATAAAAGAGCTGTGTGAAGCCTCTAGCGATTTTATTTGCAAGTGATAAAGAAAAAGCATCCCAATACGAGTGCCACTGAAGCCAGGAACCTGGGTGGTTTTCTTTTCAATAGATACTAGTGGCATACTCAAAGGAAGAACAGTCTGTTTGAATGTGAAAATATTTGTGTACATGAATTCTAGTAACACCGATGCAATCTCAGACTCAAGCTTAATTAGCCTAAAGGGTAACTTTGTAATAATCCCAACCCCTGGGCATAATGATCTTTTACAGCAGCAGTCGACAGAATAAATAAGAGCTTGACTCAGGAAAGCAAACGAATAAAAAGAAAGAATTAAAGGAACAAACAAACTTCAAAAGCAAAGAGAGAGTAAGAGGGGTTGGAAGAGAGAAAGGTTAACAACAAAAGGTGTCACTAAAACACATTTTGTTAAAAGAAAGAAGAAAATAAACTTAATAATCCCTTTCAAATGATTTAAAAGGGATCATTGTTCCACTGTTCCAGCCAAAAATGCTACTTGCTAACTATTTTACTATAGCAGCAAAGCAGATAAAACATGTTTTTGCTTACCTTTCAAAGAATTATAATATTAATTAATTATTAAAGTAGTGTATTAAATAAACAAATAAATAAATTCAGTTCGAGTCAGCATAGCTTGACAACCCAAATCAAAATCATGTTAAAGGGAAGGTTCTTTTTTTCCCCACCTGGACGTTACTTTTAGCAAATATTATGTTAATTTACTCACCCAGAAAAGTCTGAAGCTTCTTGGAGCCGTTCAGCAGGACTTACGTATACCCATATAATGGGAGTCAATCAGGCGAGGAGTTTGCCGCCTATAATAAGGCATTATCTGCCCCAAAATGGCCTCATTTAAGCATGTTTTGTTATTAGACCTTAGCAGGGCTCCCCTCGGAGTTCAAAACATCTTAAAAATGTTTATTTGTTTTATTCCGGGGTGATTTGGAGGCAAAAATACAACTACACTATTGTGTTTTAACCATGACATCACCGCTGTGCGCCATCCTGGTTGTAGTCACTTTGTGCTCTACAGCAATTGGTTAGACAGAACTTGCTGCTGCAGACATCAACATGATTCACGTTTGCTTGTTCCTGAATTGCACTAACTGAAAGACCAATTGGACTAAATTCAGCTTCCATTGGCTCCCTTTCCGCAACCTATGCACACTACAGCTTTCATGGCAGAGGGTGCAACGACACTGAATTCCCAGGTTAATATAAGCAGGAATCGGTTGATTTGAACGTCTGTAAAAATCTCAGATGCTAATACCTTAGCACCTTGGAGACGTTCTGAACTCACAGAGGAATATCACAATCACAACAAAACATGGTTAAATAAAGGCATTTTGTGGCACCTAATGCCTTATTACAGGCAGCGAACTCCTGCCTCAATTGACTCCCATTGTATGGATATACCCTGATCGAGACTCGACATAAAGTCCTCCTGAACGGCTTCAAGTAGCTTCAAACTGGTCTGGGTGAGTAAATTAATGTAATATTTGCTAAAAATAAGGTCCAGCTTGAAACAAAGGACCCTCCCTTTAAAACAAAGAATTTTAAGAGATTCATCAAGAACAAATATGACAAACATACAAACATATCACACTGTTACTTTCATGTGCAAATATGTATGCTATAATCAATGGTAAAAATGGAGTGTGTTGGCTCTTAAATCAACCATTAATCAAACATTAATAATATTCATGAAATGTCACTGAATAGCAATTCGCACTATAGCTTCATGGTTATTATTGTAAGATTTACGCCAGCAATATAAATCAGATTGTTAGGTAAATTAAACTGACATGCATCATGATGTCCCATGATTATTGGTTGATTGGATGATTTTTTATGGCAAAAATTAAATTACACTTTCCAATTCGTACTTTTAAATTCCCAGAAATTTTTATTTTAATTAATAGGAATTAAGATTTAATCTGATTCTGTGGGTATTTTGATGAGTAAAGATTAACAACACTAAACCGTTTCAAAATAGGACTGCTGCATAGAGAAAAAAATGATCACATAAAATAGTAGGAATAATGTATACAACTGTGACTGGTTTTGAAAAACTCACCTGATAGTAAGCTCACTCGGTAATTTTTGCCCACTGTCGTTACATTGATGTGAACTATAATTTTCCCATCTTCAAGGGAGATTTCTAGAGTGCCATCATCCAGATTACTGAAGAGAAGAAGGCCATCAGGGTTCCATGTACGAAACTGGAAGCCCACAGACACTGTGCTGTGATTGGATCGACCAGGTAGCTGCAGGAAACTTGAAGCGTTGAAAAAGACTGGGAAAGTGTGCGTCTCCATGCAGGTGAAAGACAGGTTACGCTGCTAGGACAGATAAAAAAAAAAAAAAGAAAACCATGAAACAACATAAAAGCCATACATGACTTGCTTTTAATACCGTCTCTCAACAGATTTTAAACTATTTGACTGTTCAGACTTAATTAAACCCTCAGACTTTGGTTTGCATGGTCTTTCATGTTAGTTTTAAACAGGACTCTGTGATCATTTAATTTGCTAGAGAAAAAAACAGTAACACTGTTCTGTATTTTCTGGAATAATTTCACTGGAATATTTTCAACCTTGAGTTCCTCTTCAAATCGTCAGCAAACAGACAATACTGAGCTACTTTACTTGATTGTGCTTCTATGTTTGGTTTACTAAAATCTGAGAATGTATCTGTTTTGATTAGAAAAACATGACTGGGTGAATCAACATTATGACTGTGTTAGGCTGTGGTGGTGAAGTTTATTATGGGGCAAATAATTATTTGACCCCTCGCTGATTTTATAAGTTTGTCCAATGACAAAAAAAATCAAATGTCTCAGAACAGTATAATGTTAATGGTAGGTTAATTTTAAAAGTGACAGATAGCACATTAAAAGGAAAATTGAAAGAATAACTTTAAATAGATAATAGAAACTGATATGCATTTTATTGAGTGAAATTATTATTTGAACCCTTTAACAATGAAAGACTTAATGCTTAGTGGCAAAACCCTTGTTTGCAAGCAAAGAGGTCAAATGTATCTTGTAATTGATGAACAAGTTTGCACACATTTTAGAATGTATTTTGGTCAACTCCTCTTTGCAGATCATCTCTAAATCACTAAGGGTCCGAGGCTGTCTGTGCAACTTTGAGCTTCAGCTCTCTCCATAGGTTTTCATATTGGATCAACTTCCAGAGACTGACTCGACCACTCCATAACCTTAATGTGCTTCTTCCCTTAGCCACTCCTTTGTTGTCTTTGCTGTATGTTTTGGGTCAATGTCATCGTGGAACACCCTTCCACGACCCATTTTCAGTATCCTGGCAGAAGGAAGGAGGCTATTGCTCAGGATTTTACGATACAAGGCTGTGTCCTGTGCCCTTATTTTTTAGGATGACCATAGTTTGATGTTTATTGGATACTTGGCTTTTTCAGTGGACACTTTGCCCAGTCCTGAAAACCTTTCCTGGACTTTCAGGACTGGGCCTAGACTTTTAAGTTTTAAAGCATGCATTATCTGTAGCTAGAAAGAATAGTTAAATAACAAACTTCCAAAAAGCTTTAATGAGTACAATACATTATTTTAAAATAATAATAGAAATAATTATTCTCTTAAATTAGACATTTTACCAGCACCAGTGAAAGTGTACTTTTTAATTTTACAAAAATGAAACAGAAAACTGAAATAATATTCTGAAAAGTATTTTCTATTCACTATAATAAAAGTAAAACGCAGTAGTTTAAAAAAGATAAAACTGTGTAAAGTATTTCATATTTAAAATCATCCTCCGCAGCCAATTTATAGATGAACTCTCACTTTGCTCAGCATTGCCAAAAATCTGTGTCCATGTGACCTGCTGGTTCTTTACAGACAGACTTCACACACAGAAACACAAGTGCCAGATACATTTATCATTTCTCTCTGATTTATCATTTACATTTCTCTCTGCTTGTTTGTTGCAGCTAGACGGTTTTTCTTATGCGTTTTGTACAGCAAGGCACAAGGGGAACTCATATCGGTGTAACACGGACACCACCTGCGGTGTGTTCAGTCTATGAACAACACAGAACCAGGCATTAAGAGGCCGCTCGTGGAGGATCTCAGATGAGAAAAAGGATGTCATCCTATATACATTGCACTAGTTAGTTTAAGTACACTCCCCTGATAAACAAAGAAAACCCCTTGGAACCAGAGAGAGCTATTGTAACTGCTCATTTTTATTCTAATCATATGTAAAGCACCTTGAATTGCCCTGTGTTGAAAGTGTGCTATACAACTAAAATTGCCTTGCCTTGCCTTGAAAGTCGATGGTCACCTGTTATATTCACAGCTGAAGTGTGCATCATTGTAATCCACGTTGCAGGAAATCATCCACATAATTTTTTTCCCGCATTGATAGGAATGACAATTGTGATTAAATGATAAATAAATAAAAATTAAAGATAAGATGGCCGGTGGGGGGGCCGCTGTCGCCGGTGCCGGCTGTGGGGGGGTCTGTGGTCGGCCGGTGGGCGCTACTGCCTTTTCCATCTCCCTGGACTGGTTCTTGTCGCTGGCTCCCCGATGGCCCCTTGCCGCGCCTGCGCGTCGGGGTGTCAGCGGGTGGCCGCAGTGGGTGGCCGGCATCTCTGGGCCCGATCAGTCAAATTGGCACTGGACATGGCTCCTGGGTCTTGGTCCAAGCACTCTGCGGGGTGCTGGGGTGGGGGCCCTTTGACCGGTGCTGGTCGGCCTCCGCGGTGGACTGACCGGGTGGTGGGGTGTGGGCTGGTGGGTGGGGATGCTGGGTTCGGTTGCCTCCCGGCCATCGGGCGGTAGTAGCAAGGCTGGAGGGTGTCGGCTTGGGGGATTGGCCGCCTGGGGCTTCGGTCTGCTCACGTGCCCGGCGCGGCATGTCCGGGGTGTCCGAGTTGGTGCTGCGCCGGGTTCCAGCCTAAGCGCGGGGGTCCTCAGGAGCTGGCGGAGCTTGGGGCCTCTCTTGTTGACGGGGAGGCTTTCACCATCTAGCACAGGCGTTCTCCCGAACGGGGTGCGCTTGGGACGGGGGGGGTGTACGGGGGGAGGGTGGCCTAAACTCAGCCTGGGTGTCTAGTGTCCTGTGTTTTGTTAGTAGTTTGAATGTTGGGAGGGATTTAGGTCTGCCCCTGGGGTGGGGGCGGGCGGATGGCCTGGGCCCCCATGGGGCTCGGAGGGGCCGCTGCCGTGGTGCCGACTTGACGTGCTGGGGCCTCCCGCCCCTGGTGGATCAGCTGAACGGGGGTGTCTATTGGGGTCAGCAGGGGAGCTGGCTCCCTAGGGTTGGCATCGTATCACCCAAGTTATTTCCTCCCCATCCCCATTTGCCTCTGTCCACATTCTCCTTCATTCAACCATTCACAAGGCCTTGGGACGTGGGCACGTCACTGGGGTGCGTGATGGAGTTTCCGTCTTCGCTACCCGGTGGCGGCCTGGGTCCCAATGTTATTGAGCAACTTAGACACTTACACTTGCAACATTTACATGACACATGCACATGACTGTGCAGGGACCTGGCGGTGGGTGCGCCTCGGCACTAGAGGCGGGGCCCCTTATACGGGGCCTCGCCTGTGGTGCCGGCACCCACTGGTTAAACGCATCTAGACACTGAGGGCCCGGGGGGGGAGATGGGGGTACCCGGCAGTATTCCCATGTCCCCCCCCTCTGTTTTAAGTGCACATTAGAACAACACGCAACAACACCACATTGAGCTGGGGGAGAGAGGCTGGGGGGTCTTTCCACACCCCTGTTCGTTGGACCATCAGGGGTCGGAGCCCGGATAGAACATCACGCCGTCTGGTCGGGGTCCTGGGCTGGTGGGCTGCTCTTGCCGGTGTGGGGGCCTTGGCGGTCTACTTGTCCCCGTCCTGGTGGGCAAAGGGGTCTGTCTCCTGGGTGCAGGGGCAGGGTTCTCTACTGGGGCGTCTGTCCCTGGGCCTGGGAGTATGGAGTATAGTGTACGTATGGGGGGTATGAATGAGGGTATAGCGTCCTTTTTTCGTATGTCCTGTATTTGTAAGAATGTGTACACATGAGAGGGAGGGTACGTATGAGTGTCTCTGTCTGTCTATGTCTACCTGTCAGGTTGGGTGTTTGGCTGCTCTCTGGCCTGATGCATCTTCTTCCCTCCCCGTCACTCCCCGTCGGTGATGGTTGCTCCTGCCCGCTGGTTGATGATGACTCTCGATGCATGGGGCTGGGGGTCCCGGTTGCGGCCCGGCTCGGTCCTGGTGCATGTCGGGCGGGTCCTGGGTGGTCCGGTGTGTCGGGCGGCCGCTGTTTCGGGCCGATGTCCTCCTTGGATTGACTGGGGCACCTCTTATGGGGGTGCCGGGGTTGTAGAATAGGTTGGTGCCGTCCGGTGGATCGGTGGGGACCGTGCCTGGCGCCCAGTCCTCCTGCCGGTTCCAGGACTTCAGCTGGCTGGTCTGTTCACCTGGTGGGGCTGTCCGGCATTGGCTGGGCCCCTGATCTTGGCGCCCCACGTGGGGCGGGATCTGGACCCTGGAGCTGGAAGATCTGGATGTCCAGGTGCCGGCTGGGCGCGGCCTGGGGAGGGCGTACATCCGCTGTGGCTCTTGCTGTGGCTCCCTGGCGTGTGGATGTGTGGAGGCGGGCCGGGTTGTTGGCGGTGGGTATTGGTCCGGGGTGGCGGCGGGGGCCCTTGTCGGCTGGTCCCTGGTTGGGGCCCCGCTGGGGGGCGGGGTGCCCCTGGTCCCCGTGGCCTCCGGTTCCTGGTCCGGGCCCGCCCTGGCGTAGCCGGTTACCGGCGGAGCCCGTGGGCTCGTCACTGCGATCTCTCGGGCCCCAGCATCGCGGCTGGTGGGTGTTCCCCTGGGACTTCCATCTGTTCCTCTCTTGGTGGGTGATCGACCCTGCGCTGATCCGCCTGTGGACTCTGTACTCTGTGGGACCCTGGATGCATACATCTCTTGCCTCCTCCATGTCTGTGCCGATTCCTGTAGGACGGATTGACGGTTCCTTACACCAGCTATCAATCACTTGCATGGGGAAACCTTATTCAGACCTGCATGCTCGCACACACATAGGTGTGGGGACATAGGTGAGGACGGACATATCTTAAGCTGAGGTTATCATCATTAGTTAGTTGTTCACAGGAGCTTACCAGAAACATTTGTATTATGTTCATTAATCAATGCTTGTGTGTAGTGAATGTATAATTCTTTGTTTATTCTACCAGATCTGAACTATTGGTTTGGTTCTGTACAGTTTGTTGTTTTTGTTTTGTATTACTGTTTCTCTGCCGTCCGGCAGAGGTGGAGGACTGGGATGTTTTCTTGTGTTCTTTATTTGCCTCCCTGTCTTGTGTCGTCGGTTCGCCCCTCTGTTGGTCCGGTTTCTTTTCTTCACCTTCTTCCTTTCTCCCTTCTTGTCTCAGTTTAATGTCCATGACGTCAGGAAATTGAACCCACAGTAATCACTAATAAAGATTTTTCATACATATACATCAAGTGGCGTACTACAGCGAAGCTGTAATACTCTGCTTGGGAAAGTAAAACTGTTGGGCTTGTACTTGGTACTCAGACACCAATTCTGAGTAGCATACTGCTAGACAGGACACGTTAAAAAAAAAAAAAAATGCATCGAGACACTGAGGGCCCGGGGAGGGAGATGGGGGTACCTGGCAGTATCCCCATGTCCCACCCCTCTGTTTAAATGCACATTAGAACAACACGCAACAACACCACAATTGAGCAGGGGGCGAGAGGCTGGGGGTCTTTCCACACCCCTGTTCGTTGGACCATCAGGGGTTGGAGCCCGGGGAGATTATCAGGTCGTCTGGTCGGGGACCTAGGCTAGTGGGCTACTCTTGCTGGGGTGGGGGCCTTGGCGGTCTGCCTGTCCCCGTCCTGGTGGGCAAGGGGTCCGTCTCCCGGGTGCAGGGGCAGGGTGCTCTGTCGGGGCGTCTGTCCCTGGGCCTGGGACTATAGAGTTTGTATGGGGTGTATGAATGAGTGTACAGCGTCCTTTTTTTGTGTGTCCTGTACATGTAAGAATGTGTGGGAGGGCATGAGAGGGAGGGTACGTATGAGTGTCTCTGTCTGTCTATGTCTACTTGTCAGGTTGGGTGTTTGGCTGCCCTCTGGCCTGGTGCATCTTCTTCCCCTCCGTCACTCCCCATCAGAGATGGATGGTCCTGCCCGCTGGTCGATGATGGCTCTCCATGCCTGTGGCCGGGGGTCCCGGTTGCGGCCCGGCTTGGTCCTGGTGCATGCCTAGTGCATGCTGTTTCGGGCCGACATCCTCCTGGGATTGACTGGGGCACCTCTTATGGGGGTGCCGGGGTTGTAAGTAGGTTGGTGCCGTCGGGTGGATCGGTGGGGACCGTGCCCGGCGCCCAAGCTCCTGCCAGTTCCATGAGTTCTACTGCCTGGTCAGTTCATCTGGGGGGGGCTATCCGGTATTGGCTGGGCCCCAGATCTTGGCCCTCTGCATGGGGCGGGATCTGGACCCGGGAGCTGGTAGATCTGGATGTCCAGATGCTGGCTGGACGCGGCCTGGGGAGGGCGTACATCCGCTGTGGCTTTACTGTGGCTCCCTGGCGTGTGGGTGTGTGGGGGGGGCCGGGTTGTTGGCGGTGGGTATTGGTCCGGGGTGGCGGCGGCGTGTATTGTCCGTCGATCGGCTGCAGGCGCCTCCTGCCCGGCGGCGGCGGCAGGGGACCCCTCTCGGCGGGTCCCTGCTCGGGGCCCTGCTGGGGTCGGGGTGCCCCTGATCCCTGTGGCCTCCGGGTCCTGTTCCGGGCCCGTCCTGGCGTAGCCGGTTTCCGGCGGAGCCCGTGGGCTCGTCCCTGCGATCTCTCGGGGCCCCAGCATTCCGGCTGCTTGGTGTTCCCCTGGGGCTTCCATCTGTTTCTCTCTTGGTGGGGGATCGGCCCTGCGCTGGTCCGCCTGCGGCTCCTGCGCTCTGTGGGACTCTGGATGCATGCGTCTCCTGCCTCCTTCATGTCTGTGTCGATTCCTGTAGGACGGATTGACGGTTCCTTACACTAGCTATCAATCACTTGCATGGGGAAACCTTATTCAGACCTGCATGCTCGCACACACACATAGGTGTGGGGACATTGGTGTGGACATATCTTGAGCTGTGGTTATTGTCATTAGTTAGCTTTTACCAGGAGCTTAACAGAAACATTAGTATTGGGTTTATTAATCCATGCTTGTGTGTAGTGAATGTGTAATTCTTTATTTTTATTACTGGATCTGAACTATTGGTGTGGTTGTGTTCAGTTCGTTGTTTTTATTTGTTTTGTTTTACCGCTTCTCTGCCATCCGGCAGAGGTGGAGGACTAGGGTGTTTTCTTGTGTTCTTTGTTTGCCTCCCTGTCTTGTGTCGTCAGTTCGCGCCTCTGCTGGTCCGGTTTCTTTTCTTCACCTTCTTCCTTGCTTCCTTCTTTTCTCGGTTTCGTGTCCATGACTTCAGGAAATTGAACCCTCAGTAATTACTAATAAAGATTATTTAATACATATACATCAAGTGGAGTGTTACAGCAAAGGTGTAATACTCTGCTTGGGAAAGTAAATCTGTTGGGCTTTTACTTGGTACACAGACACCAATTCTGAGTGGCTAACTGCTAGACAGGACACACAAAAACAAAACAAAAAATAATAAAAGATAAGATGGAGGAGTAAGGCTGTCACTGTGGAGGGCTTTAATTTATTGATAAAATTTGTTTTGTAAAATCATACACCTGAGTACAAAAGAATATATATCATGACAAATTAGTCAATATCATTGAACTATCCAAGGCAAAATAGCACTGCTTACAATCACATTAGAAATAGCTCATATATGAATATGGGAGTTTGATTGCAAAGCTCCACAATGGCCTTAAGTCAAGCATAGCCAACGCAACTGCATTTTGTTTTCAGGAGATACAGCATATGAGTATCTGACTAGGTGTTGAGTTGAAATAGATATACTATTTGGGTAGCATTTAAAGTAGGACTGTGCTTCTGTTCGAGGTCAAATGTGAAAAACGAGCTATGTATATGTATATCAAAATTTTTTGCTGGGATGCCGCTTACTCTGTACAGTATTTGAATATGATGTTTCTGGAGTAAATCACAAAAGGTAAAAATTTTCTCCTTGGGATTTGGAGTTCGAGGTTAGGAGACGGGTGGTCGTCTTTATTTTATATAATTAGACGTTTACTAAAGTGTGCAAATTAGCTCAGATGAATAACATCAGCAATAGGAGAGACAGGTTTTGCACAGATTTCCAAATGTAACGGCTCCTCAAAACACTGGCAGAACAGGTTTCTTTTGTTAATTACCACAGTATTCCATCAGATACAACACAATTTAACCTTGAGCAAACAGACCATCAGCTGAACAGCCTTCCTTTATCTCTAGTTACAACAAAGGCAACACAAGTGTGACTCTAGTTTGATAGGATATTTGAATTACACTCTGGAACTTTGAATATTTAAGAGGTTTAATCTGATGAAGAATAATAATTTTGTTTTCTGCTTAGGGGTCAGAAAGTATTAAGGTACGAAGGGGAAGTAAAGCATAACCAAATACCGCCATCAAACTATTGTGTGTCTGCTGCTCTTTTAATATGAAGACCAAATGGTTCAAGGCAAAAATGCTACTTCATCATCCTACTACACAGCGACTCAAATAGTGCATCAATGACTCAATAATAACATTATTTAATCTCATGTTATGCTATAATGCGTAACCCACATTGACATGCCAGATTCTTAAAACTGAAAATGAAACTGGCATAACTGAATTTGTGATTAATAATTATTTCCACTTGGGGGCACTTACAGAGCCCCAAAAATGTATTTTTAGATGATCAGTTAAATGCTAAGTTTAAAACATATGAGATGTTAATGATGTCATGTGAAAAGTAATGTACGGAGACCTGACATAGTAAAACATTGAAATACACAACCTCTATTGCAATGCACACAGGTTTACCAAACAAAAGCTACACATATATTCTAAAGATGCTACATGACTTTGTTCCAAAAAAAATTTCTTTATTTGCTAATGTTTAAACAGTAATATGTGTTTTTAAGACACCAGCACACCTGGGAAGCTGCAAAGTGCAACAGCACTTAAACAACTTTCAATAAACCAAATGAAAACAAATTATATTTTCATGTTTTACCTAAAACAATTATAATTTTGTTTTTTAAACCTATTTTTAAAACATAACTTAGAAAGCCTATTAGTATTATTGATTACTGGAATTTCAAAGAGTTTAGTACATGTCATTAATACATAACAGTGATGATATATGTTTAGCAGCTGTAAGTTTAACAAAAACAAATCTCCACAGACATGGCTGTGAAATGTTTCCTTTCTATTGATACACATGGAACATAAAAACAGCGTAAAAAGAGAAAGTAAGCTAGGCCTCAGTCTTTATGAGTCCTTTAAACAATGTAAGGATTAAGAAACCTGCTTCTGTCAAATCGAATTTTGGTAGGTGTAACTTGAAGACTGTTAAGTACTGAACTTCGTTATGAGTGCAATTGCAAATGTCCATACTTTCAAATTTTATTGAATATGTATGTGCACACACAAACAAGAATTAACTTACAAAGCTAGAAGTGTCTAGCTTCTTTCGGCGGGCTAGGTCTGTAATGTTATCTCCGTTGTAGTTTATGCTCTCCATGCAGCCTTTGAAGTTTTTTCTTCCACCTCCCACAGGCTTCCCACTGTATGGCATGCCTCCGAAACTTAACTAGAGACAAGGGGCAGAGAAGAAATTAGGAAAACAACATATCTTGAATGGTTTTGTATTTAGTTAATTTGTTTCTCAATTAATCCTTTTTTCAGGAAAAGATGCCTAGAGGTATAGAATAAGATAATTAATATGTCTTGAAGTGCCAAGCTAAGGGTTTTGGTTTATTTTTCATGTGCGAATTTGATGTTGGAGTCATTTCTTTTTCAGAGTTCAGCAACACAATAGAATAAAAATGACAAAGTTTATAGAATAAACACAATCTCATGCATTAAACAACACAGTGTTCTGTTTTGTCATGGCTGCCAAATTGATTTATTAATGATTAAAGCTCATTGCATTATATATATTTTTTGTCAGCAGACCAGTTCTAAATATAGGTATATAAAAAAAAAAAAAAAACAGTGAGGAGGTGGAATATATCCAACAGGCCAAGTCAATGAATTTAACATTTTTCCGAAAAGTATTTTATGTGCTGAGAACCAGACTAGAAGCAGAGTGACCACTTAGATGTCTATAATGATGATGTGGGTCTGCAATCACAGACTGAGAGAGTGTAGGCAGGGAAGAAATCTTTTGATGACCTCTGGTAATGCCTGCAAAGAATAACTCTGAAAATAATTTTTCTTTCGGTGACATACTGACAACAGTGTTTGAGTATTGTTAGTTGCCATTTTTTTCTTTTTAAAAAAAAACAAATTACATTGTTCTTTATAACTTTTCATTCATACAGGGTTAAAATGGTATTGTCTCCAGGACCAGGACTGTGCCACATTTTTAAACCATATCTTTTTGTAAAGGGAACTCTGATGCTCCTGCACTCTTATTAGTTGTTGAAACCAATTTTCTCTTCTGTCCTCCTAGTCATTCGATCCTATGTTAATGGTTCCACAACAGATAGCATATTATGCATGTTAACACAAGGACTCCTATAATTCTAAAACTAGAACTCCAACAGGTAGTCGGTTTGATGGCTGGCATTCTGGCCAATGAAATGCGAGACTGTCAATTACATCATCAAGTGTAATCGTTCAAGTGTTGAAGTTCACTCATTATGCATATGTAGACCTAATAATATGGTATAAACATATAATTTTATAAAAGCTTGATGAGTATGATTATAAAAGTAATGAAAACAAACACAAAAGGTGTCATTTGGGAAAAAAATGTTTTACAAACAAGTTAAAAGTTAAGTTTCTTATCATTACTAAAAGGATTTTTAAATTATTTATCTAAACAATTACCTTGGACACATAAAAATACAATGTGGCAGTCATGGAATTATTAATAAAATACAGCAAAGATAAATAGATTAGAAAAAAGTAATAACACATTTTTTTTGGACAATTAAATTAATACTTTAAATGTAATTAGTATATGTATCCCAAAAATAACTACTTAAAAACTGTACAATAATAATGACTACATTAAAAATACATTTAACTATTCAATACAATCAAAAGAGAAACGACGGAACACATTTATTATTAATATATATATATATTAGTATATATATTAATTTACTGCTCTCAACTCTTTAACATGACATGATTATAATACTTTTTCCAACTATAGTGTTGTAATTTAAACTTTGAAAAGAAGTTTTCATAATTTTTAACAAGTGACTGACATGGCTCTTTTTTGCAGTGGGTGGGTGCTTGTCTTCTGAGTTTCTGTCCGAATCTGAGCTGCTTCCACTGACCAGTTCAGCTTCCCCTCTTTGCCCATCAGCAAAATCAAGTAGTTGATGTGTTTCTAATGTGTTTCTGTTGCATGTCTCACTAATTTCTTCTGAAAGCTATTTTTGTGAATGTAGCAGCTAGAATATTGGTTGTTAGGCAACAATGGCACAGTCCCTCGTCCACAGGTACAATGTTTGAATGTACATAATCGAGCCGTCAAAATGACGGTTGTGGAATTTAAAGGTAAAAATAACTAGATTCATTTTTTATATTGTATTTTAATATACTGAAATAACATAGAAATAAAGAAAATATATAAATATGACAGGTAGAGAAGCAAGGACTCCATATGATCAATTTAACTAGAGTTATTACACTTTAAAACCTGTCAAAATTACTGCCTTGTGAGGTCTAGTATTAAAGGAAATGAACAAGCTAGAGATTTCTAGGCTGCCAAACTTAAGTTTCAGCCTTTCTGTGGAGGAGAAAACAAGATCAGTATTTTCATCAGCAGCATGAGTCAATGCAAGAGAACGTTTTCTGTACAGAGCCGAGTGAACAACTTTGCATGCTAACCAGGGCTATAACTTTAACCTGATGCAGCACTCCGTGTGACATGATATCTTAGTGACCGTAGTCAGAAGGAATCATGGACATGGATATTCTTCTCCCTCCTCATCACTCGATAGAATACCAAAGTGGCTCTGTTAATGGAGTAACAAATACATTTTGCATCTGATTTACAAAGAACTATAACCTTATTTCATTCTCTGAGCAATCCGACAATCCAGTTTGGAGTTGTTGTTTTTTTATGTTTTTGTTTCCCCAGCTGTGAGTCCAATTTCCATGCAGCCCCAGCACATATAAATCTACAATATATGTAAGGGGTCTCATCATGAACAGCAATTCTGTATTAACTGGCATCGAGATTCTCATGTTGTTTGTAGGTGATTTGCGAGCCAGCCACTGTGGGCATAATGAGGGTGTAGCCCTGGTATTAGGCCAGCAGGGTCAGACCTGGTTCAAGTTCTAGAATGATCAAACTATTTTGATCTGCACCGTCTACACATCATGGATCAGCTACAGCTGTTGCTACCACACTTTACCAAGCAGCACTCAGGACCCGAATATGCTACCTCCATGTTAACAAATCATCATAACTTCATTTTTAAAGTTTTGTTCTTACTTACTTTCCATCAAGAGTAATGGTGTCATGTCTCCCTAAGACTTCCACAGCCTTGTTAATGTCATGGTGTTATTTTTTAACCCCTTAAAGGAGCAGGAGGCTGGATTTCTAAAATACATTAAATTCATGTTCAGTTTTGTAATTGTATTGGGTAATGAAGATTTTTAAACTTATTAAAATGAGCCCACCCATGTGTAATCACACATGATTTTAGAAATTGAAATATATATGCTTATCCATGTGTGCATGTGTCTTTAAAGTTTCTTCAAGTTTACAAAGTTTGTGGGTTTTTTTAAATAAAAAAAAGTGCACAAAAGAAAATAACATTGGGTGCAAAGTTTATTTATTCAGTTGGAGCTGTAGTACTAAATATTATTTGAGCAAAATCCACATTTTATTAACTAAATCCAACCCCTTTTCACACAGTACAGAAAGACTCTTGTTTAATGTGGACACATTAGCTAAGATGGAAAAGCATAATGGTTTGTCAGGAACAAATGTGATGTGTACCATGCAAAGGTTAAGACATGGATATTAACAAACAAGCTGAAAGGGCAAAGTGCTGAAGGACACTGGTCTGATGAAAATGTAAACAGTGTTTCAATTTTTTCTACAGTTGTACATGTGTTCTGGGTTTTTTTGTTTTGTTTTTTCAGTTAAGGGTCCTAAAGGAGGCTAAGATAATAGAGGAGGGTATGCGACTGCCAGTCAATGTGTCTGTATGTCAGTGTGTGAAGGCCTGTTGTTGTTTGTGCTGTGGCTATGCTCCAGCAAGCTCTGTAATTACTGCCAAGGGTGGACTTTGATGCACCCGGATATTTAGTCTACAAGCTGGAAGCCAAGAGAACCAGAAAAAAAAACAAAAAAAACGCACACACACACACGACAGCGAGTGTGAACTACAGAGGTACACTTTGACTAAAAGCTGGTCACAATTTTTCAGTCTGTGAAGAGAATTAATGTTCATGCATTCGGGATACACCACAGACACAATCCTCTCAAAAACACACAACCACACATGCTCACTAAATCGCCTGGTACATTAGCCCCAGTTGTATGGATTTCCCTGAAGATCCCTTAATTCAACAGCTTCAGTTCTAATTGCACTGTTTTTTGTTCTGCCCCTTTTCTCAGCATCGTACTTAACACTGGAATAGATTAGCTATATCAGCAATATTCACTAAAAGGGCACAACATAAAACAAACATATCACATCAAGCACAGACTAAAATACACTCATACAAACAACCATTGTATCACATACGTTCTCACTGTATTCAGGCACGTCAACTCTTAAATCCATATGCATTTTACAATCAAATTACTTTTTTTATTAGTTGAACACATTGCATTTGTTACTGGCTAACTTTAATTATGTGAGTTTTATGGATTAGGCCCATAGCATACAGAGAAGCCAATATTCAATTTCCTGTCTGGTATTAGTGTATTTTGCTGACTACGAGAGATTAGTGGTTACAATGCTGTTGCAAATCAGTGAATTGACGGGCAGCAATGCTGAAAATAAAGCAAAAAAGCATAATTAAGATGAAATAATACAAAATATACAATATATATTGCCGTATAGCTTAGTTATTATTGGGCAATGTTGTTTACTTTTCAAGGTGTTTGAGAAAGTTTGTGTTGTATCTGAAAACTGCTCAGAATAAAATTTTAAAGTAACACAGTATCAGTATGAAACACTGATGCATCTGCATGATAGTAAACAATAGTTCCAACAGTTTTTAAGAAACCTGAAGCACACCATCATTACTGCATTTAAAAATGCAATTTCATAGTGCCTTACAAATTATTTTAAAGCCCTTTAATGAGTTCCTTTTTTTCCTACATTACAAAAAACTGGAACATATTCTTTTGGAACCTTATGTAATACACAAAGTATGGCAGTAAGGCTGCAAAAAAAAAGTTCATCATATGGCATTATCAATATAGCAAAAAAATATAACAAAAAATAAACTAATTATATAAGTATCATGGATTCAAAGTCTATTCCAGTAATATAATTGGGGATGCTTGTTTTTAATATGGAATAAATCATTTGAAAAGCACATTAAGATTTTAAAATCATTAATAAACTTCAACCGGTATGCCTGTGAATATTCTCATTCATCCAGGTCATGGTTATCTCAAGGAAATTTCAATCAAACGCAACTGGACTTGGTAATACTGATACTTGGTAAGTCCAGTTGCGTTTGATTGAAATTTCCTTGAGGTTCAACCGGTATGCTTCACTGCCAAAACAGCAAATAGACAGAACACAGCCAGGTGTTCTTAAGTAAGTAATTCTATATAGACTAAGTTTAATTTAGATCTTGACTTTGACTGGGTAGTTTTAACACATGTACATGCTTTGATCTAAAGTTTTCACTTTTTCACTTTAACTTTATGTACAATTTTCTTACATCTCAAATATTTTCTAGCCTTCAACAGATTTTGTTACAGTACGACCCTTAGTTTTACTCTAATTTCAATTTACCCCAGACCGTATCGACTGTCCGAGCTGAAGAGAAGTATGTTTATGGCATCTAGCATGTATTATTATTATTCATGGTGGAGAGAGTTTACTAAGGTTGATGCACAGTGGTAAAATCCAGCCAGATATATTGTTTTACATATTGGACCAAAGTTGAATTTACATCTCAAATAACAAAGGCACATCCTACTACTTACAATTAAAACATATCAGTACAATAGTAGCTTACACTGGAAAACTCACACTTCTTTCTTTCAACAATTACTTTCTTTTGCCAGTCTTCCACAGAGGCCAGATTTGCAGAACATATGTCTTTTCAACATATTCTACAACTAGAACTGTGGATCTATGTAGTGCCTCCAGACTTAACCATGGGGCCTTTTCCTGCCTGACAGTCATCTTTTGGTAGGTTTGCATTTGTGCCAACTTTTCCATTTCCAGATGATGCATTGAACAGTTCTTACTTCTTGAGGTTTTTAAAATTTAGGTAACTGTTTTATAACCTAACCCACTTCTGCACAACCTTATTACAATAAGATATATTGAAACTTTTGGTTTCAAAATGACAAAACAAGATATTAATGCTTTTGCGAGGAACTGTACACAACACTGAAAATATTGGTGAAGGAATGGGGATCCAGTTTAAACTTACTGCTGACATCCATTCTTTCTAACATGAATAAAAAACAGTCTTTTTATGGGAGGGCTTATGGTGTCAGATGTGGCGGAGATACTCATAAAACCATAAAAACCCTATATATTCATTCATTTTCCATTCCCACTTTATTATGTTCAGGGTCAGAGAGGTTCTGGAGCCTAATTCTGGTGTCACAAGGGGCACATATCACCAGTTCATCACAGAGTGGAAATAAAGGACAAACTCACACTTATTATCCAACTAGAATCGCCAATTAACCTAACATGGATTAAAACTAAGGAAGAAGCTAGAATAGCATGAGAAAACTAGTCAGAAGGGTATATTCCAACACAAAACAGTCTGTACAGTTTAAGCCTAGTTTATACTTCTCTGTCTGAGGAGGTACGAAGACATGCACTCCCTTTATCTGTCGACACAAGGGGACGTGAAGTTAAGCCCAATTTTTTTTTTACTATCCGCTGTATTTGTTTGTTTGCATGCATTATTAGAGAATTCAATGAGCTGCACTGCACATGTAGTAAACAGCTTTCCAGCTCAATCAAAGGCCTTTTCTCTGATGGCCATTACTCCTTGAGTTGAAATGTGTTAACAAGCTGAAGTAAATATATTGTCAACCAGAGACATCACTCCAATGGTCAGCAGACCCACCAAAAATGTCCACATCTCCTGCTGTCCTGGTGGGTCATTGCTTTGCAACACTGGCACACCAACAGAGATGCATAAAAGGAAAATGTATCTGTAAATACCTGTGTATGTGGGTGCAAACTTGCTGATGCAGAAGTGAATAAACTAGGCTTTAGTTTAAATCATAGATCTTGTTGTGCTGTAACAAAGCTGGCCATAACATTACTATGTACAGCTAGGAACACTTGAGTATTGAAAGTATCTTTTTAACATATATATCATTGTGCATTGTTCAAATCTGATCTACTCTTTCCAGTTATAAACAATCTTTCTAAAAGAGTAGGGGACTTAATAGATGGTGCAGCGGACAACCGAGAACTATTTCTGATTGTGAATCTGTTCTATTATTATTATTATTATTATTTACTGAAGGGTCAGTTGTGCATTACAGCCAAGTGAGGCATGTTGCATAATGTTATATTCAAATTCAATTCAAATTCAAAAATATTTTATTGATCCCAGAGGGAAATGAAGTGTTGTTGTAGCTCATTACTAATTAAGTTTTCAAGGAGTTGTTGTAGACCATGACAGCTGTGGGGAGAAAAGATTTCTTGTAGTGGTCTGTTTTTTTCTGCCAAACTGAAGAAGCCTCGGACAGAAGATACTAGGATTTTAGGATAGTCTCATGAAGAGGATGCTCAGGGTTTGCCATATTTTTTTTAATTGTATGAAGAATCCTTCTTTGCATTATTATCTCCAGTTGTTCCACTGGTGTCCACAGAACATGTTCAATGCAAAGCTGGGACAGATGGATCTGATGTTTTATATGCCAGTTTTTTTCATGACCTGCACATTTTTCCTAATGCTTATTTAGGTTATTCTTAAAATCCCAGGCTGGTAGCTTGTTGAAAAAAAATAATAATAATAAAAATGAAGGAGAGCCTCAAATTTTGAACCAAAAGATCCCCGATTCGTAGTGTGTTATAGATGTTACATACAACAGTACATATAAATACTTATTTGAGGAACAGAATTATATTTGTTGCCATTGTTCCATATGTGTGCTCTATGTTGCATATATAATGCTCACCTCATAGTCTAAATCGAGATGATCAAATTCTCCATTAGTCCTGAAGTGCTGAGTGTGTCCATCTAAGGTGAAGTTGACATTACGACGGTAGCGTTCAAGAACCACTGAGTGCCAGTGATTGTCATCCAGAAGACTGCCAGTGGTCACAGAGGTATGACCCAGGATAGAGCCATACTGGTTACTCCCTGTAAAACACATCTAAAGTTAGTTACAAAATGTCATCATTAAAGGGATATTCCACCCCTAAGGAAAATCATGTTTTTTGCCATATTCCCCAGAGTTAGAAAAGTGAGAAAAAAAGCATTCTCCTGATCTGGTAGATGTCCGTTTACTTCAGCTGGCATGCTAGTAGTTCCCATTCACTTACATTAGTTTATCTATAGCTTAAGCTAAACAAAACAGACAGTTGCCACATCAGGGGAATTACTGGTCTGGTTACAAAGTGCTTATTTTCTTACCTCTTTAACTCTGGGTAATATGGCAACACAGAATTTTGTACTTAGGGGTAGAATATCTATTGAACTATTAAAGTAGAAATACTGTAAGTTATAGGCAGGTCAATGGCAGAAACATCCAAAAGCCACTTTACTTTCACTTTTTTATTTATTTGCTTACACATTTATCTCTTTTATTTATTTTATTTACCTATTTATGTATTAATTTTTTTCCCCTGTTATTGTACAAAAATTAATCGTCATATTATTCCAGTGTTTCCTCCGTGGGCGCCCTGTGCGTCGTGAGCAGTGGTCATCTGTGGCTGTTTTGATGCTTTCTGGGGGTGCTTGGGTGGAGGTGGGGTCCCGGCCTCGCCCCCTTTGAACGCCCTGGGTTGGGGCCTCAGCTGCTACGGTTGATCTGCTGCTGCTGGTACAGATGTCTCCCCTGATGACATTTCCTGTTCTAACCTGGCTCATCTGCACTCAGCCCACTGTCCATTTTATTGTCTATTTTTAGTGCCCATTTTATTGTGTATTTTAATGCCTTTTTTTATGTTTCTTCGGAGCGTACATGGGGATATGATTAGAGGGAAGGGGACTTTGAACTGCATTTTATTGTATGAAAGGTGCTTTATAAATAAAGTTGATTGATTGGTTGATTGATTGATGTTCAGCAAGGTTGCAAAACCTTATCTAATAGTATAAATTTAGTGTCTTGATACTTGATTTAATATCCAACATTTGAGTGTCTGTATGGTTTTTACTTAAAATAATATCTTACAAATATATTTGCTTTAAACAATAAGCACTTCAATGGCCATCTGACTGTGAAATTCTTCTCAGGTATTTGAAATTTAGACATATATTTTCAAAAATTCTCATGTGGAGATTCAGCAAGAAGGTAGCCTGTTTGTTTCATTCCCCAGTAAATAACACACTTGTGTTACTCACCCAGATTTATCTGAAGCAGTAGCTTGCCCTTGCGAAGCTCCAGAGTGATGTAGTCACCCTGCTGCCCCTCCCCATGGAGAATCACACCCTCACTCTCCGATGTTTTAAATCTCAGGGCGATAACATCTTTTATAATCTTCATCTTCTTCACCTGTAAATATATTTAACACCGATTCCATACAGTGTTGATCACATGAAAAATTTAATATTTCAAAATTTAACATAAAACACCATAAATACATGTTAGACATAGAAAAAATGCTAGGAAAAGAAATAAAATATAGATTATGTACCTTAAAACGATATGAGATTACTCCCTGCCCATCAAAGTTGATAACGTCCGCCCCTAAAACAGACCAAGAGCAAACGAATTACTAATGTGAAGAGCAATTTGGCTGCAGATTTTAATCACAAAATATGCATGAATACCACCTCCAAACACACACGTTGACCAGCTAATGACATGCTTTTAACACATGAACATATAAAGGCTTGTTAAAATGTAATGTCTCAACAGCAAATTAATGACTGGCTTTGAAAATTTTGTGTGGATAAAAAAAATGTACAACCAACTAATTACCCCCTTTCATTCTCCTCTAAATACATCTGAGTAGAAAAAGCTGTGATTACCATAAAACATGTGAGAAAGCCCATTTACAGTGGTTATTTAGTTTCTTCTACAGAGGCTTCTGTAGAAACATGACATGACATGTAACCCAGGGGAAAAAGAGCAGAACAACTGAGAATATCCTTCAGTATACTTTTTTATTAATGAATATTTACCAATAAGTAACACATGCTAAAACCACATAGTGGTAACAAATAAAATTACTAATGTCTGAATTAGAAGAAGATGCCTTGTACACATTCCTAATCTGATCTATTACCTCGCTTTGCAAGAAATTTAGAGAGAAAACAGCTGACATTTTGACTCTAACTTGAGCTGCTATACTGCAGGCGGAGCACAAAAAGAAGATGACAAACTGAAGGATTTTTTCGTCTTCAGAGGAGAAATAAAGTTTCGTGGTTGAGGCACCTCCTCAATCTTTCTATCATTTCTTCAAGAGTTCTAGTGGTTGGTTGAGAGAACATTGGTGTGCAAGACAAAATGTGAAGCATATTACTTCAAAGATAAATGCAGGAGTCTTGATAGACATTAAATCAAGCTGATAGAAGTAATATGCATCAATGCTAAAGTTGTTTTTTAATAGCTGAACTTTATTATCATTATTATGAAATGCATTACATGTTTTAACTGATTCAGTGAGAAACATGAAAGTATTGACTGACGTTAACTATGAATCAGATTAGAAAATTATGCAATTTTTATACAAATGTTTTGTAGCTATGATACAAGAATACATAAAAACACACATACCAGTTCTGCATGTGAGCCTCCTATCCTTAGGACGGCAATGGGAGATAGCCAGTGGCAAAGAGAAACTTGTTTGCTAAAGCAATTTTAGAAAGAGTTTTACTTCTGTGTCCGTTTCAGAATTAAAAGGACATTATTTTTTTGTAATCAGAAATAGTTTTTTGAATATAATCTCATATGCATCTAATAAAGAAATCATATAGGAGGGTCATGCAAGCATTGCACCCGTTTCGGATGTGATCAGCCCATTAAATAGCCGTTATTAGCGGTTATCACTCCCATTAAATGCCATCAGACTGTGCCCTCTCTACCTACTGAAACGTACTTTTCATTTGGTGTTTAAAACCTCTTCAAATTAGGTTTAGGTTCAGACATTTAAAAGAAAGTATATTTGTCCTTCTGTGACCTTAAGTTTAGGACATAAATCTGGTGGGTTGGTTAAAATTGGTTATATAACTCCAGTTACGATGTGCTACTCTGACTAAGTATTTTTGACATGTGCAGCCTACTGTCTCCACATGTCCAACAATAAGAATGGTAGATAACCTACTAGTAGGTAGAGAGGGCACAGTCTGATGGCATTTAATGGGAGTAATAACCACTAATACCCGGCCATTTAATGGATTGACAACATCCGAATCGGCTGCCTTTTGCCGCATTTTTTAAACCAGAAATGTAGCTGGGAGAATACTTAGGAAGGGGATGAGTTATTCTTTAATAAACTATAGCCCATTTAAAGTTCACCGTTTTTTCCCTCTGGCCTTTGATCTTAATGGTGTTGTTTGTTCAGAAATGTTCTCTGCCAAATATTTGAGGCCTCCATAGAAGAACTGTGTTATACAAAACTCAAATTCAACACAGATGGAATCTATTTGTTTGGCTAATTAAGGAAATGAGTGCATGGGTATTTAATTAAAGTTATATGATTAAAAGGTGCTGAATAAAAAATGTTCACCACAACTTTTTTTTTAGTAAAAACAACTCAGAAAGTCATGCATTACTTTATTTTAACTTTAGAGTTATGCAGCATTTTGGGCTGGTTCAGTAAACAAAATCCAAACAAAATATATGTGAAGCTTATGGCTGTAATCTGATAAAATGTGAAAAAGGGCTGAATATATATATATATATATATATATATATATATATATATATATATATATATATTGCTAAGCACTGGCAGTGCTACGAAATTCGCATTTGACAGAGTGACTGTTAAAAAGTATATTGTAGCTACTTTCGTCTAAATCCAATTTATTCAACACATACGCTATATTATATCCTGTCTTAACACAGATGTAAGTGATTTTTTGGGGGGATTTTACATTAATCATAATGGAAACAAGTATGAAAATCCACAGCACGCTGTATCATGTCTCATTTAAAGCCCCTAGCTTTGGTACAGAGACACACACATGCGCACGAACACCCAAACACACACACAGACACACACATTCACTCCCATTTATTGCAAATTTTAGATGAGTCATAATATGGCATTGCATTTAATTATCACATACTCTGAAAACCCAGAATTTTCTTCTGCAGCCAACATATTTAGTGATTATGCTTGGAGTATAACACCTATATTTATCTGCCTCCTTCGCCTCCCACTAGTTCTCCTTTGTGTTATCCTTTTTCATTGTTTTTTTGGTCATGGACCCACCTTGTACCTCTCCTCTTTTTCATCTTTTGTTTGGGAAGCAGAAAAACATTTTACGAGGGGCTGATTCTAAGCAAGCTAAGGAGTCAAGGGGAGAAGGATGCATAGACGAACAGACAAATGTATGTGTTCTCATTTTCTGACTGAATGCTGAAGGAAGGGGGAGTGACAGGCTAATCATGAGAAAGCACTGCAGGCTTCAAAACACAGCTGACAGACATCTCTGAAATATGATGCATCTGACCACGGGCAGTGTAGATGTGCAAGTGGTTTTGAGTCTCTCTCTGTTATCACTGATATCTTAGTGGGAAGCATGTGTTTACCTGATTGTTTATTTATTATTTGCAATCTAACAGATGTCAAAGCACGGTTGGCAACATTCTCATCAGACAGAAACAAATTCCAAGCTCATTTTGGAGTATCAACATGTTCTTATATTTTATATTACATTTTTCTTTCACTATAGAATATATTGAATGTTGGAACGGAAAATGAAAAAAAAATTTGTAAAATGAAAAAAAGGTGTATTTAACAATATTTTCCATAACCCATCTTGAAAGAAAAAAAAAAGTGCTTTTACTTTGAATTTTCTGGCTGTGTTCTTTCAAAAATTGATGCTTCTTGTTGTTGAGGATTTTGAGAATCTCTAATTTTGGCTTGCCGCATTAAAATTGTGCTGTATGTCTTCTTTTAGCAGTAAAGAGAATGTTAAAGGAAAATATGGAAAAGAAGAATTTGGGCCGAATGTAATAAGACTATTATTTTTGAATTGTATTACAAGTTGTTGTGCAGTAAAACACTCTCATGAAACCCTTTTGGATGCAAAAATATTTCAAATTTAAAAAGTGACGTAACAACTTTTAAAGACATAGCGAGCTATTGTCCTTTACATTTTACACACCCCATAGTGTCAGTTCAGTATGTTTAACAGTTGTGCCAAATTGTATTTATGACTTGAAAAGGTATGGCAGTTGGCAGCTTTCTTCATTTTGAGCAACAGACAAAAAATATGTTGTATTGTGATTATTTTCAAGGTGAAATTAGCAATTGTGAAAGTATAAGAAAATTGATATAAACCGAAGGAGACAGATGTCTTTGTTTTTAAGTAAATTGTTTTACTTGCCTTCAAAAACACACATCTATCTGGCTTAGTGTTTGTGGGTAATGTGTAGCACATCTTGTCATCCTTATCATCACTTTCTTGCTTCTTTGACATGGGGAGGAAATGAAACAAGGGAATGTAATCAATGAAGCTCAGGACTGACTAGAATACAATGCATGCCCTTGTGTTCACACGCACACATTCAGACACACTCACAGACATTTCCACACTATATAATCACATTTCCAGAATGAAAAATGTGCGTGCGTCACTTATAAAAGTAATTTATGCACAGTCTTAATTGAAATTGTTATCAAAATCAATTTTCTGCCCTTTAATAGGATGAGAGCGAAGAGGTTTCAAGAGAGTCAGTTCCCTAGATGATGCATTTATTAAAAAGCAGGAGTTGGTTGGTGACTGTTTGCATGTTCTCCGGTCTAAAAATGTGTGCTGCAAATTTCTTTAAAATAGGTTTGTCCTTGATGTATGCCATCAGGAAATGCTTTATGCAGGGTCTGTGTTATAATCTACAATCTATAATATCTCTATAATAATAAGGATGAAAACTCTAAAATCAATTAAATACAGTTGAAAAATCATTAAAAAAAACGTTTTAAATGGATCCCTCAAAAAGGAAATAATATTATTTTTCACTGTATGACTAAGTCCAATTGTGTTGTGTGGATGTCTCTTTTAGGTATTTTAAAGAACAATTTACTTGATAATAAAGTCACAATGAGAAATGGACGTCATTTCAGTCCCTGACATTGTGTAAAATCAGCAGTTTGATAAGTACCTTATAAGTTAATTATCAAATAAATTAAACAGCCTATTATTAATTGTTAAGTCATATATTGTGTGTGATATACACTCACTGGTCAATTTATTAGGCAGTTAGACAGGTGTGCCTGTGTTAGACAGGTGTGCCTTTTACGCAAATTTCTGATTTAAGTTACTTTGAACGTAGCATGGTTGTTGGTGCCAGACGGGCTGGTCTGAGTGTGTCAGAAACTGCTGATCTACTGGGATTTTCACACACAACCCTCTCTAGGGTTTACAGTGAATTGTCGAAAAAGGGAAAAAGTCCAGTGAGCGGCAGTTCTGTGGGTGAAAATGTCTTGTGGATGCCAGAGGTCAGAGGAGAATAGCCAGACTGGTTCGAGCTGATAGAAAGGCAACAGTAACTCAAATAATTATTTGTTACAACCAAGGTATGCAGAAAAGCATCTCTGAACGCACAACATGTCAAACCTTGGGTTTAACATGTTTAGCATTTTTTGAAGCTGCGCTTACAACAATTTTGTTTTACCATTCCACTCTCTATTCCGCTTATTCTCAAAGGGGATTTTTTTATTTCACTGCCAAATTTACTACACTGCAACAAATTTCAGAAAAGAATACTCATACAGACCGATTCTGCAAAATATCCATAATGTCTGTTTTGGACTCAAGAGACATGTTTCCGCAAAAATGCAGCCAACAATCCAATCTGTTTACTTGTGTCACTATTTAGCAATAAAAAACACAAGGCACAGCTCCACAGGGTTGTCCAGAAGCTGCACAGAAAATAGGAGAACAGATCTACTTTTACAAACACTCATGGAGGTTCTATTTCCGATGCGGTATTACAAAAATAAACTGTTGCAAATAAATAAATAAATAATAATAACAAAAAACTACCTGGCAAACAGCAGCAGAGATATTTTACCACTGACCTGATCTTTTACTTGTCATTGAGTTTGATGTGGCAAACTAAATCTGTTTTCTTAATGAAGTCCTAACAATATCAATCAATCAATCAATCAAACTTTATTTATAAAGCACTTTTCAAACAAACAAAGTTACTCAAAGTGCTTTACAGATTTAAAATAACACCACAACCCCCCCTTCAAAAATAAAATAATCAATGCAAATACAACCCCCTCCCAACCCAACCCATCAGCCATACTCACAAACACACACTTAGAAGCTACAAAAAGCGGGCTGAGTACAGATGAGCAAGGAAATGCCATCATGGGAGCCATCTGCATCAGCAGCAGCAGATCAACAGCAGCAGCCAAGGCTCCGACCCAGGGTGCCCAGAGGAGGGAGGGCTGGTACCCCCACCTCCACCCAAGCGCTACCTGGGGGGCACCCAGGCAGCCACAGCCGACCACCGCCCCAGATGCAGGGGGCCCCCCAGAGAGGAAACACTGGCAAGAAAGATTAAAATACATTAAAATATAAAGTTTATAAAATATAAAGTATATAAAGTATAAAACAATAAGTGTAAAACAAATAATAAAAATGCAAAGCAGATTAATAAATAAACAGTTAAAAGCTAAACTAAAAATTAAATCAGGTAAAACATGCTGAGCGGTTAAAAATATATTAATAAATAATAATTAGTTAAAGGCTAAGCTAAAAAGGTGAGTCTTGAGCCTGCTTTTAAAAACATGAACGTTCAATGCGGCCCTGAGATCCTCTGGCAGCCTGTTCCAGAGGTGAGGGCCATCATAATGGAAAGACGCCTCACCATGAGTCCGTGTCCTGACTTTGGGGATGACAAGGAGACGGCTGCCAGAGGAGCGCAGAGACCGCGAGGGTTCATACGGTAAAAGCATTTCTGAGAGATAAGAAGGCCCAAGACCATTAAGACACTTAAAAACCATTAAAAGAACCTTAAAATCGATCCTAAAACATACGGGGAGCCAATGCAGTGATTCTAAGACCGGTGTAATGTGCTCCCGCCTCCTAGTCTTCATCAGAACACGAGCTGCTGAATTCTGTAAAAGATGTAAACCTGAGGTAGTCTTTTTGGGAAGACCAGAAAGCAGGGCATTACAATAATCAATTCTACTGGTGATAAAAGCATGCATTAGCGTCTCCGTATTGGCCCGAGAGAGAATGGGGCGGACTCTGGCGATGTTCTTTAGGTGATAAAAACCTATTTTGGTTATGTTTTTAATGTGAGGGATAAAAGTCAGCTCAGAGTCAAAAATCACACCCAGGTTCTTCACTTGTAAAGAAGGATTAAAAGACAGTGATTGTAGTTTTGGTAAAAGCTTCTCTCTCTGAGCCTCAGGACCGATAACTAAAACCTCAGTTTTGTCCTGGTTGAGCTGGAGAAAGTTTTCTGCCATCCAGGATTTAATGTCTAAAATGCAGTTAAAAAGTGCATCCATTGGCCGTGTGTCATCAGGAGACATGGAGATGTACAACTGTATATCATCAGCATAACTGTGAAAGCTAACTCCATGTCTACTGATAACTCTGCCAAGTGGGAGCATATACATGTTGAAAAGCACTGGACCTAAAACTGAACTATGGGGCACACCACAAGTGATCTTATGGACCTTAGTGGAACAGGTATCCAGACTTACCATAAAAGTCCTGTCTGTGAGGTAGGATGTGAACCATTTGTGAACAGCACCAGAGAGGCCGATCTGTTTTAAACGAGTTAAAAGAATAGTGTGGTCTACTGTATCAAAGGCAGCGCTTAGATCCAAAAGAACCAACACTGTCACCTTTTTAGCATCATAGTTTAATCTAAAATCATTTAAAATCTTTAAAAGCGCCGTCTCTGTGCTGTGGTTCATCCTAAAACCAGACTGAAATTTCTCTAGGACATTATGAGCGTTAATAAAATCATTAAGTTGAATAAAAACAAGTTTTTCTAAAACTTTGCTTAAAAATGGTAAGTTAGATACCGGTCGGTAGTTGTTTAAATCATTAAAATCTAAATTGCTCTTCTTCAGCAGGGGCCTCACTACCGCCGCTTTAAAGGCAGCAGGAAAAACCCCCGTCTGAAGAGAGCAATTCATAAAGTTTAAAATCTCATGTTTAAAAGAACCATAATATTGCTTAAAAACCTGGTGGGAATCGGGTCCAAAGCGCTTGTGGTGTGCCTCACTGAGGAGAAAACTTTATCAAGGGTCCCAGCTTCTACCTGGACAAAACTGTCCAATGTTTCCTCTGGTGAAGGCAGACATTCAGATTTGTCTAAAACCATATTAGTTTGAGAGAATAAAATATTACATCTGATGGTGTCTACCTTCCCTCTGAAGTGGTCAGCAAACTCCTCACAGAGAGTTGTTTGAGGGGGTTTTCTGAAAAGTATTAGAATAATGATGTAGAATGTTGTCAATGGTGGAAAACAGAATTTTGGGATTATTTTTATGTTCTGAGATGATTCTGGAAAACTATGTATTTCTGGAATTTCTTAAAGCGTTATTATATAATCTGAGATGTTCTATGTATATCTGATGATTTATTGTGATTTTATTTTTCCTCCATTTCATTTCTGCCACCTTGCAGCTCCTCTTTAATTTTCTAATAGCTGCATTTCTCCACGGTACTGTACGTTTTGAATGAGTGTTTACAACTTTAATTGGAGCCAGCAGGTCGAGAGCAGATTTAAGCCTACTGTTAAAATCATTAACAATAAAATCACAGGGGGCAGGTAAAGATACAGGAGGGAACTTTTTAAAAACTTCAAGAAAACCTGCAGCCACTTCAGGGGTTAGATGACGCTTCCTGACAGTTCTCACAGAGGTCTCTGATTGGATAAAACTGGTGATATTGAAAAACACACAGTAGTGGTCAGAGACGGCCAAGTCAACAACAGAGGACACACTGGTGGACAGGCCATAAGTGATGACCAAGTCCAGAGTGTGTCCTCTGTTGTGAGTCGGCTGCATGACATGTTGGCTAAAATCCATATAATTTAAAATATTTAAGAAATCTGTTGATAAAGGATCTAAAAGGTCATCTATATGTAGATTAAAATCACCAGCTAAAATTATCCTCTCATAAGAGTTGTATAGTTTTGTGTTTGTTTACTTTCACTAAAAAGCCACAGATATTCAATATATATTCATTAAGCAGCTGTTAGTGGGTGTAGCCTAAATGTTGCAAGTGTATTAGAGAAACATAAGAATCCAGGGTCACTTCACAACATAGCGCCCCCAATATATGGCAAACTCCCCTATGGTTCCTGAAAAAAAAAAAAAAAAAAAGTGTGCTGCTCCCACTGGTTTCAATGACTATTAGAGGGAACTACCTGGATGTGACCTATGTGCTTACAATTAGTGTGTGTTTCTAAAACAGAGTTTCTGGGCTCCTCTAGCACCCTTTCAGATTTCATGAAGGGGTGAAATGATGTTGCTAGATACCGAGCCATGTGGAAAGCAAAGTAATTATCAAAGGATGTGAAGAACTTAATGAAACAGGAAAAGGAAATTAAAGCATGTCTAACACCTAATTCACACCGTGTCTGGTATGCATTTGGTTGGGAGTCTGTACGGCTGCTGCACGGACAAAAAAAAACATTGAGCCCAGTCAGAGCATTGACATTGACTGTGGTGTGTGTCATGGGTTTGTGGAGCTCCCTTAACTTCCTGCGTCAAGACTATTTTTGCCGGACGCCAAATCCGTTTTTTATTGAAGTTCAAGAAATAAAAATATTTAGGGTTAATGATAATTGTCAAAGTCAATGATCAAAGCACAGAACTTAGCTCCATTGCTAAACTAAACACGATTTGGATATTTAAAACACAAAAAACAAAATGACACTTAAACACAACGATAAACTATATAAAAAACAGATTGTACTAACTCATTTTAGAACAAACCAAGTGAGTAAATACTCTTCACCAAAAGCAGGAAAAGTTACGAGTGGCTTTTGTCTACAATCCTTTATCTGTATATGTATGAATGTGTTATCATGTGAACCACCGATATTTAGTGCTCTGACTGGAGCAAATTTCTGGAGATATTCCACACACAAAACCGCACCGGTGTTAATTGCAATCCGTCCGACAGCCGTACGGAAATCTGACCACATGTATACCACATCCAGTGTGAATGTTCATAACAGAATGGAGCATGATGACAGAGTTCAAACTAGGGCTGAACGATTAATTGCATATGCAATTAAATCGTAATTTGGTCAAATGCGATTTCCTAACCGCAAAGGCTGCGATTTGACTTGATGTAAACATATCCGGTAAAGTCATGTGACTTGCAAACAGCTCAAACAATGCAGGGGGAGAAGGAAACGCTGCACTTTATCCTGTTATAAAATGACCTAAAGCTTAACAGAATCCAACACTGCACAATATTTGGTACCAAAGAGGAACAGTACATCAGTTGTGGGAAATTATATCTGCTATGAAAACGGTGCTGCTACGCAACGCCAGGTAATGCAGAACCCGTCTTGGTATTGTTGCTGCCTCACAAGGTAGGCTACAGTACGAACCTTTATCAACACCTAAAAACATCACACCACCATATATGAGAGTTGCGCGGCTAAACTGACGGCCACCAGTGTTTAAATTTCCAGTAAACAAACTTCCAGCCGACAGGGATTGCTGACCGAGCTGTTTGAAAGAATCGCTCCTTACGAACATAAAAAAACAGCACACGGAAATAATTTGTGCTATAACGGATTTTATAGCCAAAGGTTTGCTTTGTTAAGCATGAAGAACAAACTAGGATTCAATCTCACGAACACATTTTAGCCACATTTTACCTGCGCTGTACTAAAAACGCTGAGAGAAAGTTAAAGTCGCACCGAAAACAGCAGAGTATTTTGCAACAACTGACCTGAGATCAAACCGCTCTACGGAGCCATACCAGAGTCTGAAAGTGCTTTAGAGCGATGGAGAATTCAAAATCAGAGCTTATTCCTGGATAACCACACGGAGGAAAACATTGCAGCCGGAGGGAATTACTAGCTGGGATCAAAAGGAAGAAAACCTTGATTGCAGAACGACACCGATGACCATCGAGTGTGATGATTAAAAGTAGATAAAGTTGTTAATATTTGCCCTTGTCTTAAAATAAGTCTATCTTATGGAATAGAATAAATTATGTATAAAAATCTGTTTATAATACACAATATTTTCGCTTGCATTAATTAAAAAATGCATGACAAAAGCCCCACAAAAATAATTGCATATTAAATTGCAATTGCAATATTGGAGAAAAAAAAATCGCAATTAGATAATTTTCTAAAATCGTTCAGCCCTAGTTCAAACTCTAAGTAAACAGGGAATCCTTTAAAATTAAGCCACAATCACGTAAAACCAGCAAATAAGGAAAATAAGTAAAAAACACAGCTGACAGGATTCTGAAATAAAGCAGTAAAGGTATTTCAGGAATCACAGTAAGGTAACAATCAAATACATATGGGCTACATAGTCAGTTCCCGAGAAAACAAAAAAAAAACAAAAAAACATCACACTGACAATGCCACAAACCAGTCACCTTACAATATGCCAAACAGAGCAAAGATAATCCTCAAACTTTTGCAACAAGGCATTTAGAGTGATCATCTTCCTGGCTGAAAGTTTAAAATTTGGAGAAGAGTCAAAATGAATTGTACACAACTATTAAAAATCTTTTTGAGCTGTTATCCTAATCATATGTCTGTAATTCAATGAGGCAACACAGGGTGAGTAACAGTTCACTGGGGGATATTGAAATAACCCTTTCAGACAAGACTTAAAATTGACGTCTGGATGTTCCCTTCCTATTTTAGCTGTAAAAAGGGCAAACTGTTCTAAAACATAAAATTGATTTTTGAATTTGTGAATTGATTTGATTTCTATTAGAATTAATTCAGAAACAATTTTTAGATTTTTTTCAACACAACACCAGTCACATTGTGATGTGACTAGTGCTGATTGATGTTGATGTTAAAGTTGTAATACATGGCTTTCAACATGAAAAAAAAAAATATATATTTGATAATACATGGCCTTATCCAACCACGTTAAATGAGTGAAATCAAGGGTTTTCTACTTAATTGATATTCTCTGAGAAAATGGATCTTCGATGGTGATCTGCTGATCAACAGCTTATTTCATATTAATTAAACATATTCTGTTTTTTGTATCTTATTTATATCTCTTCTTTTTTTAAGCTCAAATTACGACCTAGTTATGATGCAGCAATATGAAATACCAGTCGTTTCACAAATACATACTTTTTCTGTGATTTTAAGATTTTGATAAGGTATGTAAAATAAAACTTGGAAAAAGGAGCACATGCCTTAAACCTGAAACTATAAAGGCTGTCTACACAGGAAGGTGGCTCTAGGATATATTGTAAATTAAAGAAATAAACACAGCATCATGTTAACACAGTTGTGTAGATTCATGTAAAACAAGTATATGAGTAGAAGATGTTTGTCTTCACTTACAGTAGGAGCATCCATACACCTCTATGCGGAGACCAATACGTCCCTCTTCACTCCAGGCTACTGGGATGAGCCTTAGGAAGCGAGCCACAATTCCCTGCTGCAGTTCATGACGAACTGAACTTTCTGAATTGGAATTTCCAGTGAAGGCCTGAGAAAAAAATAACATTAATGAATAGATATTGAAATATAAATACACAAACATAATTATAATAGATTAAAAAACCTAGCAAAACCAAGCAGCTATTGAATGTAAAAGAAGAACATTCGTTCCCCCACAACAATGAAAGGAAAATAAGAGAAACAAAAAAAAATTAGAAAATATGGTAAAGTATTGGTTTATGTCAAATTGTTTTATGGCCAATTTCAGTCCCAAACAGTCTTGCCAGTCTAATCATAACAGTCTCGTTATGATTATCGTTAATGGGGAGGCTGAACTCAACCTGGGTGTCTAGTGTCTTGTGTTTTGATAGTAATCTGAATGTTGGGTTGGGTATAGGTCTACCTCTGGGATGGGAATGGGGGGACGGCCTTGGGCTCCATGGGGTTTGGTGGTGCTGCAGAAAGGGGCCCTGAGTAGGACGTGCCAAGGCGTCTATCCCCTGGTGAATCATGTTAAACGGGGGTGACTATTGGAATCATTTGGGGAGTTGGCTCCCTGGGAAGGCACTTTGTTCCCCAGTCATTTCCTCCCCACCTGGAGGTATGGAGCTATCTGTTGCTTCATCACTGTATCACTCATGTAGGGTCTTGGGGCGTGGACACATCACTGGTGTGCAGGGAGGGGTTTATGTCTTCGCTGTCCAGTGGTGGCCTGGGCCCCAATTTTAGTGTACAACTTAGACACTCTCACTTATAACATTTTCATGTAGGGACCTTGCAGTAGGAATATTAATTTGGCTCCAGAGGAGGAGCCCTTAAATGAGCCTCACCTCTGGTGCCCACTAATTAACTGCATTTAGACACTGAGGGCCTGGGGTGGGGGATGGGGTGTCTGGCTGCAGTCCCATGTCCCACCCCTCTGTTTTGAGTACACATTATAACATGACACACCAACACCACATCCAAGCAGGAGGAGAGAAGCTAGGAGTCTTTCCACACCCATGTTTGCTACCAACCATCAGGGGTTGGGGTCTGGGATGTAGATCAGGCTGTCTGGTCGGGGACCTGGGCTGGTGGGCTGCTTTGCCAGTGTGAGGGCTTTGGTGGTCATCTTGTCTGCATCCTAGAAGGTAGGGGGCTCGTCTCTTGGATGCAGGGACAGGTTGCTCTGATGGGGTATGGGTACATGGACCTGGGAGTATAGAGAGTGTATGGGGCATATGAGTGAGTGTACAGCGTTCTTTCTTGGGTGTCTTTGTGTACTGGTGAAAATGAATGTGTATAAGAGGGAGGCTACGTCTGACTGTGTCTGTGTGTCTCTGTCTAGCTGTCAGGTTGAGTCCTCTCCTGCCCTCTTACCTGGCGCATCTCAGGCCCTACATCTAATGGCCCCCCTCCGTCCCTCCCTGCAAGCGACTGATACCCCTGCCCGCTGGTGCTTTGGTGGCTCTTGATATCTGGGGCTGGGGGCCCGGGTGCAGTCCGGTTTGGCCCTGGTGCCTTCTCGGCCGGTTCTTGGTGGACCAGTGTGTCGGGCGGATGATGTTGCGGGCCAAGGTCTTCCTTGTGTTGGTTGGGGCACATCTTTTAGGGGTGCCAGTTTTGAATTGTTGGGCTGTGCCATTCGATGGCTCGACAGGGTACGGATCTAGCATTTTCCGCAACCTTTTCTGTGGGTTCCATGCCTGGTCAGTTCATTGGTGGGTTTGTCTGGCCTTGTTTGGGTGACTGGTGCCTACGCTCTGGCGGGATCTAGAGTCAGGAGCTGGTAGATCTTGGCCCTCCTGCCTTGCTGTGGCGGGAAACCCTTGTCAGCCGATCCCTGGTCGGGGCACTGTTGGGGGAGGGGTGGTAAAAGGGCCCCTAGGTCTCCAGGTCCTGGACCCGACCCACCCTGGCGTGGCCGGTTGCTGTCGTAGCCTCCCAGGCCCCTTCATTGTAGCTGCTGAATGCTCCCCTGGAGCTTCCCTCTGTTCATCTCTTGGGGATGCGGTCAGCCCTGTGTTAGTCCGCTTGGGGCTCCTAGGCTCTGGGGCCCTCTGGATGTCTGTGTCCCCAACCTCCCTCATGCCTGCTTCAATTCCTGTAGGATGGATTGACGGCTCCTCACACCAGGTGTCAAACACTCGTATGGGGGTAACTTTATATGCACCAGCATGCTCACACAAACACACACACACACATACATAGGTGTGGGGACTTTGGTGGTCAGAGATATATTCTTGGGCTGAGGTTATCATCAATAGATCTTGAATAATTGGTGTCAAGAGCTTTTCGGTGACATTGTTGTTGTATTCATATACCCATTTTTGTGTGTTGTGGATGTGTAGTTCTAAGTTCATATTATTTGGTTTGTTTTATCAATGTTGCTCCTTTTTGGGTTTTTTTTCCCTTTACACCTCTCTCCCATCCTGTGGATATGGAGGCATAGGATACTTTCTTGTATTCCCCTTCCTCTGTTGTAGCGTCAACTCACACTCCTACCTGTCCTGCCTCTCTTCTTCATTTTCTTTCTTTCTTCTCTGTTGTTTTTTTTCATTTCTGTGTCCATATCTTCAGGAAATCAAACCCACAGCAATCTCTAATAAAGATTTTTCACACATATTAAGTGGAGTACTATAGCAAAAGCTGTAATGCTCTGCTTGAGAAAGTAAATTTGTCGGGCTTTTACTTGGTACTTAGACACCAATTCTGAGTGCAACAATGCCAGACAGGACAAGTGAAATAAAAAAATACAATATTAGAATACAAAAACGCTAGGCAGTTTTCAGGTCCCAATAAGGTCCAATAAAGTTCAAACCGCACTAAAATCTTACCACAACATAAAAAGGAACTACAACTTAAATTATTCATTGCTGGATCTGGCCTCTGAAAGACTGATGATAATGGCCTAATTCAAAAGCTACAGCCTTATCTCATCAGCAGCAGTAAGTTACTGTATTGCTCTTTGAATTGCAGCAGCTCAAGTTGTTTGACCAATGTCAGAAAAATATACTCTTGAGAGAGGCACTAGAGTGAAAGGGGTGGGAAAGCAGGGACAAATATTTTTAGTGAGTTCTAAGAGGGCGAAGCAAGCTAAATTTATTTGTACAGCATACTTTAACCAACAAGGTAATCCAAGCTGCTTTACATGATTCGGGGAGAACAACAATGAAATGATTGCATGCAACATTATAAAAATCTAAACATATCTGATCATTAAAAGATTAGTTTTTAGCTTTGATTTAAAGTAACTCAGCGTTTCAGTAGCTTTGCATTGTCTTGAAGTTTGTTTCAGATAAGGGGAACATAAAAAAGTGAAAGCTGATTCACCATGTTTGGCTCTAATTCTAGGGGTGATTGGTAGACTAGAGTTGGAAGACCTGAGTGGTGTCGGGGTTGGTATAGTGACATAATATTGCCAATGTACTTTGGTGCTAAATCATTTAATTTTTTATAAAATACTAAGACTAATTTTAAGTCTATTTTCTGAGCTACAGGGGAGACAGCGTAAGGACTTTAGAACTGGGTTGATGTTGTCTACTGTCTTTGTTATAGTGAGGACACCAGTAGCATAATTCTATATCAGCCGCAGCTGTCTCAATGACTTTTTAGGCAGACATATGACACTGTTGCAGTCATTAATCTGACTGACACTATCAATTACCTGAGATAATTATTTCAGTTTTGTTTCTATTCAGCTGGAGAAAATGATGGCACATCCAACCATTAATTTGGTCAGTGCATAAACTTAGGGCTTGGATGTGCTTAGAAAAAATATAACCAGGTTCATAGTCACCTGAGTACATTGAGTGTCATCTACATACGTAGTTATGATAACATATTAATTATTATAATCTTGGCTAGTGAGACCATATAGATATTAAAGAGAAGGTGTCCACAGATAGTTACCAGGGGGACTGCACATGTGATTTATGTCCGTTTTGATGAAAAATTGCCTATTGAATAATTTCAATAAAAATAACTGTCATTTACAACCACAAATAAAATGAGAATGTGCTCAGAAAATAGAAAAAAATATTTTTCCTTCTTATAAATTATTTTCCAAAAATGTTGTCATTTTGTCCTTACTGTACAGTATAATATTATTTATAATTAACTTTTTATATTTTCTTGTGTGTATCGTTATGCTCTGATTGGAAAGGCACATTAATTTCCCCTCTGTGGGACAATATATTTCTATTCTATTCTATACTATTCTGTTCTTTTCTATCTAATGTTTTCACATGGCATCTGAGCTGTGAGAGAAATGTTTAGTTTAGTTTATATGTATTTAAAAAGTAAAATCAGACTTCTTTAAAGGGATAGTTTGCATTTTTAGACATAAAAATGCAAACTTGTATCCCATCCTTACCAGCAGCTTAGTGCCTACACATTGACCCAACTCTGTAATCACCTCCTGGTCAGAGCTCTTGCCGTTCAAAGTCTTTCAAGAAAGTAGTCTTGGCTAGTTTCTGCGGCCATCAAACTGTCTCATTTTGCTTCAGAAAATAAAAACCAAAATAAAAAATAAACTACTGTCAATGCTTCTTCAATTGAAACAGCACAGAGGTTCCCAGAGACAGGACTAAAAGCAATATGAGAGAAACAGACAGTGGAAATGGTAACTATCTGCCTTCAAAAGACAACAGAAAAAGTCCCCAAAGACCAAGCAAGCATATCACCAGTGACGCCAAAAGTTTGACAGTGATGACAGCTCTTGTTGGGCTTGCTGCTTGGTTATGTCAACTTTTGAAGGGAATAATAACACGTAGATCTGTTGGCTTCTTTTTAATACATGTTACACATATGCATACATTTTAATCATGAAACTTCCATACGCTTATTTCATGTTTGATGATAAAACTATAGCAAAATATTAAACGCTATTTTTCTTACTAATTCCAGTCTAATAATCTAGTTAAGCCATCTTCAATTGCCAGCAAGATCGCTTGACTCTCTACCAATAACACTATTCAAAAATGTAAAAAAATCAACCTGTTGTTTCATGAGATTAAACATTTTTGCACCTTTGTAATAAATGTTTTAATTTTTTAATATAGACCTAGATTTTTATTTCATTAAGACTGTTGGCCCGATGAAATCTGCATCACAAATCTTCTAGATCAGCCTTTGCAAAAATACTATTTTAAGTAATTTCCTCAACCATATCAGTCACATCCATCTTTTGCACATCACCTTTGACTCCTAAACTTTAAAACCCCTCAATGTAAAACAAAACAAACAAACAAAACTGAATTGTACAGACCACTGGGTGGTGTCACAATCACTGTCCATTTCTCATACAAAGCCTATGATTGGGACATGTCCAGGTTGATCTATATTCATCATAGCTTGACAGCATGAGTTGGTTTAATCCGTTGTTTCATGCATCGTTGCTGTAAGTGGATAGGATGTCAGATCTCAATCATAGGCTACTGGAGTGAATCTCCAGACAGCATTTCCAATCTTGTTTCCTGATTTATACATGACTTTGTTTTGATTTTTGGGCTGTAGTGGTAATAATGGAATTGTTGATTGTGAAGCTGTGAACCATGAGGTACTGTAGCTGTCCCTCCCCTTCATCCAACTCAACACAGTCCCTGAACTATTTTCACCTCTCTTCCTCCATCTCCTATGTAAAATAAACATGCTCACCACAGCCCTACTCTCTGTGTCATCCATCCATACATATGCACAGAGCAGCTGGCATAAACCATTGGGGAGACAAATCATTAATAACATAGTAGGTAACAAGATGAGTGAAATACACCAGACCACCATGTGCTATTTCGGATAAGAGTTGGAGTGGCCAGAGAAGAGGATAAGTGTAGCAGGGGGAAAAAAACAGCTCAGAAAGTCTGCTTTGACCTGACTCCTCAGTGACCCAGGAATGTACCCCTGAAGATATGTTATCTTCAAAGGAAGGGATGGTCAAGAGTTCATGGTGAGCTCAGAGCCACTGAATATCCACTGTTCCTTGCTTTTATTTTTAATCTTTATTTATCCAGCAAAGGTTAACTGAAAATACAAACAAGGTTTTACTATCGCCTTCCCTTAAATTCATACTGCTCCACATGAAACATCGTACAGCCTTTCAGAATACTTTAACTGGAGCTTCAGCTCTCTGCAGGTGTTCACATCCAGAAGATCTGGGTTAAGTGTCTTACTCCCTGGCAGTATTTTTGAAAAAGGCTGCAGCACTCACTCAGCACTGTATGAATGTCATAAACTATGAAAAAGTGACATCTGTTCTCGATACAGGGAACATTCTGATTATGCCGATTAAAAAATAAAATAAACTTCATGAATCAAAATTTTCTTAACCCGAAATAGGTGACAAATAACCGTTCTATTTCATATGTATGGTCTAGTTTGGTTTATGTCTAGTACATAGTGGAAGAGCAGCAGTTATAAGATCTTCTTTTATCTGCACAACAAGGGCATGTCTGTCCACCAGCTTGCTTTCAATCTCAAACAAAGCAGTGTCTTACTTTCAGGTGTACATGCTATGTGCATACTTAACATGCATCTGCACTGAATTCTTACAGTTACCTAGTGCTAATCCCTATCAGGAAAATGCAGTGATATAGTTCTTTCCTACAAATTAAGTCTAGACATGATCAAGCGTTCTACATTTCCTGTGCCCTCCACCAAAAAGGAAAAACTATATTGTAGGAAGTGGAGCCAAAAATTAATATTTTCTTTCTGTGAAACTCTCAGTAAATGGTAAATTGTAAATGGCCTGTTTTTTTGTATTGCGTTTTACTTAGTCTCTACGGACCCCAAAATGTTTTACACCACATTCAGTCATTCACCCATTCATACACAAATTCAAATACCGGTTATGGCAAGGTACATTGTAGCCACAGCTTGCCTGGGCGTACTGACTGAGGAGAGGCTGCCGGACATTGTCATTGCCAGGCCCTCTGACCATCACCAGTAGGCAACGGGTGACGTGTCTTGCCCAAGGACACGATGACCGAGACAGTCTGAGCCGGGGCTTGGACCTGCAACCCTCCAATTACAAGACGAACTCCCAACTTCTGAGCCATGGTCACTCCCAGAATGTTTATGAAGTTTTTCAGAAATTCAAATTTAGATTTCTCACCATGAAAACATGAACTGATACAACAGTAAGAATTAAGCATTTGATTGCTAGTTGGATAGTTCAAATGTAGGGATGGGTACCGAAACCCGGTATTAAATTAGCCCAGAAGATGATTCTGACAGTCCACCCGGACCGATAAGCTTCAGCCTTATCAGTCCTCTTAACGGTAAAATTAAGGTCGTACTCATCTTTTGCAGGAGATATAAACACAAGCCAAACACTGTATTGGCAGCGCGGTCCCACTTTACAAACACAGGCCGCGGGGACTGAAGATGGGAGGAGCGACTGCTGCGCTCGTAGTTACACAGACACGATGGCAGAACAAACGAAACGATCCAAACTTGGGCTTTGTTTCAGCAAAATAGAAGCTGACAATGCACGCTGTTACAAATGCAATAAAAGCTTTGCTTGCAAAGGCCAGAACACGAGTAATTTTACCAAATACCTTGCTAAAATATACCAAATACAAACAGAGAGATGCAACGTTTTTTTGACCGCCTGAGTGCTGCGGCACAGAAAATGGATGGGTGGATGTTAATTTGTTGTTCTCAGTGTTCCCATGGCTTATTTTGCACTATACACGTTAGCATTCAAATCTGTCATTTTGGCTTTTAATTGCATTGTTTTATGGGGAAGTTAGGTTTGATATTTTTTTATTTGAATACCTTATATTTTTTAGACAACATAGTCTTTTGACTTTTTGATATATAAAATAAGTTGTTTATATATGTCATGATCCGTCCCTGTCTGTGTTGTTTATTCCTCCCTGTTTCCTCCCAGTCTGTTTTAGTTACTTAGTCCTAGTTTGTTTCACCTGTTGTCCTATTAGTCCTCCCTGTGTTTTCTGCCTCTGCTCCCAGGTGTTCCACGTTTCCTGATTACCCTCCCCACAGTATATATGCCCTTCTGTGTCTGTCTGTCCTCGTCGGGTCGTTGTTGTCGTTACCTCCCCTAGTTCTCTGTGCTTCTCGTCTTTTTTTTGGACAATTAATAAACATGGGCCGTAAGAGCCACAAACGCCGCTCCGCATCTGGGTCCTCCTTGAACCTAAACCTGACAGTACGACCCGACCCGCCACTGGACCCAGCGGAGTATCGCCACACTGACGATGAATGGAGGAGACTGATAAATTGGAGCGTAAGTCAAGGACTCTATTCAGACTCACCTTTTTGTGGATCGCGGCTGGCCCTCTGTCCGCCCGGAGTTGGGCCCCGTCGTCGTGAGGGGGGCGGCCTCCCCGCTCCTTGGGTTTTGGGCCATCGTGTCGCTCCTAAGCGCCCTCCTGGGAACACGGCTGCTGTTTCCCCAGCATTTCTCCTTGCCTCCATGTACGACGATTCGGAGGAGGAGGATGACGGTTTCCCGGATTTCTTCTCGGACTCCCTGGATGACGAGCTGGACTTCTGCAGCGGCGCCCAGGGTGCGCCGGTTTCTCCACGGCTTTCCGCCTCCTGGTCCGGCCGGTCGTCCTCCCTGGCCCCTTCCACCGGTCCTCCACCTGTCTCCGGTCCCTCTGAGGCTGGTCTTCGTCCTGCTTCTCGGCGTCGAGGGAGGAGGCGTCGCCGAGCTGCTCCGTCTTCGCTTCAGGGGAGCTCCGCTTCCTCCTGCCGCCAGCAGCCAGTTTCGGGTCTGCCTACTCAATCCCCTCGGCACCACCAGGTATCGGTCTGTTCCCAGCCAGCTTGTCCTCGTCCACCTCTGCCGGTCTCGGCTCGCTGTCCTCCGCCACAGGAGAGCGCGGCTTCTTCTCTTCTCTCTCTGGAGCGGGCCGCTCCTGGTGGCACTTCGGTGGCGGATGCTTACCCCAGCGTCCAGCCTTCGGTTTCGAACTCTCAGCCGCTGCAGTCCTCTTCCGCAGTCACTTGCTCGATGCATCCAGCCACGGGGCTTCACACTGGCACCGGTGGAGGTGGCGCCATCTGGCGGCCGTCGACTGAAGCAGACTTTGAAATGTTATTCAAGGAATTCAAGAACGACTCTAGGATGCTTGAAAGCATTTTTGAACTCTATTATGAGTTCGTTCGGAACAAAGGAAAGAGTTCCATAGGGAATATAGAGCCCAAGTTCCCTATAGAGACTGATTTTGAACCAGAAAGCTCCAAGGAGATTAGTCTTGAGCGTTCTTCAGAGGCTCACCTGGAACCCCGGACAGAGTGTGATCCAGTACCCAGTTCTCCTGAGTATGATCTGGAGTTCGGGTCCTCTGACTCGGTTCCTGAGGTCTCTCCTGCTGCAGAGACGGTTCCTGAGTCAGCTCCTCTCCGCGGCTGCCAACAGCAGGCCGCAGTCCAAGTCTCTGCCGAGGGCGTCCAGACGGATGCGCCTCGGTTCCGAGTTCCCTCCGAGGGCGTCCAGACGGATGCGCCTCGGTTCCGAGTTCCCTCCGAGGGCGTCCAGACGGATGCGCCTCGGTTCCGAGTTCCCTCCGAGGGCGTCCAGACGGATGCGCCTCGGTTCCGAGTTCCCTCCGAGGGCATCCAGACGGATGCGCCTCGGTTCCGAGTTCCCTCCGAGGGCGTCCAGACGGATGCGCCTCGGTTCCGAGTTCCCTCCGAGGGCATCCAGACGGATGCGCCTCGGTTCCGAGTTCCCTCCGAGGGCGTCCAGACGGATGCGCCTCGGTTCCGAGTTCCCTCCGAGGGCCCAACACCCCCCACCCAGTCCAGACGGATGCGCCTCGGTTCCGAGTTCCCTCCGAGGGCGTCCAGACGGATGCGCCTCGGCTCCGAGATTCCTCCGAGGGTGTTCTGGAGAACACGCCTCGGGTTCCTGATTCCTCCGAGGGTGTTCAGGAGAGCACGCCTCGGGTTCCTGATTCCTCTGAGGGTGTTCTGTTGGTTCCTCGTCGCCGGCCTCCTCGTCTGTTGGTTCCTCGTCGCCGGCCTCCTCGTCTGTTGGTTCCTCGTCGCCGGCCTCCTCGTCTGTTGGTTCCTCGTCGCCGGCCTCCTCGTCTGTTGGTTCCTCGTCGCCGGCCTCCTCGTCTGTTGGTTCCTCGTCGCCGGCCTCCTCGTCTGTTGGTTCCTCGTCGCCGGCCTCCTCGTCTGTTGGTTCCTCGTCGCCGGCCTCCTCGTCTGTTGGTTCCTCGTCGCCGGCCTCCTCGTCTGTTGGTTCCTCGTCGCCGGCCTCCTCGTCTGTTGGTTCCTCGTCGCCGGCCTCCTCGCCTGCTGATCCCTCGCCGCCGGCCGCCACGTCATGGGTCTTCTGGGGACTGTGGTTTTGTCCCTCCGTCCTGGACCCCCTCCTCCCGCCCTGGCTTGAGTTTCCTGCTTGGTGCGCCAGGTGGCGCACCTTGAGGGGGGGGTACTGTCATGATCCGTCCCTGTCTGTGTTGTTTATTCCTCCCTGTTTCCTCCCAGTCTGTTTGAGTTACTTAGTCCTAGTTTGTTTCACCTGTTGTCCTATTAGTCCTCCCTGTGTTTTCTGCCTCTGCTCCCAGGTGTTCCACGTTTCCTGATTACCCTCCCCACAGTATATATGCCCTTCTGTGTCTGTCTGTCCTCGTCGGGTCGTTGTTGTCGTTACCTCTCCTAGTTCTCTGTGCTTCTCGTCTTTTTTTTGGACAATTAATAAACATGGGCCGTAAGAGCCACAAACGCCGCTCCGCATCTGGGTCCTCCTTGAACCTAAACCTGACAATATAACGTTTTTATTAAGTAATTCATTTTGTACTTTTTATTTTGTAGATTTTTTTATTTTTGTTTTTATTTATTTTTTATTTTCTGTGCTTTGCTGTTACAGTTGTTAAAAAAAAATTGTAGTTCATTATTTGGTTTTTCCCCTTTTATTTTAGTCTTTCAAAAAAAAGTACAGGAAAGGATACCGATACCAAGTACCAGATTGATTACGAGTATTGTTAAGAGTAGTAGTATCGATAAATCCTTAACGATACCCATCCCTATTCAACTGTATTGAACATACAAAGTTAACTTCAACCACCAGCCCTAAAATTAGCTGAGAAAATAAGAAATAAGCAAAATGAATAATTCAAAAAACATCAGATCAAGTCCTTTATATGAAAAAATACACAATAAAAGCTAATTTATTTATCATATAAATATTGAATAAACTTATGCTTTATTAATGGGGCTTGATACTATTTAGTATTATTGGGTTGTTTATATGTTTAGCATATTTTCCGTAGGAATCAGTCCATATCAATTTTTGCTTGCTGTCAATTTTTTTATATTGTATATATTGTTTGTTTCCTGTTTTCTTGTTTCCTATTCAGCCATTTTTATACTCCTGGCTAATTGGCTGAGCCAGAATGGTTTGACAATCCACAAAAGATGTTGCATACCTTGACTTTCAAACATGTACCCTAGACTACTTGTTATTTAGGAAAAACATTTAGTGTTAAAATCTGATGTCATTGTAAATATATTTTCATGAACAGAGGGTAAAAAACTGAATGTTAACTATTTTCCTGACTATTTGGGATATGTCTTTTTTTAACCAAAGACTGCCCTCGTCATTTCATAATAAAGACAACAAGAGAAAGAGAACAATATATTTTTTGGCTCCACCTTAGAGCACTATTCCAACCCCCATCCAAATGTTTTTCGGGTTTTTTTTCTCTATTGTGATCATCCTGTGAATTTGCACTTATGCATGCTTGGCTGACTGAACAGCTAAATTCAAAAGCATTACTATGCAGAATGGAGGAGAGAAAGGTTAAGGAAGAGAGGAGGATGGAGATGAAGAAAATACTTGGTACAATCTGGCAAGTCAACCCTTTAATTCCCCTAAATGTATGTGTAATTGCACTTAGTCTGTATTGGTTTTGGTCTGTGTTGGACTCTATATGTTCCTATGCACATATCGCACAATATGTATGCACATATTATATATATATATACATATATATATATATATATATATATATATATATACATAAAAATGACCACAAAATTAAAAAAATCAAGTGAAAAATTATAATTTTCTTTGAAATTATTGCAGTTTGCACATTTAAGGTTTGTTTTTAATTAAGGGGAGGGTCATGAAAAGTTTCTGGGTTAGGCATAAATATAGTGGCTAAAATAAATAGAAGTCAATGAATTTCCTCACAACTACTAGCAAGACAAGAATATGTTTGTATGTGTGGGGAGGAAGGGTGGGTACATGAATGCCACTGTTGCATTCATGTACTTTTGGCCAAAATGAAGGAGATTAACATGGGTATAGTTACGTATGTTTTATAAAACCATTGGTTAAGTCAGGGGTGGGGAACCTTGCCCCTCATCCTGCAAGGTTTCCATGTTTCCCTGCGCAAACACACCTGAAAAACTAAGTGAAAACCAGTGATTGTGCAAAACTTCATTGGCTGTTGGATCCATTTGTTTTGAGTCAGGTGTGTTGAAGCAGGGTTGCCTGGAAAACTTAGAGGAATGTGGCCCTCGAGGACCAGGGTTCCCCAGCCCTGGGTTAAGTCATAACACAGCATTTCTGTCAATTTATTAGGGAGACCATTTGGTCAATGGAAAACAAAGAGAGAAACCTTTAATCAAAAACAAAATAATAAGGTAAGCTTACAATTGGTGAGTGTCACAGCTCATTGTTTTCGAACACCAGGGTTGCTCTCTTTCAAGAAGCACAATTAAAACATTTTCCTTCAGCTCGTCTGTAAGTTGTCCTCTGTCCCAAAAAAAAAACCATCCTTCACTATGTCAACAAAAGACACACTAAAAATATCTCCAAGTACACACACACATTCACACACTTTTACCTTCATTGTCTAAACACCCAGTCATTCATTGTCAATTCTGCTCTCCACTCGTTTAATTATCCTCCCTGGCTGAACGTTTTTCATTTCCTGGATGTGCATCTCTCCTTCCTGTCTGAGAGTCCTTTTTGCAGCAAGGAATATCTGGCTCTATGTGAGAGTTATATGTGTGTGCCTCTGTTTTGATGGCCAGGGACAGGGCTGTGGACAGATCTCCAGATACTGAGAAACAAGTGAAAGCTGTTTTCTGGCATTTGCTTGCTGCCATTGGACTCTTTGTTAGACTAGCTCAGAGTCAGGCCCATTGGTGTGTGTTTCCTCAGAAAAGGCAGGGGAAATCAGTATGGGCTGGTCTGTTCTTTTGTTTTTACTGACAAGTGCCTGGGACCAAACAGAAGGGCCATTGAGTATTTTTTTGTTTCAGTGAAAGCCTGGGCATAGTTCTATTTGTGTGGCTGTGTTGCTTTTTCTGTGCCAGTTAAACTGGCCAAACTTTGGTAATGCTTAATTTAGACCAGGAATATGAAAATAGGACATTTTGATAATGTTCTTTGTTAGAAACTCTGTGCACCACATTCAGAGAGCAGACATTCACAAACATAAATTATTTCCTTTTTAATCTGATTTAACTACTTCTCTACAGAAAAAATAAAATAAATATTCCATTCAACTGACGCAATCAAGTCTCCATCATTGGTTCTAAGATTTTCCGATTTTAATTTATTTTCAATCCTGGGTTTAAAAGTAAAACAGGAAGGAATGAACTTGATGACTTTGAATTAATGCTTGTTTGTGTATTATTATTTATTTTTTGCTTTTTACATTGTTATTTGTTGTGTTCACTGTATATTTTCAGAAGTGTTTTTTTATTTATTTCCATTTTATAAATAAACCCCGAAAAACTCACAAAAGTATCTTGATACCACACATTCAAAAGTATTTTTTTCAATAGCCTAATTATGTTACATCAAATGCTATATTGTATCATAAGCCGTTTTCAGATAGAAGTTCTGGAATATTCGCGGACAATAGCATAAAGTCTTTAGCCATAGTTGTCTTTTCAATGCACCACATTTTTATCAGAATATTGCCTTTCGGTTGCTTTTACACAGCAAGAAATGTATTGGGGGATCCTGATGAAACTGGGGGGGTTATATCCGGATAAAACATTAACAGTGCGGCGGGCATACATATGTCACTTGTGCAAACAAAGTCATTCTTGCATAGAAGGCCAATGAAACAGTATAACTCCTCACAGTGCTCGTCTTTTGCATGCAATTCTGTGCACATATGCCTAATAGACAAAAGCTGAATGGAAAATAGAAGCGAAATGAAAGGAGTGTGAAGCAGCCTTTGATATATACGGTATATAAGTCATCAATGTGTTAACTCACAACTTTCCCTGTCCCCCCAAAACCCCACAACCTGTTTTCTGGAACCTTACCTGATATTCGGAACGCAAACACTTTAACGTGACAAGTCTGCTCTTGTTACTAGGTCTTCAGGTGTAAATAAACTGGTAATAGTTATCTGCACGGAGACCGAATGTTTGCTTTCAGACTCAAAAGTAAATTAAAGTAAAGTAAATTACAATTTTTCATGGCCTGTTTGAAAGGGTCTGTAGAAGTTATCATATTATTACTACTCTATTACTGTAAAGATGTGTAAACATTCACATTATTGTCTTGTCATCCATAAATTACATAAAAACTGTGGAAAAATCCCGTCCTACATTTGGAGTGGAGTAAAAAATTGAATGTAACAAAGTAACAATCATGAATGTCAAAAGGTTGCTGCTAGCCCAGGTAACGATAACCCTCAATACTCTCTACAACCAGTGTCTGTCAGTCCAGGAAAGCACTTAAGAGCAAGATCTATCATCTGTGTATATTTTTTCTGCATAACATTTCCACATAAAACATACTCAAGTAAAGTGCAGTAATATTTTCTGCATAGGGCAATTTCAGCACAACACATCAATTGTTTGGCAACTGTGTATAGGCACAGTAAGATTACTGCAAGTGAACATGCAACAGGATACAACACATAAATCCCGCTGTGTGTTTCCACTTCAGGCCTGATTTATCAAAATTTAAAAAAAGAGCACAAAATTGCATGTACCGTAAAAGCTTTCTACCACTGGGCTGTCCGTCTTTTGCGGGTGATCTACTAAGACTGCGCAATTCATAACAGGCACAAACAGCAGTATTTAAATTCGGTCTTTGTGAGCTCTGTTGTGTATGCCAGCCTGCCTGTTCAATGCACAAAGAGAGTGGGAATAGGTGCAGTGGATTCATGATGTGTCTTTGGCAAAAAAAGGGATCAACAATTTAGACATCAGATACTGGATGGCAGAAACCTTTTCGAGCTCAAACAGGACAAAATTGAAATCTTAGTTATCGGTCCTTTGGCTCAGAGACTTTTTTTCAGAAACTTTTACCAAAACTACAATCAGTCTTTTAATCCTTTTTTACAAGTGAAGAACCTGGGCATGATTTTTCACTCAGAGCGCACTTTTATCTCACACATTAAAGCTTTACTAAAATAGTTTTTTTTCACCTAAAGAACATTGCCAGAGTCCGCCCCATTCTCTCTCGGGCCAATACAGAGACACTAATGCATGCTTTTATTACCAGTAGAATTGATTACTGTATTGTCCCGCTTTCTAGTCTTCCCAAAAAGACTACCTCAGGTTTACAGCTTCTACAAAATTCAGCAGCACGTGTCCTGATGAAGACCATTAGGCGGGATCACATTACACTGGTCTTAAAATTATTGGCTACCCTTATGTTTTAGGTTCGATGTTAAAAGTTATTTTAATGGTTTTTAAATGTTTTAATGGTCTTCGGCCTTCTTATCTTTCAGAAATGCTCTTACCATATGAACCCTTGTTGTCTCTTAACTCTTCTGGCAGCCATCTGCTTGTCATCCCTAAAGTCCTGACATGTGCTCAAGGTGAGGCGTCTTTCAGCCATTATGGCGATCACCTCGGAACAGGCTGCCAGAGGACCTCAGGGCCGCAGAGAACGTTCGTGTTTTTAAGAGCCTAGCTTTCAAATGATTATTGTTTATTAATATCCATTTAATTGCTGTGAAGGTTTTACTTGGTTAATTTTTTAATCTAGCTTTTAAAATTACTATTATTTATTATTGTTTGTTTAACTGCTCTGCATGTTTTATTGGATAACATTTTACCTTTTTACGTTTTACACTAAATAATTCTACATGTTCAGTCTTAAATTTTTTATCATTATTTATTTTACTTAATCTCATAATCTACTGTTTACTGCTCAGCCCAAAGAGGCAACATGGGCCCCCCTTCCCATGAGCTCACCACCTGTAAGAGGCGCAATAAGGGATCTGGTGCAGTGCAAGATGGGTGGTGGCTGAAGGCGTGGACCTTGGCAGTCTGATCCTTGGTTGCCTAAGCTGGCTCTTGGGATGTGGAACTTCACCTCTCTGGTGGGGAAGGAGCCGGAGCAGGTGTGTGAAGTTGAGAGGTTCCAACTGGACATTGTTGGCCTCCCTCCACCTACGGCTGGGGTGAGAGGTCCTGACTATTGTTTGTGCTTATGTGCAAAATGGTAGATCAGATTACCCCCACTTCTTGGAGTCCTTGGAAGGGGTGGTGGAGATTGCTCCTTCTGGGGACTCCCGCATTCTGCTGGGGGAATTCAATGCTCATGTGGGCAATGACAGTGAGACCTGCAGAGGTGTGGTTGGGTTGAATTCCCCCCCTGATCTGAACCCGGGCAGTGTTTTGTTGTCGTACTTTTGTGCTCATCATGGATTGTCCATAACGAACACCATGTTCAAGCATAAGGGTGTCCATGTGTGAACTTGGCACCAGGACACCATAGGCCGCACCTTGATGTTTTGGACCCTCAGGTAAAGGGAGGGGCGGAACTATCAACCGACCACTAGCTTGTGGTGAGTCAAGTGGACATTGAGTCCGAGTGGGCCTCCAATGTCGAGGCGGCTGACATTAAGTGCGGCAACAAGGTGGTCTGTGCCTGTCGTGCTGGCAACCCTCTGTGAGGGATGCTATCAAGCCTTTCGGGCCTTTCTGGTCTGTGGGAAGTAGCTGATAGGTACCAGCAGGCCAAGCGGAGTGTGGCTCGGATGGTTGTTGAGGCAAAAACCCGGGCATGGGAGGAGTTTGGAGAGACCATGGAGAACCACTTCCTTAAGGCTTTAAAGTGATTCTGGTCCACCATCCAGCGTCTAAAGTTGGGGTTGGATCTGCCACCAACACTGTTTACAGTTGGGATGGTGTGCTGCTGACCTCGATACAGGATGTTTTGGGTCGACGGATGGAACACTTCAGAGACCTCCTCAATCTCACCAGCACACCTTCCTGTTTGGAGCTCCTCAAGGCTCTGGATGTTGTAGGGCTGTGTTGGTTACCTCGGCTCTGCAATATTGCGTGGACATCAGGGGCAGTTCTCGTGGATTGGCAGACCGGGGTGGTGGTCCCCCTCGTTAAAAAGGGGGACCACAGAGGGTCTTCCAACTATAGAGGGATCGCACTTCTGAGCCTCCCTGTTAAGTTCTATTCAGGGGTTCTGGAGATTAGGGCCCGAAGGATAGTCGAACCTTGGATTCAGGAAGAACAATGCAGGACCAGCTATACACCCTCAGCAGGGTCCTGGAGGGTTCATGGGATTTCACCAGACCAGTCAACATTTGTTTTGTTGACTTGGAGAAGGTGTTCGACCGTGTCCCTCAACAAGTCCTGTGGGATGTACTCCGGGAGTATGGGGCACCTGGCCCTTTGATAGGGCCTACTATGTCCCTGTTTGACCGGTGTCAGAGTTTGGTTCGCATTGCCTGCAGTAAGTCGGGCTAGTTTCAAGTGAGAGTTGGACTCAGCCAAGGTTGCCCTTTGTCACCAATCCTGTTCATAACATTTATGGACAGGATTTCTAGCCGCAGCCAAGGTGTTGAGGTGATCTGTTTGCAGATGATGTGGTCCTGTTGGTTTCATTGGAACATGATCTACAGCTTTCCCTCGAGCGGTTCGCAGCTGAGTGTGAAGCAGCTGGGATGAGGATCAGCGCCTCCAAATCTGAGACCACGGTCTTGAGCCGGAAAAGGGAAGGTGGCCTTCTCCGGGTTGGGGATTAGATCGTTCCTCAAGTGAAGGAGTTTAAGTATCTGGGAGTCTTGTTCACAAATGAGGGAAAAATGGAGCAGGAGATCAATAGACGGATTGGTAAGGCATCTGCAGTTATGTGGACACTGTACCGGCCTGTCGTGGTGAAAAGAGAGCTTAGACGAAAGGCAAAGCTCTCGATTTACCAGTCAATGTACATTCCTACCCTCATCTATGATCACAAACTTTGGGTTGTGACTGAAAGAACGACATCACGGATACAGAAGGTTGAAATGAGTTTTCTCCGTAGGGTGGCTGGGCTCTCCCTAAGAGATAGGGTGAAAAGCTCAGTCATCCAGAGGGGACTGAGAGTAGAGCTGCTGTTCCTCCACATCGAGAGGAGCCAGTTGAGGTTGCTTGAGCATCTGGTCAGTATGCCTCCTAGACGTCTCCTTGGTGAGGTCTTACGGACATGTCCCACCCGAAGGAGAGTCAAGAATAAAATTTGGCATTGAAAAATATAATTGCAACTGAAGATCTTAATTTTGAATCTGAAATAAATGTAGTGAAAATTTCTGTATAAAAATTGAAATAAAAATTAAAAGTGAAAAAAATGGAAATGAAACTCTAAATATATGCATTAAAACAATTAACTCACAATCAAATGCTTACACTTTCATATTTTTTTCAATGCCAATCGGTTTATTCAATGCCAATCTTTTTTTTCAATGCCAATCTTTTGTTCACCTCTGCTGCTTTTCAGTTTCATTCTGCTGATACTCATTTCACTTCGTGCGCACGCGTGGGGGGGGGGTGTTTAAGAGCAGCAGATGCTTGCTATCAGCTATCAGTGAGTCAGGCCGTTTTATACCCATTAAACCCAGTAAAGGTCACTTGTAGTTCTTTTATATATATTTTTAACTCTAAAAATGTCCCCATATTACAACAAAATCCACTGCTATAGCTTCTGTAATGTTCATTTTGATATAACTTTTAAGCCAATCACCGTTTTCGTCCTTTCATTTAGTGTAAATTGCGACACAGGTGGAGCGTGACATAATTTCTATGATGGTCTAGTGGTTAAGGATCAGGATTACTAAGGCCTATGGTCAAGGGTTCAATTCCACTAGGCAGATGAAACAGCAGAATGAAACTGAAAAGCAGAAGAAGTAAAAAAAGATTGGCATCGGAGAAAAAAAAGATTGGCATTGAAAAAAAAAGAAAGTTTCAACAATGTTGTAATGCATATATTTTGAGTTTCATTTCCGTATTTTTTCACTTTCAATTTTTATTACACTTTTAATACAGAAATGTTCAGATTTATTTCAGATTCAAAATTAAGATTTTCAATTACAATTATATTTTTCAATGCCAAATTTTATTTTCAGAGCCAATATTTCTTTTCAGTTTCATCACAAGCTGGTATCGTTACAACCCCATATTTTTTGGTATTTATTTTTATTTCACTGTAATTTACCGTAAAACACCAGCATTCCTTAACTGTGAAATTTATGCTCACTACAATAGTAAACCGTTGTGCTTTCGACATTTGAACTTTATTTTTACACTGTGTAATTCTGGCAACCACAGATGCCAATAATTCACTGTAAATTAAAAAATGCTATTTTTTGATTGAAAAATATTTAAGATGCAAATTTATTCATTAGCAAAACCTTTTTCAACAGTTAGTGTCTATAACAACAATACTGACTTTTTTATTTTGACTTTACTGTATTTAATATGTTTCTCCTCTTTTGCAGATATTTTAGTTTCTATATAATGTCTTTTTGTAAAATATGGATTTTTGCACATGAAAGACATATGGCTGTCTCTAACATTCTTTTCACTATTTTATATAGAAGGCTGTAAGTTATTACATTTCATTGTGCCCATTATTTCTTATGCCTACTCAGTCTTTCATTAACTGCCCTCAGCTGCTAAAAGGGTCGACCAAAGTCTTGGTAACCACAGAAAATGGATTCTTTTCTTTGCTTCACATTATTAAAAAAGAAAATTATGGACAATTTTTGAATGTTTCATTCTATTACTTTTTTCATCCACTGCCTTTTACACTCATTAATTAAAGTTATGCATTGGAAAAGAAGGGAGGAAATAGTGAAAACGCTAGACTTAAGGTCAAGAAACATTTCATCATCCCACACTTGTCAATGTTTTCCTCATATACTAACACATACATGCACATAGGGAAATTATAGACATAGAAAAATTGAATTTTAAGAGGCCATTACTCGGACTGTGAACATTTGGCACCTTGTCTCCCCTCAGTTCAGCTCTGCATAGAACTTGCACAAATGAAGCGGTCTTTGTATGGCTGCATGCTTTGGCACTTGCAAATATACGCTGTATGTGTACATGTGTCTTGGCTTGTTTGAATTTCCCTTTCATTCAGTCCCACTATATATTAATGTCAGTAACACCCATTAAAACACACTATTCGTTTTTGGGAAAAACTTATTCCCATTACTTAAATTCCCCAAATATGGTTCTAATTTTTTTGTAAATATGACCTGTCCATATCAAACTGGTAAAAGTATAATATTTCACAGCACCACTTAGGTTATGTTCAAGGAAATCAGTAAGTTTATGTGAAGCATTCTCTTTATTTTTGTAAAATTAAAATATGTGCTTTTTATCAACATTTATCCATTCATCTGTGTTCTATACTCATATACTTTGAGGGTCATGGGGGTGGGGGAGTGGGGGGCAGTCATTGTAGAAAAGACAGGGTACTATAGACAGATCATCAGTCCATTAAAAAGCAACACAGGAACACACAGGACCGACAACCTTTCACACACACCCACACATGCACCCACACACCTTTGTTTTCCTACACCTATTAGGACCATCCATTGACTAAATCAATACTTGGTGTGATCAATATTTGCCTTCAAAACAGTATCCATTCTTCTAGCTACACTTACACACAGTTTCAGAAGGAATTTGGCAGGTAGGTTTTTCAAACATCTTGGTTAACTAACCACAGATCTTCTGTAGATTTCCACATATCCTTATGTCTCTTAATGTAATCCCAGATATACTAGATGATGTTGTGATTGTGGATCTCTGGGGGCTATACCATTGTTTCCAGGACTTATTGTTCTTCTTTACACCAAAGGTAGTTCTTGGTGCAGAATAAACTTGTAGCCAATTATATGCCTCCCTGACAGTACTGCACAATGAATACATATCTGCTGTATTTCCAAGCATCAATTACACTCGTGATCAACTCTCCAACTCCATTTGAAGAAATGTAGTCCCAAACATTCAAGAAACCTCCACCATCCTTTACTGTTTCCCTCAAACACTCAATGTGAAACCGCTCTTTTTCAATCAATCAATCAATCAATCAATCAATCAATCAAACTTTATTTCTAAAGCACTTTTCCAACTACAGAGCTTCTCAAAGTCCTTTACAGGTTAAAATGACCCCACAAACCCCACCCTTCCCAAACCCCAAATAAAATCATCATCACAACTATAGCCCCCAACCCCCACCCCAACACTCAACCACCCAAACCCAACCCATCTCCCACACACACACACACACATAAAAGCAACAGCAAACAAATGCAACAAGGGGCTGAGTACAGATGAGCCAGGAAACGCCATCAGGGGAGCCATCTGCATCGGCAGCAGCAGATCAACAGCGCATCACCTTTCATCAGAGCTGCAGGACGCCATGCTAGATCTCTCCTCTGATCGCACATTATAGACTGCTTTCTCCGCATGAGCACTGGAAGAGTTCTGGTTGTCAGTAGCAAAAGAGTACGCAGCACTGTCAAAAGCTGCAACCGATATCCTGTTTCCATTTGCGTCCACATATCTGTGCGAAAAGACATTTTCTGCGCTGACACACATGAAAAACAAAAACAGATCACGACTTGTCAGAGTTGAGAGTGATCTTCGCATGGCCGTGTCTAACATAAAGCCAAGAATGAAGCTGCTCTGTTCAAACAAGCAGGCGCAGCCATCACATTAAATAGTTTCAGAAAAACATCTCTGCTTTGACCGAGAACTTGTTATTTTTCATGTTTAAGCTCTCGGACCGTAGGGGTTTACAATTAAACATGGGCTGTTTTTTTACTGTGTTTTGTTAAAGTTATAACAGACTGTTATCGTATTTCATTACAACGAAGTTTCTGTTATTTGTTTAGATTGGCCCACATTTTAACTGCAAAATGATGGGATGTTGCGACTACTGTCAGTCTGTTAATAGGAAAGTTAGCCCCTTGATACTGCTTCATGATTTCCCAAAAATCCCAAAATGTTTCAAAATAAAAAAGATAAAGAAACTAATAGCTGCAGTGAGTTCACAAGTGCTTGTCTGATTATGTAAATGCGACTGTGTACGTATGTGTGTGGTGGGGGGTTGCAGCAGCAGTGCATGTTAAATTGGGTGTCGCGACCCAAAAAGGTTGAGAACCACTGTACTAATGGGTTAGACACATTGGTTTGAATGGTGACAAAGCTAAATGTGCCTTATTGGATAATTGCAGCAAATTAGTTGTGAAATGTTTACAATAACAACAGAATAGACATGGTTACATACTGTAGGGATGGTCACGAAAGCTTGGTGGCGGGATGCTTGGAGATGGTAATGTACTTTAGGAGGTGTGAATGATCTGGAATCTATGGTGTGTTGTTAACAGTGCCCTAGCCTGATAGCATCCATGTCATGCCGCACTGAGGCAGTAATTGATGCAAAAGGGGCCCAAACCAAACACTGAGTACATATGCATAGGTATACTTTTCAGAGGTCTCTTATTTCTCTATTAAACTCTTGTTTTATTTATTTCATTTCATATTCAAATGTTCAGAGAATTTTGTAACCTCATTATGGATTTTTGAATATGATTTACTGTCCCTCTATTGCCAGGAGCAGAAATTGGATCAAGAGAACTGCAGACACCATATGTTATTGATTAAAGCTCTCATTTGAAGCTAGATTTGTTGTCGTTGCTACTGGGTTTACTGTGCATGCTCAGTGCTCTTTTCTGTGTTTCTTTGTCAGGGTCATAGCACCACCAGTGGACCCACAATATATATACCTCAGCAGTTTAAGTAGTTTGTTTGAATCTGTGTGGTTATAGGTTTGAATTAATATGTGCAGTTTTTATAGACTGGTTTTGAAACTATACCCATTTGTTCTCTGTATAAACATGGCCTGAGTTCCCCAATATATGTGTGAGAAATTTCATTTTCCAGGGGACCTTTGTATAGCACTACTTGTCCACATCAAACAGTCAGCTGTGTTGCAATGGGTTTAGGCATTTTATCTGGATACCTCGTATCTGCCTTTATTTGGATGCTTTCTCATCGTATTCATAAGGAAAGAGACTTCGGGGAAGACAATTAATTCAGCTGGAAACTTTACCACCTATCTGTGGCTTATATGGTAGAGTCAATAGAAAGAGGGATGTCTGGGTTTTGCTCTTGGATCTGTTACTTCCTCTTGCATAAATGAAAGCCAGTGAGTGTGAATGTGATCAATCATGGTATATAGAGACTAAATATTATAATACTATATACAAATAGTTTGTCAAACCTAAATTTGACTTAATACAAATCTTCTTGCCAGTAAGCACCATTAACATTGAAATTTGTAACACCTATTATCAGAGTGGCATTCAGTAGAAAATTGTAGAAAAGGACATAGAGAGAATGCCGTCCAGTAGTGTTTACATCCAGGTGCATGATTGATCATCAGTGCATGCTTTGTAGATTTTGAAACTGAATTAAACCTTACCATTGAGACAAACGGACTTCCCCATCCATTTACCTGACAAACCACAGTCTAGTACCTCTGCTCTCCTGAGAATGCATACACATTTGTTTGGGCTTGCAAAGAGGGCACAGATGCACAGCAGCAATAAAAGCTCCACACAGACTAAGCAATGCTTGCTTGAACACCATGATGTTCAACTGAAATAGAATCCATAGCACACACCTACTAACAGTAACAGAGAAGTACTTGTCACACCTGCTGATGACCTTTTCTGTGAAAGATCAAGCTCAGTATCACCACTCAACTTTAAAAATATTAATTGTGACAAAGTGGCTACATAACAATAGATATGTATGCAGAACATATTAATTACTCTGTTTGAACCACAACAAATCCTTTGAAAACGAGTTTTTTACACAAATATATAAATCGATAAAATCAGAGCAATCCATCCATTGTCTATACCATCTATCCTATGGCTGGTATGGTACATCCTGTATAGGTTGCCATTGCATTGCAGGGCAACAGAAAAGCCCACAACCATACATGCACACACTCATACCTATGGGCAATTTAAAAAGGCCACTTAACCTAACAGACATGTTTTTGACCATGGGAGGAAGCCGGAGTACCTTGGACGAACCCATGAATACACAGGGAGAACATACAAAGCCCATGCAAAAAGACCCCAGGCTCAGATTGAAACCTAGAACGTTCTTGCTCCAAGGCAACAGTTCTAGCAACCACACCACTTTACAGCCTATCAGAGTAGTCATTAAGGCAAATGGAGCTATAGAGACATTGACAACCACATCATGTAAAAGGAACTAGGCTAATTCAAATATGCCATTATTTTTTAAGTAGATAGGATCATGAGGGGGAAAAAAGTAGAAATTCTGAAACAATTCAGGATTTCAGCAACGAAGATAAAGCCTGGCTGCAAATGGGTTGTACAAATTAATTGTTACACTAAGCATATACTGCCAAATTAGTTACAGACCAACTGAAGGACAACAAATTCAATGGTTTAGAATGGCCCTCAAAAAGCTCTGATCTCAATCTTAAAACCTGTGGGCAGAGGAAAATTGTGAGTGTTACCAAGTTGCACTACAAACCAAGAATGGGTAATGATTTCAGCAAACGATTGTGAAAAGCTTGTTGAGGAAACCAATTTAACCCTTGTTATGTGGTTTAAAACCTATTATATCAAATAGTAAATAAACTAATGCGAATTTTTGAATCTGAAATAAGCAATAAATAAATAAATACAAATTCTGATTGTTCTTGTCATTGTAGCATTTAGCAAACAGGAATAATTTTGGTAATCCACACTGATCTAAAAAAAAATCTAGATCTAGTTCTGTATTTTATTTCAGACAGTCAGAGATACTGAATGGTAAATGTAGTGATATTTTATAGCGATTTTATAGCCATACTGGTGGTCCCATTTTTCAACAAAAGAGATATTTTGCATGAACATGATCACATTCAGTTATTTAATAGTCTTTTGCCCTGATAAGAAAAAAAGAGAATCATTGTGTATATTTTTTGACATTAATTATTGCTTTTTATTTCAATTTTCAATTCAGCAACTACTTTCTGTTACCTTTATGATTTAACATCCTAAAGATTGGAGAATCACTAAAGTATTATGTGTAGACAAATTAAAATAAAACATGTATGAACCCCTGGGATGTCAGTGAACTTCTTCTACTGTAGAAGGTGTTTGAATAAAAGTGGATGCATCCATGCAATTTGGTTATGTCCTATACAAATTAAGTTCCCTGACTTTCCCGTTAACCTTAGCACTTTCAGACAGTCCAGGTGAAAATGATACTAAATTACAATTACAAAAAATAACAGAATAATAACAACTTCAAATGCATACTTACAAGAATAATCTGACACTTTCTATTCACGTGCTTAACACTTGTGTCTCCTCCTTGTAAAAGTATGAATAAGCTTTTTGTCAAGAACAAAAGTTGTCTTATTTGTCTTTGAGGAGAACTTCTCACAGAGTCTTTGCTTTGACATAAAATGGTCAGATGCAAAGATGACTACATCAGCAATTCTTATGTGCTAATTACTCTATGTGCCATGCTTGGATAAAAAAAACCCCAAAAAAACCATGCACACTGAAATTAGGAAATTCATTTTAAAAGATGACTTAATTAGCCTCTTAATGTTTAAAATAACATATATTGTAAAATTATTAGAGATTATCAGCCTGATCATCTTCAATAAACAGAGAACTGTACCTTTAAGCGTGGTTTGATTTATTTCGTATTTTGGCTAGGTTAGTAAGACTGAGGTCATAAGCAGATTTCTTCTCACCTTTTCCCTCTGCTGTGAAAAAAATGTGCCATCCTAATGGAAATAGTAAATCTCAAACCATGCATCTTATTTATTTCTGTTAGGAGTTGGTGCCTGTCTGTGTTTGTCTGTCTCCTGATGGCAATGTCATGCTATGCCACATACTGTGCTTTAGAAAAAAGGTATACACACATCTGTGTAAGTGTGTAAGTGATTAAATGAAGTTGGAGTAAGGATGGTCTTTTGGTTTTGTTAATTATTAAAATAATTTATGCGTGTCATCGTGACTCCTTAGTGGTACATTAGTTTCACATTAAAACATAATCTTTCATAAAAGCAATACACCATTACACATGGCTTCACTGATTACCCTTCACAATCAGATATGCATTTATAACATTTGCTCAATTATTGACACAATTTATTTTCATGAAAAGCCAAAGTCAGTTTGGCCTCTCAGTTTGGCAAGAATAGAGTTAAGTCATCAGCAAAAAGTAATGGCAGGTGGTGATTGGTAGCAAAAGGCTCCTGAAAAGAGCCCTCATGCATAAAAGTGCAGGACAGGTGGTTTTCTCTCTGGGGATCGCTGTGTGAGCCTCATTCAGTGGTGAATGGGGATTGAGCCGAACGTGATTGAATAGGTTGAAACAGGGCCTGATGGTAGCAGCGTGTGTGTGAGTGTGTGAGAGAGCGACATTAAGCTGGTTTATGTGCTCAACCATCCCCTCCCGTCCATTTGATCAATAGTACTGATTGCTTCAAAATTATCACTTCTTACACACAGACATACACAAGGCAAAAGCGGTTTATAGATGTGCAGAGGGCGATCTTAATCACCAACAAGGTGTGGTAAGAGCAGCTATACACCAACATGTGTGTCTACATGCTTGGAGACTGCTGGTCTCCAACAGCCCTTTCTAAATGAGACAAGAAAGAGCCAAAAGGACGCCCTCTGTTGTTTTCTCATACTGCATGGATTATTTATGGTATATCCCCACTTGAAATGATTACCTTTCTATTTAGGCGTTATTTTTGACTAACAACAGCAATAAATTAAAAAGCAATATATGTGTCATACATCTAGACAAAATGGAGAGGAAAAATTCAGCTGTGGTTGCAAAATACGAAAGAGATTAATGTTGTTTTTAAAAATGTTTATATAAATATTGGAGGCAATGAATCAGGGTTAATGGCAGAAGGAAATTCTTTAGAATGAATTATAACCACAAAACAATTATGATGCAGCATAAACAACAAATTAATTTATTTGAAACAGTTTAAAGTGTGTCACTGAAAACAGCTCTAAAAATAATTGTTGACAAATATTATAATGATTAAGCTGTCACAAGCTGAATGCAAACAATAACTCAACAGTAAGGTTATAGCATTTAGATGTGATAGGTTGTGTGAACTGCTAAAACTTTCAGCAGCTTAATTTCAAGGCAGTGTAATGGCAGTCAAAATGTACATGTGAAACTCAAGAAATTAGACTATTTGCAAAGGCTCATTTATTTGAGTAATTTAACTTAAAAGGTGAAACTGATAAATGATATAGACTCATTCCATGCAAAGTAAGTTATTCAATTTATTTCATTTATATTTGTTACATGTTTGATTGATTTTGGCATACATCTTATGCAAACCCAAAATTCTAAATCCCAGAACATTAGAATATTACATGAAATCAAGAAAACAAGGATTTGACATAGAAAATGTCAGACCTCTGAAAAGTATGACCATGAATATGTACTCAGTACTTGGTTAGGCCCTTTTGTTTCAGTTTTTGCCTCAATGTAGCATGGCATCGAGGCCATCAGCCTGTGGCACTGCTGAGGTGTTATAGAAGACCAGTAACTTTTTTTGCAATTACCTTTTGAGGGTTTCCCTCCTTATGGAGGGTGTCAATGATGATTTTTTTTTGCACAGCTGTCAGGTCATAAGTCTTACCCATGATGGTTATTCCTACTTAAGCAGAGTGGGAGATCATTTAAAGGCTCAGGAACCCTTTAACAATGTTTTGGATTTATTAATTTACTAGAATGTGACACTCTGAGCCTAAAATTTTGAACCTTTTCACTTTATTCTAATTTTCTGAGATTTTGAATTTGGGGTTTTCATTAGCTGTAAGCCACAATCATCAGAATTATAACAAATAATGGCTTGAAATATTTCACTTTGCATTTCCATATTATATATTAATTTCACTCTTTATAAGCTGAATTACTGAAATACATTAACATTTCGATGATAGTCTAATCTTTAGTGTTTCACCTGTAATCTGTGACAAACATGAGGTGGATTAGCTGAGAAAAGAAAAAAAACATAAATTCTTCAATAAAACATTAAATACATTCTGAACAATGGTTTTAAGCTGACTTTTCAATCCTTACTTTTTACTGGTTTTATTTTCAACAATCTGTTCTACATTTCAGAATATGTAATCATTTAATGGAAAATAAGACTTTTAGCTTAATGTGACAGAAAAATAAGGCATATAATTTTTTTTTAGGTTAGGTTTATGCTTTTTTCAGGCCTGTAGTAAAATGTATTCATTAATAGTACTGACAATGTGAATAGTTTGCACAAATGCTGATAGCCAAACCTAGACTTTTTCTCTGTAGAAAATGTCACGTTTCACCTTTTTGGTCTGTGCTGACTTCAACAATGTTAGGATTTCAGTGATAGTTGTCACAAACAACAGCACAATTTAAAAACCTGTTCAAGTACTTTTGAGTTTCTCCTCTGTATATTTCCTTAAAACTGGTCTTTAAATTTTTTATCACAATGCAAGATACGTCATACATGGAGATGCAAGTTTGTTTCTCATCTGACTGAGAAAGCAACATTCACTTCAGTTGTTTTATCATGTTTATGCACACAATACAGTTTCTTTTTTTTGTTAACAGGGAATGACGTTCTGTTTACCCGCTCACAAAATGTGTTGCATATGCATTTTAAGTGTTGCATTTACTATTGCAGATACTACAGTTTTTGTCTTGTGACAGTTACATAGTACTTTAGTTGAACAGACACTGATTAAAACACCAAAAAAGCTCCCTATGAAAAGTTTTTTTAATGAAAATTTCCCATACTGTAAAAAATCAGAAGTTTAGACTTATGCTTTATGGTTGGGCGCAGAAATGATGAAACTTGCATTTTTGATTATCCTGAATATCCTGTTACAATAAAGCAGAAATGAAAAGCTATGTCTTAAACATGTCTGCAAACAATCATGTTTTCTCAGGTTTGCTAAATCACACGTGTAGCGGTTAAAAAGATTTGAGTTGGGGAAAAATAGACACAAAAATATTATACACATACATTATCAAGGAAATGAAGGATTGGGTTGTGCATCTAGGGGCTAGCCCATGCTGCAATAAGCTCTTTCACTTGGAAGTTGCACTTGGTAAAAACATGCTAATAGTTTGATTAATATTTAAATGCACCATGCTGTAAAATACTCATTTTCTACAAAATGAGGTTTCCTGCTTTTATTTAATTGTGGTTATAGAGAGAAGTGTCATATTTTAATGAATAATATATCCATTTACATTAATAATTTGGTAAGTAATTTAATTTTCTTTTCTTTCTATGTGAATTACTGTCCATCTGAACTGGGATTAAAACAAATGAAAAGTACAGTTCAAATTTGGTCAATGCTTAGCTGACAGGAACTTGATACATTTTCAACCTTAAAACAGTTTTTTACACACAAGTAAAAACTGTTATATATATATAGGATATATATGCAGCAAAAACGGTGTTGCTGGTAATGGTGATGCTCTCTAGATTCAGCCAAACCCAGTTTACAAGCTTCTTCTTATTTCAAAGTCCAATCCAATCCAACTTCATTTATAAAAGTATTTTAAGCAACCAGCACAGGACTAAAGGGTTTTTCAAATAATTAGGGGAAAATAGTACAATAAAATAAATAATACACAAGTAAGCCGTCCTATATAAACAAGTAATTTCAAAAACATAGAAAACAACAGCTCAAAGAGTGTCAATGCCAGATAGCTGTTTTTCAGAAGAGATCCATACAGACAGAAGACACCTTTTAAGTTTCCAAGGGCCGGTCATTGACATTTTGGGAGCTGCTACAGCAAAAGCTAGATTTCCTCAAAGTCTATGCTCAGTCACTACAGTGAGAACAAGCTGATCAGCTGACCTGAGACAGCAGGTAGGTTTATAAAGCCGCAACAGTTTACATAGGATGAGAAAAGGCCATAGAGGGTCTCAAAAGCAAATAAAGGAATTTTCAAATGAATCTTAATCATTTGTAAAAGGAGGCTAAATGGGGGGAAGTGTTCTTAAACTTGTGTGGCAGCTAAAAGAGGAGCTGCAGCATTCTGCAACTGCTGGAGAGAAGTGATGGACAAAGAACTGATCTGCTACCTCAAGTGCATTCTAGTAATAGAAAATGTATGGAGTACATTCTAAAAATGCTTCTAAGAGAGGGTTGCCTTTTATTTTAACTGCCTTACTGTGGAATTTAAGGTTAGACTCCCTGTATTTATGACAATTGTGACATTACTTTGGTCTTTTTTTCATAGAATTTTAAAGTGACATCCAGGCTTTGATGTCATCAAGACACTGAAGTAGACATTGAACAAGTGACTGCACAGAGCATGTTCCTTTTTCTATACTTGAAAACTCATAACAAATGTATATTTGTCCTTAGTGATCTCTCCGCCTTGAGACAGGGCCAAGTTGAAAAGTACTCATTAGCAAGGGGCAATAAACCAAAAAGCTTAAAATTTTTGAGAATAATATGAAGAATGGAGGACACTCATATAATTGCTAATATGTCAAGTCATGCAGGTCCCTAAAAGTCCAAGTATCTTTAATAATAGATAAACCTAAAATACCACTTGAAGAAACCATTTTATTTCACTTACTGGAAATCTGTCTGCATATTGTGAATTCTCTGGTAGGGGTAACTTTAGTATTTTTTTATGAACTTGTCTTTGGCTTATTTAAGCACATGTTACACATAATAGAATTACTGCTAATGCACAATGCGTTGTGTAAGTTTTAATTACTTTGACTATGGGTATTAAAAAAGCCAAGTTACACAGTTGTAAAATCAGTAACTATCTTAATCAATAAAGCATGCTATTCCACAAGTATATTCTTCTCTTATACAATTGTCATGAACACTGATTTATGTAAATCCATTCTCTATTTTCGTTTTACTTGCCTAGATAATGTAATTTGTGCTGTGAGACTATTGGGTTGTATAAAATATTTTCATGGGAGAAGGAAATGATGAAGCCAAACACCCTCACCTTTGCACTATTTCATGAAAAGAACTGGGACACCCCCATCAGTGCAAGGAGCTTCCATGTTCTCACAAACGTAGCCATACAAATACAACCCTAAATTTCTACTCACTCACCCAAATGTTGCCATCTTGGTGATATGGTTTCCAGTTCCTTCCTGTGTCACTGTAGAGCAAACGGTACCTCGTTGTCCAGTCTGAACTACTGTACCGACCCTGTGTTGCAATAGAGCTCACTTGCTTTCTGGAACCAAGGTCCACCTGGAGCCACTGGTAATGGTCACTGTCCAGAGGTGACCATCCTCCAGCACCTGTAGAGTGGATGAGATTTTATAATGAAATGAAGATCAAAGTAGGGGTGTGCGATTTGACAATTTAAGACCGTGAAGAGATCTACACGTGTGACGATCTATCATTTTTGGGAGATCGTTTTATCCCGATTCACAGTTCTGCTGCTGTATTTCTGCCTTTGTGTGCGATGAAAATCCTCTGCTCTCTCCCTGCTCTAAGCGAATTACCTCCCCGCCCCTATCCTCCCCCTTTGCATGTGCGCAACCTGTAAACAAGCATGGCGTTGCCGCGTCTGAGAGCGTAAATTAAGTTTCCGTTCCGAAGTCAAAGTCCTCATCCGTTGTATGGAACTGGTTTGGTTTTTTATCAGACGACAATGAGCTAACAAACATCATTTTCAAAGTTTGCAAGGTTGCAACACCTTCAACTTTTTTACTCACTTGAATAGAAGGTATCCCAAACAATATAATGAGCCGTCTGGCAGCTAAAGCTAGCGCTTCTTCTTAGTTCAGCAAGTGCTAGAAAAAATACTCATAAAACTTACCCCCTACAACACAGACGGCAAACTATCCGTGCAGCTGCCCAGCTTCCTTTTTTCCCTAAATACTGCCATTCCACGCATGTACGCTGAATGCGCAGAGAGCTGCAGGGAATATTAACAATATGTTTGGATGGATAGAATAACAATTAGAACTGCTTATATTACAGTCTACCTTCATTATTTTATGTACAGCAGGACTTTGTATACCGCTGTGTTTTTACACTACATTGTTATCACTTACATTTTTATTAGGCAGCTTTATGTGTGCCGGTTTATAATATCAGCATTCTGCAAAAAAACATTTGAACCAGTTAAAGCTGCATTTACTCCGTTGTATTAGAATTATTAATTGGCGTATTATAGATTGCACAATATATCTTGCACATATTTCTTCAGCTGCATGTTAGTCTACTATTTTAAAAGAATAGATTTTATTCTATTTTCTGAATATAATAATTTTTAAACTAAAGTAAGTTCATGTTTGCTTGCTGTTTTAGTCAAGTTTTAAGTTTTAAGTCAAGGTTAAAATTATATATAATACATTTAAATACATTTATGATTTAGATGTACTTTTCATTGAGGTTATTTGAAAAATGAAAAATATTATATATATATATATAGTTTCATACAGAACGTTCTGAGCATTTCTATGATCTTTGGTGTGGGAAAGACATATCAGTATTTTTAGTGTTGGCTAATTTGAATGAATTTATTTACTTAATATTTATCTTCTTTAATGTGTAATTTAAGATAATTTGGTAATCATTTAAAAAAAATTGTGATTAAATCAAAATTGTGATAATATAATTGAAAAATTGTGATATTCTATTTTTGCCGTATCGCCCACACCTAGATCAAAGGTTTCTTTTCTCAAGAACACCGCTTTACAGCACAATGCAAAGCCTTTGACTGGGTTAAATAAATAAGAAACAATAAAGGAAATAAAGATAAAAGTAACTAAGGTTCATTTCAGGTTGGACAAGTTCTTGAGTTGGGGAAGGGTGGGGAGCTGAGGCCCCGCATGGGAAAGAAGTGAATACAAGCTACAATAAAGCACATATAATGGATAGTATTTAGCAGAGAAACAAAAATATTTACTCCAAAATAGACACTGGTACAAATACACAAGAGGATATTCTAATCAGCTATATTTACTGATCTGTAACTTTACTGTTTTGTTTAGATCACTCACCCAATTCCAGATTAGCATTCATCCAATGCTGGACATTCATCCAAATATTGAGCTTAAAGCTACTGACCAGAGTATTAGAAGGAGAAAGAGATTTTTTGAATCCCAATACCAAGGTTCTTCCCAAAACATCCCCCTCCCCCCTCCCCTCCCAGCCGCACCTCAACACTTGTGCACACCTGTGTTGTGACAGTGGGTCCAAAGAGGAAAGAAACAAGCACTATCCAGCATCACCTGATGTATTTTGTCATCGATATTCCAACACGGCAACTGTAAATAGGAGTGATCTGTGTACGCAGCCCCAACCTCACAGGTCTATGCACTGCACATGTAAGTTGATTGACAACCGACAATGCGGAAACTTGAATTCTGATAGATAAAAAAAAATTAAATTACAAAAAATTTGATAGATAAAGATATTCTCTGGACTGCAGCTTTAATTTAAGAGAAAAGATTAAAAGGCAATTGTTTTGTGTTGTACTACAATTTTCTTCAAGTTGTACAGCTAAGTCTTCTTATATTATATAGTCAGTGTATCCATTGAACATTCTGGGTCTGTCACTGAATATTTCAACGTCCTTGGAGTTTCCTACATAAACCAGCTGCCTGATACCCATGCCAACTTTGTATTCCAGGGCTTCTGCCTGCAGTTGGGTTTAAACTTGAATCCGTACCTCTAGTGACACCTTGTTCTGGTCCAATTCTTTTTTTTTCTTACCAACTAAATCATTCCAGCCAAAGAAGCAGGGCTGATGCTGCTGTTAAGTTAAAGGCATGTGTGTTCATATCTTGTTTCTGTGTGGAATGTTTGGCCTTTGGTCCACCAACAAGAACAACTAAAAGTAGATTTTGAGGGTTTTAATTGTGCCAGTTTTTACATTCTCAGCGTTTTAAGAAGTTGTGGTACTCCTAAGAGCTAATTTTAGAAGTGGTGGTACTGAGTACTTGTGCATCCCGGTCCACTTAAAGCACTGTTTCAAGCATTACCTAAAGAACAGGGACTTATTTGTGTCAATGAATAGCGTTTCATCAAGCCAAGAAAAATCACATGTGGAGTACTCCAAGCTGCCTTCTTATGGTCACTCTTAATTAATATCGGCATGCTTCCTTTAACTCAAATTATGCCAACTGATATGATTAGTTACCCTAACTATGGAGATGATACACAGCTCCACAATACAATATTTTAATTTCTTAGTTTAGTCATCCTTCGAGTGTTTCCTCTATGGGAGCCCTCTGCATCGGGGGCGGAGGGCGGCTGTAGCTGCCAGGGAGCTCCACAGGTATTGCTTGGGCGAAGGTGGAGGCATCAACCCCTTTCTCCTCTGGGTGCCCTGGATAGGTGCCTGGGCTGTGGCTGTTAATCTGCTTCTGCCGATGCAGATGGCTCCCATGGTGGCGTTTCCTCTCTCATCTGTACTCAGCCCGTTGTTGCTTTTATTTTTGCTTTTAGGTGTGTGTGTGCATGGAAGATGGGTTTGGAAGGGTGGGGTGTGTGGGGTTATTTTAATCTGTAAAGCACTTCGAGAAGCTACAGTATATAGTTTAAAAAGCGGTTTAAAAATAAAGCTTGATTTGAAAAAACATACGATCATCCCATTTTTTTATTCTCTCACAGTGGATAATAATATCCATCCATCCATTAGGTTCCGCTTGTCCGGGGTCGGGTCGCGTGAGCAGTAGCATAAGAAAGAGACCCAGACTTCCCTCTCCCCGGCCACTTTGGCCAGCTCCTCGGGAGGGTCCCGAGGCGTTCCCAGGCCAGCTGGGAGACATAATCCCTCCAGCGAGTCCTTGGTCTTCCCCTGGGCCTCCTCCCGGTGGGACATGCCCAGAACACCTCACCAGGGAGGCATCCAGGAGGCATCCTGACCAGATGCCCTAGCCACCTCAACTGGCTCCTCTCGATGTGGAGGAGCAGCGGCTCTACTCTGAGCCCCCTCCGGATGACCAAGCTTCTCACCCTATCTCTAAGGGAGAGCCCAGCCACCCTACGGAGGAAACTCATTTCAGCCGCCTGTATCCTTGATGTCGTTCTTCGGTCACCACCAAGGGTTCGTGACCATAGATGAGGGTAGGAATGTAGATCGACCGGTAAATCGAGAGCTTTGTCTTTCGGCTCAGCTGTCTCTTCACCAGGACAGACCGGTACAGCGCCCGCATATCTGCAGATGCCTTACAAATCCTTCCATCGATCTCCCGCTCCATTTTTCCCTCATTCGTGAACAAGACCCCCAGATACCTAAACTCTTCTACTTGAGGAAGGACCTCATCCCCGACCGGGAGAAGGCACTACACCCTTTTCCGGCTCAAGACCATGGTCTCGGATTTGGAGGTGCTGATCTTCATCCCAGCCGCTTCACAGACGGCTGCGAACCGCTCCAACGAGAGCTGTAGATCACGTTCGGATGAAGGCAACAAGACCACATCATCTGCGAAAAGCAGAGACCCGATCCTGAGGTCACCAAAACGGATCCCCTCCAAACTTGGCTGCGCCTAGAAATCCTGTCCATAAACGTTATGAACAGGATCGGTGACAAAGGGCAACCTTGGCGGAGTCCAACCCTCACTGGAAATGAGTCCGACTTACTGCCGGCAATGAAAACAGACTCTGACACCGGTCATACAGGGACCTAACAGCCCGTATCAAAGGGCCTGGTACCCCATACTCCCGGAGTACCCCCCACAGGAAACCCCAGGTGACACGGTCGAACACCTTCTCCAAGTCCACAAAAAACATGTATACCGGTTGGGCGAACTCCCACGCACCCTCAGGACAATGCCGAGGGTGTAGAGCTGGTCCAGTGTTCCACGGACAGGACGAAAACCGCATTGTTCCTCCTGAATCCAAGGTTCGACTATCCGTCAGACCCTCCTCTCCAGAACCCCCGAATAGACCTTACCAGGGAGGCTCAGAAGTGTGATCCCCCTGTAGTTGGAACACACTCTCTGGTCCCCCACAGGGGTACCACCACCCCGGTCTGCCAATCCAAGGGAACTGCCCCCGATGTCCACGCTATATTGCAAAGCCGCGTCAACACAGCCCTACAACATCCAGAGTCTTGAGGAACCCCGGCCGAATCTCATCCACCCAAGGAGCCTTTCCACTAAGGAGCTTTTTAACAACCTCGGCGAATTCAGCACCAGAGATTGGAGAGCCCGTCCCAGAGTCCCCGGACTCTGCTTCCAAACAAGAAGGCGTGTCGGTGGGATTGAGGAGGTCTTCGAAGTATTCCATCCACCGACCCAAAACGTTCCGCGTTGAGGTCAGCAGCACACCGCCCCCACTGTAAACAATGTTGGTGGCAAACCGCTTCCCCCCCGAGACGCCGGATGGTGGATCAGAATCGCTTCGAAGCCATAGGGAAGTCGTTTTCCATGGTCTCTCCAAACTCCTCCCACGCCCGAGTTTTTTTCTCAGCGACCATCCGAGCCACACTCCGCTTGGCCTGCCGGTACCTATCAGCTGCTTCCGGAGTCCGACAGGCCAAGAAGGCCCGAAAGGACTCCTTCTTCAGCTTGACAGCATCTCTCACCGCCGGTGTCCACCAGCAGGTTCGAGGGTTGCCACCGCGACAGGCACCAACTACCTTGTGGCCACAACTACGGTCAGCCACTTCGACAATGGAGGCACGGAACATGACCCATTCGGACTCAATGTCCCCCGCCTCCCCCGGGACGTGTTTGAATTTCTGGAGGTGAGAGTTGAAACCCCTTCTGACAGGAGACTCCGCCAGACGTTCCCAGCAGACCCTCACAACACGTCTGGGCCTGCCAGGTCTGTCTGGCATCCTCCCCCACCACCGGAGATGACTCACCACTAGGTAGTGGTCGGTGGATAGCTCTGCCCCTCTCTTCACCCGTGTGTCCAAAACATGCGGCCGCAGGTCAGATGAAACGACAACCAGGTCGATCAACGAGCCGCGGCCTAGGGTGTCCTGGTGCCAAGTGCACCCATGAACACCCTTATGCTTGAACATGGTGTTCTTTATGGACAATCCATGACGAGCACAGAAGTCCAACAACAAAACACAGCTCAGTTTCAGATCGGTGGGGGGCCATACCGCCCAACCACGCCACTCCAGGTCTCACTGTCATTGCCCACGTGAGCGTTGAAGTACCCCGACAGAATGAGGGAGTCTCCAGAAGGGGCACTCTCCAGCACCCACTCCAAGAAGGGTGGGTAATCTGATCTACTGTTTGGTGCATGAGCACCAACCCCTCTCGAGGAGACGGGTTCCAGAGCCAGAGCCATGCGTCGAGGCAAGGCCGACGATGTCATGTCGGAACCTCTCAACCTCGCACACCAGCTCCAGCTCCTTCCCCACCAGAGAGGTGACGTTCCAGGTCCCAAGAGCCAGCTTCTGCAACCGAGGATCGGACCGCCAAGGTCTCCGCCTTCGGCTACCACCCATCTTGCCCTATTGCCCCTCCCACAGGTGGTGAGCTCATGGGAAGGGGGGCCCATGTTGCCTCCTCGGGCTAAGCCTGCCCGGGCCCCATGATTAAAGGCTCGGCCACCAGGCGCTCGCCAACGTGCCCCACCTCCAGGCTTGGCTCCAAAGCGGGACCCCGGTGGCCCACAACCGGGCAAGGGAACACTGACTCCAAAACTATAACTCATCATAGGGGTCCTCTGGCTGCGCTTTGTCTGATCCCTCACCTAGGACCAGTCTGCCATGGGTGACCCTTCCAGGGGCATAAAGCCCCAGACAACATAGCTCCTAGGATGCTCCTCCACCACGATAAGGTGGCAGCCCAGGGAGGGGGTGAATAATAATAGAATAGAATATTCCTTTATTGTCCCAAATAAAATAAATTCAGCTGTAACAGCAGCAAAGTGACAGGTAATATAGGCTTTAGCATTCAGAAAAGAACAATATGAAAACAGAATTAAAGATATCTGTACATTAAGCTCAAAATTACAAAACCGAAGTCCTATGCAGTTATTAAAAATAAAAGTGTCATACTTAGGTTTGAATGTGTAATTAAGTTGGATCATTTAAAAAAAGATAAAAGATATACATATTTACAGAATGTGCATGTGTAGTTGGGCATTAAAAAGTAGAACATGTATAGAAGTTATAAAATATATAAACATCGGATAAACTGTTGTGCAAACAAATGAATAGTTGAAGTGCACATGTGATGAAAACTACAGATCTCTCAACATTTTAAGTGGGACAACTTGTATTTGAGGCTGCCAAATACTTCTTTGCCCTACTGTATATAGGTTTAACTTTCTGAAAAGAGATATTCTAATTTTTGGTGATCTGTATTTCAATTTGCCTGCATAGTCAATTGCATAAAGTCCTGGACTTTAAAGCAATACCTCAAACTGACCATGCTCATGGCAACAGGGAAAAGGATAACTCCTTTTTAAAATGAATAAACCTCCAGGAAAACCTCGAACTTAGGGAAGCAGTTCAGTTCAGACTTTATTCATCCCTGAAGGTAAATTTGCTTAGTATTAGATGAGTCATAAATATTTAACACATACAAAAAATTCCACATAAGACATAAACATAAAAAACATATAAAACATAAAAGTTAAAACTTATTCAGGAGGCTTATAGCTGTGGGGATAAAAATGTTTCTAAAGCGATTTGCTCTGCATTGTGGCATTGTGTGTTGTCAAGAAGGGAGAGCTGGTACTCAGTGTAGTGAGTGGGAGGTGTCTATTAAAATGGATCCAGGGAGCCTCTGTGCTTGGTTTAAAAACAGAGCATAAGGATTCAGCTGCTGCTTTCCTTACTTACTGGATCACTTTGATATTTGGTTCAGATAGTTCTTGTTTTTAAAAGACAGATTTCCAAACCAATACACGGAGCAGAAGGATAAAACTGATTCAATAAAAGCTTGATAAAACAAGGTCAACATTGTTTTATCTACATTAAAAGATGACAGTTTTCTCTCGCAAAACAGATACTAGTTCCCAGTTTTATACAACGCCTTACAGTTAGCCTCAAATGAAAATTTACTGTTGATCACTGTGCCAAGATATTTATACGTGTCAACACATTCCAAACTCCAGCCTTGTATTTTTGTCATTTATTGTGTGGATTTTCCTAGAGTCAATGAGCATGTTTTGGGTTTAAAAAAAAAATAATCTGCAAGAAGGATTCATCACACCAATGGACATATCCTCTAAGATTTCAACATGCCCATTTTCATTTTCCGTCAGCAGGTCTTCTGCATATTTCCCAAGTCTGTCCTTCTTTCTGCTGTGACACATGTCTGTATAAAAGATAAATAGAATGTGACAGAACACATCCTTGTGGAGAACAAGTAGATGAACACACCTGGTCAGAAAGACCGTTTTTCACTATCACTCTCTGTGTTCTGTTTGATAAAAAAAAAAGAAAATCCAGCCTAAAAGATAATGACTTAGGTTACATTTTTCTAAAACCTACTCAATTAAATCTGGGGTTGAATGGTATTAAAAGCAGATGACAAATCCATCAATTAAAGCCTTGCATATGTTCTCATTGCCTGAAGATGTTTAAAAAGTCAATTCAATCAAGGGACTGTAGCTTGCGCATGCGTCGGCGTCCTGATGCCTCCTGCTAACTCCGGCTCGTTAACACAGTTTTAACTAGTTTTAAATTATTTTTTAACTGTTTGTTTTTCGTTTTTTAATCATTTCTTTTGACTAGTTTTAACCGTTTTTAACTTTTAGCGACATATCTTTTATCGGACGCGTTTTTAATCAGAGCACGGACCGCTGTTACTTCCGCCATGCCTCCACTAACCTGTAGCTCCGGGTGTGACGGTTGTGCCAGGCTAACGAAGAAAATCCAGGAACTGGAGCACAGGATCTCCAATTTACACCTGATCCAGGACCACGAGCGCGATGTGGACATCATCTTTGGCCGAACTTTCGCTGCTGCCACCAGCGCCCAGCTGTCCGACACAATCCCCTGCAAGCCCGGGGAAGCTGCGGAGGCGGAATCCATCGCTGGGTCTCCAGGCGGACTCGGACAGACGAACGCCGTAGGAGGTACAACATCTACGGCAGAGGAGGAGTGCTGGATCCAGCAGGGGGCTAAGCCAAAAGCCCCCCTCAGCTCCACTCCGGTGCCCCAGGGTATGTGGTCGACGGTCGGGCCAGGTCGCGGTGGGGGCGCCCGAAACGGCTTTCACCGTTCTCCTCCATCCGGCCTTCCGCTGTCGAACCGCTTCGGTGCCCTGGGGGATGACTTCCCTCCTCTGACCGTCCCTCCGACCGCCCCGAAGACCAGCAGCTCCGCAGGACCGCCGCCCATCCCCTCCCAGCAGCCAGAGCAGCAGTCGGACTCCGGTAGCCACCCACGTCTCGCCAAACCCAGGACTACAGCCGGGACCCGCCGAGGAGTGCTTCACTACACCCCGAATCCACGGAACGAGCCCTCGGCGCCCTCTGAACAGCGCTGCAGTCTGTGGAAGCCAAGCTGCCCAACATCCAGCAGGTCCTGGATAACGAGAGGTCTTCTACCCAGCAGCCTGCACACCATCCACCCAGCACTCTCATCATTGGAGATTCTATTATCCGGCATGTTAGGAAGAGAGGAGCTGTCACCCTTTGTTTTCCTGGAGCTACAGTAAAGGATATATCTGAACAGATTCTGAACTCCATCCAACATTACCCTACTGTGAGTAAAGTTATAATTCATGCTGGAACCAATGACATCCGTAAACAGCAGTCTTAGCTTTTAAAGCAGGATTTTATTCATCTTTTTAATCTTTTAAAAGACAAGCCCCAATCTGTTTTTTTTTCTGGCCCCACTCCAACCATCAGCACAGGAATAAATCGCTTCATCAGGTTACTTTCTCTCAACACTTGGCTTTCCTCTGTTACCGTGATTTACAACATTGGTTTTATAGACAATTTTAACATTTTCTGGGGTAGGAGAGAATTATTTGGGGCAGATGGACGACATCTTAACAGACAAGGTACCCGCATGCTGGCATTAAGCCTGGCATACCCTCGCCCACCCCTGTCCCCTGCACCGGCTCCAGCTGCTCCTGTCCTCTCTGCCCCATCCACAACATCCTGATGTGCAGCTGGTCCTTGTTCCTATGAACTCTATCCTGATTTTAACAGTAACTCGCATATCGGACTTGGACCTTACCCTACTTCATTCATACCTGTTATTGTCAGCAGAGAGCGAAGAAATAATCATAAACTAAGAAAATGCAACCCAAATAATCATAAACAGTTACTAAAAATCCCACCTACAGTAAGTCATACAGTCACTCCATCACCAACCACTATTAATATGGCTCTTTTAAATGTTCGCTCTCTGCTGAATAAAACTTTTATAATAAATGACTTGATTTTAGATAATAAACTTCAGTTTTTATTTTTAACGGAGACATGGCTGAGTGCAGATGCCCCTGCTGTTCTTACAGAGGCCTCTCCACCTAATTATAACTTTTCTTATTCTACGAGGAGTAGCCAGAGGGGAGGCGGAACTGCTTTTATTAGTTCATCAACTCTTTTCGCCAAACCTGTTTTATTTAATAATTTTACCACGTTTGAATACACTGCCTCTGTTTTTAGCACTCCTCAGATTTTATGTGTCACAGTTTATAGGCCTCCGAAAAGGAATGCACTTTTTATTCCAGAATTTTCAGAGTTTTTATCAATTTTACACAACTCTTCTGAGAGGATAATTTTAGCTGGTGATTTTAATCTACATATAGATTACCTTTTAGATCCTTTATCAATAGATTTTTAAAATATTTTAAATTATATGGATTTTAGCAAACATGTCATGCAGCCGACTCACAACAGAGGACACACTCTGGACTTGGTCATCACTTATGGCCTGTCCACCAGTGTGTCCTCTGTTGTTGACTTAGCCGTCTCGGACCACTACTGTGTGTTTTTTTAATATCACCAATTTTATCCAATCAGAGACCTCTGTGAGAACTGTCAGGAAGCGTCATCTAACCCCTGAAGTGGCTGCAGATTTTCTTGAAGTTTTTAAAAAGTTCCCTCCTGTACCTTTAACTGCCCCCTGTGATTTTATTGTTAATGGTTTTAACAGTAGGCTTAAATCTGCTCTCGACCTGCTGGCTCCAATTAAAGTTGTAAACACTCATTCAAAATGTACAGTACCGTGGAGAAATGCACCTATTAGAAAATTAAAGCGGAGCTGCAGGGTGGCAGAAAGGAAATGAAGGAAAAATAAAATCACAATAAATCATCAGAAATACATAGAACATCTCAGATTATATAATAACGCTTTAAGAAATTCCAGAAATACAAACTTTTCCAGAATCATCTCAGAACATAAAAATAATCCCAAAATTCTTTTTTCCACCATTGACAACATTCTACATCATTATTCTAATACTTTTCAGAAAACCCCCTCAAACAACTCTCTGTGAGGAGTTTGCAGACCACTTCAGAGGGAAGGTAGACACCATCAGATGTAATATTTTATCCTCTCAAACTAACATGGTTTTAGACAAATCTGAGTGTCTGCCTTCACCAGAGGAAACATTGGACAGTTTTGTCCTGGTAGAAGCTGGGACCCTTGATAAAGTTTTCTCCTCAGTGAGGCCCACCACAAGCGCTTTGGACCCGATTCCCACCAGGTTTTTTAAGCAATTTTATGGTTCTTTTAAAGATGAGATTTTAAACTTTATGAATTGCTCTCTTCAGACGGGGGTTTTTCCTGCTGCCTTTAAAGCGGCGGTAGTGAGGCCCCTGCTGAAGAAGAGCAATTTAGATTTTAATGATTTAAACAACTACCGACCGGTATCTAACTTACCATTTTTAAGCAAAGTTTTAGAAAAACTTGTTTTTATTCAACTTAATGATTTTATTAACGCTCATAATGTCCTAGAGAAATTTCAGTCTGGTTTTAGGATGAACCACAGCACAGAGACGGCGCTTTTAAAGATTTTAAATGATTTTAGATTAAACTATGATGCTAAAAAAGGTGACAGTGTTGGTTCTTCTGGATCTAAGCGCTGCCTTTGATACAGTAGACCACACTATTCTTTTAACTCGTTTAAAACAGATCGGCCTCTCTGGTGCTGTTCACAACTGGTTCACATCCTACCTCACAGACACTTTTACGGTAAGTTTAGATACCTGTTCCTCTAAGGTCCATAAGATCACTTGTGGTGTTCCTCTGGGTTCAGTTTTAGGCCCAGTGCTTTTTAACCTGTATATGCTCCCTCTTGGCAGTGTTATCAGGAGACATGGAGTTAACTTTCACAGTTATGCTGATGATACATGATACACAGTTGTACATCTCCATGTCTTCTGATGACACACGACCAATGGATGCACTTTTTAACTGCATTTTAGACATTAAATCCTGGATGGCAGAAAACTTTCTCCAGCTCAACCAGGACTAAACTGAGGTTTTAGTTATCGGTCCTGAGGCTCAGAGAGAGAAACTTTTACCAAAACTACAATCATTGTCTTTCTTTACAAGTGAAGAACCTGGGTGTGATTTTTGACTCTGAGCTGACTTTTATCCCTCACATTAAAAACATCACCAAAATAGGTTTTATTACCTAAAGAACATTGCCAGAGTCCGCCCCATTCTCTCTCGGGCCAATATGGAGACGCTAATGAATGCTTTTATCACCAGTAGAATTGATTATTGTAATGCCCTGCTTTCTGGGGCCCCCTGCATCGGGGGTGGTGGTCGGCTGTGGCTGCCTACGTGCCACCCAGGTAGCGCTTGGGTGGAGGTGGGGGTACCAGCCCTCCCTCCTCTGGGCGCCCTGGGTCGGAGCCTTGGCTGCTGCTGTTGATCTGTTGCTGCTGATGCAGATGGCTCCCATGATGGCATCTCCTGGCTCATCTGTACTCAGCCCGCTTTTTGTAGCTTCTAAGTGTGTGTGTGTGCGCGAGTATGGCTGATGGGTTGGGTTGGTAGGGGGTTGTATTTGCCTTGATGATTTTATTTTTGAAGGGGGGGTTGTGGGGTTATTTTAAAACTGTAAAGCACTTTGAGTAACTTTGTTTGTTTGAAAAGCGCTTAATAAATAAAGTTTGATTGATTGATTGACTGTGGCATCCTCAACTCCCCAAAGCGGTCTATAGGCAAACTACAGGGGATCCAAGTCATTCTCTGCCTCTTTAGGATTTCAGACCTAAACAGTTACTCAAATGTTTTCATGGTACAATGGATGTCGAAGCAATAGGTCTGAATTGATCCAACATTTTTTGAATGAAAGTACAAAAAAATAGAAGCATTTGTATAAGAATATTTCTATATTAAAGAAAAAGTAAAGAATTAATGGCAGCTACTATCATTGACTCCTAGTCAGAAAGACAGCTGAAAAACATATGTTCTGAGCCAGTAGCAAATTATATGGGATAAAAAAAATAAATATATAGAGTACCTGAGAAACATGCGCAATTTAAGTTGAGTACAGGTAACTAACTAAAAATAAATTAACAAAAGAAAATTAAAAACTTTTTTTTCACTGTAAGGTTAAGGTATAACTCCCTAAGTCAGGTTTTATTTTCTGTGATAACTCAAGTCAGAACAGGGCATCAATACAGTATTAGGAGTAGAATAATTATATATTTATTATGAATAAAAATCTGCATTCTAAAAAGCTTTGTAGTAAACACTAACTGCTTTAAACTTCTCCACAACCTCATCCCTGACTAGTCTAGTGTCTTACTCGACTGTCATGAAGTAAGTGGAAAAAAGTGCAGTCTATTTATTGATTAGTTGACTTCTAAATGCTATTGGATGTTCTACATTTTATTTGGGATATCAGAGTTAATATATACAAATACAAATGCTGTACATATTGCTATCCAATTTGTATTAGTAAAAAAAAAATTAAAAACATTTACCACTTTTCTTCCACTTTATTATTTCAACCACCTTTGTGTTGGTCTATTACTTAAAATTCTTTAACATTGTTGTAAAGAGTTATCTTTACAACAATGTTACTTTACTGTGGCAGTAACAAGTTAACATAAAAAACTAGGGGTATAAATACTTTTACATAGCATTCCAGCTATCGTTGTCTTGACAAAATATGCTTAAAACAACAATGATTAAACTCTTTTTCTACTGTTCATTTAAAGATAGGTCAGAATGTAGTACATGATACAACAGGCGTTACGTAAAACCAGTTGAACAGGAAGGATCATCTGAAAAGCACATTAAGGTTATAGGGTTACCACTAGATATAGATGGGGATCAAAGGGACAATGCTGGATTGAAAGATCTAAAGATAAATATGAGTTCAAAAGATCATACAAGAAATGGAAGGATGTAGAATGCTGGAAGCGAGGGAATTAAAGGTGACAGGCTAAATGAACAGCAGCATGAGCCAAAGGAAAAAAAAGAGAAAGAATAAAAGGAGAAATGGGAGTTAAGAGGCATCGCGGGAATGTCACTGTTCTTTCGCCTGTCACACACACAGATGTTCAGGGACGAGAAAAGGAGCAAGAGGAAGATAGGTGAGAGAACAGAGGAGCAGGGAAGGTCAAGCCACCACCTCAGAGAAAGAGACAAAGAAAAGGAGAAAGCAAAAAGGCAGTGTGGCAAAGATCAGAAAATAAACTTACAACAGGGAAGACAAAAAGCACTCTTAAGAACGATGCAAAAATTTCTAAACACAAGTTACTCAGTAGGCAAAATGCCATCCAACTAATGGTTGTGCTTGGAAATCAGAGGTGCTTGAGAACCTTTTTAATGGATACAATGGATTGTGATCAAGAGTTAACAAATAAATAAATAAATACAACATTTTGTATCACTTCCAATAAACAGATCAGTGTTCACAAAGTCAAACTAATTAGATACTTCAGATTCAAATGGTGGACTAGGGCAGGGCTGACACTGAACATTACACCGTGATGCTAGGGCCCCTTCGTCTGTTTTTTTTTTGTTTTTTTTGTGTAAATGTTGAGTCATCACATACTACACTTTATCTCACTGATCGACACCAAGCATTTTAGCTTAAATGGTCAGGGTTGAGTTCCTGAAAGTGAATGAACTCACAGTTGACTATTTTATGTCTACTTGCAGGGTGTCCAAATATTCAATCTATCTTTTCCTGCCTTTGATTGCTTAGACAGCTTGGAGAGCAGCTCATTGTTTATGTTTCAATACAACAGGTAGTCCAAGATTCTGTAGTTTTCCAGAAGTTCAAAAACAATCTATTTTAAACATCATATCCATGCCCTCCCATCCCTGCAGATGTTATCCCTGATGTAACATTGAAAAACATCTATGCCTTTTCAGAAGGAACAGACTTAAATTTTTTGCTAAATAATTGTGTTTTTAGGCAAGGCAAGGCACAGTAATTTTATTTATATAGCACACTTTCAACACAAGGCATTTCAAGGTGCTTTACATGATTACTAAAATGTGAAAATTAAAACATAGAATCACTAAAATAAATCATAAACAAACATTTATAAAAGACAATTTATGTAAAATTATGAACATTTTAAAAACTGATGAAACACAAGAATTAATTGAAACATTTAGCAATGACAGTAATTAAATTAAAATGTAATTAGTAATAATTTAATTACTAAATGTAATTAGAGCATAATAGAACATTTATGTAAAATTATGAAAATTAAAAACAGAAAACATTTGCCGATTGACAAGAGCGATAACAGTAATTAAAAATAATTACTCATAAGCAAATCTAAATAGATACGTTTTGATTTTTGATTTAAAAGAGTTCAGTGTCTCTGCAGCTTTGCATTCATTCGGGAGTTTGTTACAGATATGGGGGCATAGAACTGAAAGCTGCTTCTCCATGTTTGGTTCTGGTTCTAGGGACAATCAGTAGACTAGAACTGGAGAACCTGAGTGGTCTTGATGGTTTGTATTGCGATAGCAAATCTGTAATATACTCTGGTGCTAACCCATTCAATGATTTATACACTAAATTTCTGGCCTGGTCAGTAGTTTCTAGGTGTACCAACTGAAGCTGATACTAATATTTAATCAACCTTTTTTTTGGGGTCCGAAGATAAGTACTTCAGTTTTATCATTGTTCAATTAGAGAAAATTATGGGACATCCAGCTGTTAATTTCCTCAATGCATTTATTGAGGATTTGGATGGGTTCAACGCCACCTGGTGACATTGAGATATAAAGCTGAGTGTTGTCCGCATAGTTGTGGTAGTTGATATTATTTGTTGTTATTATCTGACTTAATGAAAACATTTTTTAAAATCTTTTTAAAGTTTATATATATACTGTATATATATATCAGAATTGGTGTCTGAGTACCAAGTACAAGATTTACTTTCTCAAGCAGAGCATTACAGCTTTGCTATAGTACTCCACTTCATATATATGTATGAAAAATCTTTATTAATGATTAATGAGGGTTTAATTTCTTAAAGTTCTGGACATGCAAACGAGAAAACGAAAAACAAAGAACACAAGAAAACATCCGTCCTCCACTTCTGTCGAACAGCGAAGTGGGAAAAAACAAAACAAACAAAAACAACCAATAGAACAGAACATTAACAAAACAGATCCTGTAATATGAACTAAGGACTACACATTCACAGCACACAAAAATGGATTACTAAATACAACACTAAAGTCGCTGGTACGCTCCTGGCACCGACTGTCTGTTGATGATAACCTCAGCCCAAGAATATGTACGTACACACCAATGTCCCCACACTTATGTGTGTGTGTGAGCATGCAGGTCTAAATAAGGTTTCCCTGTGCAAGTGATTGATAGCTGGTGTATAGAGCCGTCAATCCATCTTACAGGAATTAACGCAGACATGCAGGAGGGAGCATGTAAATGCTAAATAGGAGGGGCCCTAGGAGGGAGGCCTGGGGGGCCCCGCATGTAATTTCTGTGTTTTGTGATAAGAATTGGCTAATCGACACAAAGAAGTTCCTGTACCTGAGGTAGGATTTGAACCAGTCAAGTACCATACTAGAGAGTCCGACCCAGCCCTCTAGACATTCCAGTAATATATCATGATCAACGGTGTCAAACACCGCACTGAGGTCTAATAGTACCAGTACTGTGGTTTTACCACAGTCAGTATTTTTATGAAGGTCATTGAAGACTCTGTCGAGGGGAGTCTCTGTGGTGCCTGTGGAAACCAGACTGATTAATGTCAAAGTTGTTGTTCATTGTTAGGAAGCTGTTTAACTGGTGGAATACAGCTTTTTCAATAATTTTACTGATAAATGGGAGATTAGCGATTGGCCTGTATTTATGCATTAACGTGCTGTGTATGTTCTTTTTTAGTATTGGTTTGATAACTGCTGTTTTTAAAGCTTGGGTAAAAACACTTGATAGGAGGGATGAGTTAACTACTTGGATCAGACTCACCCTAATGATTGGGATGATTTTTTTAAAGAAAACCTGCTCTCTCTTTGTATATCTCATAATAAACCTGGATTCAAGTTTTCCGCCATTTTCTCCCGGCGCGTCGACACAATGTTTGAGAGTTTGTCCCCAGTATTGTGTTGGTTCATTAATATGCTGGGTTAGGTCAAAGTTATGGAGGGTATCATTTAATACTTTTGCTCTGCTATCTTGGGGGTCGTCAATATGAATGTTGAAATCTCCCACAATTTTTAACTGGTATAGTCTATACATATTACAGAGCAAATGCCATTGAAACAATGAATACATTTTGTGTTAGGTTTTGTTGGTCTATATATGTTTAGAAATATGAATTTTGTTTGGCTCATTTGTTTCAACAGCCATATATTCAAAGGCATCAAATTCACCTAGTGATACCTTTTTCAGGTTTAGAGAGCTATGGAAGATTGCAGCTAGGCCTCCACCTCTTCTATTTTTTCTGCTCTCACTAATATAGTGATAATCTGTGGGACAGGTGTCCATTAGCACAGCTTGTTCTGTATCTTCTTCTAGCCAAGGTTCTGATAGAAACAGCATATGTATATCTTGTGTAATGATAATATCATTAATTAGGACAGACTTTCCTGATAGACCCTTATATTTAACATAGCTATTTTAATATTTATTTCAGGGCTGCGGACATTAGGTCCCATCTGAAGCTTTTGGCCAAGGACAAACGGCGGTATAGCAGGATCGTTATCCATGCTGGTGGCAACGACACCCGGCGACGGCAGTCGGAGGTCACTAAAATTAGCGTAGCTTCGGTGTGTAGGGCTGCCAAAAAGATGTCTGACTCTGTAATTTTTTCTGGTCCCCTGCCTGATCGTACTAGCGATGACATGTACAGCCGTATGCTTTCGTTCCACCTTTGGTTGTCAAGGTGGTGTCCAGAAAACGATGTGGGCTACATTGATAACTGGGGGGCCTTCTGGGGAAAACCTGGACTGTTACGTAGAGACGGCATCCATCCCACCGAGGACGGAGCTTCGCTTCTTTCCAGGAACATTGATAGGGTTATCTCTAGTTCCCCAAAGCCGTGACAACCCAGAGTCCAGCTCAGGGAACCCAGAGTCCAGGTCAAGGAACAGGGACTGCCACCCACCCACTACCCTATAGAGATAGTTTCCCGTCCACTACCCAAAACTAATGAATTAAAAGTTAATGCTACTAGAGCAAAGTATAAAAATCTCATAAAGATAAATAAAACTCGGACTGAACATAAAAACAAATCAATTAAATGTGGTTTACTAAACATAAGATCTCTCCCCTCAAAAACACTCTTGGTAAATGACTTAATTTGTGAAAATAATATTGATTTGTTTTGTCTTGCAGAGACATGGTTGCAGGAAGAGGACCATGTCACAATAAATGAGTCAACTCCCCCTAGCTACTTAAACTTTAGTGTCCCTCGAAGTACTGGTCGAGGAGGTGGAGTAGCAACTATCTTTCATTCCGATTTACTAATTAATCTCCAAAAAAATAATAGTTACAGTTCCTTTGAGCATCTAGTTTTTAGCTTTCCTCATACACATAACAAAGCAGTAAAGCCACTTTTGTTTGTGGTCTTATATCGTCCACCAGGACCTTATTCTCAATTTTTAGATCAGATTTCAGATTTTCTATCTGACTTAGTTTTAAACACTGATAAAGTCATTATAGTCGGAGACTTCAATATTCATGTTGATAATGAAAGTGATAGTCTAAATACAGCTTTTTACACTATCCTAGACTCAATAGGCTTTACTCAAAATGTGCAGGGACCAACACATTCTTGTCACCACACTTTAGATCTTGTGCTGACTTATGGCATTGACTGTGAAGAAATAACAGTCTTTCCACATAACCCTATCCTGTCTGATCATTTCCTTATCACTTTTAAACTTACTCTAATGGATCATATCAAACCTGAAAGAAAACTTCATTATACCAGAACGTTATCAGACAACGCTGTAGCAAATTTTAAAGAAGCTCTTCCAACTTTAATTTCCTCAGTTTATAAATGCAGAACAGAAAACAGTGATTTAACTCGTGACCCCTCACAACTTGACATTTTAGTTCATAGCGTTAATTCCTCCCTGCGTCGGGCAATAGACAAAGTTGCCCCCTTGAAAAGGAAGGTGGCTAGCCATAGAAGATTAACTCCCTGGTTTAATTTAGAGCTACGTACCCTAAAGCAGAATGTTAGAAAACTAGAGAGAAAATGGCGCTCCACGCATTTACATGATTCCTTTTTAATATGGAAAAATAGTTTATTGCTATATAAAAAGAGCCTTCACACAGCTAGAACAGCATATTATTCATCTTTAATCGAGGAGAATAAAAATAATCCTAGGTTTCTTTTTAATACAGTTGCCAAACTCACACAGGATCATAGCTCTATCGAGCCAACCATTCCCCAAGCTCTAAGCAGTGACGACTTCATGCAATTCTTTATAAATAAAATAGACTCCATAAAGAATAAGATAATTGGGAACCTTCCCAATATGCTTGCTTCCTCCTTAGTTAATGAGGCAGCCTCAAAAATGGTGGAACCTAATATATGCTTAAACTGCTTTAATGCAGCCGAACTTTGTGATGTACTAAAATTATTAGCTTCATCTAAACCTTCAACTTGCGTTTTAGACCCAATCCCAACTAAACTCTTAAAAGAAGTTTTCCCTCTGATCGCTGCTCCAATTTTAAATATAATGAATCTATCCTTAGTCAATGGATATGTACCACAGGAGTTTAAGATTGCTGTAATTAAACCTCTACTTAAGAAACCCTCTCTTGATCAAAACGACTTAATTAACTATAGACCGATATCTAATCTTCCCTTCTTATCTAAAATTCTTGAGAAAATAGTTGCACACCAGATATGTGAGCATTTAAACAATAATGAGCTGTTTGAGAAGTTTCAGTCAGGCTTTAGAGCTCATCACAGCACTGAAACAGCTCTGGTGAAGGTTACTAATGATATTCTCATAGCCTCAGACAATGGACTGGTGACCATTCTGGTCCTGTTAGATCTCAGTGCTGCCTTTGACACTGTTGACCACAATATTCTCATAGAAAGGCTTCAAAGTGTCGGTATAATAGGAACAGCACTAGGTTGGTTTAAATCTTATTTGTCTAACAGATTTCAGTTTGTTCAGGTAAACAATAGATCTTCCTCAACCTCAATAGTTACTTGCGGAGTACCACAGGGTTCAGTGCTTGGGCCGATTCTCTTTACTATATATATGCTTCCTATTGGTAAAATAATTAGGCAGCATGGGATAAAATTCCATAGTTACGCAGATGATACACAGCTATATCTATCCATAAATCCTGATGAATCCAATCAGTTAGGTAGACTACAGGCATGTCTGGAAGACATAAAAACTTGGATGACTCTAAACTTCTTGCTTCTAAATTCTGATAAAACAGAAGTTGTCGTCTTTGGACCAGAAGCTCTGAAAAAGAAACTACTTAGTCAGCCCCTTCACCTGGACGGCATTAAATTAGCCTCCAGTAATAAAGCAAAAAACCTCGGTGTCATTTTTGACCAAGATATGTCATTTAGAACTTACATTAAAGAAGTCTGTAGGATTTCCTTTTTTCACCTTAGGAATATTGCAAAAATTAGAACCATCCTGTCCAGGAATGATGCTGAAAAACTAGTCCATGCCTTTGTTACTTCAAGGCTGGATTACTGTAACTGTCTATTATCAGGTAGTCCACAGAATACAATTAAAAGTCTTCAGTTAGTTCAAAATGCTGCTGCTAGGATTCTGATGAATATTAAAAGAAGAGATCACATTTCCCCTGTTTTAGCTTCTCTTCACTGGCTCCCAGTAAAATCTAGAATAGAATTCAAGATCCTCCTTCTGACATATAAAGCCCTTAATAATCTAGCTCCATCATACATAAGAGACCTGATTGTTCCATATGTTCCTAACAGAGACCTTCGCTCTCAGACTGCAGGTTTACTGGTAGTTCCTAGGATTTCTAAAAGTAGAATGGGTGGCAGATCTTTCAGCTATCAGGCTCCCCTCCTATGGAACCGGCTCCCAGGGTTGGTTCGTGAAGCAGACAATTTGTCTATCTTTAAAACTAGGCTAAAAACTTTCCTCTTTGACAAAGCTTACAGTTAGAGATATGTTTATAGGTAGTTAGAGTCAGGTCAGACAGGTAGATAGGAAGAGACAGGTTAATGTTAGTAGTCAGGCAGAGTGTCAAAAGTTAGGAAGAGATAGGAAGAGGTAGAGTAGCTAGGTAGAGATAGATTAATGTAAGCCAGGTAAAGATCCGGAGCCGGTCGCGGCTTACCGCCGCGGAAGAAATGTGCCCCACAGGGGCCAGCCAGCGCCGGAGAGAGGTCCCTCAAGGGGATCCTCCCGCACAGTGCGGCCGCCCATTACCTGCCGGGTTGAATCCCCCGGGCAGACTGTGCGGACCCCACCCGTTTATCTCTTAAACGTTTCTCGCCCTCTTCAACTCTGTCCTCTCAGTTCTGTCTATTTTTCCTTAAGATAGTTGTCGACTATCGGTCTCGTGCCGGTATTTAGCCTTAGATGGAGTTTACCACCCACTTTGGGCTGCATTCTCAAACAACCCGACTCCGAGAAGACCCCGGCATGACGGGGGCCGTTACCGGCCCTACACCGTCCACGGGTCAGGAGGACTCAGACAGAGTGTTGGTAGCCAGGTCTCCTAGTAGCTAGGAGACAGGTTAATGTTAGTAGCTATGCTGCTTTAGGCTAGGCTGTTGGAGGACATTATTAGGGTCTGTTCCTACTTTCTCTCCTACTTCTCCCCAACTGCATGATGTGCTGTCAATTCAAGCACTAACCTGTTTTCTATTATAGTAGGTGCTCCGGATTAGCCCTGCTTGACGACCCTGACTAAGATGGCATTGCAGTGACGGAAAATTCTCCACGTCCTGCAACAAACTTGTGCATCAGTTCTATTGCTCTTTCTGTGTCTCTGTTATGTATTCTCCAAGCCACAGACGGTCGCGGCAGATAACCGCTTGTGCTGAGCCTGGTTCTGCCGGAGGTTTCTTCCTGTTAAAAGGGAGTTTTTCCTTCCCACTGTCGCTGCATGCTTGCTCAGTATGAGGGATTGCTGAGAATTCCACGACGCAATCTTCTGTAGTTCTGTAATTTCTACACTAAACATTGTATTGTAATAACTCTTTTTGTAAAGTGCCTTGAGATGACATCTGTTGTGAAATGGCGCTATATAAATAAACTGAATTGAATTGAATTGATTGAGAGATGGCAACACATGATTTTTAGATTTTGTATTGTTCGCTTGGACAAATGTATGGATTTAGATTTTTGTTTCCTACTACATATTAAAACTGAGATGGTACTATTTTGTTCAGGGGGGCCGGGCAACTTCTGGGAGACGATGGGAGTAGAATTACTGTCCAGTTCCCTTCGATATTAATTGGCAGGATATCAGTCCCGGGAAGTTGATTTACTCCAAGTTTTGGTGTTAGCTGGGTCCCAGACATGATTTGTGCCCTCATTCTTTCAGAGAAAGTCCTAAACGGTGAGGGATTTTATGTAGAAACAGTAGAATGGGGTGAGTCAGGGAAATGGGGCGAATGCTGTATGTCTCTGCTTTATCCTACTGCTCTGCTTACCGCTTCGTCTGGTGTGAATACTTTTTGTCCTGTTGGAGTTTTCTTTGCTTGTATATCTCTGGCTGGTTGTGAGTCAAGTGTGTTGTGTCTGACTGTACTCTGTCTTTGAGCTGCTGGGACAATGATTGGAGATGTTGGTCTTGGTTGTGAATTGTTTGGCTCTGTTTGCCATGTTTTAGAACATTGAGGGCTTTTTGATTTAGATAGCTGAGCAGACTTGAGTTCAGAAGTCTTTGTCCAATTTTGTTCAAATAACGCTGGTTTTGTGTGAAGAGGTGTTTGGCTCCCGAGAATATCTTTAAATTGTTGAAAAAACTCATTGATCGATCAGCACAGGTGTTTTAAAAAAATCTGTGGAGCATTCGGAGTTGTGTAAATTCCATATCAAATCCTGTTGGAAGGGGCCTGGAAAGGTAGATTGGGATGTCAAGCCCCTAGAGGTTATCTATTAAATCAGAGATATCCTGTTTAAGTACCTCTGACTGTCAAATGTAAAATGAGCTTTAGAGGTTTTTGGTGATGTATAATCGTCAAAATCTTTGTTTCACAGAATCATGGGTACATATAGGGATATCAACAACAAATTTATGATTTATAAATAATTGAGTAATTTTTTGTGACCCTGACTAGATTAATTATACATTAACACTAACCTATTAACAGCTAATACAATAATGCCATCTTTTTTACACTTAATCTTATTAAGTGTAAAATCTAATACATAGATTTTACACTTAATAAGAACAATTTGTTGTTGAATAATCAGAATAACACTTGAAAAGTATCAGTGTCATATTGAAATAACATTGATAGTGTCCGTTGTTTCATAGAGTAAAGGTATTTTAACGATCGTCTTACTCAAAGTTTACTCTATAACTGAATTTAGCTTTAATCAGAGTAAAATTGAATCGGAAAATGTAACACCGAGATCAGTGTAACTTTTACACTGTACAAAGGAGGACCATATGTTCACTGGCTCAGTGTTGAAATAGACTCCTTTAGTGTAGCATTAACAATGCTCATTTTACTGTGTTCCTCCAGCAATCATCGGGCAAGAGGCAGGGTACTCCCTTGACAGGTTGCCAGTCAATCACAGAGCAACACAGAGACACACAGGACAAACAACCATGCACACACACACTCATAGCTAACAGCAATTTAAAAAGACCAGTTAATCTGACAGTCATGTTTTCGGACTGTGGGAAGATGCCTGGAGGGCAACCCACGCATGTACAGGGAAAACATGCAAACTTTATTCAGAAAGATCCCAGGTTGTGGTTCAAACTCAGGACCACCTTGCTGCAAATCAACAGTGCTAACTGTTCCACTGTGCAAAATCTAGTGCAACAAAGTGTTTTATAGTGTGCCTCTTTATTATTTTACAGTTTGTGAATCTTACGACTAAAATTTAAAACAATATTTACATATATAAGTTATTCTGGCCATGAAGTTCTTAGAATAAAAGTTAGGAAACATGCCTATGAATTTGATTTGAGCAGCCTAAGGTGGGTACATCTTGCAAACAAACATGGCTGCAGTAAGGCGGATGATTATAAATAAAGTATCATCCCTTGAACAGGCTGTAGATCAGTGTGTGTTTGTTTGGGGGTTAGAAAGTGGTTGTTTGTGCTTGTGCTTTCATGGCTCTGGGTGCTAATTTGTATTTGTATTTATTTCAGTCCCCTCAAGAATCTGTGAGCATTTATTTGAAAGTTTTGATCACCATAATCATATTAAACTGAAACTCCAAGATCTTAATTAATTAAGAGTCTAGGATGTCAGAAAAGGGGAATGGAGGGAAAACAGCTGGTTGGTCCTCTGCTAGTGCTTCATCTTTCTGTCATGGAGCAAAAGGAGGGAATGGAGACAGAGTAATTTAATTAAAAACTGAGTGTCGTTACCGATGGATGACTGCAATGGTTGATGATATCAAACAACTTTACACTAAATCAGAGTGAAAAGAATGCAAGAAAAGGATAGAGAATCTGGTTAATTGAGCAGCACGTTAGAGCTCAGCTGTCCAGCAGCTGTTGCACTGTATTTGAAAACAAAAAGAGTGACAATAAGATACTTTTTAAAACTGAAAGAAAATGGAAAATACAACATAAAAGGGGTAAAATGAGGGAGAAGAAAAATAATGGTAATGAAATTCAACAGAAAAGAGAGCAGACAAGTTAAAAACATGGGGGTGGTAATAGAGATGCTACAATAAAAACTTGCAGATGTCAACAGAGAAAATAAAAAGGCAATGGAGAAAAGGTATACAGTGATTAAATGGATACAGAGAAAGAAACATATGCAAGGAGATAGGTGAATGCTGAGGACAAGCATAAGAAAAAGACTGCAGCAGAACAAAAATATATTTATGGATCAGTTTTTGAGATATTTATCATTCAAAGTTCAATCTTACGCTTGCTCAGCTTTATAATGAAAACAATTCAGTGCACATATGTATGCTCACATATATGCCTACATTGGATTTATTGCAGACACACAAATGCATAGACAGATTATTGGGTCCTTTCTAATTTTCTGCAAACAAATCAACAACCATCACTCTATAATGCGTAATGAGGGTTTATGTCTGGATAGGGCCCTGAAAGAGTTTATCTTTTACACAACTTTCATCTAGATAATATATAAGTCAGTTACTCTGAATGGTTCCATAGATTAAAACATTGTAAGTAGATGGCATTTGGTTCTTCTGAAACAATAGTGGGGAAAAACTTAATTCAGATTTCAGTTTTTACAAATCTTTTATCAAACTGTGCGCCGTAAAGGACCTTACTTCCTCTAATATTTCCTCTATGTTGTGTTTCCATTAAAATTGTCTTGTCTTCTGTTGAACTTTTTCTTCACATTATAGAGATTTCTTAAAACTTTTCATGAAAAGAATCTATATTTCTCTGGACAAAACAGCTCCATTTTGAAGGTTCAAATTTATCCAAAGAAGGGGCTACCTGGTAAGTCAGAGTAAAATTACCATTTTCTTTTACAAATAATTGGGTGCAATGTATTAAATGGTTGGAGTGCCAAGCATCATCTTTATTTATTTCTGCTCAAGTGTAGAATTTATTAGGTTTATGTTTAACTTTTGCCATGAAAAATTGACTGAAATGACTGCTGATCAGTTATTTTACAAGTGATTATGCTTAACAGTGACAAACAGTGACACTATGGAAAACAAAAACAATACAAACAAACAAAAACGACTCTTCATTTCGTTTAATTCTCATGTATTTTTTTAAAGAAGTGAAAAAAAGAACTTTCATTATAAAAAAAAGTCATTTATATTTACAAAGATGATTAGGAACTGCTTCCAGAAGGTGGGACAGGTCTGAAGCAAAAGTCACCTGCTTGACAGCTGTAAGAGCCATAAAAGAGGTGCATGGGTCAATAAACCAGTTTTCAGATAAAAACATATTTCTGTATGTTTCTTCTCCAGTAAATGTTTAGTTTAGAATAAGTATTTAGTTTGTTTGCATACTATTCTATGTAAGACAGAGTAATGAAATGAATTAGAGACTGTCTTAATTTAAAAGGAATATTTAAAAAAAATGTTTGAGGCATTTACTTTACAATCTATATGTTAAGACTTTGGTATATCCATTTCAAGCATCAAAACAATTCACACAGAGGATAGAGATAATATTGTAAAAAAGCAATATTTAACAAAATGCTAATACATTTTTCTTTTTTGCTCTAAACCAAAGAATGACCTGAGCTTAAATGTACAAATGTCAGTGCTTTCAAAATGCAAACGAATAAAACTATGGAAAAAAGGCAGCCTCAGTTTCCAGTCGGTTCAACATTATATTCTACAATTTTTCCTTAAACTACTTTCTATTATCATAATTACCCCTATAACATCATAAAATACATGGGATATCTAAACTGAAACATTATGGAAATTAGCTTTGTCTTGATTTTATTATTTCTCTGGTCCTTTCTTACTGCTGTTCTGTCTGCTGCCCCTTCTTTAGTCCTTATCCCTTTCTTTATCCAAACAGACCAAAAGGTACTGGCTGCAAGAGAAATTGGCTTGTCTCTCCGCTCAGTCTGACAATGCTGAGAAATATAGGGTCTTGTACCTAAAGTGACAGAAATAAGTTACAGTCCAGGCTAAAATTTAGATTTGGGAGAGAGGAGAGGACAGGAGTGATAATGTAAGGCAGGGAAGTCAAAGCCATGACAAGAGGGAGAGGAAAAGATGATATTAAAAAAGCAGGGGGGTAAGTGAAAGAGAGAAATTTTTCTGAGAGAGAGAGAGAGAGAGAGAGGGAGAGAGAGAGAGAAAGAGAGAGATGATAATGGAACATAAGGATAATGAAGAAAAGGGGAGGTGGCTATAGGAGACCAGAAGCAGAGAAGGGTGAGAATAGAATATTAACTGGAAGAACTTGTTGAGGAAATAAAGAAGAAGGACAAATGACCTGTCAAAGTCTATTAGTCTGTTCTGTTATGTCATTTGTAGACAACAGAAATAAGTAAAGAAAAAAATCTAGCTCAAACCAAAGCTAATTTAATAATAGGCTTCAGCAGCTGACATTCAAAATGAGCTAGTCTAACAATAGTGTTATATAACTTTACAATCTCCATGATGCATAAAAAGCAGCAGGTATATCAACCAAAGTATGAATGTAATATGATAGTAAACTTTATATTATGTGTGTATTATGTGTAAAATAGTATGAAATACTGAAATACAACACATTTTCTAAATGTACATTTCATTAAACAAACGTGCACAATGCCTTTAAAATTGTTTTCATCTACACAAATATGTTCTCTTGTAGAGCTCTTTCTTGTATGGCAACATCATTTTTATCTTCATTACCGATGCACAGTGGCGGATTTAGCAGTTTGGGGGCCCAAGGTAAACAAAGACATGGGACCATCTGCAGCTGTTGTTTATAACCTTTTTAATTCTAACTTAGAAAAAAAGTCCTTTATGTAACTTTTTCACTGGTCTAGTCATGAGACACACACATCTCCATAGTTTAGATGTTTGGAACTGCATCTGAATGAAAAACACACTTAACAGTTTGAAAAATGTATTCTCCACTTATATTAATATTAATTCCTGTAAAAGTATGTGCCAGGCAGCCATGTTTGTGACAATGCAAGGCAAATTTATTTATACACACTTTCAGCAACAAGCCAATTCAATGTGATATGTTCAGCAAACCTTTTATGTTGTTTCAAATGGGCTAAAGTAGTAAGAGCTGGAGAAAAATATAATTCGTTTAGCTGATATATCAATAGATTTGCCTTCCTAGTATTAGCATTCAAATGAATGTTGTGAAGATTACTACAATAGCCTTACATTCTTAATGCAGCACTTAATAAAAATCTAAATTGTTAAAAGGGTAACACTGTAACTTGCAGAATTGTCAGTATTTAATAATTTAATAGGTCACTTTTCACTATACTAAAAAAATGCCATATTAATATATGATTTCCTAGAAGTCTGAACAAACAGGCTAAATGCGTGGCTGAACTCACCATATCGCACGTTCTTTGAAGGCAGGACAGGTGTGTGACACAGTAGTCAGGACAAGCTTCGGCCTTATGTCTGTGTGATGCTTATAAAAGACAGATCGGTGTCATATATACAGAGATTTCTTTTTTTTGTTCTCTTTTTTTTCTTTTGAACTAATTTTAAATAGAAAACGTTGTTTGTGACTAGGTTAAATGATCTGAGTAATGTTTACAACTGGTCACTCAATGTAGTGCGATCATTTTCCATGCATGTTCGGAGATCATTCTCTACACAATGCCTTTAGGTAGCCTGATGGCATCACAGCATATATGTTTTTATGACGGTGTAGAATAATTTTGAAGGAAAAAAAAATCTTAAAGATCTCTGTTAAGTATTCATTATAGGGCCTTAAAGTGTTTGGGGCCTTAGGCAATCACCTACCTCTGCCTAATGGTAAATCCGACACTCCCCATGCATATGCAGATACTAATAATCTACAAACTGTGGTTTCACTATGTTTCTTATCAATTACTGCCATAAGACACACAAATTCTGACATGTCAGTGATCAAAAACATCCAACAACATTTATAATTTTAGCTGCTTAGCTCCATGTGATGAGGAACATTTTCAAATTAAATTAATCAAATATTTCATAGCACTGGAATATTTTAGTAAATTGGTTAATTAGTACAGAATAAAATGGTGTCTGCCAAATTTGGAGCTATTTTTTGCTTGTAAATGTTTTGTAGGCTAAAGGAACCTTATGTAAGGAAAACAACTTTTAAGTCTGTATTTCTGTTTTTGTTTTGTTTTTTTAATATCCATTTTGTGGTCTGACACATGCCCTGTGATGGACTGGCGACCTGTCTAGGGTGTGCCCCGCCTCTCGCCCGTTGACAGCTGGAGATAGGCACCAGCCCCCCTGCGACCCATTAAGGATTAAGCGGTTAAGAAAATGGATGGATGGATGGATGGTCTGACACATTTATACGTCATATACTGGTTAGTCTTTTTGGATACACTATCCTGTCAAAAACTATTGAGACGTCTGCACCCAAATAATTGAATTCACATGTTCTGATAAACTCTATGGCCACAGGGGTACAAAATCAAGATGTTAGGAATAGAGCCTGCATAACATTTCTGAAAACATGGGTTGCTTCCAGGAGCTTAGTGAACTGAAGCATGGTCGTGTAAAAGCATGTCAACTGGGCAATAAGTACATTTTTGAAATTTATTTGGCACTAAGCATCACACTTTCAACTGTAAGTGGTGTCATATCAAAGTGAACGCAATTGGCAACAGCAGCAACTAAGCTACAGAGTGGTAAGCAACGTGAAGGAAAGCAGAGTCCCACCAAGTGCACGAGTATCATGGAGTGGGTTTTCTTGGTCGAGTAGCTACACTGAAAGCCTCACATCACCAAGTACAATGCAAAGCAACAGATGCAGTGGTGTAGAGCATGTCACCTCTCAAATCCTGGGTAATGAAAAAATATTCGTTGGAGTGACATGTTCACAGTCCTCAAAGGATTTGAAGAGGTTGTGGCAACAAAGATGGGCCAGCCCCACATTAGTCCTATGTAGTAAGCATGACCTACGACTCACGTTCATCAATCTGTGGAGAAAAAGGTTGCCACTTTTGAAAATTAAGTGTATGTAGGTAATCTTGTCTGCAAATCTGTTTTGGCATATCTGTCTTAATTCAACATCTGGTTAAAATAGTTTACTGTAAACGCCTATAGTTGTTTATGCTGTTGTGTAGGTTTGATCTGGATCGTAGAAGCAAGGACAGATGAGAGAAAAAACGTTGTTGCACAACAGAATGTTAGGATATTAATTGTATTTCATCTATTTGTTTTGCCTCTCCTGTTTTATAGTTCTGGGACACTGGAGTAGAATTACTTGTAAGAAAAAACCCATACCGTACGCTGTTAGATGAAAGTAAAAATGAGGGCGGAAATTGTTGAATACAGAATTAGTAACATATTCAGATAAATCAGATCAAAACACATAAGGAACGCAATGTATACAGATGCTTCCAAAGAGCTAGATAAAGCATTGAATGCATCAATTTGAATAAGCTGATGGACTTTCAGTCGTACCTGTGGATTTTCAGCATGAATATCAAAACATTGATGTACATTAAGGAAGAATATCTAATAAACCTCCCAAATGATTTATGCTGCATTTAATTTACTTTGCTATCATTTAAATTTTTTTAACCAAGTCTACTGAGTCTTCACTCATATAAAAACCAGCCTCACCCCATCCCCTTCATCCTCCAACTCAAACTCAGTAAACAAGCTTGGAACATAAATTTCTCTGTAAAATTTCAGACATCATTGATACCATTGCTTCAACTTAAGTTAAAGTGGTTTCAGGGAGAAAGTAGTCTCCACGGACTAGTGATCAACTGGTACGTAATGAAAAAAAGGGAACGTCGATAAGCCGAAAGAAAGTGGCAGGAAATTTGACTTGATGTTCACTATGGGATCTGCAAAGACAGACTGAACAATCAATTACTCAGCTTTGAAAGACACAAGGGAATCACTCTTTCTGAAATCATTAACAGAAACATTAATAATGTGTAGAATTTATTTGCAAGACTTTGGTGAGACTAGATAATCCTCCTGTGACAGTAGCCACTGAGCTAAATTTCAACAGGGCTTGCAATAAATTTGCAACCTATTTACTAAAAAAAGATTCTGACAATAAGAGGAGCAATCTGTAGATACATACCAAACCCATTACCACAGTCATCCCAACTTGACACCAATGTAGAGAAAATTTCTGAATTCCAAAAAAACTAAATAACCAATTAAGCTCCTCCTCATGCTGCCTCAATATCTCACCCAAATTTTCCCCTGTCATTGAGTCTGATCTGATTCAAACAGTTATTTGATCAGTTCCTTTAACGTGTCTTCCCCAGGATTTAAAAAAAAAGTTATTCATCAAACCAACATTGAACAAGAAGAATCTGGACAACTTATAAATGCAGAACTACTGGTCAATCTCTAATCTTCAATTTAACAGTAAGATTATTTAAAAAATAAAAAATAAAATATGTTTGACAGTCTGCTCACCACAGCATCGAGACTGAAAATATGCATAAATACAGTCTGTGGTAGAACCACAATGCTGGTTTTGTTGGACATCAGTGCCGCATTTGACACTGTTGATCATAAAATATTACTGGAAACACTGGAAGCTGGTTGGGACTCTCTAGTACAGTACTTGGCTGGTTTGAGACTTAAATAAAAATCAGGAAATTCTTTGAGTCAATAGGCAGTTCTTTATCAGACAGACAGAAATAGGAGGGGCCATCGTGCTCCATCCTGGGGCCCCTCCTATAAAATATATATACATGCTACTGCTGATCTAGATTATGACAACCAATATGATTAGTTATCATAACTATGCAGATGATACTCTGTATTACATTATAATGTTACCAGGTCACTTTAAAACTATCCCAAACCCTAAGTCAATGCATAAAGCAAATCAATGGATGAAAGTGCCATAATTCTCTCCATTTGATTTGAAACAATTTATTTATTACAGGTAGAAACTACTGATCAGGATATTAAATTTAGGTGTAGCAATGGACTCAGTTCTGAACCTCCAGGGTCACATAAAAGCAGTACAAGGTCAGCCTTCTATCATTTGAAGAACATTTCTAGGATTAAACAAAATGCTTTTATCTTTAGTCGGATCGATTACTGCTAAAGCTGCAGTAATTGATCCGATTAAATTAACTTAACTGTGATTTTAGATTACTTCACTTTCAATATGTTTTTCTTCTAAACCTCAACATTGCTGCCTGTCTGCAAACTAGACCTGTCAGAATCTTTAATAGCGATCTTTAGATAAAAATATGAATGAAATAAATCAACATAATTTCTTTTTTTTTCTGAACAGTGGTGTTTTTTTATATGGACTGTATTGGCTGCCTACCAGGGATGGATAAGAAAAATAAAACAAGTACTTGATTTAAAAAACAAAAACAACAACAAAAACCTTGTACGTCAGTTGCACCATGAAGGAGTTTTCAATGGAGAATGGAAAAGTTACATCCTTTGTGTGGGACCTTGAATCTTTATTGTTTTCCTTTATTCACTCTCCCAAGTTTAAATGATTTCCTGTCTCTTGGTTGGCTTTCATACGGGAGCAAGTGCAAGTTAACATGTTAGTCTTCTCTGCCCTTAGTAACAGTGTCTAAGCACTAACATTAGTCCTTTCAAACTGGGACAGTTTCTATGGAAAGGAGAGAAATATAGAGCTAACAAGGAAATAGAGCATAGACTAAAAGAGTTTTTGCCAGACAAGATAAAATGCATGATTAGTGTAGCCTCAGGTACTGATGTAAGTAATTCTGAATCAGGAAAGAAAGGCTACACACCTGCACAAAAGGCAAAAACTACACATGGTAAGAGGACTTTTGCAGAATTCTGTTTGCTTTCTCTTGATTGCTTTAAGTTGAATGTACCTGATTTTTTTGTATGATTTTATTTTCAAATTCCAATGGTTGTATTTGGCACAGTTTAAGTCAAAGACAGTTAAATATAGTATTGATTTAAATACTTTCCTATGTTTGTTATGGTACGGTATGGTGTGTTACATTAAAGCTTTAAACCAAGTATATATATTGCAAAGCAAAAGGGATTGAGTCATTAGTTAGTTTAATTTCCTTAACTGATTCCAAAGTAAATTTTTACTAACTGACTAGACTGCTCTTGTTTTTTATTGTTTATACTCATTATTTGGCACCTTGTTCAGATCTTCCATCAAAGAAAGGTTGTTGTAAGGTGTTCGCCCAGCACTTCACCTTTTTAGGTCCATAATGTCAATGATTGTAAAGTATCCATGTAAAAAAAAAACTAAGGACATTTTTATGTATAGTTTTATACATTTTATGTGAAATCCTCTTTTTTGGCTACTATTAATAGTATATGTTGCAACCCATTTGAGTTGTGAAGATGTTTTTTTTTCTTTCTTTCTTTTATTTCATTCACATATCTTTGCGCATGCGTCGGCGTCCTGTTGACTCCTGCTAACTCCGGCTCGTTAACACGGTTTTAACTAGTTTTAAATTCTTTTTTAACTGTTTGTTTTTCTTTTTTTAATAATTTCTGTTGAGTAGTTTTAACCGTTTTAAACTTTTAGCAACATATCTTTTATCGGACGCGTTTTTAATCAGAGCACGGACCGCTGTTACTTCCGCCATGCCTCCACTCACCTGTAGCTCCGGGTGTGATGGTTGTGCCAGGCTAACCAAGAAAGTCCAGGAACTTGAGCAGAGGATCACCAATTTACACCTGATCCAGGACCACGAGCGCGACGTGGACATCATCTTTGGCCGAACTTTCGCTGCTGCCACCAGCGCCCAGCTGGCCGACACAATCCCCTGCCAGCCCGGTGAAGCTGCGGAGGGGGAATCCATCGCTGGGTCTCCAGGCGGACTCGGACAGACGAACGCCGGCGGAGGTACAACATCTACGGCAGAGGAGGAGTGCTGGATCCGGCAGGGGGCTAAGCCAAAAGCCCCCCTCAGCTCCACTCCGGTGCCCCAGGGTGCGTGGTCGACGGTCGGGCCTGGTCGCAGTGGGGGCGCCCGGAGCGGCTTTCACCGTTCTCCTCCACCCGGCCTTCCTCTGTCGAACCGCTTTGGTGCCCTGGGGGACGACTTCCCTCCTCTGACCGTCCCTCCGACCGCGCCGAAGACCAGCAGCTCCGCAGGACCGCCACCCATCCCCTCCCAGCAGCCAGAGCAGCAGTCAGACTTCGGTATCCACCCACGTCGCGCCAGACCCAGGACTACAGCCGGCACCCGCCGAGGAGAGCTTCACTACACCCCGAATCCACGGAACGAGCCCTCGGCGCCCTCTAAACACCGCTGCAGTCCTGTGGATGCCAAGCTGCCCAACATCCAGCAGGTCCTGGATAACGAGAGGTCTTCTGCCCAGCAGCCAGCACACCATCCACCCAACACTCTCATCATTGGAGATTCTATTATCCGGCATGTTAGGATGAGAGGAGCTGTCACCCTTTGTTTTCCTGGAGCTACAGTAAAGGATATATCTGAACAGATTCTGGACTCCATCCAACGTTTCCCTACTGTGAGTAAAGTTATAATTCATGCTGGAACCAATGACATCCGTAAACAGCAGTCTGAGCTGTTAAAGCAGGATTTTATTCATCTTTTTAATCTTTTAAAAGACAAGCCCCTATCTGTTTTTATTTCTGGCCCCACTCCAACCATCAGCAGAGGAATAAATCGCTTCAGCAGGTTACTCTCTCTCAACACTTGGCTTTCCTCTGTTACCGTGATGCACAACATTGGTTTTATAGACAATTTTAACATTTTCTGGGGTAGGAGTCAATTATTGGGGGCAGATGGACTACATTTAAACAGACAAGGTACCCGCATGCTGGCATTAAGCCTGGCATACCCTCGCCCACCCCTGTCCCCTGCACCGGCTCCAGCTGCTCCTGTCCTCACTGCCCCATCCACAACATCCTGATGTGCAGCTGGTCTTTGTTCCTATGAACTCAATCCTGATTTTAACAGTAACTCACATATCGGACTTGGACCTTACCCTACTTCATTCATACCTGTTATTGTCAGCAGAGAGCGAAGAAATAATCATAAACTAAGAAAATGCAACCCAAATAATCTTAAACAGTTACTAAAAATCCCACCTACAGTAAGTCATACAGTCACTCCATCACCAACCACTATTAATATGGCTCTTTTAAATGTTCGCTCTCTGCTGAATAAAACTTTTATAATAAATAACTTGATTTTAGATAAGAACCTTCAGTGTTTATTTTTAACAGAGACATGGCTGAGTGCAGATCCCCCTGCTGTTCTTACAGAGGCCTCTCCACCTAATTATAACTTTTCTTATTCTACGAGGAGTAGCCAGAGGGGAGGCAGAACTGCTTTTATTAGTTCATCAACTCTTTCCGCCAAACCTGTTTTATTTAATAATTTTACCACGTTTGAATACACTGCCTCTGTTTTTAGCACTCCTCAGATTTTATGTGTCACAGTTTATAGGCCTCCGAAAAGGAATGCACTTTTTATTCCAGAATTTTCAGAGTTTTTATCAATTTTACACAACTCTTATGAGAGGATAATTTTAGCTGGTGATTTTAATCTACATATAGATAACCTTTTAGATCCTTTATCAACAGATTTTTTAAATATTTTAAATTATATGGATTTTAGCCAACATGTCATGCAGCCAACTCACAACAGAGGACACACTCTGGACTTGGTCATCACATATGGTCTGTCCACCAGTGTGTCCTCTGTTGTTGACTTGGCTGTCTCTGACCACTACTGTGTTTTTTAATATCACCAGTTTTATCCAATCAGAGACCTCTGTGAGAACTGTCAGGAAGCGTCATCTAACACCTGAAGTGGCTGCAGGTTTTCTTGAAGTTTTTAAAAAGTTCCCTCCTGTACCTTTACCTGCCCCCTGTGATTTTATTGTGAGTGATTTTAACAGTAGGCTTAAATCTGCTCTCAACCTGCTGGCTCCAATTAAAGTTATAAACCCTCATTCAAAACGTACAGTACCGTGGAGAAATGCAGCTATTAGAAAATTAAAGAGGAGCTGCAGGGTGGCAGAAAGGAAATGAAGGAAAAATAAAATCACAATAAATCATCAGATATACATAGAATATCTCAGACTATATAATAACGCTTTAAGAAATTCCAGAAATACATACTTTTCCAGAATCATCTCAGAACATAAAAATAATCCCAAAATTCTGTTTTCCACCATTGACAACATTTTACATCATAATTCTAATACTTTACAGAAAACCCCCTCAAACAGTCTCTGTGAGGAGTTTGCAGACCACTTCAGAGGGAAGGTAGACACCATCAGATGTAATATTTTATCCTCTCAAACAAACATGGTTTTAGACAAAACTGAGTGTCTGCCTTCACCAGAGGAAACACTGGACAGTTTTGTCCTGGTAGAAGCTGGGACCCTTGATAAAGTTTTCTCCTCAGTGAGGCCCACCACAAGCGCTTTGGACCCGATTCCCACCAGGTTTTTTAAGCAATTTTATGGTTCTTTTAAAGATGAGATTTTAAACTTTATGAATTGCTCCCTTCAGACGGGGGTTTTTCCTGCTGCCTTTAAAGCGGCTGTAGTGAGGCCCCTGCTGAAGAAGAGCAATTTAGATTTTAATGATTTAAACAACTACCGACCAGTATCTAACTTACCATTTTTAAGCAAAGTTTTAGAAAAACTTGTTTTAATTCAACTTAATGATTTTATTAACGCTCATAATGTCCTAGAGAAATTTCAGTCTGGTTTTAGGATGAACCACAGCACAGAGACGGCGCTTTTAAAGATTTTAAATGATTTTAGATTAAACTATGATGCTAAAAAGGTGACAGTGTTGGTTCTTCTGGATCTAAGCACTGCCTTTGATACAGTAGACCACACTATTCTTTTAACTCGTTTAAAACAGATCGGCCTCTCTGGTGCTGTTCACAACTGGTTCACATCCTACCTCACAGACAGGACTTTTACGGTAAGTTTAGATACCTGTTCCTCTAAGGTCCATAAGATCACTTGTGGTGTTCCCCAGGGTTCAGTTTTAGGCCCAGTGCTTTTTAACCTGTATATGCTCCCTCTTGGCAGTGTTGTCAGGCGACATGGAGTTAGCTTTCACAGTTATGCTGATGATACACAGTTGTACATCTCCATGTCTCCTGATGACACACGGCCAATGGATGCACTTTTTAACTGCATTTTAGACATTAAATCCTGGATGGCTGAAAACTTTCTCCAGCTCAACCAGGACAAAACTGAGGTTTTAGTTATCGGTCCTGAGGCTCAGAGAGAAAAGCTTTTACCAAAACTACAATCATTGTCTTTTAATTCTTCTTTCCAAGTGAAGAACCTGGGTGTGATTTTTGACTCTGAGCTGACTTTTATCCCTCACATTAAAAACATCACCAAAATAGGTTTTTATCACCTAAAGAACATCGCCAGAGTCCGCCCCATTCTCTCTCGGGCCAATACGGAGACGCTAATGCATGCTTTTATCACCAGTAGAATTGATTATTGTAATGCCCTGCTTTCTGGTCTTCCCAAAAAGACTACCTCAAGTTTACAGCTTTTACAGAATTCAGCAGCTCGTGTCCTGATGAAGACTAGGAGGGGGGAGCACATTACACCGGTCTTAGAATCACTGCATTGGCTCCCCGTATGTTTTAGGATCGATTTTAAGGTTCTTTTAATGGTTTTTAAGTGTCTTAATGGTCTTGGGCCTTCGTATCTGTCAGAAATGCTTTTACCGTATGAACCCTCGCGGTCTCTGCGCTCCTCTGGCAGCCGTCTCCTTATCATCCCCAAAGTCAGGACACAGACTCATGGGGAGGCGTCTTTCCATTATTATGGCCCTCACCTCTGGAACAGGCTGCCAGAGGACCTCAGGGCCACAGAGAACATTCATGTTTTTAAGAGCAGACTCAAGAGTCACCCTTTTAGCTTAGCCTTTAACTAATTATTATTTATTAATATATTTTTAATCGCTCAGCATGTTTTACCTGATTTAATTTTTAGTTCAGCTTTTAACTGTTTATTTATTAATCTGCTTTGCATTTTTATTATTTGTTTTACACTTATTGTTTTATACTTTATATACTTTATATTTTATTAACTTTATATTTTAATGTATTTTAATCTTTCTTGCCAGTGTTTCCTCTCTGGGGAGCCCCCTGCATCGGGGGCGGTGGTCGGCTGTGGCTGCCTGGGTGCCCCCAAGGTAGCGCTTGGGTGGAGGTGGGGGTACCAGCCCTCCCTCCTCTTGGCGCCCTGGGTCGGAGCCTTGGCTGCTGCTGTTGATCTGCTGCTGCTGATGCAGATGGCTCCCATGATGGCATTTCCTGGCTCATCTGTACTCAGCCCACTTTTTGTAGCTTCTAAGTGTGTGTGTGAGTGAGTATGGCTGATGGGTTGGGTTGGGAGGGGGTTGTATTTGCACTGATGATTTTATTTTTGAAGGGGGGGGGGGGTTATTTTAAATCTGTAAAGCACTTTGAGTAACTTTCTTTGTTTGAAAAGCGCTTTATAAATAAAGTTTGATTTGATTTTGATTAAATAATCTTTCTCCTGCTTCTCCTGTGTGTGTGTGTGTGTGCGTGTGTGTGTGTGTGTGTGTGTTTGTCTGTGTGTGGGTGTTGTATGTACAAGTATTGCTAAGCTTGTTAAGTCTCATTCTTGACAAGTTACCAGCACTGTTTGGACATTTATAGCTTTGATGACATTTTGTCAGGCCCTCACTACCTGCATGTTTAAATGGGACTAAGCTCTGCTAGTGGTGTGGCAGAGTTATGGTGTAAGTTTATTTTTGTAAGGTTCGGGTTAGGTATATACCACTCAGGGCAAGTGAAAGTGTCCGGGTTAGGCAAAATTTCATCAATGAAGGTCAATACAAAGTTCACACAAGTATAGTGAGACCATACATGTGTGAGTAGTTGAGATTTTTTGGAGTTCAATATGAGCACAAGGAAAGAAACACAGGAAGCAGCATTTACAAGAGAACTATCAGTGTGTTTAAATGACAAACGGTGTCTTTTTATTTTTTCCTTTCTTCCTTTAATTCTGTCTCAGTCTCTTGTTTGTATAAGCTATTATGAAAGAAGTACGAGTCCCATCCCCTCTCATTGCTTTAACTCAATTGGTGTGATTAAAATCCCTTAGATTACCTAGCCTTTATCTGGCAGGTCTGCATCACCGCTCAGTTGCCCAAGCTGCAGGGTAACTGCATTAGATAGAAATGTATGAATTATTAATTTTAAAAACATAAAGGAGTGTAATTGTCTGTCCATAGCCCTTAGCAGTGGACTGATGTGAAAATTAGCTTCAGCCTGAGTCACAGAGATAATGATTAAAATGATGATGAGGAAAGTGAGGGACCATGGGATACAAAAGAAGATGTAAAAAAAGAATACAAAAGGGAAAACAGGTTCGAAGAGGCAGAAGGGGAAAAGAGCACTGGGGAGCGTGCCATTCTATAAAGGCTTGAACATTCATCTCACAGTGTGTCCACCTGCAAAATCATTCATAAAGATGTGTGCACATGTATCCAAATTAGGCTGTTAGTCTCTTATGTGTAGAATAAATATGAGACGAGAACCCCCCCCACCACTTTCATTTACATCCAAGTACAAGGACATTTGCGTGTTGTCCGTGTATGTGAGTAGACGTGTGCTCCCAAAGAATTGTTGAATGTCCTATGGATGTGTGTTTCCTACCTCCTCTCCTGTTGAGCTTGGCATATCCAGGTGCATATCCACTGGAGAAGACAGATGAGCTGGTGAAGGCTGTGTGAGGCAGCGGAGAGGCAAGAGCTTCATCACACTTCTCTGTGGGGAGCGAATGATTGTGAAGAGAGAGAAAGATGAATAGGGGACAAAACAGGACAGGAAGTGGGAAAAGCCAGAGGACAGGTAATTGCGGGATAGGAAATGCAGGGGAGGTGGGAGAAGCAGAGAAAGCGAGAAATCATTAGTGAACTAAACAAAGATACTGTGTTAATGCTGAAAGCACATACCTTACATGCTGAAAATTAAAGCCATCATGTTGTTTACAACTGACAGAGATGAAACATATCAAATTTTGCAAAAAATTAAATCCATTGGCAGCCTGGGGTTAAGTGCATTGCCCAAGTGCACATTAACATGCGGCATACAGAAGCTGGAATTGAACCGAACACCCTCCAATTAAAAGCCAACTACTCTACCTTGCAAGGCACAGTCACCACACAGTTTCATAGTTTCAAATTTGGCACAAAAATGGCTTTGCGGTGGTACTCAAAACCAGCTCACATGAAACACCAAATGTAAGAAATACACATGGGAAAAAAACTAACACGAAGAAAAACATATATTTTTTCCTATATATACACAGTCAGCAGTCACACTGCCAGTCCTCTTTTTAAAGCTGCATCTCTGACTGTGATTATGTGTTATAGCACAGCAAAACTACCCAGTTCATTTTGCACATATTCTGGCATTGAATGATTTGCACATTAAGTATACATAGCTCATCATTTAATTGGATTTACTGGTTTAATCTTTGGTCAGTTAAACTACAAACTTCTAAAATGACTCTTGTCAGGCAGAATTTGTTGTTTTCTATTTACTTTTCTGTTAAATACAATTTCCCAAAACACAATAAATAGACAGAGCACAATTTCCCTTAGGGGTTAATATAGGTTGATTCAATTCAGTTCAGTTCAATTCAATTTAATTTGATTGGATTTAAGTTAATTCAATTATCTTTCCTCCATCTCTGTTGGGCAGCTTCTGTCACAGTTCTCAACAATCACCTTGTAATAACTAATCTAAAGACATTTGCTGCTGTCCATTTAAAGCATCTATACACTACTGCTATGTATTTTCTGATCATTTTTAGTAGGCTTTTTTCTTTTTTGCAGTGGGCAATCTAGCAATCATTTTGATACGATATTCTGCCTAAGTAGAGCGAGGAATTGCTGTAAAAATACATATAGACCTACAGTGAGACATTTCATGAGCTTTCTCCTTATGAATGTGTTGCACTTTACTCCCTGTCGTTGGTTCTCGTCCTAGCTTTTCAGAAACATTGGTCTATTCATTCCCTCAAGTCTGTAGCTCTGACATTTCTGCTTCCTTTCCTCCTCATTAGTTTACAACTGTGTTGTTTGTTTTACATGCACACACTTTATCCACTAACTCTATATTTTACTCCACCTCTCTGGATTTCCCTTTTTTTAAGACTTTGTTGCTCTAGTTTAAAATCCTTAAAATTCTCAAAGTTATATTTATCCTAAACCTAAATTAAAATAAATTAATTAATTTAAAAAAAGTGAAGCTTAAAAGGTAGGTCTTGAGCATCTTTTTGAAAACATCAATATTCTCTGCGGCCCTGAGGTTCTCTGATAGGCTTTTCCACAGGTGAGGACCATAGTTTCGGAACTAGGCCTTGCCATATGTTTCTTTTCTTAACCTTGGTACAGCTAAGGTGCTGGTACCAGAGGATCTTAAGGTCCGCGAGGGCTCATACTTAGAAAACAGGTTGGCTAAATAAGAAGGCCCAAGACCATTAAGACATTTGTAAATGACTAAAAGAACCATAAAATAAATCCTGAAGGGGACAGGGAGCCAGTGCAATGGTTTTAAAACTGGATTAATGTGTTCCCGCCCTCTGGTTCTTGTCAGTACCGGCGAGTTCTGAAGAAGCTGAAGATTAGCGATTGATTTTTTTTGAAGACCAGAGAGCTGGGTATTGCAGTAATTTAATCTACTGGAAATTAAACCATGCATCAGCACCTATGTGCTAGCAAGAGAGAGAAATGGGAGGAGTCTGGCTATGACCAAAATACTGATTTTGTTGTTTAATTGTGGAATAAAATAAAGCTTAGAGACAAAGACTCCAAGATTTCTCACACATTGAGATTGTTAGAAACTCTGCAGTTTTGGTAAAATGATCCCTGTCTTGTTTTTGGGACCGATTAATCTTACATCATAAATGATACATCAAATGCATCCTTTTACAGAAAAGCCTCAGAGCTGAGACTGTGGCCTATATACCAGCTTGTTTTCAGCACTGATTAGATCATATAGAGATTGTTAATAAGACTCAAGCCCCAGATCTCCTAACAGACTCGAGCTTCATCTTTTGGGAGGCTGTCTGCGAAAAGTGAGTTCCAAAAAACCCCCCAAAAAGCTTCACACAACTGCAGAATTAAAGCCCAAACAACACAGGAGGCATTGTTGTGTACATGCCAGGCCTGTAGGAGGCAGTGAAACTTTAAAAACTTTCTGATCCAGAGGTGTGTGTCTTAATCTCTTGCTACACTAAATAATCTGAAGAAGTACAGCAGTCCACTCAGAACACTGAGGTTCACCATTGTTGTTGTGGTTTATGTAGGGGAAAACCGTGCCTGAATACAAAATGTGAAGTGACTGACGTCATTGTTTCAAGTGTTTTTAATTTGCAGCTACACAAATATTATTTGTGTTGCATCACTAAAACATTTCACCCTGGAGCCCTTGTAAAAACATGGTTTTTGTTCAGCCAAAATGCTTTTACTTGTAAATTAGATGGAAAAACATAACACATTTTTCTTTTACTGTCCTGTATTGTTGCCTAAAGCCTAGTTTATGCTTCTCAGTTTTGATGGAGACGGATTGACGCAACACTGTTATCCGTCAACAGGAGGGCTCTCCGTCACCTACGCAAGAACGCATGGAGTAGAGGCCCACCACTGTCTGTCTCCATCAACAGAGAGCGTATGCATCTGATTGGTCAGTTTCAGTAACAGCCAGAGATCGCTTCACCAGAACGGGGCTCTATAGTCGCTGTAATCAGTAGTTAATGCAGCGTTTGGCCACCACATGCTTTATATTGAGAGGATAATTGATCTAAACTGTTCTTTTGCTGATTTTGAACACAAAGAAGTGTAGAAAAACAACAAAAAAGGCTGTTGTGCTTTGTTTCCATGCGTTTCTAGAGTATTCAATGAGCTACACCTCTAGTAAAAAGATGTACAACTTAATCAAAACTTACTTTCTGTCGTTCATTGCTCCTTGAGGAATAAATATGTTCAAGCCTAGACAAAAAATGAAACGGCACTGTGATAGTAGGCAGAGACGCCATGAAAAGTTAGCACTCCCTGTTGACCGAAAAAAGCGGAGTACTATAAACGAAAAACGTCTGCGTCAATACGTCTGCGTCAATACGCCTGCATCTGAGTTCAAATTTGTGGTCGGAGAAGCATAAACTAGGCTTAAACAGGACCTTAGGTAGGAATTGGGTCACCATCTCTACATCATGGCCCCTGCACTGAAGCAAGACTTTAAAGCCCGGAGCATTATTATTTTCAAATATCCCAAAAATTAATTCAATAACATTTTAATAACAATTAATTGTTATAAGACCAGAAGATAACAGTGAAAAAATAAATGTCTGTTGGAACAGTTTTTACAATGGCAGAAACATCTCAAATATCAAATTTATTGTAAAATACAAAAACGTTTAATGACACCTTTTTGTGGCTTACTAGTTATGTCAATTTCAGTATTTCTTTAATATGCAGCTTTCACTAAATAAAAATATATATTTTTTGCCATGTATGAAGGCAGACCTACATGAGAGAACAAAGGGTATATAGTATCTGTACTTAAAAAGAATCCAGAATTTCTTACTTTATATCCATAAATCATAATAAATATGTAATTACTCATAAAGTCCCATTTTCAATACAAGATGTTGTATTATAGTTACATCTGTGCACTTTTCAAAATACACTAAATTTTCTGCTAAATAAATGAAGAAAAGTTTTAAAAGAAAAATAAATAGTTCATAGTTACTTTTTACTTTGAACAAGCCAGACATGAAACAGCAAATGCTGTTTTATTTATCACTTTTGGATAAGTACTGCATAGTCTTTTGCACAGGTAAATATATATGTGTCAGACAGGGCAGCTTCGCTGTTTTACTTATAACTAATTAATCCTTCAGAAAGATGGTAACTGTATGTATTAATTATTCACTGATATACCCAGTGGAACAGCTGCTTCCCACATACTGAAGCAGTTAAAGACACATGAGAATAGATTTTGAAATTACACAAAATCCGCAACTGCAGAAAATGACATTACTATGTAAATGCTACATTTTCATATGCAAATGCCTCGAAAGATTGCTTTCTTGATTCATAATAAGGAGTCTAAGTGAGTAAAAATGAATTCATTTGAGAACGATTATTTATTTATAAAACACTAATGAGTTAAGCTTATATGACCAGATAAGACTAAAGTAAGAGATCAAAGCCTTTAGAATCTGAGAGTTTAAAGTGCAAAGTAAGGTTCTGTGTGCTCAGGTATTAGGGCAAGCAAATTATGATATCCAATGGCAAATGTCAGCCTATTTCCAGGTGATGGCAAGTCAGTTTCATATATGATAGAAATATATGAGAGGTGAGAAAGATAGGGACAAATGAGAAGAAGAAAAGAGACAAGTAAAGGAAAAAATAAGAAGAAAGAAGATGAAAACTAAGGAATCTGACTGATCACTAGACTGACCTTAGTGTCATTCCAGGAAGAGCTAAGTAAATACAATATTTCTTAGCTTTCACTTAAATGGCCTATATCATGTAAAATCAAGTTTTTGGCGTTTTCAACCATCTGCAATTATCTCATAAAAAAACATGCCAGAGTGGTTTTCGGCTTAATTCACCCATGTCTGAGTATTCCTCCTGAACCTTGCTCTCTGTGCAGCTGCACCACACTCTACTGAAAAACAACCGAGTGTTCACATTGTGATGTATTTTACGTCACTATGTGAAAACAAGGAAGTGCTAGAGGTATCAGCACCGCCCCTGCAGAGAGGGTAGCCGACCTCTGGTAGAGCTGCAAACACAGCCTCCCTCTTCTCAAAGCTAATAGCTGCTCCTATTTTAGCAGCTGAATCCACTATTTTTGATGGAATTCTACTTTCTAAAATGTCTCTGTAAAAATGCCCGTTTGGCTGCGTGTATTACAGGACTTTATTTTACATCCCTAAAGAACAGCATCTTATAACAGCACTGTGTGGTTAATTAATTGATCTGTAGCATCTCAAAATGTTCAATAAAAGAGTTCAAAAAACACCCACAACTTTTTATATACTGGGCTGGAAAGATTGCTTGCTGGAGTCAGCTATGTTGGTTTGGGCTCTGTCTAAAGCCTGAATGGGCTCCGTCTATAGCCTGGTAGATTTAGCAGCTGAAATAAGCTTTATTGACTCTGTTTTTTTTACAAAAAAATAAATAAATAAACCAAATGTCCAAGACCTTAATAAAGTAGTTTCATTGTGGCACTTTGTGTGCACTTCAAATTCACAGTCAGACTCTTGTTTGAGATAAGGCTCGAAACAAAGTAAAACGACTCGTTTTACTTCGTGGTCATACATTAACTACAGGATACAAGTTAAGTATCAAGACAAATTAATTCTACATGACACCAATGGTAACATTATATATATATATATATAATGGGTGGATAAAATAAAGCAGGTAGTGGGCGCAGTCTTAGGCTTATAGTTAATGAGTCCAACAGCAGAGGGGAAGAAACCGTTCTTTTACTGAGAGGTTCTGGTCTGAATGAACTGGAGCCTCCTGCCTGAGGCGAGCAGGTCAAACAGTCTGTGTCCAGAGTGAGAAGGGTCAGCTGTGATCAATCCTGCACGCCCCAGTGTCCTGGAGGTTTACTGGTCCTATAGAGATGGAAGTCTGCAGCCAATCACCTTCTCAGCAGAGTGCTCAACACTCTCCAGTCTCTGTTTGTCCCTGATGGTGGTGATGAGGATGGATTTAATTATTGCAGTGTAGCACTGCATCATTGTATGTGTTGGGAGTACATCCTCTGCTTGGCCTTCTATATGACAGAGGTAATGGTTGACTACCACTTTGTGGTCCTTGGTGATGATGGGGGAGTGGGGGTATGGATGGTGATGGTGGTGGGGGGGGTGGGGGTAGTTGCAGGCTGTGTGCTTCATAAAGTCCTCCATCATCTCCACTTTCTTCTGGGCGCTGCACAAGGACACCAGCCATATGCATACTTAATTAATTTTACAGATAGTTAGTTGGAGGTGCAGCAGTTGGTGTAAAGGGAGAAGAGCAGAGGAGAAAGAACACAGCCCTGAGGGGTACTGGTACTGATGGTCCAGAAGTCCGAGACATTCTTCCCCAAGCTCACATGCTGCTTACTGTCAATCAGGAAGTCAGTGGTCCACCTGCAGATGGGATTCCTTCAAGGAGGTCTGGATGGATGGTATTAAAGGCAGAGCTGAAGTCTTATTAAAATAATTTGAGTATGATATTTTAGTCTTTTTTTAAAAATGTCACATCTCCTTTAATCTGTCTAAGCCACTAGGCATAGGCCTGCAATGATTGGTCTTGAGTCTAAAGATTAGATTTTTAGGCTTTGGTAACAGACATCCTATCCCCAACAAGGTAAAATACTTTGAACAATCTTTTAACAAATATATCTGTATGATCTGAATATAGTTTACCCGTACCCTAAAAAATATCTGGGGCCAAAAACAGAAACTAAGAGTGGTTTAAGTGACCATTATCTAATTAGCAAGAAACCTATTTGACCTCTTGTGTTGTGCATCTGGAACTGTGAGATAGCAGCTTCTGAGAGTTTTTCTTATTGTTACCTGCATAGTAAGTCTAAACAAAGCAACCAATAAATAAACAGATGTCCAGATATAGTCTCTTACAGAAAATGAGAGCATATTAATTTGATTAAAAAGGCTATGCTACTAGATATAGACATCTATGCTGAATATTTGTTCTTAACAGTGTGTTTATGAGGTATGTCAATTGCTAATCATAAACTGCAAGCCATAATTTTGTCAAGATAGAAAACTGTAGTTGTACTTTTAGTTACTGCATCAACTTAAAATTTGCTATATTGCAATGCACCTTAAAGCCAACATTTCATACTTAGAGAAAATATGTACCTGAATTTGTTAGTAATTCTTTTGAATTAGTCATTGATTAAAGAAATATAAATTTCTAGGTAAATAAAGCTGTGTATTGAAGTTCAAATTAAATGCAATGCCAAAAAGCTTCAGCATAACAGCTATTTTTCCTTTAGTTGGTGACATTGAAGCTTAGAAGTCTCCACTGTCTATAAACAGTGGGGGAACAGTGAGGGATAACCTGATAAGAGAAGTCTGAAGCTAATTTCTTAAATCAAAAGGAACAGCAAAAAAGTTACCAATTTCTCAGCTACCAAGGGCAACATCCACTTCAAAAACAAAAACTAAGAAAAGTCCTGCGACCAAACTTCTGGAAAAACACATTGGTGATGCTTTTCGGTGCCTTCAGATTTCAAAACGCTTCAAGAGCGGCACATCTTTGGCTACATTTCTCCTGAACAGGTAAGGCAGTCATATCTATTTCGTAAAGCTAATAAGTACAATGTTTTATAAAAATAAAAAATAAATCACACAATAAGTGCGTTTCTACTGTCACGCTAGGGCTTTATTTTAGAGTTATATATGTGTTTCTCCACTGCATATGCATGCCCGGCCCGGCTGTTTTCTGGGCCCTTTCAGGAATCAATCCCCGCCATTTCAACCGAGTTCATGAATCGTGATCTGCACTCCTGGTAGAGAGATGGTCATGAGCTGTGGTTCTAATTCAGAGTGAAATCAACAGATGTCTCCAAAACTGGCTTTGTAAAAACCTCAATAGGATGCCACAGTGGATTTGCATGCACAATTGCTGAAGGGGAGCTGGAGGTGAGGGGGGAGTGGTTTGGGAGGAGCCTTGGAATAATGAAAAAATAAAAAACTCTCCCCAAAAAGCTCCGGAATGCTGCTTTAAAGATAACTCTTTCAGTAAGAGGATAAAGATGATATTTTCAAAATTGTGGTTTTTATACCATGACTAGGAAATATCTCTTTAGTCAAGTTTTTGTTAAAAAATGTTAAGACTTTTAATGTAAATTTTCCATGCCTGCATAGTTATGGTAACTAAATAATTTATCATATGTCATAGATAAGCTGCTATGGTAACAATCTCCCTAAAAGGAAGAGCAGAACTGTAAAAAATGTCAAGAAAAATAAGTACAGGTGACATTTCAGACAGAGGATAGTTTGTGAAAAAATACAAAGTTGACAATGAAAATCCCACTTAGAACACACTATGGAACTCTCTAAAAGGTGTTTGTTAAAGTTCATGCATTTGTAAAACATATTTGTATGCTGATTCTTGTTGTTAAGCATCAACACATACAATTGCAAGTTTGAATATTAAAGAATTGTATTTATTGACATCATCAATCATTTATTTACAGCATCAACCTCTTACCCTCATGCTCAACTATGTAGTGGCTCAATAGCAAATACAATTAATAACATCTTCTTTTCCAGTGATTTATGTACTGTAAGTTATGCTCCAAATCAATTCAGATCATGACAGTTTCATGACATGTTATAAGGTTTTGAAAACATCATTGCAGCATGTGATTATATTTAACAAACATAAATAAAAGTTAAAAGTACTAAAAGTTCAGGCTAGTAATAGCCAGACTTATCAATTGCTGTGCAGATCAGAAGGTTCTGCTGCCCTTTTTTTTAAATCACTGTCAGTCAGATGCAGTCTATGGTAAAGTAACTGGCACATTTATCACATCTCTTAGCGTACAAGCCTCACCTATATATCAAATTTGAATTCAACCTCTTTTGTGTAACTTTTATTTATACAGACTTGTGTGTTTGCTATGAGCTGAATTTAGCAGTGAAAAAAGTATTTGGCCTAATCTCAAATGAAAGTGAATGGTGTAATTTTTATTTATTCACATACAAACTGAAATAGTGGATCTAAAATGTATTTTTGTAATAGACGTGAGTAAATGTGTTTGCGTCATCTGATGTATTTTGCCTGGAGCTAAAAAGAAGCCTAATTGGTATTGTCTTAAAATATTTTCCTATTTCCCCATTCCTTTCTATATTTTTTTCTACCTTAAGGAAGTGACTGCTAAGAGGTTGTTAGCAATTTGTACTTCTTTACATATAATTTTTACTTTTTTATTTTTTTTTATCAATGCTGTTATATTCATGCTTTGTTTGATTTCCTTTGTGCCCTTTCAACCTTCCCTACCTTTCAATTTTCCAGTTGCTAATCACCCCACCTCTAGGCATATTAATGTATTGTGAATGAGAACTGAAAGTGTTTTGGCAAAATTTTATGTTTTGCAACATCACTACAGAATTTTGTCAATAAATCTAAATTTGAGCTAAAGCTAAACGAGGCAACGTACAGTATAAGCTGTTTTGAATGGATATAAAACTCACACAGAGACTTGCACAAAAATTACTCTTACATTTAAACATTGTTATCTGTCAAAGCAAATGGAAACAAAATGCTAGAATCATGAAAAATCAATAGAGGTTTGCAAGATGTTGCTTTTAAAAATCACAAGTGCAAGGTAGTCATACTGTTTTTGTGCAGCCATACTTTTAAATATAAATATTATGATAAATATTATTTGTACACATATATCTAAAAAGCAGTGTAGCCATTAAAATAAATTGTGTTTTAGATGAAAACATGTCTATTAACAAAACTTTCATCAGTACAAGCCACTTTTCCTCAGTATAACAGCTGACGATGTATTTTTGTTCTTAAAAAACAAAACAAACAAACAAACAAAAAAATCATGGCAATTTGACCATACAATTTAGGTCAGGAAAAAACATTCCACTTTGTTTTTGTGTTGCAACAACAATATTGACTCATGCCCAAGGCGGGGTCACTCAAACCACAGAACACCACTCATGGTTCCCACTCAGAGGAGTGTGCCTTTTTTTCAAGTTGTTTACTTGTTTTCAGTTAACCTTAATAGTCTAGAGCATATATTTAAATCAGTGTCACATGTTGCAGAAGGCTCCAAAAACTCAATAAAGTGTACTTACACTGTAAAAAGAGTTGAGTTTAATAAAAAAAAAGTCAACACATTTCAGTAGCTTTTCACTAGCTTTGACTGTATCACTCACTGTCAAGTTGAAATTACTAAAAAAAGCAAAGTGAAATGGGTTGACTTGTTTTTTTAAGTAAACACAATTTTTTTTTTAACAGTTTAGGCTATCTACATCATAAAATAATTAAAAAAATGCTCCGAATGGCTTAATCTGATCAACTGAATTTATTTGAAAATCAGAGTGTGATATTTACATAGCAGCATATTAGAGTATGATCCGAATTAGAATAATGCAGTAATACATCTGAGCAGCGGTGTCGCCAGCAGATTTTGCCGGGACTTCAGCCCTGAATGAGTTCACTCTAACCTCGGTTGTTTTAAGGCTGGTGTTTCACTCATCAGCCACACGTTCACTGTCCCCTCGAGCACACACAGTGGGGACCTGTGCTCTTATCTGATCAACGCTGCTGCACCGATTTGACAGGGTGTCAGGTTAGTCAGTTATGGCAAGCAGGTATCAAAAATAAGGCATACATTAACATTTATTAACTTTATTAACATACTCTAAGGAGTGGGTTAGAACCTTGCCATACTACAGGTTGCCACAGTCAGTATGACACTACTGTGGGCGCACAGCTCCTTGCCTGCCCTACAAAAGTTGCATTGTACAAATGGATGCTCAAAAAACTGAATAATGCCAAACATAGCAAATGATAAGTAATCTTTCTAAGACTAACAGAAACCAATGGATCATAGAAAAATGTAGAAAAAAAACAAACAGTTGCAACTCTTTAGGTTTTTCAATGAAATGATTTACAAAGCAATCGCTGGCTTATGCATCATTTCATATAGCCTACCTGTTGGTAGCAAACTAGTTATCCTTAGTAAGTACCTTAGTAAGTAGTAGTAAGAATTTGAACAAAAAAGCTATAATGTAGGCACCTTACTATGTATACAATAGCATAAAATATTTCTATTTTCTGATAAAAAATATTACATCTTTTCTGGGCTAAGCAAATGTAGTTCTTAAAGGCTGGGAACACCCCTGCCCTTGAGCACTCCCCTTTTATCATCCTTTCTTTTTCTATGGGAGTTTCAATTTTCCAGTGATTTTTTTCAGACCTAGGAATTTGTGAACCTTTCGTGTTTTAAAATTTAACCAGTCTGGACACAGCAACAACCCTTTTGGTCTTATGAATAGGTTGATCAATTATTAATCAGGGTAATTAAACAGGTTCTTACAATGAATCATTTTATAGGTCATTGGTAATCAGTGGGTCCTCAAGCTAGTTTATGGGAGGGCTGTGGTGACAGGATGGCCTCCTGGCGGGACTCCACAGGTGTTTTTGATGTTTTTCTTTTGAAGAGGCAAGCATGGAGGTTGTGCTCATGAATATTTGCATTCAATTTTTGCAAACTATGAGAAAGACTGGTTTCCCTGCATAGACTCGAAAATAAACATCAATTAAATATTGTTCCTTGCACATTATAAAATTGTGACAGTTCTGACAAATAAGGATTTTTGAAGATGTAATGAGGGTGTGTAAAAACATACTGGGGTATAGGATTTTTTTATTTTCAATCAATGAAAATTACTTCTGAGTCAAACAGTGAATGTACAGTACGTACGTTGGTATGTTGTACATACGAACATTGGTATTGTTACGTCCTGCCCCTCAGATGGAATCTAGGAGAAGGGGGGAGGAAGTAACACTAAAGTTAATTTGTGGTTAAATGAAAAGGCAGTTAAGTTTTAGCTAAAAATAATAATTTATTTACAAAAACAAATAAAATATGCTGTGGCTAGATCCTCCTTGATAGAAAGAGAAAAGTGAAATAAAGCCAAACTCCAGTCCAGAATAACTGGAGTACCCTCTCTCCAAATATATAGGGAGCTAGAAAGAAAAATTACCCTCAACAGGGGAAAAATGGCCAAGCCAAACAAAGTAACAACTAATTCAAAACAACCTTCTTTAACAAGTAAGACAAAGCCAAAAGAAAAGCACCGGCCTTTACTAAGGAGTGTCAAAAATGAATAGGCAAACTCCTACACAAAGGAGTCTACCATTCATCTTCCTTCACTGATGAATAGACAACCTGAGCAGCAGCTAGAAGTTATTTGGTTCAGACCAGTCCTCCCAAAAATCTGCACACAAGCAGCAAGACCACAGTCTGAGCAAGATCTGAGAAAGTGAGCAGGTTTGCCACACCTCATATACCATGCCTCAGGCTGATTGGCTAAATTGGGCACAGATGCACCTGCCTGCACTGCTAGGCAGAGTGAGGGAGTGAAACAAACAGCAAATCCACAGAGCTGCACGTAACAGTATGTACATACATTGGGGCAAAAAATTATTTAGCAGGCACCGATTTTAAGTGGGAACAATTGCACAAAGATATGAGAGTTCTGTAATTTTCATCATAGTTGCACTTCAACTGTGAGAGACATAATGGAAAAATAGGTATTCGCATGGTTTGATTTTTAGAGGTTATTTTTATAATGTTACAGAAAATCAGTATTTAGCACCTCCAAACAAAGACGTGTTACTTCTTTAAGCTGCTCTTCTATCCTCCACTCTACCTGAATTAATGGCCCCGGTTTGAACTCATTATCTGTTTAAAAGACAACTCTCTATACCTTCAAATAATCAGACTCCAACCTTCACCACAACCAAGACCAGAGAGTTGACCGAGGACACCAGGGACAAGATTGGACACCTGCACAAGACTGGAATCAGTCTATCTACAATAGGTGAGCAGGTTGGTGAGACGAGCCATTTATAGAAGATTGAATAAATACAAGATCACTGACAATCTCTCTCACCCTGGGCACATGAGCTTGAGAACAGTGAGGAAACAACCCATATCTACATGGGGGGAACTGGTCAATGACATGTTTAACCAGTACATGTCTATGCCCGCCTAGATTTTTACCAGAGACCATATGGAAGATCAAGGGGAGGATTAAGAGAATATCACGAGGTTAGATGAGAACCAAACACAACTCTTTGGTATAAATGCCAATCCCAATATTTTGAGGGGGAAACATGATGAATTGCTTCCCAAAAACACCATACCCACTGTGAAGTATGGGGATGGAAACATTATGCATATCTACAAAGGGATCGGGAGGACTCATCCTCATTAAGGAAATGTCGAATAGGGTCATGCATCTTGAGATTTTATACAAAAACCATCTGTGAGAGAATGAAAAAAAATGTGGCTGGATCTTCCAGCAATGATCCCAAAAACACCGGCCAGGCAACAAAGCTGTGGCTACTTAAAAAAGTACTTGAAGGTTTTGGAGTGGCCTAGACAAATATCAAGACCGAAATCCCATGGAAAATCAGTGGAGGGAGTTGGAAGTCTATGTTGCCCAGCGACAGCTGCGAAACATCGCAGGTCTAGAGAAAATCTGCGTGGAAGAGTGGATCAAAATACCAGCTAGAGAGTGTGCAAACCTGGCAAAGACCTACTGACATCTGTCATTGCCAACCAAGGTTACAATAGAAACTATTGAGGGGAACTTTTGTTATTGACTATATACTTATTTATTGCACGATAATACGAATAAATTATTTAAAAATCATGTAAGATGATTTCCTAGATTTTTTTTTACATTATATTAAATTACCAACCTGATGCAAATACATATTTTAATATTGACGGGGACTGACAGGAACAATTTCGACATCCAGCATATTTGTTCAAATGTAAATTAACACGGATTACTTTTTAAAATTATGCTCCTTTTATATTTTTTTATTATCTTTTGAATGATGTCTGTCCCATTTTTTGAGAAGTCAAAGAAGTCATTCTGCAAGGGTATGAATATTTTTGGATTTATCTGTAATGAACCAGTAGTAGTTTTGAAATGGGGTTACAAAATGTGCTTGTTTATCATGCAGATAGCACTTTTACACTCTATAAACAATTTTTTTGTGGTTTTCGTTTGCTCTTAGATTTCTGCATTAAGTATGCTTTAAAAATCTGTTTTAATAGTCAGAGTTTCGTTTCATAATCTAAATGCATGATGTATAAGATGTTAATGCTTTCATTACAAGAGAGGCCGATATGAGACATTAGTCAAGTCAAATACGTTTTCACAGAGTTAAGAAGCTAATGCGGACAAAAAAGCCATCATCAAGGGAACACTTTTTTCATTAGTACAACCATTGCTCAACAGGCTCTTTTCTAAACACATAACATGCCTAACTTTTGTTCTGAAAAAAAAAAAAAATCATCAAATTTATCACTCATGTTTTATTTAATGTAGTTTGGTGATTGAAGGTTTGACCAAAATAATAACACACGTAGATGATATATGATAAAGAAAATTTATCTTCCAAGAATTGTAATTTATTTTTTAAGAAAATAAGTGTTTCAGTGTGTATTATTATGTGCATTTTATGGGGTATAAGAAAAATTATACCTTAAAGGGATTTCATACTTTTCACTTTACATTCAGCTTAAATGCAATAACACATAAAATGAACAAATTAAACTGCACTTTTGAGACAGTGTTTGAGTGCTCCAGACATCAGAGGCTTAAAGAAATGTATTTTTCTGTATAATGATGTCGTACATTACTATACAACAAATCATCACCACCATTTCTGACTGTATGTATTTTCTTCATGCTAATACACGTAAAAAAACAAAAAAAAAGGCTGCAGTGACAATTGTTTCAACAAGTAAGGTTTTTTTTACAGTGTTTGTAACTGCTGAGCTATTAGAGATTTCCTTTTGTCTTTTTGTCCTTTTTATCACAAGGAAGTAATGCACAAATGCACATGCAAATCTTTTAAAAAGTCCAATATTGTCAAAAAAGAAATAGTCTATATTAATTCTAGCAATTTCATGCTAGAATTAATATTTTCTTTCTTAACAAACAGTTCTAAAGAGCTGTATTAATCATAAATGCCTGTACACATGAGGTTTGCATTATGTTTGTATTGAGGCCCCATGTAACTTGTATGTTTATAAACATGGTTTCTTTAATGTCTCATCCAAGTCTTGTTATTAAGCAGTTCTTCTGGATCCAAAAACCCCTTAAGCTCTTTTACTTTTCCCACTGTCTGTGTCTCTGTGTTAATTCTGGTAGACATAGTCTATCATGTGCAGAAAATGAAATAGATTATCAGTGTAATTTTAAAACTTACAACATGTAACTACATAACAAATAACAAGAGGTTGCATTATTACTATAAACTTTAAGTTCTTAGAATTGTATATGCAAATAGTCAGGTTGGAGGTATACATTTACATTAGTAGGCTGTTATAAATTGCCTGGAATTCTCAATACAAATTGTAAATAAATACTGAAGTTTTTCATCAACCCGTATTTGGTCACTGAATGGCAGACTTAAGCATCATCTTACATACATACTAATATACAGGTACTCACGTTACAAGCTCAGCCTCTTCCTTATCACCATGATGAAAAACTGCATCATGATATTCCATGTGTGAAATTGTCTCTGGTATATCATAAATATTGAAGGATAGATATAAAATCCAATGCAATCCATATTTCTGTTTTGCCTGCAATTGCATGTATATGTAAAATGCCAAGTGTTCCAAACATAGATTGGTTAAGGTAGAAGTTGTACAAAGGAGAACTTTAATTTTTAGTTTGAAAAATATGTAACAAACCACTAAAGGAATGCCTGAGCCCTCTTTTGAAGAGACATGCTTTAGGGTCTGTCTAATGAACTCTTATCCCCTCTTTGCCAAGCAGAGAATTCTCACTTCCTGAGAGATAACTAAATGTAACAATCTGAACCAACCACCTTCATTTTACAAGCATACCGGTTAAACCCAGGAAATAAAAGATAACTTGAAAAAAAGCATTGGCTTTGTCTTATTGTCTTGAGGATCTACAGCGCTCCTTTTTTGGAATCCTGCAGGAGTTTCCATCTCATAGGTATAGTTTTTCCTCCATGTTACTATTATCAATTTTACTATTTCCAAAATTGTACCTATACAATGCATTTATTGTTATGCCATCTACAACATCTACATTATCAACATACATTATTCAGTTAGATATTCATACAGCTACATTGGTCTTAAGCAAAACGAGCAAAAACTAACCTGTTTCTGTTCAAAGTAATCTATTATTTGTACACATCACACACACCCAGTTGTTCAGTGTATGGTACAGCTGTCACATCACTCAACAGTATGCCAGCAGTTCTCCCTATAGTAAAAATTATCACATCAATGTTCTTTTGCAATAGGGATTTTATATATTTTTTATTTCAGCCATACGCTTCCACAAATCTACTCTACAGACCACTATGAACTTACTACTCATTGTTGCTTTTTGTTATAAAATTCAGCTCTCCACTTAACTCAGTTTTAAGTAGAGAATAATACAAAAATGCATGCCTCATTTTCATTTCCCCAGTGTGAATTCCTCAAACCATGGGTCTGAATCACAGTAATCTTTGAACGGCCTGCTGGCGTGGTCTGGATGGGCTAGCTATTGTGTCTGTACAAGTTGAGGAAAAATTGCAAGAGCCTCACACTGCCCTCCTGTGTGCTCATAAAGATGATTTGATGCCAGTATGGCAACTGCAGCCCATAATATCACACCCATCACTGCCCTCCACCCCTTTATCAGTCTTAAACTCCACCATGCAGGGAAATGATACATTCTGACTTTCAGTAAAAGATGAGAGATGTGAAGAAGGGGGTCTTGAAAACAGAAAAAAACAACTTGTATGACATGTCTGTTGAATTAGCATCTAGATACACTTTTCCTGCAGTTCCCACATACTGTTAACTACTAGTGTCCAAAATGTTCAGTTTGTCCTAGAGTCAAAAACTGATGAGAGGCAACACACACAAAACACTGACAGGCCGGTTACAGCATGGAAACAGATTAGTATAGCACATACTTGGGACTTAAGACTAATTATTTGCATAACTATAAAAACGGAACTGCCTTGTATGCGACTAAAAGTGTTTTTCCATAACATGTTAGAATTCCTCCTACTCATGAGATTCTGTCTCTGTAACCACAGATATCCACTCAATGTCTTTTTGCTGATATCAAGTTTTAACAGGAAAAATATTCAACAAAGTTTGTCCAGTTGCTGTTTCGCCAGGCAACAATGGTCTTCTGGCCATACTTTGATGAGAAAAAGTTTAATGAAATACAAATATAGTGCAAAAAAAGTCTGACACCATAGGAGATTTGGTCATTTTTCTCAAATTGCTAACCTCTACCTTGGACAACACTAACCAAAATTCTCAAAGCTGCATGTGGTTCCACTCACACAGGTATCAATTTTCAACGTGTGAGGCTAGATCGATTTCTCTCCACAATCAATGATTTTGTTTACTCAAGGACACTTAAGCAGAATTTTGAAACAGCACAAGATGTTGGAGAGCTTTTCTAAAGCTTGCCCAAAATTTTAAGAAACACAGTAATCAGAAATCAGTGTGATCAGCCCATACTGTAAATGCGAAACCTAAAAATAAATCACCATTCCTAAATATGACTGAAAAACTAAAATTGTTGGTGTAAATAAAGGACAAAACCGGATGATGTTGCTCTTTATTAAAAAGGAAATAAAGCAGAGATCCATGGAACATTTGTTTTTAACTCATCAATTACATTTAGACGTGGCCCATTTAACCTATTCATCTTTTATCAGATTTATAGGGCAAATTAACTGTTTAACCTTTGCTGTATGTAAAGCTGACTGTTTTTTATTAATATTGGACAACCCTGAGCATTCTATTCATTGGATTATACTATGAGTTTTCCGGTCATAGGCTTCAACAGTTTTGCTGCAACACAGACAGCTACTATAGTGGAGGAACCACTGAGCTGTCTATTGAGATGCTGATTCAGGGTGGAAATACATGTGTGATATAAATTAATCATGCTGTCAAACGCATATAATTTGCTGGAGTAAAATGTTGCATTTTAATGGCCCCGGGACTACTGTCTTGTAAAGCGTCCAATAGCAAGATTTCTGACCAGGAGGTAAACACAGAGTTGTGTCAACGGGTGTGCACTATGCTGCTGGTAAGGATGGGATACAACTTCATGTCTACATATGCAAACTATCTCTTTAAGGCCATTCAGACTATATGAAGATATGGATTAGTGAAAAGGCAGTTAGATTTCTTATGCCCTTTATTTTTTTCCACACAGCTGCTGACCCAGGTTTGGATGGTATACATGTGAGGAGGGAAATGGATGTATGTGTGGTCTTCTATAAAACAACAATAACAAATACCACTAAGGTTGAGCTAAAAAATATGAATAAACGTAACATTTGGATATCAGCAGCCTGTGTTAAACAGCACAAAAATCAAACGTAATATAGTCTTAATAATCAAATGTCACAATTTGATAATATTAATACATTAATATTTAGTTCATAATCAATTGTCACAATTTCACCATTTTCCCATAAATAAACACTCAGGAGATTAGACTTTCCAATTCATAAGGTTACTATCTATGGTTCCGGTTAGGAATAAAGACAATACTCTTATTGTGAATGTCTATACTTCCGCTAATGAGTGAGCAACAATTTAAGTCTGAAATCATCACTTTAATTGAATAATTTGCATTTTTAAAGCATCTGTAAGCAGTATTGGGAATATTTGTTTCATTAAAGCGGACACTCTCTCAAACGGCTACATTGCCGCCAAAGTCACGCTTTCCATTGGGGGAAAGGGACAGAAACTAAAACAAAACTACAGAAAATCACAATGGATGATTTAAAAATAATTAATTTCCATTTTACTACATGACATAAGCATTTGATTGCATATTTACCAGTAAGAATTTAGGCTCCCACAGACCTTTTAGTTCTTCTTTAAGAAGCCCTCCTATTCTCCACTCATTACGTGTATTAACTGCACCTATTTGAACTCGTTACCCATATAAAAGACACCTGTCCACATACTTAAACAAACTCCAACCTCTCCACAATGGTCAAGACTTGACAGCTGTGCAAGGACATGAGGGATTGTAGACCTGCACAAGGCTGGGATGGACTACATCACTGATCATGAGGACAATGAGGAATGAGCGCAGAACTACACGGCAGGACCTGGTCAATGAACTAAATAGAGCTTTGACCACAGTCTCAAAGAAAACTATCAGTAACACACTCCGCCGTCATGGATTAAAATCCTGCAATGCACGCAAGGTCCCCCTGCTCAGGCCAGCGCATCTCAAGGCCCAACTGAAGTCTGCCAATGACCATCTGGATGATCCAGAGGAGGAATGGGAGAAGGTCATGTGGTCTGATGAGAAAAAAAGTGGAGTTTTTTTAGTCTAAACTTAACTCGCCAAGTTTAGAGAAAGAAGAAGAATGAGTACAACCCCAAGAATACCATCTCAACTGTAAAGCATGGAGGTGGAAACATAATCCTTTGAGGATGCTTTTCAGCAAAGGATAGGAACGACTGCACCGTACTGAGGGGATGATGGATGGGGCCACGTAAAAAGAGATCTTGGCCAACAATCTCCTTCCCTCAGTGAGAGCATTCAAGATGGGTCATGGCTGGGTCTTTCACCATGACAACGACCCAAAACACACTCCAGGATTATGGGTTACCAGGATGCTAGGATGAGGATCAACAACTCCAAATCCGAGGCCATGGTCTTGAGCCGGAAAAGGGTAATTGGGTCGGGGATGGGGTCCTTCCTAAAATGGAGGAGTTTACATATCTGGTGGTCTTTTTCACGAATGAGGGAAAAATGGAGCAGGAGATCAATAGACGGATTGGTAAGGCATCTGCAGTTATGCAGCGCTGTACCGGTCTGTCGTGGTGAAGAGAGAGCCGAGCCGAAAGGCAAAGCTCTCGATTTACCGGTCGATCCATGTTCCTACCCTCATTTATGGTCACAAACTTTGGCTGGTGACCGAAAGAACGAGATCACGGATACAGGCGGCTGAAATGAGTTTCCTCCGCAAGGTGGCTGGGTTCTCCCTTAGAGATAGGGTGAGAAGCTTTGCCATCCTGAGGGGGCTCAGAGTAGAGCCGCTGCTCCTCCACATTGAGAGGAGCCAGTTGAGGTTGCTCGGGCATCTGGTCAAGATGTCTCCTGGACGCCTCCCTGGTGAGGTGTTCCGGGCACGTCCCACCGGGAGGAAGCCCAGAGCAACACCCAGGACTCGCTAGAGGCACAATGTCTCCCAGCTTAATTGGATTCCTTTGGGTCTCCGTGCTTAAGCTATACTGCCCCTGCGACCTGACCCCGGATAAACGGAAGAAGATGGATGGATGAAAAAAGAAAAGTATTACATGAATATTTAATCGCCCACCTGCAGTAAATAACCTTCTGCCAGACCCATGACATTTAGATTATGTATTTTTCCATCTTTAAACAGTACCCACAACATTTCCGGACTCTGCCTATGTGCTGTGTGTAAAATAAAATAAAAATAGTTTTACGCTCCTGCTGACTACATAGTGTCATACCCCTCCCAACCCTTTCGCACACACGTAGATCATTCGCCCATCAGACGATTATAGACATATTCAACAAATTCTGATTTGAATGTGTAAATCATTAGTAGGGGACACCCCTAAATATTTTATATTCATATTTGTACGGTAATATTTCAGGTTTTCCTTCAATAGCTTCCAGATAAGGTGACCACGTGACACCAAATAAATCTTAAAATGTCTTACTACAACCAACTTGATAGTGCTGTGTTTACTGTGCAATATTACAGATACAGAGATTTGCAAAACTTAAGGACAGATTTTCCTTTGAATCTTTTTACCCAAATTTGTCAGTCTTAGTTTTGCATTTTAATAAAAAGTATGTGATTGTGTATTTTCTATATTAACTTTTTCTATTTTTTTATTTTTCTGCATATATCTTCAATCTTACTGAGTCAAGTTCAACTGCCAAATATTCTAAAATACTGTATACCGTCACTCAGTTATGAATATACTCGACACTATAGATATACAACATAACTGCATTATAGACCATATAAATAATGCTGAATAACTAATTACTTTTACAGTGTGGCAACAATTACTATAAATAATTAACTTTAAATAATTACTTTTTTATGTAAGATGCTCAACACACAACAGTAACACTATGAAATTTACTGAAATCATAGAAGTTCTTCCATAAATACTATGCATGCAAAACCCATATTGTGGGCGGGTTCTTGGAGTAATTACAGTTGAACTCATGGTCCTAGTGACTTTCAGCTCAAAGACCTATGGCAGTATGGCAAATTAAGGTTATCCCTTTCCACCAAGCAGGAGTTCCCACAGGTTAATGGGAGTCAGGGGTTTGAGAATGTGTCTCTGTATAACAGTGTATTTGCCCATTTACTGTATGTTGCTGGGTGCATGTGTTATGCAGCAATGCTAATGGAAATCCAAGCTGGGTAGAGCAGCTGCATTTGGGATTGCTTGCTATTGGGGATTTAGCGCTGTTCTTCAAGTCACTGATACAAAACAATGTTCACAGGGATAAAAATGGTTTATGACAAATCAATACAAAAAGAGGCTTGTGACGTTATAGATTTGTGATGTTGCAACAAAGAGCTATGCATGATTGCTGGTTATGTATTAGCTGATGTTTTGTTGCAATATATGATGATGAGATCTGCTCTACAGAGATTATATTATTATTTTCACAGCCAATGGAGTGGATTAAAATGAATTACATTTGTTTCTGAGAATTAGGCAGTTAAGGTGTACATGCAGGTTCGTCCCCTCATAGACTGTTTTGCTTTCCCCATAAGCTATTTTTCCTTTATCCCTATATGTCTTGTCTGTATTTCACTCCTCTTTATCAATATCTTGCTCTTTTGACCGTATTGTTGCAACTTATTTTTTGTCTCACTCATATTTTTTCTGCGATTGATTGCCAAATAATTCCATGAATTCTGACTCCCCCAATCTTACATTTTGAAAGATTGCCTATGAAGACAGACATTAACATAAACAATAAAAAGGGACAAAATTATGATGAAGAAAACGACTAAAAAGTAAGCATCCATCCATCCATCCATTTTATGAACTGCTTAATCGTTAAGGGGACGTGGGGGAGCTGGTGTCTATCTCCAGCTGTCAACAGGCGAGAGGTGGGGTACACCCTGGACAGGTTGCCAGTCCATCGCAGGAAAAAAACCGTAAGCAATAAAAAACAAAACTTGGTTGGAAGACGATTTTTAAATTTTACAAAATCAGAACCAATAGGCAAACATTGACCTATGCATTAAGCAATTTTTCTTTGATCCCTAATTGTATTGTATGTATTTCTCTCCTCTTTATCATCCTCTTTAACATATCATTCCTTTGTCCATATTGTTGCAACTTATTTCTTTCCCACTCATATTTTTTTCTGAGAATTGATGGCCGTCTAAGTCAAATAACTCTGTCTCCCCAATCGTAAATTTTAGAAGATTCCTTGTGAAGACATACATTTACATCAGCTATAAAAAAAATAATTATTATGATTAATAAAATTACTAACAAGCAAGCAATAAATAACAAAACTTGGTTGGAAGACGATTTTTAAATTTTACAAAATCAGAACCTCTAAACAAAAAATTGACCTATCCATGTTAACCGAGAATTTTAATGAAAGATTTTGTGTAACATTCTACTAATGTTTTATTATAGTTTGTCGCAGCGACAAAACTTTTAAAACCTGCATAGTGTGATTACAGAGGTAAAAAAATGTGAATATTTAATCTGATGTTTAATGTGCTAAAATACAAATTGTGCGAAAATATAACCGGCAGAATGGCAGAACTAACCCTGGCTCCGTCACTCGCTCCATCCGCCTTGGCCTTTGATGTCCTTGTTGGTCTTTGGGTAAGACAATTCACCTGCCTTGCCTGATGGTGGTGATCTAAGGGCCTGGTGGCAATTGTGTCTACTGCAACCTGGGGTGTTTCTCACCCGGCCCGGTTGCCTTGGAGATACATCATCAGGGACCACCAAGGCGTGTTCCAATGTTCATGTGCTACCGAGGCTATGGAAAGCCAGATAGGACAATATCACGTAAAATTTTGTGTGTCTTCCACATGTATAAAATGGGCAAACAACACGCATTCAACACGTACTTTTCGCGTCAACTAATTTTAGCTATCGGGCTTATATCTAAAATGTTTGTTTTATTTATTTATCTATTTAGATCCAAAGCAGTTATATATGCTTGGCTAGTTGCTTACTAGTTTCAGCTTGGTGGCTAACAGGTACTAATTCGCTTACACATTAGATTTAACCGACATATACACAGTTTGAAAAAAGTAAAACGCTCGTTATACATTTCCAGTTCCATGGCTGAAGTAATGTTACTACGCTAGAATGCTATTACGACGGGCGGGGCATTAACAACATAAACAGAGCACGAAAGCCGGCAGCCACGGTCACATGAGGTAAGTCTATTCCATTTAACCCTTATTTTTGAGAAAGCAAGTACACTGTCCTCATAAGCAAGGCTAGGTTACTGTGCCCCAGAGCGGCTGTGACTATATAACTCGCCACCACCTGACTGAAAAAGTGTTATACAAATGCAGACCATTTACCATTACCATCATTATCCTACATTACATTATTGTCTGATGATTTTTTTTTCATTTTGTACAAAATTAGTCCCCCTATAAAATAAAAAAATATGTCACTTTTAGAAATATTCACAAGAGACAAACATGAAATGAAGACTTCTGCTAAAAGCTAACTCTTAGGACAGGGGAGTTGTTATTCTCTACATTTAGGTAGTTTGTTTCAACTGAACCATGATCTGATACAAAATCGCTATGTCGTTCTGGAGAGTTAATGTAATTTCAGTCTATGAACAGCTACTGCATTGAATTTCATGACTAGTGCACCAGCTATTTAATTTTATGAACTATTTTTTTATTTATTTCGATAAAGTGCTAAAAGCAACAACAACAAAAAATCCTTATTTTTTTATTTCTCGAAATTTCCAGCCTAACTGAATGTAAGCAACTAGAATCAACGTTGAGTTTGTTTTGTTTCTTTTAGCTGTAGTGTAAAAAACGTATTCCCAAGATAACGTTTCTACACCAAATAATTGCTCACAAACTCATGCAACAGTAAATCAAAGGCAGTTTTGTAACTAAACTTGTGTGCATTCTTGAAGCTTCAAACATACATAAGAGTAACCTTAAAAAATACCTTAGGATGCAAATAAAGCCAACAGCTTATAATTATATATCTGTAGATACCTCTTAGCTCATAATTTCAAAGCATAGGAATGCACACAAGTGAGATTCACTGACACACACTTTTGTCCATCACAAAGCCATCCTTGTCTTCACTCTGAATCGTTCAGTGTGTGTGAATGTGCATGCATTGGGTGTGATTGATGGTGCTGCAGTGGTAATGCGGCGGGAGAGGCTAGGTCAGATCACAGCATTGGTAAGTGCAGAGCACTGGACACAGAAAAAAACAAAAAAGAACTGACAAGGAACCAAAATTTTGCAGATCACAGTTAACTGCCTTTACATTAAAACTTAAAAAAATTAAGGTTAAAGCCCCAAAGACATCATTGGATCAATAGTAATAACAGGCACACAGTTTATTTGGAGATGCATCAACTTAGGCATCTAGCCAGAGCAGCAACCTTTGCTAAAGGTTATGAGAGGGAGATTAATTCAGCCAGTGCATTTAAACATGGACTGCAGATCTAAATCAAACCAAATCAGTTGGGTGGAAATGATTTACATAATTTTATTATGTTCACCCAACAAGTTCTTTTGAGCATATAAACTCAGCCCCGATTTTAACAGTAAATCATATATCAGACTTGAACCTTACATAACATCATTCATACCTGTTATTATCAGCAGAGAGCAGTCTAAATATCATAAACACAATAAATCTACCCCCAATAATCTCAGTTACTAAAAGTCCCACCTGCTGTTAATCATACAGTCACTGCATCTCCAGCCGCTATTAATATGGCACTTTTAATGATCGCTCTCTGCTGAACAAAACTTTTATTGTCAACAAACTGATTTTAGACCACAATTTTCAGTGTTAAGTTTTAACAGAGACAAGGCTTAGTGCAGATGCCCCTGCTGTTCTTACAGAGGTCTCCCCACCAAATTTCAACTTTTCTTATTCAACAAAGGAGCAGCAAGAGGGAATATCCTTTTATAAGCTCATCCACACTTTCTGCCAAGCCTTTTTTATTTGATAATTACAGTGCCGTAAAATATACTGCATCTGTTTTTAACACTCCTTAGATTGTATGTGTCACAGTTCCATCCCACTAGAGACAATATGTAAAAACTGTCAGGAAGCGTCATCTAACGCCTAAAGTGGTTGCAGGTTTCTTGGATGTTTTTCATAAGTTTTATCCGATTCTCTTACCTAACCCCCTTCGATTTTATCATCAACAATTTTTACAGAAGGCTTCAGTCTGCTCTGGAACTGCTGGCTCCACTTAAAGTTCAAATCTTGCATTCAAAACCTGCTGTACCTTGGAGAAATGAAGATCTAAAAAAAAAAACTAAAGAGGAACTACAGGGCGTCAGAGAAAAAATTGAGGAAATATAAAACCACAATAAACCACCAATTATACACAGAACTTCTCAAATAATACAATAATGCTGTAAGCAATTCAAGAAATGCTTATTTTGCAAAAATTATATGAGACCATAAGAATAATCCTTAAATAATTTTTTTCCAGTAGTGATTGAATCTTTGCCACACTACTAATGCATTACAGAAAACCCCCTCAAACACTATATGAGGTTGCAGACCACTTCAGATGGGAGGTAGACCATCAGATGTAATATTTTAACCTCTCAAAGTATCAAATTAACATGGTTTTAGACTAATCTGAGTGTGTGTCTTTCCCAGATGAAAGACTCAACAGTTTTGTCTTGGTAGAACGTGGGACTCTTGATTAAGTTTTCTTGTCAGTGAGGCCAATCACTTGTTTTCTGTAACCAATCCTCATTTCATTTTTTAGGCAATTTTATGGATCTTTTAAAGATGAGATTTTAAACATGAATTCCTTCCTTCAGACTGTTTTTTTTCCTGCCACCTTTAAAGGGGTGGTGGTGAGGCCCCTACTTCTGAGCTGACTTTTATCCCACAGATTAAAAACATTACCTAAATAGGTTTTTATAATCTAAAGAATATTGCCAGAGTCCGCCCCAATATGGAGACACTAATGCATGCTGTTTTTACCAGTAGAATAGATTACTATAATGCCCTGCTTTCTGGTGTTCCCAAAAAGAGTATCTCAGGTTTGCAGCTTCTAAAAAGTATAAGGTTAGGTTAGCTTTCTTTATTCGTACCCGTAGGTAAATTTGTCTTGCAATTCTGAGAACTAGTCAACATTAAAACATATTATACGAAGATAAAACACAAAGTACATGTTTAAATATAAAACTTGTAAGTGCTCCAGATACTAATAGGATGTGCCTAAGATACAACAGAAATGTAAGCCACTGGACAATAACAAAGATGAGAAGCCGTGTCAGGGGCGACCAGATCCCTACTTTTTCATGAAGGAAATGTCAGCGGGAACAAAACTTTTTCTAAAACGATTCGTATGGCTTATTGGCATTAAAAACCTATGCCCAGATGGAAGAAATCGAAACTCTGAATGCAAAGGATGCGCAGTGTCTTTTAGGATGCTTCGTGCCATCCTTTCTAACTGTCTATCATACAGAAAGTCCAAACTGGTCTGGTTTTGTTTCTAAGAGAGGAGCTCCCATACCAGGCGACCAAGCAGAAAGTTAGGGTTGTTTCGATGAATGCCCGATAAAAAAGGATCATCACAGTTTTATCTACATAAAAGAAGGACAGTTTCCGAAGACAATACAGTCGTTGGTGACCCTTTTTACAAACAACAGCACAGTTTTCATTAAAATTCAGTTTACAATCTATAATTGTTCCAAGATATTTGTAGGACTCCACACACTCCACTGGTTGTCCCTTTATATATGTTACGTCATGAGGGAGAGCGCTCTTCCTGAAGTCGATGATCATATCCTTTGTTTTTGCAACATTTAAGAGAGGATATGACTCATCACACCATTTGACAAAGTCCCTTACAACTGGGCCATACTGACTTTCATTTTTGTGAAGTAGACTTACAATAACCAAGTCATCTGCGTATTTTAAGATGATACTGTGTTTCATGGTCACTCTGACACATGCTAGTGTACAATATAAACAACAAGGGTGAGCTAACGGAACCTTGGGGTGAGCCTGTGGAAACAGTGCACTGGTCAGAGAGTTCACCATTGACTCTCACTTTTTGATTTCTGTTAGTTAAAAAGTCAAGAATCCAGCCTACAATGTTTAAATCAAGATTGAAATGTTCTATAATTTGTTCGATTTAGGGACTGGAACAATCACTGAATCTTTCCAGATTTGCGGTACCTGTTGCTTTCGCAGCGACAAATTGAAAATGTGCAAGGAAATGGAACTCGATTCTTTAGCACAATTTTTAAGAGTGTGACCGCAGATGATATCTGGACCCCAACTCTTGTAATTTTGGTCGACTAAAAATTCAGCAGCACATGTCCTGATGAAGACCAGGGGGTGGGAGAACATTACATAAGTCTTAAAACCACTGCATTGGCTCGCCATTTGTTTTTTATATGTATTTTAAGGTTCTTTTAATGGGTTTTCAAGTGTCTTAATGTTCTTAGGCCTTCTTATCTATCTGAAATGCTTTTACTGTATAAACCTTTGTGGTCTCTGCGCTCCTCTGGCAGCCGTCCCCTTGTCATCCCTATAGTCAGGACACACACCAAGTGTCACGAATATGTGCTGTAAGGAGGACGAAGGACCAAGGCGCAGAAGCAGAGTTTCCGGTAAGTTGATAATTAATTGGGTGGAGGGGCCCCACGGAAGGAGGGCCAGAGTCTCCGTGGGTACGCTCCTGGAGGTTGGCGTCCCCTTATGGGACGGGAGACGGGCGGACGGCCCGGCAGGCCCCACTTGGCAACCTGGAGGTCCAGCGGAAAGCTGAACAGAACGTTCCTTGGCGAGTCGGGAGACGGGAGGACGGCCCAGCGGTCCTCTCTTGGGGACCTGGAGGTCCAGCTCTGGCGGAGGCTCCGGGAGCAGTGACTGAAGGAGCTCTGCTGGCTCTGGGAGCAGAGACTAGAGGAGGGAGAAGGTGGAACATGCTGATGCAGACGGCAACGTCGGGGCCAAACAGACTGATGCAGATGCCAACTTCGGGGCTGAACAGGCTGATGCAGACAGCAACTTTGGGGCCAAACAATGCCGATGCAGACGCCAACTTCGAGGCCGAACAAGCCGATGCAGACGCCAACTTTGGCGACCCGGAAGCCGCTCCTTCCCGGAGGAGCCTCTTGCCTTCGGCTACGTGGCTGAGATGGCCGTTCATGCCTGCGTGGACCGGTTCCGGGAGCACAGTATGAGAGCCGAGAGCCGACGAGCGAGGACTGCTGCTCCACATACTGCTCCTCATTATCCTCCCAGTCTGACCAGTCCGAAGGCGTGTAGTCCGGCGCAGCTTTGCGGCGTCTGTGTCGCCGATCGTGGAGAGGAGCTGGATCCCCTCTGGAATAGAGGTACTAGAGTCTGTCCCCGTGAAATAATTTGAACAACTCGTCCTCGCTGACGTAGAAGGGACCCAGCTCCGGGCTGGCAGAAGAAACCCAGCTGGACGGCCGGCAGAAACAGGGGGAGCCCTAGATGAAGCAGTCGGAAGAGGACCGAAGACAGCCGGAGAGAGGAGCATGGAGCCTGAGCTGACGTTAGTGGATGCGGATCTCATCCCCAAAAACGACAACACTTCCTCCGCTGTCTGCATGAGGACATCCGCTGCATCCTCCAGGTCAAGCGCGTCATGAGAACTGAGGCTGGGGAAGAACTGTGGAAGAGTCTCTGTTATGAAATCTTATGCTGCGGTCTGGCGAGCTGAGGCTTCCAAGCCGCAGATGCCATCCAGGCTATCCCAGAGGTCTTGCAGGAGATCAGGGTCCGAGGCTTCTGCTGGGTCCATCTTTTCTGGCTGAATCATTCTGTCACGAATATGTGCTGTAAGGAGGACGAAGGACCCAGGCGCAGACGCAGAGTTTCCGGTAAGTTGATAATTTATTTGTGAGCAGACATAAAGCGAAACAATACACACAAATTTACGACACAGGTGCAGATGATGATGAGGAGAGTGGGTGATTAGGGCAGCATGACACCAACGATGAAGCGTCTTTCCAGTATTATGGCCCTCACCCCTGGAACAGGCTGCCGGAGGTCCTCAGGGCCACAGAGAACATTTATGTTTTTAAGAGCAGGCCCAAGACCCACCTTTTTACCCTAGCTTTTAACTGATTGTTATTTATTGCTTATCTATTTGACTTAATATTTTATTTGCTTTTATTGATCAGTGCTTTACTACTTGGTCTTCTATTTATCCCATTAATTTTAATTATTTTTTTATTTTATTGATTTATTTGTATATTAATTTGTCTATCTATCTGTTTTATTTATTTATGTATTTTAACATGTTTTCCTGTTATTTAACACAAATAAATAGACACAATGTTCCAGTCTGAACATCCAGGTGTAGCAGAAAGAAGTGGAAGGTCACAGATAAAAAGAGCTGAGGCAGGAAGGTAAAGCGAGAAGAAACTAGTGGCTAGACCATTATGAAGTCGTTACTGAAGTACATGTCTCCAGTCTTACAACAAGCCAGTAGCACCAGGACTCAAGTCTCTGGAGGTGGACAGAGGACATCCGCCCTTACCTATGAGAACTGCTTTACTGCTTTCCTGAGAAGCAATCACTGATCACCACACTACATGTGCTCATGCATGCTATGATAAGTTTTGGGTGCACAGATATTGGTGCCATCCTATTTTTGAAGCTGTCACCCGCCGATGGGGGGCGTGATGCATCAGGGGTCGAGCTGTCAGGGAGCATCAAAGAAGATCAACTGTTGGCCTGTCAGGCAACTTAAGGGATGAGCACACTGTAAAACTGCTTGCTGGGAAGAGGTGGCCAACGGGGATCAATAGGTGATTCCCGGTTTTAAGTGCAGCCCACTCTACTGGTGACTGAGGATGATACCTAGATTGTGTTTTTAAGTTTATTACATTTTTATGATAAGCTACAACCAATAAACTATTCCTTATAAATTGGTTTATTAGGTTTTGTTCTTTGGGTATAGTTTGCTCCCTCTTGTCAGAAAAGAACAAGATTTGTGACCATATTGGTCATATTATACCCCTTAGTATAGGTGTGTAACTGCTGGTGTTGCTACTCTCTGATAAGAGGGTGTTTGCTTGTGGTTTTCCTCTTTTCTGAAGGTGGGTGGTGACTTTGCTATTTTTGGAATATAGGAGGTATTTGTGATTTATTTAAGTGACGTTTAATTGATTTCCTAGAAACGTATAATTTATACTCAACTTACTACATATTTAATGATTCTCATTTAACCTGTTTGACTTTCTTCCCAGGAAGCTTAACTTGCATATTTTAAATCAATACATTTGATTATTTTAAGCTTTTCTCTGCATTCATGTCTTTTTATTCATCCCAGGAAAAAAAATGTATTGTTACATCACCATCTTGTTGAAATGTAAAAGTTTCAAATACAATATTTTGACTATTTGTATTAATCAACATCTGTCAAAGGAATAAAGACTGTGGTCAGGATATGAGAAAAAAATCTAGGAGGATGTTATGGGTACAGATCAACATAAAGCTATAAAGTAACATATGTGGCTATGAAATGTATCATTTAGTTAAAATAAATAGATTCAGTAGCTCCAAAAATATTTTTTTGCAGTTTTATCTTTTTAACAGCAGTATTATCATTGATACTCTCTTTCCAAATAACCAAAATAATTCTAACCTTCAAAGTTTGGACTAATGATATAAACAAGAGCACAGAATCAGTAAAACATTAACTAACATCAAGCTGTGACGCAGATGCCTAAAATAAAAGTCTGAGTGGAAGACCAGCAGCATTTTGCTTGCTTATGCTGTGCTAGAGAGAATACAAATGATCAATGACAGCTTAAGGTGGACATCAGAATTCCTTTAACTTGAAATCAATGACACAGGCTGTGATATGATGTTAATAGTTTACTGACTTTGGGAGCTCATTTATTAAAAGGCTCAGTTAGAGAAGTCTTTGGTATGTCTAAGATGTAGACAATCTGAAATCTAACAAATGTTTCATTTTTATTTTCGATATTCAAGTCTACAGAAAGAAGGAAAAATATTATTTTAATCTCTATATACGTGAGAGAGAGAGCAGAATTAAAGCAGTGTGAAAATATCTAGTAATTTGAAAATGGCTCTTTTTAAAAATTGATTGGATTGTCTGATAAAAATCTACTTCAATAAAAAAATGTTCACTAAGGGGCAGATAACTTGCCCCTAGGGCATACTTCTCCGTCAGCATGTTTGCGCCCACAAACACCCATATTGACGGAGACGTTTTCATTTTATACATCCCCATTGCTGTGTAAGTGTTGCAAAGCAATTCTCAACAAGGGATAGCAGAGGGTGCAGATCTATTCTTGTGGGTCTGTGTACTATTGCATTCTCTACAACTTTTAATTTACTTCAGCTTGTAACAGCACATCCATTCAAGGAACTATGGCTGACAGAAGCCCCTTTCAAACAAGCCATTAAAAACTGTAATTTTACGGACTTCGTCTGTTTTACTTTTGAGTCTAAAAGTAACCTTCCGTACTCTGTCCGGACAACCTTTATCAGTATTGTTACAGGTGAAGACCTAGTAACAAGCGGGGACTTTTTGAGGTAGGGTGTTTGCGTTCTGATTATTAGGTAATGTTCAGGAGAAATTGGAGGGGTGTGGGGCAGGGGGGCAGGGAAAGCTGTGAGTGCACACATTAATAAAATGTTTATGTATAAATCAAAGGTTACTTCACAGTCCTTTCATTTTGCATTTTTTTTCTGTTCAGCTTTGTCTTTTAAGTGTATTTGCACAGAAATGTATACAAAAGACGAACACTCTGAATTCTGCTGTTTCGTCTGACTTTGTGTTGACTGTAGGCCTACATTCGCTGCACTGTGTGCATCATATTCGGATACACCCCCGTAAATTCACCATCTTGCAGTGTTCTGGTAAAAAGTGTGTTTTTGAAAATACAACTCTAGTTAAGGACTGGATGGAATTGTCAGTGAATATTCCAGAGTTTCTATCTGAAAATGGCTAGAGAGTAGGGCTATCGATAGACGTGTGGTACAATAGAAAAAAAAAGGGGTTGATTAAAAAGTTCGATATAAAAAAAAAAGGTTCCCCTCATTTTTTCATCATAGCCTATCAGGTAGCTTATTACAACAATCATTACTTACTCCAAATGCAGATCCAAGCATTGTGTTCTGCTTCCTGTTTGATTGGAGACAATTGTAAATCTCCTCTGTGTTGTGGCTCCTGTAGTTGCCAGATTTCGCATGTCCAGAAGAAAAACACACACAAATAACTACAGATGACTATATTCCTCCCTCGGAAAAAGACATCTGCACTGAGGCCTTCGGTGGAAGAAACAGCAGCATATTAATACCTTTATGTTTTAAAATCTATGAAGGATTTTTTTTATTTTTATTTAAACTACTGAGAAATATATGTATCTGAGTGAGTTTATATGTCTGAGAAAAGTGTAATTAATGTGTGGTGAGAGATTTTACAGCCTTAAAACAGATATAATAATTGTCAAAAACAAAGATGACAACTTTGCCTATTTTGCCAGGTGCAGGTTATTGTTAGAATGCAACACTTGCAATAAACAAGGTACCACCATACAGCATCAAGCTATGTTTCTCCTTCAACCCATATTTTGAGAACTGTGAAAATTTAAATAATTAGGAGATTACTAATTTATAAAAAAAAAAAACATCTTGCTCCAACCAGGTGTCTGTAGACAGAATTCACCAATCTGTTTATCATAAAGCAAGTACTTAACTACTAAATTATTCAAAGAGTCTGATGTTCAACAAACCATATTTAATTGTATCAAATATGTTTTTTGTTCAGTCAGAGTACCATATACTTTTACAAGACGTTCACGATTTGCTATTTTTAAATTAGTTTTAGATCTATTCAGTTTTTGCCAGGGGCAAGACACTGTCTTTTTTGACTTATTTTTGTCTTTGTAAATTATCACACAAAAATGTAATTGTAAAATAAGTCTATAGTTTACAAGATTACTGAGAGGGGTATGAATAATTTTGACTGCATGTATGACATGTGCTAAATTTGTCCCAGGTAAAATTGTATTCTGGCTTGAATCCTTGAGTCTATTTCTACCACATATTACATCAACCCCATCACATTTATGTGTGAAATTATTTGAACCTGAAAAGCTTCATTTCCTGCAGGGACATACCAGCAGTATTCACAGTGTAGCATAACAGACCTCGGCTTCAAACAGAATCAAAGCACAACTCCCAGAGTCCCTTGCCACTGTCATTCAAGTTGTTGCCAACCTGTTGTTTCACAACTATTGCAATGTCATAAGTAACATCCATTGCTCATTTTGATATCGGTGCATTAGGCAGATGGGTTTGTCTATTTAGAGTGTGTGAAGTTGGTTGTAGCCTGCAGAGTACCCAATTCTCCCACGCTTCCTGTTTAACTGACGCCGCAGCGGATTGTTTATGACAGCTTTCCGGCTCTAAACACCAGACTGTGTGCTGTAGGACAACTTCTATTACTGCAGCATACATCAGCAAGCGCATGTGCATGCACACAGAAAGCACATAGAGGCAAAGAAATAAGAAATTAACGGAAAAATTATACACATCAAAGCAAATATTTTATTTACATTTTCACCCACATAAGAATGTGTTTTGTAAACTCAAATAAATCACACACACCTTATTGCTTTGAAACATTTCCACAGATGCCTCCATCAAAGAGATATTTTTGTACAACTGATGTCCCTGCCTCTATTTCACGTAATATTTAGACTGTACTGCTTTAATTTGTAGCAAAAACCAGTTTCATAGCTATAATATATAGCACGTAGTATAACTATTAATTAATTGGCTTAATGCTATTTGTTTGGAATATCTAAGGGATTTTTTTTGTATTTCTATTTATAGTTGTGGTGATCATTGAATAGCATTATTAGTTTGTTTTTCTATGTTAAACATTAGTAACTCCTAATTGACTTTTAAGCGAGACTAAAACATATGATATTGGACAGCAGAATGTGTAACCAGTAGAGTTGGAATTCTATCTGTTCCATCCAGTATTCTGCTTTATTTCCTTCTCCATTTCTGTACGTTTCTCTCTCTTTCTCCCAATCCCTCTGGATTTGTATTTTTCTAGATATTTTTTTTGTGGTGTCAGTGTGACAGAAGAAGATGCAAAGCTGTTCCCGTCGGCAGTGTGGATAAAACAGTTGACTCTGCACTTATGAGCACAGTGAGAGTGTTGACTGAAAGCAAGACCCTTTTTTGTGTGGGGATATGTCTATGTGTGTGTATTGCTGTGCATTTCTGAGTGTGTGAGAATGACTGAGGCTGGTGCAGAATTCAGATGAGGAAAAGGTGCTGTTAAGCATTACTTTACAACATCCAGCAGGATTGGATCAGCTGGGGATTGAGTCTTCAAATTGAGAGAGCAATGTGGGAGAGCAAAAGTATCTTTGTCAGTCGTTCTGCAGTTTCATAGTGATGTTAAGAGAGTTGTTGTTTTGTTTTTTTTTACTTTTGAGACCTTTTGCTATCGACAGGTAAACAATATGTTATATCATTGAGGAAAACAAAATAATCCATCTTTTCTTTATTCTTGTGTAAACAAGATAATGATGCATTTATGTTCTTTACTAAACACAATTTCAGGATTGAAAAAAATCTACCACAGAGGTTTGCAAAAGTATTTTTGAAATCTTGTCATGATACAGCCACCATCTTTAATCCATTTTATCAGAATTCTAAGGGACAGAATAAATCAAAGTAATTCATATTTATTAAGTTAAAAAATACATGTTTATTAAGAAATAAAAAGCTATACTTTATTGCATAAAGTGTAACAAAATACCTAACCCCTGTGTATAATTTAAACTTAGCATACAGTGGCTCCTAAAAAAATTAAACCCACTCAAAATTAGATTTACAAAATGTACAAACTAGTAGCTATTTGCAACACACATATAGCAAAAAATATTTAAACCGCTCATTACAACTATTATTACAAGGTTGTTATCTACATTTAATGCAAAAGAGCACTTTAAATGGCTACTGCACTTTAAAAATTATTTATTTCCTTCTTGGACAATTTAATATTTTAGTAAAGTGTCATTATTCTGTTATGGCCTGCTGCAAATCTGATTCTTAGCCAGGCATAAGCTTTTGGCAGTGTTTCTGAGGAATCCTATCCTACTCCTCTTGGCCAAAGGCCTCCACTTCTTTAATATGCTTTGGTTTGAGGGCTTCAAGCACCCTTTTCATGTCCTGAGGGAGATTTTGAACAGAGTTTATTATCTGGGTTTATGATGGACATTCTAATATCGTCTAGATACCAAGTCTTTCCAGCAAAGCAACCTCATACAGTAGCATTACTGGACACCTCTACACTGTAGGCATGGTGTTTTTTCCAGTATACTTGATTCTCCTTCCTCAACATTTAGAGCTCATCCATATGAGTTTTTTTTTCACACAACAGCATCCCAAAACCCCACTGGTTTTATTTATAAACAACGTATACACTGAAGCTGACATTTTTTTGTCCTTTTTGGGTCTGTAGTACCTATTTGGAATTCAAGTATGGACCCTTTCAGTTTTTAGCATGTGTCTTATGATAGAAACTGAAATCTCAGTGGCTGTCATCACTAAGGGCTCAATTTATCAAAGGTTTGGGCTTGTTAAAATGGGCGCAAACCACACAGTGGTGCAAAATCATCCTGCAGCTGATTTACTTGCAAGGTGCAGAGAGCATTGTGCCTGTTAAACCTGTAGCAAGATGCACGCAATCAATTTAGCACATTTACCCTTGATGAATATACAAGGTGGCCGTTTCTGTCAGAAGGCTCAAAATATTGGGAGTGTAGTTGAATTTTTTTATATTATAGAATAGAATAGAATAATCCTTTAATAGTGCCACCAGGGGAAATTCGGTCGTAAACAGCAGCCAAAGAAACAACAAATATACAACATATGTAACAGAACAGAAAAATATATACAAAAAAAATACAATAATACACAGAATATGTACATCAACACAGAATAAGAATATGTACATCAGGTTGAAAATAATGTGCAAATTATATCGGTGTGGTTGTTTAGTGCAAATGTAAGATACAGTGCAGGTGTAAAAGATATATATTTGTTGGGAGCAGTTTTGGTTGTACAGTCTGACAGCTGCAGGGAGGAAGGACCTGCTGAAACGCTCCTTTGTGCATCTAGGATGCAGCAGTCTGTCACTGAAGGAGCTCTGCAGTTCAGCAACATTTCCATGCATGGGGTGGGAGACTCTGTCCATCAGAGATGTTATTTTAGCCAGAGTCCTTCTGTCTCCCACCACCTGCACTGGATCCAGGCTGCATCCTAGAACAGAGCTGGCCTTCCTGATGAGTTTATCCAACCTCTTCCTCTCAGCTGTTGATAAACTGCTGCTCCAACATACAGTACTGTAAAAAATAACGGAGGCCACCACAGAGTCATAGAAGGTCCTTAACAGCGCTCCCTGGACTCCAAATGACCTCAGCCTCCGCAGCAGGTAGAGTCTGCTCTGACCCTTCCTGTAAAGAGCATCAGTGTTGTGGCTCCAGTCCAGTTTATTGTTTAGGTGAACACCCATGTAACTATAAGAGTCCACTATCTCAATGTCCACTCCCTGGATGTTCACCGGTGTCAGTGTGCTGGTTCTGTGTCTCCGGAAGTCCAACACCAACTCCTTGGTTTTTCCAGCGTTGATCAGCAGGTGGTTCTGCTGGCACCAGTCCACAAAGTCCAGAGTCCTCTGTCTGTACTCTAAGTCGTCATCACCTGTAATGAGTCCAACTATGGCCGAGTCATCAGAGAACTTCTATAGGTGGCAGCGTGGGGAGTTGATGGAGAAGTCAGCAGTGTAGAGGGTGAAGAGGAACGGTGCCAACACGGTTCCCTGTGGGGCCCCCGTACTGCAGACCGGCGTGTCAGAGACACGGCCCTGTGTCCTCACATACTGTGGGTGTCCTGTGAGGTAGTCCAGTATCCACTGGGACATGTGGTGGTCCACTCCTGATTATGATTCATCTGTTAGTATTGGTACACTGAGAGCAGAGGGTTTGAAAAAGGGAAGATGCACATGGGCCAGAAAGCAGGTGTTGAGTTCACATGGGAACTGAGGCTAGAGAAAACCTTACTGCCTGAGAAAAAAGATTCTTCGTATATAATGTACTTAGTTTTGAGAGTTTGTTTTATTGTATTACGATTTAAACCAAGCTATTGCCATTGTTTTGTATTTGCCAAGATTCACTTACTCCTAGCTAAAGAACCAAGTGCTTTAATCCTGAGAAATTCCCACCCTGAGAGAAGAGTTTTGTCTTCAGAAAAGATAGATGCAAGGTTGCTGATCTTAATAAATACTTATTTTAATTTGAGCTGGGACGAGGCAGTATTCAGCATTCACTGTGATCTGTACTGTTCATCTGTCTGATCAATTCAACTTTTATTAAGACCTCCAAATGCTTAAAGGAATCGCTTTCATTTTTTTATAAAGAGTCTATATATACGGTTACATTTTTTGGCATCCAAAAAAGTAGGTGTTTCACATGCATTGTGGTTTCTAAAACATCCAACTCTTTACGCTGGATATTTGAGTGCCTATTTTTACCACTTCTGAAAGGCATATCTTAGCTTTGCGCCATCATATTTAACATTAGTTTATTACTGAAAAAATAAAATTCACATACATTCTAACGTAACAGTAATTAACGCTCCAATATCCATAAACCTGACATTAATGTCAATCATTATAACTCACATTATAACTTAATGCACACTCACCAAGCCACACCTGCTGTTTATTAGTTTACTCATTTTGATCCTCATAAGTTTCCAAGGGACGGGTTGCTATTCTTCCTGGAGTACAATTAATAAAATATGATAGTCATGTACAATACCACAATGACAATTACACATATTACATTTTAAAAACAAAATTAATAAATTTCAGATTACTTAAAAAAGGCAGATGTAATTAACTCAAAAATTTTGAGTCCTCAATAAAATACCTAAAACATACAGGTAGATTAACATTTGATTTTAATACTTGTTTTAAAGAATAAATGCCGCCTATGCCATTACAGACTCTTGGACAAAATGTTAAGAGATATGAACCTTGTTACAGTGTGTATGGATTTGCCGTAAATTGCAAAAATATTGTAAGACAACTGCTCACACTATATTAATGATTTTCTGAGTTCAAGTAAACCGAAGTTATGCTTGCAAGAAAAAAATTAGTTACAAACCCAACAGCAAAAGACAGCAGCCCTATACTCGAGGAAAAGGGATATTATTATTTAAAAATGGTAGACTAGAAAACCAATCAGAGAGTGCCTCCACCAAAGTAGCTCAGTCACAATCAACCCCCATTGAAACGGTGATGGAAGAAGCCCCCAGAATGTAATCAGTTGTTACTGGTCCCACTATGGACATTTCCTGAAAATTACTTTAAAATATGTATACATTTTTTTAGTTATGTTGTCAACAGACAGACAAGCAAACAAATACAAATTCTGGCACAAAAAATACCCCCATTGGTGGAGGTAATAACAGAGACAGCATCTCTTCTTTTGTTGAAGAGACTAATGTAACCTTATATAACTAGATGGCTATAGTATATAGCATATTTATTTACTGTAACTATAAAAGAGTTAGAATAAATTTGGCTAAAGTCTTCTAAAACATACACACAAATCACAGCTACACAATCTGATCTTGTGGCTTTACTGTGTCACAGCTATCATCACATCACCTGTAGTGGTGCTATGATGGTGTTGCACTTCTTGGTGTGGTGGGGGACAAAGACTTCGAATAGAAAACTTTGAAGGTAGTAATAAATAAAGAGAGCTTAAGCAAAATACGGAAAGCAAAATTCAAATTAAATGAAAATATTTATAAACGGATGCAGTTCTTAATCCAAAGACTTTGAATAGAAAACTTTGAACATTTGCAATGGCCCTGGATTCACCGCTAACAGAGACTGAACTCAAGGAGGCCCTCCAAACCATACCCAATAATAAAGCTCCAGGCCCAGATGGATTTCCAATAGAGTTCTATAAAGGATTCTGGAATATTCTGGCACCAACATTCTACAAAATGTTGCACGAAACAAAGAAGATGGCAGACTACCGCCAAACATGAACTCAACCTACATAAATCTTATATTAAAACCAGGAAAAGACCTTGTGTTTCCTACCAGTTATCGTCCCATTTCTCTTATCAATGTTGATCTCAAAAATAATCTGGAAAGCTGTTGCAAGAAGGATATAGAAAATAACACCTCTCAAAATCCACCCTGATCAAACAGGTTTTGTAAAAGGGACACTTTCCTCCACAAATGCATGTAGATTAACAGATTTAATAGATTACTCATACTTTAAAAACATGCAAACCAATATATTATCTTTAGATGCAGAAAAAGCATTTGATAGAGTTAACTGGACATTTTTATTCGCAACCTTACATAAATTTAGGTTCGGAAATTATTTTATAAACTGGTTAAAAATATTATACAGCTCCCCAACGCCATGCATTAGGACTGATAATCAAACATCATCATGGTTTTTCCTTTAGAGACGTACCAGAAAGGGATGTTCACTTTCTCCCTTCCTCTTTGCTATTTTTATCAAACCATTAGCAGCAGCAATCAGGCAAACAAATACTAACAAAGGTATACAATGCAATGAAATAGAACATAAAATTAGTCTGTATGCAGATGATGTACCACTTTTTTTTTTAGCACTTTTTCTACAGCATTCAAAAAACGTCTCTCAAAGGGAATCGAGTTGATAAAATCTTATTCAGGAGTTTCAGAATATTCCATAAATTGGTAAAAATCTGCAGTCCTTCCAATCAATTGTTCTTTCCAGAGTTCCATTGCTATGCAACTTCCGTCAGGAAATATTACATATTTAGGTATCCATATCCTGTGATGAACTGGCGACCTGTCCAGGGTGTACCCCGCCTCTCGCCCATTGACAGCTGGAGATAGGCACCAGCCCCCCCGCAACCCCTGGAGGACTAAACGGTTCAGAAAATGGATGGATGGATGGATAGGTATCCATATCTCACCAAAACTGGCACACTTATCAAAGCTAAACTACGTCCCACTTTTAAAAGTAGTGGAAGATGATCTGGCTAGATGAAAACCCCAACCCATATCACTTTTTGGAAGAGTAGCTACAATAAAAATTATGGTCTTGCCTAGAGGGGGTTATTGGTAGTGCGAATTGGCCTGGGGTCGGCCCAGGGAACTCTTGTCAGCAGATCCCTGGTCGGGGCCCTGCTGGGGGGCGAGGCGCCCCTGATCCCCACTGGCCTCCAGGTCCTGGGCCGGGCCCGCTCTGGCTCGTCGCTACGACATCAAGTGCACCAGCTTTGTGGCTGCTGGGTGTTCCCCTGGTGCTTCCATCTGTTCCTCTCTTGGGGGACGGTTGCCCCTGCGTTGGTCCGCCTGTGGCTCCTGCGCTCTGGACGTATACATCTCCAACCTCCTTCATGTCTGCGTCGATTCATCTAGGACGGATTGATGGCTCCTTACACCAGCTATCAATTATTTGTATGGGGAAACCTTATTTACACCTGGATGCTCACACTCCTATAGGTGTAGGGACATATTCTTGAGCTGAGGTTATCTTCAACAGATAGTTGGTACGAGGAGCTTACCAGCAACATTAGCGTTTTATTCATTAATCCATTTTTGTGTGTAGTGATTGTGTAGTTCCTAGTTCATATTACTGGATACGTTTTGTTAATGTTGTTCTATTCTGATTTTTTTTGTTTGTTTTGTTTTTCCCACTTCTCTGCCGTCCAACAGTGGTGGAGGACTCGGATGTTTTCTTGCATTCTTTGTTTGCCTCCCTATCTTGTATCGATGGTCCACACACCTAACTCTCTTGCTTCTCTTCTTCATCTTCTTTTCTTCTTCCTTCTTGTTATCTCAATTTCATGTCCATAACTTCAAGAAATGAAACCCATAGTAATCATCAATAAAGATTTATCATACATATATATCAAGGCAAGGCAAGGCAATTTTATTTGTATAGCACAGTTTCAACACAAGGCTATTCAAGGTGCTTGAATTGCAAGTGGAGTACTACAGCAAAGCTGTAATGCTCTGCTTGAGAAAGTAAATATGTTGGGTTTGTACTTGGTACTCCTACACCAATTCTGAGTAGCAAACTGCTAGACAGGACATGTAAAAAAAAAATGCAGTTTAGCAGAAAACATTTTGAAACCCAAAGTAAGTGTCCATTATCCAGATCCCTAAAACTCAGATTCATGATGTAATGATGTATATGTTTACAGAGGATATGTAAACACTGTAAATGAGAAATAAAGTGATCAGTTTATCTCTCAACCAACTGGACATCACAAATGATTAGTTTTCTGTAAGTTTCTGTTATCGTCTCTCTCGTTATCTCGTGGTTCAACAAAAACACACATTTGTTTAATGAAAACTAACCCTCTGGCAAGGACAGACTTTAGCAAAAGAACAAAAGCACACACCTCTTTATTTTTGTGCTGTTATATATGCTGACTCCACATCCTTTGCCTGTTATTCCATCTGCCACTCTTCACTGAGGGAAAACACCCGGCTTTATCATCTCCAACGTTTTTTGTGGGGGGTTTTTCCCCCCACAAAAAACATGTATCACCTTGTGAGTTTTCCTGAAAATAGATATTGGTTTATATTAAAACCTTCATTTAGAGTTCCTCCTTAAGTTTTAGTCTCTTATCTTTAGTTACCTTATAGTTTGGCATTGTTTTTTGTGTAGTTTCTTCTCGCTTTTTCCTTTCTTGTTTTCTTATTGCCATATTGCTCCACAGCTACTGATTGTTTCCACCTGCTCTCTCCCTCTCACTTTCAACAGCTTTTAACAATTATTCACCATGTTTCTCTGCCATTGCCTCATTTTTCCTCAGTATATTTAAGCTCCCTGGTCACTGCAGTTCTTTGCTGATTCGTCTGTCTTTCTCCGCCGTCTATCCACCATCTTCATCGTGTTTTCTCCCATCTACTTTGCTCAACCTTTGTAAGTCCTCATTTTAGTGTTCATTAAATCTACTTGTTACACACAGATCTCTGCATTTGGGTCCTCCTTTCAACAAATCATAACGATTCAACGTTAGGACAGCGTGGAAGCAAATTCTCATGCTGTGCCGAAAGTCCACATACCTGGCTAAGTGTAGTCTAAATAGACATGGGTTTTTATGGTTGTCACTAGTGATGGGTCGGGCAACACTGATTGGCACATGTATCTAGCTCATATAGAGAGACCATGTGTCACTGTATGTATCGCTGTGTCACGTGACCACTACGGCTGCTGTTTCGCTTGTCATTGAAGCACCTTTTGTTTAAAAGCAGGAGCTTCTCCATCTGAAAACTGGATGCGTATCTACCAAAAGTACATATTTTTTAACTAAAATTACTGGTAAGCTGCTGTTATATCATGAAGCTTGATGGATCATTTCAATCTTATATAGACAAATAAGACATTTGTTTTTATGTCCTTATTTTATCTGGTTCCTCCCAGTTTCTGCTTGATTTGTCAGAATTTCAGTTGATTTCAAAATTACTCTTTTATGTAGATTAAATGTCATATTTGTTCAACTGAACTTAAAAACCCATCTTCAATACTGAGACATCACAGTATGCACCGCATGCAAAACATACCCCAAAATACCCAAATAAGCTTTCTTACTAACTTTATATAAACCCACAAAACTCAACACTAATTTCTTCAACAACTTTAGCAACCTTCTTTCCATAATATGTATTGACTATGAGCAATTAATAATTTTTGGAGTATTTCAACCAGAAGTTGCACTGGACATTTTTCTGTCCGTCATTTTGACTTGCATGATCCAAAAAATCTGGTAATCTTCTGTTTTTATCCGTCAAATTTTAAATCCCATGCGAGGGGGTAGACAGAGGAATGACAGGACTACTTAAAAGTAGTATTCAATCAAAACAATCTGACCAAAGAGCAATGCATAAAAACGGTTGCGCTTATTGTTAGGATACCTGATACGGTTCTTGCACTTCATGGAACACAAATGCTCTAATCTAATGATGTAAAGGTCTGATTATTGCAGAAATTATTATCAAGAGGTATTGGATTTCTGCCTCGGTCAGAATAGATTACCCCTCATGGGGATTTAGCTGTTGATCTGCAAGCAGAATCCACGCTTCGCTGGATGGTTGCAAGTCTGTTGTATAGTATTTAATGTCTCACCTGTTTCCGTACTACCAAATATGTCAGGGTTTTTTACAGCACTTTGCTGCATCTGTGAGAAATGCTCATTTCTGGTTTCTCATTTCTGCCTCTCTTCTCCACCTTTTCTCTTGCCTGTCAATCTCACTCCAATTTGCCTCTAGAGTTAAAGGCGCAGGAGGAGGGGGAGTGTCTGCAGTGCTTTGACAGATAAGCTCACAAAAATAGTTATTTCTGCCTAACCTTGCTGTGTCTGTGTGAGCTTCAGTGGAGCAGAGGCCCTAATTAACCACACAACAAATTATTTAAAAACCAAGCATGACCCGACCTGACCACCAACAGTCACTGAGTGGGCCAGTTCGGTGGTGGTACCACCAGAAGATTTCTCTCTGATGCCGATGGCCAATCCACTACAAACTATCGATATCAACATTGATGTTCCAGCATTCTCTTATTTATGACAGATAGAGCCTTAGTTATTCATGTGTTTGTGAACATCATAAACACATTTTATTTTGTCTGAAGCATACAGGTAAGGTTAAATTATTTAAATTTAAAAACAATATTCTTTTCCACAATTTTCAAAGGTTAATTGAACAGGATTAAAAGAGGAGAAATGTGTGCTCTGATTGATTTATATCAGATTTCAAGAATTCCAAAATGTAAGATAACAAAAAAGAAGTACAGAGACTACAGTAGATAACAGCCTGGCAAAAATGGATAAGGAGGAAACACATTTTCCACTTACCCAGACAGACTGTTTGTTTTTTTCGATTATAGTAAGACATCAAGTGAAGGGGACTCTAAAACTAAAACTAGATTTACTGGAGTATGGTATTGACCACAGGGTTCTATCTTTCCAATGAATGTTCCTTTTGCTTCCTTCCATTCTCTCTTGGCCACTCAGAATCCCATTTTGGGCTGGTGTTTTAATTAACACCAGCCCACAGTTTGACAGGTGTACTATAATGCAGATTTTTGTTCTATGTACTTCTATGGACAATTATTAAATCTTTACTGAGAATAGACTTTGTTTTCCCAATGTGTTGTGATTGCATATATGTGGTTTAATTTACACATATTTGGGTTTTATAAATTTTACCTTAATCTTCTGTGGTTAAACATATATAAATTTTCAGGAAAATTGGTAGACCATAAGTAGGTATGTCTAATAGGACAATGCATTAATTTTACTTGCTTTTGCGTTTATATTGTGAATAATCTTTGACTATTATGTGCTGTTTTTACGATTTTTCTGGGAATATTACTGTGTTTGAAAAGCTCTGTAAGTGGACTGAATTAAAACCAACAACAAAAAACATGAATCTTTGTCAAATATCCATGTTTACAGTATGACTTGAGTTTGTGTTAAGGGTATGGTGTCACAAGAACTGGTTAAGATTTAGAGTTGGGCTTTACAAAACTTCAAAACTGAAGTCAACTAAAAGTGGTATCAGCTGCTAAGCTTGTTTCTGTGTATGTGTAGTTCCAGTACTCCCGTCCTGCTGTAATAGAGAACATGTGGTAATAGCAGTGATCTGTCATAGTGATGGCCAGGTTCTGCCAACTACAGTCAAAGCAGAAGCTGCAGCAGCATGGGGCAGCAGAAAACGCAGAGGGGACAGCAACAAAAAGCTTGAAGCTGAAGCCAGCATGGGGATTTACTTAATCCTACAATTTAATAATATCAGATATGTATATATTAAGCAACATCAGGATATAAAAATTAGAGCAAAACTTTTTAAATTTGTGTTTAAAGCCTAAATAATGTGTATATGAATTGGTATCAGACGTTTTATGTATTCTTTAAAATTGTCCATTCCAAAGGGAAATCAGATCTGATAACATGAGGACTGAATAACACCATTCCTTTAAGGGAAATTGTTAAAGCACATCTTGATATTAGACAAAGTTTTTTTACTGCGGTTTTGATTTCTGTTGGAAGTAGAAACTAGAGTCTAATAATCCAGTCTCTATAGGTATACAGTATATGTAAGCACCTCCATTTTCACACCTAAAGACATCAAATATTTTGGAACAAAATACTGCTGTGACATCAATCTTCAAAATTGATAACTGATACATATATATTTTTGATTTTTCTTTTTACAAACTGAACTGGACTTAAATACTACTAGACAATTTAAAAAGCAAGGCTGAAGCATATTTTTTTTTCAGTTTGAAGCACATAGATGAACCAAGTCAAGGCAATCCATGAAAGCAAGATTTGCATTTCTTCCCATCTAAAAACATTTTCCTAACAAAGAACAAGAGCCAAAAATGAATAATGAATAAGAGTGTCCCTGAAAACAAAATTCCGTGTATCGTCCCTTGTTATTGCTGAACCATGTTTAATTTTTTACATTTTTTTTGTTTTCCTGTGTCAGTGTGAGCTGTTACAAAATATTTCCACTTGGATGATCTTTCTTTTTTCCCCTGCATGCTTCATATCGATAACCTGTCTTCTCATGATATTACCCCTGTGTGTTCCTTTCTCTAACCATTGTCTAAATTCCTGATACAAAAAATAAATAATGAAAACACACATTTTTTATATAAACAATCTAATTTTAAACTAGAAATGCTTTTCTTTAGTTTTATAAAATAGAAGAACAAATAGAGACAGCCTCCTACCAAGCTATTTGCAAGAGGAAATGTGAGTCTATATGTATTTGAAATGGATTTAAGAAAATGCCATTGTTTCTTTATGTGATTCATGTTTTCTTATCAAGAACTATAAAGTAATCTGAAATTGCACTCTAAAAAACAAACAGTGAAAACTATTGGGCTTGGCCTAATACATTTTCTTTACCAAACTGTAATGTTTGAGACTCTGTGTGGATCACATTTTATCATTTATCTGTTGTATTTGATTCTTTATGCTAGAATTAGTCTCAGGCATCTTTACCCCAGAGGGTGGAATGGCAGATTAAGCATTTCAGCACGCAATGGCTACTGCACTGATTGTGTTCCTGCTGGAATGTGTGCTTTCAAAAAGCAGGTTTCTTTTCAATTACTGTGAGCTGTGTCGCAGGTGAAAGAAACTGGTTAAAAAGTACTAAAACTATCTAGAAAATTTTCTTTAAGAATATTTTTTCTTCTTATAGACTTCATCTGAAAATAATGTACTGAAGACTGTTTTATTGCCTTTCTCTTACAGACATATACCATTTTAAACTGAGGAAATTAACATGTGGCAAGACGTGGCTCACAACAACGTGTTTTTATAGTTAAGCTAAATGGCCACATTAAGTCTGAAAACAGCTTGGAAGTGTATGAGTGCTATCAAAACTATTTTATATACTCAAAAATACAGAATTAATCTATTATTTTTATTTTTTATTATATTAATCATGGATTGTAAAAAAGAATAGACAGCACCTCCTCACTCCTCCCCGTTTAACAGAATGACACACTTTCATGGGGGAATTCTTGGCGGATTCACAGACTCCTCCTCCCCAGCTCTGTCGAAGTATGTTTCTAAAAAGGGCATAGGGGCGGGATCTTCACTGTAGACTCTGCCCTCGCGGAGCGTGTATGGGCGTGTAGTTCGGTCGTAATCACGCCCATTCTGCTCCTGCGTCTTTAGCTCTGATGCTAAACTTGGCTCGCACCCCTCATTAATTATGCAAGATTTCCAAAAATTATCTTACGAAAACCAGCCTGGTGCCCATTATTTTTACAAGCCCAGCGTTATCTCAGGAAGAATATGTAGCCATAGAAAGTTTAATGGGGCACCAGGCATTAAAGTTGTTTTTAACGTGTCTAAAGTCCAATGCTTTTCAATTGGGGGCCTAGCGGCCAAATGGAGGTACTACAGCAATGGAGGAGCAATGGCGGCCTCCATGGTATGCGGTCACAAAGCAGAGCAGCCAGCGGCCATTGATTTAATGCAGCCAACTAGAATGCTTCAGAAAACCAGATACCACCGTTTCATACAAAACATTCCTCCTTTTCTTTTTCTAACTTTATTTCACATACTATAGCAGTTAACAGCAACACCTTTGGCAGTGTTGCAGTAGAAAAGGTATCAGCTCAATTTAAGGTTATAAATATTTTGCAGCTGTACATTCTTTCAACAGAAGAATAATTCTTGGCAGTTTTTTCACTATTTAAGAGAGCACAGAATGTATAATCAAAGGCAAAGGTTTCCAGAACATTTGTCTTCTTTTTTTGACTTCCAGGTGAGGAAGTTCATCTTCATATGTATGTAGTTTTAAAATAAACATAGGTAAACAACTACTTTTTGTTTCTTTAAAAAAATAATAGCAGTATCAGTGTTTCTTCACCCTACATTTCTTTGAAAAAATGTAAAGATAAGCCAAAAAAATATTTTTTTTAGGCAGATATTTTCTATGAGATTGCAAAACTTTATTTGTGAAGTTGAACATTGAAATTATGACCAAGCATCCATGTTCAGCAGCAAAATATCTAAGACCTTAAATTGAGCCCATAAAAATGTGTATGAAGAGGCATACCATTGAAATGCTTTACATGTTGCGATAATGCCAACTGAGATAAAGTCCAATCACTTAGAATTCCACAGTTTTCTATCACATTTCCCAATAATATTTTAGCTTATGTTTAATTTTTTTTCAAAGAAATGTACGGTGAAGAAACACTGATGCTATTATGTTTAAAGAAAGCAACAAAAAGTAGTTGCTTATCTATGTGTCATTTGAAAATACATACTATACATATGAAGATGAACTTTCTCACCTGGGAGTCAAAAAAAGAAGCCAAATATTCTACAAACCTTTGCCTTTGATTATACATTCTGTGCTCTCCTCTTAAATAGTGAAAAACTGGCAAGAATTTTTCTTCTGTTGAAAGAATATCATGAATTTGATATCAAAAGCATAAGATCAGCAACAACAAAAACAATTGAGGTTGTCATTTCTGGTTAAATAATACAACTATACTGTTTGCTGCTGTATAGGTTTATGAAGCAATCAGGCTGGCATACACACACACTGGCGTCAAGTTTCATGTTCTAAAGAAAGTATAAGGCTGCACTATTTAAATATTTACAGTGGCTATTTTGCTTTTCCAAGTAAAGCCTGGCAGACTGAAATGTAATATTTAAAGCTTGGTTCAATAATGAACTTAAAGATTTAGATTTAATGAGTCTTTTGGACCCAGGAGTCCTTCTTGATGGGTATGAAATTATACTTGGCTGGAAGTTAGACGTACCATGCCATTACTAATATATCTTCATTAGTCCCTATAGCTAAGATGAAGCGGTAGATTTTTCTAAAGATGTTCTTTTATCACAGTATAAACAAGAAATTTTTTTTCTTTTTTGTAAAATGAAACTAATCAATGCAAATATAATGCATTGAAAAACCATGTCATTATTTCATCAGCTTGCAGAATGACATATTTTTAGAAGGTTTTGACCTTTTCACCCCTGCGTTGCCTGCATCAGCAACATGACTGCTCTGCTTTGTCTCAGAGCCCTTTTGGCTCCTCAAAGATTGAGATGACTGTGACCTTACAACCTCTGATGCGAGACCCAATCATTACTTTGCGTCATAGACTAAAAGCTCATATTGTTCAAGGTGATTTCTGATCAGCACCCTCACTTGTATCATGACCCATCTAATTAACAAAACTGAAAAAAGTTATAGACAAAGATTTTATGTTTTTAAAGTTACATTGTAATGTTTTGAATTTGACAGCTGTGGCAGCTTTGGAAACAAATAACAGTTTTTTCACAAAGACTATACGAGATGTAGCTTTTCTAGATTTGACTTGCATATCCACCACACAAAAATAAATGTTGGTAACTCTCATGCATCTTTTGTTTCAGTTTGTAAGTTTATTTCAATTAATTTATTTCTGGGTGTTTAGTTTAAATTGTGGAAATACACTTGTTTAACTTTAAGTGCACACATTTAGTTAACTACTGTATTTCACCAATTATTTGTTCTGTTGAAATTGACTTGTTGCTTTCTCTTACCGGTGCTGAGTGCTCCCCCACTTCCTGGGGGTTACTCCATGAAGCGAGTTAACTCCAAAAGTCAGGGCTACTTTGACAATCCTCAATTTCCCTGAATTTGGTTCCACAAACAAGGCTCATTCACCAACGTATGCTCTTGGACAAGCTTGCTCCATGGTAGGCTAACTCTGAGGCTATTTTAGCTTGATCAAATGATTGGACGATCGCGGTGATGTCAAACTGAGGGGCTGGTATTCTGCTGCTGTTCTCTCCCTCACCACACACACCCTCCAATATAAAGTTATTAAATCGGGATTAACAAGAATAAATTCTTAGAATATCAACAAATTAAACCGATTATAAAAGTTTTAAACTGTCTTAATCTTAACTCCCCCAAACTGCTATATCAAATATATAAAAATTATATACATTAAACGAATCAATAGCCCTTCCTATTTCAAAATGGGAGATGGACTTGTCCATCTCATTTGACCAAAACCTCTGGTCTCAGATGTCTTTAAGAACCTTTAAATTTCTTGAAATCCTAATCTACGATTAATAAAATATTAAATCCTTCATAGAGTACATTATACAGGCCAACGGGTGTTCAAGATGGGTTATACGCCGTCTGATACCTGTTTACAATGTACAAGCAATATACCAGACAATTATATTCATGCTCTTTGGTTCTTCCCACCTGTTAAGAAATTTTGGCACCAGATTTGTGAAGTCTCTGAAATGTAATTTCACACCTTCTCCCCCCCTTTATTTCCCTGGAAAATTTAGATGAAGTTACCGTAGATACAAAGTTGATGCAATTAGTTCACATTGCCCTATGCATCGCTAAGAAAAATATCCTCTTGAGCTGGAAAAATAAAAATGCTCTTAATATTAATCAGTATGGAGATCTCATTCTGGATTACATTGGTCTAGAAACGGCTTCTGCTTCCACATCTGAGCAATATTTCTGGTCTACCTTAATCAGCTCCAACACCAAGTGGGGGCGCGGCCCTCGATTTTGTTCTGTGGGACACGGTCGCTGTTGTGGAGCTTTAGGGTCAAGGGCGTCTACGGGAGTCCTTGGGGATGGGTCCGCTTGCGGTTGGGGCACTAGCTGCCATGACCCTCACCTGGGGTGGGACTTTGGGGGCTTTGGGTGGTGACTCCTAGTGGCTCTGAGGCACTGCACCCCCTTGGCTAGGGTCCTGACCGGGGCTTGGCCGGTGGGGGGGCCTCTGCCGTGGGTGCCGGCTGGGGGGGTCTACTCGTCAGGGTGTCTGCGGGTGGCTCCGGCGGGTGGGAGGCGTCTCTGGGCCCGGTCAGCCATATTGGCACTGGACGTGGCTCCTGGTTCTTGGACCAAGTACTCTACGGGGTTGCTGGGGTCGGGCCCATTGGCCGGTGTCAGTCGGCCAGCCCTCTGCGGTGGGCTAGCCGGGTGGTGTGGTGTGGGAAGGTGGGTGGGGGCGCTGGGTTCGGTTGCTTACGAGCAACTCTGGTGATTCGGCCGCCTGGGGCCTCGGTCTGCTCACGGGCAGGGCACGTTGTGGTCGGGGTATCCGAGTCCCTAATGGACTGCGCTTGGAGTTTTTATATATATAAATATTTTTTTAATTTTTAATTTTTTTTTTATTCTTTTTCAGCGATCAGTTAGTGGAAGGAAGAAGTGTGCACTTTTCAGTGATATCAGTCAGTGAATAAAAACTGTGTTTTTACCTGCTTGTCCTTACATTGTTGTATTGTCTTGATTAATGTCTTATTGTAATTACTTTCTTGTATTTTAATCATCAAATTGATTTATGCTGTGTTCCAATTTTAATCATGTAAAGCACCTTGAATTGCCTTGTGTTGAAAGTGTGCTATACAAATAAAATTGCCGTGCCATGCCTTGCTTCATAGTATAGTAGAAACTGGTGTAAAAAAAACAAAAAACATACACATGTGATATTTAAATACTGTATTGATGTAAATTCAACTGTTATATGAAACTGTTATTTAGTTGATTAACATTTGACATCCTTTCTTAAATCATGTTCTAAAACTTTTAACCAGTTTGATATTTTCTGTCATGTTTTATATTCTGATTTTAATAATTCAAAACAGACTCCAGATTATCTTGCCCTACCCAACAAGCTAATATCATTTATTAACATGAATTTACAAGTTTACAGTTAGAAGCACTTATCAGCGCTCAGTGTAACACTCTAAAGCGTCTGTAAGGAACATCCCCTAATTTACATTATAACACAATTCAGCCTGACACGCTTTTATATGCAGTGTTCCCCTTATTGTTAATGATATAATTGTGCTGCTAATAGGCTGTATTAATAATTATTCTTCACAATGGGAGAAGAATGTGGCTTTTTTCTTTCCTTCTCTTCTTACTTATCTAGCATCAATTGACAGAGGCTGCCTGTTGACACACATGAACCTTGCTTGTTAAGCCTTTCTTGTATTAGCGCGGATTGAATTCAGGTGAGCGTTGTCGGTGGAACCGAATATGCCTGGAGTGAACTATTAGGCTAAATCAAGCAAGGATATTTGAAATATGTCTTGATTTGTTGTGCTCGCTTTGTGGAATACCCGGTTTCCAGTGAGAGCTTGGACAGGCAAACATTGTCAACCTAATATAGGAGGAGCTAACTGGGCTGACCAAACTCCTCAAGGAAGAGGGATTAATGAATTATCTTTAGTTTATTTCTTTATGATTTTTTTTATAAATTAAATTTGAGGTTATAAATTTAGGTTTAGGTGTTATACCCTTTAGTTTTATTAACAACCCAAATGTACATGGTTGTCTTGTGACCCCGACATGATCTGATCAGCTTGTGTGTCTTTGTCTGTTAGGTCTAGTTTTATTTTTCTTGCTCTTATAATCCGACCGACACTCAAGTATAGTAGGTGGCGGAAATGCACCGAAAATTTTGATGTCACCCGCCAATAAACAAGAAGTAGTATTTTAGGTCAGTTATGTTCAGTCAGGTGAGATGTTAAAACTAAGGGTTACATAAACGCTTTAAAATAGATTGTTTAAACCCATGAAATTAATCGTGTAAGTTGTTATTTAAACCGCCTTCTTGGCACACCAAAATATTAAATTTAGATAGATCCTACCATGACCAATCTATAAAAGAAAATGAATTCTCCAAAGGTTATTGATTTCTAATTAAGCAGTTTTTTTGATGAAACATTACTTCATCCAAAGAATGTTATAATTTTCCTTACTTTATGGGTTAAGACATAAACCAAATGTGCTAATTAGTTTAAACTAATCACAATTAGTAAAATAATTTAACTAGCTTCCAAACATTTCAATTAGTATTGGTCTTTAAGCATCCAGATGCATAGGAAACTGTGACATCAGGATTAATGGTTTCTATTTCTTTGCATATTTATCCATTTTCTTTGTTTATTTTTGATAGTCTGTTCATTCTCTTGTTGACTCAATTGGGGTAGGATTTAACAAGCATTAGCTTTTTTCTATTCTTTTTCAGGTTTTTGGGGGGTTTTCCTGCAGGCCTGATTCCTAAATGTTTTTGTCATTTTTTTTTTTCCTAGTTTGTCTTCGATGTGCACATATGTTTTTATTTCCATTTGATTTAATGTTTCAGTGTTCAAAATAAAGAATTAATTCATTCTTTTAATTAGTAGTGTGTGTTATGAGCTTTGTTTGACTTAAATCGTTTTTTTGTAAATATACTCTTGTATTTTTGGAAAATGATTTTGTGTCCATTATTCCAGATACATATATAGTAATTTTCTGTTCAGTGGACATCTAGAGCTCATTCCTTCAACTATGTTTAATTACCTCTGCCTTAATCAGGAAGGTAATCAAAAGAATACTAACATTCAAATATTTGGCTATTGATAAAGTTTCAAAATATCAGGTGGTGCCCTGTAGTTTTTCATTTTATATACAATTATTAGTCTTAATAATGATTGCCATAAGCAGACATAAATATCCATAGCCAAAACCTAAATGTCAATCCACAACATTAATGGAGCTCCATTTGTTTATTCTTAACTGATAACTTGAGCTTCCTCAATAATCATACCCATATGAAGTATTGATGAAAGCCAAAGATTAATAACACCTTCTGTGTCCCAACAAGTACAGCTGTTGTTTATTTTTGTTTTCTTTTTTAATCAAACCTTCTGTAAAGTATACAACCACTTTATTGATCCATATCAATACGTTTGGTGAGTAGATATTGTTCTCATATTTTCATTGGTCGACATTTTTTTTTTTCCATTTCAAATTCCATGTAAGGTGATAATGTCAGCAACATACTAAAGTAGTTATCTAAATGGCAGAAATAATAAGACAGTGTCAGTGTTGTAGATTGATCTATTCATCTTATCTATATTGACCTTATATTAGACTGACTTTTGTAGGGTAATACCATTAACAGTCTTTGCTCCAACTTTTTTTCTCTCTCCTATAGTCTGTTGTAACCCCCTTAAAGATATATATCCAATGAAGAGTGAGAATAGCCAAAGGACCAGGATGACCATAACAAACTGAACTTCAACTGCCTGTAGCTTTAAATGCACTCTATGTCTTCCAACCTTTTTTTAACCCCCCTCCCCACATTTATTTTCAGTCTGTCATTGCCTTTCTCGCCTCTTCATTCCTAATTCTACCTTCCACCAGCTGTTGGTGTCTCCTAATACCTGTCATGTTGATGTGTAAGGACTAGAAAACCTTTCATCTCTCACCTTGCAAATATGCCTCATTAAAGTGAAGCTTGAGTTTAGGGAGGAGAAGGTGACAGGATTCAGCATCAAGCTGCTCCACTTGCTTGTGTTCCCAATAAGTTGCTGACAAGTTGATTCAAAGAACATCCCAATAGGCCACCATAAATGTATAATATCATATTATGGCAAGTAAAAGGTAATTTGTGGTACATGGTAGACATGAGATTGTACAAGGTATTCAGTATAATTAGTTCCTTAAGGAATAATAGTCAATGCCAAAGCATATGACACAAATTAAACTATCCTGGTCTTTCTTAATGTAGTTGGACACATTCACAGATGCATGCAGAAAGGAAAAAGAAAATAACAAATACAAATACAGATGTAGAGCACAAAAAGTGATGAGGCCAGGTCTTGCCATAGCCCATAGAGGCAGTCACCTAAGGCACCACCTAGTAAGGATGGTGCTGTTGCAAGCCTTGAAAAAGAAACAGAATGAATAAATACAGAAAAAAAAGATACCAACACCCCATGTTGTTCTAGATTATTTAATTGCCCTGGCACTGCATCTGTCTTGCAGCGAGCTCTGCATCAAAGCTATTAGTAGGACGAGTTATCTGTACACATCTCAAGTAGCAGTTCCTATTGACAGATGCCACAAAAAAAGTCGTACTTGTCATATTATTGTGACAGGGTCATTTACAGAAGCTGCTGCAGAATGATTTTTGGTTATAACTTAATCACTATCTGACCTACCAGTAAATTTAGCCAGTTATTTGTGGCAACTGATATTAATGCGGTGTATTTTCATAATTTCATTACTTTGCATTGTTGTTAGATATAGATTAACTATATACATTTTGCAGTTTATATGCTTATACAGTTACACATAAGTCAACAAGCAGCCAAATTGCAAAGGGCGACAAAGCTTAGAGCAGATGAGTATTGAAATTGTTGCAACTATTGCATCAGTAGTTCTAACCAGTGTCTATTGTCAACATAGCGTAATTGAGACACGTTGTGTGTATAATTACATTAAAGGAAGTTTATCTTATCCAAATATTTAAAACATTGAGTGTACAATATGGATGTTGTAGTTTATCGTTTGGGCAGGTGTGAGATCATGGAGTGATGGTGGTGATGGTATGTTAATTAAGGAGTGGCAAACAGTTATATACCAAAAGTTTGGACAGACCTTCTCATTAAATGCGTTTTCTTAATTTTCATGACTACATTGTAGATTCTCAATTAAGGGCATCAAAACTATGACTGAACACATGATGTATGGAATTACTGTATGTACTTAAACAAAAAGGTTAAAATAACTGAATACATGTTATATTTTAGATTCCTCAAAGTAGCCGCCCTTTGCTCTGATTACTGCTTTGCATTCTCTTGAGCTTCAAGAGGTAGTCACCCAAAATCATTTTGTAACAGTCTTGAAGGAGTTCCAAGAGATGCTTAGTACTTTTTGGCCATTTTGCCTTCACTCTGTGGTTCAGGTCAACCCAAGTAATATCGATTGGGTTCAGGTTTGGTGACTTTGGAGGTCAGGTTATTTCGCACTTTTTTGTAAAAGTACTACATAGTTCCATATGTGTTAATTAATTAATTACCCTCTATTGTGAGAGAGTGTTTGCAAAACTGCTTATCTTGTTTATCTCTGTGTTGATTTGAAATGGATTAGCAACCTGAGTAGACTGTACTTTATTGTTTATATAAGTTGGATAACATACATTTTTATTTAAACATATTTTTTTATCAAGTCAAAAATTAATCAAATAAATTGGCACATAATAAATTAGTTTCCGGTTCAAAAATTCAGCACTCCTAATTATTTTGTATCCATCCATCCATTTTCTTTACCGCTTAATCCTTAATGGATCACGGGGGTGCTGGTGCCTATCTCCAGCTGTCAACGGGCGAGAGGCGGGGTACACCCTGGACAGGTCGCCAGGTCACAGGGCAGGACAAACAGGACAAACAACCATGCACACACTCACACCAAAGGACAATTTGGTGACATCAATTAACCTGACATTATGTTTGGACTGTGGGAGGAAGCTGGAGTACCCGGAGGGAACCCACACATGCACGGGGAGAACATGCAAACTCCATGCAGAAAGGCCCTGGGCCGGGATATGAACCCACAACCTTCTTGCTGCAAGGCAACAGTTCTAACCACTGCGCCACCGTGCAGCCCCAATTATTTTGTAGCCCCAATTATTTGGCAGCCCCCAATACAATTATTTTGTATTGGGGGCTGCACGGTGGTATTTCTGTAACCACTAGGTCTGACTGAATACTGTTTGTGTCATAGAAAAGATAACCCTCAGAAGACTTACTAGGATGAGTAAACTAGGGAGGCACAATATATAGCAAATATATAATTATCGGAATATCAGTTTGTGGAGTATTCACATCACAAAGTACTGTTTGTAGAGCAATTATTGTTGGCTAAGTGTTCTGAAATTGCATTTTACATACTAGTAAAATATCTAGCAAGATGGACATTGTCTCTTGACACAAGATACTTGCACTGAACCGAAATATGGTTGCCCAAAAAAGCTACAGGTCACATAGTGATGAAAACTCATGAATACAAGAGGAAAAAAAAGAAGATAGCCGCATATTGCAACTGATGATATCATCATCGTAAATCTTAATCTTTTTAGCACAACATTTTCTAATAAAATGCAGCTTTGGTGTAAAGCATCAAATGGTTTGTTATAGGTAAAAAGTTAATGGAGATGGCACACAGCATGCTATAAAGAGTTTAATAAGTTACAGGTTCATCTGCAAAAAAAGTTACAAATCAAAATTTTTAGTCCTTTGAGAATTATTCTAATGCAGCTTTATAACTTTATTTGTATTATAGTACATAATTTTACATTAAAATTCCAAATATTCATCAATATGAAGTGAAACAGAACAAGATAAGAGAACTTTTCAAATAGACGGTTTATATGAGGTCTCCAAATATCCAATTTGGCACCAGGTGTGACATTTTCTTTTCCCTATATACAAGAGTATATATTTCTTTTGTAAACCAGAAATGGCTTTCAATTTTTTTCTGCTTGAAAAAAACCCTCAAAACAATATATGATGGGAAACGTGACTGAAAATGTGGTTTGCATCATGCCTTAACTGTTGCAGGGCTATTTATGAATTTGCATCCTTGTATTTCTGCTGATAAATAGTTCATTTGAGTACATGACTCCTCGTTGGAAACATAAAGTAAATAACATAAGGTTGAGTGAGATTAGCGATAGTGTCAATCAGTCAAGAGTCTACAAAATGTTGCTGTCTAACTGCTGTCATTTAAAGTTTATTGGTCATTTCTGGATGTTATTGCTTGTTTGATATGCCTTGAATGATTTGAGTGTCCCTTACCGAAAAGTAGTATATACAAGTATGCTTTAGTTATACTCATTGTAAACTAAAATATTGTGGTCATTCAGACTAACAATAAATTTTATTTATTGTAAAAACATCTAAATAATATCACTAACCTACAAAATGCTGTGATTTACACAACTACTTCTTTGCTTGTTGCTGATGATGAAAGTGAGTCTGATATGCTAGTCCAGGGGTCTGCAACTTTTACCAGCCAAAGAGCAATTTAGCACTCAATCCAGCTGAATAAAACGCACTCAGAGCCACAAATGTTACATGGCTTTTTACTCTACTAGAGTAAAATATGTTGCCATTCATAAAGAGCCACCATTTTAATACGGACGGATTAATTTTCTTCTGAGTTTTAGACATTTGTCGACAAAATATGCAAAAATCCACACAGTTTCAAACCCAATGACGAGAAAACTTGAGCTAAAAATATCGTTACATTTAGTGTCATTCTATCATGTAAATTAAAAGCAATTTTAAAATGAAAGAAAACAAAACACCTGTTAAAACCGGAATTTGTTATTGAAAAAAAGGCTCAAACATTATTTGGTTTTTTGTTATTTATTATTAATAAACAGTGAAATAAAGAAAATCTTTGGTTAAACGCAAACCCTTCTCCACCCTCATCTTCCCTTCTTGGATCAACCAGATTATTTTAGTTGTCCAAGAAGCTTGTTGGAAACACTAGATAGGAATCTTTGCTTACTGCTTTAAGATCTTTTTTTTTAAACTCCAGTATAGTTTGGCCAGGTGTGAGCTCAGCTCTAATGAGATTCTGTTTTATCACTTGGTTTTATTTAGCTTATTTTGATGTATTCCTTTGTACAAACTTTGTTACATTTAGTTTAATTCTTTCATGGATATTAAAAGCAATTATTTAATGAAAGATAACAAAACACCAGTTAGAACCTGAATTTGTTATTGAAAGAAATCAAACATTATCTGTTTTATTATTTTATTTATTTTTAAGGTCTAAGAGGTCTAAAGAGCCTCTGTGGCTCCGGAACCACAGGTTGCAGACCCCTGTGCTAGTCATTTGCTGCATATGTGAGGCTATATGCAATACTGTGAAAAAAAGTATAATACATTTTAAAGGAGCATTTTATACAACTTCAATAAATACTCAACATATTTACTTTAATTTAAAATATATTAAAGGAAAAACAGCAGTAAGAGACACACCAATATAACAGGTTTGAGAATTAACCATCCACACTCCCAGAACACTACAAAGAGTGTTAACAAAACAATAATGACGAAACACAGCTACAATACAGCCAGCCAATATAGAGAACTATCTGTTATTTGTGTCTTTAATTAATTAGCTTTGACTTGGGAGGTAGAATGAATGAGCTTGCCGAATTATTAGCAGGTTGTCACTCAGGAGATACAGTCACAATAGCTTAAGGTAATATTGAAATCAAGCCAAAGTCATCAAAACCAAATTAGGTGCTTAACTGCAACCTGTCAGAAGTGAAATATCTCATTTAATCAGTTCCTTTACTTTGGGTTGCATCACAAGTTTGTTCAAACTAGAAACTATTTTAAAAACTATAACTGCTGCTGTCAATGAGGATACAATCAAGACCCTCACTCCTGCGTCCACAGACTCTATAATGAATTTGAATGAATTTCCCCTAAAAATCTGTTTTCATGATCAGGTTTCAAACTTAATTTAGCATTTTCTATTATACAGAGAGGTGCACACATTTAAAAGAAAACATTATCAAACAAAAGCAATTTCTACTTCTTTAGACTGGATTTTTTTTACCTTGTGAAAATTGGTTAAATGTGGTAAATATGTTAAATACGCTTTATGTCAGCAAATGTAAAACAGTAGAACATTAAAATGACTTTAATATTAGATGAAAAAAATAATTCTCTGGCATATTATCCATGTTTGTTTTCATCCAATCCCCTTAAAAAATATAATTATTCTTGTGTTTGTGGTGTGGTTGTCTCTCACTGTAATTTTGTTCAGAAGTATTTGCACATAGTATTACCACATAGTATTTGTCACGTTTTGCTTTAGCATTGCATGCTGATTAAAAGAGACTAAGCTTCATTACGGTCCGTTCACAAGCTCAGTGACACAGAGTGCATTCAGAGAGAAAAGTATAGGGTGCACACACAGACAAGGACACACATAGAGACACAGAGCATCTCTAAATCTGAAACTTTGCCAGCTGGCCTACTTCATCCACCACTCTTAATCAAAGGATTTGTGTTTATGTGGGATATGCAGCAGTATGGATTTATTAGTAGTTATTAGCAAACCTTGCCACTGACAGACAACTTTTATCTCATCTCCTAAACAACCACATGTGTATACTACATGTAGTTAACAATGCAGGGATATGTAGACAAATTTATAACACTGCAAATATAAAGCTAGGATAAACATATCTTAATCAAAAATTAATTACCATTTCCTCTCACAAGTACATTAAAACCCTAGGACTTCAAATATAAATCTATATAGTTTATTGCATTTGCTTTGATCATTCTAATGATGATTTATTTAATTAGCAACTTTGTTTTAACACTCCTCTAGCGCCTGTTTTTTCACTGTACGGTGTACATTCTAGGACATCCTCAGGTTTCAGAATTACCTCTATCAGACCTCAGAAAAAAAAATGCAGTGTCTTTAGGATCAATAAGGTAAATATACGTTACTGTAATGAGTAATAAATAATTCATCAAATGTAAATAGTTTTATGTTTATTTATTGCAATGGCTGTTTAGTTTGGATAACACATGTAGTAATTAGTTATTTGTATCTGTTTAAAATTGTGTTAAAAGCATGAAACACGGTACTCATCTAGAAACACTGATTTGCCAATTATATCTAGGGCATTTATTTTACATTTACTTACTGTGCTGACAACATTTTCTATAACTTAGTAAAAGTATGAATTGGGTAAATCAATGAAACAAATATAAACACGCCACATGACCCACAGTATTTTTTGTTCTTTGCTTTAAACAAAACTAAAAGCAACCTTTGCTTACATGTTTAATCTTCTGAAAATGTTGATGTTTTGATAACTATAGATACTTCATTAATGCAGATGATTGAAACTAAATCAACAACTAATCCCCGTCACCCAACAGGTTAAAAACGAAGCACTGTCATTTAAGCTTTTGATTTTAAATTCTGATTAAGTAAACCTTTTTGTTAAATCACATCAATGATAAGAACATTGTGTATTTGTTGCTTTGTGTACAGTAATAGTTCATGCAAAGCTGCAGTTGGGCCCAAAAATATTAATAACCTGGATGATTTGAATATTTAGTCTTCTTTTAATTTTATCAACATCTTTTCTAAATGGAAGGGCTATGAATAATTTCTGGAGGCCAAGCAGGATTAACTTGAATCTAACAGAAAATGAGAGCTAAAGATAGGAGTGATGACAAGAACACTTTCCAACATAAAAGACTTGGAGCTCAATGCATAAGATGAGTGGTCAAATATAAAAATTGATGGATGAGAAAGCTTTAAGGAGTAGTTATGCAATGTTTGCTTTTTCTTTGATAATTGAAAAAACTATATTTGATTTTCAAATGTATAAAAACACATTTTTTTACACTTGTCCTTCTACACCGTCCTATCTTGACAGATATCTGTGTCATTTCCAGTAAGAAATAAACCTCTGGGTTAAATTAAATCTAAATGTGGCAGCTCTTGTATCATTTCTAAAGTGTTCTGCAACAATACCCTACATTTTTCTTAATGGTTAAGGATTTTATTTGTTTCTGACCATATTTCCTTGGGTAGTAAAGATTGTAAACAAGAGAAAGTCATCTGGGATCGTTCCTGAGAGTCAGAAAGGCATTCAAGTCTGGTTTTCTAAGAACTTGTCTTCCAAAGAGAAAATGTTGCCCTCCCTTTGCTACAGGAAATGACAGATCAGCTGTGCTGTCAGACAGCTGGTGGGTCATCTGTCCGCACTACACTCCCCTCCTCTTCACCCATGCTGCAGGAGAGGATCAAGTGTCAAACTGTGCACTTTGTCACAGACAATGACCGCCCAGGCACTGAAACTCACCGGTTGGTCAAACAATTAAACTGGATTGCACTGTGTCTTGTTCCCAAGGGATCAATTAACAACAACAATCTTTCACTTACTGTTTAAAATAAATTTGTATTATTTTCACACAACAACTTAAATAAGTTGTGCTTTCAAGTTAGAGTTAATACAATCACTAAGAAATAAATGGTACTTCAATAAATAAATTATGTTTGGGGAACAGAATAAAGTAGGCCATAGAGCCCAAACAGAGTTTAATCTTTAAGTAAAAATAGGGATAGAGGGAGATTTTAAGACAGAAATCAAGTTATGTTGGATCCACAACTAATGACTAAACTGACAGAGTAGCTTCAACAAGAAAGCTGGAGCAGCCATCTGCGCAGAAGACTATTTTGCAATATTTGTAGTTATATAAAGCACATTAAATAAAAATAAAAATAGAAAAACACAACTTACGTACTAAGGAAGAAAGCCTACAAGGCTGCCTCTTTTGAGTATTGTTGAATTGTCCCCTTTTCCATTTGCACAATGACTCCCAATGTGTGTTAGGATGGTTGGATTAATGGATCATATGTCCAAATCCTCATCAACATTGCTCTTTTATAAATGCTTGTATAAGTTTTTATAAGAAACCGATACAGATAAACCACCCAAAACTGTGTGAAAGCATAACAACCCCCCTTGTTCAATAAAAAATTAACTGAATAACTGAACCTTTTTGGAGTCAGGAGTTAAATTTCACTGAAGTCATTGGCAATTATAAGTGTAGAACAGGTTAAAAAAGCCATTTTCTATGGCTTTGGGACTTCAGTCAACTGTGAGAGCTGTTATCTACAAATGAAGAAAACATGGAACAGTGGTGAGACCTATCAAAGCCAAGAGCATATCAGTGACTCAACCAGGAGGTCATGAAAAGAATCCAGAACAACATCTGTACCACAGCCAACCCCATCCCAGTTAAGGTCAGTGTTTATTAAAAAAAAAAAAAAAGGAAGAATCCAAATTGAATTCAGTTGTTAAAAAAAATCACTGCTGTCCAAAAAGTGTAAAAAGGCCCATCTGGCAAAATTTTCTACAAGAATATAAAAAATACCAAAAAATAATATCAATTCAGTGCACTGAAAAGAAGGAAAAGCAAGTTATTGTAAAATGCTTGTTCAGATTGTACTTAGAAGTTCTAAGTTTGACAAGAGACGCATGGATAATACAGACAGTTGAATGGAAGTAGAAATAGAGAGGCTCAAGATGAAAAGAGGGCTGGCACCCAATTCCCAATGTCATCATTGTCATCAACTCATCAAAACTGTTGACACATTGATGACATCCCTCCCTGGTCCATCACTGTCTATATATCTATATATTTATAGTCCTGTATGTCCATCCATCTATCTATCCACCCATATATCTACGGCATATCACTATGTTGCTAACTTATCATCTACCTATCATCCTATTTATCAGTACATCCACCTGTCGGGCCTATTTATCTATCTATCATAGGCATAGCTAGGCATGTATGAAACAAATTATTTATTTTAACTTAGAAACATGAATCTGAAGTAAGACAAAAAAGAGGGGAGGAAGAAAAACAGGGTGACAGTGACATTTAGTGCATAGCTTAGGAAGTCAGTGGAAAGCGCTCACATCAGCGGCCACACAAACAGCACACACAAGCATTATGGATCTATCCCTGTGCCCCAGAGATGGATTATTGTACCACTTCATTCAGAGTGATAAAGAGAGGGTTAGGCCTGCAGACATAGGCAGACAAGGCAGAACAGATTTTACTCCTCAAACTGCAAATGAGACAGATGCTGAACAAAAAGTGCTGGTGCAAAAAGAAGAAAAAGATAGAAAACACTAAACGACAACTTAAAGTGCAGTTTAAAGAGCTTCAGAAAAAAAATGCAAAATTAGTAATTTCAAACCGAAGTTTTGTGCAAACTCTCAAGGTAAAACAATAAGCCAATAAATATGGAGGAGGAAGAGAAACACTAATAACTTGGTTTTAAGATTAATCTATATTATGCAGTTCTCTGCTTTCTGCCATAATTTAATTTCAATATTTCAGCACTTTGACAAAATGTTGTTTGGTTCCCAAAATCTGCCCCTGGAGCCACTGAATGCATTTTTTTTCTACCAATCTGTATTTGAGTGCACATGAGCTGCATTAACACAACAGGGCTAGGTGTTGGCCGCTGGCTGCTCTGCTTTATGACCGCATACCATGGAGGCCGCCATTGCTCCTCCATTGATGTAGTACCTCCATTTGGCCGCTAGGCCCCCATTGAAAAGCATTGGACTTTAGACACGTTAAAAACAACTTTAATGCCTGGTGCCCATTTATTTTAAACTTTCTATGGCTACATATTCTTCCTGAGATAATGCTGGGCTCGTCAAAAACATATGCACAAGGCTGGTTTTCGTAAGATAATTTTTTGAAATCTTGCATAATTAATGAGGGGGCCGGACTTTGATTGACAGGCCATTTCGTTGGACTTTAATTGTAGTAACACTACATTTTAATAATTATTTCAAGTTACTAGTTCTTACCTTTTGAGGTTTGAGAAAAAGGAGAACCGTCGGAGGAGCGTAGATACGGCAGCAGTCAGGCATGGGGCTATTATCCTTTAGCTTAGTTAGCCAAGTTTAGCATCAGAGCTAAAGACGCAGGAGCAGAATGGGCACGATTACGACCAAACTACACGCCCATACACGCCCCGCGATAGCAGAGTCTACAGTGAAGATCCCGCCCCTATGCCTTTTTTAGGAACATGCTTCGTCAGAGCTGGGGAGGAGGAGTCTGTGAATCCGCCATGAATTCCCCCATAAAAGTGTGTTATTCTGTTAAACGGGGAGGAGTGAGGAGGCGTTGTCTATTTTTTTAAAAGTCTATGGTATAAATACAAGCCAGACCCAATTAAAAACCGCAGGTTTTTTAACTTTTAATTATTATCTGTAAGGGTTCATGCAGAAAGGATTGACAGGAAAGTGATTGGTGTTTGGGGAAGCTTCAATTTTATCAACATTTCAACACCGTGGAAACACCTCTCTCTGAGTGTTCAGCCAATCTTCAAGAAAGACTTCTAGTTCGGGCCATATGTTTTATGCTTTTATTACTTCTGAAAGATTTTTCCCCTCCTATTGCATTGAGACAATTCTTCACACTGATGTCTGCAACGTCTCACCATTTAGTCAGGGCTGCCAAGGGTATGTGAAGCTGCTCTATTTCCTTCTTTAAAAGGCAGATTGACTACCTTTAACTTAAAAGTGGCATATCTATTTTCATTTGTTTTCCATAATGAGGTTTTTCTCTTGAAAATTTGGTTTTCACAAACTGTCTTGCATTTATAATGTATGTCTGTTCCAGGTTTGCTTTTATTGTTTATGCAAACTTCCTCATTCTCTCTCTTCTTAAAGGCAAGTATCCCTTAACGTGACAGTGTGTAGTTTCCTGACTATACAGGGCAGTACATACCTAAATCATTGCAAGTATCATGCCAAAACTGCAGATTGTTAGACCTCTAGAGAAAGCAGGAACATGAGAAGCACATCAGACTCTCTTTCATCACAGGCAGCGTGTGAAGAGGTACATGCAAAACAATATTTGTGAAAGGTAGCATTTTTCAGCACTTTGTAGGTTTGTGATACTCTTCAGATAGTTTTGTAAATTAATAAACTGTAATGTCAGACAGAATGACCTCAATGGAAAAAAATGACAAATTTCAGGGAAATTTCACCGTGAGTGGCGCTGGTTTAAAACAAAACAAAAAAACCATTACATTCAAAGTTGTTACCTGTACAGCAGAAAGCATGCGACCTCAGCATGTTTCGTTAGATTTTGCTGCTTCTTCAGTTATTTCCATTAAGATAATGCGATGTCAATGTTTACTCTAGTTTTCTGGGTGTTGATTGTCTCTGTGGGCTTCTGCCTCTGACACAATGTTCCATTTCTCACGAAGGCAACAGCTGGACACAGCAGACACACAGCTTCCCAAGCGAGGACCTGGCGTCTCCGAGGCTGCCTCTCCCCAAGCGGGGACAGTGACCTAGTTTGGGTGCATCTTGGATTAGGTTGGTTGGTTAGGTTGGTTCTAATGAGGACGAGCGGGAAAGGGATGTTACAGCGTATTCAAAAACAGCAAACTACTTGTGTGGACTCAACACAATCTGCTGTTATTACTTACAAAGAAAAATGTACTGATTGGAATGTTTGTATAATTGTATTGAAATTACTTTTGTTGTAAAGTGTCTTGAGATGACATTTGTTGTGAATTGGCACTACATAAATAAAAGTTAATTGGAATTGAATTAAAGGTGTTTTGTCTACATCAACTCACGTAGAAGGAAACACAACATCCAATCTGTCGGAGCCCATACAATAGGACCAGTGCCCATGTATTTTAGACCCTTTTTTTGTTATATTTTATGAAGCAACCCATTTTATTTTCAAGAATAATTTGATGGATATTTACATAGATTAATGTTAAATACTACACACTGTCTCTATAAGGAGAAGGACGTAACCTGTACAATCGATAGATCCTCTAGTGGCTGTAAGCTGTAAAAATCCAAAACTAAATCGCACCGCATTATAGGCCACATAGTTCAAATCACTGGAAAGCAGTAGCGGCTTATAATCCTGAAAATAGACTAATTCTTAAAACTCATCTTTTTGTATTATATTTCCGCAATTTCCAATTTTAGCCAGACTTTTTAGGCACTCTTTGCCAAATTCACTAGAAATCAGTAACAAACAACCTGTGCAGTTTATCTACATTGTACCATGATTTTCAATAACTACTATATATTACACTATAAAATGTAATTGAAAAATAACCCAGATTTTTTGAGGTTGTGAATAGATCAAGTGAGTCATTTGCCAGAATAAAGATGTAGGCGTCTCAATGGTTCAGATGAAGAGAGAAAATGACAATAGACTAATCACAAGTTAAATTATTAAATTTGGGGAAAGTATACATCATTGCAATTTCAAGATACTACATATCCTAATATTAGGATTAGAGGGTGACACGGGAATCAATTGTCGCTCCCGTCCCGATCCCCCAAAAATACTCCTGTCACATCCCAATCACGTGACAGCCCCCCCAAAAAAATCTTGTCCCGAAAAAATCCAGAGTGAAAGACTCCCATCCTGACCCGAATCCCATAGATTAGTAATTTACCTCCAATGGCGCTCGCTCCCCCCGCCCCCCTTTAAACCACAGCCTAGCACAGTATCAAAGATCATCTATTTAGCTTTATCCGCCGTCCTTAACCATATCCTGCATTCTCGTTTGGCCACCTTACCACATCATGAATGGATTCGACTCGTCTGACTACCAAACTATTAATTCTGCGTTCGAGAACCCATCCAAACCAGTGGGACGTGGGACTTCTCCCACCTAAAATGTACTAGCTCCCACTTCTAAGCGTTTGAAGCATTAAAGTGGAATGTAAACAGAAAACATGGACGACCGCCGCGCTAAACAGATAGTCGCTTTGTTTATGAAGAGGCATGCTAACAGATAATAACGACATTCACACCATAATATGAAAAACAAGTTGTGTTAAAATTACAGTGTCTAAAACAACACTACAAGCAAAGAAGTACAGTTTATAGCCTATTCGTTCAAGTTTTACCTCTCAGGACGTGAGACTCCGTGGGCGCCACCATTATCCTCCGACTTAATTTTGGTGAAGTCGGGGTACGTCGAACTACCCCCAGTTTGCAGGTAGGAGGTTCCACTTCGACAGGCATTACCGTGTACTTTTCCTATTTGGAGGTAGGATAAGTCCCATGTCCCACTGGTTTGAATGGGCTCTCGAACGCAGCATAAGATACACGCATTTTCAGTCGGATATCATATGCTTACCAGTTTATCCAGGTGGTGTAGCAACAACGTGGCAGTTTCAGTTTTGGTGCATGCAGTGTAGTAGACCCGATGTAATTCAAATAAAGATAGATGTAAAAAAAAAAGAAAAAAGAAAATTCAAATTTCCGGTTTCCCGTCCGATCCCGTGTATTTTTTCCTGTCCCATCCTGATCACGTTACCAACAGTGAAATTGATTCCCGTCCCGCGGGAATCCTGCAGGAATCCCATGAGCCGTGGGAATCCCGAAAAATTGTGACCCTATAATTAGGATACAAACACTGACTAATTACTTTTATAATCTGATAAAATTTCCAGAGGAAAATTTATATAGTTGAATAAAACTAAGGCATTGCTTTTTATACCTGTGAATATTCTCATTCGTCCATGTCATGGCTATCTCAAATTTCAATCGAAGGCAACTGGACTTGGTAATTTGTCTCTCCAAGAGGTTAAATAGCTGAGTCTCCACACCAGTTAGTTGGACCAGTCCCAGCCTGGTCAGCGGCGAGCATGAACTGATGAAGTCTCTTGGATAAGAGGTGAAACGTCTTCCAAGACAAATTACCAAGTCCAGTTGCGTTCGATTGGAATTTCCTTGAGATTGTTTTTAAAAATGAATATGTTAAAAACCTTTTCTTAAAAACCCCGAATAGTAAAAACAGTGAAGCTATTATCTGCTACGGTAATATTTAGAATTGAAATTCTATAAACAGGTGGATAAATGTTTTTGGAATCAGTGCTGCTGCAAAGCAGAAACCACATAATTAGATGTTTTAAGCGTTAGGAAACATGTGATTGGAACGGAAGAGCTTTAAAGTTTGCTTACCACCGAAAAACACTTTAAATCCCTTCTTTTTTTTAGGAGATATGCTGACAATTGCAGATTTTACAGTAACATCTCAACCTTAGTGATCCTCAAGACTTTTTGGTTGGTGCCTCATCATCTCTCAGCCCCTTCGTATTTCATTTAAAGTATATGTAAAGTTTAATGTATGCACAGTTCTGCATGTTTGATATAGCAGCCTATCCAGCAATTTGTTTGTGTGTGTGTTTTTTTTTTCCCAAGGGTTGCTCAGGCTGGAAGATACTCAAGGGCCTACTAAAGCCAGGCACCAACATTAAGGTCTAACGATGCAAACACTACTCAAATGAAGCAACATTTTAGCTTTGCTAGTAAAAAAATTACTGTACACACAAATGCATGGCTTGGACAAAGATACTGCATCGTGAATGAATACAGAGACTAATCTATAGAGATTTCAAAAATAGCTTAATTTCTCATCTAGTTAAAACACACACACAAACACACACCTTTGGGTGGATGCAGACATGCATACCAATGTAGGTCTATAAAACTACCCTACACACAAATACACATCCACATACGCAAAAAAGGAAGAAAAGCCTGTTTAGCAGTCAGACCAAACTGTGCTGGGAGTCTCTTACTTTCCATATGACCTTTTGTCACTTTGCCAGTGACATTTTAAATATGCTCTCGCTCACCTTTGTCAGCAGCCTTGTCTGCTGGGTGCTAAACAAAGAAGAGCTGCTGAGGGAAATGCAGAGCCAGAGAGCCTGAGAAAGACAGACGGTAGAGAAAGTGAAGCAGATAAATAAAACAAACTCAAATGAGAGGTTGGGGTCATGGTTGAGAGCAGCCGCAGATATAGACAGGTAGAAAGAAGCAGATGAGAGAGAGAGAGCGTGCAAGCTCAGGTAGGGTGCAGAGAGATTAAAACAAACAGAGACCCACTTGAAAATGAGCACTGTACAAAAAGAAAGCTACTAAGTTATAGATAAATGTTAAAGACTGAGGAAATGGATGGATTTAAGTAATACAGTCCTTGAAAAAAAAGAAAAGGGGAAAAAAATCAAAAAAGAGAAGGAAAGATCCTGGAGAGACATAACAGGGAGTAGCCGAGAGCAGAAACTCAGAAAAGGGCAGGGGTAAAAGTATAAAGAAGGGTAGTGAGTGAGCACAAGAAAAAAAAAAAGATAAGAGGCTGAAAATAAAAGAGCGAGGGATGGGTTGTGACGCTCTGGAAATTACAGCCGTCTATGGTGGAAATGTCACAGATATGTAAGGGCCCATTTCAGAGCTGTGATAATATGTGAGAGCCATTCATCTCCAGCCAGAGGGTCTGGTCAAATCAATAAAGTCTCAGCATTAATAGGGAGCCCTCTGCTGCATTAATAAGACAAACTAGAGCCAGCACCAACCGCTGACATAAAAGAACATTTAGCTTTTCTTACTTGCTAGAGAGAACACCATGTTGATATCATTGTATGAGTGCCACTCTTCTTTACATATAAATGTAGGAATATTGGATTGTTGTTTCATTGTTTTTGTTAAAACATATTTCTGCAAAGATAATAGGAAAAAAAACACTTTTATAGGAACACATTTTGATCCTTAACATTTACAACATCATGTATAAATCAAACTAATTTTAATGCTGGTTGAATTTCTACATCACAGCTTTTCCAAAGAGCAGAGTTCTTGTAAGGTTACAAAATGTGGTAGCCTTCTTTCAGCCAGCTGACTAACTGTAAAAAGTCTCACTCTCCTTTCACTTTAGCAATTGGTCTGGTATCTAACTACAAGCCATTAAATGTACAAACACTGCTGTACCTTGATACTGGTAAGAAATCCTGCCTAATGAATAGCTCTTTTAAATGTTTCGATCTTACAAAAAAAAAATCTTCTATGGCATTTTAATTAATTTATAATGGTCAAGAAGGGGTTAATTTCTCTTTCAGCTTCCTCTGTTTCGTCACTGTCTCAGATTAAATGTCATTATTTTTTTCTATCCTTTTGTAAAATTGTATTTCTCCTTCAACAAAGGTAATCTTTTGGGATTCAAGAGAAATACTGCAATCAGATAAAGCTTTTGAGGTGAACTTTAGAGTTTCCTCTAGTTATTTTGTTCTTTCTCAATACTACATGATATTATAAGGTTCAATTTTTAAATTAATTAATTAAATACTTAGAACACTTTTCAAACAAGATTATTTTGCTTCATTTTGTTACAGAAAGCTTGTTCATTATAAGTAATAATTTATATCAAAGGTATTGTGGGGGATTTTTTTTTCTTTCTTCCAGGTGAATTATCTAAACTGTTGATCCTCCTAATTGTCAATCATCCTGAGAGTCTGCGTGCAACAAGACAGGGGAGACAGAGGACAAGATGCCGGCTGGAGCTGCCCAAACAGTGTGGAAGACGGAGGACGAGCGACCCCGGCGGTAAGGGTAGGGGAGACAGAGGACGAGATACCGGCAGGAGCTACTGAAACTGCAGGCAAGACTAAGGAGGAGATTGGACCGTATTTCATGGAAGATATCTGAGGATATTGGAGTGCTAGGTAAGCAGTTAAATATATTCTTCATCACTTTTTTGTTACGTTAGCTAATGCTAGCCAAACCTGGTTGGCAACTATGGTACTAAATATGCACTAGTAGTTTCCCATTGTGTATTTAGATGAAATGTGCAAAAAAAGCAGTGGAGGATGTTGAAAAAGGAGTAAGAGGCAAGGAAAAGCAGAGCAGAGGGAGAGAAAGTGCAAAAAGAAACAACAGAGAAATCCCTGCCTGCACACCGACGAACTGATGTGACGTGCCGACTCGGACTAAAAAAAGTGCAAACATCTGGGTTTTTATTTTAAAGCATCAAGTTTTGTCCATTTGGGCGATTTGAATGCGGCTTCACTATTACTAACCCTCTGTAAATAAAGTCTTACACACATCAGTCAGTGTGTTATTAATCTACATAATGTCTGATTAGTGACTTAAACTACTGAAACAGACTTTTACATGTAATATTCTAATGTATTAGATGGGTCTGCATATGTACTAATATTACAGCAGTTAGGATCACTTTGGACCTTTATCTAGTTTTCACATGGCTGTATATTCAAGCATTGTAAACCAGATTAAGAAATAAAGTCAGTTTGGCATGACCTGAGCCTACCCTTTTTTCTCCTGCCATGTGACACTGTTTTCAACTCTTCCAAAAGGTGTCTACAAAACAGGTGTTCCTGGTAATACTCTCATGTGTCTTTTGTCATCTGATTACAAATAGCTTGTTTCTGGAAAAAATGTTAAATAAAAATCAGGATTTTATGAAATATGGTCATCAAAATTAACATAGTATGCTAAAGTCATCCCTTTTTCCTCTCACATGACAAGTTGAGAGATTCTTGGTCCTGGAAACCTATAATTTACAGTTAAAACCTGGTGTTTACACACATAGGATAAAAGACTGCCTGACCTTAAATTAGACAAAGCATTTCCTGTTTTAGGTCAGTAATAGAAATAATAGAGTTATCTATATTTCTTAATGGGAGAATAAGAGGGAGAACATTTTTAAGGCCTTATTAAGGTCTTCAGAGTTGAAGATTTAAAACCGTCTGTTTGAAATTTGGTACACAAACTTTTTAAATTTTTTTTACGTATGTCAAACCTTTTGAGTAGCCTTACACAAGCTTTTCAGAAGAGTTTGCTTGAATTTTGGTCCATTTTCCTTCATAAAACTGCTCTACAGTAAGGGTGCATAGTTTTTCAAAAAAGCTTGTTTGCATTTACCTATTGGGACTGTAATCAGGGCTTTGTCAAGGTCCTCCAAATCATTGAATATGTTGTCCTTAAGGGAGTTTCTAAGTTTTGTTAGCATGCTTAGGATCATTTTTCATATGGAACAGCAATTTTCATTAAAACTGTAACCTAACTAAAACTTGGATTAAAATCTTTAGGAAAGCTTTGTAAAGAAAATATTTTGGAAGCCTTGATCAATTTGTTCTAAAACTGTGCTTGAGCTCACATTTCTTACTGTGCTATGAATCAAAGCGGCAAGTCAGTTCTCCTTGCTCACATCTAAAGCTTAATTCCCACAGATTTAAGATAAAACGCTAGTGACTGGCACATCTGCATACATACATGTTTTATTAAATGCACAGTCATGAACCACACGAATACACTTGGGTGCACATATTAGGCTGTTATAATTACACCACAGAAGAGCTTTAGAGCCACAAGCATACATAGCTAATTTTATGAAGGAAACATCACTTGCCCTCCTAAAATCACAGAGTAGGAGATTTTCTTTCAGGAACGAGAATAGATGTTTGTACAGCACATGCCTGTGAATATGATAATGTGCAAATACTTGGATAACTTGGATATGCATACGGGTATAGTGTAGAAAAATACCTCAGGCAGTCCAGAATGGAAGCCAGTAACGAGGGAGGGAGTGGGCAACCGGAGACTATAAAGCAAGGAAAGTTGGACCTCACTTCTGGGATGTAAAATCCACATAGGAATGCCGTGTCATGAAAAATGGAAACTTTAAAGGTCCTATATCATGCTATTTTACAGCTTTCAACGTCTGGGATAGGCATATATATGATACAATGTTACCATTGACATTATATAGTATTAATATGTCCTGCAATATAACTTATATCCTGGAGTTATTCTTCGAACCGCAAGTAAAATGCTCGGTTTCTCTGAATGTAAGAATGTGAGAATGAAAATGAAGAATAATTCTGAGATGAAACACATCAATAAAGTAACCTCACAATGCTGTTATAAGTACACATAAGGGGCTAGGATGTAGGTAGCGTTTAATTACTGCTCTGGCCACTTCATCAGGTGTCTTTATTGTTGGAATGTTCCGGCTGCAAGAGTTAATCTCTTCGACAGTCCGATTTGGTTCTGGCCAAGGTTCGGAAAGCAGACATTGGTTAACTGATGGTCAAATATCAACATGTTGTAGCTGGTTAGATTTGGGATTCTGGAGAGAAATTCCAGCCATTTCTGGCGATTTTGGCTGTTCTTTAGGAATGTTGAATAAAGTACTGTAATTACGGCAGCCAAATGGGCATTTTCGGCGTGACATTTTAGAAAGTAAAATACTACAAAAACAGTGGTGCTTATTGCCTTTCTACAGACTCTTGCAACTCGAACCTTTGAAAAAGGGGACGTGTGTGTTTAATCTGCAGGGACGTCGCAGGCACGTCGGGCCCTTCCTAGTTTGACAGTGTTATGCAAAGTACATCACCATGTTATAAGTCAGTCGATTTCCAGCTCCACAGTGTGCAGGATTCAGAAGGATTACTTAGAAATGCGTGATTTAAGCCAAAAACCACTGGCAGGCTTTTTAATGAGAAAAATGCATTCCAACATGATTGAAAGATCCCAAAAGTAGATTTTTCATTATATAGGGCCTTTGACCCAAAGCTAATTATAAAATGATGTATCGACTACGGCAGCCATTGGCTGTTCTCTCGAAAGACACTCAATACGTTTATATGCCCATCTAAAGTGAGCTTTATGGAGTAATCGGACCCAGTTTTCATATCACTCAGAAAATCTAATTAGTAAATTAATTACATTCGACTCCCCAACGATAAATGGCAACATGCGCCCCTACATGTTAGTCTTATAGCGGTTAGCTTCGAGCTGCACTCGGGCAGCAAACAGAAGCTGGTGGGAGTCAAAGCAGCATATGCATAATCAAAATGCATAATCTCTTTGTCTATCTAAACATGCACTACTCGTCTGTTTATGTTTGTCTTTGTGTTACAGCCCTGGAGTGTCTGACATTCCCTGTGTGTGTATGTGTGAGTTTCTAGGTTCCTGTATGTGACGTCTGCAGATGCTGCAGTTCCCCAGCTGGACCTGTCTCACACCTGGAGCCAATGATGACGTCACAATGGCTGCGGATCTGCGGTGGCATAAAAGAGCTGGCATCACTCTGCTATGGCAAGGGCTGGCAGCAGGGTGCATGCTGTTCCTCCCCTCTCACTGATTTGGCTTGTGTTGGTGTGCCATAGTTGGGCCACTATTTTTTGTTATGTGTGAAAGGTTTATTGGTTGGTTTTAGTCAGGTTCTTCTTTTGTTTAGACAGAACTTTGTATCCTTGTTTGTATCCTTTTTAATGCTGCAGACAACACAATAAACACTACAGCAACTCACTAAACCCTCCTGTTTGGGACAAATTATTTCATATTTTTAATGTTACCTTCTTTTTTCCCTCTCCCTGGAGTTGGGGGACGTAACACTTTGCTACAATATTCTTTCTATACTACTACTGTTGTTCTTGCTGAGTCGCACATCCGCTTCTCCTAACTTCCTGAGGGGGTTCATGAGCATGGGTCGGGTTGTGGAGTTTTGTGTGGGTTTGGTTGAAGAGAAGTCTGATTCCCAATTGTATTATCTGAGAAGTAAAGTAAAGCGTTTGAAACTTCAGCTCGGTTCAATTCAAGCCTGACTAAGGTGTATACATGCATTTCAAAAGTCTGATTTCAGTCGGACTAAGTTAATAATTCGACTTTCTCTTGCTGCATGCAAACATACTGATTGGCTAATGGTTCAATGAAATCCTTCAGACCTTCTCAGCCCACCCCTCTCTACAACACACAGCCGCTTCCCCCAGCTGCTCTCACCATCACAGTCTGACAAAGAGAGTAGGGGGAATAAATCAAGAAAACCAATATTTTGTTTGCATATAGTTTAGATTTAAAGGATCAATCCACTTTACCTTTACACATGTAGTTTAAGCACATGAATCTTTGACTTAATATATAATATCAAATCTTATTCCAACATAGGTCACAGTCTTGTATTGAAACTGAATACAATCTATAATGACAGTGTCTTGGGATAGATATTACATTCATCAGCTTGATCTAGTGTAGCTGACTTCTATTCTGCTTTCCGACTCCCTCAATGCCACCTTTGGAGCTTTTAATTCTACATGGATATATGCTCATACTAAAGGCATAAGTACGTAAGCTATTTTGTTAACAGCATATTTCAGTAAACATTGAAAACATGTATTTAGCAGTGTTTCTTTGACATCCAATCTCAATTTAAGATTGGAACTGTGATACTGAGGCCATTCTCCCACAATTTGGTGAGTAGTATAGGCTACTGTCATTTTTTAAATCGTGATTTTTGAAACAATACAATATACTCAAATATACTCTATGTATGTATGCTTTGAATATTTTGTAAATGATTATGGTGAGCCGAAAGGCCCAAAATAACAGGGCCACTTTTTGATCCCTCCAACGCTGATTGAATTTAATGCCTTTTGAATTTTGTGTATGGCTTTATGCAGATGCCCATGATATTAGCAGAATATTTACCCACTATTTCAATGTGGCTGTCTAAATCCAACTGGCCAGTGTTGCATCAGTGTTCCAGGTGTCAAGCTGCCCAGGGCACAATGGCTGTGATGAAACTGGCAAAGGAAGTCCCGGTCAGAGGTTAGGTACAAATAATGAATAAAAGGATTAATAAATAACACAGGTCATGTTTAAATAATTCTTCCTTTAAATGATTGTTTGTTTCTAACCACCAACCAGGGTTTCTTTTGCCATTCTCCTCCAGACTGGGCTTGTTTGAGTTTTGGGCCTTTGACCATTTCAAAAATATAATCAAAACAATTTGACGTGGCATGCTCTGATAAATAATTCCTTCCAACTTGATCTGCTAGAGAAACTGGAGCTAGACAAAGCTCCTCCATCTCTGAACCTTGACTTAGCATATTGCTGCTAGCTGTACAGTTGGCTAATCACATTAAACGACTATATACCAGGGATGCCCACCTCCAGGCCTCGAGGGCCGGTATCCTGCAGGTTTTACTTCTTTCCCTGGTTCAACACACCAGAATCAAATAATGGCTCGTTAGCAGGCCTCTGCAGAATTTTGCCATGCTGAGGAGGGAGTTAGAGAATTTGAAATCAGCTGTGTTGGAGCAGAGACACATCTAAAACTGGTAGGACATCAGCCCTTGAGGCCTGGACTTGAGGATCCCTGCTATATACTATCCAAGAAAACAAATGTTTAAGTACCAGCCAATGTGCGTTCAGGTCCCACCAACTGACCCCGATTGGCAGCTAAACTCATTCAGCTGAAAAAAGTAACTTTGAAATAAATAAGCTAGTGGGTAAAACACCATTTTGAAATAGCTGAAAGCTGACTTTATGGAAAATATGCTTTGCAATAAAAAATGATTGTTAAAGCAACACTATGTAGTTTTTCAACATTAATAATATATTTCCAATACCCTTGTGATGATACATCGACTTACAATAGTTTGAATGACACGCATGCCATAGCCTGACGGGGTCTGTATGGCTTTCACTGGCACTGTGTAACTTTGGGTGTGGGTAGCCAACTGTGCACAAAAAGAACTACAAAACTCAACTGCTGCTTTACGGCATAGCGCACTTCCGCAACCCATGTGAGCCCAACAAGCATTTGTTTGCCGGCTTCTACCACGCGTGAGTGAGCAAGTTGTAATATCCGAAGCAGCAACCAAACCGAAGAAGTCGGAGGAGACTCTAAAAAGAAAAAGAGAGAGTGACAAACTAAAGGGCTGGACGAGAATCAATATTGGTCGAGCGTTTACTCGCTGGCATGAGCTAAAGGAGGATGAGGGGTGCTCGACCGATGCGGACTTGGGCATCATTCTCTTGGACTAGTAAGTATTATATATACGCCGCCGTATATATGACATGCTGACATAAACAACAATATACCTGGGATGAAGACATTTGACAAGCAACTAAGGCTGCCCCAAGACGTGAAAATCTGCAACATTCGAGCGTAGCGCTTGTCAATGCATGTGAATCCCCATAACAGATTTTACGACAGTAGAAGACAATACCTTTTTCCCAACTGTAGGGGGACCCCGAGAGCAAGAGTCACATGGTAGTGCTTTGAATAATTTTTTTTTTTTTAAATTGTCATACTTATGAGCCAAATATTGCAAATGAGTTCAGTTTTTTTCACAACTTCATTGCCACATAATTTATATATCTATTATTTTTTCATGTAGCTATGTATTATCATAAGTTTTATTAATTTACTTAATTCTGAGAATTCCATACTTTACCTGCTAGTACTAGCAGGTAAAGTATGGAATGTGGAACTAAATGGAACTACATGTGATGCCTTGTAAGTCCATTTTTTGATGCGACAGAGCAAACCAATTCAATATTATGTTTTAGCAGTAACTATATATGAACATACATATACACTCAAACACACACACACACACACACATATATATATATATATATATATATATATATATATATATATATATACACACACACACACAACTGGTTCAGAATACATTTTCTAAAAATATGAGCAATTTTTCATGATCGCACTATATACTTCTTTAAAGACAGTTCATTCAGGGTCCAGACTGAAGAGTAGATTGTACTAATGCTCCATTCAGACAGGATTAATAATCCAGAGGGAGGTTGGCATTTTTTTAAAATATGAAATCCTGGGCCCTGTGTTGGTTGTTTAAAGTATTAATGTGTTGGATTTTTTAGTTTGATCCCAGATGCAACTATTCCTAGTATCTGAATGTCTAGTCTAATCATATAATACATGTAATATGTAAAAACATAATAACAAATTTACAAAAAAACACACAAATATGCACCCTATGGAGTGTCACTCATACACTCATATTTCTAAAATTATTCATGAAATAATGTGTCACTCTCAGGATTTCAGTAAACTTCAGCATGGTACATTGACTTGATGCCATGCATGTAGTAAGTTAAGAAATGTCTTCAGTACTAAATATTCCTGTCAAATGTAAAATAAAATCTTAGAGCAAGGTCAGCTGATGCTAAGGTATATCCTACATAGAGGTCGGCAATTTTCTGCAGAGTCAGTAGCTAAAGACCTCTAAGCATCATCTGGCCTTTGTATTTGTTCAAGAACAGTGCACTGTAAGCATCATGAAATGGCTTCACCAATCAGCATGCTGTATAATATGCCACTAATAAACTCTTGAGCAATGGAGACGTTTTCTTTGGAGTATTGTGTCTTTCTCCCTGTCAATCTAACAGATACATCTAGGTCTGACAGTTGTCAGGAGAACAGTGTTTGCCTTACTGTATTGCATCAAGTATAAAATTTAGTGCAAAAGGGATTATGGTGTGTGGGCTGCTTTCTAGGAGCTCAGTGCAGCCCCTTATTTCCATTGCAAGTAATTCTTAATATTTAGTAAACCAAGACTTTAAATGCAATTTGTCTTGCCACGGGGAACTAAAGGGCTCAGTGGAGGAGCAGGTGCACCATATACATATGCTACAGTCCTCAAAATCATTGGTTCGATTTCTGGCCTGAGGCCATTTGCTGTATGTCATCCCCTGTCTCTCTCTGCCCTTCTTCCTGCCAGGCTACTGTTGAATAAAGTGTCATAAAAAGCACACACAAAAAATGCGACCAACTGTGTAGGAAAGGTATCGGGTTGGCATCTTCCTGTCATAACATGGTGTTGCACCAGAGCACACGACAAGCTGTATCAGGAAATAAATGAGTGAGTTTGGTATTGAAGGTATTGACTGAGCTACAAAGTCCTGACCTCAACCTGATAGAACACCTTTGAAATAGACAATAAGCCCTATGGATTAAGAAAGGGCTATCATTCAGGTGCATGTGAGTGAAGAAAATACCATTGGCATTATAGTGAATGTATAGTGCTTGATTCTGCTTTTCGTCAGTTTTCAATTTAGGTCTTATGAAGTAGAAAAATAAGGGTAGTTCCATTGTTCACAGCAAATCTACCTCTATCGACAGAATCAGTTCATTCTGAGTGGGTTTAGAAAAAAGGAGCTTTAAGCAATTTGCATAATTTTTCTAAAAGAATTCTGCAAAAGGCTGACAGCCTGATTTACTGAGGCTCCATGATTCATGGACATGACTAGTGTTTAGATTTTTCATACCCAACACGTAAATTATAATTCTGGAAACCCTGCCCTGTTTCTGGAAAGGACAAGAGTATGGGATATACACATTTTAATATGCGTGTTTGTATGTCACACTTTCTGCATGCTACATTACATGCGCAGTCAAATCAACATACAATCAGCATAGACAAACACAATAAGTTGCATTTAAAATTTTGCCAGGGTAGTTCTTAGAATTCCTTTCTTATTTTACCCACTTTTGTTTTTTAGACTAATTTCCAGCACTGACTTCACAGATGAAAACCTTCAATGGCATGTTTTTAATAAAAGGAATGTGTTGTTGGAAAGTGTTTGCTTTGGACAAATAAAATATATAACTATTTTATCTATGTCATTAAGAAAAATATTTTACATAAACTTGTTAATTTCACTGTAATTTCCGGACCCGTTCTAATACTGAATGGATGGTGGTCTGAGAAGCGGTTTACATTAATGCAGCCAATAAAAAATAGATTTTTTTATTTACTTCTCAATTAACCTTTAATTCACATGTAAATTGAGTTTTGATTCCATGACAATTTTTTTCTCAAATTGGTGGCTTCTAGTTCATTGTTATAGACTGAATATTTTGAGAATTTTAGAAAAATAAAATGCTATTGCACTCTGCATTACACAAGGCAAGGACAGTACAGAAAAAAAGTTTGGACACACCTTCTCATTCAATGCGTTTTCTTTATTTTCATGACTATATTGTAGATTCTCAATTAAGCGCATCAAAACTATAAATGAACACATGTATGGAATTACAGTACTTACTTAAACAAAAAAGTTGAAATAACTGAATACATTTCTTATATTTTAGATTCCTCAAAGTAGCCACCCTTTGCTCTGATTTCTGCTCTGCATTATCTTGAGCATCAAGAGGTAGTCACCCAAAATAGTTTTCCAACAGTGTTGAAGGAGTTCCCAGAGATGCTTGGTACTGCAGTTCAGGTCACCCCAAATCATCTTGATTGGGTTCAGGTCCGGTGACTTTGGAGGTCAGGTTATTTCACAATTTTTGGAAAAGTTCTACATAATTCCATTTGTGTTCATTCATAGTTTTGATGCCCTCAGTGAGAATCTACAATGTAAATAGTCATGAAAATAAAAAAACACTGAAGGAGAAGGTTTCCAAACCTTTGGTCTGTACTGTATTTTTGTGATTTAAAAATACAGTTAACGATAAGCTAAAAAAGCAAGTTTGTTTTTGGCAAATGCTCAAATTTTTACTTCAAATTACGCAATGTTTTAACTTAGGGTGTTCATGCATTTTAGTAGGATGAACTAATTCTGAAAAGATTGCAAATCTAAGTACCTGCTTAACCTGTGTCCTCTTCTGCCTACAGCACAGCTCCAAGTGTTGTTGTTTTTTTCATTTAGAAAAACTTTATCCAAACAGTAAAAGAAATAATAATATTAACCACAATCAAATGTGTCATACATTACATATTATTGATATAATGTGTCAGTTTAAAGATGTCTGATGACTTACTCTGCTACCGACTTGGAGAAAAATTGCCGCTTGGAGGCCATAAAGATTTACTCTGCAGTATAATCATCTGAAATGTAGAGAAGGAGCAGAAAAAAAGGAAAACTAGCTGTAAACAGTAAAATAAAATAAATAAAAACTTTTTAACAAAAACTGTCCAAAAGATAGAAATATGTCCCCACACTAACTCTACAGAAGAGGAAAGCACAACAGAACAGCATGTAGCACAAAGAACAGTATGCATGCATCAGCCTGAGAAGCTATTGATCTCCAATCACATGTTTAACAGAGTTATTGATTACAAATTTAGAATTGCTCCAAGTCTTGCTTGCTTATATTAATACAGGTCAAGAGAGTGATCCACCATTTATATTATATAGCAAGACACATTTTCTTTAGCTTATTTATAGACTTCTCCTGTCTTCATTTGTGCATACCAGAAGAACATCCGCCCAATTAAAGTTATTGTATAAGGATTTTGTGTGATGCAGCATTTTTTGTGAAAAATTGTGAAGTGAAAGAAGGATACAGGTTTTTCAACTCTTCTTATGAAAATAAATATGTATGTATGTACACATATTTAAATTTGATAACCCTAAAATATATATTTCATAAATAACTTTAGAAATATGAGTGTATGAGTGCCACTCCGCAGGGTGGCTGGGTTCTCCCTTAGAGATAGGGTGAGAAGGTCGGTCATCCAGTGGGGGCTCAGAGTAGAGCCACTGCTCCTCCACATCGAGAGGAGCCAGTTGAGGTGGCTTGGGCATCTGGTCCTACGAATGGCATTCAAAATGTCTTAGTTATTAAACAAAGTGGTCCTGAGTGGAATGTCTCAGTATAAAAACAGTTATTCTGTGAAGGCTTCACAGCTGTGGCCCACAAATGTTCTGTACAGGGAAACTGGTCAGAGTTTATGTAAAGACAAATACAGATTCTAGAAAAAAAAATAAATAAAACTGTAAGAGACTGCAAAACACTTAACAATGGGTTGAAAGTACAACATCAAGGAGGACAACAATCCAGTGTGGGTCCCAGAGTATGCTACTGTTACATTGGCTGTGTGAAAGTCCAGATGTGAAAGGTTAAACAACAAAATATTGTTCCTGAGATCCACAAATCCATTTAAACCAACATCCAAAAGACATAGCCATCTGATTTAGTAATGAACACCAGATTAATGACAATCTTCTTATAAAACCTTGGCCAGAGACAGATAGCTCGATTTCCATATTTTAAAAGTTTTATATTGAGCACTTCTATATGGTCTAATAAACCACAGAGCAGTTGCAAGGCAGCTTGCCTGGATAACATGAATGATTGAACCATGTGTCCAGCTGCATGACTTTCCACTCTCTCTGGAGTCAAAGTAGGTAATTGAGTGCTAATTGAGCGTATCACCAGAGTAGCTGAACAACAACCGAAGCAAATGGAAATACACAACAAAACACTGCAAGCCTGTTTAATATTCACCCTATTGGTTTATCACAAAATGAAGTTCAGCGTCGATCATTAGCCTGTCAGTGTTTCTCCAGCCAAAGTAGATATGACTAGATAAGTTTGTTGCCATCATTCACTCTTCATTCTCACACTCTCTTTCCTTTCTCAGATTGAAACATCTTTATTATTTCCTTGTCTATCATCATTCTTTTACCATCCGTCTGCCTTTTCTTTACTTTCCTCTGTTTCTGTTGTCCCCTTTGTTTCTTTCTTTGTTTCCTCCCATGTGTGATTGAGTTTTATCAATTGTGCAGCTGAAGTACGTCAGATGAGAGAGCAAAAAAAAAAAAAGCCAGACTAAATAGTTATTACTCAAGCAACAGGGATGAGTATGACACCTTTTTTCCTTCCCCTTCTTTACTTGTAACTTTCATTTCAGGACTGGATTACTCAAAATGTATGCCCACCCACAGAGATCCTCAGAGACAAAAGGCAGAGAAGATAAACAGAAAAAGAAGGTATAAAATCCGAAATACAAGGGGAGTCAGAATAAAAAATCTTACAGATATGACAGGGTTCAGTTCACTTACAGTTAATATACAGTTTAATTGGGTGAAAGTTTCTTTCTTGCGCTTCCAAACTAACCACTCCTTATTTAATTCCCCCAGCTCCTTCCTTCCTGCTTGTGCATTCACCACTTATCAATATGAAAGCACAATACCAATTGCTGGGGTAAAACTGTAGAGGGAATTCATTCACTTTTACTAGAAGTACCCCCTAGAGTGAGTTGTCATGCAAGAATTATAACTCACCCATGTTGGAAGGGAAAACTTTAAAGAGATCCTGACCAAAGCTTCCCGGACTGGGGTAAAAACCTAGTAAAATATCAAGAGACCACCATTTTTCTCCCAGAAGAAAATCAAACTGCCAACATTGTAAAGGCACTGCATGACTCATCACAGAGGTTTAGACAGTTATTTTATTACTCCATATCGATGACAAATCTGCTTTTTGATCTGCTACGGCAAAAAAAGAATAAACAGATCAGCGGTAATTCAGTCTTCTTTACCGCACAACAATGAATTTGACAAAATAGTTAATTGTATTTCCTAGAGGAAAAAACCAAAAAATATAGGCATTTAAATTGGAGAAATTCACCATTTCTTTTTTTTTCACACCAGATCTAAAAAAAAAAAAAAAAAAAAAAATTAAACATTTAAACATTCAGTGAAATGCATCTCCCGGAAATGTTCCCGGAAATGTTATTTATTAAATGTAATTTCTAAATATGGACTTATCAATACTATAGCTACTAGGTGTAATTACAACTTTGAATTTTTTTTTATTTCAGGTTAAGTATCCACACGGTGGAGAAAGCTTCTGTGAGGGATTGGAGGTCTGCATATAAAATAAACTGGCAGAGCTGAAAACTTTGACTATTAAAAAAATATATATTTCTATCAAAAATATTTAAAATGTAATTTAATTTATTACAATTTATTTCTTTACAGTAAAATCTAAGGAGGTAATCTTGGGGTCCTTGGGACTAAAAGGCTGCACAAGTACAGGCAATTTTTCATTTTTAATCAGCTAAAATAGCATTCCCATTGAGTGAAAGAGAATAACACGTTTTGGTAACTTTTGTTTAAATAATAGAATTAAACTGCAAATGTAAAGTACTTTGAAGCAGTTATTACAAACTGGTGTTCCCAGCCCAAACAGCAAGGTATGGGTACAGTTTGTAAATATACAGTACGTTGTCAAAAAGTAACAGCACTAGTTTGGGTTATTTAGTCTGTCATAGGAAAAAATGAGGTTATAGTAATATGTTCCCCATAACATCCATAATTCTATAAATGTCACAGTCCCAAACTATTACTTAAAAATGAAACCTGTTTTTTTTCTATTATTGCTGTTAATTGTGGCTTTATAACTTTACAAATGGCACCCCATAGCAAGGTGTCAAAAATAACAGGTGTATAAACAGGGTTTCCAAAAGACAAAGGGTTGCTAGTTTTATGAAAAAGCTAGAAATTTAGGAATTTGCACCACAAAATGATCCAGTCGGTGAAGAGAGTCAAGTGATACAAAGCAGGAGGTGACCCACATCATAATAAAACAAGTGGTTGCTTAAAGCTGTAGGCCAGCAGGTGACCTGCAAGTGTTCTTGCCTTCTCAACAGGCTTCCACACTGAATGCAGAACCAGCTCTACTGCGGTTAGAAATCTTTTCATACTACTCTCAATAACAGCTAAGCACAAAGGAAGCCAAGCTCCCACCTTGGTGGGGAAGAACTCAATGGAGCTTGCGCATGACATGGGTCAAAATTGAACTTTATTTAACTTTAACCATAGTGCTCTGCAGCTGATACTCATGCAGCAAATGAAGATAGGATATCTAATCATGTGCTTGAGACCAAGATGGTCAGTTTTAAAATAGAGCTCTTTAACAAAACCAAGCAGCTCTCTGAATTATAGGATGACTTCATAAATTTGTCAATATTTTCTTTTATTCACTGCATGTGCATCTCACTATACCAGGTTTAGTTTTAATGTTGATTTTAGCAGAGAAAACTGCTGCTTTCCAGATAAAATGTAGCCATTAAGTGGTTGTCATTCCATCTCTTCGGTGCTGTAATCCATCACTAATGAAAAAAGGGCAGCACCATATGTGTTGTTCACACTTTAGCTTTACAGGGTTCAATGCAGACTTATTTGGCCAACTCAATGAATGTTATTGATATGGGTAAATTAAGGTTATTTCTATTTATTGATTGAATTGAAGTAATATTGAAATAATTCAAGTGAAGGCATCCAGGGAATGTGGCATAATTCTTGGGAGACAGTGAAGAGACGGAATTTAAGGAAGATATATGGAATTTTCACCTACTCTAATCTAACTGAAGGACTTATGTTATGGTTAAATTTGCAATGAATACACAACATTCTGACACAGAAAGCTCTAGCAACTCATACAGGGAGGCAGAAATGAAATGTTAGACCTGGGAGAGCAGATGTGCCCACTGAGGAACTCTTGTATTTTCCATAATTAATATTTTTAAAATGTCAATGAAGACTAAATCATCCTTATCCTTTTGGAATTCTGCCGGGACATAATTTTTGGTGTGATGGGTCCTTTTCAAAGAATAAAATAACTGCATTGCTGGAGTATTGCTTATCAAGAATTGGTCACATTTAGTAATTTTTTTTAACTGAGTAGATGAAGTTAAGTATTGTTTAAAAAAAATAATAATTTCAAAACAAGCTTTCAGAAGGAGTTTATAAATATCCTAGTTGTATCTATACAGATTTAAACCTTTACAGTTTAACAGACGAAAATTTATTAAATTCTATTAATTTAAATAACTTCTGCTGCATGAGTCTGGGCTGCAAATACATCTGATTAAATACTTCACATTTTTAATTATTACCAATTAAACCTAGCACCTTTTATTGAATACTGACTCTGAATTAAAATGTTGTACACGAAACATGAGAAATACGTTTATTTAGTTAAAAAATATGCAGGAAAAATTTGATGCTTTGGTATACAAATTTAGTGGTATTTACCTGTAAACCATGAAAGTAGGGCTGTTAAACGCATAACAAATCGCTGTTAGTAGTGCTTTGGTAGCTTGTGGCTGTTGGGCAAGATGTTGTTGTGGTTGAAGGGGCCCCAAAAATCACTCTTTTCTTACTGCCCCAGATAAACTTTGAATGGCACAAGGCAAAAGTATTTGGGAAATGAAAAAGATCTGAAAGCTTGCCGGGCAAAGAAGCACATATGATTCATAAGGAAAGTTCTTCAGACTGTTGAAACCAACAGTATGGAAGGAAAAACGGTGTGAGTTTTCCTCATCTTTTTCTGTAATAATTTTGTATCTTTTTTATGTTTCAATGTATGTCTGCTGAGCTTTTCCAGGCATGCACATGAACAGAAAGCTTGTATTTGTATGTGTGCTTCTTTGTATACTCACAACAAACAGTACAATCAAACCCACTTTGGTACTGTAAGGGCCCAGGTCCTGACTGAAGTTAGTCCTCATTAGAGAGGGAACAATTTAAATGCAACGGTGGCTTGGATAAAAGTATTACAGTGAGGGGGCAGGGTGTTACATTCTTTATCAAGTCGGATATAAGAGGGAAAAGCCCTAATGGTTTGAATTGCTGGAAAATTACTGCTGCGTCTCTCACTTCAAAAGACTTTGAAATTCCCTTGGCCTTTCAGCTTAGATGTACTGAACTCTCTTTAGATTAAGGTTGTACATCACAGATACACTTTCCAACCCTGATTTTAGCCCTTCGCCAAGCTTAGATGTTTCTCTCATCTTGACCCCAGCGCTCTTGGGAAAATCTGAACAGATTAAGAAAAACTGGTTGATACACTGGATGTTGAAGTTAACTTAAAATCCTGTAAAGGGCACAAAAGTTTAGTGAGCTGTTATGAATAAACCTATGCTAGACTTTGTCAGATATCTTCTTCTTGAACTTGCCTCTTTAGAGTTTGCACATGAGCTTAGACCTTAGAAACAAACCATTAAAATTCTGTTTGTAAGAGACAACGTGAATGTGAAAGTGCACTTTTTTTATCGGTAAAAAAAAAAATCTGAAAAGAGAAAAGTGTCCTTGAGTAAGATAAAAGTCGTATTCTGTAGCTGTCTGCATGCTGTCTTGGTAAAGGAGGGAAAAAAAGGAATCACATTCAAGAAAACCTTAAAAATAAGCAATTATCATAAGGTGTACGAACAGGAGTATTCAGTGTTTATTGAGCTGAACAAATATTGTTTTTATAGAAAAATGAGATACAAACTACAGTAGTTCCACACTAGTTGCTCATAACTTTATTCTAACATACTCCTCAGAAAATATCTGAAAAATTACAATAGCTAAATAAATATATTTTTACCTGATTCCCTGATAAGTTCTCTATCCATTAACTGTACCAATTATATATGCGCTTCCTTCAAATACATAAGTATCTTTACGCCTAGGCAATGCTCATCAAAGCTTCACTACAGCTGTGAATGTGCTGCAACAAAGACTTCTGGTTGAAGAAACAAGGTATGATGCAAGCCCTCTGCAAATGGGTGCTTAGACTCCCTAACACCTTGTGACGATGAAGTGGTTGTGCTGTTAGGAACAGCATGCATACCTGAAAATGTGAGTGTGGTTCAGTATGTGAAGCCTCCAAAAGAAAATAGCAAACCTAACCTAGCAGGTTCAAGAAAAACAAGCATATTTGCAGCAAAACTGGAGGTTAAAAGTACAATACAGAGTTAGGTAGTCCTACTTTCAACGTGACAGGCTGAAATAGCAGTCTGCGGTTAAACCTTGAGGATTCATAACCCTCCTTCCACCTTTATCTTCATCATCTCTCAATATCTAGGTCTTTTCCTCTGTTTTATATCCAGTCTCTCCATCTGTATCTCTTCATCCCTCGCTATGTCTACATCTTAATTTATTTCCCTTTCATCCTCAGCTTGTATTTTTCCATTTCTGAGTTTCAGTCTCAGACATCTGTTCTATTCCCTTAACCAATTAAGAGCTGTCTACAATTACCCCTTTCACTTTGTCACTCCTGGTCACAAACAACTCTGTGCATGTGTCTTGTGTATAGGTTGCATTTTCTTTATACTCTTTTGATGCTTGTGCAGGGATAGTTTTTGAAGTGGACAAAAACACTATCAACATTCAGGGCTTTCTTTGTCCCTACTTTGAATATTTTATTGTTCATGTAATCAAAACTCAGACCAATAGACTGTACTACGACTGTAAATAATGTACATGGCTCATTGTGTAGCAGTGCCCCACAAAGCACTACCTTATTCCAAATGGTCCTATATAATAAAGAGTGCTTGCAGACTAAATTAACCTCCTGTGATGTTTTCTATGTGTTTTAATAATCTCACTAGCTATTTTAGCATTCTATTGCAACATCCTCCAGTGCCTCAGTTAGCTTGTATGCAATGTTAATCATTGCTACATATTCTCATTGGTGCAGTGTAAATTTTAACTGGATGCTAACGTAACTGCTTCTGTGCTGACGTTGCACTGTGTTTGAATGCTACACTATCAGCCAGAGCCCCTTTGGGAGGGATGGGGAAATGCGGGGAGGGAGAAGAAAGAAAGTCATGTCAATGAGGATGTAGAGGAGCTGTAAGAATGTAATTATGAGAGAAAAGTATCACAGAGGGGGATAAAATAGCAGCTGAATGAGCCTTTAGTGAACAACCAAGACTCTCTCAATGGTGATGAACTCAAAAATGTGTCCGTCAACAAGGATTAAATTGGCCACAAAAATAAAAGTAGAACTGCAGCTGCTGAAACAAGACAGACGCATTATCAGTTTTTACTTTATTTATTTGGTAGGAGTTGGAGTAGCAGTAAATTCCGATTTGCAAGACCTAGTTGGATGAGTGGTAGCTGTAATGTAAACTGCCATTTTAAATCGCAAAAAGAAAATGATTTATCTTTTCAACAGTAAGCCATTCATGAAACTAAATTACAATTATTTCGATGGTTGGTATAATTCTTCCTGAAAAGCAGAAGTATTACAACATATTTCAATATGTTGTTTAAATTGATAAATACATAATGTTATGTTTATCATCTGCAGCTTATTTTCTTTTAAGAAAATAATCAATGTGTTTACATGCAGCAAAAGAAAGATGAATTATTGCCTTAGTCCGACTGAAATTGAACTTTTAAAGACATGCCTACACCTTAGTCCGACTTAAGTCGAACCACACTGGAATTGAAAAAATCAAACTAAAGTACTCAGATAATATGATTAGAAAAACAAATGTCTCTGCATGTAAACGACATTCAGGAGAAGCCAAGCGACTGGGAACCTCTCAATATCACCAAACTAGGAAAATATCTACCTGTTCTTTTTTTCAAAAACAGATTTACATGCATATTTCCAAGAATTTTTTTAATGAATATTCACATTATTTTGAATTCAAAAATCAAACGGCCATACTTATACTGTATGTACAGTGAGTGTTTGCAATGTTGTGTGAACATGTGTATGCTGCAGTGTCACTTGCTTCAGGAGGTGGTAAGCAAAAAGTCCCTCAGAGAGCTAAAGGAGGTATCCATGCAGCAAATTAAAACTGGTCCCTTTCACTTCAAACTGTCCATCAGAGTGGATAGTTAAAAAAAAGAAACTTCAGACATGTAAAAGATAGGAGGAAAAGAGGTACATACATATATGTGCTACAGTGTCATTCAATTAGATTTCAGGGCCACGTTTCCAAACCTTCAAAGAGCACTAGCTACCTTGGAATTATAAGAAACTGTGTCAACATCTGTCTTTCCTGCCTTAATATTTTAGATTCTGTCTCTCAGGCGGACTAGAAGGGGTTTGGAGTCAGCTGCTGACTGGTAAAAACCTTGGTCAAATATTCTATGATAACTTAAACTTGGCTGCTTCATATACCAGTGGATACCCTTGCTCTCCAATAGCAAAAGTCCAGGTATTTTTGTTTGGCTTAGTTTTGGGTTGCCTTGGTTGTGTCTCAACTTGTTTGGGTTTGTTTGTGTCATACAATACAACACTTGGTATACACATTAGGTATCAACACTTCCCATCTTCAATTAACATCCACACCCAACATAAACGATTTTAATGATATGCAGTACTTTACTTATTCTTATTTTATTGTTTTAGTTCCCTAACCTTAAGTTGATTTAAAAAAACAAAAAAAACATGCAATTGCCTTTTGAATTTTATGTTTTTGTTTTTGTTTTGGTTTTTTTACTATGGCCATATGTTACGCTGTTTCCATTAGAATTCATAAACAATTAAGAAATGATGCTGCATTTGGATTAAAAACGATCTGGAGATTAGATTTTTAGGTTGATTTTCAACATTAACCATTGCCTTTAATATATTGGAAAGTAAATAAATAAAAATAAACTATGAATCATATTGAGTCTGGAGAAACTTTTAAAATTTCTGTGTTATGTTAACGATAATAGTTTTAACCAACAATGCAAAAGGCAAAAAAAGCACACAAAAAAGAAAGCAAGACAAAAAGTTTTTATCCAAAACTCAAATATGCTCTTACCTCATTGATGCTAAAACCTTTAACTATGGATGCCAACATTCCAGTTAAACCTACTTGTTGGTTATTAAAAGCTTTTAGTCAATCACATGACTGAATATAATTTCTTAACATTTCTTTACAGCAACTACCTAACTATACAATATTTAAGTGAAATGAACAAAATAAAGATTTTTCCCATTTGCTTAATCAAGAAAGTACATAATAATAATAATTTAACGCCCTAAGGGCCTTTTCACATGGTACGGGAGTCCGTACTCGGATACCGTATTTGGTCACAATCCACTTATTTCGTACCATGTGAACACAGACTGGACCGTGCCAGGATACGGCCAGAGAGACCTGCCTTGGAGGTAGTATCAGAGTCCAGGTACGAGCGGCCACGTATCATGTGAACACACCCCGTACTCTGGCCGTACTCAAGACAATACACGCGCTCCATCTGGAAATGACGACACCGCCGGCCGAATTTACAGAATCACCTCGCGACAATACAAATACCAAAACAACGCGATTCAAGCATCCCACAGCAACACAGCAGATTACAAAACGGCGGGTTTACGACAAAACTCACCCTGTAGATAGCTTCAGTTAGCAGCTGACCAGTAGTCCAGTTTGGATACATTCTAGGCTTTCGCTCATTTTATGACGTTGGTACTTCTCACTCCCTTGTTTGTTGGATAACTACAGACTTATTTGTATACCGCCACCTGCTGTTTAGGTGTAGTAAAACACTGGATTCCAGTACGTGTCAAATACGTGCCATCTGAACAGAAGAAATTTGCATTTTCTCTGTCCGTATTGTGTTTGGTTGCATCCAAAACGGCACTTGAGTAAAAGTCAATTTGTGTATATGGCCTCAAATTTACTAAGAAATCAAAAGAAGAAGCAATTTTAAGAAGTGTCCACATGTATTAGCTGTCTGCGTTGGCAGGATAACATTTTACCATTCTTGACTGGAGACGTGGGCAGCACAAAATCAGTCCATGGGCTGCAAATAGCCCCTTGGCTGTACTATAGACACCAGTTTTCACACATTCATTGTAGCAGTAAAGTCATGTAATATGGAGTTTTATATATAAGATTTAGTATTTACTAAGCAAGCCAAAATGATAAACTAAACTTGGGATATCAATTTCAACATTTACCTCCATTTTTAATTTGCTATTATCCAGGCTCCTGTTTCATTATGCTGCAACTTTATTCCTTTCAGTGTTTACCTTGACTCAGGTCCAAGTTTTCACTTCGTATGTTTAATACTGTAATTACTTGCACAAACATGCTATGTCATGAAAGCTTATTTAGAAATATATTTAATTGGAGATGTTTTTAGTTCAATATAAAATCTGTTTTCCATTGCCTTTTCATAAGTAGAAAATATATTAACACAAAAGTCTGCTTAAAAGTCAAAGTTCTCCAACACCCTACTAGTTATTTAATAATAGAGAGCTCTTGCTGTCATGGCACTTTTAAGTCAAGGTGTACTTTCTTTTCATTCAGAGTAATGCCTCTTATAATGAGGAACACAGCTGGAGGAGATAGCATGGCAGAGGTGGTGGGGGCTGGAGGTAATGCAGTTGCCCATGAGTATTATGTGTAGTTCCCAATTGATCCATGCTCTAATCTTAGTAGCCTTGAGAAAATCCAATACTGCTTTTAACGATACATCTCAAAACTTTTTACAATCAATAATTATCTTATTACTAGTGTTTGTTCCACTAGTAATTCCCCCAGCAAAATGCTCCATGTGACCAGTTTTCTACCTTCAATAGCAAAAAGTCCCCACTTAGCATTCCTTCTCTGATATGCTTTGGTGCAACCTCTGCTCTCCGTCTCAAATTATCTTTCTCCCTCCTGCCTCCCCTATCATCTCTGTACCAGAATACTGACTCAATCATGTAGTAACCACAATAAACCATGAATACCAATTTAAGAGGAGGTAGGGGGATAGAGACAGGGGAAAGGGTGCAGGGTCACAAATCCTGCTAAGCAACAAAATCAAGAGCGACAGAAGCTTGGCCTGGTTTCCCCTATCGGTGCTGCTGTAATTCACCTTGCGTCACCTCTATCTCATCCTACACTACACTGTACTGCATCCTGCCACTGTAACTCCTCTTAATCATCCAACTCTAGTTTCTTGATGCATCCACCCACTTTTCTCCCTTGTCCTGGTCTTCTCTAAATCTTTTTTTTAAGTTATTGATATGTAAATGGTGCTTAAGATATTTGACTCTGTGCCATCAAGTGGGATCTGGACACAATCTACAAATGATGATTCTGTAACGTCTCCGCATGCCCAGCCTGCATATTCATGTTATATATGTATATATATATATATATATATATAAATTACTGTTGCATTTCTCTGTCTGCTTATCTTTCTGTCTCTCAAAAACACACATTTGGTTTAGCTATTGCTCCACTTTCTATCCTTCCTCCCCCATAAGCTTTCTGTGTCTCTCTATCCCACTTTCTGGGCGAGTGATGAGTTGACCATCTGTTGTTCAGTGAGGGCTTGAAAGGGATTGAGGAGAAGAGAGAAAGCCAGACAGAGTGGGGGACAGCGAGCAGCTCTGGGATATTGTAATTGCAGTTAATGCAGAGCTGTGCTGAGGGTAAGAGTGATGAGATGTGCGTTCCGATAGTGTCATGGCAGCTGAAGGTAGAGAGGGACCGACAATGATTGAAAGAAACACTGAGAAGGAGAAACAGAGGGAGGGAAAGGTGGTGTGATATTGTCACTGCAGTAAGGCTTTCACTGGCAGGCCCTTAGTCTTTGATTTATGTCTCCTTTGCAGTGCATTTGTGTGAGTGTGCATGTATGATGTGTGATTTATCGTTCGTTAACACTGAGGAATTAAAAATGTGTTTCCCACTGAGCACTGCACATCAATTACCACCCCACACACGGTCAGGATCTGGCTCAGTTCACCTTTAATGAGGAAGGGTGGCAAGGGGCGCGCACACACAAATACACAGGCATGCATGCAAACTCACTCACAGGCACACACAGCCTCTCTCACAAAGTTGTGTATTCATCACTATAGGTGACATATTTCAAAAAGACTAACCATAACGTAAGTGTGACTTGCTTAATCTACTCTTATCTTGGCTCAAACAACTGGATACTTTCTAGTGAGATATGATGAAGTCTACCTTGTACCCCTAATATGCACAACCTAGCACTTTTGTTTCCACAAGTGCTAGAAACCTAAGAAGTTAAGTTCAGTACCTTATTGCCTGATAATTTTATAAAAGCGTAACAATATTTTTTTCAATATTAAACACATTTATTTAGCAGGTTAGAGAACCTCTACATAGTACTTTTTTGTGAAAAATAAAAAGGTTCTGGTAAGATTATGTTGGAGCATGACTTCTTTTTCCATCACAAAACTAGTTTTAGTGCAAATTGTGATCATCCTCCTGTTGGAACATCCAATAATATCCAACTTTCAGGAAACTAGCTCTTTACTTAAAGATAAAGTTGAAGATTTTAGAGCTGAACTTTCTTTTTATTATTCACCACATTATGCAAAACACTGGTTTCAATGAGAGCAAAATATTGGCTCTTAAAATCATGTTAACGATTTGTGTAGATCCTAAGAACACCTCTGAGGTTGACAGTTTGGGCCATATGAAATCTAGTCAAACAGGACAAGGATCCCTATCACACATGTAAACTGGCTTTGAAACAAATTAAGGAGCTCAAAATTCAGCTTCTTAAACTCATTCACATTCATGGGCTATTTGTAAACCTGTCTCCAAGCCACAACAACCTCGAATTGATAGATTCTTATCAATTTTGATAAGAAAATTGATTCACTTGTTGATGCATACAAAAAGTATGTTGTTTTTATTTAAAAAGTCAAAGGGATTTATAAAGTAATTGAAACCACAGCTTCTGTCAGTCACATAAAGATTAGGCTACTGAAAAATTGCCTCTTGTTACTGCGGTGTCTGTGCGTTTTCCTCATTGGCCATACACAGATCACGAAGGTGACCTATTTTGGATTCAAAACAGTGGATTTCGCCAACAGGTGATTGATTTTCATGTCCAGAATGAGGAAACCTTACTCCATTAGACTTTCTTGGGCATAATGCAAATATAACATGCTTTATCCTCGATTCCTCTCACATAAAAAAAACTGGGAATGTACATGATATGCAACGACATCAGAATCTGAAGGTCAGAAATTCGGAAAAATTGTGGATCCTGGAGATTTTCGGGAAGTGCACTGAATATATATATATTAATTTTTTTTTTTTTTTACATATGTGCAAAAAAGGCAGCAATGCCACTAAAATATAGTTTGGTTTCAAATTCAATATGCAATGCCAGGGTGAAAAAAGTAATAGTTTATAATAGGGAAAGTAATAATGTAATACAGAAAGACTCAACCTTGGGTTTTTGAGAAGACATGTCTTTACTCCATTTCAGAATCTATACAATTCAGGTAAAACAGGAAGGAATGTTTCAAAATTAAATTGGATACAGGAACTTGTAACACTTTATTAAAGATGAAATTACAGATAAACCCTTAACTGAACACTTAAAATCAAAGCTAAATTTAAACAAAAGGAAATTTAAGCTTTAGGATTCCAGGTAATAGTAAACGGAGCATTTTACTTGCTGAGAGTATCATTCAAACTAAATGGCATCAGACTTTAAGGGATACAGATTACACTTTCCAAAAGGAGAGATCACCTGAGTAACTAAATATTTTGAATGCTCAAGTTTTATTTCCCACCTTTTTGATGGCTTATTCCAAGATGACAATAACAAAGTATAACTGGGCTCAAACTTTTAACTGTAGGCTACTGTAACAGATCCTTTTTACAGAAATAATGGTCAAAACATTAGAGACCTACATTGAATGTACTGTACAAAGCTTGGGATGTGGTGGAGAAGATTTTAAAGAATTTATCTGACTCCTTTCATCATCCGTGCAAGATTTTTCAACTTATAAATTGTTGATGCATTGAAAGTCTGTTCAAAGCTTAATGGGATTTACCAAAAGAAAAAAAGACAAAAAAAACTTTTGTATTGTTTTTTTCCTCTTTCTTTTGTTTTCTCTATTTTTTAAGTACGCTATTTGGAACTATAGATTTTTCTAAAGATGTTTTTCTTCCCAGAATATATTTTTTTCTTTCAAGTATTACATCGGCACAGTTAGCTGTTTTCAGGGTAAAAAGAAAAGTCACATTCACTCTGTGTCCAGTCAGTGTAAAAGTATATTTGTAAGACTGACAAGAAACATGTCATTAGCAGGGACAAAGAACAAAACATTTGGCAAAATTAATCTTCCCTTTTTCTATTTATTTATTTTTAATGTTACAGGCCATTTTTTTTAATTTTTTTTTATGGTGAGCAGAAGGAGTGTTTTACTGTCTTTTTCTGAGACTGTTAGGATTCTGTGGCTGTGCTGGAAAGTGGGTGTGTTTGTGTTCTTTCTCCAATCTTCTCGGCAGGGCTTGGCAGGCAGCAGCCACCAGTTATTCCTCGTTGGTCCTCGTTACCATGCAGCTCAAAAGGGGAGCAGCTCCTGTAGGCTAACGCCAGTTAGTCCTCGCTTCTAGCATGGTATATGGCCAGGTTATCGCCTGCAAATCCAAGTAAGAAACCGTGCTCAAGATTTTGGAACTTAGACTTACTTACCTCTCTCCTTGTAGATCCTCCCTGGGTTTTCAGTAACCTTCCTCCGCAACCTTCCAAGCCAAAGATATTACATCAGCCTGGGTTCCTGCCTGGTCAGACTCTGCACAGCTCCCCGCATAGTAATCTCATCAATACTCACCTACTCAGTCAAAGTCGTCAAGCTGCTCGCCTGTCCACCCTGCAACCCCTCCCTCTGCATGGAAAAGCAGAACTCACCTTTGGTCCTGGAAAACCTCTGGACTGCTTTGTGTCATCCACCTGCAAAACAGACAATAATCGGACATTGCACACCCAACTCAAGATTGTCACAGACCACGGGTTCCCAATTACCTTCCACCAAGCAGCTCATCACCTGACTACAAGTACGATCCAGAAACCACAACACACATCTCCAGCTTGTCTTCATTCAGTAATCTCCATACTCATTCCTCTTGCAGTCCAGATTCCTGGTTCCCGCTCCCCAGTCCCTCCCAAGACGACCCACGTGTTAAATAAATCATTTTAGAAAATACTGACTCATCTGTGTCTGGTTTTGTGCTGGTTATTGAGTATTGAAACTTAATCATACCAGAGACCCAATAACTAATGCACAAGCAGAAAATATAAAATATTACTTATTTTAGTCAGGATTGCTATTGCTTTCTTTCATGTGAACATGGTAGGGAGTAGTCATCTCTGCTGCTGAGGTTTTTATAATGTGGATTTGAACGGTCTTGTATGGAAAAAAATACCATTAAATACCGTAATACTGATATATTTTTTAAAAATACCATGATATGAAAATTTTGCCATACCGCCCACCCCTAATTGTTGTGAATGAAAAATGGTTGATATTTCAACAAATTTATAATACACCACTTTTCTCTCCTACTTTGCTCTATGGATATATTTACTTTTCCTGGATAAGTAAATAACTTCATTTTGCTTTTACACAAATACCACATATCAAACATCAAAACACTTATGTTGTAGATGAGGGAGGAAAATGATTTGCTCAAAGAAGAGGGGGGAAAAATCTGTGCAAAAATCTACATAAGCAAAAAGATATAAAATGCCATGATGGCTAAATTTATGACCGAATGAGCCACAGACAAGACAAGCTGTAAAATAATATTAAATTACTGAAAGTGGGATTTATTTACAATCAGGACTAAATTTTTTTTTTTTGTCTTTTCAAAACTGGGATAAGATGTAGGGTTTTAACAATTTAGGATCTGACTCCATTTACTTTGTTTTATTGTTGTGGTTATGCTATTTTTGCAGTCTGATTTTATTCGTATTAGTAAGTTCCGCTTGTAATGCAACATTTTTATAAACCAACATATATTTATTAATGTTAGATCATGCTAATGCCTAAAAAAGTCAGACACCACCATCAGCAGTGTCCTGAGGCAAAACGTAATTTTCTCCTTATAAACAAACATTTTGTGCATTGCTTACTATATCCCAAAATTAGCAAAATATTTATAGAACTAAACAATGAGTAAATTAAATCCATTACTTAAAGAAATCTGTTTCAAGAGAATAGATTGGAATTTGGATGAAGTTCAGAACAGTGCCATTAGAAGAAAAGTAAAAAAAAAGGATCATGACAAAAAATATCAAGATACAGAAAGTCTGTTGTTTAAATAAATTCCATAAATCAGGACAATGAATTTACAATATAACACTCAAAACATACCAACAGTAGTCTCACAGTCATGTTGAATAGAATGATAATTCTTCCTGAAAAACTTCTAGTGATATTAACAGTTTTAAGATCAAGGCAGACAAATGATTAAACTGGCGCAGGGTAGGACTGACACAAAGCACACTGAATATTGATAAATCATAACTTAGGGAAATATTCCCTGTTCACTTTTTATACCGTTTATTTTGTCATAGCTGTTTTCCATTTCCCTTCACCCTGCTCATCATTTTTTCCAAATCAGCGCACTCTAGGTCATTTTGTCATCAGCACAGCTCTTGTCAGAGACCCACATTTTTGAGGTGGCAATGTTCAATATTTCAGATCCCCTTGTCAAACCATCTCAGGTTGCAGTTCTGCTCAAATATTTTCACAGCATTTTGACAAGTTTTTTTCTGTTGTAATTTTAGTTTCTGACCCCATCCTTTTCAGATTTCTCTGTTCTCATTATTTCCTCCACATCCAAGTCATTTTCTGGGGTCTGATTGGTCCTCTGGTGACTCTGTACTAGCACAATTCAATTTAAGATTAAAGCAACAATTTATCAAACCCTTATTTATATAATTTGGGGAAAAACATATTAATATAAACAATTAAATGTATGATATGTATAGTAAAGGTATCATTTCTTGATTATGCTGTTTTTAAACAGTTTGTTATTCTTGAAAATGGGTCCTATATACACGCACGAATGCAGGCATGCATGCATGCATACATAAATTTCCAGCACTATCTTCTGCTACGTATACTTTTAAGACTGATGGAGAATCAAAATTACTCTGCATAAGTTCTTATGAGAACAAAATGACATTTCTCAAAGTTAAAGATACATTTTGGGATTAGGCCTGAAGCTTGTTGTGGTTAAACTGATAGTCTGGATCTCTAAATGAATTACAAATTTTGAGAATTGTATTAAATTGACCTCCTTTCCTTAAATATTGATATAAAATAAGTAATTTTATGAATTATAACATTACGGGTAAGTCCCGCCTTCCCGTATCTCAGCTATGACTCAAAAGCCACGGTGCCGTCCACCTGAACCAATCAATTGATTGCAAGGGCTGTCAATCATTACGAACGCTGTGTGCTCGTGCTCATAACTGCGTGCATGCTCAGTTCTCTGTTTTCAAGGAGCCTCCGAATCAAGCCTCAACCATTAGTCCCGAGCACAAACCAAAAAAGAATCCTCACCTCCAATAACACCATTGGTGGCACTCTGCTAGTTTTCTCTCTCTCCTCCGCACGTCTTGGCCCATTGACCTGGCTCTGCACGGAAAAGCAGCCGCTGCTTCAAGACCAATCAGAAAAGGAGGGGGAGGGAGCTTGGGTCGTTTTTTTCCAAATCATGTCCCTCTCTGTCTTCTTTCTTACAAAGTCCAGACTATCACTTTAACTTAGTGATGCATTTAGTTACACGGATTCAGTAAGCTGCTGAGATTTTTGGTATCTTCGTCTGTAAATGTGTACTTTTTTACTTGACTACTGTTAGATGCTACTTGCAATGTATAATTAAAGGTAACCTGATTCATATTATTTTTACCTTAGTTATTGATCCATTTGCTCTATTTGTATTTACATAATTGAGAATGAGATTGTAAAACATGTTGATAAAGTATAAATCTTTGAATTCAGTTCTGACATACAGAATTAAGTTCTATTTGTACAGAACTGGTTTTATTGTAATTGTTTGTTTCACTGTTCAGTTTCATTTCTTAGAATTAGACTTAATAAGATGTGTGCTATTAAAAAAGAAAATAACAAAGTTAAACTTTATTGATCCACACAGAATTTACAGTACAGTATCACGATAGAACTAAAAATCCTAAGTTCCCTATACACACAACATTTTAAAATAAATGTTTTACCTTGGGGTCATTTAATCTACAGAAATATCGTTTTTCGCGTAAACATTTTATTAATTATCAAAATCTGTTTTTAAAGGAGTTCCCTTTCATTTTTTAGTTCAAAGAATATTTAACTGGATCACACTCAAATTATTACACTTTACGCTATCCAATAATTAGAGGCAAGCATTTCAACCTATTCTGAACCCACAGCTCTAACTAGGATTAGATCTAACACTCTGAAGCAAAGATCACAAGATTCAATATATTTCTGACATGTTAATGACAAGCTGCTTCTGATGGCTTCATGTCCTTGGCATGACAGAGCATGAAGCTGGGTGAACTAATGGAGCAATCAGAACAAACCCTAAGGATTTCACTGCTGCATGTCCCTATGGGCTAAAGTTGACAACTTCTGAGAACAGACAGATTACCAGAGCGCAGATGCACAAGATGAAGCCAAATCCTTTTTTAAACTCCATTCACACTCACAAAATTTAAGACCATGGCAATTAATGGAAAAAAATACTCTCATCTGTTGAAATATTTGTGTTCTTGCTGAGTTTGAAACACTATCCACTTAAAAGCTGTTTTAATATTGACACAGACCAACACACTCACACAGGCTATAATTGTGGTGTTCCCTAGGCCACTTTCAGTATAGAGAAATTCGTTGCCATGCCAGAGGCTGTCAGGACAAAGTCCATTGAAATTCCAAACACAGGTTGGGAGTTTGACAACTGACACTGCATACTCATAAATCTTCTGAAAGACACACAGGAGCAATATACACAAACGTGACTGAAGTTCCTGTGTATGCTGCAAAAACCGTACAACTTGATAGCCATTCACACATAACACCAAACACTCACAAAATAAAAAAATAATATTTCTACACAATAACATACCAATTCAAATCAAATCTATATAACAATTCATGACAAACATATTAAACAGTGTATAAGATCATATATTTTGCCTACTTAAATGTTTTTGTGCAAATAGATACATACATTTTGTTTTTCAAAACTGTGTGGTCTACAGTTTTGGTGTTTGCATGTTTTGCTTTCAGGCTGCAGGCAGAGTTAGACCCATCAGTTTCCTGTGAGCCTCCCACTCTGGCTCTCACAGATGTACATTCATGGCAGAAATGGCCTCGCTTTGACATCCACGATTTAAGGTTACATTGACTGTCAGTCAAATTCATAGCACACCAACCTCTTTTTTTAAGTACAAGTGCTAAAAAACAACCTAATAAGTATTTTGATAATACTTACAGGAGACTGAATAATTTCATACAGACCATTGAAGGGTTTCGGCTGGTTTGTATAAAATTAGCATATTTAACTCTAAAATATTGCCTGAGCAAAAAAAAAAGACATAAGATTGTAAAATAATATAAAGTGTTTATGATCGGACTCTTAACTTTTCAACAATAATCTTAACTTAATTTTTTTTGATATAGTGAGTAAAGACGTTGAAAGATAAATAGGGTCTCTCATATTGTCTCGTCATTAAAATAAAACAAAAAGAAAAACGTATGACTTTTCGGCTTGATTCTCTTTGTCAGAAATTTTTTTCTTTAGAGTTTCAGCATCAATGACAGGATATGGCTCATTCCTGCTTTATATCAACAAGTTTAATGAATAGGCTCATCCACTTCAGCTTTTCACTTAAAGTCACTGAAAGTCCTTTATGTTTCTAGACCTGTTTACTGTCAAATTAGATAAAAGTGAAAAAGATTAATACTTTGTGTTGTACATGTTCTGTCTTAAGGATAATTGTTTTTTTTTACATTTTTCTGAAAAGCCGTCACTCTTCACTGAAAATTGCAGTTCGCTTTTTTTGTGTTTTCCGCATCAACTGCTTAAGCTGGCAAACCAAATATATGTCATTCTTAAATTCAGGTCGGACGTTACACAAAATTGTTTCAGGGGCTGCAAGTGGCCCCAAGGTAGCAATTTGGAAAGCCCTGCTTTATCTGAGTGGGTCCATGCTTATTTTCTTCTCGAGGGAGGCTTCTCTTAACTTCAGTAATGTCTCTTTCTTTCAATACCATTGGAATCGCTAAGGAAATGATAAACAGGCCCAAAAATTATATTCAACAAATGTTGGCAGTAACTGCTCCTAACTTTTCAAAGTTAAATAAAATTTAGTGAGTTTTTACCTACTTTTTATTCTCTACACAGTGCACAATATAAAAAAAATGCTAGTAATAAAGTGAGGAGAAGCCACTACTGCATACAGATTAAAGCTGCTTTTCATTCGGGACACATTCACCTGCCCCCTCACAATGTAGATATCAATACCAACAATGACTTTAGTGTTTAAATGGCATCTCAAATCAATTTTGAATGTTTACAGAAGTTTTTAGTTTTATTATTAGTCCAATTTATATATTGTTAACTGAATCTAATTTTTGACATTTTGTAAAGGTCTTTCATTACCTGCTCCTTAGAATGATATTTCAGAATGGAATTCTGTCTATGTTTATGTGTGATGTTGGTTACGAGACTACATAAATGATTTACTTAAAGGACATTCAAATCTGTTCATTTATTAAACTACCCTTCTGTTGAACTGTCATGTCTGCGTACCTTGTTGCAGACATCTGCAGACCCTGTAGGAATTCTTTGTTTGTTCATTTATTAATTTTTTCTTTTCCTCATACATAATCAAGCCTAGCAAGCATCGTGAGATCGTTTACAGCTGCATTTGCCAATGCCAATAAATGTTGCTAGTGCTTAAAACATTCATGTAATACATAGTTAATCATTTGCATCTCTAGTTTATAGAACATTATGATGGCCTGATGCTTTCACATACAACCAATTTATTTTTAAAACTGAAATTACCACCTGTCTCCCTCAGATGACCTTTTCCAGATTACAAGAAGTAGTAAAAACAAAATCAAAATGAAGTAGGACAGACTGAAATTGATTCTCTATTTAATGGCTGACAGAAAGGACAATGCAAGAGAAGAATTAATCAAGGGAGAAGAGAGACTTTTGAGAACATACCAAGTGAGGGTATGTCTCACACTGTTATGTTGCAAGTTCAAGTTCAAACTTTCAGTAATGATAAAAAGCAAGTTTATTCTTAAAAGGCGCCAAGAGGACATCTAGCCAGGAATAACATAGTGAGAGTGAGCTATTGCTAGCAAACTTCTGGAAAAATAAAATGCAATAACATGGGGGACATGGAAAGAAAAACTGTAAAGTCTCTAAGACAAGATTAAAATAAACTTGTACCTTGCCCATGATGTGTACCTGGTGACAGCTGGAATCGGTTCAACAGCTACACTGTAACCCACTGAAAGTTTTGCTTTCAGCTCAGCATACTACAGATGCAGGAGTTTGTAACACATTACTCCCACAATCCCAGAACGATTTTACAGACATTATTGTTTTCAAGCTTCTTCTACCAACTCTATTTGTTTCTGCATTTTGATCAGACATGTACCCTCCTGATATTACAAAAAGAGTTTGTGCAATCTAATCTGGCAAAACTTTACGTCTATTAGTATTTTTGTGATCATTTTGAAAAATAAAACTCAACCAAATTGAATCAACTATGTATGCAACTGTTTTCTCTACCATTTCTTGTTCTGCAGCTTGGTAAAATTCCAACTTATTAAAATGTAAGTGGCTTGTAAAAGTGTTTTGTCTCTGGCGTATTGTGGTATGATATGTGAACAATGCTGAACTCCCTGTGCCCCACACCAAATTAAGACAAACAAGAAACTTCACAGTAGCTGTTTACTGTCTTTCAGTAGGTTCACTGAAATCATCATTTTTAATAAATACATGAATGACACAAATAAGCCCAAAATAACTAGTCAGAAGAAAGCTAAATTGTTGCTTGTTCTACTGATGTGATATTGTCATTGAAGTTAAAAAACACAAAAATTTATATTTCCTTACAATCTTTCAATATGTTGCATCCCTAAACTGTATTTCCCTTACTTGTAAAAATTACATACGTGTACAAGTGGTACCACCATCTTTAAGAATGGAGATTAGTGTAGTTGACTGATTCATTCAATCTGTTTCTGTATAATTTATATTCAGCATACTGAGGTAAAAAAAATAAATCATATTTATTATGAATTAAAATAATTTTTTCCATTACCTATAACAATGATTTGTTGTGTAAATGATATAAAACATGAACAGAAAGTAGTTTTTTTTTTAAATGTCCTATTGTGTATATATATATATATATATATATATATATATATATATATATATATATATATGAATGGAATATTGTCCTATGGTTGATTTATTTTAGTAAATAGACTGAAAAGGTGAAAGTAATACATGATAACTCATTATATGCAAAGTGAGTTTTCAAGCATTTATTTGTTCTAACTTTGATAATGGCTTACAGGTTATTAACACGCCAAAAATGTGAATCTTGTGAAAAGGCTCAATATGTGTAGCTCAAAATGTCACACTCTAATCAGCTCATTAATCTAAAACATCTGCAAACGGTTCATGATTATCTAAAATGCCTCAGTCTGATTCATGGCAATTCTGAATCATGGGAAAGACTTCTGACCTGACATTTGTGCAGAAAGCATCATTGACACCGTCCATACGGAGGGAGAGCCTTAAAACGTAATTGCAGAAGAAGTGCATTAATAGGAACGTCTGCTTAATTAAAGGATTTGTATTTGCTATTTATGTTTATATTGAGGTTGATGTCACTGGCTGTTTCTTCTTAGAAAAAGCTTTTTAGGATGTGTTGAAATGTTTAAAGTATTGTGAATCCAATGGCTGCCTTTGTTGAATCCTGATATTAATCTTACTCAATACACAGAATGGCTTAGGTAGTTTGTCCTGGTTGTACAATTTCCCTTCTCCTTTTCTGTGACCTTTTTCATTCAAACATCTAAGACTATCAACCACTAAACATCTTAACGAAACTGTGGTTTATTCCTCACCTCCCCAAAACACAAATCTGCAGTAATTTTCCTCTGTGACTCAACCATCATAGCTTACTCTGTATAAAGTGCTGATCAAAGCCATTCGCTAAATTTCTCCACTATGTTTAGGATGGTTTTTGAATCTTTAAAAACTTATGTTGTGACTCTAATCAAAAAAGGTAAGGTGATCAGAAAGTAAATTAGAAAATTTTGTGAAACATGGGTGTCTGTTACACCCATAAAGTATTTGTGACATCTATAGCAAGCCCTTGGTTGGTGTAATGTATATATATTGGAATGAAGAGCATCATATAGTCTCCAGCTGTGTCAGGACAGAGAATACTTTTGGGGCGACTGTGGCTCGCTAGGTAGAGTATTTGGCTTATAATCAGAGGGTTGTAGGTTTGCTCCCTCCTGTCACATATTGATGTACCCCTGGGCAAGACACATGACACCAAGGTGCCTACTGTTCTGTGTATCAGTGTAAGGATGTGTGTTCTGTTTTGAGTATGAATGGGTGAGTGTGGCTCCAGTGTAAATTGCGTTGAGTGGGCAGTATGACTAGGAAAGCGCTCTACAAGTTCAGTCTATTTACCATTTTGCCGTAAAGCTTATTTTTTTGTAGAATGACTTTCTTAGATTGAAATACTTTCAGGCTCTACACAAACTACTGTATAAGTACTGTAACACCAATATTTGCTAACTGAATTCATTCAGAATTATGTCATACCATCCTCCATTCAAGAATCAAGCATGTCAAGTTGAATTAATGTTCATCAATGTAAACAGAATGCTCACAAATGTATGAAAATAATTGTTGCTGGGATTTTGTTATTTTTGTAAAATTACAGCAGATGTCCCAAGAACGCTGCTGTAATTTTCAGTACTGCAGTATTCCTAGGTGTTACAGACTTTAGAAATCATATATTTTTCCTTTCTTGTACATGAAATTGACATATCAAAGTCGTACTTACAATGGTAAATGTTAGTATATTTTTTTAAATACAGTGCAGATAAACAATACTACTAATATTATAGTATGACGGAGATCCAGTACCTTGCACAAGTATATAGATTATTTGAATCTTTTCAGATTTTGTCACTTTACAATGACACACTAACACTTTAATCCAGATTTTATGAGCTAGAGCAAGTTCTATTTTCCTTCCTATCCCTTATTTAGCAATTCTTGCATAGTGTACATCTTCACATACATTGATATACTAATTATATACTTTACTGTTTATGGTTTCACAAAAAGTACAATATAAACATAAAATACCTTTCTCATTGTTATTTCTACAAGTGCTGAATGAAAAATCAATCATTCCCATCGTGCAACAACACCTTCAAATGATTACAGGCACAACACTGATTATTTTATCTCTAATTCAAACTAAAATAGCAAAAAAAGTATTCAATGTTTAATGAAAAAAAAATCTGTTTGGGAAAACACCCTACAAAGTTTGCTAAAATAATGCAATTTTTTAAACACATGCAAACATCCATTTCAGATTTTGGAGCGGGGTGGGGCAGTGTGTGGGAGATTTTATGTACTCTTCTGTAATCCAAACATTGTAAAATTTTATGTATTGAGCAAATACCATCCTAAATAGTTTTGCTCTCAGAAAAGGCAATTTCAAACATTTGTTCAAATTAGCATTTAACTCAGCAGCTACTGTTTGAGGGGCTGGCATTTACAGTATAAACACAAACAATCAGAGACTTATAAAGTTTATGTAGTGTATGCTGACATTCAAAAAGACTTACAGATACAGACATATAGCCACAGTCTGGGGTTGTATTCTATGAAAATCTGACATGAAATGGACTTGCTCGGCTTTCTAAAAGACAAGCCCCTTTTTCTCTAATCGTTTAGCTTTCTCCTTCTTTTTATCCTACCTGCCACTGGCTATTTTGCTCTAGCTTCCTTTTCTTCAACATCACCCACCACATGCACCATCTGCAAGTTTCTCAATACACGGTACACTAACTATGGGCTGAGTCAGCAATGATTTCTGTTTGAATGACTTTCTGATTCCTTTTACAGCAACAATTACCCAAAGAGATTTGAGCATGAATGTATGTGTGTACATGTTCATTTTAATACTAGTATGTCTAAATGACAGCAGTAAAGCTCTCAACCATGGTAATTCATCTTTTATAACCAAACAAAATAACCAAGTAAAGGGAAATAAATGTCTTAAAATGTGGCTATGTTAACGAAGATATAAAAATGTGGCAAATTTACAGCTTTCTAGCAATACTAGAGTTAATTGTGGTAATAAACTTTGAGAGAGATGACCTTTTATTGCTTCATAAATCTGATGAAGGCATTCAATCATGTTGACATTTTTGTTCTACAAAAATTGTCTTGAAAAGCTTTATTAAGAACATTTCCAAGAAGTTTTGCAAGAATCACAGAGGATGCATGCCATTTGCCGTATAAATGAACTTGAACTATATTTCTGATGAGATATATGACTTCTTATCACTTTTGCTATAATCACTCACATTTTCATGCCAAGCATGCAGCTATTTTATAAACTGGTTGAAAAAGGATTAACTGTTTTACATTCCAAACTTATTAAACAACCACTTTTATACTTGTGAGGGGTTTGATTAAGCTTATTTAGAAGCACAGTTCCATGTAAATGATCTTGTCATTCTCCGAAAGACACAATCCCGTTTTTACTTCTGTTTAAAATTAAAAAAAAAGAATCCCATTAGCACAATACAATCAGCAAGTCATAAGATGTTATTTTCCCTGTAATATTCTAGCTTAACCAAAAAAAAGAAAACAACCTGCAGCAAAAAAACACAAAAACAAACAAAAACATTTCTTACACAAAACAGCAGTTTGAACACAGTTCAAACAATTTCACATAAAGTTATCTCTCTTTTAAAAGCTTAGAAGCGGTAAAACCTTAGGCAATTATTTTTTTTATATTCAACTGCATAATGGCCAACAAATGTTTGAAGTGAACATTTGCCAAATTAACTGACCATTGTGGGTTTAACATGATCAGTAATTTATATGTTAGTCATGTTGACAGTAATAAATTAGCAACTTGTCAGGTCAGACCTATTTAGGCTGTTGCATATTGTGATAGAAAACCATCAGAGTGCTCAGTCAAACATAACAATGACATGATTAATTACCAGAGAGACTGTCAGTTCACTGTTGTATTATGTCAGAGTAAAATCAAATCAGACAAACAGCTTGTTGTAAAGTTAGCTTCCATTGATATTAACACTACATATAAATAAACGTAATTTAAAATTGTTGTATATATATATATATATATATATATATATATATATATATATATATATATATATATATATATATATATATTATTCCTGCAGGGTGTCTGATCACTGGCAGAGTGTAGCTGTTTATTGGCTTGGACTTTCCATTGAGCTGGCTTCTTAGGACTTGCCTCACTCAGACGTATTTGGCTGTTGCTGCTTCACTCGTTGCCTGTTCGAGGTTGCCATTTGCCTGTGGTATTCCCAGGTACTTGTCGTTGACCTTTTAAGGCTGCCTTTTGTTTATTCTATTGATTCTTTTATTTTGATGCGTCTGAACACAATGGATTTGCAGACAGTTTTTACTGCAAACTAGTTTTATTTGTATTGGATGTTGTAGAAGAAAAGGAAGACCGCAGCAAAAGTGATTATGTCCTCACGCCAGTGTAACGTGATGACATAATTAATATGCAAATTAGCACATGACGTCATCTCGCAACATCTAGCGACTTCCTGGGGCAACTTCACCTACTTTCTGTCAGACAACGTTAGCAATACTGACTATATGGTCAGCACAGTTTGGCTTGCACTGGAAAAATGGTGGTGTCAGCAAGTCAAGCAGCTACTTCAGAGCCTCGTAGATATTGTTATTCGTGTCAGGAGAGGAGTTACCGCAGAAGAACAGAAACTAGAGTAGTTTTAGGTGAAGTCTACACTAGATGGACCTACATAAAACATTTCCACTGGATCAAACAAATGACTTTCCTCCTGGATGGATAAGCTGACTCACTTGCTAACAATCCTAATGTTAGCCGTCAGTCAAACTTCTAAAATACATTCCTCACTGCACCCAGTTCAGCTTGGGCACTGGGCATATCAGCAGTGAACCAGGCAACTCAATAGATGGAATTATGTTTTTATTGTTGTAAGTACAACTTAGATAAACTAGATGTCTCTACAGTGCTCTCAAGTCTCACGCAATGAGCGTGAGACACACGCATTTCACCGACTTCCCACGCTCACACGCCACACATGCCCGTTATCACATTGATAAATGATTAACCCTCTTGGCGCCACGGTGTTTTCTCGACAAGATGCGGCACTGAATAAAACGGCCGATTGTGTCAAATAGCTTGTCATATTTAATTCAAACTGCTCCACTGGTCGGTAGACATATCATACGTCATCACTGAGTCAAAAAAGTAATCCTTCTATACAAAATTTTTGCGCTTGAGCGAATTGAAGCAATTCCTGCATAGCGGACTTAGTGTGCGTCTGAGCTATTTTTAGTCAGAGCGTTAGTGTAAACATCAGTGAGTATTTACATTATATTATTCGGTAATGGCATCAGCGAGGTTCACCCGCAAGTTTACTCGCAATGAGGTGTTGGATATTCTCTTTGCAGACCCTGATTCTGAAGGGGAATATCTGCCTTCAGAACATGACGGTGATTCATTTAGTGATCGCGCTTCAGATGTGCCCGCAGGTTGCAGCTGGACAAAGGGAGAGTTTAGCCTAAGCACAAACTCCTTTGCCAGATGTAGATGGTGGGGACAATGTTTCACGGGGTCTTTTTACCGTGCTGGCCAGCTCGCTTGTTTGTCTTCTGATCGTGTGCCTCCCCGCAATCGTGACTACAGAAACGTGGTGGAGCAGCTGTCTAAGGTCACTGGAGATGTCAGACGAGGTCGTAGTGTTTTTAGGACAGTTAGGGGAGGCAGAGGCACATCTGTGCCAAGCAGATCTGGCGCTGTGTCCCGCAGCAGGAGCAGAGGTGGAGGGAGCAGACGCGGTGTTGCGCTGGGGCGGGGCAGGGGGCCCAAGCACAGTTTATTTTGTGATGTACATGTATATATATCCTATAAATAATATATAGCGGCCCCATAAATGGAAACAGAGTTCCTAATGTATGTAGTAAATGGAAAATCGCTAGCCTACCGCTACCTGCATTCGTTTTGTTTCTGCCATTTATTAGTAATGATTTACACAGTTTGTTTACTACTTACTATTTACCTGAGCATTCAGTATTGTGCAATATAGCATATAGAAGGTGAGGGACCTTTTGGGGAGAAAGAAGTGCTGCATTTTATAATCCAAACATGTGACTTTTCATGAACATTCTATAATCTAAGATGGCCACCACGAATTTAATCCCCATATAAACTTTGGCTCATCCTTAATATTTTTCTAATTTACACAAAGTCTTTATCTCTTATCACTTTTAAGGTATAGCCTTTTGAAATTAAGATGTAATAATCAAACGTTTCAGAAAAAAAGCTCTGGCGCGTAGAGGGCGCGTTACTATTAACAGTCAATGCCCACCACAGCTGTGCGCTTGTACAGTTCATCATACAGCTGTCTTGAGTTGGCAAATCAGAACATAGAATTTCTAAATCGATCAGAAAATAGAATGTCTTGTTGCTAGCTGGGTAAGATCCAAATAGGCAGTGTTGTCGCTGGCTGACGAAACTTGACGAAACTTGACGAAGACAGACCCGCGCCCCCCACCCCCGGGCGTGCTCTACGAGTTGCTGGCGGCAAAAGGGACCGGACAGGACCCCGTCTCAATCTCAGTCCAAGCAATCTTGAAAACTTGAGAGCCCTGTGTCTCTATCATGTTCAAGTTCCATATCCAACCTTTGAATCCAGGATTTTTTTTTCCTAGTTAGAAGTGGGTTATACGCAATGGCTGATGGCTGCTCTTCTTTGTGACCGCATACCATGGAGGCCGCCATTGCTCCTCCATTGCTGTAGTACCTCCATTTGGCCGCTAGGCCCCCATTGAAAAGCATTGTACTTTAGACACGTTAAAAACAACTTTAATGCCTGGTGCCCATTTTTAAAAAACTTTCTATGGCTACATATTCTTCCTGAGACCCTTAAGAAAACCAGCCCCTTAAGAAAACATACAGCTAAAGACTGAATTTGTCAAAAAAAAAACAGACAGCAAAACAGTTTTCAAAGGTTTTTTGAAGGTTTGCCATAAAATAGTGGATGGAACTGACGTTGGGATGAATCCTGTCCTGGAGAGACAGGTGAGTTATTAAGTTTGTTAAGATGAAGAATAATGTTCCAAGGATGTTTATCAGAAATTTAGAGATCATGAGGTGAGACTGTGAGGTTACTGTAGGAGTTAATTAGGACAATACCGGTTGGGGCTGGCTGGGAACGAGTGTCTGGTGTGGTATCAGGAGGCAGGAGATCGGTTGAAGCAGATTAAAGATGAGGTTGTTTTTTTTTATACTTGTGACCAGAATGAGTCCGGGAAATTAACTGAAAACAAAGGACTGGAGCGAAAAGCCCTGGGTGAGGGAGGAAAGATTCAGAAAGGGAACCTAAGAAGAGCACAAGATTGCAAGTACGTTTTCATACAAAGAGATTACTGAAGACTTAGGCCGAGTCAAGATATTGGCCTTTTACCACTCTAGGAGAGTTAATAGGTATAGGCATAGGTAAGGAGGAAAACAAACACACATGTGCAGCACTCTGGAACCTAACAGCAATATTTTTGTTTTATTATAATGTATTCACTAATTGTTGTCCACAGACTAAACAAATGTAAGATAAACAAATTGCATGACTTTAACACATCTGCAGTCTCTTAACAACAAATTAATGATGGTCCAACATTTGAAGAATTATATTAATGGTCAAAGGTCTGACAAAAACCTATTAGAAAAAAGTAGACAGAAAAAAGAAATTATGTGCTGCTTTTTCTGATGACTGTAAGCTCAACGATTATTTGTTTAAGTACGTTTGTTTAAGTATAAGGTTACCAGTTCTATCAATTCTATGCATTTGCTGAGAGTATGTTTCTCCCTTATAGGTGTTAACCTTCTGACTTTTGGCTCACAACCCTCTGAGTTTCACAAATCCATGTCTAGACAGTTAAAATCTGAACTCTGACATTTTAGCGGACACAGGTCAAATAGGTCATTTTGACGTTTGTTACTTACTGAATTTTAATTATGTTGAAGAGTAGGCAGAAGGACTGCACACACATTTTTGTCCATACAATTCAGTAGCTCATCTTCTTTGCTTTTAAATAGGTTTGTTTTTATGCAGGATTTAAGTTTATGACAACCCTACTCACAAAAAAACATTCATACTCGTTGAATAATATATGACTTTCAATTGCCTCTTTAAAGAGGCATACAGGATAGGCTTGCATGTATAGTCAACAAAAACTTATGTCAATACTTTTTAAACATTTCTTGCTACAATTGAACAGTCTTTCAAAGTATGTAACATTGAAGTAACTTAAAATGAACTTAGTTACTTTTCAAATAAAGTATTAAGTAAAGTAACCAACTTCCTGTTAATAAGTAGTCAATTAGTAATCAGTAGTCAATAATCAGATTACTTTTTCAAAGTAACTGGCAACACTGCTCTTAAGCATGTCTGCACACAGGGTTGGGTTGGAGGAGGGGGTATAAATGTCATCATGCATCAAACATGGGGAGGAGGGATGGGAAGGTGGTATATGTGGGGTCATGTTTAATCTTTAAGCACTTCCAATCTTTGTATGAAAAACACTTTATAAATATCTTGATTTGATTTTGCAATATAGCAAAAACTTTGTCAGACTGGATGAACACAACATCTTGCATAAAGGCCACAGATTTTAAATTGAACTTCTTATGGTTTTCTTTGAACAATGGCTTTTTTTATTACCAATTTTGCATAAATGCGAGATTTTTACCTCGGAAAAATTGCCCCACCTGAGACTTTGACATCTGCAGCTCCCCCAGATTTGCAGTGGCCCTCTTGGCCTTTTTTCTGATTACTATTTATCTTTACAATCATGTCAGTTCATGTGAAACCATCTTCAGGGTTGCAATTGTGTCTTTTTTTTTTTTGTATCTTGTATCCCTTTTGAAGCTAACTAAAGCCTTTTTCAATTGACCTACCGTTCCGGCAAATCAGGGTAATAACGCCTCGCCATGCCACCATGCTGCTTTCAAAGTCAAATGTCTGACTTGATCACTTATCAATGACCAAAGGGTCCCTGATGCAGTCTGCATTTTGCAGAAGTAGCAGCATTGATCTGCTTTTTCTTGATAAAAGTATTAATAAAATTTCAACTGTTTTTTAATTTGAATTGGAAAAAACATTTATGCAATCATACTATATGATTAAATATATAGAAAAGTATATAATCCAAAAACACAGCAGCAATACTAAATAGAAGTAAGCAGACTGTGGGGAACTCTCTACAACCTGAAAAATGGCAAGTCAGGGCTGTTTACTGAGCAATATGATTCCTTTCCTGTATTGGATTTTACAGCGTAGGACACATCAGCACAAGTGCAGGAGATACTCAAAGGGAAGACGGTGCTAACTCAGGTCCTGTAGCTTTATGTGAGGCAAAGAGGAAGAGAGTGGAAAGTAAAAAAAAAAGAAAAAGGAAAGGATTTGAACTGTGATGACTCAGGTAAAATGCATACAAACAGAGATATGAAAGCTATCAGAAAGCCAAGGAAGGGAGTCGAGACATGGTGGTGAGATGAAGACAGGGTGATATGTAGACACTTTTTAAACAAGAATGCATTTTACATGATTTTGGGGGAAATAACTGAAAGGCAACGCAGTCTTCTGACGGTAGTCTGGAGAGTATGTCATGACTAAATCATCCAAGAGTCAAATAGAATTATTTTAAAATGAAAACGGAAACAATACTTCATCATCATTTATTTTTCTTGAACCAAGTCTAAATTTAGACATATATAATTCAGATTTCAGATGAGGTTAAAAAAATAACTAAAACAACCAACCTCAACAGAGCTGTACCTGGTTTAAAACTGAAAGCAATTTAGGCAAGATTAAAAAAGGCACTGGATCACTTCGTGTTTTTTCATGAACCATACATATATCAGCGGTTGGTATTGGGTTCCCCATCATTAATGCACTTAAAATTTATTTAGGGATATAAAGGTTTTTTTGTTTTTTTTTAGATCCTATTACTTATTTTTTCCTTTGGAAAACCTATATATGTATATATAACTCCTTTTTCTGAACATTAATCCTTCAGTATAAAAATAATTTTATTTGATTATTTTAATGAGAACCTTCCCATGAGCTCACCACCTGTGGGAGGGGCCATAGGGGTAGGGTGCAATGCAAGATGGGCGGTGGCCGAAGGCGGTGGCCAAAGGCGGGGACCTTGGCGGTCCGATCCTCGGCTGCAGAAGCTGGCTCTTGGGACGTGGAACATCACCTCTCTGGTGGGGAAGGAGCCGGAGCTGGTGTGCGAGGTTGAAAGGTTCCGACTGGACATCGTCGGCCTTGCCTCGACGCATGGCTCTGGCTCTGGAACCCGTCTCCTCGAGAGGGGTTGGACTCTCTTCCACTCTGGCGTTGCCCCCGGTGAGAGGCGCCGAGCTGGGGTGGGCATACTTGTTGCCCCCCCATCTCGGCGCCTATACGTTGGGGTTTAACCCGGTGAATGAGAGGGTAGCCTCCCTCCGCCTACGGGTGGGGGGACGGGTTCTGACTATTGTTTGTGCTTATGCACCAAACAGTATCTCAGATTACCCACCCTTCTTGGAGTCCTTGGAGAGGGTGCTGGAGAGTGCTCCTACTGGGGACTACCTGATTCTGCTGGGGGATTTCAACGCTCATGTGGGCAGTGACAGTGAGACCTGGAGAGGCGTGGTTGGGCGGTGTTTTGTTGTTGGACTTCTGTGCTCGTCATGGATTGTCCAATATTGCGTGGACATCGGGGGCAGTTCCCTTGGATTGGCAGACAGGGGTGGTGGTCCCCCTCTTGTGTGTGTTCCAACTATAGGGGGATCACAATTCTGAGCCTCCCTGGTAAGGTCTATTCGGGGGTTCTGAACAATGCGGTTTTCGTCCTGGCCGTGGAACACTGTACCAGCTCTACACCCTCGGCAGGGTCCTGGAGGGTGCGTGGGAGTTCGCCCAACCGGTCTACATGTGCTTTGTGGACTTGGAGAAGGCGTTTGACCGTGTCCCTCGGGGTGTCCTGTGGGGGGTACTCTGGGAGTATGGGGTACCAGGCCCTTTGATACGGGCTGTTAGGTCCCTATATGAACGGTGTCAGAGTCTGGTTCGCATTGCCGGCAGTAAGTCGGCGCCTATACGTTGGAGTTTACCCTGGTGAATGAGAGGGTAGCCTCCCTCCGCCTACGGGTGGGGGGACGGGTTCTGACAGCTCTCACCGGACTCATTTCCGGTGAGAGCTGGACTCCGCCAAGGTTGCCCTTTGTCACCGGTTCTGTTCATAATGTTTATGGACAGGATTTCTAGGCGCAACCAAGGTGTTGAGGCAATCCGTTTTGGTGACCTCAGGATCGGGTCTCTGCTTTTCGCAGATGATGTGGTCTTGTTGGCTTCATCTGAACGTGATCTACAGCTCTCGTTGGAGCGGTTCGCAGCCGAGTGTGAAGCGGCTGGGATGAGGATCAGCACCTCCAAATCCGAGACCATGGTCTTGAGCCGGAAAAGGGTAGAGTGCCTTCTCTGGGTCGGGGATGAGGTCCTTCCTCAAGTGGGGGAGTTTAGGTATCTGGGGGTCTTGTTCACGAATTAGGGAAAAATGGAGCGGGAGATCGATGGACGGATTGGTGAAGAGAGAGCTGAGCCGAAAGGCAAAGCTCTCAATTTACCGGTCGATATACGTTCCTACCCTCATCTATGGTCACGAACGCTGGGTGGTGACCGAAAGAACGAATCGCGGATACAGGCGTCTGAAATGAGTTTCCTCCGTAGGGTGGCTGGGCTCTCCCTTAGAGATAGGGTGAGAAGCTCGGTCATCCGGAGGGGGCTCAGAGTAGAGCCGCTGCTCCTCCACATCGATAGGAGCCAGTTGAGGTGGCTCGGGCATCTGGTCAGGATGCCTCCTGGATGCCTCCCTGGTGAGGAGTTCTGGGCACGTCCCACCGGGAGGAGACCCAGGGGAAGACCCAGGACCCGCTGGAGGGATTATGTCTCCGAGCTGGCCTGGGAACGCCTCGGGATTCCTCCCGAGGAGCTGGCCCAAGTAGCCGGGCAGAGGGAAGTCCGGGCCTCTCTGCTTAGGCTACTGCCCCCGCGACCCGACCCTGGATAAGCGGAAGATGATGGATGGATGGATGGATTTAATGAGAACTGGATATCTTTATTTGTCCATTTTTTTAAATTAAATCTCTCTGAAGGAATTTTCCCCCACCCCAATGTCTAAATAAACCTTCACGTTTCTTCACCTCAGTGTTCAATGCATATTATGGATTTTGTGCTACACAACGCTTTTTAATGTGTGTGTTTCAGACTTCTGAAGTACAAATTGTTGGGACTTGTCATTCAAAACATTTGCCTCCCCTCACAATTTAAGCTTAACTTTAATGTCTTCTCTTTACTTTGAACAAAATGAACTGAAGGCTTGTGCCCTAAACATCTCAATTGCTGACTTGTTTCTTCCCCTCCTTTTGATGTTACCATGCAGGAGTCTGTTTTAGGCAGTCAGTTACACTTGAGAGTTAAACCACAGTATTTGAGGCAAAGAAACAGGAAGCAAAAAAAAAAGAAGAAATTAATAAAAATTCAAAATCTCATAATCACAACATTTTGAGCTTAATTTGGGCTGCATATATATGGCATGATATAAAAAGACCAAGTTGCTCAAATTTTGTCATCCTTCCAACATTATTTCATACTATTTGGCACCACATTAATTTGAGTCACGGCATAAATTATTTTTTGTCTTTTGTCAATCTATGTTGGCCCAGAGACGTATTGGCAACCTATCAATTAAGTATCCCATTTCTCCTTATTTGGGATAAGCTCCATGCCAGCTTCAAAACTGAGAAAAACCAAGAAGGCATGGAAACTGGTAATAACTGGACCACAGTAAAGTTTTTTTAGGCCTTACTGTTGCAGGAATATTCCAATGTAATTAGGATTTGATTACTTGTTTTCTTTCTTAGTGAATGCATCTACAACAGGAGACCAAGTTAGAGAAAACAAGGTTACTGTTCCAGCATAATGATCCTGATAAAAATGTGTCAAATGACAGACGTCAGAAAAGCAGAATACATGCTGGAGGTTCAAGCAGTGAGGGTTGGCTTAATGCTTTACCATCAGACTGGCATGGACTGGTTCTCCAGGGACTGGACAAGAAGATTGAAGAAGACGTGCTGGAGAAGACATACAGTTATTGCTAAATATATTTTAAGATTTTAGCCAGAAGGTTGGGTAGGGATGCAATAGTAAGCTGTGCCCTTCCATGTTTGGCCAAACATGTTTCCTTTTTTTCATTAAATACTTAAACACCTTAAAGGACTAGGTTTCATCTTTATTTTCGAAGAAACGTCTTTTCAGCCATTACATTACTTTTCCAGGCTTTTTTATTCAAATTATCCACACTTTTGTATACAGAAGACATCATAGATTGATCCATCCAATTCTTTCAAACACACACCCCAACCAAAAAATTATGTCCATACACCAAAAATAATTGTTCTTTTATAAATGAAATGGGTTAGTACCTTATCTTATGTAATAAAGTTTATTATGTTTTTTAGGACTGTGAAAATGTGACATTGCAAGCCTTTATACTGCATTTAGTTTGAATGAACACTGAAGTTTTGTTTGTACATAAGGTCATGGCAATATCATTCCACTCTTCTTTTGTGAAACATTCAGTTTCTAATTATTTACATTATTGACATTAACTAAAACCATAGAACACATTAGGCAGATTCTTCAAAGGCTCAGTTTGCAAAGATAAAAAAGGCACTTTCTACTTGTTGCCGGGTAGCTCGACATTGTGATTTTTACACTTTGTGTTTACTAGTGCAGATGTTTATAATAATATTGGAATCTTATTCTTTGCTAAAATACTAGCTTTGCTTGGTTAACTAACAAACAATGAAATAATGTTTACCTAAACATTTTACATTTCATATTACATCAGTTTTATTTCTCTTTATCAGTTAGTATTCTGACAAATACTTCTCTTGTAGTGTTAAAAGATGAAATGTGCTCATAATTGGATAGTCACTAGTACTCTTTCATCTCCTGTATTTCTGGTTTTACACACATTTACTTCTATCCCAGTTAGGCAATGCTTACGCATGTAGTCTATGTACTATGGATATCTCAAAAATAAACAGTGACATCTGAATCTTCTGGAGATTATTGTACAAAGGACAAAATCCAAAACAATATGGACATCCCTGATCATTATCCTTATGAAACTGTCATACAAAAACATTTTGTTTTTTAACTCAACTGTAATACAGACCGCTACAGGAGGTCCTTCCTGCTCACAGCTACCCGCATCTACAACTCTTTGAAGAAAATTGTATAATATTAGTTACAGTAACATTTCATTTCCCTTTGCAATTAAAAAAATATTTTTTTAACATGAATAGAAATTAATTGAAAATGGGTAGCACAGTGTTGCAGTTGGTAGCAATGTTGCCTTGCAGCAAGAAGGTCCTGGTTTGAAATCCTAGCCTGGTGTCTTTCTGCATGGAGTTTGCATGTTTTCCCTGTGCATGCGTTGGTTCCCATAGGGTACTCTTCCTTCCTGTCGCACTCCAAAAGCGTAACTGTTATGGTTAATTGGTCTCTTTAAATTGTCATTAGGTATGAGTGTGTTCGTGCATGTTTGTTTGTCCTGTGTGTCTCAATGTTGCCTTGTCGTGGAATGGCAACTTGTCCAGGGCATACCTCACCTCTGGATGGATTAACTTAAAGTTCTATTAAGGTATTAGTAACAATATTGTGCTTCATCTTATAGTTGATTTCTAAACAACATCAAACTTATTTTTAGTAATATTTAAAATAAATGAGTTTACTATCATTCAACTTTTGGTCATTATAAAAAAAATCAGTATTTATGGTATTTTTGTAATTGTTAACGGTCATATGCTATATAATGCCAAAGAGTTGTCTGTGTGCACTTGTACAGTGTGCATTGTGGCGAAGATGTAAATATTAACCACATGCAAAAGCTTTATTTGGAGCAAAGTTAATCCTTACTCCATTTTTTGTTCATACAACATGGAAAAGATCAGACTTTCTAATACTACATTTCATGTTACACATCCTCTCTTTACCTTTTTTTTGTGGCTTACTGTACCAAAATGCTTGCTAGCATCCCTCTCATCATGCTCCTTCCCTCCAGTCCCCAGGGGGCTGCGAGAGATGTTTTTGTCCTTCATCTGACACGTTGTACTCCAGTGATTTATACCTCTGCACTTTTGCTCCTGTCTGTCTCTCTCTGTCTTTTTGTCCCATTCACTGCATTCAACTTCTTTATAGCCCCCTTGTTCATTGTCCACTTTTTTGTGGTCACCACACATAAAACAGCAAATACACTAACACGAGGACGAGTGCACATGCACACACACACACACATAAATAGCCATGAGGCATACTGAGTGGAGAGGTCTATAATCTTGTCCCGATGAGAATATACCTGCTGCGGAATAAGAATGAGACGGTGGGTGGCTCAAAAGATGGAGGGTTTAGAAAGGTGGACAACAAGGGAGAGGGTCTCGGAACAGGTGATATCTGCCATTGAAAGAGCAAATTAAAATGATCCAAACTATTTTTTTAATCTTTCTTTTTACTTAGATGCTACTTTTCTCATTTGAAAATAAAGCAAACAATAGTAACCCAACAATTGCTTCAAGTTATATATATATATATATATATATATATATATATATATATATATATATATAAAATGCAATGACAGCAGTGGTTCTCTGCTATACTATTCTCTCGGTTTGTTTTTAAGTATATAAGTATAAAGAAAGTGTAAAATGGATAAAACACTTGACAAGCACTATTGCTTCTTTTAAATATATCCTAAGCGACTGGTTTCAACGACACATCTCAATTCTAAGTGAACATTTACTAATTTCAGCAGCATCTTAAAGTTTGTCTTAGAAGGCTGCAGTTTGATCTACAGTTGTGGCCAAAAGTTTTGAGAATGACACAAATATTAGTTTTCTGCTAAACTTCTTTTAGAGCTTTATTTCAGTTGTTTCTGTGCTGTACTGAAATATAATTACAAGCACTTCATATGTTTCAAAGGCTTTTATCGACAATTACATGACATTTATGCATAGTCAGTATTTGCAGTGTTGGCCCTTCTTTTTCAGGACCTCTGCAATCGACTGGGCATGCTCTCAATCAACTTCTGGGCCAAATCCTGTCCTATAGCAACCCATTCTTTCATAATCACATATTGGAGTTTGTCAGAATTAGTGGGTTTTTGTTTGTCCACAAACTCTCAGTGGGATTTAAGATCTGGGGAGGTTCCAGGCCATGGACCCAAAATTTCAACGTCTTGGTCCCCGAGCCACTTAGTTATCCCTTTTGCCTTAGGTGCTCCATTACTCTGACAGTAAGATTGCACCAGCCGAGGTTTCTTAACTCTTTCATAGACACACAGAGTAGCTAGCCGATGCTAACCCTACACCTCAGCCACCTCAGTGTAAATGCACTGGAGACGTGGAGCTGACAAATCAGACTTTAGGCCAGTGTTAGAAACACCCTCCTTATTAGAATACACTCCTGTAAATAAATCTGATCTGGAAATGTAGAAACAAATAAATGTGGATATAAATACATAAGTAAATGTGGGGAAAAAAGAATGAATAAATAAATAAATATATAAATAAATAAAGTGGGGATAAAAAAAATTATGTAGGGATAAATAAATAAATAAATGAATAAATAAATATGGAGATTGATAAATAAATACATTTGAAGATAAATAACTGTGGAGATAAATAAATGTCAAATAAAATAATTCTGTACATTTTTAAATAAATAAATGAATCAATGTGAAAATATATTAAGGAAATTAACAAATAAATGTGGAAATAAACATTTAAAAAAATAAATGTGGACATACAAAATTGAAATTAAATAAATGTGGACATATATAATTATATAAATGTGGAAATAAATAATTAAATGAATGCGGAAATAAATAAACAAACAAATTTAAAACTAAACATAGCACTAAATAAATAAATATTTAAATAAAGAAATGTCTAAATAAATGTGTAAATAAAATGCATACAAAAATATGTTTTTAATGAATAAATAAATGTGGAAATATACTTTTTTCATTTATTCCCACATATATTTATTTACTTATTTATTCATTTGTTTTATATTGTATTTAACCGTGTATGTATTTATTATCATATATATATATATATATACTTTTCTATTTACAAGTATATTTTCAAATAATTATTTCTTTATTTCCATATTTAATTTTCCCTATTTATGTATAAATGTATTTTACATTTTATTTATTTATTTGTTCCAGAATTTATTTATTACCACATTGATTTATTTTTTATATTTATTTATATCCACATCCATTTAATTATTGTCAATTTTGGCAGAGTTGGTCCGCAATATCCCTGCAGCCCCATATCCCACCCCACACCCCCCAAACCAAACATTATCTGACATTCTGAAAGCAAATTCCCTGCCGCAAAGAGTCTGCTCTTGTTACTAGGTCTTCAGCCACAAACTTATCCGGACAATATCCGGAAGGTGTTTTCAGACTCAAAAGTTAAACAGACGAAGTGCAGAAAATTACAGTTCTTCATGGGCTGTCTGAAAGGTGCTACTGTGACACACTAACTTTGTGTTTGTCTTATATAGCAGTTGAAAGTTCAAAGTTCTCTGCAGCCAGGCTGGGGCTCGAGATAATGTCATGAAATGGGCGGCACTAACGGACGGAAGGCGTAATTTTAGTGAAACTAAACATCTTGCTTGCTGGTCGAAGAATAACTTTAATAACTTTAATAACTATTTCAGGACAAATTAATTCTACATAATGCCAAAAGTAGCATTTTATTATACATGTGCCTATCCCAGATATTCAAATGTGTAAAACAGCACGATAGAGATCATTAAGTGCAAATCCAATTACAAAGCAAAACAAAAATAAATTATAAAGTAGCTGCATATAGCAGCTGTTTTTTTCTAAGAAAAAAAACTAAAATGATGTGCTTTCCTTTATAATTTATCAATTTTCTTCCCCCTGCTGGCATTTTTCAAGACATTGTGACAGAAGCCAGTATGTGTGCCAGCCCTCTCTTTGATATGGAACATCCGGAGCAGCTTCTGTGCAATACCAACAACACAAGTATCTGATCATCATTCCAAGGAAGACCAATCTCAGATGCAGTCTGCCTCATTTTACATGGTTAAGAAATCAGATGTTCATACAATGTGAACAGTAATGCATATAAACACACATCAACACGTACATGCAGTAACTAGATATTGCTAGATTTCTGTCAAACTTGCATATTAAAAGTCATCTGAAATTCCCTTCTGGATCAATTTGATTCCATGAAGCATTTTCTTCTGATCATTTTATATTCTCCAAATTTGGTTGTTGCTTGTGCTTTCCCCCCAATTAAGTCTATGATTGTAAAAAAGTTTTGACATAAAGTTTTGACATAGTTTAGTTCAAACATTTTAGGCAGATTTGCAAGTTAAGGATAGCATTATGAGAAAGGATGCTTTGGCTAAGTAACTAGTCTTAAAACTTATATATATATATATATATATATATATATATAAACCAAATGTTTATTCATGAATAGTGAAGTAGAACAGTATAACCTTGTATATCCATTTTAATATCATGGCCATAAAATCTGCACTGAAAGAGGGGATGACAGCTGGCTTTCTCTTTCTATCTGTGTGTGCGTGTGTGTGTGTGTGTGTGCGTGTATGTGTGTGTGTTTATAAATCCAACGAGAATACAGATGATGGTCTTAATCCATTCACTCAGTGGGTCAAAACATGGGTGGCCACAGTTTTGTAGGCGACAACATACAAAAACTGTCTGTCCCTTTCTCTCAGTTAGAAACAATAAATTAAGAAATTAATTAAATAGATTTTTTAATTTTGACAACAGATTTTGACAACTCAAACAGACTGGAAAACATAGAAAAGTGTTACCCGAAGAGAGCCAAAAAAATTTACAAAAAAAAGGTTGCAGAAAGAAGTGGAAAAAGCAACCAAGAGGGACACAGAGAAAGTGATCAGAGAAGAAAAAAGGCTTAAGTAAAAGTGTTCCTTGGTGGTGGTGTGTTCCTTGTCTGACCCCAGTTACATGAGCCTTGTGGCAACACAAGAAACCTGTTGACAACTGTATTCCATTTACCTCGGAGTGGCTTCTTACAGCACCACTCCTGTCCATTACATGCAAAAGGATTTTCACACAGTATGGAAGAAGTATATAAAAATATATATATGATTAATGTACACATAAAACAAAGGCTTGTTAAACAAAAACATTTTAAAGGGTCAACTTAATGAAAATTCATAATAAAGATACAAAACAATGTCATACACAAAACAAAAAAGAGGATCTGAATTTACATCTGATAATTTGTTAGTTTATACTAGCTATGCCATTTGCCCATTGATTTGCAAAAAGAGTAGGCACTTATACCAAATACTTAACCCTTCATTTTTTTTTACTTTGATTTATTTATCTTGGATTTTGAGATTCAGTGCATTTGTTTTTGCTGTTTTTATTAATCATTTTCATTATTTTTCGGAGGGGATTATACTTATTGTGATATATATATATATATATATATATATATATATATATATATATATGGAGATTCAAATAAAAATAGCTTTAAAAGACTACAAAAATGCTTTGATTCAACCACTGAATATTCTTGGGAACAGACCTTGTTGCAATTTGTCTGTGACATTGAAGATCAATAATAGCCAAACATTTTCCTGAACATTACAGAGAAGTAAGATTTTCTATCCCATGAAAAATGGCTATACCTCTGCAGACTTAAATCATTGTCCGAGGTAAAACAGGAAATTGAATACCGTTTGGAGAATTTGAAATTCCTGGGGCAAGGAATAATCCCAGTACTGGAATGTGCAGAGCCAAACGATTAGTCTGAACCGTAGAGCATAGGAAAGTTTAAATGCTCCACTTTAAAAAGGGACTCATAGAATCAGGAACGATCAACCCAACAAATCTGGAGCACGGACTTACATTTTTGTTTTTAGAGAATCCCTAGCTGGTGAAGGTTAAGATGAATATAATTCAAAAGTTGTTACACTGCATGATTCAAGGAATTCCCCCCCATCACTTAAGCATCAAATATTACTCAAAAGAGTTTGGTCTGTGAGTGGTGCCTGGATTAGGAAGCTGTTGCTGTGAGCCAAGAACATGCTATCAAAGGAGTTTGAAATGCAAGCCAAGAGGCCAATCAAACAAAAATGTGTATCTAACAACATTAAAAAGCTGCCACAGCACAAGGTGCAATGTATATACAGGACTGTATTCTGGAAATGATATCCCGTTGTCTTAGTTGTTCCAGCAAAAACTAAGAAAAGGCTTCAATGTTAACTGTTTTGTTAAAGGGTTACAATTAAAAAACTGTAAAATAAAAAACTAAATAATAAATTGTGGCAAAAACAACTAGGAATAAAATCAAATGCAGGTATAAACATAAATGTAACTCTTTGTAATCCTCTCTATTCAACTGCTGTTTGGATGTGAGTCACATTTGATGCATCTGTCCAGAAAAGAGTTGGAATATTCTTCGCTTTCTTAATTTTAACATTTAAATTATGCTTTTACTCCAGGGCCATTCAGTCATGTTTATAGATAATGACACAGAAGGATGACTAGACGAATTCTGAAATATTTGCACATTAAATAAAAATTAACACAGCAATGCTCACTGTATATTCACAGTGTAGGTGAGCAGTGATTCAAATTGATTTGTTAAAATATGAATAATAACCCTTAGTGAGGGTTAAACAATTTGTATAATCTGAAGTAGCTGGTAAAGCAACAGAATAGGCCAAAGTAATACATTAGTTAGGGCAAAGGATTAATACTTAATAGACTTGCTGTATTTATAGTAATAAAAAAGCCCCATCACATCGAAACTTCTAGCTTGAATAAAATGTATAAAAGTTTTTTTTCCTAAATATGCCAAACTGGATGAGATAATATCCATATAAAAGATTCTACTTTGTAAACCACCTTTTTTCTTGTTGGGCTGCTCCATTCAAGGGTCAGGACCAGGGAACCTCTGCTGTAATACCAACCCCTCTGCACATCCTTCACAGGATCCATTACTTTCTCCACTCTCTTAATTTATATTCCTTACTGATAGAACCGTATTCAACCTCATTCAGCCATTATATACACCCATTCTTATCTGCATGTCCACACTATCCCAGTTTTGCCAAACTTTCTCTAGAAACTTCTCAAATTGAAATGTTCTCCAACTCTACTCACTACTAAACTTTTCCACAGACCAAATCATATTATCTTAAGTTTTGCCTTTTGTCATTTTGTCAGTGCTAATATCTCCAAATGCATCATATCAGGTCTCACGCCTACACTATCAACCTTTCCACTTAGTTAGGCAACTCTTCTTGAGTCAAAAATCAGAATTGGTCTGTGAACCAGTTCACCCTACCAGCCCCCTCTTTCCTCAATGTCTACTATTTAGGCAAAGATCAATGAAACAACTAATATTCACTGGTAAACAGCTGTACAAAAAAGTGTCAGTATTCTAATATGTTTGGCCCAATGGCTTCAGGGTGAATACAATGTTAATGTTGAATATATTTTTTCAATACATGGATTTTTCTGAAAACAACCTTATAGTTGCAAATCAATCCAATAAGACAAGGAAAAGACTCAGATGCGCACAATGTTACTGTAGTACTGAGGCTGATGGCTCTAACAAAGATAAAAAAATATTATTTTTTTTATCCAATTATGTTGAGTAAATGTCCCAAATGGACGACTATATATTATGTGGTCAGACTGACCACTGATGAATAAAAATATTTATTTACACAATTATGTTAATGATTATATGTTGCTTTGGTGACGTCTTAAATGTAGCTTAGTGCTCAGTCTAGATGATAAAAATAATTTGCATAATTGTCCCTCAGTAGAACATTACAAAGAAAATAAAAGTACAACTATGATCAACAAATATTCAGGATACATAGCCTTTGTATGCCTCTTTTTTCTATATTTTAACCCTAGACAAAAGCAACAGTTCCAAAAATTCTGCAGCCTGAAAAGCCTGGGTATCATTAATTACAATAAAACAAGTTCTGTACCAACATAGGCTGAAGGCTACTCAGAAAAATAATAGAAACAAAACTTGTGAAGTATAAGTGTTGCAGCAACATGTCTGGGAGTTTTGCAACAAGAGTAAACGTCACAAAATTGATAGCATCATGAAGACATTGGGGTTGATTTATCAAGATTCCTGATAATGACCGCAAAATTGTGTGCGGCGTTAAAAATGTGTGCGAGTGGGTTGTGCTTAATTTGCGGATGATTTATTAAGATTGTGTGAGCAATTATCAACAGGCGCAAGCAGCAGTATTCAAATGCGAGCTCCACCACGGCTAGAGAGAGGAGGAATAATGCGCATGGATCCATGATGCGTCTTTGGCACTAAAATTAGGCTAAAATGCTGTGGATTCTGTTTTTTGTTTGTCAGTAATGCATGTAATTCATGTGGTGTACATGCGCTGCTCTCTGCTGCATGCACACATTGTGTTGGAGGGTCAGACTGATTAAAACTGCAGCATGTCTGAATTTTGTTTTTAAAATGTCATTTATAATGCCGATTACCACTGTGCTATTGTATATGATTACTACATTTTATTAATTGAACTCCAGGAAGTTTAACCACTATGTGAGAAAATAATGAGGATCCACTAGGATCATGTGCGCCCAGCCCATCTTCACCAGGTGGAGACGTGATGAGAGCGCAGTGAGTTATGATGAGTCTTTGGGGGAAAAACAGGTAAATATTTACATAACTATCAGGTTTATGGCCATTAGAGTGTTAATTACTCTTAGTTTATGTGTGTGAATGACATTTTTTGTTTGTCAATAATAATATCATGTTGAATGTGGCAGGGCAAAGTTAAGACATGCTTTTCAGAAGTGCTAAAAGTATACGCTAAAATAGCCAGCGCATGTTTATGCTTAGTAAATCACACTAAGCCTGGAACGCCTACTTCTTTGCCTGTTCTCCTCCCAATATTTTACGTCTTCTTACAGAAACACTCAGATTGGATATTCATCAAGGGCAAAAGCGCTAAATGGAGTGTGTGCGTCTTGCTGTGGGTTTAACAGGCGCAATGCGCTCTGCACCGTGTTGATAGATCAGCCAGAGCCTGCTTTTGCGATGCTGTGCGGTTTGCGTGAGTTTTAACAAGCACAAACCATTGACAAGTCAGCCCCATTTTGTATAAATATTGAAGCAATGTCTTAAGAGATCAGCCAGGAAGATAAAGCTCGGTTATAAACAGGTCTTACACATAGGCATTGACTGTAAGTGTATTACTAAAATAGTAAAAAAGTGGCTAAGGGATGAAGTCGATGTTGAGGTGTGTCGATTACAGCCCTGATCTCAGTCCCCTGGGAAATTTGTGGGTAGAGCTGAAAAAGTGACTCATTTAAAGCAGTTTCCCAGCAGCATTACTATCACTATCAAAAGTTTGTGAAATGACTCTAAAAACGTTTGAACCAAGATACAGAGTTTAAAGGCAACCTACCAAATATGATAAATCTCTTGTTCCACCTTTGCCCAGTTTTATAGATAAAGTACATGGACAGATAGCAACAGGGAGTTCAGAAAAGTCAGACTTTGACGAATGAAGAGAAAGAGAAACACAGAGACAGCATTGAGGTGATGAGACATACGGGGCATCTTGTGAGCGACAGAATGTCAAGGACAGTGAAGGAGACTGAGTCAAAGAAGATAGACATTTTCTTTAATGTTATTCCGATTTTCAATCAGTGCTCACCCTGGCCTGCTCCTTTGCAGTCTTCTTGGCAACATGCTTAGACATAGACATACTGTACCCATTCATAAACTTGTGCTAATGCAACAGTCCATATAGGTTCAAACAGATAACTAACACACCAATATGAGGAATTTGGGGAAAAGAAATGCGTGACAATATACAAAATTGAAAACGAATAATTATTAGTAACTGATATTCAAACTTTTAAATGCAAAACACTAAGAGTTGATATGTTTTCAAAAGGTTGGTGATGATAAAACAGTGTTGACAGAGTAGAGGAAGTGGATTAGACTAATAGAAAGAGCACATGATAAAGCCAATATTAATATGGTCCATTATGTGTACATTGAGAGAAACTCACTCTGAAGTAATTAGATTTTAGACTTATAACGTTGATCATTTAAATAACTTACTAAAGATAAAAACAGAGATTAAGGAAAACCATGTAGGGGATGTTGCGGATTAAAAATCAGACAGTAAAGAAAAACAAGCTCCAAAGATGGCTATATTTTGGCATTTTACATCCTTTTTCACCACATCTCAATGGAAACATTCTGATTGCAAATGGACTGAACTTATATAGTGCTTTTTTAGTAATGCTGACCACTCAAAGCACTTTACACTGCAGCCACATTCACTCAATCATACACCGATACAGAGCTAAATAGGCAATCTAGAGGTAAGTGCCTTACCCAGGGGCACATTGACACGTGACAAGAGGAAACTGGAATTGAACCCACAACCCTACAAATGCAAGACAACTACACTACCTACTGAACCACAGTCACCCCGATGCTCAAAGCCTAAGGTTTTTTTTTTCACAGAACGGTTTGGGACCCATTTGGCAGTGGCGTAAATCCTTTGATACAGTAGCTACCTATGCAGGATCTTCCATGACAGCTGCTTAGGCTCCAGTTCACATTTAATCCTGACCAGCAAAAAAAAAGAGGGTATGGAACACAACTCCATAAATCTAACTAAGTATCCAGGTTTATTTTACTCCATCTGATTTAGTCATCAGAGAGAATTAACAATTAACCGAATAACTATCTGGAGGCTCTATCGGCCTGCATGTTTTGATATGTGTGGATTTAGATAGTGTGCATTGAATTAGGGTGATGTTAATATCTACTTGTATAGCATATTCTCTTTTCTTATTTTTCACAGATTAATGTTATTTCATTTGTAGTTAACTTTTCCTGTTTTTAGTTTTTTTTTTATTTGTTCTTTTTTTGGTTCCTTGAATACTGCCTATAAAAATAAATACGAACAGTGTTTTTTTTACATAGGATTTTATTTTCTTTGTTCTGTACATCTTTATCAATCTTCACTTGTTCTTTAGACAGGATCATATGTCGTAGACCTATCAAAGTATGCAAAAATTAAGACACTTTTCCTAACACTAACCCTTATTGATCTATCCGTAACCTTAACTAAAACTTAATTCACAACCCTAAAACCAACCATTAGAGCTCGGTAACATTGGACGAAAGTGAGGACCAGACAAAATGTCCTCATTTTTTATTAAACTGTTCTCACTTTACAAGTGTAAAAACCTGAAACGGTAAAAAATGGTCCTCAGTTTGAATGCTAGACAGGAGTAATCACAAACACACACACCTGGCTTCCTGACTTAATTTAGAACTTAAAACTCAGAGACCTGAAATGTTTGATAAGAAATGTATGTAATCCTTGCCTTTTAAAATTGGAGGTCACTGGTGCCATTTCTGATTTTTGCCATTGACATTTACAGCAAAATACATTTTTGTTCACTGCAGTTCACAGCAGTTCACAGCGGTGAAGGCACTGGGGAAAAGTACTTGAAAAATCTCACTCATAACTTTGACTCACCCGGACTAAATTCTCAGTGATGAAATTATATCAAGAGCGCTGACCACCTGTGCTCCTGTTAAATACAATAAATTCCAGCAATGTTTTTTTTAGGATATTTGAGTCTCTTTCTGTATGAAAAGTGAAAAGTATGATTGCAGTGGTATTTAGCCTGTTTTCTTTATAGTCATGCTTTAGTTAAGATTAAAAAATGTCAAACTGTTTTACTCTTACAAAAAGAAAAGCTGAAAATATCTTCTAAATAATACATTTTCTGTATTCTATTATTGTACCAATTTCAGCTAAGCACTGTTGGTGTCCAACAGAGCTAATGATGCATTACACTATGGAAAGATGAGAATGATGGAGCTCCAGGGGCTCCTGACAATGTTGAACCTTTTTTATGTGCTTAAAGGAATATATTCTGCAAACACAAAATAGTTGTATGCACACATACATGATGTGTGAAGGCAGCAGAGGAAACAGGTAGGTCATCTACAATGTCCTGATGTGATAGCTGGGATATCATTATTGTATACATGATGAATTATAACTTAATATTGTACCCCTGAAACTATAAAAGCCATTATAGTTATCATAAAGACAGCAGGACATTGTTTTTTGTAAGTTGTAACTAGAGCAAATATGAATATCTCTACGTGTAGTAACTCTGTATCTTCTTGGATTTTGTGGCAAAACAGTTGAAAATATTGCAGACATTGAATAAATTCAAGACATTTTTTTAATCAATAAAAGTTGCCTGACTGGCTATGTCCTTCTCAAACATTTGAACCACAGTGATAGTAATTAGCCAACATTTAGAGCTCACTTAGACCCAGAACAGTAATAGTTTTTTTTCAGTTCAGTGCAAAGTTGGTAAAACTGGGAAGCTTCAACATCCTACATACACAATTTCACATCAAGAACAAGGATGTAAAGAGGTACCAAACAACTTCATCTCAGTCTCAGAAATAAAGCACACATGCACACAGCACATTAGGTCTGTTTCACAGAACAACCCATTACCACCCTCTGAAGTGTGTGAGCTGTTAATGGCTTTAGATCCCATTCAGGGAAAGCCTGTGTTCTGTCTGGCCATTAGGTAGCTGACTCAGTCTGCTGACTAAACAAAACACATCCTGTGCCCTCTGGGTATTCACCTTCTTTTACTATTGCTTGGGAGACAAAAGTACATATATTTAATATTTTTGGTTTCATTCAAGTTCTTGATTAATATAGACTAATACTAATAATAATAATAATAATAATAATAATAATAATAATAATAATAATAATAATAATAATAATGCATTTTATTTAAAAGCGCCTTACTGGACACTCAAGGTCGCGGTACGGAATAAAAACCGAAATATAAAAGACAAGCAAATAAATGAAACATAAATAAAACATGGCACAAATACAGGTAAACGGGACATTGTGGGTTTCACAGTGAGTGTGATATTTTGAACAGGTGAGATTTGAGTGTGGATTTGAATTCTGTGCGTGAGTTAATGTTCCTGATGCGGGGGGGGGGGAGTGCCAGAGTTTGAGTGCGAAGCAGCAGAAGGCTCTGCTCCCCATGGTACTGAGGTGGACGGAGGTAACAGAGAGATGGGTGGAGGATCTGAGAGAGCGGGACGGGGTGACTAAATGAACACATACTTGAGAAGCTCAAATCTTAATAAGCCTTCAAATTGGTAGTCTACTTTAAGTATCTCATAGTACCACAGTAGAGCTCCTATGGTCTTTAGCTTATAAATGGCATCAGTTCTGCTGCGTTTTAACAAATTTGAGCGAAACGGTATCTGATTTTATACTCAAAAAGTTATTTAGGCTGATTAAATCCCCTGTGATACCGCCACAAAAATGTGAGAAACTGGTCAGTACGTGTGCTTGGCACCATCTTGGGCCTAAGTTTGATGATAGATTTTGCAAAGTCATCCCAAACCGGCAGCAATACGTTTTCAACACTTCCATCACGATTTGTGAAAAAAATGTCAACTGATTTCAAACTAGTTATAGGATTGGGCTGGCAAGGTTTGCTGGACATACCTGATAAACCCAAAAAGGTGGTAAAGGTGAGTGGGAAATGTCTAGCAGAGTATTCCATTTAGGAGATAATGAACTCACAGCAACCTTTTTTCCAAATGTTCAGGTGAGGTTTGGGACCTACAGCCTCCGCTGTTTGCTTTCAAAACCGCCGTCACAGCTGAGACTTTCCAGAGTTGTCATCTAAAGCTCATTGATCCCTGTTGTGACAACAGCCAAAGGACCCACGTTTTTAACAACAGGTGTGAAGCTGAAAAAGAAGGCCTTTAAACGACTTCGTTGTCTCTGGGGACTCATAGAACAAGCCGTAGTCAAGGAGTGTTTGAGATCTGGTTTGCTTTTTTAGATGTGCCTCTGTTGGTATCTTCACACCATGAACTTCAGCATGAGAGCTCATCAAGCTTTGAGTCAGTGATTCTAACTCAAATAGGTTCATGTCACTGCCCATCTTCTTCACGACTGATGGTTGAATGAATGGCGAAAAATAATTAAACATAAGGATTTTGTTTAAAGAATGTGGACACTGCTCTTCTGTTGTGATTTAGGTAAAGAAAAGATCATTGTGTCATCTCTGACCTGTGGTCAAACAAATTTATCTTAGATCACACAATTTACATTTGACCAAAATATGAGATCCCACACTGGGCTTTAAGGGCAGCACTGTATCTCTCAAAGTACATTTGCTTTACCTCTACTCTCACTGTTAATCAATAAAATAGCACACTTGTCTTCCTTCTGGGCAAAAATCAACAAGACTGCTGTTGCAAAGTGCATGGAAACTGTACTCTATATTTTTTCCAAGCAAACTGGTGAATGGTGCAGAAAAAATATGACTGTGCCAAAAAGTCATGTTTACACAAAGTAATACATTAATACTAGCTGTAGGCCAAAAATTTTTTAGCAATCAGTCCATTGCTTATCCTTCTGAAACACATGGATTTGATAGGATACTGTCTGAGTGGATACATCTATGAATCCCATTTGTATTTTTCTGTCAGCACATCTGTTTCAAAGTGTCTTTGGGCTCCAATGTACTATTCAGTAAATCAGCGTATCTGCTCATCTCAGTCACAGATTAAGGAGCTGAAAGGGATCTGTGATCAGCCCTACTCTAATCCAATGCATGTTGACCTTCACAATTTCATCCGTAGAGCTAACAGAAATACTGGAAGGGAAGATGACCATATATTAAAGAATGAACTCAATAGTAATACCAAATGTGTCCATGAGGACTAACAATTAGAAAAGCACATCATCTAATGCAAAAACAGGCAAACTTTAAAAGTATCCTTGTATCTGGAGAGTTCAGAATATTTAGACCTTTTGAGAACATTCCCCAAGTTTAACAGTGTCGTAATGGAATTAAAAAAAAGTGACGACAGAGGTATCTCGACAAATGTAATCAAGTACCCCATATGTGTAATCGGCCAGATTAGGGCTGTCGAGTGAATGTTAAATATCAAAACTGTTATTGCAATTTTAAGGAATATTTCACTATCCATATCCCCCTTTATTTGTTTGATATGAAAATATACTACAATCATAGATTTAGAGGTGTCCTTTTAAATTTAACTGACTGAACGAAAAAGACAAGTGCATAAGCAAAGGGACAGTAAACCAAAAGTAACGGATACAAGAAAATAAACTAAGAAAGAAACTATGAAAGCTGTGCTGTGGTAAAATATAAAAGAGTGGATAAAATAAGGTATAAAAGGAAGCAATGACCCCTGTCAGACAAATCTCAGCTCAGAGTGTAACAGCAACTTGAACCAGAGCTAATAGACCACACTTACATCTACCCTCAGCTCGGTTTTCCCCTATCGTGGACACACACAAAGCTACCTTTAAGATCAGACCAAAACTCACAAACATACAAAACTAAAATGGGGCTAAGGCAAAAAAAAAACACAAACAAAAAACATGATCTTGCTTTTTCCTCCAGAAACATACAAAAGTATATGACATTGATTAGGTGTCCTGCTGAGCAATTTACTAAAGATAAGACAAAATAGAGAATTTACATAAACAGCATTATATATGTGATGCTTTATTAATAATATTCAGTGTTTGGATAATTTTTATATATCATTCAAATATGAACAAGGGAATCAGATTTTATTCTCAGACATGAATATTAAACCACTGCTACCATTAGGACACTAAGGATGAAAGACAGAAATTTGCAATTTTACACACCTATTCATAGATAATTTAAACAAACTGCTGTCAATCCCACAATAGAAAAGTCTAGCACTCTTGCTTTAGCCAAACCATTCTGCTTAGTTTAGCTGATGGCATCAGGTAGCAATGCCTGTCAATTAATCTACTGCTGCTCTTTACTACTTAACCAGGCTTGTGTCTTATCAAAAAATTTATCTTGAAATTTATTTTTAATTCAAACTAATATCAACCTGTAAACATATGCCAGCACAATCCCATCAGAGGCTGGCACACACGCACACACACCTAGAAACGGATTATATCGACCATAATTCTAATTAAACTTTAGCAGAATGCTATTCTTTAAGAGTTTTTATGCTCTTTAATTAATCTTACATTGTGTTCTTATCAATTTCCTACAAGGTTTAATTTAAAGGGGATAAGGGGGAATTCCAGTTTTTTTTTAACTTGGACCTTATTTTTAAGCTAATTTTATGTTTACTTACTCATCCTGAGAATTTTGGAGCCAGTCTGAGACGTTCAGCAGTATTTATATTCACTTCCTCTATTAGCGGACATCCATAGAAAGGGAGAGCTCGAGGCAGGACAAATTCCGCTTCTAATAAGGTTTAATCTGCTCAAAACGCAGTAATTTTACCATGTTTATATTACCCTTGGACTAGTGAACACCTTGGAAGTGCTTCTTAATTCTCTTTCTGGCCGATCAGACGTAATACACATTTAGCCCCATCAGGGTTGTTAAAGGAAAATTCATTTTTTTCCCCAACAGTCTTGCTGTTAGGGAAAAGTCCAAGGGGAATATAAACATGATAAAATAAACATGGCATAAACATGGTAAACGTGGTATAAACATGGTAAAATTACTGCATTTTGGGTAGATTAAACCTTATTAGAATCCATCTAGATACATTTAAATCAAGTTTTTACCTTGTCAATTCTGTTTGTTTGTACTTGTGACAACATATTTTAAACAGAACAAAGTGCTACTAAACAAAATACAATAGTATGCATCACGCTACATGTTCTAATGTGTAGACAGGCTGTCCTACCACAAAACAATACAGACTTAGCGCTAAGAATAAATATGGAGCTAAATATGATTCAGCCTTAAAAGTATAACATACACTCACACACTTGTTTTTTTGTTGTTTTTTTTCTCTCTCACCTTTCTGCTGCTCAGAGCCACAGGAGCATATAGCCCTGTTTTCAAGTGCCCCAGTTGGCTACCTTTTCATTCTGTGTCTGAGCTCTTCCTCCGAGTCTAAAAAGAAAAAGGAGGAGTGTTTCTTCTGTGGAAATAACCCAAAGATTAATTCACTTAATCTTGGCCTCTAAATTGGGTATTCAACCGGCTTAAAAAACAAATTGAATGTAAAGGCTGAAAGTAATAACAACATTCGTCTTAGCTTGAAAACAATGGCCTTTGTCACAGCACCCTTTCACGAGCTGAAAACGAGATCTCCAATTTACAGAATGACCAAAATAGGCCCATGCAAACACACATGCACAGTCAAACAAACATACTCTATCATACACACTCTTAAACTATTCTTATTGTACATATTTTATAATGACACAAAACAATATGTGAAAGACTTGTCTACAGTCTATAGTATGTTACCATGTACAGTATTTGCATTAGTGATGTTAAGACTGGTGAACAGATGTGATGCTTTGGATTTTAAAATGTAATCCCTAGTTTCATTACCCATCAGGCAAATGCCGACCACAGGGTTAATGTTGCTAGATATAGGTTAAACATAAAAAGAGACAGAAGCAATATCAATCTGACAATGTGCATAGTGTATAACTCAATGGCAACTTTAAACTACAAAACTAAAGCAAATATTTGTCTTAAAATTGGAGGGGGATCTGTTTTGAACACAAGCTTTAACTTTCATATAAATATATATTTTTGTAGCAAGAGCAAGCAGTCATAGGAAAAAAAACTAATTTTACTTAGTAAAAATTAGCATTCAATTTTGAATATTTGCTCAAAACGAAATGCGATTTTAATCATTGTGAACGTTAATTAACAATGTAACCTTGAATAGGGAAGAAAATGTGCATGTCCTTCAAGCAAACAACAGCATCAAAACAGAAGGTCTAAAAATAAAATTAAGACTTTCAATGAAAATAAGCTAGAGTGGAAAATATCCCCCCCAAAAGAATCAATCTTTGACAAAAGTCAAATTCTCAGCAATGTTTCATTGTTTTCATCCTAACAATCAAAGTATAATATACTGGTCATTTAAGGTTGAGTTGTGGAAGCCATAAAACCAGCAGATATAATGGACCTCCCTTTTGTTATATTGTTGTCCTCTTTAGCTTTTTGAGAAGCAGTCATACCCAAGCCAGTCAGGAGATGTAAACTCTTTAACTTGTTTTGGGTCTTTTAATTCTCCCTGAAGAAATTTGAAACATGTCACTTAAGAAGAAGTCAGAGGTCATCTTCATGAGAAGAACACACAACTTCAAATGGGTGCTTTCTATGTAAAGGAAGAACAACTCTGAGCCTCTCATAAAAAGCTGAGCTCCTGCACTTTCCCTGAGGATAAGCCCAACAATCTCCTAAATGTCAGCATTGATTGTAAACACACGGGGCAGAATGGTTAACAGAAAGCACCCAGTGGTGTTAAGGTCCCATTTTGGATGTGATTCATATTCCTCTGTGGTTTTTCACCTGTACTCCTGTTTTCTCCCATGTGTATGTAAGGTTAATTATGACACTCAATTAACTGCATGAGTACCATGGTTGTGTTACTCTGCATTGTCCCTAGCGATAGTCCATGATATATTTTTTCTGGCATGATGACAAGCTGGGAAAGGCTCCAATTGGGACAGGCTCCAGCACCCTGTAACTCTCAAATGGATAAAACAGATATAGAAAATGAATAAACACATCTGACTGTAGCTCAGTGAAAAATGAGAAATGTATGAATGAACAAAGAACCCAAATTAAATTTACACCAGACAAACAGAACAACAGATTAAATTTCAGCTGCTGATCAGTTAAATAAATGTGAAACACATTTTTGTTTTGAGATAGTCTACAATTTATACTGCTACTCTCCCTTACATCAATTAGTATTATTTGAAAATAGCTAAATGAGTATAAGGTTGTTCACATTAGTGTTAGCTCATGACTAGCTCAGCTACACAGTATGACATTTTTTACAATACTTTCAACAGTTAAAAAAAAAAAAAAGTGCAGCAACGAGCAATACATGTAAACAGGATTTATTTGTTTTATAATTGCTATTGACATTTAGATTTTTTGGCCAAAAAGAAGAAAAACAAAACCAAATAACTCAGATTTGCAATCATTTTTCACCAATATTTTATATTGATGCTTGGAGAGTCTGACCACAGGGAAACACCTTCTCCGGCACATCCCAAATATTCTCAATGGGCTAAAAGTCCAGACCATTTGATGGCTAATCCATGTGTGAAAATGATTCCCTATGCCTGATGAATCTTGGCAATTTCATTTTGGAATATTCATGTGCAATCAGGAAAGAAAAAAAAAAAAAAGATCAATTAATGGACAACCTGTTCATTCAGTATATTTATGTGGTCAGCTGAGCTTATTCTTTGGACCAGTAGTGGTTTTAGGCATGGGCAGACAGGCATTTACCCAGGGCGGAGATTTGTTCATGACACAAGGGGGCGCATAAGCTCTTGGAAAAAAGAAAAAAAATCTGCTACATGTTTTTTTATTATCCGTAACTGCGTCTGAAAATTGCTGGCCGACACTGGTGCACTGAATCTGTTGAGAAATCCAATGTAGGTATAAAATGGCTAAAGTCAGCCACACCATGACGTTCTTCCATATAACGCACTAGGCGCACAGATCATTGTTTTAAAGCAGCTGCAGAAAGCAGAACAGAGGTCTTCTCCCACACGAACCACATCTGCTAAGTGAAAAACAAATGGAAATGGTTTTAATTTCACTAATATACATAGTTCAAATTTCAACTACGTTTTATTGTATTTTTTGTTTTTTACTTGATTTTACCAAACATTTAAGTGATTGCTGGTCATGATCCTTTCAGACATTTTCCTGACCATGTTTCTTACTAGGAAAGGATGGTTCCCCATTTTCCTTACAGTTTTGAATAATATGTTAGACATTTCATAACCCAGTGTTAGTAGTTTCTGCAATCTTTTTAGATTTTTTTGTTTTTTGCATGATGTATACCAATGATTTGATTATTCTTGAACAGACTTACCATATTTTCCATAACCAAGGCATATGTCTTTCGACGTTGTTTAAGAAATGAGAAACTACTCATTGCATCAGTTGTGGTTAAATGCAGTAGTTATCAAATAGGAGGTTCATACCTATTTGCTTAGTTTAATGCAGGTGGTGATTTGTTTGGCCAGTTAGTCTGGTTTGTTTTGGCTGCAGTGATTTATATTTTCCTAAAAAATTTTGGAGTCCTGATAAATAATCTTTTTTTGTTTATATCCTATTCTAATATAACAATGAAATTTAACTAATGATACAAACAGTGGATAAAAATATAAAAAGTATATTGGTTTTCCAATTGATAGCATCATCTCTGAGCTACTTCATAATTTCACTTTTTAAGGACACTATAAAAAAATTGGTCTGACAGGAACATTATGTTATGCCTTATTTAGATTAGTATAACATATGCAGACTTTTTTAATGATCAGAATTTAAAGCTAGAGTATAAACCACCTTTAATTTTTCTTTGGGCAGGGTCAATTTCTGTGGTTAAATGATTCTCAATACAATTTAAACTAGATGCTCTAGCAAAAGCTGAGCTTCAGAGATTCTGATTGCAATAGCACTGCCAGTTTTTTACAGCTCACTGAAATTTTGCCTCAGGTAACACAGCACTGGTAGGTTTGTTTATTTATTTAGCCATTATTTTGTCAGAATCTCTTGTAAGAACCGTTTTGATTTTAATGTTTTTGCTCTACATACGAGTACTTATTCTTGAGACAGTGACATATAATACAATTAGTGGTTGGCGATTAAAGCAGTTATGAAGTCTGTATAATCAATCGAGCAATTAAAAAGGAACTCATTGAGGAAGACACAGCAAGATTCAGCCTTTGAATAGTGCCATGGATGAACTCACACAGATTCACTAATTATAACAACAAGCACTGAACAAAGATCAGAACTTGAAGTTTCTAACCACATTCTTGTCATTTTACTGATAAATACCACCTTCTCATCTAGCCTCTCTTTTCTCTTCACTCACTCTCTAAATAGGACATTTTGTCCAGTGAGGTGGACCAATACTGATGATTGCTACTGAGAATAAATTCCACTAGAATAAAACTTCTGATCAATGTATACATGCCAACACATACACTCAAAATGTCAAACAGAGTCAAGCTTGAACACAATACAGAATATTGCCAAAGATAAGCAGGGACTACTTTAACATACTAAAACCCTTTTATCTGTCTGGACTTCAATAAATAAATCTCATATCAGGAAGATTAAATGATCCAAACAGGAGTGTGTGAATGTGAGTGGGATAGTGCATATTGTATGATTTGTGTCTCTGTCTATGTAGGAGTTAGTGTTATGTTACTGACATTGCTAGGGGAATAATGGTGTATGACTTGTCAATGTAGATTTGAATCAACATGTCATTGCTTCTACCATTGAAACGATTATTAGGGCTGTAGCATATATTTTCAAGACAGACATTTCACTTTGTCAAGGAGAAATTCCTGTAGTCACTTAAGTCTTAACAAATGTCACAACTGTTGTTTCCTTGTTATTGAAATGAACTATGTTTATTATTGTTTGTTACAACCCTCTATGAATGCTTTCATAATTACTGGCAAGACTTTGGTCATTTTAAAAAGTGGTAGCTCTATGCTTGGTCAAACTTGAACAAAACATTTTTGGATTTACTGTGATGGACTGGCAACCTGTCAAGAATGTATCCCGCCTTTCACTTAATTGTCGCTGGAGGTGAGCACTAGACCCTGGGTGATGTGGATGGATATAACACTGAAATTCTGCATGACCTTAAAGACACCTTACATACCACCCCCAAAAAAGGCCACCAGAATATCATTATGAAAGCATTGCTTATTAAGAGCCCAGAAACCAACAGAGAGACGGTATGCAAATAGAATATCCATATTCCTCCCAGAAAATAAATAAATATTAATCATCCTCATCATCATTCTAAAATTAATAGTTTGCTTTCAACTGGAAAAACTGGAACGCATTGCAGAAGAAGATTTTTTTTTAATACTCTGGACCTGTTGGGTTCGTGCAAGCATTGTAAAGCATTCTTGCTTTAACAGATAGTTAAGTAACATATGAATATGATTAAATATTGTGTAAGAACTTTAGGGGTGCCAAGAGCTGCATCTGATTTCAACCTAATATCCCCCAACCTGGGCTGCACGGTGGCGCAGTGGTTAGCGCTGTTGCCTTGCAGCAAGAAGGTCGTGGGTTCGTATCCCGGCCCAGGGTCTTTCTGCATGGAGTTTGCATGTTCTCCCCGTGTATGCGTGGGTTCTCTCCGGGTACTCCGGCTTCCTCCCACAGTCCAAAAACATGCATGATAGGTGAATTGATCACTCTAAATTGTCCCTAGGAATGAATGTGAGTGTGAATGGTTGTCTGTCTCTCTGTGTTGGCCCTGCAACAGACTGGCGTCCTGTTCAGAGTGTACCCTGCCTAACGCCTGATAATTGCTGGGATAGGCTCCAGCTGCCCCGTGACCCTGAATTGGATAAGCGGTTAAGAAGATGGATGGATGGATGGATCCCCCAACCTTCGCCACTCAGGTGCCACAGGATTAATGAAAAATTACACAAAATATAGCAATAAATGAAAGCCTTAAATGTAGGATTTAATAAATATGATGACAAAGGAAGGGCAGGGTAACACTGCTGTGGATGAGACGCACAGGGACAATTTTGGGTGTAAATGTTCCAATTTGTGTGTATCAAATCACTTCCGTAATGACCAACAAGGGCACCCTACTCTCTGATGTGATCTGCAGTGTTGATGGCTATGAACTTTTAGTTGCCCCCAGAATCACCTAAGCTTAGAGTTGCAGGCTCTATGTGCAAGTTTGATTTTGGATGCATTCTCAAAGCTACTATTGTTGATGCGATGAGCGTCCCTCTTGAAAGTAAGAGCTGGAGCAAAGAAAAAAATCTAAGACTTTCTAAGTGGGAAGTCTGACTTCAGAGGGCGTTCCAGTTGATTTTTCCTACTCAGAAGTTGGAATTTCCGAGTTCTGACTACAAATGGAACGCATCATAATTAAGGAAAAATATGTTTCAACCATTATGTATTGGCTGTTCAGTTCTTGCAGGGTCACACAGGGGCTAGTGCTTGCCATCACCAGTCTGAACACACGAGGCAGGGTACTGCCTGACCAGGATGGTAGTCCATAAATTGAAAAAAAAAAACATGCATTTGCACTCACCTAATGACAATGACTAATTAACCAGTTGTGCATGCTTTTGGACTGTAGGACATTCACAGGAACTCAACACATGCAAATAGAGAACAAAAATGTCCCAGTGGGGATTCAAATACAGAACCTATCCAGCCAGGAAAGCAAGAGATTTTTTAAAGTCAAGCGGTTCTTAGATTTTAGAAGAATAAGATATTCAAAATTTCATGCTGTACAAGCAGGACCATCGCTCCCTCAGAAAAAAATGGTACAAAATGTATTTTCAGTGTATGAATACTTGTAATCAGGAGTGAGCAGGGGCAGCATGTGGACTGACAGACTGAGCAGAGAAAAACTGATTAATAGGAAAGGCAGTGACGAAGCGATTGAAGCCGTGTGATAAAACCATTGAGTAAGAATCCACAGAATCAGACATACACTGGAACACAAAACAAGCAAGGGGTTAGATGTCTGGGAAGGAAAATAATGAAAGAAACGCTTAAAACTCTGTGACATGATGGCAAGGAAAGGTAGTGAGAAAAATTAATCATTGAGGTGGTTACGGTGGAATTGGTTGATAATAGGTAGCAGCATGGGGGTTAGAGGAAAAAAGAAAACGCTGTAGACTGAGCTTGAAACTCTGCCATCCTTTAACCGTTAGATGGAGAGTGCAAAAGAGGACTAGATTCTTTAAAATGCCAAAAAAAACTGTGTAGTTTAGGCTGGTAAGAAAAGCATGGAATTGCAATTAAAGCCGGTACTTTTCCAATTTCTCTGATTTACTTGGCCAAATGAGAGGTGAAAACACACACACCCCAAACACAGGCAGGTGCATGTATACAAGCAGCCAAACATAGCAACACACCAAGTAAGGAGCTGCTCTAATCTGAGCCAAACTAGTCTGCTTGCTCCTGCCTTAATCCTATCATTATCACCCCCCAGTGGGAGCAAGTTCAGAATCAGAATCAGAATCAGTTTTATTGCCATTGTTTGAGAACAAGTTCACAAACTAGGAATTTTTTCCGGTACAGACAAGTGCACAAGCACAAGACAATGGTATGAAAACAGGTTTTGGTTAATGTGTTAAAACAGCAACATGACAAATTCAATTCAGATCTTTTCATAAAAAACAAATATTTTATTATGACAATTATTTAGATAAAAAAGTGACTTCTAGGCCTACTGCTATCCAAAGTATCTGAAGTACATGCCTCAAAGGTCTGTTTTGGCATTGTATATATATATTTTTATGTTTACTTAAAAGATTCTGATCAACCAATTATTTTAAAAATCATAAATCAACCATCCTGCAGAAGAAACTAAAACCAATTAACTGTTTGACTCATAAAACAGCAAAACTGATACATTGAGGAAAAAAAAGTAGTTTTTCTGTGAATGCAACAAAAAACCTTTTTTGATTGTTTTTTTTTATCATATAAAGGATGTGACAACCAATTATTCTGGTTACAAATTGATGTTTGTGTGAAATAGCTTGACAAGCTTAATGAGATGAAGTCAGACTAATCTCATTCTGCATCAGACAGACTTTATGGGTACCCTATTTAGATTTAGTCACCCACAGTGTCACTCACATATTAACTTAAGGATACAGCTTTATGGGTTTTTTTCCACATCCAAGAACCGGAGTCTGTTAAATAGTTTAGACAAACAATACCTTGATGACAACAAAGTTAGTTTTTGAGCAACTCATTTCTGGATGAAAAAGCCCTGACTTTATAAAGAAAAATGTCAATGCTTTCGGGGGGGGGGGTGTTCCTTTGTATTTTTAAGAAGCTGTGTAGAATATATGCTAAAATAAAGACAGCGGTGTTAATAATGTTAGCAGTATGAATGTGTTGGTTCAGCTCAAAAATTAAAAATTTAAGTTTTATTGAATCTAAGATTTTAAGGTTAGAGGCATGAAACTTTGTGTTAAGGTCATAGTACAACACCTCACAAGTACTGTGTAAAACATATTGGCAGAGTAAAGACAAACCTGCTTTTTCTTCTCAATCATCTGCACAATTACAGTACAAAGCTGATGTGAAAAAAATATCATGAACTAGACTAAACACTATGCACACAATAGTAAATGTAAACATATGAAATTAAATTAGTATATCTTTATCTCATTTTATCTGTATATTTCTCTCTCTCATGAAAACAATCTTCCTTTGAACTTCGAGCTCACTAGTTTGTTGCACTTGTGGTGCAGGTGCATGAAGGTCCTTCATATTTTATTTTTAAAAAGTACATATGAACTAAATTTTAGAAGCAAAGCCTACAATTATTTTTACCAAAGGGTCTTGTTTCATGTGTGTAAATTCCAAAATTCCGATACATATTCTGACAGAGTTTCAAAGTTTGAAAAATAAATCGAAATTTAAATGTCCTTGTAACATTTCCAACTAGAGCAGTTGACCTACCAGCAATAAAACCGGCAAGAATAGAAAATTTCATAGAGGCTTAATGTGGCTTCCACAGGCACTTCCAGACAGACAGACAGACAGACAGACAGATAGATAGATAGATACATTATTTAAGACCCATGGGGACCCATATGAAACTTAAAACAAAATACAGAAAATAAAAGAAAAACGAGGCTACAATACATGTAGGTACATACCCACGCTTACACATAGGCGACATGCATGTGTCACCTACTACATTAAATATATATGACTAGAAATAAAGATTAAAAACACGTTTTAAATTGTCTTAAACTTTTTTTTTCTTTCTACTTTGTCTTCTGTCACCACACACTAGCTTCACACACTAGCACACGCACCAGCGCAAATCGCTGGCAGCAGCGTCTCCCTGTTGTCGCCTGTCAAATGGAATGATTTATGATGCGGGACCCCGCAAACATCTATCCAGGACCGGAGAAACACCAGCAATCGCCGGGGGAATCAGTCTCACTGAACCTTTCGACTCAGTCTCTGTTAGCAAGACCTTAATCGAAGGAAGCAAGGAAAATCCCAGTGAAGCAAAATATGTGTGCTGCTGTTATGGGTGACACAACCGATCATGCAAGGTTCATCCTAAAATAACTTCGATTATATGGAGAACAACTAAAGACTCTTTAAAATAGGTTACCAAGAGTTTGAAACGTATAGTGTGAGATAAATTATTTAAAAAATATAGTGACATTTAATTAAGCTGCAACTTAATAATACTAAATAAATCTTTGCATTCGAGTAACCTGTGTTGTTCACCCACTTAATAATGATATATGCTACAGCTGGTGTAAATGTGGACTGAAAACACACATAACTGAGGATTGTGTAATTAAAATGAAAGATGCCTTTTAGGGCAACTTAAAGACAAAACGCATGAAATAGCCTGAAATATTTGCAATCCCCAGTTTCAATGACGGAAAGTGTTTCTAAGAAAATCCTTTAAAGATTTGTAAAGAAAACCTTCACTTCTAAAACAATATGTAAAAAGAGCAAATAAGTCGAGAGCATAACTGATTAGTGAAAATACAACATCAGTGTCAAAGTTGATAAAAAAAAGAAACGGCACAGCTACAATCCCGAGTCCATTAAGTGATTCAGCTCCTACTTTAAACACCCGAAACATGCTCACATCCCAATCGTCTAAACACATGTGCGCCAAAAATTGCTTGTTGGGAGATTCTGGAGGGTAAACACGTGGAGCTCTAAACTGTGAGGGTAACCCCATTCATCCTCCGTCTTCCCTCGGTGCAGCTTGATGCCGAACACAACTGTCAGCAAGCGGAAAGCTCAGGTTTTCATCAGAGACAAAATCTGAATTCCACCCAAAACAAGCACATCCAAACACTGAGAAACACTAACAACTTACGGGTTGTTGGTAGAGCTCCGTGCACACTGTTGACGTGGCAGAATATCCACAAAACGAGGGGCAATAACAACCTCGGTCTCTGGGCAGGACGCTGCCAGTGCATCTTCACTGCCGGTGTGGGGCGCAGGCGAACGGGAGAGGGACCACGGAGCGGAGAGGCGAACTCGCCAGTGAGATCCGTCAGCCTCGCTTTGCTACTGAGGACTGACAGAGAAGAGCCTGGTGCAAGTGCTCTCACTCTCCCGCTCCCTTTCTCTCACCGACTCACGATGATGTAAGGATCACACTGTCAAATAGGCTGGTCTTTACTTGCAAACGGAAAGCAATTATTCCTGCCGCGATTTCGCCTCTTTTATTGCGACTGTCGACAGAAACAAAATAACCGAGGTACCGTTTGCACGACTGAGTGCAAGTACAGTCTACATTGATGGCTTTGGTAGTTCAGAAAGGCATGACAGTGCGCTGCTGAGCTGATCTCTCTGCCCTGCTCTCCGATGCGCTGTCCGTGGTGCTTAACTTATCCTACTCTTTCCGTATCTCTCTCTCTCTGTGACCCATTCCAGCCTTTTGCAGCCAGGCAGTCCCCCAACCCCCACTCCTTCTTCTTTGTGTGGAGATGGTGTTATACACCAAACTTACTCTTTACTCTCAAATCAAAACTCATCTAAAAACTACAAAGAAAATAAAAAACACCACATTCCATGTATTTCATTGTATCGATACAAATCACGTCAAACTTACATCAAATCATGTTACAACACTAAACTTTATTTTACTGGTATTTGTAAAAGATCAGCAAATTATGTACAGTTTTATCTTTTTTTCAATATTTTGTTTTTAACAAAAAAATGTGATAACAGTATATGGGCCTTTATAGTGAGCCCTCCTCAGTTTTACATGTTGTTGTCCCCCAATTGATTAAAGTTGTAAGTCTTCTGTGTTGTCACCACCAGCCTTGCATATCAATAGTTAGAAATGTTTGACAACACTTAACATAATAGGTCAAGGTCTAATTAATCTAAGCCATGGCATTGTAGCCTTGTTTGTAATAGAGGATGGATATCCGACCCGAGCCCAGCGGTACCCAAGGGGTCGAGTTCGGACAGATATTTAGAAGGGATGCTCTGGTTCGGGTCGGGCTCTGTCACATCAGAGGAGGGAGGGCGAAAACCTCCTCCTCCATCCGGGCTGTACAAGACCACTAGCAGTGTGCGATTTAGGAAAAAAAACAGAGGGGGGGATATTTATTTAGTTTATGTTATTTACTTTTTATTCATAAAAATAACAGGTTTGTGTATGCTGGCTGCAGGGTATGTTGCACATACTTTTACCCTTTCAAAACTGAATGAAACATTTGAAAAACTAAAATTATTGTTATACATAAAAAACTTAAGATCAAAATATATTAAGGTGATTAAAATGAAAGATAAGAATTCACTTGACCTATCCAGTCATAGCAGGTTTTCCCCATGGCAGCATCAGCAGCACAGTGTCCGTCCTCTCAGTGTGCTTACACACCGAATGCAACCAATGCTACCAGAGAATCAGGTTTACATGTAAAGTCAATGGCGATGAACTGAGGGTCCCACGACAAATCAGAAGCCGATTTGCATCATGAAAAAGCTTTTCTGCCTGATTTGTGGAATCAAGTACTGCAACTGATGTAATTGAAGTGCTTAATAAAGCGCGTTGCATTTTATATGGTGCATTTTGTGCATTCGCGCTTATCGCGTCTGCCATTCAAGTTGGAAAAATCTGAACTCCAGCTTCAAGTTGCGCCACCACAACCAATCAGCTGACAGGTGTCAATGATGCTGCGACTGAGTGAATGGAGTCACAGCATCAGCTGGACATGGATACTGATAAACACGGTGGCTAATCACCCTGAGCTACATGACATCAGCTATTTTCTATAAAGAGACAGGACTAAAAAAAATAAACTTTATAAAGAAGTTAAACTATTTAGACAGGAATGCTCTTAAGAGGTTTGTGGTTGGCTCTTAAAAAAACTGTTGTAGCCGCAAAAGGCCCCGCTTTCTCCGCCGAGAAGCTAGCCATGAACAACTTCCTCACCTGGACACCCAGGCCGGGTAATGGCTCCACCACTCACATATAAACTTTTACTAACCGCAGACAGATGGACAGCCGCTCAGCTTAGTTGTAGTTGTGTCAGCGGGCAAAGCTTGGACCTTTGCGGCACAAACTGGGTGTTTATGGATCCCTCCGCCCCAGCTCAACTGGTAGCTCTCCAAACCCCCACTGCAGTAGTCCCAGCTACCCCAGAGGCCAGGCCGAAAACATAGTCCAGGCAGTCCCATGGTTTACCTGGCAGCTGCACTACCACATGCAGGGCTCGATGGAGATTGTGCTCCGCTCCCAGGTTCTGGATCCTTCCACTGCTGCTCAACTGGGTCTTTCCCCACAGGAGCGGTCCCAGCTCTGTCTTAGGGCAGGCCGAACATTTAACGCAGTCAGCTCAGAGACCAGAGTCCACTGGGAGCTCCCGGAGGGTCTGAAGAAGGAGGGCAGGAGGAGGAGAAGGCAGCAGGGTGGGACCGGTCTGGGTCTTCCCACAAGTTATGTGATTCCGCTTCAAGCATGTGAAAATGGCATTTTTTTAAAGCGTGGCTAGTTCGCTTTGGACAAGCTTTAAGGTGAGAATGTGCAAACGACCAGCTAGGGACATGTGCCGCTTTTTGGTCACTTCTATTGTGTTCGGTGTGTACGCACCATCAGACCCACAGCTCTGCATATTTTTCTGTTGGGGAAAAAAGTCCACCTCTGGACCAGAGGAGCCCTGCCAGGGTCAGGTGCAGAAAGCATTTTCAGGTGCAAGAATCCATACTCTCAATTTCCTTCCTATCCTTGTCAGTCATACAAAAAAGAGCTGAGGGTCATTCACAGTGTAAGTGATAGAGAACACACTAATCCATTATTTATATATTCAAAAATACTGAAATTCAAAGATCTAATTCAATTATATATGGCAATATTTATGTATAAAGTGTTTTAGTATTTATTACCAAATAATTTACTAACCTTATTTATAAAAATAGATAATGCATATCTCCTTCCATTATTTATTCCCTTTTGTTCTGATCTCTCCTTTGTTTTCTAGTTTTCTTATTTATTCTCACCTTGGTTCCTTTTTAGATATCTTATCTTTAGTTACTTTTTAACTAGTTCTCATTTAGGATTACTCCTCAGTCGTGTCTTCGCTTGTTTCATTCCTCGTTTTCTCCTTTCTTGCTGTCATACTGTTCTCCAGCCCAGTTGCTGATTGTCTCCACCTGTTCTCTCCCTCTCATCTGCAACTGCTTTCCACTAATTATTTCCAGTCTCTCTCTATGCAACTTTCACTTCTCATCAGTTCGTTTAAGTCCTCTGACCTGCATAACTTTTACTGGTTCCTTCCATTGCTCTGCTCTTACTTTTCTACATTTTTGCCTTAAAGGAGACATATTATGGAAAAGTCACTTTTCCTGGGATTTGGGGTGTTATCGTGTGTCTCTTCAGAAACATGTTTTTTGGAACTCATAGTGTGGTCATTACCTCTGCCTAGTGATGGTGAGATGATGCCCCATGAAGCATTGAACCACCTGAGCTAATTGGTTCAAGGTGCTCCGGATTAGCCCTGCTTGACGACCCTGACTAAGATGGCATTGCAGTGACGGAAAATTCTCCACGTCCTGCAACAAACTTCTGCATCAGTTCTATTGCTCTTTCTGTGTCTCTGTTATGTATTCTCCAAGCCACAGACGGTCGCGGCAGATAACCGCTTGTGCTGAGCCTGGTTCTGCCGGAGGTTTCTTCCTGTTAAAAGGGAGTTTTTCCTTCCCACTGTCGCTGCATGCTTGCTCAGTATGAGGGATTGCTGAGAATTCCACGACGCAATCTTCTGTGGTTCTGTAATTTCTACACTTAACATTGTATTGTAATAACTCTTTTTGTAAAGTGCCTTGAGATGACATCTGTTGTGAAATGGCGCTATATAAATAAATTGAATTGAATTGAATTGAAAGGTTTGTCTCATGCAGCTTCATGCACACACAAAACCCCCTCCTGGCCAGGTGCATAATCACAGGCAGCTGTAGCTCTTAGCCACTTAATATATGACACATTCAATTTGTAAGCCTGCTATGGCTCTTGGGAATGACTATGGGTTCCAAAAATATAATTTCATTATTTTATCACATAAAATTTTGCAAATGGGAATAATAAAAATATTGTTAAATGTAATATGTATTTAAATTATCCATTATTGATAGTATCATATGTTATGGCAGGTTGTGTAATGTTTTTCAGTCACTTTAGGCAAGCGAGGTCTTTCCGTGCTCATCACAGTGCTGAGACTGCCCCCGTCAAAGTTTTCAATGACATTGGCATAAATACAGACTGTGGTAAATCCAAATTTCCAGTTCTTTTGGACCTCAGTGCAGAGGTTGACACTGTTGACCAGAAAATGCTACTGGAACAATTGGAGGCTGGGTCGGACTCTCTGGTACAGTACTTGGCTGGTTTGAGTCCTATCTGAAGAACAGGAATTTATTTATTTCCGTAGGAAACTTTTCATCAAAATGAACAGAAATCATATGTGAGGTCCTCCAGGGCTCCATCCTTGGAACTTTTTATATTTAATGTTTTCTATGTAATGTTGCAATATGTGAAACAAGTTCAAGTTAATGCACTGAGGAATATTATAAGATTTGATGCTTCCACCATCAAACACACTTAACTTGTAATGAAAATTATACTGTAAAAGCTCTCAAGACTTGTATCCAAAAAAATTCAGGCATTGACTAAATTAAGTGGATTGTTCAGAAAAAAACAATCATTCAAATCCATACAGAAATCGTTGAAAGTGCATATCTATGTTATCTTAGAAAAACATGTAAAATTAACAGAACAGTTAATCTAAATGACATTTTAAACTTCAGTGAGTTTATCATTTTTTACCTCTGCAAAAAGGAGTAGAAATGCAAAGTTTATCAAATCAATTACATCGTTTCAGTGGATGAAGAGAAAAGCACATTTTGGTATTTATAAATGGGTACTTCAGCACATCTAACAATACTGTGAGGGTATCAATCAGAAGAACCCAAGAATCATAACTGCACAGTACACTTTTGTAATGATAGCTCATTACATTTTTTTTATTTAGTACAAAAGACGTTTGAGCAATCATCTTTTGACTCAAAAAGGACAACATTCCCATCTCACTGTCCTCTTTTGTCAGTTTCATGTCTTACACGTTACAATTTGTCCAGAACACAATGTGTTAGCCTCACAGAATTTTCACAATAAAGAAAACCATGAGTCAAATAGGAAACCAAAAAAAGACACAAAACCTGAGCAGTGGTAATGTCTGCTTTGCAGCTCTAATTGAAAAACTGATAATGTAGGACAAAAATACTTTTTAAAATGCAAGCAGACCCAAAAGGAAGAAAAAAAAGATGATACATAATAACTAGTGACATAAAAAGAAACGCTGAAATGCTATAAAAAATGGGTTTGAGCTGTGTTTATCTATGATTTAGTTTTAACAGCGTAAGAGGATTGAATTTGAGACAATGTGATTAATTTATGCATGTCAGTAATTTGAACTATGCATGTAAAAATGAATGCACTATTGGACTGCAACAGAAATGTGCTTTAAATCTTTATATGTTTCAGATTTTAAAACTATATAGAGTATTATAGGTTATGCAGCATTCATTTTAATAGAATGACATTCAATTATCTAAAACTGTCTTTAGTGCATGTATAATGCAGTGTTATGGGTTCCACAAGAGGGAGCCTGAAAAGAGCCTGTGATGTTCCAAGAGCACTAACTTTGTAATGATGTAATCTTTAATGTCATTCACCACAAGTAGTGAAGTACAAGTAGACCCGCCTTGCTGTGTGATTCTACTATTTTTTTTTTTTTTTTTTTTTTTTTTTTTTTTTTTTTTAACGTGTCCTGTCTAGCAGTATGCTACTCAGAATTGGTGTCTGAGTACCAAGTACAAGCCCAACAGTTTTACTTTCCCAAGCAGAGTATTACAGCTTCGCTGTAGTACGCCACTTGATGTATATGTATGAAAAATCTTTATTAGTGATTACTGTGGGTTCAATTTCCTGACGTCATGGACATTAAACTGAGACAAGAAGGGAGAAAGGAAGAAGGTGAAGAAAAGAAACCGGACCAACAGAGGGGCGAACCGACGACACAAGACAGGGAGGCAAATAAAGAACACAAGAAAACATCCCAGTCCTCCACCTCTGCCGGACGGCAGAGAAACAGTAATACAAAAACAACAAAGTGTACAGAACCAAACCAATAGTTCGGATCTGGTAGAATAAACAAAGAATTACACATTCACTACACACAAGCATTGATTAATGAACATAATACAAATGTTTCTGGTAAGCTCCTGTGAACAACTAACTAATGATGATAACCTCAGCTTAAGATATGTCCGTCCTCACCTATGTCCCCACACCTATGTGTGTGCGAGCATGCAGGTCGGAATAAGGTTTCCCCATGCAAGTGATTGATAGCTGGTGTAAGGAACCGTCAATCCGTCCTACAGGAATCGGCACAGACATGGAGGAGGCAAGAGATGTATGCATCCAGGGTCCCATAGAGTACAGAGGCCACAGGCGGATCAGCGCAGGGTCGATCACCCGCCAAGAGGGGAACAGATGGAAGCCCCAGGGGAGCACCCACCAGCCGCGATGCTGGGGCCCGAGAGATCGCAGTGACGAGCCCACGGGCTCCGCCGGTAACCGGCTACGCCAGGGCGGGCCCGGACCAGGAACCGGAGGCCACGGGGACCAGGGGCACCCCACCCCCCAGCGGGGCCCCAACCAGTGACCAGCCGACAAGGGTCCCCCGCCGCCGCCGCAGGCAAGGAGGACCCGCAGCCAACCGACGGACAACACACGCCGCCGCCACCCCGGACCAGTACCCACCGCCAACAACCCGGCCCGCCCCCACACATCCACACGCCAGGGAGCCACAGCGGATGTACGCCCTCCCCAGGCCGCGCCCAGCCGGCACCTGGACATCCAGATCTTCCAGCTCCAGGGTCCAGATCAGGGGCTCAGCCAATGCCGGACAGCCCCACCAGGCGAACAGACCAGCCAGCTGAAGTCCTGGAACCGGCAGGAGGATTGGGCGCCAGGCACGGTCCCCACCGATCCACCGGACGGCACCAACCTATTCTACAAACCCGGCACCCCCATAAGAGGTGCCCCAGTCAATCCAAGGAGGACATCGGCCCGAAACAGCGGCCGCCCGACACACCGGACCACCCAGGACCCGCCCGACATGCACCAGGACCGAGCCGGGCCGCAACCGGGACCCCCAGCCCCAGGCATCGAGAGTCATCATCAACCAGCGGGCAGGAGCAACCATCACCGACGGGGAGTGACGGGGAGGGAAGAAGATGCATCAGGCCAGAGAGCAGCCAAACACCAACCTGACATAGACATAGACAGACAGAGACACTCATACGTACCCTCCCTTTCTTGTGTACACATTCTTACAAATACAGGACATACGAAAAAAGGACGCTATACCCTCATTCATACCCCCCATACGTACACTATACTCCATACTCCCAGGCCCAGGGACAACCCCAGTAGAGAACCCTGCCCCTGCACCCAGGAGACAGACCCCTTTGCCCACCAGGACGGGGACAAGTAGACCGCCAAGGCCCCACACCGGCAAGAGCAGCCCACCAGCCCAGGACCCCGACCAGACGGCGTGATGTTCTATCCGGGCTCCGACCCCTGATGGTCCAACGAACAGGGGTGTGGAAAGACCCCCCAGCCTCTCTCCCCCAGCTCAATGTGGTGTTGTTGCGTGTTGTTCTAATGTGCACTTAAAACAGAGGGGGGGGACATGGGAATACTGCCGGGTACCCCCATCTCCCCCCCCGGGCCCTCAGTGTCTAGATGCGTTTAACCAGTGGGTGCCGGCACCACAGGCGAGGCCCCCCCGACGGGGGGGTCTCGCCTGTGGCGCCACACCGCCAGGTCCCTACATGTGCGTTCCCTGTAAATGTTGCAAGTGTAGTGTCTAAATTGCTCAATAAAATCGGGACCCAGGCCGCCACCGGGTAGCGAAGACGGAAGCTCCATCCCGCACCCCAGTGACGTGCCCACGTCCCAAGGCCTTGTGAATGGTAGAATGAAGGAGCAGGTGGACAGAGGCATGGGGATGGGGAGAAAATAACTGGGGTGACCATTGCCAACCCCAGGGAGCCAGCTCCCCTGCTGACTCCAATAGGCACCCCCGTTCGGCCCGATCCACCAGGGGTGGGAGGCCCCAGCACGTCCAGTCGGGGCCCACGGCAGCGGTACCGCCGAGCCCCATGGGGGCCCCGGCAATCCACCAGCCCCCATGCCAGGGGCATACCTAAATCCTCCCCAACATTCACACTGCTAACAAAACACATGTCACTAGACACCCAGGTTGAGTTTAGCCCCCCCTCACCCTCAACGCCCTCCCCCCTCCCGTCCCAAGCGCACCCCGTTAAAAAGAGCGCCTGTGCTAGATGGTAAAAAGCCTCCCCGCCAATAAGAGACGCCCCAGGCACCGCCAGCGTCCGAGGACCCCCGGGCCGAGGCCGGAACCCGGCGCACCACCGACTCGGGTACCCCGGACATGCCGCGCCAGGCCCGTGAGCAGACCGAAGTCCCGGGCGGCCAATCCCCAGGCCGACATCCTCCAGCCTTGCTTCTACCGCCCGATGGCCGGGTGGCAACAGAACCCAGCACGTCCACCCACCAGCCCACACCCCACCAACTGGTCTGTCACTGTGGAGGCCGACCAACACCGGCCAGAGCCCCCCACCCCAGCACCCCCGCGAGGGCTAAGACCAAGACCCAGGAGCCATGTCCAGTGTGAATATAGCCGATCGGGCCCGGAGACGCCGGCCACCCGCCACGGCCTCTCGCCGACGCCCGGACGCGGCAAGCGGCCACCGGGGAGCAAGCGACAGGAACCAGCCCGGGGAGATGGAAAGGGCAGCAGCGCCCGCCAACCACCGGCTGACCACAGCCCCCCCCCAGCCGGCACCGACGGCAGCGGCCCCCCCCGGCCAAGCCCCGCCAGGGCCCCAGCCGGGGGGCGCGCCGCCCCAGAACCCCGAGCCCCAGGCCCAGTCCAGACCCCCCCAGAGCAGCACAGCACCAGGCCAGTAACCCGTGTCCGCCAGCACGACCCCTCTAAGGCGCCGCATGCAGCCACTAGGAGTCACCACACAAAGACCCCAAAGTCCCACCCCAGGCGAGGGTCTCGGCACCTATCGCCGAACCGCAAGCGGACCCACCCCCAAGGACCTCCCCGCAGTCACCACCAACCCTTAGCTCCACATCGGCAACCGTGTCCCACAGAACGGAATCAAGGGCCCGACCCCACTAGGTGATGGAACTGATCAAGGGTGACCAGAAAGATTGATCAGATGTGGAGGCAGATGCCGTTTCTAAACCAATGTAATCCAGAAGGAGATCTCTATATTGATTAATATTCAGAGTATTTTTATTTTTCCAGTTCAAGAGGATATTTTTCTTAGCGATGCATAAGGCGATGTAAAATAATTGCATAGACTTTGTATCCATGGTAACTTCATCTATATTTCCCAGCAAGCAAACTCTGGGAGCAGGTGTTATATTACATTTCATTCAGACACGTTGATAGATCTGTCACTATCTGTACCAATATTTTCTCTTACAAGGTGGGCAGAACCAAAGAGCATTGAATAAATTGTCTTGGTAGGATTGCTTTTACATTGTAAACACGTATCAGACGGCGTATAACCCATCTTGAAACATCCGCTGCCCTTATAAATGCACTCTATGAAGGATATTATATTGTATTAGATCGTAGATTAGCGATCTTAAGAAATTTGAATGTTCTTAATGAAATTTGAGACCAGAGTTTTTGGTCTATTAGAATGGGACAAAGTCCATCTTCCCATTTTGAAATCGAGAGGCTATATGATTGCATCTATTCTATTAATGTTATGTATTATTTTGAGATATGCATTTTGTACTGGTTAAGAGATTAAGAGAAGTCTAAAACTTTTCCTTGGAATTTTTTGTAAATCAACTGTATTAGAGCTAAATTTTATTTTTGTATAATTGATTAATTTGTTGGTATACTAACTAAGAATTTTATTCTTGTTAATTCCCGAATTGTGTAACCAATGTATAAAGGGGGATAAAGTCAGGTCCAGCAAAGATAGCTCCAGGTATTCAATTCCTTTACAACTCCAGCCCGGAAAGTTAATCATGCATTTTTTTTGTAAGAGTATCCGAGGTTTTCCAGATGGGTGTACGCCTGCATGGTAACAAGTGAGGTCTTTGTCATTTAAGAATTCCCACCAAGCTGTCAGGACAGGAGCTGATATTTATACTTTTGAAACATTCATTTTGTTTTATATTGAGCTAACAAAAGGAGATCTGAAAGTTTTATCTTATTGCATAGTGCGTGCTGTTCTACATCTACCCAGCACTCATCGATATAACTGTATTTTACCCATGCTTGAGTGTATTGGAGTCGTTGGCTAGTGAAATAAATGAAGAAAAGTTTGGTAGGTCTAGACCTCCTTATCTTGGACTTCTGTAGTGTTTTTTAAGCTGATACGTGTGGGGTTTTATCTTATCCAAAGAATTAGAATCAGAAGAAGTCCAGAGATCTAAACCAATCGAGGTGATGGTTTGCTTGGATCATTGAGAATAAATAATTGGATTCTAGGCAAAACCATCATTTTTATTGTAGCTACCCTTACCAATAAGTGATATGGGAAGGAATTTCCCATCTTGCCGATCATCCTCCCCACTTTTTTTTAAAAGTGGTACGTAGTTTAGCTTAAATAAGTCTCCAGTCTATTGGTGAGAATATGGATACCTAGATATGTTAATATTTATCCGGAGTCCGAGCGCTGCAAAGACAACAGGACTCTGGTAAGAACATTTGATTGGAAGAATGTAGATTTTAACCAATATTAGGATGGAATAGTCTGAAAGCTCTTGAGTAAGATTGTTATTAACTCAATTACCTGATACATAGGAAGTTTGTGAATGCTGTAGTAAAAAGTAATACATCATCTGCGTATAAACTGATTTTTCTGTCCTATTTTGTTGGCTATTGAGTATACCTAAACAATATTATTTTTGCCTGATTGCTGCTGCTAATGTTCAATAAAAAATAGCAAAGAGGGAGGGAAGAAAGTGGACGATCCCTGCCTGTGTGAACCGTCTCTGAATAAAGAACCTTGATGATGTTTGAGTCATTGGTCCAAATCATGCTGTTGGATGAGCTGTATAATATTTTAACCATTTACCAAAAGCATTACTTGAATCCGAATAATTTAAGGCTGCAAATACAAATTTCCAGTTAACTCTATCATATGCTTTTTCTGCAATCTAAAGATAATAATTTAGGTTTTGACTTTTTACAGTGGGAATAATCTATTAAATAACTATTAATCTACGTGAATTTGTGGAAGAGAGTCCGGTACCTTTTAATAAGAACCTGTTGTTCCGGTGATTATTAGAGTTGTTATTTTTCTCTATCCTCTTGCAAGAGCCTATGCAAATGTATTTTCATGATCCACATTGATAAGAGAAATCGGACCGATAAGACTGGTAGGAAGACATAGGGTCCTTTTTCCTGGTTTTAATATAAAGATTTGATGTAGGCAGGAATTCCCCCAAAATTTGTTTTTAAGTTTTTGTGTTGTTATTTTTGGTGGTATTCGACCATTCCCTTTGTTTCCTGTAACATTTGTAAAGATGTTGGTGCCAGAATATTCCAGAATTCTTTATAGAATCTCGCAGGACATCCAATCTGGACCCTGAGCTCATTAATTATTAGGCATAGATTGAGGTCCTCTTGGAAGTTACAACACTGTTAGCGTAGAAGTCCAGGGCCTTTGCTTGACTGTCTGAAGTTTAGGAAGAGTTATTTTTATCCCAGAAATTGTACATATCATTTATTTGAAATGTCTGTATCTCTGGTGTGTATAACGTCTCATAAAATTCTTTGAAAGTGTTTTTATTTTATTCAGGTCATAATTATATTGTTTCAGTCTTTGTCTTTGATTGCAGATATAGTTGTTTTTTCTTTTATTTATTATTTACTGATTAGCGTAAGAAGCTATCTTTATTTTATTACTATGTTCAAAGTTTCTATTCTAAGTCTTTGGAATAAAGAAAACTGGCGTCCTTTTATTAATAAAATTTCATTTAAACTCATAATTTTGCTTTCCCCTTATTTTACTTAAGCTCTACTTTAATCCAGGTAAGGTTCTAATGATTTAATAGTGTTCTGTTCTAATTCCCTGAACATGTTTATTTTCTGTTCTCTTTTATTTGATGAAATGAAATTAATTTTACCTACTAATCGATCACAGCTTTCCCTTCTTCCCATAGAGTGGATGCGACATACCATGGGAGACATTGAATTTCCATGTATGAAGCCCATTCCTTTTTCAATATATTTAATAAACTCTTTATCCTTAAGTAATGAATGTATAAAATCTCCAATTTTATATTGGAAGGGTTGCAATTTTATTTTGCTAAATTTAATGAAACAGTTGCGTGATCGCTGAATCACTATAGGATTTACTCAGTGTCTGAAATTCATATCAACAGTGGAGCTGTCCGTGACTAACAAATAGTCAATCTAGAATAAGAATCTGATGTAGCGTTTAGAGTAAAAAGGTGTTTTTCTGTCGTTGGGATAAAGCGATTCGCCATGCATCGCAGAGTCCTTAACGCTACCATTGTACTGTTTAACTATAGTCTAACTGATTGCCATCTGCCGCTGAGATTGTTCCCATGCTGAACTGACCTGTCCTATTTCTTCATTATTAGTCCAAAGTTGAAGTCTCCCCCAAGAACAAGTGAGCAATCCATGTGATATAGCCAAACCGAGAAAATGTATGAAGAATGAGGGGTCGTCAAACATTTTGGAACCATATATACAAACTAGTGACATAACTTTTGGTTATTTATAAATAGTTTAATATTATGAAATCCTACCTTCTGGATCTGTAGCGGGGTCTATTACTTTAAAATTATATTTTCTATTTATTAATATAGCTACACCTCGTTGTCTAAGAGTTATAGCATGAAAAAATAATTAGGATACTCTGTGTTTTATTAATGCATTAGCTGTTAACTTGATTTATGAAGTCTCCTGGTAGTAAAGACGACCATCTCCTTCAGTCTTGTAAGATGGTTGAAAATCTTAATGGTTTATAATCTCTGCAGCTAGCCCGCAATAGTTCCATGTTAGTAAATTTTCAGGATTCATAGAGCTAAGATAAACCTTAGATATCGTACAATCGCCAAGTTGAAATATAGGTTAATTTTTGGTTTTCCCATGGGTTTGCCAAGATTGAAAAAAAACCAGAAGCAGAGATAAAGCGAGGCAAATAATGCACCATACAGGTGTGTACAGAATGAAAGAATGATGGAAAAACATGAATATGCCATGATAAAAGTCTGTGTGTGTGAGAGAGAAAAAGGAAAAAAGGTGATAAAGAGATTTGGTTGTACACATGTGAGAAAGATAATAGTGAAAAAGAAAAAATGAAAGAAAAAAAAAAAAAGTGCACAGCCCTGCCCCTACCCACATTAACAAACAAAAACAGCCTGCTGAGCTGTGCTTTTTTTTTTTTAAACTATAGTTGTCTGATAAAGCTAATTCTGTCTTGGTTCCGTTAAATATGACTAATAAAGCCAAGGAGTAACCTGAGGGTCCCTAAACAGCTGACCGTTAACATACAGTTTATCCACACTAACCGTAGCCCTACAGCCCTCACTAATATGTTTTTTTCTAATTGGAAATAACACGCGTCTTCTGTCCAGGATTTCTTTCGGAAACTGATCATTAACGCTGTAATTCGTCCCCCGCAGCTCTCTCCCGCGTCCTTTGACTTGTTCTTTTTGTTTAAAATGTTCAAATTTTGCAACAATTGGTCGCGGGCGGGTGTTGTTGTGTTTCTTACCTCCGAGTCGGTGAACCCGATGGAAGGTTATGCTTTTAACCGTGTCGTCTGGCAGTTTCAGTTGGTGTTGAATGAACTTTCGCACGGCTACTTCAGCATCTTCCTCAGGCTGCTCTGGTATCCCCGAAAAAACAAGATTGTCCCTCATTGATCGGGCCTGGATGTCTAGGATAGACTCCTTGAAGCTTTTGTTTTCTCCAGACAGCTGCTTCATCCCCTCGGTGAGTTTCTTAACGTCTTCTTTTAGTGTTTGATTTTCTGTAACTAGCGAAGCTACTTGTTGTTGGCTGAACTCCAGCGATTCCCTCAAAGCCTGAAATTCTTTATGAAGAACCTCAACCAGCGCGAGACGGGCGTCCAGGCTGGTTAGCTTCTTGTCTATTGAGTCCAGGATGTCGCCGTAGCTTCTAACTGGCGAGTCGGTGGATGTGCTAGCCTCGGAACGAGTGCGCTTCTGCGACGGTGTGCTCGTTGTTGTATCTGAAGCAGGTTTCCGTGACTTACCCATAACGATGTTATCAAAGCACTCGTCTAGGTAGCACTCCAGCGAATCCAATGTTTCCTCGTCCAGGTTGTTTAGAGAAAAAAAAAAAAAGTAACTTGATGGTTATTTTAGAAGCTGCGTTTGATTCAAAATGATTGTCTTATTTTACCTGGGTGTATACATTACCACATAACCGCCATGTTCACCTATGCACAGCTCTCGCGAGAACTCAGCAGCTCATCCTCCTCATCTCCAACACACTGATGATGATCCCAACACACTGATAAAATCTAAATTCTACTATTTATTAAAATTTGCTATGTTTGTTTGATTGACTTTTCTGAAAAGTTCAACAGAAACCTTGAGATGGAAAGTTACAGATACCAGTATTCAAACACGAGTTATAATAGTAAACGTATTACTGTTATCGACCAGCTTCTGGTGCTTTTATTGCTTCAAATAAATGTGACTAAGATGATTAAGAAACTCCTGGAGTCCACCTAAATGTTGAATCATTTCCTTCTTGGAATCATTTCTTCTCGTAATAATTTCTTTCATGAAGGCAGTGGAGTCACTGCTTTTAAGTTGACATGATTCAGTTGAGGTTGTTCGGGCATCTGATCAGGATACCCCCAGGGTCCCTGCCTTAGCAGATTTTCTGAGCATGTCCCACTGGGAAGAGACCACAGGGAAGACACAAATCTAACTGAAGGAACTATATAACTATGGAACGCCAAAGTGTTCAAAATTAAATAAATAAATAAAAGATTATGAAATAAATATAAGCATGAATTATACTAAGTAAATATTTAATGTGACAAGGAAATAGTCAAAAAAGGAATTCTGTTAAAATACAATGCCCAATATTTATATATATATTTTTTAGAATACATATTAGTATTATTTTATATATATTTAATGAAATATTTAATGAAATATTTATTCCACTGCAATTTTTTTCATACTATAATTTATTTTGAGTTTTTTTATTTAATATAATCAGTTTTTATTCAAAAATCTCCTTTTTTTACAAAGTTAGCTTTTGTTTCATAATAGGGTTTTTTCATAATGGTGTATTTATTTCAAAATGCCATTTAACATAATGTCTTAGCCAGTTAATCAGAATTAGCTGTTGGGACCTGGATGCTGATTGGTTTCGTGCTTAAACATAATGTTCCTGTAGGAGGAAAATGGCGAGTACTGTCTAAAGTCATTTAATACTGTTATTGAATTTAATGCCTTTTGGATTTTATGTGTGGCTTTATAATTCTTAAAATACTGGCAGAATATTTGATCACTTTTGTAATGGGAATGTCTAATCCAAACAGCCGGTGCTGCTCTAGTGTTCTAGGTGTAAAGCTGCTCAGGGCGCCATGCCCGTGATTAGACTGGGGAAAGAGACTCAGATTGGCTGTTTGGTACGATCATTAAAACATTTAAGAAATAACACAGAACACGTTTAAAGAATCTCCTTTTAACTAACTTTAGCTAACAACCAACCAGGGCTTCCTCTCCCGTCTCCTCCTAGTTGTGCTGGACAAAAAAGAAAAGATAACAGCAGAACTCCAGTGCTTCTGTCAGACAGCTGAGAGCTGAAACTGGGATCATTTCAAATTATATCATCCAGACGAATCAAGATGGGTCTCTGAAACGGTTCATGATAAGTTATTTCTCTCAATATGACCTGTTAGAGCAACCAGAACTGAACAAAGTTCCTGCAGCTCCGACCCTTTACTTAGCATGGTGCTAGCTGCTCACAGAGCCACAACTAAATAAAAATGTCTTGAAATAATTTATATTATTATGACGTAAAATGAAGGCTGCACGGTGGCGCAGTGGTTAGCACTGTTGCCTTGCAGCAAGAAGGTTGTGGGTTCGTATCCCGGCCCAGGGTCTTTCTGCATTCTGCGTGGGTTCCCTCCAGGTACTCTGGCTTCCTCCCACATTCCAAAAACATGACTGTCAGGTTAATTGATCACTGTAAATTGTCCTTAGGTGTGAGTGTGTGCATGGTTGTTTGTCCTGTTTGTCCTGCCCTGTGATGGACTGGCGACCTGTCCAGGGTGTACCCTGCCTCTTGCCCGTTGACAGCTGGAGATAGGCACCAGCACCCCCGCGACCCATAAAGGATTAAGCGGTTAAGAAAATGGATGGATGGATGGATGAAGTAAAATAAAGTGAATATTTAATTATATATATTTAACTATATATATATATATATATATATAATACAAATGTATAATCTAAAATAAAACAATTATGAAAAATATTTCAAAAATGGGCATTGCATTTGAATTGATTTCAGTTTTTAATAATTTCATTGTCACATTATATTTTTATTCAATATTTATTTATGCTGATATTTATTTCATAATGTTGTATTTATGTATTTAATTTTGAACACTTTGGCGTTCCATATATAACCTGCTTGGCCAGGGAACACCTTGGAATCCCTTAGAATGAGCTAGAGGTTGTTTCTGAGGAGAGTGTTGTCTGGGATAAATGGAAGGATTGTGAATCAAGTTAAACTACTTTTTTTAAAACATTGTAAAGAAACAAGAGCTCTGTCTACAAGTCTTTTAATAACTAAATGCATTATTCTTAAAAAGTTAGAGTTAAACAAATACTTGTCCTGTCCTATTTGAAGACATATTGTCATATCTTTTTAGAAATTCTAAAGTAAGATTTTTTTTCAACTTAACTGATTTCAAAATATTGTTTAAAATCTTCCTTGAAAAATGAAACTGTCAATAAAAACCCAAGTCCAAAAATGTTTTGATGTTTGAAAATTGTAAGTCTAGACAAATGGCTTGTTTCAGCTCCCTGACAAATTAACATCCAGACACAAAAGTGACTTAATATCTTTGGTCAGTGCTCTTCTATAGAAAATGCCAGGCTTCTTATATCATTTGCCTACCTTTTTTGTGGCTATTGTCATTTCCCCCATCTCCCTCTTCCATCTGTTGATTACTGCATCCACCCACTTCATTGTGCTGTTTGCTATATGAGTGTTCTTTTTTTTTTCCACAAGGACTGCAAATGGGTTTGTCAATATGTCATGCATGGTAATTTACAGACATCATTCAGCTTGTTTAAAAAAAAAGAGATAACTAATGTTGCGCACTGTAGATGATTTTCAACAAAAGACAGTTGATGATGGCAGTGATGAATCTCCTGAGGAATCATGTTTTGTGAAGCATAATGTTCAAGAAAAGTGGGAGATTTTCACAGTCAGCATCAAGCATGGCTGCGTCACCGCTGTTATCTGCCCACTGTGGAAAAAAAAATAAAGTTCTGATTTGATTTTCAGCTTGTGTTGCACATTATCGTTCGATATGTAACCTCGGGGTTACATATGTCACTTCAATAGTATGAAGAATTGTTTGTACCTAAGTCCAAGTTTTTATTTCCACAATTATCGGAGCAAAAAAATGGCCCTAAAAATTTTTTCAACATTAGTGTGACAAAAGGTATTATGACAGAACAAGCACTAGGGAAAATGACAAATTGTCTGAGCTCTGCATGGCACCATTTTCTAATCCTGGTCCTTAACCTCTCCCACACACCTGCTCTGCATGCCTCATGTCTCACATGCTATGAACTCACCTGATTCAATTAAAATAGGTAATTATAACGCTTCAGCAGGGCTTGATGAAAAGCTGACCTACTCATTTGAACCAGGTGGGTTAGAAAAAGGAACCATGTAAAGCATGCAGAGCACGTTGCCCTGAGAAACGGGGCTGACAAATACAGGCTTAAAGTAAAGAAATTTCTTAGGAAAACAAAAACAAAACACAATTTCCTTGTCCTGTATTTGGTTTGCATTTTGAATATTTAATCTCTAAGTAATCAGGATTTTTTTTCATTTAGAAAAAAACAACAACTAATTAAATCATACTTTTAAATAAGGTTAAAGACACAGTGTGTATTGGTATTGGCCATTTATACAGTTTATAAGCAAACTGTATAAATATTTTGGGGTGTAGTTACTCTATAAAGCACCTTGCATCTGGCAACAAAACACACATGTAACTGAAAATACTGTATTATTGTGACTCTATATTTTGAAGGCTTGAAACTACGACAGAAAATTACGGCCATGTAGACAGTTGAAAAGTAGTCTGGAGTACATATCTACCCAAAACACTTGAGATTGTCAAAAAAAGTGAAATTACCTAAGTAAAAGAGTCAAATGTTTGCAAAAGAAAATTTGTTTTCCATTGTTAAATGCATACATGTTTGATCTTTCAACAATGATATCTGAAAATGTACAGACAGACATTTGCAAAAACAATTATAAATTTATCAGAATAAACTTGCTGAAGCTTGCTGAGAATTAGATAGTTCTTACAAAAGGTGAGTCCAATAATAGCCTACCATCTTGCAGCTTCTTCCTTGCAAGCCTGTTTCAAAAGACAATGACATCAATGTCTTTAACACTGGCATCAGTGAGACTTTTGGTCGTACATAAGTGGTCATTTTTGGCCAGTAATGAAGCACGATCAGTTTTTTTGTTTTTGTTTGAATGTTTGAATTGTTTACTTGCATTATAAATACTGTTGCCAACAGTGGCAATGCACAAGATTCATTCTTAAGTCCAATGTCGCGGGAATACTGAGGTAATATATCAAGCTTGACATGACAAATGGCGCAATATTACCTATTGCCATGCTGCCACAGTGTATTCATAAGATATACTGTGCCTGGAATATGCCACCATAGTGTGCGTTTTGAAAACGCTACAGTCTCTTCCATTCCAGGCGTTCATTGTAAGCCTGAGTCGATCTTAACTCAGCTACCACTTATAGACTTGTGAACATCTCCAGATGTCTATCTTTCTGAAATAACAGATATTTAATCTAAGCAAACTTCTCAGTTTGTTTGTTTTGTGATTTTTTTTTCCTCAAAATTTCTTACTTCACAATTTCAGAAAATGTCGTCGCTTAGATATAAAAAAAAATAATGCCTTTAATCATAGAAAATACTGAGTTTTCTTTCAATAATTTTCGACTATTCTAAATTAGAAAATTTCAGAGTTTTTCTGGAAAATATGGGCAGAAATGTACTTAGATATTTTGTCTACATTGGCTCTAATACTCCATCATATTAAAGTGTTCTTTTAAGTTGTATTTAGTTATTTTACATCCTTATTTAAATCATGTTCTAATGCATTTAACCTGTATTTTATTTTATTTTTGTCATGTGTTATATTCTGCCTCACAAGCTTTTATATGCAGCTGCTGTTCTTCCTATGGGTTATGATGGATTTGTGATGCTCAAAGGCTTACATTTAATAATTCTTCCTCTGCATGGGACGCAGCTCTTTCCATTCTTACTTCTCCAGTGTCAACTCTTTATAACTTGCTCTCTGGATTCACGTTCCTACCAGGCATGTCCTCACTGCTGCACCTTCACACAGGGTTTGTGGTTAGAGTTGAGCGGCTGTGGATGAAGTCCTTATAGTGCTATTGAACTCGTGCTCAGAAGGAAGGTTCAGCCCATGATGTTTGTAGCTCATATCTAAACATTACACAGGCAAAAAGGTAAAATATTAGGGATAGGAGGGTCTCATTTATAAAGCTTGCTTATGCACAAAATAATACATGGCCAAACTTACTTTAAGTATCTCCAGTGCAATTTATAAACGTTTTTGTTGTTTCGGCAGCTCACCGGATCTGTGTTTCCAGTTCTCCGACTTTAACGATTTCCAGGATCCTCTCGAGTTGTTTACCCCTCGCTCTGGTCAGCCTCTGAACCGCTCTCCTCTGGTAAAGCCTGATCCTCTGCTGCTGCCTTGTTGCTCATCTGTCCGCCCTCCAACAATCATCCACCTGTTCAACTATCATGATCATCTCAGTAAGTCAGCATATATTCTCTGGTATTTTCCCTGAACTCGTCATCTCCTGTTAACTCACCATCCAGCTGGAACTACTTCAGATCATACACCACCAAGCACCCCAGAAAGCCAAGGAACTCCTTCACTCCGCCACTTGTAAAATCACAACCGGAGAAGGTCAGGAATCGTTTATCCACTCCCAGTCAATCTCAGATACCTTAACCCAACACCTCTTCCTCCATTCCTGGCTGGGTCATTGTCGTATGTCGTACCTGTTGTGTGTCGTTTCACCTTATGTTGCTGCAGTCAATTAAACCTCACCTGAACTCTGCTTCTGCGTCTCGGTCCTTCGTCCTCCATGCAACATCAGCCTGACAATAAGTCACTTTCAACTCAAGGTTTAAGATTTATATAAAAAAAGTGAGCAACTTTAAGGTGGTATGACATATGATATGGTATATTGGTATATAAGCCACATTTTCAGACTTGAGGACATATGTGTACAAAGGAACACTCAGCCAGCATTCAGCCCCCAGCCCGCCTCTTAACTGAGAGTTAAAATGAGAATCTAAATGAAAACATGTTGCACTTAAGAATTCTATCACAGTATGGTCATGTATATGTCTTCAGATTATAGCAGTTACACTAATTGTTGTATTAATTGTTTGAAGTACAAATATAAATACTGCAATGACACTCTTGCATGCTACATAAAAGGATTAACTGGCGCTCATGGAAGATCAGCTACCAGCAGCATCTGGATGGGGGGAGCCGATGTCCCCAAGCAGTCCTATTAGATTGAAGTGCTAAACTGGACCCAGTGTTAGATATACCGAGCTGCTGAAACTGTGCCTAAAAAATAATCCATCCTCTAACAGACTTCAAGCACCAAAGGACAAAGAAATAAACAATACTTGTGGTTCAGGCTTCAAGGTGGATCTCAAGCCAAAGTATCAAACAAAATAGTATTACCGGAAAGAGAAATCTTACCTAAAGCAAAACAAATAAAATAATCCAAATATCGTACCTCCCCAGGCTATTTAAACATGAGAAAACTTCTAAAAAATAAATGGCGACCTAACCCCTACAAAAAGTTGTTAATTTAGCAAAGTGACTGCAAGTCTAAGACCTTCTTTTTTTGCTTTCCGTGAGAATAGATGCTTGTTTTCTACCCACTCTGCCTACCCGCTTTCCACACTTTGTTTTTTTTCTTGTCAGCTATTTGCAGCCTCTTTCTGCATTATTCTCCAGAAAGAATCCACTGTGGATCTGGATCTGGTTCTGGTCAGCTGGTCTCTTAATGCAATTTAATTACTCTTTCAGCTGGAGAACGGCATACAGGGAGTTCTGAAGGATTATTGTGGAGGATCTTGGGTCTCTTGCTTTGACCATCGAGGACATTGGAAACCTCTATATAATTGGATTCATGATAACCAGATATCCACTGATTATTGTTGGTAGATTTTTATGAGGTATCGTAAATTTAAAAGCTAAAGGCAGCAATTGGTAGGGTGCCCATGCTACGGGAAGGCTGCTGTCAAGACTCACTCACATTTGTGATGTGCTGGCAAAATTGGACTTATTTAGTTTGTGGGAAAAAACTCAGTAGTTTTCAACTGGTGGAAGAAAAATTACCACTAATTTAGCCACTGAATTCGGAAGGGAGACCACTTGACAGACTCTAAGGCAGGGGTCTCCAACACATCGCTAGCAAGCTAGCAAGCAATAGAAAAATATACAGACAGTCAGTAAAAGATGCAGCATGGAGCATAATTTCACTTAAGGTCATGGCAATTTTTTACAAAATTTTCCAGTCGTAAGCAGCTTTCGTCAAAATAAGGTAAGGGAGATGAAAAGTATTCTCCAAGAGCAACAATCATAAATTAATAGTTAATTATAGCTCCTACATTATATACAATGCAAATTCTGGCAGGGATGAAGATTGAGCCTGGCACAATATGTATACCTCAGGTAATTCTTTCTTATACATTGGCCAAACCTCTTCAAATTTACAGGATTAAATGATCATAAAACAAGCTGAATATGTACTGAAACACTTGAAGGTAGGAAACTCAGAACCCTTTTTTGGGGTTGGATGCAAATTCCGGCAGAGATGAAGACTCAGTCTGCCACAGTATTATCTGAAAGTATCAACATTTTTATTAGTAAAAAACACAATATACTGTATTGTGTTTCCCATTTTGAAACTCAAACTAACGTGTAATTGTTTTGTTGTATTGATTTTTTTTTTTTACAATATTGGTGTATTAAAAAACAGAGAAAGAAAATGGTGAATACAATGCATATTACAGTAATATAGGCTGCATGTTCATTAACTTTTTGGAACATGTTACATTCCATATATAGTAAGAAAATTCAGACATGGAAAGTAACAATGTGAATAAATTATATGGAGGTAGTAGCTCTTCTGTACTTTCAAAAGTGTAAAAAGTAGCTTACAGGAAACAAAACGTTGGAGACCTTTTTTTTAAGGGTAGAGGTCAGAGATTAAACTATAAGAAGCTTCATGGACTCACTTACTACTGACACGCACACTTGCATGCCACAACCACAGACACGCACGCAGAAAGTGTAAGTAAACTGTCTGGCTGCAAACCTGGTTCAGTGTACGGGGTGTCAGCCCTCCTCTCCGCCCTCTATGTGTTTCCAGTATATGTCTAATTTTTTTGATAAGATTTACATGTTTAAAAGTATCGAGTTGCTTTTTTTTCTTCACCTCAGGTCTGCCTTCTGCAGGACATAGGTCTGATACGTATATGTGTTTTTTTTCCCACATCCCAATTTTTCTCCCACCAACTGTGACCGTCTCCCACTCTGTTCCTGTTTGTTATCGTTTGTTGCTGTAATATGTTCTTTAACTGGTTGTCCTGTAAACTGAATTGCCCCTCATGGGATCAATAAAGACTTCATTCATGCATTCATTCATTCAAGTCTGACTGGATGGAGTGAGTTGAGGATGGATGACTGGCAGATCTGACAGCAGCAACTTATATTCACTGCAATAGCCAATCAGCAGGCTGTATCTGGAAACACCAACAAATCTATATGAAACACGAAACACTCACAACTTAAAATCCCTCCCTTCACTGATAAAACAGTTTCCTGTGCCTACTTCAGGCCCTGTTTACATGGAGATCAAAACAGGTGTAACAGCAAAGATATTTCATAGAATAGGTGTGTCATCCATAAGGAGCCAGCATTTCAGGATGCCACAAATGATCATGTTTGAAAACGGGTCTCAGAGTGGAGAAATCTCACAACACTGGCTCGGTTTTCTCCATGATTATGAGCAGGATATTCACTAAACACTTTGCATTGAACATTTTTGGCAGAAAGTGGGTGTGTGTGGGCGGGATATGATCCAAAAACACCTGAGCACATTTCTAGGGACTGTGATTCATAAAGTGGAAATTGTGTGCAGCTGAGCGTACTCCAAGTTGGACAGATCAAAAACTTACTAGACACAGGTAATTATTTCTTGCTGTGCTCAAGTGGTCTTAGTGAGGATTCTATAAACTAATCTCCGGGAATGCAACAATAGCCTATAAAATCCACAAATACCACAGTTTGATCACCTAAAGTCACTTAATATTTATTCAGGTATATGAAAGATTTATTAAACTAGACACCTTTCAAATGGGTGAATGTCTTTGTCAAATAAATATGTATTTTTAAGATATATTAATTTGTTTACATTTTACGAGTGGGTATTTGTGTTAGTTGTGGTCAATTAATTACAGAATAATTAATGCGTTCAAATGTACTTAAACTACTTAAAATGACACTTCAGTTTTAGGTCTGATCAGTTTTGGCCATGTATCACCTCATGGTCAGTCAGACATGGCAGCAGTTAAGCCATTTCATTATGTACAGTACTTTAGCAAAGGAAGCAAAAAACAATATTTTTATTTTTGTAGTAAATTAAGACCTTAAGAAGCTAGAATCAAACATGCATCTAATAAATTATACGATTTTTCTTTACCCAGCGTTAACTATCTTAAATAGTTTTAATGATCAAATTGTTGGTCATAAAGCAGACATGTAATCTTACCCATGGCTGATTATTATCTGACCTCCATGGACAACTAATAAAACATCTATGTATTTCAGACAAGGAAGCTGAATTAAACATCCTTTATTTGCCACTTCAGTTTGAAGACTGGCTTTAAACTGCATGGGTCCCCTTTCATTTGCACTCTGCTGTGAGCAGAGATGAAATGCTGGTAAATTTCTTTCCCAAAAGAAGCACACAGGCATTGACTTATGTTAATTAACGACCTTCAGTGTCAATCGTTGCAGAGATTATTTGCATATTCTGAAAATAGCACTCAAAGCACAGAATCAACATCTGCACTTCTGTGAAACTCTTCTTGCTCTTCTCCCTTCATAAATATCACAACATTGAAATACAAATCACTATGCATGTTATACAAATCAGTGTATTGTCATAGAGTATGTTGATTAGAGGGGGTGAATTCCCATAGTTTATCCATGACTTCCCCTGGTCTTCAATGTGTTTCTTCAACGTAGCAAAAGTTATAAGGATTGCAGAGCATGGTTTCTATTGAGAAACAGGAGAAGTGTGTCTAAAGTGTTCCCAATCAAATTGTAAAATGTATTTCATTTATACTACATTGTCATGCACTGTAGCTGTTTTACAAAACTGTTGGTTAATTGACCAGATCCCACAGAGAAGCACCCTCACATCATGATGCTACCGCTACCATGTTTCCCACTGGTTATGGGGTGCTCACAGTGTTAGTTTTGCTTCACACATTGTGATTTCTGTCTAGGTGTAAGAATGGTAAATGGCCTGCACTTGTGTAGCACTTTTTTCAGTCAGACGACCACAAAGCTCTTTTTTTCTTTTTATTCCACAAAAAAGCCAGATATATGAACTGTATGACTAAGATTTGTCTTGTTTGACAAAATATCAGAGAGAGGATCAACAAAAGGCAAACCTGAATTTTGATTTGTAAAACATTTGAAAACCATGTGTCATTTTTCTTCCACCTCTTTGGCATTTGTACAAAACATCCTTGCAAAGTCACTGAGGAGTTGGTGCCCATCTCCAGCAGTAATTTGGAGAGAAGTGGGATAAACCCTGGATAGATCACCAGTCAATCAGAGGGCATTAAATTAAATTAAATATCCTCAGCTTTTTTATATTCTGTTTCAGCTTCTTGAAGAACATATCAAACTAAATTCGACTTTCTGTGTGGCCTGCTCGTTCTCTTCTCTGTAAACCTGATTCAGAGAAGCCCATAGTCCTTTGCAAATTATAGTAGATGGATAAAAACTATATTAATTACTGATGTAAAAGACCTGGAATGTCCCCTGCATACAAAACAAAGAAACAGTAATGGTAGCAATATCCATATGTCTTTGGTATATGAATGATGAATTTGTACACCTTTTCTTCTCTTTCAAACTCTTTAAAACCATGGACCTAGCCTAATAAGAGATAACGCCCATGCCAAAGCATTTCTATTATGTAATGTAAGGGTCCTCTTATCCTTAAGAAAATACAATGGTAAAGACGGTCAAGGTCAGTCACTGTTATAAGGAAGTTTATTGAAGAAAAACGTTAATAGAATAAAAAATAGATCTACAGGTGAATAGTACAAAATAGACAAAAGAAAATGAATGTGCTGATGTTGCATTTCTCTGCATAATTCATTTTTTATGAAGCTGCTTAAGTCAAACAAGTTTCTTTTCTCTCTCTCTCTCTCTCTCTCTCTCTCTCTATCAAGACAAGAGTCAGACACTATCTACACTTACAAGGAAGGTTGGTCTTTTAATAATGCCATGGCATAATTGGTTTCTGAAACATTTCATGGCCTTAATTAACTAAATGAGCCTGAAGGAATTAGTTAGAGGCAGAGAAAGACAGGATGAATGAAAAAGAAAGAGGCAGTGCAAGGAGCCATACAAGCGATAGACATCAGTACCTTATCTCCTCAGTTCAAAAGTCTGCTATTCATTTGTAGACCCCTTCGCTACTGTTTAGCCAGACTATCAATATGTGTCCCTCTCTTAACTCAAATGAATCTGTCTCTGATTAACAAGCTGTCTCTAGCAAACACTCCCAGGATAAAAACTGCATTTGAATAGATGTTTGCAGTAAAAGTTCAAAATGATAGTATCAAAACATTTGGAAACAACTGAGTTGAGGATACCAGAGATACTCGGGGTTAATGTGCGTTTGTATTCATTTCCATGTTTCTGCATAAGTTATGGAATACAAACACCATGATCACTTGAATTTAATATGAGAAGAAGGCTGAAAACTGAGTTCTGAGATATTGTTGTCATCAAAAAAGAATTACCTGACCTGGATGTAAATGTATATGGGCTTGAGAGCCTTTAAGGGACAGCAGATAAATCTTGCCTTTATGGTGATTATTGGATTCATAAATCAATGTAAAACTTAAATGTTTAAACTCTGCCATCCCAGCAAAGGAAGAAAACATAAATATAAGGGAGCAGCTGCTCATATCCTTCTGACAATGGCACATTTTTTATCTTGAAAATATTATTAAATTAAATTTTTAACTTGAAGGATTTTTAATGTTTTTGGAATATTTATAAGTTTGAGGAGTTACCACTCTTTCGTTAGAAAAACTAAATTATCTATACAACCATTGCTGAGACATTTCTGCATTATGATTAAAACTCTGATCACAGATCAGAGGTGAAAATTAGTTAACTGTGCATAAAACTTATCATTTGTACCTGTTGGTTGCAGGGTAAAAAGATCTAAACTTTTCTCTGTTCCCAAAAGAACCCCCCCAAATTTGACAGCTGCCATTTACGTGTTTCGGGTAGCTCTGTGCAAAAAGACAGCAAAGGTTAAACTAGTTGTAGCAGCTTGTATATTTAATCAAAAAGATAAACTGTATAAGTTCTATAATAGCTTGAAATTTTTGCTCAGAGGTTTATAAATGCTTGGTTACACAAATTTCTGAATTCACTTTGTGTCTGACATTTGGTGATATGAAAAAAACATATTTAAGCACCATCTCACTTTAACATTACACAATTATGAACAATTACTGAAAATGGGAAGATAGGTAAAAAAAAAAAAAAAACAATTTGGACAACTGCTAACATTCTAATTGGCTGGAGAAATGAGCCTGAAAAATACTGAATGGTAAGGTAGCTTTTTTGTCTACAAAAAACAAACAAAAAACAAACCTGCATTAAAAGGTCTCAGAAAATGAAAGTCAACTAATTAACCTTTTTCTTTCCTTCATAATTTTCACTTTGTCTGTTTTTGTTTTCTCGCCACCCTTTAGTTGGCTCTCTCGCCATCCCACTTGCAGTCCTTTCCTCTTACATGACTTTGCATAAGTGACCTCATTCAACTCACTTCACTTTCTCTTCCTTTTAGATCCTAATAAAGCATGTTTCATCCAAGTTGCTAACTGTTAAGTGCTAATGACTGATCATATTATCCATATCCTTTATCATCTCAGGAGCCTACACGACCCCGAACTCAGCCAATCCCATCTCAGTGTAATTAATGACCGTACAATAAAACGAGCTCATGCACACGCTCTGCTGACTGATGGAATGTTTTGGGAATGTGTTGCTGGGTCAGTGTGGTTACCGGGTGTCTCGTTAATGATGGAGCGCTCTCTCTCTTATGTTGGGGTGGGGTGGTGGTGCGTGTCCGAGCAGGTGTGGCAGAAGCACTAAGCGATGGCTAATCAAACTGGAATTAGTCGGCTGATTGCCATCAGCTCTGATTGAGGATATCCCTCAGTCACACATGCTGAGGCTAATTGAAAGGATTTTCATGGCAGTAGATCAGCAACAGAAGAATCAAGAGAGGGCAAATCTTATTTTCTGAAACTTTAAATAACAATGCAACTCTGTCTACTTGATTTTTTTTTATGTTGGAGATTACAATCTAAGTGTATTGTCTTAAATTGAGTCCAAACTGTACAGAGATTTTATTCTGACATTAGAAGGGTGAGTTTTTTTATTTTTTATTTGGAGAAATGTTTTATCTCTTTGGACAGCTTATCCTACTTAATGACTCCAGTCATTATCTAACAGTGGAAGAAGATCTAAGGAAATATATTCAAAAAGACTTCAGAATGATTTAAAGTTCAAAAGTATCTATCCTTATTGAGTAGAATATGTAAAAAATGTTCCCATATTCTACTATATTTAAATTAAAATCATAATGATTATATATAGTTAATTATCTAAGTTAGCCATCAGCAAGCTGTTTGTTTTACTGGCATACATACAAATCCATGAAGATGCTTTATTTGGTGGATTGGAAACAGGTTTGCTCTCAAAAGAGGAATTCTGTTAACCAAAACAATCAAATTTGTCTCCTTTTAACAAGGAAGGTATGGTTCTTGGGAATTCTCCTCAGTTAGTACACTAGCAAGAAAAAGCGTTGGAGAGAGAGTATTGTGTAACATAAGAAATACATACCCCGTTAACATAAAGGAGTTGAAACCAAAGGAGGGGTATAAGAAAATGGTTTGGTAGTTTCAAACTCGCTGAATTTAAAACAGTGGTATACCTTGCTATCAACCTCTGATATGAAGTTGCTTGATTGTCTTGTGCAGTGCTAGTTTTGTTAAGATCAAGGCCCAGTTGTCTCAATGATTTCAGTTTTCTATTTTTATATATATATATATATATTCATAATTTTTCAAATTCAGCATGAGTTTGAAGTGGAACTAAACATTTACAAGAGTTAGAAAGTGATTAAAAGTCTAGATCCAAACATCCATACATTTTCTCCTGACCACACCATTTTTATTGCTCTACTGAGGCTGGTAAGTCCAAAGCAAACTCAAAACTTGGGTTTATGATAGCGAAACAAAGGCTTTCTCTCTTGTTCAGTTTCTCTTAAAGAATGTGTATGAGTCACAATGTGACTGCATACACACATGGACAATTTGTTCAAGGATTTTGCTTCTTAGTTCAGGCTGAATAGCTGCGATACCTCCTAATCCATGACGATTGGCTAGCTGATGGTTCCAGCTAAATATGGAGAGCTAACCCTTTTGCCCTTGTGCTGTGGCAGTTGTTGATTCAAAAATCCCTTAGGCTGCCCCATTTTTCCTAATAACATAAACCACCAAGCGCACTCATTTGCTCACTGCCTTGCAGTGGAGCCATAATGTATTTCTTCAATACATTATGTACAGTATATGGAACTATCTGTATGATTCTAATTCATGACTAACTGCCATGTAAAGTATAAGCACAAAAAATGAAGTTTTGAAGGGAAGCTTTCATTTAAGGTTTAGATTAAAAAAAATATTAAATAAAATGCAACATGTGTACATCATAATGCATGGTATTCAAAGTATTTGAGTAGTTTTTAGGTGTATAAAAGGCTTTTAGCCTGAGGTTAGAAAGTTCTCAAATGTATGTTTTAATATTTTATCTATCGAACTTAAACTTGAACCTCATGAGAAAATGAAACTTTTACTTTTGAATATTAAAATAAGCAGCAAAGAAATGGAAACCTTTGACAAGTCAATATTACAGCAACATTTCATCTCTAGTTAAGAAACTTTGCCACATGTTCAAATATATATACATTTTGGATCAAATAGGCTACCAATCACATTCAGAAATTCACACTGCTTGCCAAAAAGTGTTAATACTCCAGGCAACTAGAGCAGTTATGCCATGAACTGAAACTCACCTCAGATCACCTTTCAGTATCATTATCACCATTCACACCCTCACCAAAACCTTGCTCACATGCTATTTTATTATTAAAACCTTGACAATCTAATATTCTAGCCAAGATGTAATGTCTTGTCTCAGGTAATTCCATCTGGCCAGTCTGATGACTCATTTCAGCAGCAGTGTATTAGGATAATCGAAAAGTGGCCTGAGTTGGAGACAGAAAAGTCATTTCATTTACTTTAGGGCTAAAAGGGCAACTCTGTATATTTCTGTTATACGCACAACATGACTGACTATAATGAAGCTGCTGAGAAAGAAAGATATTTCCAAGTCATGTTGTGCTGGAAGAGTTGCATGAAATTCTGAAGAATCAACACAATATGTGTCTGCATGCTTGAGAATTGTCAAACACACAATGCTGCTTTCTTGGCTTCAAGATTAAATTAATATTTCATTTTTTATGTCTACCTTTTAATTATTATTTGGTAAGAAAAGAGGGGTATGTGACATTTGTGGGATTCATTTTTGTTACATGAGAAATACAACAGAAAAGCTACTTTGATTTGGCAAATGCAAAACCTCTTTTACCTTTCAGAGAAAAGCAGCTCACTTTACTTTAAACAGCTAGAAACGGCTTTGAGAGTGATGGAAAATGTCAATTTTTTTATTGTAGCTATTTCTACAATGGTCTCGAGTACTTCCAAAATTTCATCATAAAGCTAGGTTTAGCTGATGCATTTTTTTTCTTCCTTTAGTGTGCAAGGTGTTAGTTTTTAAGGGTTGTTGACTTCTCATTTCAGAGCACATTAACTCAGTTAGACTCAGCATAGGAGGTGAGTGCCATGCAATGCTTTGCTGATGCTCTATCACTTTGTGAATCCAGATGTGCCTGCAGATGTCTCATGCTACCAATTTAATGGCAGGTGGTAATGCTTTTCATAGCAGCTATGCAGAACTGATGGGCCTTTTGCTCCATCATTAGAATAAATATGCTTATCTATGTATAAAATTTTAGGTTAAGGGCCTTGAACAAATAAATATCATGGAAAATGAAAAAGTATGTTCAATAGTTTCTGTTTTTTTGTCAGTATCACATTTCAGGCTGTTAAACAAACTTTAATTTCAGAAAAAATAATATAAGTACATAAAGCAATTTTCAAATGATCATTTCAGTCATGAAGCCAAACAAGCGAGCCCTCTGTGAAAATGTGATTGCCCCCTAAAATCACATTTGTGCCAAAAGCTGTTTTGAAACAATTGTGATCACTCTGGCAGTGAGTCTTTTATATCTCTATTGTGGGATTGTTCCTCACACTTCTATGCAGTACCATTTTAATTAACTTACATTGGATAGTTTTCAAGTATTTTAGGCCTGGTTAGGTCACATCAGATTTAAATCCTGATTTTGACTGGGCCACACCAAAATTATTATATTATTTCGTTTTTTTTATTCAAAGGCAGGTATGGTAGTTCCATATAATTGTCCTGATGAACACTTCAAGTGCCTTTAAGCTTAGGGTCACAAACTGTGATTGCTAGATTTTCTCCTTTGAACTTTTTTGGGAGCTATGTTGTCTGGGGCTTTATGCCCCTGGTAGGGTCACCCATGGCAAACTGGTCCTAGGTGAGGGATCAGACAAAGTGCAGCCCAAAAACCCCTATGATGAATGACAGCGTTGGACCAAGTGTTCCCTCGCCCGGACGCGGGTCACCGGGGCCCCACTCTGGAGCCAGGCCTGGAGGTGGGGCACGTTGGCGAGCGCCTGGTGGCCGGGCCTTTACCTATGGGGCCCGGCCGGGCTTAGCCCGAAGAGGAAACATGGGCCCCCCTTCCCATGAGCTCACCACCTGTGGGAGGGGCCATAGGGGTCGGGTGCAATGCAAGATGGGCGGTGGCCGAAGGCGGGGACCTTGGCGGTCCGATCCTCGACTGCAGAAGCTGGCTCTTGGGACGTGGAACGTCACCTCTCTGGTGGGGAAGGAGCCGGAGCTGGTGTGCGAGGTTGAAAGGTTCCGACTGGACATCGTCGGCCTTGCCTCGACGCATGGCTCTGGCTCTGGAACCCGTCTCCTCGAGAGGGGTTGGACTCTCTTCCACTCTGGCGTTGCCCCCGGTGAGAGGCGCCGAGCTGGGGTGGGCATACTTGTTGCCCCCCATCTCGGCGCCTATACGTTGGGGTTTACCCCGGTGAATGAGAGGGTAGCCTCCCTCCGCCTGCGGGTGGGGGGACGGGTTCTGACTATTGTTTGTGCTTATGCACCAAACGTTAGTGCAGATTACCCACCCTTCTTGGAGTCCTTGGAGGGGGTGCTGGAGAGTGCTCCTTCTGGGGACTCCCTCATTCTGCTGGGGGATTTCAACGCTCACGTGGGCAGTGACAGTGAGACCTGGAGAGGCGTGGTTGGGCGGTATGGCCCCCCCGATCTGAACCCGAGCGGTGTTTTGTTGTTGGACTTCTGTGCTCGTCATGGATTGTCCATAACAAACACCATGTACAAGCATAAGGGTGTTCATGTGTGCACTTGGCACCAGGACACCCTAGGCCGCAGCTCGATGATCGACCTGGTTGTCGTTTCATCGGACCTGCGGCCGCATGTTTTGGACACTCGGGTGAAGAGAGGGGCGGAGCTATCCACCGACCACTACCTGGTGGTGAGTCAGCTCCGGTGGTGGGGGAGGACGCCGGACAGACCTGGCAGGCCCAAACGTGTTGTGAGGGTCTGCTGGGAACGTCTGGCGGAGTCTCCTGTCAGAAGGGGTTTCAACTCTCACCTCCGGCAGAACTTCAAACACGTCCCGGGGGAGGCGGGGGACATTGAGTCTGAATGGGCCATGTTCCGTGCCTCCATTGTCGAAGCGGCTGACCGTAGTTGTGGCCGTAAGGTAGTCGGTGCCTGTCGCGGCGGCAACCCTCGAACCCGATGGTGGACACCAGCGGTGAGGGATGCTGTCAAGCTGAAGAAGGAGTCCTATCGGGCCTTTTTAGCCTGTGGGACTGTGTTGGTTGACGCGGCTCTGCAATATTGCGTGGACATCGGGGGCAGTTCCCTTGGATTGGCAGACCGGGGTGGTGGTCCCCCTCTTTAAAAAGGGGGACCACAGAGTGTGTTCCAACTATAGGGGGATCACACTTCTGAGCCTCCCTGGTAAGGTCTATTCGGGGGTTCTGGAGAGGAGGGTCCGACGGATAGTCGAACCTCGGATTCAGGAGGAACAATGCGGTTTTCGTCCTGGCCGTGGAACACTGGACCAGCTCTACACCCTCGGCAGGGTCCTGGAGGGTGCGTGGGAGTTTGCCCAACCGGTCTACATGTGCTTTGTGGACTTGGAGAAGGCATTCGACCGTGTCCCTCGGGGTGTCCTGTGGGGGGTACTCCGGGAGTATGGGGTACCAGACCCTTTGATACAGGCTGTTAGGTCCCTATATGAACGGTGTCAGAGTCTGGTTCGCATTGCCGGCAGTAAGTCGGACTCATTACCGGTGAGAGCTGGACTCCGCCAAGGTTGCCCTTTGTCACCGGTCCTGTTCATAATGTTTATGGACAGGATTTCTAGGCGCAGCCAAGGTGTTGAGGCGATCCATAGCAATTTGTTAATCTGTTCAAAATAAATGTTAAACTGGAAATTGGCTCCATTTTGTCTCTGCTTGAACATGCATTGAATTACTTATGATAATTATTTAATTCAACATCAGCTCAAACATAAGATGTTATATGACTATCAGTTGATCCCGCCTCTGTCAAAATGAGGTCTTGTCCATTCTAAACAGTCAAATACACATTTTGAACCTTTTGAATTATGCATATTAAATAACTTTGTGAAATTAAGTAATGAAGCTTTGTTGGTCCCTGACTTTTCCTAAAACTAACTATGTGAATTTTAATAAAACTATTTTGAATATTTATCATGTGAATAATAATATGATCATTTCTACAAAGGATTTTGCGCTGTTTCAATTTAGTTTGCAAACATTCTGGATCAGATAATATGAAAGTATTCTGTGAAGGGTGGTTGGCAGAGATGGATCATACTGTATTTGACAACATAGGGGATCGTGTAGTAACACAATTCCACATCTTCAAGAGATGCACTGAAACCTCCCAAACAGCTCAAAGTAGTTTGTACAGTAGCTGGCAGAGGATTTCTATCAGAGTTTCTGCCTGCAAGGAGTTGCCTGCAACCAGGAGTTGAGTATAGATTTACTTTTTTATTACAGGTAAAATATTTAAGTCTTCTCTGGTTTTAGTATCTTTAGTTATAATCATTCCCAAAGATTTTACCTCATTTTAACTGGAATCCCATATAAGTCAGTTTGCTCCATATCATGTATTGACATAAGCTCACATTTTTTAAATGTAAATAGAATCCCAATGCTTTAGAAAATATTAAAATGTTGTTATTATTACCAAAGGGATCTGGACAGTTTTTTTTTTAGAGATATAGCTAATAACTCAGCAGCTAAAATAAATAATTAGGGAGAAAAGGGACAGCCCTGCCGGATTCCACGATTGATAGTGAATCCTTTAGGTGTTCCTTGGGGGAGAGAAACCGAGCTATTAATATCCTCATACATTATATGTATCGCTTTAATAAACTCTGTATAGAATCCAAAATATTCTGACGTTTTATAATACATGTATATTCAACAGAATCAAATGCTACGTAAAGATCCAAAAATTAAAATGAAACCCTTATCTTCAATCAAAGAATTATAATCTACTAAATCAAGGACTAATCTGATTTTATTATGTATAGACCTATCTTTTATAAATCCTGATTGTGTTTTACCATCTGTCCAATACCACTTTTCAAACAATTTGCAAAAATAAGAGTAAATAATTTGTAATCCACTTACATTGCTAGTGCAAGCACAAAAGAATGAATTTAAGGTGGTCTAGCAGTACAGAAGCAGTTATATATGATTCACATAAAGTCTGATTGACTTAAATATATGAGAATGATAGTAAAAATACCATAAAGTGCATAATTTTATGTAAATTAATATGAAAAAAATCTCAGCTGTGTTGGGGGCCCTGCCAAGATTCTAGTCATGTCTTGCTCAAAATTCTTAGTAGCGCCCCTGGTCAAGAGCAATAAGGTAAACATGGCCATCTCTGTGCAAAAAAACTGCTAAAAATAAGGGCAGTGGAAATTAACGTACCAACACGGGTGAATTCTTAGAATTAACTTTTTGTGTGTGTGCGTGTTTGTTTTACGCATTGAACACATACAAAGAACAGCTCTCTGTTTATAATTCAGCCCGCACCACATCAACTCTTCCTAAAAAGCCAAACTACGGATTGTTGCGGCTTGTTGTGCAGCAGCATGTGTTTGTGGTCCTAAATGACATGGGAGTATATTATTATTGGCGTATTGGCTTTGTGGTGATATAAGTTTATAAGTTGTCTGTGGGAATTATTCGTCCGCTTCGGATGTCCGCTTCGGTGTGTGTATTTCAGTGTTTGCTGTGTGTGCAGTGCAGTCAGAGTTTGGGGTGTGCGGTGCTTAAAGTTTAAATGCTTCGTATTTTTGTATATTTATGCATATCTAGGATCAATGTCATATAATGAACACAAGTATTGCAAAGCTGTTGAACCGAAAGCTAACGTTTGCTGTTTGCAAGCTATCTTACCATTTCCGCGTGCGTTTTGATATTGTGAAAGTTTTTCATTTCTGTCTATCTGTTGTAGGCTTCACCTAAACTAACTGTGGTTTTATATCTTTTAAGGTTGCTCCTCTTCTCAGAAGGATAACAAAATCTGCAGGGCTTAGACACAGCAGCTTGACTTACTGAGTGCCCCAGTTTTTCACAGTACGTGCCTCGTTGCTCCAGGCGGTTGTTTACACAGTATTTGGCAACTCACAATGGCGCCCGCTATTGGCTGGAATACGTAAATATAAACACAGTGTCATTCCCATAAAAAATTGTATTTTATTATGTATTTAATTAAAATATAACTTTTAAAAGAAATTGTATACTTTCATTCTGCACACCTCTAAATGCCACGTGGAGGTATTACTTTTTTAAATAGATAGCTTTTAAGAAAAAAAATCCATATTTAACCTTTAATTATTTTTGTTTTCCAGCTTGCTTGTTGTTTCTCTACACCACATTGTGCTCAAAATCGCCAAAAGACCAGATAAGATCTTATATCATTTTAATATAAAGCATGTAGTGCCCAAATGCTGCATTAACTACTCATTACACCGACTATAGAGCCCCGTTCTGATGAAACGATCTCTGGCTGTTGCTGAACTGACCAATCACAGGCATATTCTCTCCGTTGATGAATATTGATAGAAATTGGGGCTCAACTCCATCTGTCCTTGCGTAGGTGACAGAGAGCCCTTGCGTTGACGGTCAATGGTGCTACATCAAAACAGAGAAGCAGAAACTACGCTTTACTGAATACCTAACCTGTATGAAGATTCAGACACTGACCAGGATGACAGGGTTGTTCTGCTTCCCATAAACATGTAATAAACCTCAAGACTCAGAATAACTGCACCAGTAGGTTAAAGTTAAAAAAAGACACCCAATGTTTTTTTTTTATAGAGTTTCTTATGTTAACTAATCAAGGTTATTAATTTCATACACCACATTTCATAATACATTTCTCAGCATCTGGGCAAATAGCATCAAGCCAGTGCGCGATGTCGTCAATGAGTTGTGCATGGTGGGAGTTTCAGCGCACCGATGAATTTAAACTACTCTGAAGAACAGCTGCTTGAAATCCCGCAGCACAAAAAAAGGTCAAAGAGATATTGACAACAGTTCAATGTTTGGGGTACATTATTCTCTCTCAGACACCAATGCTTTTTACAGAACCTCTTATAGACGTAGCAACAAACACCACCGCTGTGCTTTTTGTTGGTCTTTCTCTTGTTCCTATCTAGCCTCAGCGGAGACCAAAATACCGTAAGCATCAAGTCCTCATCCTTGTCTGATTCACTGAGCCAGGATTCTATGAAAACAAGAAGATCTCCTGCCTGATTATGCCTCTAGCTCGTCCAATTTGTTATGGATCGACTGGGAATTTCAGGTAATTTGCGGCAATCCTGTAGACTCAAGTGTTTAAGTGTCCGGTGTATTCCACCTCTCTTGCCTCTTTTGCGGCACCTCTGCTTTATCGCTAAGCTGTGGAGCTCCAGAGGAATATAGGGTGGCTGCAGGACAGTACTTTCCCCAGACGGTCAAAGTCTCATGAGCGCCTCCCGGCTAAAGGTAATTCTTGGGTGGGCATCTTGCCAATGCGAGTTTGCTTCATTTCCAAACTCTTGACATGCACAGATTACAAAATACAATCCACAGAGCACTGATCTCTTTTGTTATGCTGCTATACGCTAAGACTGTTGGAAGCCAGACCCAGCACTTTTCTTCTTTCTGCTACTTCCATGTGCTACTTTTTGTCTTCTGCTACTCTTCAGTTGGATTTTTTTTACTTACCTTTTTCTCTGTGTTTTTCTCTCCATAGAAACAACATCTGGTTTGGTGTCCTTGCTTAGCTACAATGACTGTTGGATGGGGGGCATCAACTGGGATGATGCTCCCACTAACCTAACACCCACCATGTCCTGTTGTCCACTTTTTACTTCCTTTAATATAGAAAGTACTCTTACATCAGTTTTTTTGTTTGTTTGTTGGTTTTGTTCTGTGTCTCTGCTCTGTCTTCTCATACCCTGAGACGATCGTGATTGTTATGGGAATATTATTTCAAAATTAGTTATATTTATTGATAAGTAATTAGTAAAGGGAGCCGGGGAATATTGCATAATGCTAGTGACTCAATGAAGAACTATGGACATTTCACCTACTCTTGTTTAACTGAAGGACTCCTGTATCATTGTTATGTATGTACAGTAGCTCAGTCTGATATTATCTCTAAAACCTCACCCTGGCAGACAGACACAAAAAGAGAGAGAACTTTGGCCCAAGAGGGGCTTCCTGTACCATCATAAAAAATATATTAAAACGCCAATGGAGACTGGATCATCCTTATCCTTATCTTCATCTCTATGGAATTCTGCCACAACATGGCAGATGGCTTCTCTTACTGAGGCAGGTTCTTTTGGAGGTTTCTTCCTGTTAAAGGAGAGTTTTTCCTCTCCACTGTTGCAGTTGTGAGGGTTACTGAGGCTGGAGTCTGCATCAACGGGGCGCAACTGGCAATCTAAGACTTAATTGCTATCTGCTGGGATTCATTAAATAGAAAATTTTTTAACTGATTGAAATGTTTGTGTGATTGAATTGTGTTGGCTGTTTTGTAAAGTGCCTTAAGATGACATCTGTTGTGAATCAGCACAATATAAATAAACAGAATTGAATGAATTTTTTTCTGTGTGTGCTCCCATAACTTATTAACAATGTGGGATCCATAAAGTCTCTTATTATGGTGCTGGGCTTGATTGGCCAATAGATTGCCATGACCTGAACCCCAAAGAGAATCTATGGAGTGATGTCAAGAGAAGGATAAGAAACACGAGACTCAACAATGCACTCCATAAAAGATGGATGGATGGATGGATGGATGTTTCATTTTACTCTTGAAATGGTTTGTATTCAAAATTATAATTTACATTAGCAAATTGATACCCCAAACATGCACATTATGTTGACATAAAATTATAATAAAAAAATGTGGAGATATCATAAAGAAAGAGAAGGGATTAAACAGCTGGGAAAATCATGGTAATCCGTGATAAACCTGCAGTCTGGAATCAGAAAGACAGATCAATGATCAGTTATAAAAAGACTAAAACAGAACACTAAACTAAAATTGGGTCTGATGTAAAAATAAGTAACTTAAAACTGGATCTAACTAAACTTTGAGATGGAAAAAGTTTTTTTTGTGGTTGTTTTTTACATTGACCCCCGAATCCTAGTTTTGTAATGATTCCTGTAAGGTCGAAATATTGCGGGCCTTATGGGAATCTATAAATTCATCTAATGTTATAAAGTGCATATTTACAGAAACCATCAGGTCATAATGCTGTCGACATATAATATACATTTGGATAATTCTGTAAACATCCTGAAACCCAAAGCTAAAGAAAACAATAGAAAGTGAAATGTTGAGGTCATAACTCAAATGTATTGAGCAAAACAATTGCCCATAGTTTTATAATTTGTTTTAATTTTATTTTTTACAAGCAGAATGAGTTGCTACCTTACTTTAACTTTAGACAGAATTTCTGTCTTGCAGTTCTTCATTCTTCCACAGAGTGGGGATACAACACAAAATTAAATCATTTAAGTCTCTGTTAGACTACAAGAATTTCCAACCTTTTTGGAACCACAAGCTACTTTGTCTCTCACTGGTCTGCCAAGAGTGACAACATGAAGGAAAATGGAACATTTATGATTGAAACTATAATGATACATTTTATTTACAAACATACATCATTTCTAAACTATATTTTTAAGTGAAAGAAAACCCAAAGCATGTCCTTCTTTAGTGAGTCTACTGAGATTAGGAGGATTTAGTTGTTTCTCACGGTCAGGGCATTAAGAGCTGGTTGCAAGACTTAGGCAGGGCAGCAGATGTCAATCATTTATGGTATATCTGTCGTTTGGTTTAATGGCCTTCATGTGAGGGAATTCAGACTGGCACAAATAGTTGGATCTAGGAATGGCTTTGCAGACAGGCTACACAGGCGACCGCCTGGGACACCATCTTTTGGACAGGGTGCTTATTTTCATAAAAAAATTGTCAACACTGTTTTACACACCATTCATTTAACGTAAAAAGCAAAGAAATGTGATAATTGAAAAACATAAATAAAATTGCTCAAAATTTTGCCATGTGATTTTTCAATCCATTCATAACTTGGCTGATTTAAAAATTTATTGAAACTACAGCTTCTGTCAGTCACATAAACACTGTTCTCCTGAAAACTTGTCGCTTGCTGCTGCTGTGTCCATGCATTACATGTTTTCTTCATCAAACATACACAAATCACTTGAAGACCTATTTTGGATTAAGAACAGTGACTTTCGTCAACAGGTGATGGATTTTCATTACTGGAATAAGGAAACTGTATCCCATAGGACCTTCCTTGACTAATTGCAATGTACGTTTTATTTGCCATCTTTCTCACATAAGAAACAGGGAATGTACATGTCACGCCATCAGACATAAGAAAAGATAATGAAAGGGAAAACTGTAATTCCTTCTCTAGACAGCTGGAGTTAAAAGTGAAAAACATAAATTTAATTGATTCTTAAAATGTACAGTAACTGTGAAGGTGAAAAATTTAATTGGTCCAAGGAAATGGATTTTGTATTTTCTCTTTAGTACATTGCTCATGACATGGGCTAGGATCAGTTCATTAGCCCTGGTTGCCTCTGTCTAGAATCAGCCATCAGGATTCTTGCAGGGTCTTAAAAAGTCTAAAATTTATAACTTTAAATTTAAGGCCTTAAAAAGTCTTAAAAACCTGGGGGACAAAATGTCTTTAACTTATTTGGGTCACGTCTTAATTTTTAATTTGTTTTTTCCCAAGAAGCGTTTGCCATATAAAATAATAATAAAAGCTTGCAGGAAAAGCTGATGCCAAATGGCTGACCTCCCCTCCAAGTCAAATACCCTGAGAATGGCATACAAAGAAAAACTTGCCCAACTCAAAACCCTTGAAACTGAGATTGGTTCTAAAGGGAATGAAGATATATGTAGGATGTACTTGGACATATTTCAATGTTGTGTTGAGAGGTTTATTTGATTTAGAACGGTAACCTTTCTGGTTATCTCTTTTGATACAGAATTAATATAAATATGATCTTTGATAACTAAGTTAATGAAAATAAAAGGTTTTGCAATTTTGGGATTAGTTAACTTTCTATTAATGCATCGTGTTGGTCTTAAATTTTGTTCATAATAGTCTAAAAATGTCTTTAAAAGGTCTTAAATGTAACTTACTGAAATCTGCAAGAACCCTGGGCCATATGAAAGCACATATTCTGAGGTTGAGATATTTTAAACAAGTTCCAGAAGTGTCAGTTCATACCATTTGTTTTAAAAGGTGTGTGCAGAGTGAGAAGCTGCAAGACCAACAGATTGTGATGCTTTAGGCTGTAATGTCTCAGACTCATGTGTTTAATGAACTAAATCACCGAGTCACTATGAACTGGGAGTCAATGTGAGGAAGGGGATCAAAGTTGCAGAAACGTTCAGCCAACTGGATGGGAATTCTTCCTAAATTCAGCTGTTTTGGGAGCAATTCAGAGTCTGACAGAGACTCTAAGGGGAGGAAAAAAGATAATTTCAGCCAGCAGTCAAAAACCCTTGTTTTACCCTAATTTGTAACGGTACAGACAGTGCTTGAATGAATTCAAGTTTTTAAAATAAAAATGGCTCAGTAATGTGAACTTCTAACAAACCTAACAACCAACAACTGCTTTGCTCAGCTCTCAGCGAGGAAGGTCGCTTTTTTCCCTCCCTCCTCCTCCTGTGTCTTATCCCACAGCTCTCTGTCTCCTGTGCCTCTATCAGGAGTATCTTTTGGCAATTTTTTCCGAAACCAAACTGAATAAGCGAAGATGGAAATGGTCAGCTGGTCTCTGAATGCTATTGATAAAATCTACTCAACTCTAAGAAGCGCCGGTAAGGGTCAACCGGGGTGTCCTGCGGAGACGTATCCGGCGGGCTACGTGCTGGACGCTTGGACAAAGTTTCAGCCGTTGTGTCTGTCAATACTCTCCCAAGAGGATGCTGAAGATATATATCTATTCGCAATCATGGTGATCGGGTTTCTGCTGATTGGAATGGGCAGTTACTGGAACTACCGAAAAATGGAGCAACAAAGATCTGAAACACGGTCGAGATTGGTCACTGTTCTGGAAGCGATTGGACGGCTGAAGGAACAGCTGGATGCGTTGATTCATACTGATGGGACTCAGAACCAAATGCTGGGGGAGCTGGGACGCAGAACAGACGCTGTAAGAGGCGATCTGGCCGGCGCTCTGGGACTCATCCGCAATTTGTCATCAACTGTAAATTAATTGGATTTGGAACTATTAATCTGAGAATTTATTTGGATTTGGAACTTTAATTTGAACTACAATTTGGCTGAATTAGATTATAAAAGAAACCACTGACAGACTGAAGGGGCAGAGAGGAATATTTGCTCTCTCCCTGCTATCCAAATAATTACTGTTTTGGCTCCCATGAAGACCTTCAACCTGGTCCTAATCAAATGTCCCTGAGAAGAATGTCAACAGAGTCTCCTCTCCCCCGTACACCTGCATCTACTGACGCACACACTGACATGGTTACACACACTCACATTCACACACACCGTCTCGCTGTATCTCTAAATCTCTCTCCTGCAACAGGAAGCTGGATAACGCGCGCCTCGATGGCAGCGCGTTAACCTGTGGACTGGAGCTCATACCTGCCCATCCTTCCTGATGTGTCATTGTTAATGTCTGAATATGTGCTTAAATGTTTGTTGGTGTGGTTTTTTTCTATTACCTGCGTTGTGAGTGCTGTACGGACCCACAACACAGTTGAGCGTTTTTTCTCCTCACCGTGGAACCCTCCCCTCCCCAGATGTGTATCTCTCTATGTTTCATAAACGGGAGCTCCGCTTGGTGGCCTCATGCCCAACAGTGACCTGGATCTGTTTGTTGTTGTTGTTGTTTGTAATGATCTTGGGCAGGTTGTACTGTATCTGTAAATTCCTTGTATGCGTCATGCATGCGTCAGTTCCTTGTATGCGTCATACTTGTATGTGTCATACTTGTCCATTAAAACTGATTCTGATTCTGAACCAGTGGTGTCAAATGGAAACCTAAATAAATGCATGTTAACAATAATTAATTTTTTTTAAAATAATCAGTACAACAGGATCATTCATTATAGTGTTATCTTGTATAAAGACATATTCTGTTAGTGAAAAGAATCTATTATAAAAATCTGTCACTATCTAAGTCTTTGTCTTTGTTTCTGACCCTAGTGGAAAAGGGGTATTTAAGTCTCTCAGCGGTCCCGTATGATTACAATCTAACCAAAATGAGATTCAGTACCATTTAATTTCCATTTCCACCAATTGCACTGAGTTCCAAGTTCGATGACACTTCGCATATGAGTCCTGAAGCCCCGGCCAGATCACCTTTTACAACCTGCAGCCTGCGTTCCAGCTCACCCAGCGAGTAACTGTGAGTTCGAGCAGCCTGACCCAGCTCGTCAGACAGCTCCTTCAGCTTCCCAATCTCTTCTAGAATTGCCTCCATTTTTCAGTAGAGCAAGTAGCCACCCATTCCAAGACGCAGGAACCTGATCACCATAAATCCAAATATCCAAATGCCCTCTGCATCCTCCTGAGACAGTATTGATCAACAAAATGGCTGCCACTTTTTCCAAGCACCGAGCACATAGCCACTGGCATACTTCTGAGGCAGACAAGTGGGATCCCCCTTCCTGCTATGCAATGTTGAGTTGGGTTGATCAATTGCATTCAGAGAACAGCGGACAATTTCAATTTATTTTAGCTTAGTTTGGGCTTCAGTGAAACATGCAGAGAGATGCTCCAGACAGAATACACACAGAGCACTGTGGAGGGAGAGATAAAAGTGTTCATCCTCGCCTAGTGCTGGAAGAATGCCAGGTCCTCAAGTTACGCCATGCGGGTAGTCAATGCGACCACCGTCCAGGCAGGGGACCCCATCCGGGATGTCCGCTTGACCACTGCATGGTTAGGGGACAACCGCCGGGCTGACCGCCGCATCTCCAGGTCTTTAGAGGATGCCCACCTGGCCTTCCAGCTGACCTCCAGGAGCGTGCCCTACACCCTCCAACCACGCTTGGAAGTGTGCTCCTTTCTCTTTTGTTTTCTCTTGTCGTGGAAAACTTTATAAGAATGATCTGTTCTGTGTATTCTTACTTACTGACTGTACTGTGTGCTATTTCTCATGACATAGCGATTTCATCTGATTGTGTGACACTCTATGACTTAAGTCAGGTCAAATGAACTGATATTAGGATTCCGACGATTACCATGGAAACGACCCTCGGTACACTGGACATCCTGATGCGTCATAAGATTTTGCCTGCCTTGTGTCTGCCCTGTCAGACGAAGACGCCTTGGAGTCTGGTGCGGCCAACCAGAAGAAATGTTTATAAACATGATATGGATAGCGGTGAGATTGTCTGAATCTATAAAAGTCCTTGTCAGCTGTTGGGAAGCAGGTCAGCTGTTGCAAATACTCTGTAATACTAACCTCCTTGTTTGATCAAACAACTCTGTATTAAACCTCCATAAAATCTGAAGGAATCTTTCTCATCTTTTTATTTAAAAATGTTTTTCCGATTACACTCTCTTTCAGGTTGTCTGGAATCTGACCTCAGTGCGGGGCATACTATCTGTCACGCTGTATGCTGTATGGAGGACGAAGGACCCAGGCGCAGAAGCAGCTGCTCTGGCGGAGGCAGCTGCAAATCCAGCTGCTCTGGGGTCAGAGACTGAAAGGGCTCTGCTGGCACTGGGGGCAGAGACTGGAAGATGGAGAAGGTTGAACAGGCTAAAGCAGATGCCAACTTCGGTGCCGAGTAGGCTGAAGCAGACGCCAACTTCACCAACCCGGAAACCGCTCTTCTTCGTTGATGCCGCCGTCTGCGGCGAGGTGGTGGAGGAGCCTCTTGCCTTCGGCTGTGTGGCTGAGATGGCCGCTCATGCCTGCGTGGACCTGTTCCGGGTGCATAGTAGGCGAGCCGAGAGCCGATGAGCAAGGACCGCTGCTCTACATACCGCTCCTCACCGTCCGACCAGTCCGAGGGAGGATACTCCAGTGCGGCTCCGCGGCGTCCGTGTCGCCGATCGCGGCAAGGAGCTGGATCCCCTCTAGAGCAGAGGTAGTCGAACTTGTCTCCGTGAAAGAATTCGAACAGTTCGTCCTCGCTAACGTAGAGGGGACCCAGTCCTGCGGTGGCAGACGAACCCTGAGCTGCAGGCGCAACTGGACGGCTGGCCGAAACAGGAGGAGTCCTCGACACAGCGGTCGGGAAAGGAGTAAGACAGCCGGAGAGAGGATCGGAGGCGCGTGGAGCCAGGAGACCGAGCCGACGTTGGTGGTAGCGGGTCTCCTTCCAAAAAAGAACAACTCCTCCTCCACTGTCTGAAAGAGGACATCCGCTGTGTCCTCTAGGTCCAGCGCGTCGTGAGACGTGAGCTGAGAGAAGAAGCGGGGAAGAGTCTTCTCTATGAAGTCCTCGGCTGCGGTCTGACGAGCCGAGGCTTCCAAGCCGCAGATTTCATCCAGGCTGGCCCAGAGGTCTTGCAGATGATCAGGGTCCGAGGCTTCTGCTGGGTCTTTTTTTTCTGGCTGGATCATTCTGTCACGCTGTATGCTGCATGGAGGACGAAGGACCCAAGCGCAGAAGCAGAGTTCCCGGCAAGGTAATCATGACACTATCAGACCCATCATCACTCTGTCCTGCTGTCCCTGCCTTAAAGTGACAGTGTGTAGTTTTTGCAGTACATCTTTGAAAATAGCCATTAAAATATTATGTAATAATAATTACATAAAGCATATTAATTGCAAAATATTGTCGATATTGTAAAATATGACTTTAAAAATCTGCTTTAAAACACATAGGCGCGGGTCCTCTTTTCAGGGGAAAGCCGTATTAGATGACGTCTTTACTTCTACAAGAGCCCGGACAGACAAATCACAAGGAACACGCCTGCTATTAAAACATTGATTTCCCCTTAAAAGTCAAAAAAGTTTCGCCATAAATACATTTTTACCTCTTCGCTAGTTCCAAGCGATGAAAGAGAGACTGATGTGCTCGTCATGTTGCTGCAAATAGATAATTCTAAGGGAATTGAGCGTTTGAAAACAGCACTAGTTTGACCTCCGTTGTTGAGTTTCTTTACTCGAAGACACAGATACCGCATGCTTGGCATAATTTAGGTATGCACTGCCCCCAACTGGCCAAAAATTACACACTGTGCCTTTAATGTATCACCTGTATGTCTAATCATTGTCTGCAGCTGTCTCAAATCTGTTTCACCTGTTTCCTTCTTTTCTTGTGTTACTTATACTCTTCATGTCCTCTTTATCCCCACCGGCTCATTGTGTGTGATGTCATTCCTACCGCCATTATTATCCTACAATAAACATCCACGTATCTCACCTGCATTCTGCGTTTGGGTCCATGCTGCTCACCAACTCCTGACACAAATCTAATAACACTGGATGCATTATGTATGAAACAGGTTGGAATGTTTATAATGTAATGAAAGTTTTTTTACAGCTAAATTTAGTTTAAAAATTTTAAAATATATAGTCTTACTCTCTAATATATTGCAATATATTGTATCATTCCCTTTGTGTCATGATACATATTGTATCACTATATTCTTTCCAATACACATCCCTATTTTAAACCATTCATAAATATAACTGAATAATCCAACCAATAAAGATGTAAACTGAAGTAGTTTTTTTTTTTCCTTTAACCATAGGGCTATTTGATTCTTGTGGTATGGGTTTTGGTAAAAACTATTATATCAATGTATGATTAAATATATATTTGTCTTTGACAATGCAAAACAGTCAGTCAGCTTGTCACGGAAGCTTACTGTTCTCATTGATCCAGAGAAAAAAAACCAAAGGAAATGATCACTGTTATGAATGTTATGACTCAAAATTTGTTTGGTTACTGAAAGATGTAACATTATCATTCTGTTTAACAACATGAATGAAAAGTACAGGATTCAGTGGTGGTGGTGAAACATTACTTATGAAGTTGAGCAAAGACTAAAATGACTATCCAATTTATGTTTGATGCAGTCAAATCTTGGTATAGGCCAGTACAGATTATAATGAACATCTTTTTGCTGTTAAAAAAATAATCCATTGATTTTGCCTCCTAAGTGCATGGAAATATTTGCATTTCAGATTTCAATAAATGTTTCTCACAAAATTTGAGGATATTCCTTCTCATATTTGTTTTCCTGATTTCACTCCAGAGATTTCTTCAATATTTCTCAGGGACTCTGGTTCACAGAACAGTTAAAATCTTTTATTTAATCAAGGGCTGTCAAAATTAATGTGTTAACACATGGTTGCTTAATTCATAGAATTAACGTGATTAACTTTTTAAACGCAATTCAGGCATGTACAGAATGCGGCCTCATTTATCTTATAATTCAGCTCTAACCACATCTGTTCTCCTTCGTAACCAGCCAGACTGTATCTGGATGGCGAGGAATTGTTGAGCAGCAGGACGTGCATGTGCCCTGCATGCATAAATGACGTGATGTATTGGCTTTGAGTTGATATCATTGAGTTGATAAGTTGTCAGCAGGAATTTTCCTTCTATCCACTCTGGATGTCAGCTTCCAGTTTCCCCTCTCTCCTGTGTGCGGTGCAAAGAGTATAAATGCACTGTATTTATGTTGCTTTATGAATGATGGTTCACTGTATAGTTTCAGTACATTTTGTTGTGAGTTACCGCTGCATTAAAATGTAAAAATTTTCTGTTAAAGTAATATGTTCGCACTTAAATAAATGCTAACTCATTAGCAGTAGTAGGTGTGCGTGCTCTTCACAATAAGAGCATTAATTTCCTGATGTTAACATTGACAGTTTTTAGTGTTTACTTGGTAAATTATGACATTTGATCACTAAGTCTATATTAAATTTGATTTATGTGATGTTTAACACAGACTGTAGATATCCAAATGTTAAGTTCATTCAAATATTTTGGTTAGCTGTACCTTAGTTATTTAGCTTTTTATACGAGACCACACATACATTCATCTCACTCCTCACATGTACACCATCTAAACCTGAATCAGCAGCTGTGTGGAAATAATAATGACAAAATAAATGTAACAGCCTTTTCTCCGCCATATCTTCGTATACTCTGAACGGCTTTAAGTTGAGCACTGGCATGTACTCCCAGGGTTGTTTCCTCCAGTACAGTAACAGTCTGTGTTGTAGTAAAACTGTAGAAGCATTTCACTGAAAACATTCTGTCATCGTAGGATAGTCCCATTAAGAAGATAATCAGGTCAGCTTTACATACAGAATATGTTAACCAGTTAGTTTGCCTTAGCAACTGGCTAAAAGATAAACAGGTTAAAAAGACCACTTGTGAATGTGATTGTGGAGTTCAAAACAAAAATTCTATTGATCTCTCCTTTATTTCAATTAAATAAAAGAGTAGCGGCATCCATATTTCTCATTTTACACCAAAAATTGTAGTTTTTAAGTAAAATTTTGGAATGTTAGTTAATCATGAATAATTCATAGATACCCTGTTATTAATGATATTACAATTTTTATTTGTTTGACAGCACTAATTTAATCTAATAATGTTTTAGGGTTTATAAAAAATAAATCCTTGAAAACAAAACAGATTGACACAATTTATTTATCCAAAAAGTGTTTGCAGAGTTAATGTGTACATTTTGATGTATGTGTTTAGTTACTTATGTGTTGTTTCCCAGTTTGATACTCCTATTTTTACAATTTCCTGTGGTTAGAAATTTAGAATATTCCTATAAAAGGTTTTAGTAAATCTATGTGCTACCTGTCTATCCATCTTGTGTTTTACAGGCTTTTATTAAAACTACACTAACACGACGTCAATTACGTCATTACTATGTAGTCTGAGCAGGATTTTCAGTCTGTGCTTAATGGCATTCGGTTAGACAGAGCCTGCTACTGCAAACATGGACACGTTTCGCATTTGCCTGTTTCCAAATTGCACACATAAAATAACTAGGGCTAAACAATTTAATATGCAATAATATCGCAATATGACAAAATCAGTTTTTCTAATTGCAAAGGCTGCAATTTGACTGGTCATGAGCATTAGATCTGGGATAGTCGCATGACTTGTGTGCAGCTTAAACAATGCACGGAGAGAACAAAACTTTTTGCTTAACCTGCTATAAAATGGTCTAAAACTTGACGGAAGCCAACACTGCTCAACATTTGGTACCAAAGAAGAATAGTACATGGGAAATTATATTGCCTATAAAAAACGACGATGCTGAACAACACCAGGTATTATGTATTATACAGTATACACTACGAACCTTGATCAACACCTGAAAAACATGAAACCAAAATATATGAGAGTTGCATGGCTAAAATGCCAGCCACCAGATGACCCCGGGAGGGAAAACATTGCAGCCGGCCTTGAGAGGGCCTTGGCCAGCTGGGATCAGCAGGAAAAAAAACCTTGTTTGCATAACGACAAACAAACATTGAATGCATTTAAGTAGATAAATAATCTTGTTTATATTCAGCCATGTTTCATTTTCCTGGATCTTAAAATAACTCTAGCCTAAGGAATAGAATAAATTATGCATAAAAAAAATCTGACATTGTTTATAATAATACACATACATTTTCTTGCTTGCATTAGTAAAAAAAAAAATCATGAGAAAAGCCCCATAAAAATAATCGCAAATTATATAGCAATTGCAATACTGAAGAAAAAAATCGCAATTAGATTATTTTGCAAAATCGTTCAGCCCTAAAAATAACCAAGACTATGTTCAGCTACAGCAGCTACAACCTGCGACGGCTGCAACATAATTGAAATCACCAGTGAGTGTAAATTGGAATTGGTTGGATTAAAAGCACGTGAAAACCTCAGCAGACAACGCAGCACCTCCGAGATGCTCTAAACTCAAAAGGGGAATATGGCTAGTGATTAAAATGTGCAAATCAGTTTATTTATATAGCACCAATTCATAACAGATGTCATCTCAAGCCACTTTACAAGAAAAATCATTTAAATACAATTGTACAAACATTCTAAATCAGTTAAAAAAAGTTTTCTATCCCAAGGTACCCCAAGGTATCCCAGCAGATTGCATCAAGTCAATGATGTGAGGTTAAGCCCCGTTGCAATCCAACCACAGCAATCCTCTCAGCAATCCCTGATATTGAGCTAGCATGTAGCAACAGTGGAGAAAAAAAACTCCCCTTTAAGAGGAAGAAACCTCCAACAGAACCTGACTTAGTACAAGCAGTTATCTGCAATGACCATCTGGGGGTTGAGAAGACAGAGCAAAAACACAAAAAGAATCAAAGATGTAATGATGTAAAAGTACTTTCTATATTAAAAGAAGTAAAAGGTTGACAACAGTACACGGAGGATGTTCGGTCACTGGGAACATCACCTGAATCGAGGCTCCCCATCCAATAGGGGGTTGTAGCTGAGCAGGATACCTACCCAGGTTTTGATTCTATGGAGAGAAAAACACTGAGAAAAACAAGGTTAACAGCTGGCATCACGGCAAAAAAAGAAAAATACACTTAGAGAGGAGTAGAAGAGAAAAGTAGCAGAGTGAAGACAATTGGTCAGTTTGTCTTCGTACAGTCTAACGGTGTGTCCAGACCAAACGCGGTAGGAGCGACTAGAGCTTCAGGTTAACATGAAAAATCAATGGAGGAGCACGATGAAGCGCGACTTGGGGTCCCGCGACACTTCAGAAGCAGATTTGCGTCGCGAAAAAGCTTTTCTGTCTGATTTGCGCGAACAATTCGCGCTACAGATGAGATGGAAAATTCGTGCTGCATTTTATGTCGTGCATTTTGTATATTCGCATTCATATCGTCTACCGCTCGAGTTGGAAAAATCTGAACTCCAGCGTCAAATCGTGCCGCGACAAACAATCAGGGGACAGAGTTTCAGTGATTCTGTGACTCTCATGGAGACATGGAGGAAATACTGATATGATAAACACCTTGGCTAATCACCCCGAGCTACATGACACAAACAGTTTGCTATACAGAGACAGGAATAAAAAAAGAAACCATTTAGACAGGAATGCTCTTAAGAAGTTTGTGGGTGGCTCTTAAAAGAGCCGTTATTGCTGTAAAAGCACCTCTCAGCCTAGAAGTCAGCTCTGCTGAAGGCCAGTTCGCGTGTGAAAATACCATATTTGAAGCGCGACAAGTTCGCTTTGTACAAGCTTCAAGGTGCGAATGGGCACGCGAACAGCTATTTGTGTGTCGCGCTTTTTAGTCGCTCCCAATTGCATTTGGTGTGGACACAGCGTAAGCATATAGCAGCATAACAAAAAAAATAGCTCAGGATATTTTCAGCCACTTACGTTACATTAAGCTTTATCAAAAAGGAATGTTTTAAGCTTCCTTAAAACTGCCTGTCTTAAAAGTAAACAGAGTGTCTGCCTCATGGACTAAAACTAGGAGGTGGTTCCACAGAAGAGGAACCTCATAACTACAAGATCTGCCTCCAATTCTACTTTTAGAAATTCTAGGAACTACCAGTAGACCTGCAGTCTGACAATGAAGTGCTCTGTTAGGGACACATAGAACAATCAGAACTCTGATGTATAGAGCTTGATTATTAAGCGCTTTATATATAAGAGGAGGAAAAACTCTATTCTGGATTTAACAGAGGGTTCATTGGAGAGAAGCTGAAATGGGAGAAATGTGATCTCTCTTTTTAATATTCATCAAAATTCTTGCTGCAGCATTTTGGATCAACTGAAGGCTTTTAATTGCATTTCGTGGACTTCCTCATAGTACAGAATTGCAGTAGTCCAGCCTCGAATAAACAAATGCATTGACTAGTTTCTCTGCATCATTCATGGAATATTTAGCAATATTCTGGAGGTGAAAGAAATACTGGATTTGAAATATTACACCAAGGTTATTTGCCCCAGTGGTATAGTTGCCATATTTTTGGCAACTCTGAGGACCCCACCCTGTGGTATTTAGTCACTCTTTATGGTAAATATGAGCTTTTACTTGTAATGTCCAGAAACCCCCCCCACAAAAAACCTAAAACAGCAGTAGCTCCTTGACAGTTATCTAGGCAGTTTCCAGAACAATTTAACAAAACATGATATATATGCAGCAGCCTCTGAACATTATGAAACAAAACAGATGCAGTAACTTTCAAAAGTTACACTTCATACAGTATTTTTCCAAAAAATGTCTGTAACATTCTCTGTTGTTACATATTTCTAAAAATGTAATGTATAAAAAATATCGGTTTTATTACATAAATATTTCTGAAAACTACTGTCTAAATATATTAAATTATTAAAAGAAATAAATATCTGAAATATATCAGTCTCTGTGTTATGAATGAATCTAATATACAAGTTTCATTTTGTGAACGCAATTACTGAAAAACATAAACTTTTTCATGATAATCTAATTTTATAACCAGCACCTGTAAAATGCTTGAAAAAGAGAAAAATAAGGACGTTACCTTCTGTAGTTTAGGTAAATAAAGATCAAATTAGAGTAAAATAATAATCAATTTATTTAAATGCAAGAGGATCTTTTCACAAAATATATATTTTATTATCACTGACCACTAGGGGTGCACGAAACCCCGATTGAGAAACTCTGATTTACATTATTACCAGATGCCAATTTAATGTGATTCAGATGAAGTGATTGACTAAGCTGTTTCCTCTTTAGAGCTTTTGGTCCAAAGACAAAAACTTATGTCTTCTCTGAGTTTACAAGCAGAATGTTTAGAGTTATCAAGGTTTTTATGTCTTTAAGACATGCCTGTAATCTGCCTAACTGATTAGATTAATCCTGATTTATGGATAAATACAGTTCTGTAACAACAGCATAACTGTGAACATTTATACCATGCTGTCTTTTGTAATTATGTATGTAACTATGATTTTTCAGGTAAAATTGTGTTAAAGGATTATTCTTTTCTAATTATTTTACCTACTGGAACCATAATACGTGTTTCTACTATTGGAATGTCAGGGTAATTTGACATGTGTCTTCTTACACAATCTGCGCTCTTAAGTAATCGGCCACACACACCTGCAAACCACACCATTTCAGCAGCAAATATTGTCACTGATCGGCATAAAAGGCACCAGAGCAGCAGAAATAACAACTGAATCGACATGGGAGCAGCAGGGTTTTGTTGCTGCTCTGCTGCTTGATCTGACTGGATAGGGCCGTTTCTGATTACATGCCCCCATTCAGGTACTCGGTTGGTCCCTGGTTTCGCCTCAAAAGCAGCCCTGTCGGCCCAGCCAGGGCGACACGCAAGTCAAAATAATTGTTCCAAGTACAGAACCCTGGGGTATTACACAAGTAACCCTCGATTGTGAAGAGTTAACAAACTGGAATCTGTCGGACAAATATGATTTAAACCAGCCTAGTACTGTTTCCGTGATCCCTTTATCATGTTCAAGCCTTTATCAGAAAATGTTTTGATCGACTGCGTCAAAAGGAGTATTGAGATCTAACAAGACCAGACAAGTCACACGTCCATTATCTGAGAACATGAGATTATCATTAGCAACTTTCACCAGGGCTGTTTTAGTGCTATGATGAGCTCTAAAACCAGATTGAATTTTTTTCAAACACGTTGTTACTGTTTAGATGCTAACATACTTGATTAGCAACGATGTTCTCGTGGATTTTAAGTAGACAAAGGAATATGAGGTTAAGCTCAATAAGTTATTAAGTAATCTTGATTATTTGCTTTTTTTCCTGTTCACTAGATGAGCCCAAACTCAGTGGCGGCTGTTGGAATTTTCTCCAGGGGGGGCTATGATGATGGCTATTTATTAGGGTTGTCAAACGATAATTTTTTTTTTAACCTAATTAATTAAAGGATAGCTGTGAATTAATCCCAAATAATTTGCATTCCTAAATATGACTAAAAAACTAAAATTTTTATAGTAAAAGGACAAATCCAATTGTCATTGCTCTTTTTTATAGAGATTAGTAGAATTTTATTTTTAACTCCACAATCATATTCACACAATGACTGCGTCTTCTTAATAGGACTATCCTACGACGACAATAATTTCAGTCTGATGCTTCAACAGTTTTGCTAGAACAGACTGCTACTGTAGAGGAGGAAACACTGAGCTGTCTATAGAGGTACTGGTTCATACTGGGGGAACCTGCCAGAGCTCCACTTAAAGCCAGTCAGAGTATGAGAAAATGTGGTGGAGAAAAGGCTGTTATATTTATTTTGCTCTTTAATATTTCCACACAGCTGCTGAGACAGATTTGGGTGATATAAATGTGAGGAGGGAGATGATGTGTAATCTCATATGAAAAATAAGAACAAATGCAAGGTAATGGAGAAATGACTAAAATATATGAATAAACTTAACAGTTGGATATTAGCAGCTGTGTTAAATATCAAATAAATCAAATGTAATATTGATTTATTAATAAAATGTCACAATTTACCGTTTTCCAAAATGTAAACACTCAGCAGATAAACTATCAAGTCAAGTAGGGGCGTCTGCACTACAGCTACTTCCGCTAATCAGTTAGCACTAATTTAAGTCCGAAAACATCACTTTAACCGAATAATGCGCATTTTTAACGCAGCAATACCTTCGTTCGTTTCCAACTCCCGCGGTCTGACCTGTTTATCAGCCGCGCTGTATTACAGACGTCCGTGACGTTGTTTGACTTCAGCCGCTTCAGCCCCACAGCCGGAGGGGGACGATATGTAAGCCCCGCCCCCTCTGGCGTTCTATGTTTTGTATTGAAGACGAGCTACTGCGCATGTACAACTTATAACGAGAGTCTGTGGCTGTGTCCGAATCCAGCTGCTGGATCCTTCGAAGGACCCGGTCTACTCGATCTACGTGGGCTGGGTCCTTCGTCGACCAGGTAGACCGGATGTTAACGGCTGTGAATTTGGACGGTCTAGCCTTCTGTTGAATTCCCGCCCCCACTTTGCCGAACGTCCTGTCGCCTAGCAACCGCGATCACGCTAAACCAGCTGGTAAAGCAAGAAATATTTCCCCAGTATTTTACTCACCTTTTTTACTCTAGAGGAGCAACAAGTTTTACTTTCTGCACCATGTTTTATATCTCTGGCTGAGAGGTCATCATATCAAGATGAAGTCATTTTATTTAATCCAGGTTACTACTTAAGATAGCTACTCTCATGATAAGTTCTGCAATTGAATGACTAGTGATCAAATGTACAAATTTGTAATATTAAATTTTTTATCTTCATTTTAACTGTAAAAATTCTTTGTGAGCTTAAAATTATATCTGCCTTTTGGATCAAAACAGGATTTTCTAATTTGATTTTATATATCTTTGATTTTTTTTACCAAGCATATTCCAAATTGGCTCTTCCTAAATAAACTGAATTGTTTTTTGTAAACAACCACTGTAACAATAACTAACATTATGTTTTAACAAAACTGCAGGTTATAACACTTTTCTCCACAGCTGCCTCTTGGGATGTGCTTGAAGATGAAGCTGCTGGAGGTCTGTGGGGCTCTCTGGTTGGAAAAACTTGTCTTTTGTGCACGTAGACTTAAGGAGCCTGTAAACCCTGATGATGGATGCAGTGGACAGTATGACGAAGCTGCCCTAAACTCTCTCTGCAGACCAACCTGTATGATGTTCCCCTCGTCAACCAGACAATATGAAATTAATCTGTATTCAACTGATCCAGCAACACTGCCCGTTTGTTCTAATTAAGCTTAAAGAGGTCATTTATACACATATAAATAACTGCAAAAAAACTTATCCTAATGCCAATATGGTATGTTATTTTAAACTGTTCAACGTAAGCTTCTTTAAAAACACTAATACAACTTTTAATGAAATGACTTCATGATATTTAACATTTTTAGAAATTCATTTATTCACAACCATCGAACACCTAAATAAAAAATGTGACAAAAACATGAATGAAAAACAGTCCATCCATTCGGTCCCTGCTCTCCTCTCCAGTCTCCCTTTGCTGCTTCATATCCTAAACAAGAAGACAATAAACACAGTTTACAAAAAGAGCAACACAACAACATTTATGAAATCTATATTTGTTAAAGTGATCAGTCATAAATTATGTTATTTGCGCTTTTGCAAATATACATACAGTAGGTTTATTTTTTGCTCTCAATTTTTTTTTCCGGCAAGGGATTAATTTCTCCTGCAGATACATCTCCTCCTGAATTTTCCTCATTAGATAGAAAATAAATAGGAGAGGAACGTGACAACTTTATTGATTTAAGAATGCAGAACTGTAGTTTTCACAGCAGATCACAGGTTCTGTGTTGTATGAGGCTCAATAAGAGAGCATAAGCTGTGTAACTGGATTTAATCTTCAACCTCCAAGCCACCGTGCCCCGATTTTCACTCGGTAAAGAGGTAATAATTTCTCCTAAGAGGAGTTGACTTTTTACTTAATTTCCCAAAGCAGAAATTAGCTGCGTAAAGATGAAGAAACCATTACACTACCATACGAGCTCGTTTACGAGCGATGCTTTACAAAAAAATATTAAAATACATGTTTAAGCCAACAATAAAGGGCAAACAACACAACCGCTTTAAGTTTTTTATTTTTGAACCGCCAGGTTTTAATATACTTACATATAAAACTGTGCTCCTCTCTCGCTTCGCCTGCCACTTCGTCCCCCATGTTGCTGGAAGAAAACTCTCCCGTTCAGTCCGCAATGAATCTTGGGATATGTAGACCAGCGAAGGATTACCGCAACGGTCCTTCAAATCGGGGAAAAGTCGGCCGGATTCGTCGGCCGCATTTGAAGCAGTCTACGAATTTGGACAGTCCTAGTCGCGGCGCTGTGACGTAACCGGCCGACAAATCCGGCCTTCCAAGGATCCAGCCGCTGGATTCGGACACAGCCAATGGGAGCCTTGGGGTGCAAAGATTTGCGCCCCAAGGCGGAAATACGTCCTTAATCAGACAACACAACCACAATTTAACTCCCCTGAAACTATTAAATACTTATCTTACACATCTGAAAGAAAATATACATATATTTTGAAACATTTTTATGTTATTATCAAAATTATTTTCGATTTTATTCAAGGTAATGTGGCAATATGCCAGTGGTGGGGCGGCGCCCTAGCGCCCTCTATAGGCCAGCCGCCACTGCCCAAACTATAACATATGTCAAATTACATAGTAAAAACCAAAGTGTCAGTTTAACACCGAGAGTTTCAAATAACATTTCTAACTTAACATTTGTGTAAAACGTATTCTACCAGTGTTGCCAGAGTAAATGTACTCATTTTAGGGTCAAAATCTAGTAGAAAACACTAGGAGAGCAAAAACCTCCAAGGCAGCTCAGTCTACAACCATCCCCCAATCCCCTGAACATGAGCTGGATCACCTCCAAAACCAAATCACTTGTTCCTTGCTCCACTGAATATATTTACTGAAATTTTCATCAACATCTGTCTATTACTTTTTTATGTAACTAACAAACAAACTGGCAAACCCTGGCAAAAACAAAACCTTTTTAGTTGTGGTTAAAAGGAACACTACTCCGAGATTACATCAGCATTTGTTATTCATCCCACCCCTTTTTAGTAGAAAAAAAGGAAAGAGAAGAACAATATGAATGTCGTTCTGACAGCATTAAGCAACTTCCTCACCTCTCTTTCTCAGAAAATGAAGTCTATGAACACAGTTGAACTATGTTTTCCTCATCTCCTCAACGTATCCTGCAGAAAGCCACTGCAGCTTTACTCTGAAATCATTTATTTTAACATTGTTCTAATCTGCATTTCTTTTCTCACTGTGTTTCTTAACCTGCTGGTCATAATCTCTATTTCCCATTTCAGGTATATTTCTGATATATTTCCACTCTTTATCACTCATTATACTTATTTACCAATACACTCTTAGTGCAGCAGTATGCTGGTGAATCTCTTGCTGAATTACTTTTTCTTGTTTATATTTAAATAATCTATATATCCACAATGCTACTAAATGCCATTTTAATTTGTTTAGCGTCATGGCAAGATTTTGCGTCAAGGGGTGTTTTTCTTTTTCAGGTTATTTATTTGTATACTTTTTAAAATGTCTAAGGAGACTCATAGAGTCATAAGTGTATGACGGTACATGTGAAAGCGTATAAAAAAGTCAAGTTAGTGTAAATGTCGTTAAGAAGCTCTACATTAACAGCAATCTTTAACAGCAGTTCAATTAAAGTTTTTTTTAAATTTGTTTTTCAGGCAGCTCCACACCCCCACCAATTTGTTCCTCCTTTCTCTTGCTGTCTCAGATTTTCTTGTTGGACTGGTGCTGATGCCAATTCGAATCCAGCTAACAGCAGGCTGCTGGGTTTTAGGAAGCTTCATGTGTGGACTGTTTAATTATTCTTCTTTCATTCTTACATCTGCGTCAGTAGGAAACATGGTTCTAATATCAGCAGACAGATATGTGGCCATCTGTGATCCTATGCGATACCCCAATATAGTCTCTCAAAAAAGAATTAAAATCTGTGTTTGTCTGTGTTGGACCTGTTCTGTGTTCTATAATGGTGTGATACTAAAAGACTTTCTAAAAAATCCAGACAGATATAACTCCTGTATTGGAGAATGTATATTTGTCATTGATTATTTGACAGGTGCTTTTGATGTCATTTTGACCTTTTTCGCCCCCATAACTGTGATCATAGTTCTGTACATGAGAGTGTTTGTGGTTGCTGTGTCTCAGGCTCGAGCCATGAGGTCTCATATTGCAGCTGTCACTCGACAGAGATCAGTTCAGGTAACTGCTAAAAGGTCTGAGAGAAAAGCAGCTACAGCTATTGGTGTTGTTGTAGTTGTGTTCCTCATTTGTTTCTGTCCATATTTTTATCCCTCTCTTGCTGGTCAAGACTATATATCAACTGATATATTTTCAGTTTTCGGGGTTTGGCTCCTTTATTGTAACTCCTGTATAAATCCACTGATCTATGCTTTATTCTATCCCTGGTTTAGAAAATCAATTAAAATAATTTTTACGCGCCGGATTCTGGATCCTAACTCTTGTGATGCTAATGTACTGTAGAGAATGATGAACAAAGTATGACTAAAATGATAAATTTAATAATGTAACTTGTAATTGTAATACATTTAAAAACCCTTTATTGTGCTGTAATTGTTAGTATGCCTGCTGCTAGGTCTGCGAACCACAATTACACTTCTACTATAAAAAAAAAAAAAAATTGGGGCATGTAGATGAAGAGATATATATGACCATTTTTATTTGCGCAATCTCTCACAATGGTCCATTTCTGGAAAACCATGTCTGTGCTGATTTATCACAGGTTTTAGCTCATTAACATATTACATAATCCCTGCCCATGACAACTTAGCTTCAGTTCACATCTGAATAGGTTGTTATATAAAAATAATCAGTATTTCAAAGACGTCATCGTAGTATTACAAAAACATTAGGGCCAATTGGCATATTAATTACATATATGCCACAACTAGTTGGGTTGGCAAAATATTAGGAAAAACTGATAACAATGTGTGATAACAATGCCTTATATTGTAATAACAATATCTCCTGCAATAAATGAACAAATACCTAATTATGAAGTGTTGATTTCTTTGTGTGCTAGTTTTTTAGCAAAAAAGAACAACAACTTATGCATTGGTTCCATTTGACAGTTGGATTTTTTAAAAATGCTTTTATTCACACTATAATCAATTAAAAAATTCAAAGGCAACACAGATTCTTCGCGATTTTACCACTTCACTCTCATGAAATATTTTCTGCTCATCTAAACCTCAGAAAAATATGTCTCACTATTATATTAATACACTAAAAAATAACATAACTGACATTTAATTCGATATTCTCTTATTTCAGTCGTCCAACATTTTCTCCACTCATAAAGTGGTTATCATAAAAGGCTGTTGTCGTAGTGGAGAGGGAATTTTGCATGGTCAAAGTGAGAGAAATGTGTTTAGGGAGTACATACAAAAAAAATGTTTTACCATTGAGGTAAGGCACTGAAAAAATAATGGTATGAACAACAGTAAGCAAAAATGTTGGCAAACTCAAAAAATGCTGGTTAGAGAATTAAGTGGGTGATTTCTCACATTTTAGTTCAATTTTTAGTGTAATATACAATGTGTGTGTGTGTGCCTTTATGACATGATATCTCTCTCTCTCTCTCTCTCTCTCTCTCTCTTTGCAAATGCTTAGCTATGGCAAGTTCCTCAGTAAGCAAAATTATTATGTTTCCTATGTTTCCTGATGTGTGAAAAATTCTCTAAAAGTCAACTACTTGCAAGTATCCAGAGAAACTACCTTTCTGGTTTCCTCAATGTTAGGCAGAGTTTCCGCCATGCTTAGGGTTCTTCTATACTGTCTTTAGTGGTGGACAGAAGTTGCTATAGCTGTGACAGTTGAGGGCATTTTGCCTGGCCCTCACTTTAGGGCACTGTCACTGAGTTCTGCTGGTTGATTTTGAGGAATGGTGTAAATGAAGTTGTAGTTAGGCTTAGGATTAGGAATAGATCAGTAATGGTTAGGGTTAGGAAAAATATCAGGGTTAGCCTGGTACAGTCCCTAAGATGAAAGGAAGTCAATGAAGGTCCTCACTACTACTTGCCCCCCACCAGGAGGGTTTCAGCTGGTTCCAGAGTCCCACAGGCCTAAAAGACCCTATAGCAATCCTTCAACTTGACAGTATCCCTATCCGCCAGTGTCCACCAGCTGGTTCGGGGGTTGCCACCACAACAGATACTGGCCACCGTGTGACCATAGTTATGGTCTGCTACCTTGATGATGGAGAAACGACACATGGTCCACTAGGACTCAAAGTCCCCCTCCTTCCCCTGGACATTTTCAATGTTCTACTAGAGGTGACAATTGAAGGTCCTTCTGACAGGAGACTCCTCCAGATGCAGCAGACCCTCACAACACATGTTGGCGTGTCGGGTCCGTTCGGTATCCTCCCCCACTATTGGGGGCCACACACCACTAAATAGAGATCAGAGAATAGATCTGCCTCTCTCTTCATCCGAGTGTCACAAAAACATGGGGTTGTAGATCAGATGAAACCACAACAAAGTAGATCACCGAGCTGTATTTTAAGGTGTCCTGGTGCCAAGTGTACATATGGACACCCTTATGTTTTGACATGGTGTTTTTTATGGACAACATATGATGAACACTGAAGTCCAATAAAAAAAAATAAAAAAAGTTTGGGATCAGATTGAGGGGGTGACATTCCTCCCCAGTCACAGACGTCCAGGTCGCACTGCCATTTCCTATCTTTGTATCAAAGTCCTGAGCAGAACATGGGAGTCTCCAGGAGGACCACTCTCTAGCACCCCCTGCAAGGACTCCAAAAAGGTTGAGTGATCAGATCTGCCCTTTGGCTTATAAGGGCAAACAACAGTCAGGACCCATCTCCTTACCCTTAGGCAGATGAAGGCTACCCTTTTATTCACTGGGTTAAACCCCAACATACAGCCGCCAAGATGGGGGGCAATAAGTATGCCCACCCCAGCTCATTGCCTCTCAGTGTTGGCAACTCTAGAGTGGAAGAGAGTCCTGCACCTCTTGAGGAGATTGGTTCAAGAGCCAGAGCTGTATGTCGAGGCAAGTCCCACAATGTCTACAGTATTTGGAACCTCTCAACGTCACATACCAGTTCCGGCTCTTTCCCCACAAGAGATGTCCCCAGTCAGGTACTCTATTGATCCCTGGTTTTGCCTCAAAAACAGCCCTGCTGAACCAGCCCGATAAAGTGGAGACACGCAGGTAGAAAGGATTTCTCAAAGTACAGAACCCTGTGGTACTACACAAGTTACCCTTGATTGTGAAGAGAATCTATCATTTAAATTAACAAACTGGAATATGGTAGACAAATATGATTTCAACCAGCCTAGTGCTGTTTCCTTGATCCCTACATTATGTTCAAGCCTTTATGAGAAAATATTTTGTTCGACTGCGTCAAAAGCAGCACTGAGATCTAACAAGACCAGGACAGTCACAAGTCCATTATTTGAGAACATGAGAATATCATTAGTACCTTTCACCAGGGCTGTTTTACTGCTATGATGAGCTCTAAAACAAGACTGATTTTTTTCAAACACGTTGTTACTGATTAGATGCTAACATACTTGATTAGCAACTAGTTCTCATGGATTTTAAATAGACAAAGGAATATGAGGGTTAGGTCAATAATTTACAAAGTAATCTTGATTTTTAGAGTTTTTTCCGTTCACTGGAACTTAGTGAACCCAAACTATAAGTGGTCTTCAAACTAAAGCTGGAAAATGTGTAAAATTACACAGTAAAAGAAAAAAAAAGTCAGTTTAACACCAAGAAAATTTTACATAACATTTGGTCTAATTTAATATTTGTGTAAAATGTATTCTATAACAAGTGTTTCCAGAGTAATTGTACTCATTTTAGTGTCAAAATCTAACAGAAAACACTAGCAGAGCAAAGACCTCCTCCAAGGCAGCTCAGTCCACACCCACCCCCATCCCCCTGAATGTGATCAGGATCACCTCCAAAATCAAATCACTTGTTCCTTGCTCCGCTGCAAATATTTACTGAAATTTTCATCAAATCTGTCTTTGACTTTTTCAATGTAGCTAACAAACAAACAAACCCTGGCAAAAACAAAACCTTTTTAGTTGAGGTTAAAAGGGAACACACGTTTGTTATGTGTATGCTACTGCGGTCTTCGAGATTACATCAGCATTTGTTATTCATCCCACCCCTTTTTAGTAGGAAAATGGAAAGAGACGAACAATATGAATCAACTTTGTAATTAAGAATTTCATTCTGACAGCATTAAGACACCTACTCACCTCTCTTCTCTCAGAAAATGATGTCTGTGAACACAGTTGAACTATGTTTTCCTCATCTCCTCAACGTATCCTGCAGAAAGCCACTGCAGCTTTACTCTGAAAGCATTTATTTTAACATTGTTCTAATCTGCATCTCTTTTCTCACTGTGTTTCTTAACCTGCTGGTCGTAATCTCTATTTCCCATTTCAGGTATATTTCTGATATTTTTCCACTCTTTATCACTCATTATACTTATTTACCAATACACTCTTAGTGCAGCAGTATGCTGGTGAATCTCTTGCTGAATTATTTATTCTTGTTTGTATTTAAATAATCTATATATCCACAATGTTACTCAATGCCATTTTAATTTGTTTTAGCTTCATGGCAAGATTTTGCGTCAAGGGGTGTTTTTCTTTTTCAGGTTCTTTATTTGTATACTTTTTAAAATGTCGAAGGAGACTCATAGAGTCATAAGTGTATGATGGTACATGTGAAAGCGTATAAAAAAGTTATCTTACTGTAGATGTCGTTAAGAAGCTTTACATTAACAGCAATCTTTAACAGCGGTTCAATTAAAGATTTTTTTAATTGTTTTTCAGGCAGCTTCACACCCCCACCAATTTGTTCCTCCTTTCTCTTGCTGTCTCAGATTTTCTTGTTGGACTGGTGCTGATGCCAATTCGAATCCAGCTAACAGCAGGCTGCTGGGTTTTAGGAAGCTTCATGTGTGGACTGTTTAGTTATTCTTCTTTCATTCTTACATCTGCGTCAGTAGGAAACATGGTTCTAATATCAGCAGACAGATATGTGGCCATCTGTGATCCTATGCGATACCCCAATATAGTCTCTCAAAAAAGAATTAAAATCTGTGTTTGTCTGTGTTGGACCTGTTCTGTGTTCTATAATGGTGTGATACTAAAAGACTTTCTAAAAAATCCAGACAGATATAACTCCTGTATTGGAGAATGTATATTTGTTATTGATTATTTTACAGGTGCTTTTGATGTCATTTTGACCTTTTTCGCCCCCATAACTGTGATCATAGTTCTGTACATGAGAGTGTTTGTGGTTGCTGTGTCTCAGGCTCGAGCCATGAGGTCTCATATTGCAGCTGTCACTCGACAGAGATCAGTTCAGGTAACTGCTAAAAGGTCTGAGAGAAAAGCAGCTACAGCTATTGGTGTTGTTGTAGTTGTGTTCCTCATTTGTTTCGTTCCATATTTTTATCCCTCTCTTGCTGGCCAAGACTATTTATCAGCTGATATATTTTCAGTTTTCGGGGTTTGGCTCCTTTATTGTAACTCCTGTATAAATCCACTTATCTATGCTTTATTCTATCCCTGGTTTAGAAAATCTATTAAAATAATTTTTACGCGCCAGATTCTAGATCCTAACTCTTGTGATGCTAATGTACTGTAGAGAATGATGAACTAAGTATGACTAAAATTAGCAATTTTAACAATGTAACTTGTAGTTTAATACACTTAAAAATAATTTATTGCGCTGTAATTGTCTCTCACAATGGTCCATGTCTGGAAAACCATGTCTGTGCTGATTCATCAAAGGTTTTAGCTAATTAACCTATGACATAATCCCTGCCCATGACAACTTAACTTCAGTACACATCTCATCAGATTGTTATATTACAAATATATCAGTATGTTAAAGACATCATCGTGGTATTACAAAAACATTAGGGTCAATTGGCACATTTAATTACAAATATGCCACAACTAGTTGGGTTGGCACAATATTAGGAAGACCTGATAACAATGTGTGATAACACTGCTTTATACCGTTATAGCAATATCTCTTGTAATAAATGAACAAATACCTAATTATGAAGTGTTGATTTCTTTGTGTGCTGATTTTCTAGCAAAAAAGAACAACAACTTATGCATTGGTTCTATTTGACAGTTGGACCTAAAGAAATGCTTTTATTTAAAACTTGCTACATAAGCAATGAAAAAATTAACAAGCAACACAGATTCTTCACAACTTTACTACATCCCTCACATAAAATATTTTTTTGCTCATCTAAACCTCAGAAAAACTTCCCTCACTATAATTTTAATGTATAAAAAAATTGTCATCACTGACATCCAATCCCACATTCTCTTATTTTAGTCATCCAACATTTGCTCCATTTATAATAAAAGGCTGTTGCAGTAGTGGAGAGGGAATTTTGCATGGTCAAAATGAGAGAGATGTGTTTAGGGAGTATATAAAATAAAATGTTTACCTTTGTCGTAAGGCACTGGCAAAATAATGGTAAGAGCAACAGTAAGCCAAAATGTTGGCAAACTCAAATAATGCTGGTTAGAGAATTAAGTGTGTGATGTCTCACATTTTAGTTCAATATTCTACGGTTGCCCTGAAGGGTCACAGCACGCAATTTAAGAAAACACAAAGACAAAACACAAGCAAATTTAGCCTTTAGAAAAATGGGCTGCAAATGGACCACAACACAACAGAAGTGTTTCCAGGGGACACTTAAATGTGATGCACACTGGTCCTTCTACAATGAGGCAGTTCATTTTTTTTTCCAGTTGAAACAAAAAATGAAAAGCAGACTGAAGGAAAAATGGTGCTGCCTTCTGAAAAGTCAGGACTTTTTTATTCCTTAAATGAAAACTTATGACTGTGACATCTAGCTTATGAAAGTCTATGGATGCGCTGGGCTGCTCTGCATTAAACTTATTAGAAGTCATGGGGTGAACCCTAATGAACACTTTATGGATGTTAACAATGATGTAAATAAACTTGTGGCATTGTTTTAAAATGTCTTCTCTTTTCTGTCCAGATAAAGCACTACAACAAGGTGTATGTTCAAAAAACAAGAAAACACATCTAGTTAAATATTTGAGTTATGAGTTTACTTCAAAAAGGCAAAAATGCTGTTTCCGTGGCTCATGGCATGTGGAATCTCTCCAACCAAGGAATGTTTGATTGAAGGCAGCATTCTGTGTAATCTCCCTTTGTAAACCATCTTCCTGCTCCCTTGCATCAGATGAACGTGTTGATAGGCCTGCATCTTTTCTTCTGCTGCTTCCAGCTGAAGAATATTATATCTTTACGAACAACTTTATAGGCATTTTTGTATAACCTGCTCTACATATATTTGGGTAAATATTTTTATATGTAGTTAAGTAGTAAGAATATATACATATGTAAGTCATTAGGGTCATATACTCAAGTAGAATTGTGTGAACCTGTGATCAGGGGAAACTCAGTGTTTGTAGTTTGTCTGAGATATGGCAGGTGGTTATCTAGGAGAACAAAGCTGAGTCTATTAAACAGTTTGGAAGCAGAAACAGGGAGTGAAAGGGAGTTACGAAAGTTGTGCTGGGATAATGAGAAACATAACTCACAAATGAACTGTTCAAGGCAAAAGGTGTGGGAATCTATGATTCTTCTGCTGACAATTCATGTGTATGTGGAGAACAGGTCAATGAGTGTGAAAAACTGTGGAAAAGTACTGAGTTGTTCATCATGTGATCTTTTTTTGTTGTGCTCAATAAAAGAGTGCTCCCCTGTCGAGAAGGCAGTCAGTACAGTTTACTGTCACTGGTTCCATCTGAATCAGGTGCGTACTTTAAAACAGAATTCTGTTGTGTGTTGTCTTCTCTCTGTTCTGGGTAAAGGCCCTTCAAAAATCTCGCTGAGGACAGTTGGGCGCCAGCTTCCTCGATGGGACTCTCAGGTGGAGGTTCTTGGTCGAGAGCCAGACTCTCTGACCTGGCTGGTAGTCAGGGGCTGGTCGTCTCCTGCGGTCTGCTGATCTTTTGACCCAGTCCCCCTGGCGTATGAGGAACTGCCGGGCGGCTGCCCAGATGCGTCGGCAGCGGCGAATCATGGCGTGAGCGGAGGGCACGGACACTTCCGGTTCATGGTCTGGAAAAACAGGGGGCATGTAGCCGTATACACATTTAAAAAGAGAGAATCCTGTGGCTGAGGTTGGCAAGGAATTGTGAGCATACTCCACCCAGACCAGATGTTTGCTCCACGTTGAGGGATTCTGTGAGACCAGGCACCGGAGGCCGGTTTCCAGTTGTTGGTTGAGGCGTTCGGTCTGGCCGTTAACTTCTGGGTGATAACCTGAGGTCAGGCTGGCCTTCGCTCCGATGAGTCGGCAGAACTCCTTCCAGAACCGGGACACGAACTGGGGCCCCCTGTCTGAGACAATGTCTTTGGGAAAACCATGCACTCTGAAAACGTGATTAATCATGTGTTCTGCTGTTTCTTTGGCTGACGGAAGTTTGGGTAGGGCTATGAACCTGGCCATCTTTGAAAATCTGTCTACCACGGTGAGGATGGTGGTGTTACCTTGTGAGACAGGGAGCCCAGTGACAAAGTCCATGGAGATATCCGTCCACGGTCTGGAGGGGATAGGCAGCGGCTGAAGCAGGCCCATGCGTGACCTGGAGGATGTCTTGTTCCGGGCACAGACCGTACATGCCTCGACGTACTCTCGGACCTCCGTCTCCATAGACGGCCACCAGAACCTCCGGGAGATGGCGAACATAGTCCGTCGAACTCCCGGATGGCAGGACAGCAGTGAGGTGTGGGCCCAGTGGATCACCTGTGGATGCAACTCGAGCGGAACAAACAATCGGTTAACGGGGCATCCACTAGGTGGTGGACCCTCACCATTAGCCTGTTTAACCTCTTTTTCTATCTGCCAAGTAACTGCTCCAACCACACAGGTCAGTGGAAGGATGGGTTCTGGTTCCTTGGCAACAGGCTCAGGGTCATGTTGCCGTGACAAGGCATCGGGTTTGATGTTCCGGGACCCCGGCCTGTAGGAAAGAGAAAAGGAAAAACGGTTAAAATACAGTGCCCACCTAACCTGACGGGAGTTAAGTCTTTTAGCTTTGCGAATGTATTCGAGGTTCTTGTGATCAGTCAAGAAAATAAACGGGTGTTCTGCTCCCTCCAACCAATGTCTCCACTCCTCCAGTGCCACTTTTACTGCCAGTAGCTCCCGATTGCCGACATCATAATTCTGCTCGGCCCGGGAGAGCCGCCGTGACAGAAAGGCGCAGGGATGCATCTTACCATCCCGTTCTGACCGCTGGGAAAGGACCGCCCCCATCCCCACGCTAGAAGCGTCCACCTCGACCACGAACTCTTGAAGGGGGTCAGGCATGGTGAGGATGGGGGCCGAGGTGAAACGGGCCTAGAGACTCTGAAAGGCGGCCTCCGCCTCCGGGGACCACTGAAAACGTACTCTTGTGGAAGTGAGTGCTTGGAGTTGGGCTGCTGTCACGCTGAAATCCCTGATGAACCACCTATAGAAATTTGCGAAGCAAAGGAACTGCTGAACTTTTTTGCGGTTATCCGGCGTGGGCCAATCAGCCACTGAGCTCACTTTGGCCGGATCCATCTGCACCTTTCCCGGGGCTACAATGAAGCCCAGAAAGGAGATGGTGTTAGCACGAACTCACTCTTCTCTGCTTTTACGTAGAGTTGGTTTTCCAACAGTCGCTCTAAGACCTGAGTTACATGTTTTTTGTGAGTGATTAAGTCCGGAGAATAAATGAGTATATCATCCAAGTAGACGTATGCAAAGTGATCTAGAAAATCTCTGACAACATCATTGATCATGGCCTGAAACACTGCCGGGGCATTAGTGAGGCCGAAAGGCATAACAAGGTATTCGTAGTGGCCACTCTGTGTGTTGAACCCTGTCTTCCATTCATCACCCTCTCTAATTCTTATCAGGTGATAAGCGTTCCGCAGGTCCAGCTTGGAGAAGACCCTAGCCTGTTGGAGCTGGTCAAAAACAGATAACATAAGAGGCAGTGGGTAACGATTTTTCATAGTAATGTCGTTTGGTGGACTGTAGTCGATACATGGTCTGAGAGAGCCATCCTTCATTTCCACGAAAAAGAAACCAGCCCCGGCTGCAGATGAGGACGGGCGGATAAGTCCCGCTTTTAGCGAGGTCTCAATGTAGTCCTTCATAGCCATCCTCTCTGGTCCGGAGAGTGAGTATAGACGGCCCTTAGGGATGGGGGAGCCCGGGATCAGGTCTATGGCGCAATCGTATGGCCTGTGAGGGGGTAGAGATATGGCCTTGGTTTTGTTAAAACCTTTCGGAGGTGGTGGTAACATGCTGGTACCGAGCTCAGGTTGAGGGTCCCAGAGTCTCTGGTGGGAGTGACAGAAACATGGTTAATGGAAGACATGACATTTTCTGGAACTGAAGTGAGCTCACAGTGGTGGGCACAGCCCCTTCCCCATCCCAGGATTGTCCCAGTTTCCCAGTCTACATGGGGGTTATGTCGGCGCAACCAGGGGTGCACTGAAGACGTGAAAGTTCATGTGCTCCTTATGTCCTTGTATGCAGACCTCTAGAGGTTCAGTGGTGTGAGTTATGGTGAACAGTTCTTTGCCGTTGAGAGCTTTGGCCTTGATGGATTTTGCCAATGGCACTGATTTCAGTCTTAGCTTAGCTGCTAATTCCCAACTGATCAAACTCTCATCAGCCCCCGAGTCTATGAGTGCACTGAGATCTGAGGAATGGCATGGTGTGTTACCTTAATGAGTGTAAAGTTCCGTGGGGTAAAACCTGTTGCTGTGAGCCGACTCACCACCAGGGGTCCCTTGGCTGGGCAGGAGGCGACGAGGTGGTTCGACTCCCCACAGTAGAAACACCGGCCCTCCTGTTGACGTCTTCGGCGCTCCTCCGGCGTTAGTCGGGCCCTGCCGAGCTGCATGGGTTCCTCCTCAACAGCAGTAGGGAGGTGGTGAGCCCGTTCTGGAGGGGTGTGGCGGGTATTCGGCCAGCCTGGTGCTAGGGAGCGTAGAGACCTCCCTGAAGTTGGTTCGCCGTCTCGTGGTTGCCGGAGCTCACGAACTCGGTTGTCCGTCCGGATGGCTAGGGCGATGAGCGCGTCCAGGTCCGGCGGCAGGTCCAGTGGCACCAGCAGTTCCTGTATAGGAGCCGCCAGCCCCTTCAGGAATACATCATACAATGCGGCGGAGTTCCACCCACTCTCCGCCGCCAAGGTGCGGAAGTGGATGGCGTAGTCACAAGCGGACCTTTTGCCCTGTCGCAGCCCGCTTAACTCTCGAGTCTTCTCTCTGTCCGTATTTACCGGGTCAAATTTTCTCATGAGGGCGGCTTCAAAACCTTTGAGAGAGCTGCACAGAGGAGACCCGCGGGCCCACTCAGCAGTGGCCCATGCTCTGGCTCTCCCCGTCAAATGGGAAATTATAAATGCAATCTTGGACTGGTCTGTGGGGAATGCATGAGGTAAAAGTTCGAAGTGTATAGAGCAGTCTATGAGAAAGGCTTTACCTTGCCCAGGTTCTCCCGAGAAACGCTCTGGTGATGCCAGCTTGATCTCCATACCGGTGATGGGAACAACCTGAGCCGGAGCCGCCCCGCCTTCTGCAGTGTTAGGTGCTGATGGAGCACTGGTTGTCTGCCGAAGATGGTCAACCAGATCCCGGACTTGGGTGGAAATATGGCCTAATTGAGAGGCCATTGCCGTCTGAAAATCCTCTTGCTGGGTGAGACGAACTTCTTGGGCACGTAGCGCCGCTGTCAGCTGTCCAGTCTCTGCTGAGTCCATTCTGGCCAGAGTATACTGTCAGGCTGGAACTCAATGACAGGCCTCAGGCGCAGAGACTTTAAAATGAACAGAAATTTATTTACACGTAAGGAATAGAACATCAATCACCTGGTTGTGCTGGAGTGCATGGATAACATAATACTCTGGCACAAGACAAGGGGGACACAGACTATTTAAACACATGAGAGTAATGGGAAACAGGTGGAAACAATAGGTGATCAGGGATGACAGGTGACACATGAGGAAGGGCAAGTGACCTGAAACAAGAGGGGAGTGAGTTACCAAAATAAAACAGGAAATAGCAAGACACAACCCAATGCTCGACAACCTGGACCAGGGTATGACAGTTTTAGCTTTTGAACATTGAGCTGTGGCGTTTTTCTGTCTTGCAGCCGAGGTTGCAAGACTTTTTGCGCCATATAGTGGAACCAGGAGGAATATGACACAACCAGGGCGTGTCCAAGTTCGAGGAACAAGCTACACACACACTGTCTGTTGTTTGGCTGACCACAAGGAGGATAAAGTTCCAAGTGTACCGCTTAAAGCAAACCTTCTTACTTCAGGACTTGGAGAGCGGAAAGTGTCGTTTTCAGGTTAGTGCAAAACCAGGAATTAACTATAATCAATGAAAGTTTGTACTGCTGGACTGTCGAAACAGTTTTCCCGACACAGCCTGGTGTAATGTGGAGGACATTTTCCCCATCTTGATCTGTTCCCCTTTCAATTCCATCCTCCACCGCATCCATCAGGACCGCGTTCCCCCAGCAGTCACCTACCAGCAATGACAAAACAGTATAACATTTACAGGATTTATTATAAGACAGCAAGTGGTGAGTTTCTGTGTTGTGTGACCCAGCCTTTTTCCAAACACGGCCTACTTTTATTATGGCGATGATGCCCTTTTTCGAGGACGCACTTCTTTCCTGTATTGACGGCTTCAGCAGAACTGGAGCGGGAACAAATTTCGGTGGGGAACTTCTCTTCCAAAACACCTTAATTCACGTGATCATGATCAGCTTGACAGTGAAAACACACTCCGCTGTGTCAGAATCAGAATCAGCTTTAATGGCCAAGTATGACACATACAAGTATGACGCATACAAGGAATTTACAGATACAGTACAACCTGTCCAAGACCATTACAAACAACAACAACAACAAACAGATCCAGGTCACTGTTGGGCATGCAGCCACCGAGCGGCGCTCCCGTTTATGAAACATAGAGAAATACACATCAGGGTAGGGGAAGGTTCCACGGTGAGGGGAAAAATGGGTCCGTACAGCACTCACAACGCAGGTAATAGAAAAAACCACACCAACAAACATTTAAGCACATATTCAGACAATAACAATGACACATCAGGAAGGATGGGCAGGTATGAGCTCCAGTCCACAGGTTAACGCGCTGCCATCGAGGCGCGCTGTTATCCAGCTTCCTGTTGCAGGAGAGAGAATTGAGGATACAGCGAGACGGTGTGTGTGAATGTGAGTGTGTGTAACCATGTCAGTGTGTGCGTCAGTAGATGCAGGTGTACGGGGGAGAGGAGACTCTGTTGACATTCTTCTCAGGGACATTTGATTAGGACCAGGTTGAAGGTCTTCATGGGAGCCAAAATATAAATTGTTTGGATTGCAGGGAGAGATCAAATATTCCTCTCTGTCCCTTCAGTCTGTCAGTGGTTTCTTTTTTAGTCTAATTCAGCCAAATTGTAGTTCAAATTAAAGTTCCAAATCCAAATTAATTCCCAGATTAATAGTTCCAAATCCAATTAACTTCCAGTTGATGACAAATTGCGGATGAGTCCCAGAGCGCCGGCCAGATCGCCTCTAACTGCATCTGTTCTGCGTCCCAGCTCCCCCAGCATTTGGTTCTGAGTCCAGTCAGTACGAATCAAAGTATCCAGCTGTTCCTTCAGCCGTCCAATCGCTTCCAGAACAGTGACCAATCTCGACCGTGTTTCAGATCTTTGTTGCTCCATTTTTCGGTAGTTCCAGTAGCTGCCCATTCCAATCAGCAGAAACCCGATCACCATAATTGCGAATAGATATATATCTTCAGCATCCTCTTGGGAGAGTATTGACAGACACAACGGCTGAAACTTTGTCCAAGCGTCCAGCACGTAGCCCGCCGGATACGTCTCTGCAGGACTGCATCGGCATACAGCCGACTGTTAAGACACCAGGAGTTAGTTTTTGTGTATCATATTTCAGATAAGTCACTAAATGTCCATTGCTCAACTGTATCTGTTGTTAAAGGACAATAGAAATCAACCGAACGCATACGAAGCACGCAAAACTGTTCAGCATTGATTAATTTGAAAGTGAGATCGCAAGATTGTTTGTTTAAACGTGTATTGAAGCTTATTAGCATCCAGCTCCTCCTTCCAAACCGAGTGAGATTGAGCATGTAATGGTTCATTTTTAAATGGCTATTGTTGAAACGAATATAGTAAAATAAATATCCAATTGATCCTACCCATCAAAACGGCCTACCTCTAATGTATTTTATCAGAGTAAACCCATGGTACAAACTAGCCAAAACTGACAGATAAAGTTGTGGCATGCTATTCTGACAACAATGGATGTTCAGCTTTACCATCTCTGTTTGGTTTGATCCATATGTTAGCTCAAAGTTGGAATGATGTGTGGCATAATGAATACAATATGTAACTGAATTATTACAAAAATTATTTCTTTTATTTAATTGTCAGGAGTTGATACTCAAAACTACTCCTAGCCATTTATCTAATAATAAATTCTGGGTTTTATTTTTTCAGTAGCTTGAAAATGGAAGCCAACGACAAAGTACACTTGTGGACTAAATTATTAACCCCCTATGAAATTAAAGCATTATCCCAAGTGCTTCTTTTTTTTTCTTTTTTTTTGTAAAAGGGCAAAGCATTATAAACATGTCACCTCTAAACATTTAGAAAACCATAAAATATTTAAAATTTCACAAAATAACATAGCTAACTCAGGAATAAAAACCAGGGCAAATATTGGCCCTTTTAATAACAGAGTTTTTCACTGAACCATAGAACAAACCACTGTTGTGCAAAGTTGTTTAACTTTGTTAGGCTCAAAGCTTTGTGTTTGGGTGGGTTTGTTTTTGGGATAAGTAGGTTTCCTCCTATGAAATTTGTATTGGGTTTGCTTTTTGTTTGGTAGTAGGGTGTTTAAGTATTAAGTGAGGTATACCTGATGTAGGGGAAACATCTTATTTGTCAGGAGACAGATCTGGCTGGCACCCCAAGGGAAAAAAAAGACCCAGATTACCTAGTGAAACTGTCACAGGATTACTCTATAGAGGTGTCAGAGATTTGTTGAAAAATACAACAAGCAACTGCTGGGTGTTGTCCAGCAAAAAGGTTTGACCATTAACATTTGGAGCCTAATTTTTACCCTGGTTGTTTTTTATTGTTTGTTTTTTGTAGAATTATTTCATTTCAGTGTTCAAAGTAAAATTGTGTCTGCATGTCTGCAAACAGTATTTGGGAAGTACTTTCAAAACAATTCAGGGTTCTTAGGGGGGCTAATAATTTTGTTGCCAACAGTAATATTAAAAAAATTCTATGAAAATCAAAGGCCAAATATGAACAGATACACTGAATAGCTAATGGTGTTATGCTTTTGCAACTGTTTTCACATGCAACAAGCCTGGAAATGATGGAAGATCCTGGATATTTGCAACTGATCTATATGAAAATAATTTCCATATGTTCGTGTTTGAGTTGAACTGGATAGAATTTTATTGTGTGAATAACGGTTATCACAGGCTTATTTCTTTAGTTTTAGGTGAGTCAATGAGTCACAACTTTCTTATATATTTATTTTTTTAACGGAAGTAAAACGATCGCATGGTTATAATAAACAAACTGATGGAAGTGTTTCCAAAGCTCCACGAAGGGGGAGGCTTTGAATTTCTAAAAATAGCAGGATCTACTCGAAGTCGAAATCTTGTATTGCTTCAGTGTCCAAGCACTGGATACATCCTTTCTTATCTTAAAGACCCATCGACAATGATTGTACAGGCCACAATCTACATATGTCCACTTCAACAGGATCCACCCTTAGATTGTGTAAATAAATTTAGACTCAATTTAATATATAATCAAAACAAAGTTTACTGCTGACTTTTAATCATTAAGAAAAAGCAATTTGTTGTTGCTAGGAGAGCTCACGTCCTGCCTTTGGTCCAGTCATCCCCTGCATCACTTGTCAGAAGGAGGTTCCCTTTTCAGAGATGAAGCAGCACCGATTGAGCTGCAGTGTGTATGCAATTCCTGAAGAAATGCAAGGGTAGCATATTGAATTTTCTATGGGAATATGTTTCTTAGTGTTGTGCACAAAAATAAGGAAGCATGACCATGATTTTAATTTTAGCTTCAAGGACACCCATGCAGGAATCGGGAAGAGAACAAGAGGGAAGAAAAGTGAAGAAAATTATAGAGAGAGAGCCCCAGTCAGTGAAGATGTTCCAGTGAGACCTGAAACATCAGCTCAGAGTGCAGTAGTACCAGCAGTGATTGACATCAAGGAGTTGGATCACACAGAAACAGTTGTTTGACTCATTACAATAAAAGTTGTAATAAGATTGTGTGAATGAAACTTGGTCATTACAAAATTACACCTGGTAGATAAAATGAGATAATATAGTTATTTAGTTTTAGTTCAGAATGTTTTGCTGTTTTTCTTGTCAACTAAATTTTGGGACAAACATGTGAGACTCAACACCTTAAGAATTTGTCAGTGACATGGTCAAAACTTGCCTCCCTTTTTATGTAGACTGGGAGGATATCACAAACCTCTTTTTTCCACTAGTACTTACTCGACTCTGGTTTAGGCCTTTCTTTTTTTTTTTTTCTTCATTTTTTTTTTTTTTTTGTGGTACGGACTCCATGGAGGTTCCAAGTGGGCTGAGCAGGGCCAAGAACGGGCCATTTACAGAGTCAGGTCACTGATTGGATTCACAGCATATATAATTCGCACTTTGTGGGTACATAACTTCAGGGTCTCAGTGTTTTAGAAAATTCACATTGCATCACCAATGATTATAAATTATTAGTCAAAAGTAGAGTTGTCTTTTTTGTTTTTTGTTGGTTTTACATGGGAGGATGAGCCAAATGTATCCAGGAGTAAATGGTCAAAAAGGAATACCTAAATAAAACAAATGGATGAAGAAAAAACTACTAGTAAAATAAAAAGGGCTTAGCATATCTCATATTTAGAACTAAGTGCATTTTAATACTGGCATTTTTAATTCTCCAGTCTCCAAAATGAACACTTTTATTCTACACCCCTTTAGACTTTCTGTGGACATATTGTTTTAAAAATTTGTTTTTTTGAAAAAGTTCTATAGATCACCTTTAAGCTTTTTACAAAAGAGTCCTAATTATTTTTTTAAATAGCATTTCATGGTGGAGGGAAAACAGCATTTGTGATTAGAAATTAAAATAACTATACATTTTACAAATCTTTTTTCTGTCAGACTAACACCAAATCTTATGTCTCTGAAAGAGTAAATAGAATTTCCTTTAAGCAACTCTTGCATCTATTGCCACAGGCTGTTTATCACTTCACATTTGAAAAAGTGTTGTTGATTCAATATTATTATTACATAAAAAACAGTGACATCCTCTATTGTTTCCTTATACAAATGACATCACAGGACATCTGAGATGACTTGCAACAAGGTCCCCACCCACATTAAGATGGTCTTCAATGTAATGGGAAACCATCTCAACTGAGTAGAGCTGGGTTAGGTAGAGCTGAGAGCTAGTGGAAAAGGGGGTATAATGTGCAGGTAATGTGCCAACGTAATACATGTCTCTCTGGAATGTATTATACTTGTTTTTTGTTTGTTTTTGTTTTAGAATGGAAACGTATTAATGAACCGGCTCAAGCTGCCAAAGTTTTCAAAGAGAATCTGCTAAGGGAACATGCATCCAGGAAACCACTTAAAATGAAGATGGATCTAAGGGACTCTGAAGAGGACAGGGAACGAGAACTTCTCTTACGGCAGCAATAATGGGCATGTCCACTTCATTGTACTCTTGTTGGTAAGTAATAGAAAGTGTGTGATTATAAATGTACCAGTAAAGGTCATACTAAAGTTTATTATATGGAATTGTTAAAGGGATCTAGCAAATGTATATAACTGATGACCACCAAAGAAAATATGCCATGCACAATAGTATCCTGTTATCTGGACGGGTCTGTATTAAGGATGCTATTCTAGAACTGACATTAATAGAGTATTTACCCCCTTCTTTCACCTTGCTGGTTAAACGTTTTATTTTTAGGTGATGTTGCTGTCAGAGATGGAGTAAGACGGTGCTTTATGACAACCATAATATCCAAACTTCAGTTTGGATTCAGTTTAGATCTTGGTAAGCCTCTTACTATTATGAAGGTCAATATGACGTAATTTTGTATGTACTGAAAGTTGTTAAATGTGAATTTATCCCCTTCTATCTTAATGCTTTACAGGAGGAATGGGCCGAACACTGCTATTTGAGGGTGAACCTGACCATCTCGTTCCAGCAGCATCAGAGGTGCTTATTGAAAGCGACTTCTTCCGGGTTGCTGGAAGGATGTCGGCCCACACCTTTCTGCATGATGGTCCCAAAGTCACAGGTTTAAGTCCTGCTGTAATTCATGTACTATTCAAGGGGGACCCTGAAATGGCAACTGTGGTTACAGAAGACTCTCCTGACCTGCACATCAGTAGTATCATAAAACTGGTGCATAACAATAAATAAAAAAACTTTGGAAGAATTGTTTGGGTAAATGTAATAACTTTTATGGTCTTGATTCTAGCTTGAATATGAAGAACTTACACCTGCACAGAAGGACACCGTTTCAGATCTCTCCTTGTCTTGGGATCTCCCAGCAGTCACCAAAACAAATCAGAGATGGCTACATAACAAATTTCTTCTCCATGCGGTGAGTTCCTGCTGGTTAAGGGTAAGATTTAATTTCTGTAGTTATTGAAAGTATTGTGAACCCTGGCTTATGTCAACACTGGCAGAGATGGGAGTGGTAAAATTTTAGTAGTGAAATTCATACTATGAATACTTGATATTTACAGTAGTATTTGCCTATTGTCACGTTAATGTTCTTTAAAGTCACCATTTAATACATATAAAGTTTGTCTATTCACAGTTCTCATGCCTACAAGTTTTTATACAGCATTGGCATATTTAACAAAACTACAATTTCATATGTTGACAGGGTAGGAAAAATGATCATAGAAAAGAATTTAAGAAAAAAAAACCCGTAATATTATGCAATCAAGAGTGCCAGATTTAAATTTTGGGTTACAGATCAATGGCCGCTGGGTGCTCTGTTTTTTGACCGCATGCCATGGAGGCCGCCATTGCTCCTCCCTTGCTGTAGTACCTCCATTTGGCCGCTAGGCTCCCATTGAAAAGCATTGTACTTTAGACACGTTAAAAACAACTTTAATGTCTGGTGCCCAATTGTTTTAAACTTTCTATGGCTACATATTCTTCCTGAGATAACGCTGGGCTCATAAAAAGCCTGGGCACCAGGCTGGTTTTCGTAAGATAATTTTTTGAAATCTTGCATAATTAATGAGGGGGCCGAGCCAAGTTTAGCATCAGAGCTAACGACGCGGGAGCAGAATGGGCGTGATTACGACCGAACTACACGCCCATACACGCCCCGCAAGGGCAGAGTCTACAGTGAAGATCCCGCCCCTATGCCCTTTTTAGGAACATGCTTCGTCAGAGCTGGGGAGGAGGAGTCTGTGAATCCACCTTGAATTCCCCCATGAAAGTGTGTCATTCTGGTAAACGGGGAGGAGTGAGGAGGCGCTGTCTATTCTTTTTTACAGTCTATATTATGGATATAAGCCATAAAATGGGTTGGGTCTGTCTTTTAGGTCATTGGGAGGACCATGTGCCAAATAAAACAGTTGAGAAAGGGACTGAAAGATGTGATGGTATGGTATGGACTTTGAGAAAGCACTGCACTCTGCCATAAATAGTGCACAGATTGGATTAAGTTTATTTTAGATATTACATGCACTGTTCAGTAAAACAGACAATTGACACATGTTCAGTGTCTGTGCACTGGTTGAGTTTGATTCAGCTCCCCCTTTTTAATGTAACCAAGTGGTTCTATATCTTTAATGTTGACAGAATAGCAGTTATGACACACAATAAAAGGTGTCATAAGTTCAGGAACTAATGAAGCCATACATAATGTTCAATTACAAGGCTGTTGTAGGGCTAGAAAGTAACAGTTTGCTTTTATTTGTACCTGTGTTTTTAGCCTGGTAAATAAAAGCACGTTTTGGCCATCAGTCTTCTATGATTCTTGATAAGACTTGCACAGTCTCTACATATGATCGAAGTGCATTAGTTACAAAAATTCCTGGTGCTGGCAAAATGGCAACCTCTTCATCTGAGAGCTCACGCACCAGCTGGATCTCGGGGACCGACATAGTGCCTCCATGAAGATCGTGAGGTCCGTTCCAGTCAGTCCCATACTCTTCATGGATATGGAATGGAGGATAAGCATGATCAATCTTGCACTTAGTCTGACATGTCATTAAACAAGGTTTTTAAGATTATTAATGGTTATCAGTTTCGTAAAATATAGCTGTGCATATGCATTTTAAAAACTAATGCTCTCAGGTTTCCTTGAAGGCTCCAGGGACTATGAGGAATAAATAACCTATTTCATTTAAAGTTGCACATTTAGTACAATATTGTCTCCCATAATTCATTTGGGGAAATGGTTTTAAATTGTTAAAAGTGGATCTTCAACCTCACTAAGATCCTCAATAAGGCCTCAGTCAGGTAAAGGCTACAAAAGAATTTCCAAGGAATTAAATATACTATGGAACACAGTGAAGACAGTCATCATCAAGTGGAGAAAACATTGCACAACAGTGACATTACCAAGAACAGGACGTCCGTCCAAAGTTGTTGATAAGACGAGAAGAAAACTAGTCAGGGAGGCTGCCAAGAGGCCGACAGCAACACTGAAGGAGAGGCAGGAATACCTGGCAAGTACTGGCTGTGTAGTACATGTGACAACAATCTCCCATCTTCTTCATATGTCTGGGCTATGGGGCAGGGTGGCAAGACGGAAGCCTTATCTTACAAAGAAAAACATCCAAGCCTGGCTTAATTTTGCAAAAAGACATCTGAAATCTCCCAAACGCATGTGGGAAAATGTGTTATGGTCTGATGAAACCAAGGTTGAACATTTTGGACATAGTTCCAAAAGGTATATTTGGCGCAAAAACAACACTGCTCATCATCAAAAGAAAACCATACCAACAGTGAAGCATAGTGGTGGCAGCATCATGCTTTGGGGCTGTTTTTCTTCAGCTGGAACTGGGGTCTTAGTCAGGGTGGAGGGAATTATGAACCATTCCAAACACCAGTCAGTGTTGGCACAAAACCTTCGGCCTTCTGTTAGAAAGCTGAAGATTAAGAGAAACTTCATCTTTCAGCACAACAATGACCCGAAGCACACATCCAGATCAACAAAAGAATGGCTTCACCGGAATAAGAGTGAGGTTTTGGAATTAACCCTGCCAGAGTCTAGACCTGAATCCCATCGAACATCAGTGGGGTGAACTGAAGAGGTCTGTGCACAGGAGATGCCTTCGCAATCTGTCAGACTTGGAGCGGTTTTGCAAAGATGAGTTGGCAAACATTGCTACATTAAGATGTGCAACGCTGATAGACTCCTACCCAAAAAGGCTGAGTGCTGTGATAAAAGCCAAAGGTGCTGCAACAAAGTATTAGTTTAAGGGTGTGAACACTTATGGAACCAGTTTTTTTTATCTTATATTTTCTCCTTTAAAGGTTTCAGGGTTTTTTTCAATTGCATTGCACTGGTTATAGGTCACATTAAAGGTGGAAAAAGTTGTGAAATTTTTTGTCTTGCTGTCATTTTTTTTACATGACAAAAACCTAGCCTTCTAACAGGGGTGTGTAGACTTTTTATATCCACTGTATATGAAAGTAAGTTCCCACAATCTTGAGGTTTATACTGCTGACTTGCATCATCGTAACATATGAGCTGGGATTTTTCAGCTTTATAAACCCGTTACATCAGGAGTAAAGGCACATTATGACAGCTGAGAATCTTGCTACCATTTGTTCCACCTCAAATAAGATGCTAAAAATCACATGAGATACCAATCCTGATGATGCAAGTCAGCAGTCGTAAACTATGCTTCTCTTTTAGAATACACATTCTATATCTTGGAGACAACATATTTCCTCATACAAGCCTGTTTTTAATGGGAAGAAACACAAGTTTAAATGTACCAACTTTAGTGTAGCATGTAAAGGCCTAGAGATCTGGAATGAGATTGACACAATTACCTATCATCAACATATTTAAAAAAAAGTCAAATTTTTATTTTTCCTAAATTTATTTATTAATTAATTTAGTTATTTATTTATTTACTTTTCTTTGTTTCACAATTATTTTCCTTTAATTTTGCCATACTAAGAACTGCATACTTGTCTAATTTGTATGTCTAAGTATTAGTATAATGTATCACGTCTATTCACCCTTTATTAATGCACACTTTATCACACACAAAAAAAGAACTCCCAAGTAAAGTTTAATGCTATGTTATGGCAAGAACTATGGTTTATTTACAGATTTAATCTGGTCTGTCTTTTTTTAATTTAAATAAATAGTTTTTCTGATATTTCTAAGTCTATAAATCTCAGCAAATAATTGTATAATAGTGGATGTGTACAAATGTATAGAAATTGTTCAAATTATTATGGTATAGTGATTTTTAGCATATATAGATTTTAAGTAAGTAAGCTTGCACAATTGTGTTATAAGAGTATATGTATTTTTTATGTTATGTTGTTTTTTAAGCTATTTAGCTTATTTTGTTAGCTGAATAACCTCTGGGGAGGCCCGTTTTACAAACAGCAATAATGAATTGCAAACTACAAAATTACCAGATAAAGATGTAAATAAATGAATAAATATAATATATATATAAATATAATGGGACAGAGCAATGTTTTAAGATACATTTATTATACTCACCGGGAACGCACACCTCTTGCATTGAGATGACCACGCATGAGTTTGTTGCCAGTGTTTGGGTGTCTTCTGTGAATTTCACAAACAATACGGTCCAACTCCTCATCATTCACGACAGAAAAGAGGTCTGTCTTTCTGAGCAAATAAAATAAATGTTAGACTAAGGTAATATCCTGCGTGGATGAGACATAAATTCATAAATGGATAACTTGTCAATTTAGTGTCAATACCTTAAACCGTTTTGTTTCATGCGCCTCCTGATGGTCCTCTTTGACTCTTCGAGCATTGCTGCAATTTGACCAGCTTGTAATCCACAAAGAACTTGATGTTCCAGAACGACCCTTGGTATGTCAAATACGTGTGTGTGTCGGGCCTGTTGTTCCCTGTTACCAGAGAAGCGGTGTAATAACTCTTCTAAACTAGCAGTCACTCGATGATTAATATCTTGGTCAGACAGTGCAGAAATAAGTCCAACAACTTCAGTAAATTCATCTGCTTTCCTCGCAACACGCTCTGGGTCAACTAGGCCTGCTTCTACCTCATCTGCTAGCTCAAAAATGTCTCTCCACCAACTCCCTTGAAAGTTCATGAAGGTCCTCCATTATCTCTCTCCGGAGTCTTTACTTCAGACCAAAGCAATGGACCAGACTTAATTTGCTTTAGCTCCGCCCACTGATTTCGATGGACAGGGTTGACAGATAAATTAAATGCATGATGCATTGCAACACTGGACCATTAAATAAATAATCAAATAATGAAATAATTATATGGGGTTTTTTTATACATAGAATGAATCGGACTTAATATATAATTATATCATTAATGAAGTGATATATTTAATAAAACATGTATTTAATTCAAATTATTATGAGTTTTAAGCGGCTGCACGGTGGCGCAGTGGTTAGCGCTGTTGCCTTGCAGCAAGAAGGTCGTGGGTTCGTATCCCGGCCCAGGGTCTTTCTGCATGGAGTTTGCATGTTCTCCGTGTATGTGTTGGGTTCTCTCCGGGTACTCGGCTTCCTCCCACAGTCCAAAAACATGCATGATAGGTGAATTGATCACTCTAAATTGTCCCTAGGAATGAATGTGAGTGTGAATGGTTGTCTGTCTCTCTGTGTTGGCCCTGCAACAGACTGGCGTCCTGTTCAGAGTGTACCCTGCCTAACGCCTGATAATTGCTGGGATAGGCTCCAGCTCCCCCGTGACCCTGAATTGGATAAGCGGTTAAGAAAATGGATGGATGAGTTTTAAGCAATCATTTAATAATATATTTAATGATTAAATGTATTAATGACACATTTATTTATTCAATAAAGACACATTTAATTATCAAATGTCATTTATTTATATATTTAATGATTAAAGATATAATTTAATTATATATTTAATGATGAAATTAATTAATGACACATTTCAGTAGTTATTTAATGATACATTTAATTATTTAATAATGGCATATCCATATAGGTGGACTACTGGGCATTAATACGTGTTTCATTGAGCTTGGCAACATGCATCTGCTTCGTCCTGGCTGGACTATGAAGTGGTTCATAGCTATAGGTCAGCTTCACAAAATAAAGCAGCATTTTTAAATCATCAGGTGTGTCCTTCACAGACAGTTTTTTTTTTAATATTTTGCTTTATTTTTTAATTAACTTACCTCATTACAACAGAAAGATAATTTTTACTGGTAAGAATTAAAGATAATCTAGGACTACATATATGTACTGTATATATTAATTTAAGTAATGATTGATCAGAAATGGGAAAGTCTCTCTGAATCCAGCTTGCTATCGCTTCAGCAGCAAATAAACGGTGGCTTGATGAGCTTCTGTTGTCTCCAGGCTCTATGAAGCGAGTCTTTAACCACCCAGTCATTTTCCAAAGCCTCACGGTCTCAGATGATTCTCAAATGCCTATAAGGCAATCTTGTTGCTATTATTGATTCAGTTACCTGCACTCCACACGTCAATTGTAAACTGTCAGCACATCTGCATCAATTAGTCATGGATGTAAATTTTAATCTGTCAAAAATGACGAGCGGCCTTCAGATTTTTCTGCTACCATACTAAATAACAGGACAAACACATAAAATATTCAGGTAACATAACCCCTGTGTGAGCAGTATGCAATGGAGCCAGGCTGTCAGAAAGATAGATGATTAAAATCATTATCAAACCGCAGTCAAATTCTATCAACTTAGTGCATTTTTGGATCGAGTTTTTGTGTTTATTTTTAATAAAATAACAAGACTGAATGAAACAGAAGTAACAAGACTATTTTTAAAATGTAAGGAGTAGAAAGTACAGATAACTGCATGAAAATGAAAAGAGTAGAACTAAAAAAGGAGGTCAATCTATAATCAATCCAGTGAAGACAAAATGGAAAATGAACTAGAGTAGTGTAAAAATACTTACAGAATTTGCATGTGTTTTTCATGAGTAACATGAATGCTTTGTAATTTATGATTCTGAGCAGACTTTAGTGTGCTAATGTTACTTTGAAAGTACTTTGAATATTATACTCCATCTTCCATTCATTGATGTAAGCTTTGATTTTGAGGAATTTGCATCTGTTAATGTAGTTTTTGGTAAGAATAATTCGATTGTTAACCAAAAAGTCCAAGTTTTTTTTCTTTCAGCTGTGTACCAACTTTGATAGACATCCAGTTCAAATGCTGTAAAGGAATTTGTTTGGTCAATATCCAGCAGCAAAAGGACAACCAAAAATCAATAACAAAATCACAGTCAAAAAAATCTGTTCAAACGTTTCAATGTCTCTTTCAGACAATATGCATGAAGTATTGTGCCAATTAAACTGTTTAAACAAAAAGTATTTGAATGGGTACATGTCATTTAGAACTTTAAATGCGACTTCTTTGGCATTATACGGAATAGGATATGATAAGTATCGCTTTCTTATCGTTCTAGTCTCTACGCCTGAAAATTCCTTTAAAACACTTACCATATAAGTGGTCCAGCTGGTCTCCTGTCTTTGACTTCATGCTGCTTTATGGTGTCCTCCACTCTCCTCCATTTCTACAGAATATTATTACATGCATCGCCTAGCAACGTAAGCAGACCTCCCTGATTGGCAAACTTGCTATCAGTACAATAACAAAGCGATCTTAAACGCTTCAAATGAGGCGGTTTTAATATGTGTGGCCGTGCCAGAATACGGCCAGAGAAAATGCAAATTTCTTCTGTTCAGATGGCACGTATTTGACCCGTACTGGAATCCAGTGTTTTACTACAAATAAACAGCAGGTGGCGGTATACAAATAATTCTGTAGCTGTCCAACAAACAAGGGAGTGAGAAGTACCGACGTCATAAAACGAGTGAGAGCCTAGAATGTAAACCAACTGGTCTACTGGTCAACTGCTACCTGAAGCCATCTACAGGGTGAGTGTTGTAGTAAACCCGCCGTTTTGTAATCTGCTGTGTTGCTGTGGGATGCTTGAATCGCGTTGTTTTGGTATTTTTATGGTCGCGAGGTGATTCTGTAATTTCGGCCGGCGGTGTCGTCATTTCCACGTGGAGTGCGTCTATTGTCTTGAGTAAGGCAAGAGTACGGCTTTCTTTCACATGATCCGTGACCGCTCGTACCTGGACTCGGATACTACCTCCAAGGCTGGTCTCTTTGGCCGTATCCTGGCACGGTCCAGTCTGTGTTCACATGGTACGAAATAAGTGGATTTTGACCAAATACGGTATCTATACGGACTACCGTACCATGTGAAAACGCCCTGAGTGTGTTTTTGTTTTTTTCATTTTTTGCTTCAAGCAAATAAACCAACTGCCTGAATGTAGACGGACCCGTGTGGATCACATTTAAGTGTTCCCTGGAAACACTTCAGTTGCGTTGAGGTCTGTTTGCAGCGCTTTTTTGTAATGTGTTGTGTTGCGGTCTATTTGCAGCCCGTTTTTCTAAATGCTATACACGTGTTGTCAAATTGATGAAAATGTTTTCTCAAGTTGCTTGTGTTTTGTCTTTTTGCATGTGTTTTCTTAAGTTGCGTGCTGTGACCCTTCAGGACCACCGTAATATTCAGTGCAATAGACAATGTGTATGTTTGTGTGTGTGAGTGCCTTAAAGACATCAATTCTCTTTCTCTCTCTCTCTCTCTGTGAATACTGCGTTATGGCAAGTTCCTCAGTAAGCAAAACTATCCTGTTTCCTATGTTTCCAGATGTGTGAAAAAGTCTCTCTAAAAATAAACAACTTGCAAGTATCCAGAGAAACTACCTTGCTGGTTTCATCAGCTGTTAGGCAGAGTTTCCACCATGCTTAGGGGTCTTCTTTACAGTCTTTAGTGGTGGACAGAAGTTTGTATAAAGAATAAGCTGTAACAGCTGAGGGACTTTTGCCTGATCCTCACTTTAGGGCACTGTCACTGAGCTCTGCTGGTTGGGTTTAGAGGAACTGTGTAAATGAAGTTTTACTTTAGTTTAGGGCTAGGTATAGATCAGTAATGGTTAGGGTTAAGAAAAGTGTCAGAGTTAGGCATGGTACCAGCCCTGAAATGAATGGCTGTCAGTGAAGGTCCTCACTACTACATGCCCCCCCACCAGGATGGTTTCAGCAGATTCCAGATTCCCACAGACCTAAAATACTCTATATGACTCCTTCAGCTTGACAGTATCCCTAACAGCCAGTGTCCACCAGCTGGTTCAGGGGTTGCCACCGTAACAGGCACTGACAACCGTGCGAATACAGTTACGGTCTGCTACCTCTCCGAAGACCCCAAAAAGGTTGAGTGATCAGATCTGCCCTTTGGCCTATAAACTCAAATAACAATCAGGACCCATCCGCTTACCCCTCGACAGAGGGAGGCTATCCTTTCATACACTGGATTAAACTCCCCCAACATACAGGAGCCAAGAACGGGGGCAACAAGTATGCCCACTCCAGATCATTGACTCTCAGATTTGGTAACTCTAGAGTGAAAGAGAGTCCTACACCTCTCGAGGAAATTGGTTCCAGAGCAGGAGCTGTTTGTTGAGGCAAGTCCCACAGTGCCTATTTGGAACCTCTCAACGCCGCATACCAGTTCCGGCTCTTTCCTTACAAGAGATGCTCCCAATCAGGTACTCTGTTGGTCCCTGGTTTTGCCTCAAAAACAGCCCTGTCAGCCTGGTCTGATGAAGTGGAGACACGCAGGTAAAAATAATTTTTCCAAGTATAGAACCCTGTGGTACTACACAAGTAACCATTGAGTGTGAAGAAGATTTATTATTTACGTTAACAAACTGGAGTCTGTCGGAAAAATATGATTTAAACCAGCCAAGTGCTGTTTCCTTGATCCATACATAATTTTCAAGCCTTTATGAGAAAATATTTTGATCAAATGCCTCAAAAGCCGCACTTAGATCTAACAAAAACAAAACAAGTCACAAGTCCATTATCTGGAGTGGGAGAGCCATACAGTTGTACCTGACAGATGCTGACGTTTCAACCAATATTTATTACTTTCAATAATTACTGCCTCCTTTAGACAAAGATAAATTCCCATTTCCCATTATCCTTACTTATGTCCATAGAGCTGCTATCTCCTGATCTGATGTTCTATTGCTGTGTTCTGCTGATGCTTCAGTATCCACACATCAAAACCTATGATAAAAGTAGATATTGGAATTAACATTTTGAAAAGGTTTTTATAAAAAATAGATTACTTGTTGAAACATGGAAACCCACTGTGACGCTCTGATGGTCTTTGTGCTGCTCTGCTCTGGCGGTCTCTTGCTTACATATCTAAAATGTGTGAAAATACATATTTTAGTCTTTTTTTAAAGATTGACGTTAGTAGTAGTAGTTTATTTGAGCAATTTACATTCTTAATTGATTTATTATGTTTTTAAAGCATATAAACTTAAAGCATAAAAAAAATACATGGAAAAGTGTGCTTATTATTTCTACCTTAAACGTTTGCAAAGATTGTGATTAAGAAGGTCGAATTATTCTTTAGCCTGCCCTGCATCATTTATCTTAGTATTTTTATTTTATTTATGTGACAGGGACATTGCAATTCAACATAGTAGAAAACAAGCTAGTATTTTTTATCATTAGCATTATTTATTATGATTTCAATTTAACTATTGTTTGGCTATCGTATTAATCACAAATTGATTAATATTGAAATAAACCTTGCCATATAATCCGCATAATATTTACCATTTTTCTAGTCTCCATTTCAGCTCAGTGTTGTTATGGGTGTGGCAACGCTGACGGCCCTGAAGCGGCGCGTTAACCAACCAGAGCTTATAATTGTAGTGATGTCATAACACGTATTTTCAATGTAGCGGGAGCAGGGAAAAACCTACATTTTAAGTCTAGATAACGCAGATTTAAAAAATCATAAATAACACCGAAGACAGATGGACAGGCGCTCTTCGGGAGGAATAGAGAACCTGTAGTTGGTGTCCTGGTAGGGGATTCGAGCTCCGATACGGCCCAGGAGGTCATAAAATTAGGCGCGGGACAGACGGAAGTACTGCTGAAAGCGAACCGTCATCCATACGTTTAACCATTTGCTCCTGGAGCAAATGGTTAAACTCCCCGAACTCAGAACGCATCCGTAGAATAGGGTGTATCCACAAACGGCGCTGATGTTGCAGAAGTCGACGCTGTCTAGCTTTATTTAGCAAATAAAGCCAAGCCACTCTCTCAATACTATCTGCCATAGTTCAGAATGTCGGGCAACAGAAGAAGATGCACTCTTTTTTGCTCAGAAGTGGCAGACTTTGCAGTCTTTGCAAGCTTCAACATAGAAGCGTCAAACTAGATGCTTTGTGAGCTTTGCCTTACGCTGACAAAGCCTGCGGCGTGAATGAACCATTACATTCTTCTTTCAACTGATTTGAGGCAATCTATTGTCAATCTTCCCTATTGAACACTGACAAATTTTCGTCACATCCCTCTCAGTTCAGCGTGGATTTGGTTGCAAAAGGGAAGTTTGCGCCAGTGGACAGATCGAGTTTATGGATTACATTATTTGTGGATTAGATTTTCCTTGAACGGATTTCTTTGCGTTTATCAGGGAGGAGTGGAGGACCATTTCTTTGGATTTATCGATCAGTTGGAGAGGACAGGGTACTGAGGCCAAAACTGGTAAGTCCAAATCACGTCCTTTTTCCCCGCAGTTTTTGCTTTGTGTTTCGGTTTCGCCTGCAACATTTCACTTGGGCTGTTATCGATTGCACGGCCTAATGTCAGAGCCTTTGACACCAAGAAATACTTGTGCTTGTAGCTAAAGAAAAATAACAAAGGACACTGCGTGGTTTTGTGCGGGAAAATGTCTTAAAATACAACAGCTGCTCAATCGGGGTTGCTTCTTAAGATTGTAAAAAGAGGTTTGTTCTTTGTCAGTGTCAGTGATGCGCTTATTACACTACAGAGATAAAGAAAACGTGTAGTTTTAACTTTGGTTGCGTTAAGCTAGACATAGACTAGTAAAAACAGAACAAATTGGGCTTGTGTTAAAAAGGCTATAAAACTTCATTTTTCATTGTTCGATTATTCAATTTACTCTCGAGTCCAGTTAAGCCTGACTTTACTTGCCAGATATCTGATCTAAAATATTCATTACCCAATGGATATCCCAGCTAAATTGTCCTATTTTAACAACTAAACTACCGGTAACTGGTGTAAACACGGGCCACGGGATCAGACGCTGAATTTGTTCTAGGGCTAAATCAGAACAGAACTCGCCAACAAAAACACAATAAGCTTACCCTTATTCCCCCTCATAAAGAAACCCAAAAAGTTTAATTGTTTCACTTTTTTTCTATGTTCGCCATCCATTCTTCAAGGTTATTGCGCTCTCGCTTCTCAAAGTATCTGCGCACGTAGCATACGTCCGCGGCTCCATGCACGTCCCCCGAAACCTCTTGTCCAGTTACGGTGATTACATGGCGTGGTACAATAAAAACATCCGATTATAATCATCCAGAGACTATATCGCTGTGTGGTCTGAGTCAAACAGATATGTAAACTAAGCAATATAGAGATAAGCAGCTGCAATATTGATTTTGGGGAAAAAATCTGGCTATCAAATTTGATTCGGGGCTAGAGTGAAAACATCCCGGTAAAATAGCCTGGCGACGCCACTGCTAAATATACTAATTTTAGTGTCAAAATCTACTAGAAAACACTAAGAGAGCAAAGACCTCTTCCAAGGCAGCTCAGTCCACGCCAGAGGCTGCGCTAGACATTTTATTTGTCTCTCATTTTGACCGCCAGGGTCAAAAAATACGGTCAGTCTATTTTTATCCGTCAAATTTTAATGTGATTTTTTGGGGGGGGGGTTGCCTATCTCCAGCAATTGTCTGACGAGTTAATACTTATTCAATAGCATCTGTTTAGTAGCATTCAGTCAAAACAACCTGACCAGAGGACTACATATAAACTATAAATGAAACGCTTGCGCTATTATTAGAATACCTGGTGTGATTCCTGCATGGCATGGAACGTAACTGCTGACTTTTCGTTTTTTCTTTTTCATAATCTAATAGTCTGATTGTTGCAGAAATTTTTTTTTTTTTTTTTTTTTTTTTTTAACGTGTCCTGTCTAGCAGTATGCTACTCAGAATTGGTGTCTGAGTACCAAGTACAAGCCCAACAGTTTTACTTTCCCAAGCAGAGTATTACAGCTTCGCTGTAGTACGCCACTTGATGTATATGTATGAAAAATCTTTATTAGTGATTACTGTGGGTTCAATTTCCTGACGTCATGGACATTAAACTGAGACAAGAAGGGAGAAAGGAAGAAGGTGAAGAAAAGAAACCGGACCAGCAGAGGCGCGAACCGACGACACAAGACAGGGAGGCAAACAAAGAACACAAGAAAACATCCCAGTCCTCCACCTCTGCCGGACGGCAGAGAAACAGTAATACAAAACAAAAACAACAAACTGTACAGAACCAAACCAATAGTTCGGATCTAGTAGAATAAACTAAGAATTATACATTCACTACACACAAGCATTGATTAATGAACATAATACAAATGTTTCTGGTAAGCTCCTGTGAACAACTAACTAATGATGATAACCTCAGCTTAAGATATGTCCGTCCTCACCAATGTCCCCACACCTATGTGTGTGCGAGCATGCAGGTCTGAATAAGGTTTCCCCATGCAAGTGATTGATAGCTGGTGTAAGGAACCGTCAATCCGTCCTACAGGAATCGGCACAGACATGGAGGAGGCAAGAGATGTATGCATCCAGGGTCCCACAGAGTACAGAGTCCACAGGCGGATCAGCGCAGGGTCGATCACCCACCAAGAGAGGAACAGATGGAAGCCCCAGGGGAACACCCACCAGCCGCAATGCTGGGGCCCGAGAGATCGCAGTGACGAGCCCACGGGCTCCGCCGGTAACCGGCTACGCCAGGGCGGGCCCGGATCAGGAACCGGAGGCCACGGGGACCAGGGGCACCCCGCCCCCCAGCGGGGCCCCAACCAGGGACCAGCCGCCGCAGGCAAGGAGGATCCGCAGCCAACCGACGGACAACACACGCCGCCGCCACCCCGGACCAATACCCACCGCCAACAACCCGGCCCGCCTCCACACACCCACACGCCAGGGAGCCACAGCAAGAGCCACAGCGGATGTACGCCCTCCCCAGGCCGCGCCCAGCCGGCACCTGGACATCCAGATCTTCCAGCTCCAGGGTCCAGATCCCGCCCCACGTAGGGCGCCAAGATCAGGGGCCCAGCCAATGCCGGACAGCCCCACCAGGTGAACAGACCAGCCAGCAGAAGTCCTGGAACCGGCAGGAGGACTGGGCGCCAGGCACGGTCCCCACCGATCCACCGGACGGCACCAACCTATTCTACAACCCCGGCACCCCCATAAGAGGTGCCCCAGTCAATCCAAGGAGGACGTCGGCCCGAAACAGCGGCCGCCCGACACACCGGACCACCCAGGACCCGCCCGACATGCACCAGGACCGAGCCGGGCCGCAACCGGGACCCCCAGCCCCATGCATCGAGAGTCATCATCAACCAGCGGGCAGGAGCAACCATCACCGACGGGGAGTGACGGGGAGGGAAGAAGATGCATCAGGCCAGAGAGCAGCCAAACACCCAACCTGACAGGTAGACATAGACAGACAGAGACACTCATACGTACCCTCCCTCTCATGCGTACACATTCTTACAAATACAGGACATACGAAAAAAGGACGCTATACACTCATTCATACCCCCCATACGTACACTATACTCCATACTCCCAGGCCCAGGGACAGACGCCCCAATAGAGAACCCTGCCCCTGCACCCAGGAGACAGACCCCTTTGCCCACCAGGACGGGGACAAGCAGACCGCCAAGGCCCCCACACCGGCAAGAGCAGCCCACCAGCCCAGGACCCCGACCAGACGGCGTGATGTTCTATCCGGGCTCCGACCCCTGATGGTCCAACGAACAGGGGTGTGGAAAGACCCCCCAGCCTCTCTCCCCCAGCTCAATGTGGTGTTGTTGCGTGTTGTTCTAATGTGCACTTAAAACAGAGGGGGGGGACATGGGAATACTGCCGGGTACCCCCATCTCCCCCCCCGGGCCCTCAGTGTCTAGATGCGTTTAACCAGTGGGTGCCGGCACCACAGGCGAGGCCCCCACAACGGGCTTGGGGGCCCCCCATGTGGGTGGGTGCGCCACACCGCCAGGTCCCTACATGTGCGTTCCCTGTAAATGTTGCAAGTGTAAGTGTCTAAGTTGCTCAATAAAATCGGGACCCAGGCCGCCACCGGGTAGCGAAGACGGAAGCTCCATCCCGCACCCCAGTGACGTGCCCACGTCCCAAGGCCTTGTGAATGGTAGAATGAAGGAGCAGGTGGACAGAGGCATGGGGATGGGGAGAAAATAACTGGGGTGACCATTGCCAACCCCAGGGAGCCAGCTCCCCTGCTGACTCCAATAGGCACCCCCGTTCGGCCCGATCCACCAGGGGTGGGAGGCCCCAGCACGTCCAGTCGGGGCCCACGGCAGCGGTACCGCCGAGCCCCATGGGGGCCCCGGCAATCCACCAGCCCCCATGCCAGGGGCATACCTAAATCCTTCCCAACATTCACACTGCTAACAAAACACATGTCACTAGACACCCAGGTTGAGTTTAGCCCCCCCTCACCCTCAACGCCCTCCCCCCTCCCGTCCCAAGCGCACCCCGTTAAAAAGAGCGCCTGTGCTAGATGGTAAAAAGCCTCCCCGCCAATAAGAGACGCCCCAGGCACCGCCAGCGTCCGAGGACCCCCGGGCCGAGGCCGGAACCCGGCGCACCACCGACTCGGGTACCCCGGACATGCCGCGCCAGGCCCGTGAGCAGACCGAAGTCCCGGGCGGCCAATCCCCAGGCCGACATCCTCCAGCCTTGCTACTACCGCCCGATGGCCGGGTGGCAACAGAACCCAGCACGTCCACCCACCAGCCCACACCCCACCAACTGGTCAGTCACCGTGGAGGCCGACCAACACCGGCCAGAGCCCCCCACCTCAGCACCCCCGCGAGGGCTAAGACCAAGACCCAGGAGCCATGTCCAGTGTCAATATAGCCGATCGGGCCCGGAGACGCCGGCCACCCGCCACGGCCTCTCGCCGACGCCCGGACGCGGCAAGCGGCCACCGGGGAGCAAGCGACAGGAACCAGCCCGGGGAGATGGAAAGGGCAGCAGCGCCCGCCAACCACCGGCCGACCACAGCCCCCCCCCAGCCGGCACCGACGGCAGCGCCCCCCCCCGGCCAAGCCCCAGCCAGGGCCCCAGCCGGGGGGCACGCCGCCCCAGAACCCCGAGCCCCAGGCCCAGCCCAGACCCCCCCAGAGCAGCACAGCACCAGGCCAGTAACCCGTGTCCGCCAGCACGACCCCTCTAAGGCGCCGCATGCAGCCACTAGGAGTCACCACACAAAGCCCCCAAAGTCCCACCCCAGGCGAGGGTCACGGCACCTACCGCCGAACCGCAAGCGGACCCACCCCCAAGGACCTCCCCGCAGTCACCACCAACCCTTAAGCTCCACATCGGCAACCGTGTCCCACAGAACGGAATCAAGGGCCCGACCCCACTAGGTGATGGAACTGATCAAGGGTGACCAGAAAGATTGATCAGATGTGGAGGCAGATGCCGTTTCTAGACCAATGTAATCCAGAAGGAGATCTCTATATTGATTAATATTCAGAGTATTTTTATTTTTCCAGTTCAAGAGGATATTTTTCTTAGCGATGCATAAGGCGATGTAAAATAATTGCATAGACTTTGTATCCATGGTAACTTCATCTATATTTCCCAGCAAGCAAACTGTGGGAGCAGGTGTGATATTACATTTCAGACACTTTGATAGATCTTCACATATCTGGTACCAATATTTCTTAACAGGTGGGCAGAACCAAAGAGCATGAATATAATTGTCTGGTAGATTGCTTGTACATTGTAAACAGGTATCAGACGGCGTATAACCCATCTTGAACATCCGTTGCCCTGTATAATGCACTCTATGAAGGATTTTATATTGTATTAATCGTAGATTAGGATTTTTAAGAAATTTAAAGGTTCTTAATGAAATTTGAGACCAGAGGTTTTGGTCTATTGAGATGGACAAGTCCATCTCCCATTTTGAAATAGGAAGGGCTATTGATTCATCTATTCTATTTAATGTTTTGTATATTTTAGATAGCAGTTTGGGAGGGTTAAGATTAAGGAAGTCTAAAACTTTTCCTGGAATTTGTAAATCAACTGTATTGAGCCTAAATTTATTTTTTATAATTGATTTAATTTGTTGGTATTCTAAGAATTTATTCTTGTTAATTCCGAATTGTGTAACCAATGTATTAAATTGGATAAAGGTTGTTCCATCAAATATATGCTCCAGGTATTCAATTCCTTTACAACTCCAGCCTGGAAAGTTAATCATGCATTTTTTTTGTAAGATATCCGGGTTATTCCAGATGGGTGTACGCCTGCATGGGACTAGTGAGGTCTTTGTCATTTTAAGAAATTCCCACCAAGCTGTCAGAGAGGAGCTGATATTTATACTTTTGAAACATTCATTTTGTTTTATATTTGAGCTAACAAAAGGTAGATCTGAAAGTTTTATCTTATTGCATAGTGTCTGTTCTACATCTACCCAGCACTCATCGATATAACTGTGTTTTACCCATCTTGATGTGTATTGGAGTCTGTTGGCTAAGAAATAATGACGAAAGTTTGGTAGGTCTAGACCTCCTTTATCTTTGGACTTCTGTAGTGTTTTTAAGCTGATACGTGGGGGTTTATCTTTCCAAAGAAATTTAGAAACAGAAGAGTCCAGAGATCTAAACCAATCAGGTGATGGTTTGCTTGGGATCATTGAGAATAAATAATTGATTCTAGGCAAAACCATCATTTTTATTGTAGCTACCCTTCCAATAAGTGATATTGGAAGGGATTTCCATCTTGCCAGATCATCTTCCACTTTTTTTAAAAGTGGGACGTAGTTTAGCTTAGATAAGTCTGCCAGTCTTGGTGAGATATGGATACCTAGATATGTAATATTTCCCGACCGGAGCTGTAAAGCAACAGGACTCTGGTAAGAACAGTTGATTGGAAGGACTGTAGATTTTAACCAATTTATGGAATAGTCTGAAACTCTTGAGTAAGATTTTATTAACTCAATTACCTGATACAAGGAAGTTTGTGAATGCTGTAGAAAAAGTAGTACATCATCTGCGTATAAACTGATTTTATGTTCTATTTTGTTGCATTGTATACCTTTAACATTATTATTTTGCCTGATTGCTGCTGCTAATGGTTCAATAAAAATAGCAAAGAGGGAGGGAGAAAGTGGACATCCCTGCCTGGTACCTCTCTGAAGAAAGAACCTTGATGATGTTTGATTATTGGTCCTAATACATGCTGTTGGTGAGCTGTATAATATTTTTAACCAGTTTACAAAAGAATTACTGAATCCGAATTTATTTAAGGCTGCAAATAAAAATTTCCAGTTAACTCTATCAAATGCTTTTTCTGCATCTAAAGATAATATATTGGTTTGGACGTTTTTACAGTGGGAATAATCTATTAAATCTATTAATCTACGTGAATTTGTGGAAGAGAGCCTACCTTTTATAAAACCTGTTTGATCAGGGTGGATTATTAGAGGTGTTATTTTCTCTATCCTTCTTGCAAGAGCTTTGCAAATTATTTTCAGATCCACATTGATAAGAGAAATGGGACGATAACTGGTAGGAGACATAGGGTCTTTTCCTGGTTTTAATAGAAGATTGATGTAGGCAGAATTCATGTTTGGTGGTATTCGACCATTTTCCTTTGTTTCCTGTAACATTTTGTAAAATGTTGGTGCCAGAATATTCCAGAATTCTTTATAGAACTCTACTGGAAATCCATCTGGACCTGGAGCTTTATTATTAGGCATGGATTGGAGGGCCTCCTGGAGTTCAGACACTGTTAGCGGTGAATCCAGGGCCTTTGCTTGACTGTCTGAAAGTTTAGGAAGAGTTATTTTATCCAGAAATTGTACAATATCATTATTTGAAGGGTTTATCTCTGGTGTGTATAACGTCTCATAAAATTCTTTGAAAGTGTTGTTTATTTTTTCAGGGTCATATATTATATTCCCAGTTTTGTCTTTGATTGCAGATATAGTTGTTTTTTCTTTATTTATTTTTAACTGATTAGCTAAGAAGCTACCTGATTTATTACTATGTTCAAAGTTTTCTATTCTAAGTCTTTGGATTAAGAACTGCGTCCTTTTATTAATAATTTCATTTAACTCTAATTTTGCTTTCCTTATTTTACTTAAGCTCTCTTTATCCAGGGAAGGTTCTAATGATTTAATAGTTTCTTCTAATTCCTGAACATGTTTATTTTCTGTTCTCTTTTTATTTGATGAGAATGAAATTATTTTACCTCTAATCACAGCTTTCCCTGCTTCCCATAGAGTGGATGGCGACATACCAGGGAGATCATTAAATTCCATGTATGAAGCCCATTCTTTTTCAATATATTTAATAAATTCTTTATCCTTAAGTAATGATGTATTAAATCTCCAATTTTTATATTGAAGGGTTGCAATTTTATTTGCTAAATTTAAAGAAACAGGAGCGTGATCGCTGATCACTATAGGATGTATCTCAGTGTCTGAAATGTCATTCAACAGTGAGCTGCTGACTAACAAATAGTCCAATCTAGAATAAGAATGATGTACGTTTGAGTAAAAAGTGTATTTTCTGTCGTTGGGATGAAGCGATCGCCATGCATCGCAGAGTCCATAATCGCTCATGTACTGTTTAACTATATCTATGGATTGCCATCTGCGCTGAGTCCCTGCTGTACTGAGCCTGTCTATTTCTTCATTTAGTCCAAAGTTGAAATCTCCCCCAAGAACAAGTGAGCAATCCATGTGATTAGCCAGAACCGAGAAGAAAGTATGAAAGAATGAGGGGTCGTCAACATTTGGACCATATATACTAACTATACATAACTTTTGGTTATTTATAAATAGTTTTAATATTATAAATCTACCTTCTGGATCTGTAGCTGTGTCTATTACTTTAAAATTAGTATTTCTATTTATTAATATTGCTACTCCTCGTTGTCTAGAGTTATAGCATGAAGAAAATATATTAGGATACTCTGGTGTTTTTAAATCATTAGCTGTTGAACTTGATTTATGAGTCTCCTGTAGTAAGACGACATCTGCCTTCAATCTTGTAAGATGGTTGAAAATCTTAGTCGTTTTATGTCTGGAGCTAGCGCCGCGAATATTCCATGTTATAAATTTTACAGGATTCATAGAGCTAAGATAAACCTTAGACATGTACTATCGCCAAGGATGAATATAGGTGTAATTTTGGTTTGTCCATGGGGTTGCCAGATTGAAAAAAACCAGAAGCAGAGATAAAGCGAGGCAAATAATGCACCATACAGGTGTGTACAGAATGAAAGTATGATGGAAAAACATGAATATGCCATGATAAAAGTCTGTGTGTGTGTGAGAGAGAAAAAGGAAAAAAGGTGATAAAGAGATTTGGTGGTACAAATGTGAGAAAGAAAATAGAGAAAAAGAAAAAAGAAAAAAAAAAAGAAAAAGCAATCTAGTGCACAGCCCTGCCCCTACCCACATTTACAAACAAAAACAGCCTGCTGAGCTGTGCTTTTTTTTTAAACTATAGTTGTCTGATAAAGCTAATTCTGTCTTGGTTCTGTTAAATATGACTAATAAAGCCAAGGAGTAACCTGAGGGTCCCTAAACAGCTGACCGTTAACATACAGTTTATCCACACTAACCGTAGCCCTACTGCCCTCACTAATATGTTTTTTTCTAATTGGAAATAACACGCGTCTTCTGTCCAGGATTTCTTTCGGAAACTGATCATTAACGCTGTAATTCGTCCCCCGTAGCTCTCTCCCGCGTCCTTTGACATGTTCTTTTTGTTTAAAATGTTCAAATTTTGCAACAATTGGTCGCGGGCGGGTGTTGTTGGGCTTCTTACCTCCGAGTCGGTGAACCCGATGGAAGGTTATGCTTTTAACCGTGTCGTCTGGCAGTTTCAGCTGGTGTTGAATGAACTTTCGCACGGCTACTTCAGCATCTTCCTCAGCCTGCTCTGGTATCCCCGAAAAAACAAGATTGTCCCTCATTGATCGGGCCTGGATGTCTAGAATAGACTCCTTGAAGCTTTTGTTTTCTCCAGACAGCTGCTTCATTCCCTCGGTGAGTTTCTTAACGTCTTCTTTTAGTGTTTGGTTTTCTGTAACTAGCGAAGCTACTTGTTGTTGGCTGAACTCCAGCGATTCCCTCAGAGCCTGAAATTCTTTATGCAGAACCTCCACCAGCGCGAGACGAGCGTCCAGGCTGGTTAGCTTCTTGTCTATTGAGTCCAGGATGTCGCCGTAGCTTCTATCTGGCGAGTCGGTGGATGTGCTAGCCTCGGAACGAGTGCGCTTCTGCGACGGTGTGCTCGTTGTTGTATCCGAAGCAGGTTTCCGTGACTTACCCATAACGATGTTATCAAAGCACTCGTCTAGGTAGCACTCCAGCGAATCCAATATTTCCTCGTCCAGGTTGTTTAGAGGAAAAAAAAAAGTAACTTGATGGTTAGTTTAGAAGCTGCGTTTGGTTCAAAATGATTGTCTTATTTTACCTGGTTGTTTGTTTGTATACTTTACCACATAACCGCCATGTTCACCTATGCACAGCTCTCGCGAGAACTCAGCAGCTCATCCTCTCATCCTCTCCTGAACTCGAATTCCTGTCCTGAATTCTGATTGTTGCAGAAGTTATTGACATTAGGTTTTAGATTTTTTTTTCCGTGGACAGAATACATTAACCCTGTGGGTAATCATAGATGATGATCTGCATGCAGAAGCTGCGCTTTGCTCCATTGGAGACTGCATTTATGTTATTTACATTAGACAAAAAGTTTAACATGATGAAACCGCTGAATAAATGCACCAGGAGAGAAGCGGAAAAATAATGGATGGAATTTATTTACCTGGACTCTGTGCCTAGAGTTAAAAAAAACACAGCACATCACATAAAGGGGTCAGAGGAAGGTGTGAAAACCAAGCTGCAAAAATGAAGGAAAGCCATCAGATTTTTCTGTCACCGTTCTGAAAAACCAGTCAAATACAGAGAATATTTCGTTGACGTGACCCCTGTTCCACACCCATCCCCAAACCACCCGAACGTGATCAGGATGACCTCCAAAAACAAATAACTTTTTTTCTGGCTCCCCTGAAAACATTTACTGAAATCTTCATCAAAATATGTCTATGACCTTTTCAATGAAACTAACAAACAAATCCTGGCAAAACCATAACCTCTTTGGTTGAGGTTAAAAGGAACACACCTTTGTTATGTGTATGCTACTGCGGTCTTCGAGATTACATCAGAATTTGTTATTCATCCCACCCCTTTTTAGCAGTAAAGTGGAAAGAGACGAACAATATGAATCAACTTCGTAATTAAGAATTTCATTCTGACAGCATTAAGAAACTTACTCACCTCTCTTCTCTCAGAAAATGAAGTCGGTGAACGAAGTTGAACTATGTTTTCCTCATCTCCTCAACGTATCCTGCAGAAAGCCACTGCAGCTTTACTCTGAAAGCATTTATTTTAACATTGTTCTAATCTGCATCTCTTTTCTCACTGTGTTTCTTAACCTGCTGGTCATCATCTGTATTTCCCATTTCAGGTATATTTCTGATATTTTTCCACTCTTTATCACTCATTATACTTATTTACCAATACACTCTTAGTGCAGTAGTATGCTGGTGAATCTCTTGCTGAATTATTTTTCTTGTTTGTATTGAAATAATCTATATATTCATAATGTTACTCAGTTCTATTTTAATTTGTCATAGCCTCATGGCAAGATTTTGCATACAGGGGTGTTTTTCTTTTTCAGGTTTTTTATACATATACGTTTTAAAATGTCAAAGGAGACTCAGAGTCATAAGTGTAAGACGGTACATGTTAAACCGTATAAAAAAGTTACGTTTGTGTAGGTGTTGTTAAGAAGCTCTACATTGACAAAAATCTTTACCAGTGGTTTAATTAAAGCTTTTATTTTTTTCAGGCAGCTCCACACCCCCACCAATTTGTTCCTCCTTTCTCTTGCTGTCTCAGATTTTCTTGTTGGACTGGTGCTGATGCCAGTTCAAATCCAGCTAACAGCAGGCTGCTGGGTTTTAGGAAGCTTCATGTGTGGAATGTTTAGTTATTCTTCTTTCATTCTTACATCTGCGTCAGTAGGAAACATGGTTTTAATATCAGCAGACAGATATGTGGCCATCTGTGATCCTATGCGATACCCCAATATAGTCTCTCAAAAAAGAATTAAAATCTGTGTTTGTCTGTGTTGGACCTGTTCTGTGTTCTATAATGGTGTGATACTAAAAGACTTTCTAAAAAATCCAGACAGATATAACTCCTGTATTGGAGAATGTATATTTGTCATTGATTATTTGACAGGTGCTTTTGATGTCATTTTGACCTTTTTCGCCCCCATAACTGTGATCATAGTTCTGTACATGAGAGTGTTTGTGGTTGCTGTGTCTCAGGCTCGAGCCATGAGGTCTCATATTGCAGCTGTCACTCGACAGAGATCAGTTCAGGTAACTGCTAAAAGGTCTGAGAGAAAAGCAGCTACAGCTATTGGTGTTGTTGTAGTTGTGTTCCTCATTTGTTTCTGTCCATATTTTTATCCCTCTCTTGCTGGTCAAGACTATATATCAAATGATATATTTTCAGTTTTCGGGGTTTGGCTCCTTTATTGTAACTCCTGTATAAATCCACTGATCTATGCTTTATTCTATCCCTGGTTTAGAAAATCTATTAAAATAATTTTTACGCGCCAGATTCTAGATCCTAACTCTTGTGATGCTAATGTATTGTAGAGAATGATGAACAAAATATGACTAAAATGATCATTCAACAATGTAACCTGTAATTGTAATACAATTAAAAAGATAGTGCTTTAACTGTTAGTATGCCTGCTGGTAGGTCTGCCAACCAAAATTACTCTTCTACTATAAAAAAAAATAAAATAAATAGGTTGTTAAATAAAAATATATCAGTATTTTAAAGACATCATTGTTCTTTTGCAAAAACATTTGGGCCAATTGGCACATTTAATCACAAATATGCCACAACTAGTTGGGTTGCATGCTATTAGGAAAACTTGCAATGTGTGACAATGTGTGATAACAATGCTTTATATTGTAATAGTGATAACTCTTGCAATAAATGAACTAATGCCTAATTCTGAAGTGTTGATTTCTTTGTGTGCTTGTTATCTAATTCATTATTTCCATTTCACCATGAAAGATGTATTGAAATTAATGCTTTTATTCATTGCTACTATATAAGCAATGAAAAAATTAACAGGCAACACAGTTTCTTCATGAGTTTACCACATCAATCTCATAAAATATTTTCTGCACATCTGAACCTCTGAAAACCTTCCATCACTATAATTTTAATGCATTAAAAAAATCAACATAACTGACATCCCACATTCTCTTATTTCAGTCGTCCAACATTGGAGAGGGAATTTTGCGAGGTCAAAGTGAGAGATATGTGTTTAGGGAGTATATACATAAAATTTCGACCTTTGTGGTAAGGCACTGGTAAAAAATAATGGTATGAGCAACAGTAAGCAAAAATGTTGGCAAACTAAAAAAAAAAGCATTTTAAGCAAGGCAAGGCAATTTTATTTACATAGCACACTTTCAACACAAAGCAATTCAAGGCACTTTACATGATTCAGTGGTAAAGAAACCAAATACATGATAAAGATATGAAAATCCATCCTTCCATCCATCTTCTTCGGCTTATCCGGGCTCAGGTCACGGGGGCAGTAGTAGTAGCAGAGAGATCCAGACTTCTTTCTCCCCGGCCACTTGGGCCAGCTTCTCAGGAGGAATCCCAAGGAGTTCCCAGGCAAGCCCAATGATCCCAGGAGCTAAGGTGTCCGGGGCTGTATGCTCTTGGTGGGGTCACCCATGGCAAACTGGTCCTAGGGGTCGGGTGCAGGGGAAGATATAAAAATTAAAACAGATAATCAATAAAAGAAATTCATTTAGTAATACAATTTATGTGAGAGTATGAAGTTTAGAAATGAATAAAACACGAGAATCCATTAATAAAAAGAGCTAAGTGCAAGGAGCAATTTAGGTTAGGTATAAGAAACAAATTTATCAAAAGAATGTAGATTAAAAACAGATAAAACAGAATCAGTAAAAAAAAAATCAAACCATGAGAATCAAAGAGTAATCAAAAATGCAATTTAGGACTCAAAGTCAGCTCTTAATAGTAGAGTTTTATTCTTTGATTCAATCAATCAACGATTCAGCATTTTGGAAGCTTGTTCCAGATTTCTGAACCACAGAAGCTGAAAGCTGCCTCTTCCTGTTTAGTTCTAATTTTAGGAATGTTTAGTAAGCTAGAGTTGGAGGACCTGAGTAGTCTGCTGGGTTTGTAAAGTGACAAGAGATCTCCAACATACTTTGGTGCTAAACCGTTCAGTGATTTATAAACTAATAGGATTATTTTAAAGTCTATTCTCTGAAGTACAGGGAGCCAGTGGAGGGACTTAAGAACTGGTGCTCTACTTTCCTGGTTCTAGTGAGGACATGGGCAGCAGCGTTCTGGTTCAGCTGCAGCTGTCTGAATAACTTTTTAGGTATGCCTGTGAGGACACTGTTTAGATAATTAAGTGTGTGATGTCTCACGTATTAGTTCAATATTCAGTGCAATATACAATATGTACTGTATGTGTGTGTGTGAGTGTGCCTTTAAGTCATCATCTCTCTCTCTCTCTCTCTCTGTGAATGCTTTGCTATGGCAAATTCTATGGCAAAACTATCATGCTTCATTTGTTTCCTGATGTGTGAAAAAGTCTCTCTAAAAGTAAACTGCTTGCCAGTATCCAGAAATGCTCCCTTCCTGGTTTGCACCATGCTTATGTTATCCCCTTTAACTGAGTGTTAGGAACCCAAGGGTTCCCCCCAAATCTAGCGTCCAGAACATTGAAGAAGATTAAGATATATTTATTTATTCTTAACTCTACTCAATTTGGGTCTGTAAGCAGGATGATAAGAGATTGGTAATGGTACTCACTGGAAAAAAAAACGTCCAACCCAAATGAGACGCCGACAACATACACAGGCATTATGCAAAACACGAGCAAATATGAATGTATGTCTTATCCCTCAAACTTTCCAGTTACATCTATAAATCGACTTTCAACAGAGAAACAAACGGTCAAAACCATTGATTTATACCCCAGTGTCAGTTCATTTGTTCTGTTTTCAGAGCTCCTTATTGCAGTTTTTTTAAATGGGTTCAGGCCTGACCCAAAAAAAAGTAGCAACATAAAGTGTCCTGGGATCTAAAACCAATGAAACTGGAATCCTTTAAACGGTTCAGGTGATCCTTTTTGTCCTACCACCCTCCAAAGGGACTGGAGCCTCTGTATTTGGAGTGTCCTCAGCAGGCATCTCAACTTGAAACCCGGTCGTGGATTTGCTTCATTCAGTCATCTGTAGCAGAATGTGTTTTTTCTTTACCAGCATAGAAAACCACTCAAGAAATTCTTCAACAACACGTACAACCTCGTTCTTTAACAGGTTACAGGGCCGAACCTTCCACAGCAACTTTGCACATCTCGCTCCGTGCGGCTGACGCATTGAAAGAAAGCTACCAGCTCTTAGCAGGGATTTTTCAGTGAGCAACACTGCCGTGTCTCACGGTATACAGGGAGTTTTTCTGCTGTGGTGCATTCAGGGTACGTACAGAAAAATGTCATCCTCGGCTGGAACTTACATTTCAGAATAAATAGAAAAAATGTAGACGAAACACATTTGCAAGTAAAATAACGATGGGTTACACTTGGGTCTTCTTTACAGTCTGTAGTGGCGGACAGAAGTTGCTAAAAAGCATAAGCTGTGACAGTTGCACAAAGATTAAGGTAGGCTTTCGGGCTGTCTGAAAGACACTGTTCAGTGATTTGTTTACCTTCCTCATGATGGCTCTGTGTGGATTATTTCCTTGAGCTTCAGAGGTTTTCTCCCAGAACAGAAAAAAGAAATATAGGAAAATTGAACAATCATTTTGCATTAAATATCAGATTAATGAGCACAAATACTTTCTCCTGTGATGGACTGGTGACCTGTCCAGGGTGTACCCCGCCTCTCGCCCGTTGACAGCTGGAGGACTAAGCGGTTCAGAAAATGGATGGATGGAAATACTTTCTCACCTTAATGTGAAAATATTTATAAGTGAATTACTTTTTGTGCTGTTACCAGGGCCAGGGGTCAAATTATCATGTTAAATGCGATTATTTAATTTAATCTAATTTTCCATCTAATTTTTGATCTTTAATTTTAATGTTTCTTCATGCAAGTTGCCATTTAAAAAAAATCTGTTTGATGGTTTTAGCTTCTCGTGCTTGGGTTGTTAAGGGTTTACCACACCCTGAAGTTGACATTGATGGGCTGTAAATTCATCATAAGCTGACTGCCTTAGCGTACCTAACTCAAACCCTGACCAGCATAATAAAATATCATTTTAGACGTTCTGTCCCTTGACATCACCTCACATCACGTCACCTCACCCGACATCGCCTTAAGATCTAAACTATAGCTCCTGGTCTTAAATTTACATTTAAGCTGCAAATGTAACATATTACATAAACAGTATCCCAACAGCATTGCAATAGAAATAAAGGTAGCCACATTTATAATAAAAAAATAAACTGAATTGGTAAAATGCCTGATCAGATTGCAGCAGTTTTAAGATTGCTCTGTTGTGTTGTGATAAGAACCAGGCGGGATGGACTCAAATGACAATTTAGACAGGATTCTTGAAGCCAAAACGGTTTTAATCTCAAAAGTCGGTACACAGGAAATCAGTCAGGAAGGGCAGAGGTATCCAAATCACTGGACAGAAGCAGAATCAAACAAATTTGCCTGATAAATATGGCCGCAGCTCCGGATGAACAGACAGGGCAGAGGATTATGAACAATGCTGGGTTTTTTTAAAGGAGGCAGCTGAGCAGGGTCCATATAAGGGTGTGTGCAATGACCAGGGGCACACACAACTTCACAGCACAGATGTCCTCATACAGACTGAGCAAGTGTCGTGGTCAATAATACCACCCCCAGTTCAGGAGTACTTAGAGTAAAACATCTTCAGTAGAGAAAAACCTGGCTGAGACTTAATTTAGTTTCACCTCTGCAGAGCGTGGAGAAGACCTGTCCTCATCAGTCTGAGTCCCAGGCGTTCTGCCTCTCTTCTGCAGACAGGCTTGCTTTATTCAATCCACATGATGGCTCACAGCACATACACACCAATACATTTGCTGATTTATTTCCCCACACACACATTCAGTTACTGGTTGCGAGATAACAAGTACCTGGTGGCGCCTGGCTCTGCAGCTTCTGGTCTGAAAAACACCTCCATATATGGTACAGCACATCTCATATCAGATACTACTTCCTCTAAGGCCTTTAGCAACTTTCAGCAAGCATAAAACATTTAATCACATTAAAAATCCTCAATACAAGGTATGAAAAAGATCCAGCATGTATCTATCCAGCATGGGCAGTTAATTAATTAATTAATTTAGATTGCATTTATCCCGGATGCCCCACACAATAGTCCGCTTCCTGCTTTTGGTGCTGTCCTGTTTTGTTTGCTATTCACATATTTAATCAAGCCGCAGCAGAGTTTGCGTCAATCAAAGAAAGACTTATGTTGTTAGGCGGACTAGAGTTTGTTTTTTTTTGGTCCGAGTTCAGTTCACACATCCCCAAACTTGTCTAGAACAAGAGTGTGATTCAAGCGGACTAAACAGCTGGTGTAAATGCAACTGTATTTTCAGTTTTTGGAGTTTGACTACTTTATTTTAACTCCTGTCTAAATCCGATGAGCTGTTTTATTGCATCCCTAGTTTAGAAAATCTATTAAAATAATTTTTTGTGATGCTAAAGTAATTTTTTACGATGATAAAAAAAATAAAAATAAAACCGTATAGTTGTTAATACCACTTCCAGAAAGTTTGGGTTTGACCAGAGGACTATTCCTGTGTTGGTTTGACAAAGGTATAAGATCATCAACCATGGGAATGACATATATATGATAAAACGTTATCGTTGGTGTTATACAGTATTCATTTGTTCTCAAATGTAACTTGTATCCTGTAGTTAATGTTGGACCACGAAGTAAAACGGTTTGTTTCTCTATAATCCCGCATCCTGCTATCTCTGTCCATCACGCGTATTTGTTCTTTGATCCAGCTGCTGTTCTTTAGGAATGCAGAATAAAATCCTATAATCCATGCAGCCAAATGGGTCTTTTCAGAGAGAAAGTAAAAAATCCAACAAGAAAAAGTGTTTTAAGCTGCCAAAACCGAAGCATCCATGAGCTGTGAGAAGGAGGAGGGTGTGTTTGAACTCTATCAGCGGTAAGCTGCTCTGCCTGCTTGGGCGGTGCAGACACCTCTAGCACTCCCTTGTTTTCAACCAGTGATGTCACTAGTTGAACATTCAGTTGTGTTCTAGGAGAGGGAGGGGCAGCTTCTCAGAGCTCAGAATTCAGGAGGATTACTCAGACATGTGTCAATTAAGCATTGGTGGGGTATTTTTATGTGGAAAATAACATTACCATATAGTTGAAAACCCCAAAACTTGATTTTGCTTGATATAGGCCCTTTAAACAAGGTTTAAAAGTCATGAGCAATGAGGTCAACCATATCTGTAAATGTAAGAGGTTCAAAAGTTTGGGTGCACACACCGAAAAGGCATGCTCATCACAAGATTTACAGTGAGATCTAGGAAACATGCAATAAGTGATGGTCAGCTGACCTGAAAGACCGGACAGGTATATAGGTATTTAGAAGCTCAAATAAAGCAGGGAAGGCTGTAAGTGCACACATTGCTTCACACTCCTTTTGTTTCGCTTCTATTTTCCATTCAGTTTCTTCATCAATGTCTCTCAAGCGTATACAGTATATGCGAAGAATTGCACACATCACAAAGCTTTGCACCGTGAGGAGTTCTTCTGTTTCAGCCAACTTTGCCGAATGAATTTTTTGGGGAAATTACAGTTATACTACGTTTACGTCTTATATGCATAATACCCCCCCACCCCCCAGACAGCATCTGGATCCATTCCAGTAGTCTTGCAGTGTGAAGCAGCCAAAAGGCACTGTTCTGGTAAAAATGTGGTATATTTTAAAAGGTAAACTACCAATTAGGGATGAGCGAGTACAGCATTATCTGTTTCTGTATCTGTTTACCCATATGAATTATCTGTATCCGTACCTGTACTCGGAATGGGCGGGGCATAATCTGGAAGTGGGCGGGATTGAACCCAGAGGTTGGTTGAGTTATCTTGAAATGGGCGGGGCTTAATCTTTATGTCTTTTTAAGACTGCAATTGATGTGGGTTGATCAGAATTTTTTTGATTTATTGCTGATTAGAAAACTATTTACATAACAACATCAGCATTGATCTTCAGTCATTTTGATAACAAACAAATGATATACAGACTCGGGGGGACTGTGTTCTACGGACCAAATAGTCCAACGCTGTATTTCAGATCAGCATTGACTTTAATGAAGACCAGTTGTTCCACACGGTTAGGGTATAAGTTTGCATGCTGTGGACTGACCACAGCTGTGCTAAAAACATGTTCAGACTGGACACTTGTAGGTGGGCAACTGAGATGCTGCAGTGCAAAGCGTGTAAGATTGGGCCAGCACTGAAGCTTGCCTGACCAGTATTTCACTGGGTCATCAGTAAGGCTGATGTCCCCATCTGCCAGATAGGCCTCTACGTCACCTGATGGTGAATGTGTCCTTATTGGAATAGCCGATATCTTTTTCTGCAGAAAAGACAAAACTGAATTGCTGCTGGTAGCAGGTGTCTATTCTGTGTTTCTTGCAGGTGTGGCCACAGGGTCACAGAGCTCCATCCTTAGGAGTAATGTCCTCTTTATTGCCTTCACATCAACATTGTTTGGAAAACAGCTGGCCTTATATCTGGGGTCAAGGAGAGTGACAAGCAAAAAAATGGAGTTTGCAAAGATTGGTTCAAAACGCCATTTTAGCAATTTGCTCAGATTGGCTGCCAGTTTCCTTGCTGGTGTACCTAACCTTTCCCTGGACTCAGCAGCAAGATGTTGGCCCAGGCCCATTGTGGCAACCTGATCGTCATCACCAGCCATGAACTGATCAGATTCATCCTCAGATTCCTCACCAGCATGCAGTGACCTGATGATGGAGCACAGACCATGCAGGAGGGGGATGACCTCAGAGATGGAGGCGCTGTGTTTTGAGAGCACCCGTGTGACCTCCTCAAAAGGACTAAGAACAGTGAGCATGTCTGATGCTAACCCCCACACATTTGGATAGATGATAGCTGGATCTTTACCAATATTAGACTCCTGTGTCATAATCTGCACAGCCCTGCGCTGCTCGACCAGCCGCTGGAGCATCTACAATGTCTAGTTCAACCTTGTTTTTACATCTGTTATGAGCGTGTGCTGGGGGAGGTTCAACTGTGTTTGCAGCTCATGTAGCCTGTTGCTGGCTTTGGTTGACCGATGAACATTGCCAGATATGCTCCTGGCTTTGGAGAGAAGGGTTGTCACAACCTTGTCCTTCTCCAGTGCTTTGATCACCACCAAGTGAAGCATAATGGAAACGCAACGGATGTGACCATATTCAGTCAAAGCTTTCACTGTGTTTGCTGCATTATCTGAAACATTAAATCGTGTTGTGACACACTGACCAACAGACTCTTCCCACTCTCATCTTTTCCTTAAGGCAGCACAGAATGTTAATTGATGTGTGCTCAATGTCCAGCACACCAACATTTAGCAACCCTGCTTTCCTCTGTACTGAAGCTTCCCATACACGTTCACGCCAGTGCCCAGTAAGACAAAGATATGCATGTGTGCTGTGACTGCTGGTCCAGAGATCTGTAGTGAGGTTGATGACACCTCCTTCAGCTGCCTTTAGTGACTGGACCAACTCACCTCGCATTGCCTCATACAGCTCAGGCACTACAGTTTGACTGAAATAGTGCCTCGAAGGTATCTTATACTTGGGCTCTAAAAAGCCAACAAGTGCCTTGAAGCCTCTCCTCTCCACCACAGAGAAAGGCTCAAGATCAGTGCATATAATTTTACCAATCATCTCTGTAATGTATTTTGACTGGGGATGGGTTGCTGGGAATGGCTGCTTTGCTGCAAATGCAGTGAGTATTGATGAAGAGGAAGATGAATGTGAGTCCTGAACAGCACCCAGCTGAAATCCAGTGCCCTGAGAAGGAAGAGGAGAGAAGGTGGATGATACAGTGGGCTTTATCATGTGATGAACATATAGCAGATGGTTATGTAGAGATGTTGTGTTGTAATGCTTTGCATCTCTTCCTCTGCTTAGTTTGGACTTGCAAAGCTTGCAAATGGCTTTAGATGGATAATTTTCAGAAATAGTGAAAAAGTTCCATAATACAGAAGTCCTCTTCATCTTTAATGGAGGAGGACCTCCTTCCCCAGATGCAGTATTGGTCTCAGTGGGGGAAAGGTGGGTGCTACTGCCACTGTTTTCATTGTCACTGATTTGACCCACAATGTCCTGCAAGGTTATCTACCTCTGACCGGTGAAGCAGCGTCAGCTGGAGTACTCTCTGTATCACTCATTATTTTGTATCAGAGACAGAGAGGGGGGAGAGTGTGTGTGTGTTTATAGCTTAATTTCGGGGTAAATAAGTAGAATACCACTACATCCTTTTTTATGAAATACAACAAGAGAGTGTCATATACAGTAAAAAAAACTAAAAAAACTGGTAGAGCCAGCTGATGGTAAAAAAAAAAAAAAGTATATATAAAAAATCTCCCACAGGCAGAGATGCGAGTCGCGTTTAAGTGCCGCGTCTGGACAAACCCCACGTTTAACAAAACTTTACTGGTTAATAATTAATTATCACAACCAAAGTAAAAGCTAACCTGAAGCTGAAGAATACCTTAAGCGTTAACTGAAAAAACCTGCGAATCTGAGTGAACGAGGGAGAGACGGAAAGAGGGACCGCACTGCAGTATTCTGTGTGTGAGTGAGCCAAGCGGGGCAGGGACACAGCAGCAACAGAATAAATCTGTGGATGGGAGGGGCGCTGTGACTATCACAGAACACAGACAGTCAGCTATCCAATGAGAATTCTTATTCAATTCGAATACAGATAGTATTACTCGTATGAAACTCGTACTCGGCTAAAGTGTTTTATCCGTACCGGATACTCGTTTTAGCCGAGTATCCGGCTCATCTCTACTACCAATTCCAACTGTCTTGCAGTGTGACAGCAGCCAAAAGGCACTGTTACTGTAAAACCTTGGTGTATTTAAAAAAAACAAAACTACCAATACCAATTGTTACAAGATGTATTTGTGGTAACCTCACCCCAAGAATGTATCTGTAAACGCCGGAATCCCCACACCTGTGTGTGTGTGTGTGTGTGTGTGTGTGTGTGTGTGCGCGCGGGTGCTCCTCTGTAGACTTCAGAGAGACCAAATTTTTCCCTTTTGGGTTTTTAACCTATATATTGAGGCATGTTTAATACAAAATTAGGGCATTTTGCCTGGTCCCCAGTTTAGGGAACTGTCTCTGAGCTCTGTTGGCTGGTTTTAAAGATCTGGAGTAAATTAAGTTTTAGTAAGGTTTAGGAATAGATCAGTATGATTGGGGTTATGAAAAGTGTCAGGGGTAGGCATGGTACAATCACTAAAATGAATGGAAGTCAATGAAGGCCCTCACTACTACCAGCACACCCCAGACCCCCAGCAGGGGGTTTCAGCTGATTCCAGGGTCCCACAGTCCTAAAAGACGCTATTTGACTCCTTCAGCTTGACAGCAGGTGGAAACCTCCAGTTTCCACCTGCTGCTACAGAGGTTGCCACCGCAACAGGCACTGGCCACAATGTGACCACAGCTACGGTCTCCTACCTTGGTGATGATGGAATGGAACATGGTCCACTAGGACTCAATCTCCCCTGCCTACCCCTTGACATTTTCAAAGTTCTGCTAGAGGTGACAATTGAAGCTCTTTCTGACAGAAGACTCCTCCAGATGTTCTATTCGGAATCCTCCCCCACCATTGGGACCAACTCACCATTAAGTAGACATCAGAGGATAGGTCTGCCTCTTTTTTCACCTGAGTGTCAAAAACATGGGGCTGCAGATCAGATGAAACCACAACAAATTAGATTACTGAGCTGCATCCTAAGGTGTCCTGGTGCCAAGTGCACATATGGACAGCCTTATGTTTTGACATGGTGTTTTTTATGGACAACATATGATGAACTAGGGGCGGACTTAGGGGGCGGCTACTTGGGCTTGAGCCCCGGATGTTTCCTGATAAACCCCGAATCTCAATTTCAATTTTAAAGGGGAAAAAAGCCTCTCAATACCAGGGATGCAGCATTCACCAGAGAGGCAGGAGAGTGAAGAAATGCTTTGGCTGCCTCAGCAGTCTGCCTTCTTGGGATACTGCTGCATATTAAACATCTGCAGGAGTGTTGCTGATATGGATGCCCGGAACGTTTTTATACAAAAATACGCATTAACAACAGCAGCTATGATAAACTGGATCATGATTCAGGTCTGTAAATCTCATTTTAAAAGTGCTGGTTTTTGTACAGAAGATGAAGATAATGTTACGTATTGTGACAGGTGAAGAATGTAGGAATACTTAGATAAAAAATTGAATAAATACCAGAGAGGCAGGTGTTCTCTGGATGACTGAGACACAACTTAAAAATGGTAAAAAAAAATTGTTACAGTAAGTACTGTCGTGATTCATATTTTTTAGGGCTACTTTATATAACAGTCTAGTATTGAATATGTTTATATAATCTTTAGTTAGTATTCAGAAAGTAAAAGTCTGTTTTAATTAGCTTGCATGATAGTAAAGAAATGTTTTGTCAAGTATTGTTTATGGGGGTAAGCTTTTAAGTCGTAAAACTCTAGGCTAAGTTTATTGCATGTTGTAAAAGTGGGATGCGGAGATAAGAAACAGACTAGGGAGTAGACAGTCATAAACAGACCGGACGGTTACAGCGATAACTCAGGAAACCTTGAGAATAAACGTTTGGTGTAATAAAATCTAGGGGGAGGAGAATAGACATGTGAATACGTTCTTTGTTCTTCTTTAATAAAAATGGTACACCCCTGTATACGACGGTTCAGTTCAGTTCAACTCAGTTCTGACTGTTCCCCACCTGCAGGTGTGTATGAGTGTGAAACAGAAATTCTGTGTCTGTGCATTATTTCTCTCTCTGTCTCTCAGCTCTGACTTTATTTTGGAAAACTCCCGCCGGGGTAAATGTTGGCGCCCCTACACTCTCCGGAAGCGAGTGCCGATCGCATGGTAACTAGGAGCCAACACATGGTGGAGGATGCGTGCTCCGTAATTCGGTCTTAAGTTGTTTCGGAGCTGGGAGAGATTGAGTGTGAGTAGTAAAGTGTGGCATAACTGGTTGATGCGTGTGTTTGTGACATTACAGTAATTTTGTGTTTTTTCCTTGGAGTTCAACAGAGAATCGGAGAGCGACTGGATTGATCCTTGCTAAATCAGCACCCGGGTGGTTTTGTATTAATCTGGAACAGTGCTAACACCAAAATTAATAGGTATTGATTGATCTAACCGTTCTCCGTTTAATGTTGATGTGTTGTTTTTTTGGTTAAGGGCCGACCACGGTGCGGATCGGGCTCGAGGTTGGCCGTCCGGCCCAGACAGGACGCTGTCTTGGGAGCTCCTTAGCTGGCAAACGAATTTAGCGGCAGGCAGGGCCCGGGAGCCCTCTGACTGCTAACGGATTACTTTGGAGAGGCTGCGTTTCTTCCAAAATGCGTGACTGAGCATCGCAAACGTGGAAGTGTGTATTATGGTCCAGTTTTTGGTCGGTCCGGTTTGAGGTTAGTGTTTGATAAATATTGTAAAATTACTGTACTTGTTTTGGTGTGATTGTGGGTGTGCTTGGACGGAGTGGAGGCTAGGGAAGAAAGCTACTAGGTAGCTTTTTGCACACCGGCCTCATATAAACTCCTCATTTAGGGGAACTAACTGACTGAATCTAAAACCATAAGTCCTCTGCGAATTTTAAACGCCTAGTCGATGCCCTCGTTTTCTGTTTGTGCAGATTACGTAGAAGCTTGGCATTGTAGAGGAATAATGGGAAGTATCATTTTCGGTTGGTTACAGTACCACCATATTTAGCTTACAGCTAACATACAGTGTGTGTGAGTCTCGCCTGGAATAAAGGCGTTCAACCTTGTACACTTACGTGAACACGTCTAAAGCATTGTTTAACACATATATAGGACTATTGTTATGGATAACTGGTAGTAAACTCTTTAGAATATATATATAAAATAACTTTTTATTGTAACGAAGCGGCACCGTTTTGTTCAGGTTGAGCTGGGGTGCTCATGCTTACAGCTACACTCTGGTTGCCTAGCTTCCGACCGGTATTTGTTTGACACGGTTAAACAGCTATTCGAGTTTTTTGGAGACGAAGTGTGGTTCTGCTGGAGGCATTTTGTTTTTGTCTTTGGTTGGTTTACTTATGAGTACAGTTTGTTCGGTTTAACATTGTAGTGAAGGATTAGCCGTCTTTGTCCCGGTTGTTTTTTCCATTCCGCGTGGTGACCCGGAAGTTCTATTGTGTTTGACTTGGTCCGCTAATTCGGTCGACTTCTTTTTTGTGAAAACGATCTACGATTGTGTTACAAAGCGAGTTTTACAGATATTTTTTTCGGTTTGTTTTAATGATAAATGAGACTGCTTTTATATTGGGAGAATTCTATTTCTTTGTGTGATTCGTGGAAGTGTCCGTCGCGGGTTTTGCCGCCAGCCGGACTTCATTGAAATTCTTTGTGTTTTAGACAAAACAGCTGAAATCTCAGTATATAAATAAATTAATGAGAAAATAAAAAGTTCGTTATAAACCTTTTTAGCTTTCCTTCGTTTCGGCTTTGCCTAAATCATTATTATGGTTAATGTTATATGACTAAAATAATACATAAACCACTTCACTATAAAAAATAAAAAATCAATGAATTAAATAAAAACTGACTGCCTTTACTGTTAAACTGCATTAATATTGGGATAAATTTGGCCTACTAATTGATAGTTTTTCAATTAAAATAAATAATTTACAGAGTTATTACAAATTGCCTCCTTCAATTTTAATCCATTTTGGATTTTGTTTTAAACTTTCAATGGCAGCCGAATATAAATTGCTTCCTCCCCCCCCCCCCCCCCCCCCCCCCCCTTTTTCCCCCCCCCCCCCCCCCCCCCCCCCCATTCTATCTCTCTCTTACTATATTTTTTGGGACCAATTTTTTACCTTCCTGCTCCACAGGGACAGGAGTGGCGCACGTTAGATGCCCAATTGTTAGTATACATACAAAACTATATTCTGTATTAGTTGATAAGCCCGGTGAAAAAGATAAAAAGCAGTTCTAGGCCAACATGAAGGCCATGTGGGCTCGGCATGGTGCTAGTGGTGAACATAAGAGGAGTCTCTCACAGATGTGTTTTGAGGAAGGAAAGCGTTTTTTAGAAAAAGCTAAAACAGCTAGGAGCATCACTGGTGCTAAGAAGAGATACTTAAAAACTGAGAAAATGTGGAAAACATGGGGTTTAACGGGTCAAGGCATTGATCATTTGTGTGTTACTGCAGATAGTGTTTATTCGGCAGACCAGACTCCTCCGCCTTATCAAAATATGTATCCCGTCTTGTCTACATCTGGTAAAACAAACATTTCTTGGGGGTTGGAAACTGACGATGGCCAGAGCGTACTTCAAAGCACGCAGGCTACATCACAGAGGTGTGCACCACCCTCTCTGGGTACCTCTCCTGCTTCCCCCGCTTCCCCCCTCACTTCAAACACTGCAGTCTTACACTGGAGTGGCCCATCAAAGAGGTCTGTGGCCCATGACCCATTAACTAATAAACCACAGGGTGATCTGAAGGTGGACGATGAAGGACAGGATTATAAATTGCATTTTGAGGTCACCCGTAAAGGAACTGTAGCACACACTGCGGAGGAGGACAGACAGTTGTTGAACTTAGTTAAAAACAGAACAGAACAGGAGACTGATAAATTGTTCTTGGCTTACAATGGTAGATTAATGGAGGAAATAGAGCAGCACGAATACAGGTTAAATAAAGTTCAACAACAGATGGATGAGGTCCTTAAGGATCAGGACAGATTAACATCTTTGGTGCGAGGGCAGGCTGCTGACCTTCGGGGGAGTACCAGCCCCACTAAACGTGATGAATGTGCAACAGTTGGACAGGTTAACGACGTACAGACGTTGAGAGTTGACCAGGGCGAGGGGGTTTATCAGAATACCAGAACTCATGGGGGCACTAATTTAATGTTTCCTTTAGTGGGAGCATCGGATGGTTAAGTAATTTACAAACCATGGAAGATGGCTGACATTTCTGCTATCACTCTGCAACTCCCCGCTTTGACTGGTGGTGGAAACTGTTGGATAAACAAATTAAATCAGCTGACTTCAGGCCAAACACTAGCGGTGGGGGACTGGAAAGCAATTATGGGCAGAATGTTGACATTAACAGACTATAATGAGATGATGCTCCAGTGCAACTTAGTGCAAATACTAGATGAAGTCCCTTTTGCGCTTCACGCGCCTGAACTTGCTGAGTGGGTCAGGAGAAAGTATCCTACCCCGCCCGCCTCTAAGATTTTGAAATTTCCTTGGTCAACTGATGTAACTCCCGCAGACTATCTGGCTAAATGTAAAGATAAATGGGTTGACGTTACTGGCGAATATCCCAGAGATGCCGGGAATAACAGAAACTGGTTTAGAGAAGCAGTTTTGGCGGGCATGCCAGAGTCTGTTGCTACACTAATGAAACGTAATCCTGATTCACATATTTATGATCAGCCTACATGGGAGAGACACATAACACATTATTTACAAGAAGCTCAAGATTCTGCGTTAAGGGACGCTGCGGAGAATAAGAAAATGGAGACTGCTTTGCTGAAGCTCCACTTAAAGGAGGCTCAGAATAAATTGGGTGACTTTCATCAGTCAAAAAAAGTGAAGCAGATGGTGGCTAAAGCAGCGCCGACTGTTGGATCAGCTACAGTGTTGCCTTCCTTTCCTGTAATGTATGCTGCAGCCGCACCGAATCAGCCATTTGCTGCTCCTTATCGGACATGGCACTCTCGGGGACGGTCACGTGTTAGAGCCAGGTTTGGTGGTAATAGAGGCCTGGGAGGAGGGCAGCCAGGTGCTGGCGGTTGTCGGAGATGTGGCTCAAATCAGCACTGGATCAGGGAATGTCCACATCCACGAGAGGGCGCTATTCCTCCCGGTCAGCCACCTTCACATTTTGCTCCGAATCAGCATATGGTTCCTCCCTCCTATCAAGGAGGACAGGGGGGGCCTCAGTTTTGACAATGCCCACAGAGTACCTTGGTGAGCAGGACTAAGGGGGATCCAATGCTAACAATGGACATATATGGACATTCATTGCCATTCTTGGTGGACACTGGTGCTACTTTCAGCACGCTGGACAGAGTTTTACCAGACGTCAGTTTTTCTGGGAACACAGTGTCTGTGATGGGCATCTCTGGGGCTCCGATGATTCTCCCTGTCACTCAACCATTGCCTGTTGCGGTGGGAGGTCAAAGACTATCACATCCTTTTGTCATTGCTCAAACCACTCCTGTCAACTTGTTAGGCAGAGATCTGCTTATCAAACTGGGTGCTACTATCCTGTGTACCCCTGATTGACTTATGGTGACTTTTCCGAATGGACATACACATTGCTGTGACACCATGAGTGGTCAATTTTTGCTGAAAGATGACACTTCACAAGTGGCTGATATTTTCTGGGCCAGATTGACTACGATGTCTGCACGTGAATCTTCTGCGGCTGAATTTCTGAGATGCTGGAAGCCGTGGCTGCTTGAACTCCAGGCTTTTGTTCCACCGCCTGACCCATTACATGTCACCTTCCTATATGAGAGGGGCGATCCTACTTTGTATCAGGAAAAATTTGAAACAGAACTTGAAGGACAAACTTGGTCTGTGGCTTCGGGTCCATGCTTTGTGGGGAAGGAGGGTGTTGCACTGTTTGCTGATCTGACTTCAGAGCAGCATAAATGGTATATGATGGAAGCTGAAGCGCTTCCTCACATATCGCTATTGTTGCATCCAAAACATCAAGCTAAAGATTTGGGGGGAATGGTTAAAAGGGGAGTTGCATTAAAGGATTGGATTCCTACCCAGGTACCTGCGGTCTGTTTTTCTCCTTCTTCTCAGATGTACAAAATAGACACGCAGCTCTCAGACACTACTTTTTTGGAACATTTGCAGCTTTCTAGAAATCATGGCAGAGAAACAACAGATCATCCTGATGCAGTGGAGGCATTAAAGGTCGTGCCTGACTCTTTGTGGTCAGATGGTCCCACTGATGTTGGTCTAGTGCATACAACACCCATCACATTTGAGATGAAACATTCTGATCCAATTTGGCGTCCGCAGTATCCACATAAACCTCAGGCTGAAGAAGGTATTGCAGACACTATTGCAGGGTTACTTGAAGTAGGAGTTTTAGGACCATCGGATTCTCCATATAACACCCCTATTCTTCCTGTAGAAAAACAAGGTACTGGTAAATACAGAATGGCACATGATTTGCGTGCTGTCAATGAGGCCCTCAAAACCCCTCCCATTGCTACGCCCAATCCGTATACAGCTTTGGCATCTCTTACACCTGATTTGAAATGGTTTACCTGCATAGATTTGGCTAATGCGTTTTTCTGTTTACCCCTCCATCCTTCTGTCAGAGATGTTTTTTCATTTACATTCAGAGGCAGGAAGCTACGTTATAGTAGGCTTCCGCAGGGTTTCGCTTTGAGTCCAGGTTTGTTTAATCAGGTATTGAAGCAGTCATTAAGCACTGTACAGCTCCCTCCAGGCTGTGTTCTGACCCAGTATGTGGATGATTTAATTTTGGCGGCCCCTACTGTTGAAACATGCATAGCAGCTACTCTAGCTGTGTTACAACATCTGGGGAGAGAGGGTTATAAAGTCTCCCGTGATAAGCTTCAGTTGGTCAGACAGGAGGTCCAGTTCCTGGGGCGGAAGGTGACAGCTCAAGGCGCTGGACTGACTGACACCCACAAGAATGCTATTTTGGCTCATTCTAAACCGCTCACTGTTAAATCAATGCTGTCATTTCTGGGACTGACAAATTTTTCCAGACATTATGTGCCTCATTACACGAACCTAACCACACCACTCAGAGCGCTTGAAATGCTCATGGTATGAAGAATCTACATGCTAAATTAGTATGGGATATACCAGCTGAGGAGGCTTTTATTAGGTTGAAACAGGCTCTAGCACAAGCAGCTGATTTGGCCACTCCTGACTATACATGTCCATTTTTTCTCAACACATCAGAGACAGATGGGATTGTTAATGGCATTTTGTTTCAGAAAAAAGTGTGGTCAGAGACAGATTCTTATGTATCTTAGCATAAAGCTGCAAGCTATTGAAATGAGACAGCCGCCTTGCACGAGACACGCAGCCGGTATTGCTCATCTAGTGGAAAAAACATCACACATTGTCAGGGGTTATCCACTTCATATTTTGACATCTCATGGGGTCATGGCATTGGTTAATTCTGAGATGTTTACTCTTTCAACTTTGCGTCAACAGCGAATTAGCAGAGTTTTGGAAGCACCGAACATTTTTTTTACGCATGAAGGAATAAACATGGCTGACCAAATGACCATCTCTGGGGAGCAGCATGACTGTGTCAGACTGAATTCGGTTGCTCAAAAAATACGTCCTGATTTGCGATCTGACCCTTTGCCTTCAGGTGTTGTGCTTTATACAGATGGTTGCTGTTTTAGGGATTTGCAGGGGCAGTTGAGATCAGGGTTTGCAATAGTAGAGCAGAATGGGGATTCATTTCAGACTGTTGTTTCAGGGAAGCTTGATGGCAAGCAGAGCGCACAGCGTGCTGAAATAAGGGCTCTTATTGAAGCATGCAAGTGGGGCAGAGATAAAGATGTGACGATTTACACTGATTCGAATTTTGGGTTTTCTGTCGTTCATTATGAATTACCACAGTGGAAAAGAGCAGGTTTTGTTACCACTACGGGTAAGCCTATACAGCATCATGCAGACATTATGGAACTTTTGGATGTTGTCATGTTGCCAGCTAACCTTGCTGTTCTTAAATGTAAGGGTCACAGCAAGGCTGACACTGTTGATGCGCGTGGAAATGCTGCGGCAGATTTGGCTGCAAAAGAGGCAGCGGGTTACCTGTCTCGTGTCCACACGCAGCTGATTGTCACGTCAGCACAGGAACTGTCAGACAGTTTTACTGAGGAATTGCAGTTGGCGCAGCAGGCTGCTGCGCCACAGGAGATGACTATGTGGAAGGATAGAGGTGCTGTTTTTGCTGATGGTTTTTGGCGTGGGCCTGATGGCCGTTTGGTTTTACCTGCCGCGTTAAAACCCACCCTTTTTCAGGAGGCTCATGGTGTGGCACATGTGTCATACACTCAGATGAAACGTAATCTTTGTTTTTGGTGGCATCCTTTCCTGCCACATATGATTAAGAGTTTTTTGAGTGAATGTGTGGTGTGTGGTCAATTTAATCCTAAGCCTACTATCAAGCCAGAAATGGGAGCCTTCCAGGACTTGTGCAGGCCTGGCGAGGAGATCGTGATCGATTATACAGATATGGGGACACCTGTTAGAGGTTTCCGTTACCTGTTAGTGATGATTGATTCATTGAGCTCGTGGCTTTCTGCTTTTCCTGCTAGACGGGAGGATGCTCAAACGGTGGTGAAATCTTTGATTAACCACTGGATTCCGTGCCATGGCTTTCCGACTAAGGTCAGGTCTGACAATGGCACACATTTTAAAAATAAACATCTCCGGCAGGTTGAGGAACAGATGGGAATAACCCACAAGTTCGGCACTGTTTATCATCCGCAATCGCAAGGTGTTGTCGAGCGTTCTAATTCTACTTTAAAGTTGAAGCTGGCAAAGATTTCAGCTCAGTCGGGGCTTAATTGGCTAGATGCTCTCCCTATTGCTCTGATGGCCATCAGATCATCTGTCTGTAGGACGAAAGGTCTTACTCCTTATGAGATGTTTACAGGCAGGATCTTCCCTGGTCCTTGGGCTGGCGGAGAACCACAGGTTTCGCCCCATCCTGATCCAGATCCTCGAGGTGATCATCAGCAGCTGAAGGGCCTGGTCTCCTCCTTCCTTCCGGCTCCCCGTGACGTGCAGGGACCTGCGGCGTCTGCTTCCGAGGCTGGACGAGTTTGGCTGAAGGTGTATAAGAGAAAGTGGCAGGAGCCCCGCTGTTCTGGCCCGTTCCAGGTTGCTGCTCGTACGACTCACGCTGTCCAGCTGCGTGGGAAAGGTTCTACTTGGTTTCACTGGTCCCAGTGTGCTCCGGCCCCTGACCCCCCCTCCTGTCCCTCACCTGCAGCAGCTCTCTGCTGACCTGGAGGAATCTCTCTGCAGTGGGTGGTGTCGGTTCTGACTAGGCAGTATCGACTGCCGAAGCCAGGAGGCAGGGCTTGGCCCACCCAGAAGATTGGTTCGGTTGCTGTGATCATTCAGTGTGATCTTTATGTGCCAAAATTGGGCGAGATAAGCAATTTGGGCTTGCTTTTCTCGAAGAGGGAGTATACAGAAGAGAAAGATCGCAAAACATCTAACACATTACACAGCAGGTTTTGACCACTTCACAATCGGTGAAGGAAACCAGGAGGCGGGGCCTGTCTGTGTATTTGTGTTTTATTGGGGGAAATGTTCAGTTAATGAAGTAGCTGGCATTTCATTGAGGGCGATCTGAAAAAATTGGAAGAAATAAAGAGCCCACTCTACTGAATCGTCTCACCACTTGCAGACGCTTGGTGACGGAGGAATAAATAAGAGTAAAGACTAAAAAATATAATAATAAAGACTGAACATTTATTAATCATTTTTCTGTTTTTTTACAGGTTGTTTAACCAATTTTTATTCTACAGGTGCAGATTGTTAGACACTGCCTAAGAGGGTGTCAAAGACTTTTTAAGTAGTAAATTTGTAGGATTTTGTCATAATATTCAGTTTTTACGGTTTTATAAAAGTTTTTATTAATACGCTAAAACATTTTAAGGGGTGTTTAAATCATAATTAGGTTGACTTGATTACTAAATCTTTGTTTCAATTATCTTTTTTGATGATATGTTTTTCTGTCAATGTTTTTTAGGTTGTGACAATTGCTAGAGTTTGCCTTGTACTAAAAGAATATTGAATTGGGTTAAAACGATAAAAAATAAATTAATAAAATAAAAAATAATTGCTTAAAGGTAAAGATAAAGAAAAACAGACACCCTTCCTTGGTTAAAATAAACATGGGATCACACCACTAACAGAAAGTATGCATCTTTGGGAAAATAAGAAGGTGCTGTGCACCACAGGTATTTGCATAATGTTATTGGTCAATATTATCTTTTACTGTTGTGGTGAATGGCCCTATAATCGTTCTGCAAATCAAACACAGGTTGAAGTGCACTCAATTAGACCGAGAAGAAACTTAATGGCTAAATCAACTCCCTATTCACTGTGTGGCTCTTCCGCCGCACATCGTGGATTTTCTCAATTTTGCATACCAAAAGGACGATCTGCAGTGCTTACTATTCCCTTAAATACATTAGTTTATAAGGGAGAACAAGCAAGTAAATATAAAACCTACCCCTTGTGGTACATAACAAATGATCAAAAAGATACTAGTTGGTCCACTTTAATTGCTGATCCCCGTGGATATGACTGGAGAAGGTACACTACTACAGCTTATGCAAAACAT